>JARFIW010001761.1:0-1387292 GCA_036346225.1 Platerodrilus igneus | reverse complement strand
TCATGTTGGCGGACTAACTTTAACTGCATATAACTATTTTTTGAGTAGTCCGCTAGCATTCATATCTGGGCACTAAAAAGCACTAACCATTACGTCAACTAAAATTATTCCTGCCAACACTTTAACTGCAGATAACTATTTTTGAGTAATTCGCTGGCATTCATATTTGGGCACTAAAAAACACTAACGAAGCACTAACCATTACGCTGGCTAAAATTATTCCTGCCGACACTTTTCCGCCAGGTGTCATGTTGGCAGACTAACTTTAAATGCATATAACTATCTTTTGATTAGTCCGCTGGCATTCGTATTTGGGCACTAAAAAGCACTAACCATTACACCTGCTACAATTATTCCTGCCAACACTTTTCCGCTAGGCATGAAGTTGGCGGAATAAATTTAACTGCGTATAACTATTTTTTGAGTAGTACGCTATCATTCATAATTAGGCACTAAAAAGCACTAACGATCACGTTGGTTGAAATCATTCCTGCTGACACTTTTCCGCCAGGTGTCATGTTGGCGGACTAACTTTAACTGCACATAACTATTTTGTTTAGTAGTCCGCTGTCATTCATATTTGGGCACTAAAGAGCACTAACGAATCTCTAACCATTACGTCGGCTAAAATTATTCCTGCCAATACTTTTCCGCCGGGCGTCATATTGGCGAACTATCTTTAACTGCATATAACTATTTTTTGAATTTGGGCACTAAAAATTACTAACCAAGCAGTAACCATTCTGCTGCCACAATTATTCCTGCTGACACTTTTCCGCTAGGCGTGCAGTTGGCGGAAAAACTTCAACTGCATGCAACTATTTTTTAAGTAGTCCGCCGGCATTCATGTTTGGGCACTAAAAAGCACTAACAAAGCACTAACTACACTAACTACAATTATTCCTGTCGATACTTTTCCGCCAGGCGTGAAGTTGACGGAATAACTTTAACTGCTTATAACTATTGCTTGAACAGTCCGCTGACTTTTATATTTAGGCACTAAAAAGCACTAACGAAGCACTAACAATTACACCAATTACCATTATTCCTGTCGACATTATTCCGCTAACTTCACGCACCTCCCAGAAGCGGATTATAAAAAACAACCTACAAAAAGATGACTACTTTAAAAAAAAAAAAAACTAAGTATATCATCAATCATGAAACTATCTGGTGTATGCGTTAATACCACATATTTTCAAATAAGTGACCAATTCTATAAACAGAGCTTCGGAATGGCGATGGGAAGTCCACTGTCGCCAATCTTTAATAATATATTCATGATGGAATTTGAAAAAGATGTGATATTCACACAAGAATTGAAACCTCTAATCTGGTGGAGATACGTAGATGATGTCTATGCTATTTGGCCTCATAATACAGAACTAATTAAAAACTTTGTACATTCAATTAACAAAATAGAATCAACTATTAAATTCACATATGAATTGGAGCAAGATGGAAAACTTCCATTTTTAAATATTCTAGTTAGCAAAAACGATACAACAATTAATACATCAGTATACAGAAAACCAACGCACACAAGCAGATACTTAAACTTCGATTCAAACCACCCACACTGTGTCAAACGAGGAATTATCAAAACCATGTATGATAGAGTAAAATTAAAATCATCAAACGAAGAAATTCTAAACAAAGAGAAAGACCTAATCAGATGTACACTAATAAAAAACAAGTCCCTTAAAAGAATAATAGGGAAAGAAATGAATAAAGTCTCAAACAATAAAGAAAAGGAAAACAAAAACAACGATACGCACCACAAAATGCTCTCAATACCATAAAAAGATTCTCTGAAAACATCCAAAGAATAGGAAACAAATTCAAAATCAAAACAGTATTTAGAACCAACAATACACTAAGAGCACAATTAACAAAAACAAAACCCAAAAACGCAATACAAAGTTCAAAAAACTGCATCTACAAAATACCGTGTGAATATAACAAGTTTTATATAGGAGTAAGTTCCGGATCATTTAAAGTTTGATAAAAAGAACTAAATCATATATAAAAAATAGAAAATTTGAAAAATCCATGATTTGCCAACATGCATAGGACTCCAGTCATAAAATAAAATGCGAGGACGTAAAAATTATTGACAAAGAAGAAAACCGCCAGAAAACAAAATCAAAGAAGCTGCCTATATAACACTACATAAAAATAAATGCGTAGCAAACGAATCCGTGACTTTCAGTAAACAATGGATTCCATTACTAAAAGAAATATCAAATGAAAATCAAATGCCCCTAGTATCTAGATAGCATTGCAAGTTTTTCCTGGATTTTCCTTGCGATATTAACATGAGATACAATTTACATACATAATTTCTATTTATACATACAATAACTAATTACATATCAATAGGTATATTAGCTGCCCCCGTAGAACAGTATTGGCATCTGTTCCGTCCTTGTAAATAGTTTATAGTTTAGGATTTTATTATTTACTTGGGCTTGCTTGCTGTTCTCAATTCGACGCGATAGATTTAAATTTTGTTAGTCAAATTTCCCCAATGCGTTTATTTGATGTATATTAACCTTGTGAATGGTAAACATCTGTAGCGCGCCGACACACCAGATTCGATTTGGAATATCCAAGGAACTTGCTCAACGAATTTGCTCAACGAGTATGGCAGTGTGCCCGCATTAGCTTGAAGTATCGTAGATCCCGCAGATAGTAGAGTATTGAAGAGTCCGCCTTAGCTTGTTCAAGTATTCGCATTTTGAAGATGTTGTAGAACCGCCGTAGCAATAAGCCGCTCTAGTATTTGTAATCGCTCAACAAATGTCGTTGAAGAAACCGCATATCCTCGCTTATTAAAAGCCGCTGAAAACGTTATCGTAAAACCGCAGTCGTACTATATAGTGCCGTCTTGTTTGTGAATTGGTACACACCGCGTTGGTGTTCGCTTCGTTTTGTTCATGTGCCGCGTCCCGTGTGCACGTGTTACATGCCGTTAATTGGATATTATACACTTTGATGAACCGCCCTAGTTCGTGTGCTGCACGCTATTAATTGGTTACAACTTCTTTCATCGTTGCCGTTGCAGGTGAGTACAAAAAATAAACGCTACTTTGTTGGTTTGTCATGTGCATTAACATAAATTAATTGTGTTGCTTGCTTGAAACACGCTATAGAAAAAATACAGTCCACACATCTCGCTATTTGAGTTATTCAAAAGTCACCGCGTACAGCATCTGACAAATATAAACCCGCCATAGGGTTGCCACAGAACCATATACCATCTTCGTTGAACAGCATTGGTATCTGATAAGTGTAAACCTACCATAGGATCGCCTCAGAACCATGTAACAACAGAGGAATTTTTAATCGTTAAAAGTCCGACACTACCAACGGAGCAGCCTGAATCATAATGGGTTTTCCTCCTCAAAATAAATATAAAAAACGGCTGCTTAAGGCTTAGGGTAACGTTGTAACAATTTTTTTTTTGACGACTACAAATCCTTTTAAAATTATTCATAAAATACACTTGCAAAGTCTATTTAAATAAACAATTGAATTTTGCGCTATATATAAATATTTAGATCAGGGCCGTGTAGCCCAATCTCAAGCCATATATTACTTAAGAATATTGGTCTAGTTACTATTAGTAAACGTTGGACGTTTGAATTGCATCTCCAATGTCAGACGATTTTGATGTGAATTGCGCGCATCGCATTGAGCGGACGATTCAGTCTGGCACGATCATTTGTAGAGTTACAAGCGCCATGCAGTTCAATAAGGTCCACGCCAACAATCTGCGTGTGGCAATAAAAGTTGCCGCTTAACCAAGTGCAAGAAGCACTTGATGTTTTGTGTATTCTGATAATGGTAAGCAGATTCAATTATTATTGTGTCAAACTAAATAATTTTGTTATAGCACTCTATGGTTTTCTAATAATTATTTTCTTAAATTTGTCAATATTAATTTCAATGAATTTATAAAATGCGTTCTAAGGATTTCAGATAATAATTTGTTTAAATTCGTTCATATTAATTTCACTGAATTTATTAAAAAATATAATCTAAATGGTTGGCGAATTTTAATCTTTGTAAATTGTCAAGTTTCATTCTCACTAACGTAAATGTAACAAATATTAATTCTGGACATTCAGCGTTGATAAGCTTGCGAGTTTATGAGTTCAAACATAATGCTTAATTTTTCAAATTACCGTTAAATAATCTCGCTTTAACACAAGTTGAAGAAACGTCGAAAATGATCTACTTTGGATAGCCTGTTTTTTGGATTAGTTTTGTTTCGATTTACTAAAATGAAATGCACATCAAGTTCGTGAAGATGGTTCTCAGTAAGGTTCCAATATACTACGCAATAAAAAGTGGAAAGTAAGCTGATGTCATTTGTTTGTCGAAGGATGGCAGGCCAACATATGTGGTTTCGACAAGGTATTTGTTTCAATAAAAAATCCCAGTTTGCAAGGTAAGCGTTTTTCTATCCATTTGACCTGACTACAGCTGTTCGTATAACTTGACAGCGACGCAGATGACTGAAAACAACATTGTAGCATTTTACGACTTTTGTTTTACAATGTAATTACTAAAACTTTTGCTATTTGGAATTTATTTCAGTATGAATTAGGGGTTATATATATATATATATATATATATATATATTTAAAATAAAAATTAACTTTATTTTAGGATTAAAAAATAGAATTAAACATATATCACATCCTACTTTATACCAAAAAAATTTAAAAATCCTGAGTAAGCTTTTAAAAAATAACAACTACCCTAATTCTTTAATAAACAATTTATTATACAACCAAGGACATAGACAAATTACCAAAAATAAAGAACTTGATAATACAAACAACAACATTCATAACCAAAGCTATAAATCTCTTCCATACATACAAGGACTGACACATAAAATTATTAACATATTTAAAAACCTTAATATCAACATTGCTAAAAAAACGTAAATTCTAAAAATAAATTATTTTCCAAACTTAAAGACAAAACCAATCAATTGCAACAAAGAAATGTAATTTATAAATTAAATTGTTTAGATTGTGATCGTTCATATATTGGCCAAACATCTCAAAATTTAAAACAAAGAATCATACAACATAAAAGCGATATAAAAGTTAAACCTAAAGCATGTGCCCTTGCAATACACACACCTTAATGATGAACATAAAATAAATTTCAAAAAATCCACAAATTTTACAAATAGAAATTAACAAATTTAAAAGAACATTTTTAGAAATGTGCCATATTTATAGAAATTCAAATTCATTAAATACAAAAAGTGATATTGATAATCTGAGCAGTATATACCTTTTAAACTTTAAAGAAAAATATAAAGAACAATAAGTTTAAGAATTGATTTTACAAGTGCATTCTTAAGTACATCTAACTATAATAAAAAGCACACTCACATACACACACACACACACACATCACACACACACATACACACACATACACACACACACACACACATCACACACACAGACACAAAATAAATACTCACAATGCACAAAACACCAAACAATATGATACATTCAATATTCACCCACCTCCTAATATAAACATACACATAAGGACGCTATTATGTGTTTCATATTAAAAATTAAAAAAAAAATAATTAATATATACATAACATACATACACACATGCAAGTTAAACAAAAAGATCAAGATATATATATATAAATATCATTTAATCTAAATTGACTTTTACTTCTATCAAACCAATATTTTATTTCATCAAATTTTTATATATACACATCATTTCTTTTTAATTATTAAAGGAAATTGTTCTAAAAATTCTTCAGAATAAGCTAATGTAAATACCCTCACTGTAAGTAGTTATTTTATTCACTTTAGTAGTTTTGTTAATAGTTTGTACGTTTTAGTTATTGCCTGTGATCAAGCATAAAATTATATGCGAAAATTTAGGCCATAAAAAAGAGTTTTCTTTATTGCCAGCCGACCTAAAACCTGCTAATTTTAACACAATCGTGATATATATATATATATATATATATATATATATATATATATTACTCATATTTAGACCAGGGTAGAAAATTAAATAATCACATCAAATAATTTTAATCACCGTGTAGAAGCTTTGGGAAAAGGTACGCGTTATTAAATAAAAGCGTGAAGCATAAAAATTCATTCGTTTCATTAAAAATAAGAGATTTAAATCATGTACAAGACGCTTTATATCAAAAGAAGCAGTATTAAAAGCTCTACGTGTAATTTAATTATTCCTAGTAAAGAAACAAATAGAAATTACGTGCAAAGATTTATATTAATTAACTCAATTTTAAGTAACCGGTATTAAACAAAGTGTACACATAATAATTAATATTTAATTTGTATTCGCTAAAATGAAAGGGTAGAAGTCAATTTTAGTTGGAGTTAATTAAACCATTATTAATAATAAGCATAAAAGCCTGTGAAAATCCAAGATTAAAATACCATGAAATAAAGCTCTGAGAATTAATAGTACGATTGAACACCTGCGTAGTTTAAAAGTCACGTACGGCGAAAATTTTGCCGATAACAAATGGTTTCAGAGAATGTTGGAGAAACCGTCGCTTATATTAACGGAAGGTTAGATACGGGGTTATTTAACCCAGATAACAGTCCATGGACTGAAATAATCGATAATAAAGAATATCAATTTGCACCAATAAGAACAGGGTAGATAGAGACAGATAATATGCGCAAGACCGAGACACATATAGTAAAAGGCGTGAGTGGAGCAACGTCACGGGGTTGCGATTGGTTGAAAATAAAAGGCAAAATTGAGAGGTAAAAATAACATTTCTGTATAAAATTCAATTAGTTATTTCCAGACGTTGCGAGCCGTGTCGAAATTTCTGAGATTTAACTGGGGCGAGTGCAAATTTCGTAAAAATCGCATGCCGGGCTGCGGAATGGGAACCTAGCATGCGAAATTCTTTAGAATTGTCCGTTTTGGGGACTAGACCGACAGACAGGCTAACCTCTATATATACCCAGGTGAATATGAACAAGCTCTCTTACATCTGCGACTTGATTCAATGCGATAAACAGTGCTTTTTAGTTTGCCGAGTTTGATAGAATAATTTAAAGTTTGCTCGTATATTTTGGTGATTTAAAACAGTTTGTTCTTTACGTGCTACAATGAATGTACTTTAGTGCACTTAGAAAAGAAGATACAAGGTAATAAAGTTTAGTATCACTGTACCAATTAGTAAAATTTACAACGACAAATGAATACACAAAAGTAGGCAGTTTTGGCGTATATTGGTGAAAGAAATATGAATTTCTTTGCTATTTTTCGGGGGTGTTAATAATTAAATGATTCATAAACGTGTCTGGATCCACAAAACAAGGGTTCAGATATACACAGATGAGTTCCGGAAAAGCCCTGAAACAACTTTAGATGAATGGTGTGGAGAAAATTTTAAAAGCGTTGAGAATCAGAAGCCGTAAATATAACCCAGTTGGAATGGTGTGATTAACAAAGGGACGATGTACATTGAAGCTACGAGTGCAGTAACCTTCAGGTAAATTATACTATTTTGTTTGAACTTTGATATTTTGGTGTGTGTTGAATAACTTTATAATTGATTTACTTAAATGGACAGTAGTGAAATTGTACTAACAACAAATTTTAATTTTAAGGTGAAATTTGCTTGTTTAAGTAGAAAGGGTATTTAGTATTTATGTTCGGATTATGATGAAAATTTGGGTATGTCTTTGAGCTCAATTAGACGAACCTGGTTAATTAACGTAAAGGGTGGTAGATGCTCCTTTGTACTCAGACTCAGGTCTGCATATATTGTTATATTAATTAGTAGGCATCCTACAAGGACTTTAATTCTGGATGCACATTAAAATGATAACAAATTTAAATCTTGAAATTTTCTGATACTGAAATTTATGCTGAATTTTAATTTTGAAATTTTAATGTATTGTGAATATTGATGTAAATAGAGTTAACGTTGATGTTTGTAGTAGGAATGTGTTTGTTTTTTTATGAATGAGGATGAAGGTTTATCTAGGGAGCAGCCAAGGCGATGAACAGAAGAAAGTCAACGGACCAGTTAAGTTAATAGCTTTTGTAGGATTCACAGCATTCTTGAGACCCAATTCGTGAGGCTCGATTCTAATTTAGGAGGTTTCACAGCATTCTTTGGCGACCCAAAAGTGAGGCTCGAGTTCCAAATAAAATTTTTGTGATTTTATTCCAGGAAACTGGCGATCTGAGAGAGAGTTTCTGTGTGTGTATAAATTTAAGAGTATTTTAGAGTGTGTGAGTGATTAGAACGTATGCAGAGAAAAGAGTGGTTAAGGAGTCAAGGAGTGGAAATTGGAAGTGACGATAGTGCATTGTGTGGGAAAAATTCGAAAATGGAAGAAGCTGGAGGCAGTAGAGATCAGTCGAGGACGGAATCAGGGGATCAAGGAAACGAGATGATAATGAGAATGCTAGAGAGGATGAGCGATGAATCGAATAGAGCAAGGGAAGAATCGAATAAGAAATTTGACCAATTAAATCAGGAATTAGGGGATAAAATAGAGCAATCGACGAAAGAATTTACAGAATTTAAAAATAGTCTTACCATGAAACTGGGGGAAGTAGAAAATAGGGTTGAAAAAAATGAGCGTGATATAACAGGTCTTCGACAGGAAATGGGACATTTAAGGTCCGAAGTACGCAGTTTTTGTGAAGAAGAGATTAATATAAAAATGACTGAAGTAACGGACTCATGTAGGGATCAGTTAGGCAGGGTAGAACGCGAAGTTAGTAGTATTAAATACAACATGTCAAATTTAACGGGGGATGGTCCCAGATTTTATACAGGTGGCGTATCATTGGACCAACACATGAAGTTTTATGGCGATAACAGGGTAAATCCACAAATTTTTATTAATAGTGTAAGAAATCTAGTGGGAAATTTATTTGACGAACAGACTAAACTGAATACGATAAAGGCTTTATTGAAAGACAACGCGGAAGCATGGTACAATTTAGTAGGACAGGACATAGACACCTACATGGACTTTGAAGACCGATTTTTAAAGCACTACTGGAGTGACCACAGACAAGACCAGGTACGAGACGACTTAATCACAGGAAATTTAAGGGAGAATTTTCAGGAAGTAGGAGCAATATGCTATACGCAAGTATAGCATAGCAAAGCAACTGAACCCACCACTGACGGACCGACAAATTATCAAGTATTTATCACGACACTTCGAGGTAGAAGTAAGACAACACGTAGCACTACAGAACATAGTGGACAGAGAAATGTTTTAGAATACTGCAGAGGTACGACGACGTAAGTAGTGGACGACCTCGGGATAATAGGGAAAGACAGATCAACACAGTTAGGTTTGACAATAGACGGGACAACTATGCTAGAAGGGGAATAGTTACGGATACCAGCGACAGAATTGGGAACAGAGACGACCATACGTTAGAAGTAATAGTTTAGAAGGGGACCTGCACCGAGACCGGAACCTACCAGAAGGAATAGTTCACCGGACATGAGGGGACTGCTAATACAGACACGGAACGAATGGAAACGCCTAGGACATACGCTGAGGTGACGGCTAGACCAGGACCAAGTAGGGAAAACAGACCTGGACAGGATTTTTAGAACGCGACAGACCACTAGATTTCAGTGTAAATGTATATGAACATCCACGTGAATTTTTCAAAATTGAGGAGGAAGTAGAGCCAGAAACTAAGGAAAATTATGTTTGCCAATTATTAATTTAGAAATTTTTGAGAATAATGTAGAAGTATTACTTGATACAGGGGCAGAGGCGAGTTTAATATCGGAGGAATTCGTCAGCAAAATTAGGGATAAGGTTTGTGATAGAATTATGCCTATAAAGCGTAGCCATTTAGTAGCTCCAAATAAAAGAAGTTTGCTGTAGTAAATAGTGTTGTGGTGCTTAGGATAGATATAGGAGGTTTAAGCTGTGAACAGGAGTTTGTAATTGTACCTGGACTGAAGTTTCAGAGCATTTTAGGTGTTGACTGTATGATGACAGTTAGGGGTTTTGATAGATATGGAACGGAAGGTAATAAGGATTAATGATAGGGTAGTGCCATGGAAGGGCAGTTATGAAGTCACAGAGGATGACACAGGGTTGAGTATTAATGTAGTAGAGGTAGAGGATGATGAAGGTAAACAGATCAACACATTAAGATGTCCAGAGGATAGGATAGTAGAGGTTCAAGCTTTAGTACAAAAACATGCAGAATTAGTGGGGGTAGAAGCAACAGCAGCAGATCGGAAGCAGGTGAAGGCAGAATTAATTAAAGATGCACGAAAAATTAATCAACGGACCAAACCGCAATTCCATTGTCCACTATTCATGGACACACTTTTGACGAGGTTAAATGGCAAGTTTGTTTTTAATAAAGTAGATTTAAGGAATTCATTCTGGCTGATTCCATTACACAAGAATTCTAGAAGGTACATAGGATTTTCCGTAGAGAGTAAAATCGATAATTTTAATGTAGTATCGTTTGGTTTGTCGGCAGAAAAGAAAATAAGAATAAATAAGAAACAGACAAGTGTAGGGACTGAAGAAGAAGTAATATTTAAGAGTCAGGATAATAGGGATGAGTTTATTGTATGTGAGATAATAAGGATGATAAGTATAGATATAAAAGGAGGAAAAATAAGGATGAAGAGTATTAGGATGGTGAGAAGAAAGACTTGGAGGGTCAAGAAGAGAGTTAGATTTAAATAACTTGATGAACAAAGAATAGAGAGTAGATAGGTGTACAATAGAGTAGGATAGGGATAGAATAGGTGTATATAGAAGAGTAGAAGTAGGTGTGTATAGAAAATAAAGCTAAGTATAGGATAAATATGGGAGATAATTAGAAATAGGTTTAGGATGAGAATAAAGAGTAAATGTAGGAAGAAAATAAGATAGATTAAGTGTAGATATTTCCTATAAGATTAGTGGGGAGTTAGGAATAGAATAAGAATAGGATAGGTATGTAGGATTAAGTAGGGGGAAGTGAAGTATAGTGAAGATTAGTTAAAAAGTTAGGAATAAGATAGGGATATAGGACAGGTGTAAATAATTTTTTGATTGGATAAGGTAGGTAAGTTAGATAGATAAGGGTAGAGAGAGATAGGCATTTTTTTTTGTAAACTTTGTTTGCGGTGTAAATATTTTATATTTGAATTCAAATAAGTGGGATTATTTGTATTCAAATAGGGGGAAAATACTCATATTTAGACCAGGGTAGAAAATTAAATAATCACATCAAATAATTTTAATCACCGTGTAGAAGCTTTGGGAAAAGGTACGCGTTATTAAATAAAAGCGTGAAGCATAAAAATTCATTCGTTTCATTAAAAATAAGAGATTTAAATCATGTACAAGACGCTTTATATCAAAAGAAGCAGTATTAAAAAGCTCTACGTGTAATTTAATTATTCCTAGTAAAGAAACAAATAGAAATTACGTGCGAGATTTATATTAATTAACTCAATTTTAAGTAACCGGTATTAAACAAAGTGTACACATAATAATTAATATTTAATTTGTATTCGCTAAAAATGAAAGGGTAGAAGTCAATTTTAGTTGGAGTTAATTAAACCATTATTAATAATAAGCATAAAAGCCTGTGAAAATCCAAGATTAAAATACCATGAAATAAAGCTCTGAGAATTAATAGTACGATTGAACACCTGCGTAGTTTAAAAGTCACGTACGGCGAAAATTTTGCCGATAACAAATGGTTTCAGAGAATGTTGGAGAAACCGTCGCTTATATTAACGGGAAGGTTAGATACGGGGTTATTTAACCCAGATAACAGTCCATGTGGACTGAAATAATCGATAATAAAGAATATCAATTTGCACCAATAAGAACAGGGTAGATAGAGACAGATAATATGCGCAAGACCGAGACACATATAGTAAAAGGCGTGAGTGAGCAACGTCACGGGGTTGCGATTGGGTTGAAAATAAAAGGCAAAATTGAGAGGTAAAAATAACATTTCTGTATAAAATTCAATTAGTTATTTCCAGACGTTGCGAGCCGTGTCGAAATTTCTGAGATTTAACTGGGGCGAGTGCAAATTTCGTAAAAATCGCATGCCGGGCTGCGGAATGGGAACCTAGCATGCGAAATTCTTTAGAATTGTCCGTTTTGGGGACTAGCCCGACAGACAGGCTAACCTCTATATATACCCAGGTGAATATGAACAAGCTCTCTTACATCTGCGACTTGATTCAATGCGTTAAACAGTGCTTTTTAGTTTTCCGAGTTTGATAGAATAATTTAAAGTTTGCTCGTATATTTTGGTGATTTAAAACAGTTTGTTCTTTACGTGCTACAATGAATGTACTTTAGTGCACTTAGAAAAGAAGATACAAGGTAATAAAGTTTAGTATCACTGTACCAATTAGTAAAATTTACAACGACAAATGAATACACAAAAGTAGGTAGTTTTGGCGTATATTGGTGAAAGAAATATGAATTTCTTTGCTATTTTTCGGGGGTGTTAATAATTAAATGGTTCATAAACGTGTCTGGATCCACAAAACAAAGGTCAGATATACACAGATGAGTTCCGGAAAAGCCCTGAAACAACTTTAGATGAATGGCGGTGGAGAAAATTTTAAAAGCGTTGAGAATCAGAAGCCGTAAATATAACCCAGTTGGATTGGTGTGATTAACAAAAGGGACGATGTACATTGAAGCTACGAGTGCAGTAACCTTCAGGTAAATTATACTATTTTGTTCGAACTTTGATATTTTGTGTGTGTTGAATAACTTTATAATTGATTTACTTAAAATGGACAGTAGTGAAATTGTACTAACAACAGAATTTTAATTTTAAGGTGAAATTTGCTTGTTTAAGTAGAAAGGGTATTTAGTATTTATGTTCGGGATTATGATGAAAATTTGGGTATGTCTTTGAGCTCAATTAGACGAACCTGGTTAATTAACGTAAAGGGGTGGTAGATGCTCCTTTGTACTCAGACTCAGGTCTGCATATATTGTTATATTAATTAGTAGGCATCCTAGAAGGACTTTAATTTTGGATGCACATTAAAACGATAACAAACTTAAATCTTGAAATTTTCTGATACTGAAATTTATGCTGAATTTTAATTTTGAAATTTTAATGTATTGTGAATATTGATGTAAATAGAGTTAACGTTGATGTTTGTAGTAGGAATGTGTTTTTTTTTATGAATGAGGATGAAGGTTTATCTAGGGAGCAGCCGAGGCGATGAACAGAAGAAAGTCAACGGACCAGTTAAGTTAATAGCTTTTGTAGGATTCACAGCATTCTTGAGACCCAATTCGTGAGGCTCGATTCTAATTTAGGAGGTTTCACAGCAATATATATATATATATATATATATATATATATATATATATATGATATAATTGCAAATAATTATGATTATGAATACCTTTATTTAATTCTAACAAAGTATTAATTCATTTGAGTAATTGTTTTATTTTGGACAAGTGACTTCAAGAATAGGGTAATTGAGTTCAAAGGTAAAAATGTATAAATACCCTTTTATAAAAGCAGAGTTTATAACAATGACTTGCTAAAGAAGCACTAGACAACACCTTCAAGAGGTTTAATGCCTAAATTTGTTTTTACTATAATGTTTAAATTATTGGTATTAATGATTATTCTTTTCCTTTATATTTATAAGGTAGCAAGAGTGCATCTCTTGTGTCCTTTATTATATTAATAATATTTTTTTATAGCTCCTGCTTTAGCAGTAAATACGATATTTCTCTTTAAAGACTTCCAAGTCCTCCCTTAGGGCAAACCCGTGTTTAAAAATTCAAGGACTTGGTGGCGCCCCTTTGCACCCCCTATTTTGTATTATTAGAGTCAGTAAGTAAACAATGTTTTGTTGTAAACCCCACGACCACTCCTCATAAGCTCTACCCGAGAAATAGACCCCTAGCTTAGTTGGGAGATTGTCGAGATCCCTTCACCACAAGGTAATCTAAAACTTCACCATAAGGAAGATTTGTTTCAACGTAATCGCACACTTTGTAACGTGCATTTTTAATAGATTAACCTTTTTACACTTTTTCGCAATCCGTAAATACATTTCAGTAACTACTATTTCTATATTTTATATTTATTAACTCGCGTGTATTACCTTAAAAGATAGTTTAATTGAAGATTGATTATCATTAATAAATAAATTGCAAGGAACTAATTTTAAATTGGATTATCCGTGAAGTACTTTCCAACTTATCGAGAATTATAACAGCTTGTAGTTAATTATTAGATAATGTTATTATCGGAGTCGAGTTTATATAAACAGATGAGAAGTTGGAGTTTTGTCTTTGGTTTCGATATATGAATTACGTTGAAAAATACTGTTGCTTGTTTTGCTTTGAGAATAGTGAGAATTAATGCGGTAACAATTTTTCGAATTGTACCTGAACAAGTACGGCACGATTTTAGTTGCTTTTCTCGTAAAATAAAAGTGGTATATTAACTGTCGAAAGTGTAGTTCTAATTCCTTTTGAAGGAAAGATGTTTTTATAGGCGAACGTGTTTGACTCGACCGCACGTGTTTGTTTTTACGGAACATTGACTTTAGTGATACGCGTTGCTTTACTAATTGGTTTTTTTTTGTTGCTTTTCGGTTGGAAATAAAAGTAGTAGAGCTTGTCGTGCGTTTTACGGAACATTTGACTTAGTGATTACGCGTTGCTTTACTAATTGTGTTTTTGTTGCTTTGTCTTTTGATATTTAAACTGTGTGTGCGACCTAATTTCGCGGTCCTTTTGTTTTTTTCAAAGTAGTGCATACTTTGGATTATTTAAATACAGTTGATACTGTAGTTCTGAATTTTTCTAACCACAAAGAATCTAAAATAGATCATTGTTTGCACAAATTTCGTTATCCAAAAGCATTAGATTTTTCTTTGTTACCATAAGTAGCAAATATAACACCTCACGTTACTGTTAGTTCAATGCATTATATCGTGGCTTGAAAGCCCGTGATTCTAACTTTTTATTACCATGTTTTACGATTTGTGTTACAAAATATTTCTAAATTATTGTCTCAGGAAATAGAATTAACAAGAAATTTATCAATGCTACATAGTTCCATCAGCATGATGATGTCTGCTGCTAACACCAGTGAGTAGTGATTAGTGTAGAGTGTAAGAAATTCCATCAACACCCTCACAGTCAAGGGTGAAGTGCTTCGTTAGTGCAGGACATCGTGAATCCCACACTTTCATTGCAAGGAAGCGTTACTGCAGGACTTTTTGTAAGTTGAACTATTTCCTGCTTGTTATTACTTTAAATATCTATCCGTTGTTTTGCCATATCTTTGTCGTTCTGATACCTTTTACAATAGACTTGCATGCTATTTTAAAACATAAGAAAAAAAAAGAAAGAAAGAAAAATCAATACTACTGAATTACTCATATCAATTGTGTCTTGCTTATTTACTTTTTTGATAACATTTTGTCTGATTTATGTTTCATTGGTGTGTGAGGAAACGTTTCTGCTACTCCCCAATATTACCTCACTTTGTACTAAAAATTTTTGTATTGCTTTTATCGTGGTTATATTATATAGATTATCCCAAACAGTTTTTTTTTCATTCTACAAAGTACTGAATAATTTAGACTTATCATTGCTGCTATGCTTATTTTTTTTTCAGGTTTGCTTAACTATTTTTCTTGCAGTTATTGTCACTAATTCCTTACAGCCGCGTACATTACATGTTGGTCTGCTTTCTACAACCCCCCCTAATCTCCGATTGAGCCCGGTCATTCCTTGATTTTCTTGGTGTTACGCACGGCTACGAGCCCACGTAACATAAATTTGGCGCCCAACGTGGCTGTCGCGATATTACGTAACATAAATTTGGCGCCCAACGTGGAGCCGCGATATTACGTAACAACTTCTTTAATAACCATCTTCTCAATTGTATAAATAGAAACATGTTAAAAATGTTTTCCAATCTTCAAGTCATTGAATTTATATGAAATTTAACTATATAAAAATTAACAAGCTGATTTCACGTTAAGCGTATGGGCTACCTTAAAGTCGCTCCCAGGGCGCAACACAAATTGAAGGCACTCAATTTTCTAAACTTTAAAATTTTCACCTAATGTATTCAAGCCAAATATATCAAACATTAATAAATCGAAGTCACCTTTAATGTATGTTGAAATTTTTATTATTGTGACAACGATTGTAAGTCATGGATCGAAAGTTTTTAATTAGTTCTGTATTATGAGGCCAAATAGAATAGACATCATCTACGTATCTCCATCAGATTATTGGTTTCAATTCTTGTGTGAATATTACATCTTTTTCGAATTCCTCCATGAATACATTACTAAAGATTGGTGATAGTGGACTTCCCATCGTCATTCCGAAACTCTGTTTGTGGAATTGGTCACTTATTTGAAAATATGTGGTATTAACGCATACACCAAGTAATTCCATGATCGATGATATCCTTAGTTTTGTTCTTTCTTTAAAGTAGTCATCTTTTTGTAGTTTGTTTTTTTATAATCCGCTTCTGGGTAACTTTTACAGTATCTTACTCGGTTCCTAAGCCATTGTCGAACAAGAATGTAATCTATTTGATATCTCTCTATGTTCTCTGGCATATTCTATGTGCGTCGTCTTCTAGCATGATGTTGAAATAATGTATTTGTGATGGTTAAATTGTTTTTGTGGTAAAATTCTACCAGCTTATTCCCATGTCGTTTCTCGCGCCAAAACCAAATAAACCTACTACTATTCCTCCTTGCACTCACCACTGCATTAAAATCTCGCGTTATTATTAAATTTGCGGTCCTTTTACAAATCTTAGTGTCTTCGAAATCTTGGTATATCGCTTCTAGCTCTTCCTCATCGTAGCTAGGGGCGGACATTATTACCATATTTACCGGTTTAGATTCTAATCTAACCATGAGTACTCTTTGTTCTTTTGTAAGTAGTTTTCTATACAGTATCCTATCTTTTTTCGAATAACCATCCCCATCACCACGCCCAAATTTCCTCCCTCCGATCCTGTGTGAATGACACTAAAAACTCTGTTCCAAAAATCTCCCGCCTCTGGCCACCGAACTTCGCTAATCCCTACTATGCCTAATGCTAACTTATCCATTTCAATTTTCAAATTCTCTAGCTTACCTACTTGCTTCATGCTTCTAAAATTCCACGCCCCGACTCGTAAGATGTTCCTGGCACTTCTTCTTTTCTTATTGAACTTGCCGATCACATCTTCCCAAATAGTCCCCTCACGAAAATCCGAATGGGGAAACTCTGGAATCTTTATCCCTAAGAATGCAATCATTTTTTAAAATGATTTTGGTGTGTTTTGTTCTCTTTACAGGTATAATATTTAATTAAATTTTCAGAATTTTTAAAAGAATATTAGCATTATTAAAAACCTAATTTTAGTAATTGAAGTGTAGTTATTACATTTATCTGCTATAAATTAAACAAACAATTTTTTACAGATGAGAAATTTAAAAATGATATATCATATATAGCTACCTACATTTACATAAATTATAACTTCAAATTTACGGTAAAATGTAAATTGTTGCTGATGTTTGTTTCGTATATTTTACTTTAATTGTGAAACAGCTGTATCGAAATCTGAAGACTTTAAAGTATTTAAAATAAAAATCTAAAATAAATTAAAAAACAGTTTATGCTGGAAACTTGGATAAGTACCTAATATTAGACTTCTTACGCACGACATGATTTTATCTAAATCACATTAAACAAGTGATACTTTTAACATTATATTTTCTCGACAAACAGAAATTATAATTAGTAGCTAATGAAATTTAACTGAAAGCAAGGTTCTATATTATGAAAGACCACTTCTGCCTGTATTATTTAAATTATTCCTTTTCAGGTCTAAAGCAAGTAAACACAAATGGAATCTTCAAGAAATACCAAAAATAAAAAGGAAAAAGTTAAAGGAAGCTTGTTTATAGAAAAAGCAAGAAAAATGCAGCTGAAAGGAAAAAAGAGAAAAAGAACGAATTCGACAGGATCCTCAAAAATACAACATAAATGAAAGAAAAAGAATGAAGTAGAAGACGAGAAGAGGAGAAAAAATCAAAAGTATGTGACTTGAGTGAGAGGGAAAAAAGAAAACAAAGAGCTGAATGGAGGAAACGTTTCCGTAAATATACTGAAAAATTAAAGGAACAAAAACAACTCGATGCATTTATTGATGAAAATACTCTTCCAAGCTCCCCAATCAATATACTACAAATATTAAATGATCAGAGGCTTGTAAGAGATGCAGAGGTAAAAGATGCATTGCGAAAGGCAAGTCGAAAGAAGAAACTAAGAAAATGTAAAAAGAAATACAAGAAACAAATTAGAGAACTACAAGAAAAACTAGAAGAACAAAAAAGAAGAGCAAACAAATTGAAACTGAGGCACCATAGCGTGTCGAAAACCTTACATGGCAAGATTTTCACTGTTCTCCCAAAAGTGACCATCGCCAACGAAAAAACAAATAAAAGAAAAACAAGAAATTTGCTTCTGAGAAAAGAAGTTTGTAAGTTTTTGACTGATGATGAAAATTCCTATAGTACTCCAGGACAGAAAGACACAATTACAAAAAAAAAGAAAGTAAAATTGCAGAAGCGATATTTGTCAGACAATTTGTTTATCTTTCACAAAAAGTTTATTTCGTCGTCAACAGCTTCACAGATATCATACGCACTATTTCGCAGATTAAAACCTTTTTGGGTCATGCACAGACCACCCAATAAAAGAGAAACGTGTCTGTGTAAATATCACAAAAACTTTGTTCTTATCTTTCAAAAATGCAAACAATATAAAGTTCTCTAACACCGGAACTTTAATGATTTAGTGAACAGTATTTGTTGCGATTCAAAACATAAAGCTTGCATGTACAGAGAGAGTAGTAAGTGCAGCAAATTAAAAATTGCATTTAATCCAAACTGTAATGTCTCTTCGAATTCTGTGGTATCCCACTATGAGTGGAAAAATGTACAAGAAGAAAGTCTTAAAAATGACAAAAATGTAAGGGTTAAGATTACATGAAAAATAAAAATATTTTGTACTGTAGAACAGTTGAAAAAAAACTCCTCTGAACTATCTTCTTTTATGACCCATATGTACAGAGTATACCACCAATCAAAGTTTTCTAAGTATTTACGACAAAATTGAATAATGATGAAGTCTTTATGATTATAGCCTTCTCTGAGAATTATCAACTTAAATATTCTAATGAGATACAAAGCCGTCACTTTGATGCCTCAAACAAACAGCTTACACTTCACACAGGAGCTTACTACTGGAAACAAACAAACGAAGATGATATCACACAGATAAAGGTTAATACTGTTTGCACTGTTTCCATATGCAATCGACATGATGCTTCTGCAATTTGGACACATCTCTTTCCGATATTTTTCAAAATTAAAAAAGAACAGAAATGTTTCTAGAGTTCACATGATGAGAGATGGTCCAACAAAGCAGTATAGGAATAAAAGCAACCTTTACCTATTTTGGGTTTCAATTGGCATCATACAATTTCAGTGAGAGCGGGAATGGAAAGAGTGTTACTGATGGCATTGGGGGAGTAATCAAGAGGACTGCCGATTTTAGCAGTACAAATCGGAAGAGATGTTTCAAGCATAGAACAATTCCTTGATGCCGTAGAAAACCTAAAAACTTTTATCACCAAATTAGATGAAAATGACATGATTGGTGTTGATTACATTTTATCGGCTAGGCCTAAACCTGTTATTCCTGTATGTGATACCATGAAGCTTCATCAAGTTGTATGGCTGTCAGAAGATACAATGTCCCTGAATTGTAGATACTTGTTTTGCACAGACTGCAAAAATATCGCATCATGCACACCATAAAACAGCTTGCCATAACAAGTTGGAGACTTTACAACCTAAGACTGCTAGTAGTAGTATCCTTTTTCTTGCTATTTTAATGTTAATCAGATTCTCTTTGCATGCATTTAAGGATTTTAGAGAACCATAAATTTGTTTAAATGTTCTTTTGATGCGCTAAAGTATAAAGAGACAGAAGCTTTTACTGGTGATAAACCTTGAAGGCCGTTCATTTGTTGAAGAAGGTGAAAGTGTTCCTATTTCAATAGATGTTTCTAAAAGTATCCTTTTAAAAACATTTTTAGTCGTGGAACCTACATCTTTTACCATGGGTTTATGAACTACGTACATAAATCCAATCCACTCTTATTTACAAAAATTTCTTTATCTTAACAAAATTTTAGACTCGGTAATAACGAAGAAGGGAATTAGATATTCTGAAGTCTATTCTGATAGTGAGGCTAAAGATGAGCTTACTGGTAATGAGTTATCGACAGTTGTTTTAGTGAAACTTGCCACTAAAAAGTGTTTGAAGCAATACGTTGGTCAAGTGTGTGAGATATATGATGATGGAGACTTAGAAGTAAAATTCTTACAAAAAACCATTCGTGAAAATTTTGTTTTTCTTCAAACTGATGATATTGCTTCAGTACAACGGCAAGACATAGTTCAAGTGTTACAATACCACCAAGTTCATCGAGGTATCCATACCTTTGTTCATTTAAAATTGAGTAACATCAATTAAAACTGAAAATGAATTCTCTGTGAAGTGTAAACTGTTATCTTGTAGCAATTTTATTTTCTACCTAATATATATATCTGTATAATCAATCCTTTTATTAAATATTAAATAATATAATACATTATAATGTTATCCAATCCACTTAATTTAATAACATCTATTGTCCAATAAAGAACTAGTATTTAGTTCATGTTAAAAGTTAAATTCTACGGTGACAATATAAAAGCTTTTGTTTGGTATCCTTCTTATAGCCCCCTCTACTCAATAACTGCAAGGTAACTTTGTTACTGGGCAGCGACAAGCTCGGCCGGCACTTCTAACACAGCTGGGGTTCAAGCAGGTCGAAAGTTGTTCTTAGGAGCGATGTCCGTCATTGATTTTGCTGTTGGAAGCGTGCACGATGGAAGATTGCACGTGTATGCTATCTTCATAAATTGTTTTGGATGGTCCATTTTTGTGTTGAAACCAGTCGTGAAGAACGATGAAGTTTTTGTTAAAAAGACCATTAGGAACATGTAACTTTGGGAATAATTTATTTTAAAATATATTGCAACGTAAATTATAAATAAGCAACTTTTCTGAATAGTATTCATACGAAAATTAAATGAAAACAATTCTATTCTTGTATAATATGGAATCACATATATAATTTATTCAAGTTAATTACAAACAACATTTGCTTTCTTGTGGTGTGAATTACGCCTGGAACATCTGTAAATTGAAACGCAGATAATGGAAGCCAAGTGACGTGTTTTTCAGTATGCAGCGCAGCTGTTTGTTTGGAATGGAATTTTCCGTTGTTAATACATACGTCAGCTTTCAAGCAAGTATTTAGGTGCAATTTGGAGTTCTGGTATGTACAAAAAATTATGTTCGTATGTTGTTTGAACTGTCGACGTAGTAACGAGATAAATTTTACTTTAACCGACTTGTGTTAACTTTGAACAGGTCAAGGACAGACCTCAATTATATTTTTCGTAGTCATACGATATGAATCTGTAATTTGTTCCTACAAATTCTTTTATTAACTCAATGAAACATCAGAAGATGTCACTACTAATTAGATAAAGTAAATTCTCATAACTTTGAACCTTTAGAAATTAAATTTCTACATTTGATATTTTATGAACAATTATCTGTAATTATTTACTGTGAAATTAAGGTAAATTTACCATAATTAACTCTTTCTATAAATAAGCAATTTTATGCTTTGTCAATCTGTTATATAAACTTCATTAAATAGTAATTGGTACGGATATATTCAGTACCATTGTAATTAACTCTTCCTAATTTAAATTAACTTATAAAGGAAGACATATTTTTGTAAAAATTACTTTATTGGATACCAAAAAAGAATAGATTCTTATTTTCGGACTAAAGACTATCTTTTATTTAAGAGGAATGAAAGTCGATTCTGATTGTATTTAATTATTTTTGAGTTTGAATGCACAAACAGTGCTTTTCTTTGTTTAATCTGTTAACAGGTGCAGTGCAGGATTGCTAAGGTCAAGGTCGAGCCATAAGGTAAGATACTTTAAAGATTAGGAGGTCTTTAAAAATTATATAACGGTTATAGAAAAAAGGTTTCCGCATTTGCCTTGTACAAGGGACTTGTATTAGGTCTTCTCAGTATAAAAAAATACGGTGGCGCCTTATTTTTATTGTTAGTGGTTGCAATTACACCCCGACCCACAGCTCATTCTTTACCCAGAGCATATAGTTCGACTAGCCGCTTTGCCTTTGAGATTTCCTCAACTTAGAGCCACCTTCCATCTTAATTTGCCGTGGGCTCCATTTTTAATTATCGGAAATTCTCGTTAAACTAAATCGGAATTTAAAAGGCTTCAATCTGTAAAGGATTTAGACTCTTGGATTTACTGTTGCAAGTTGCCATTCTTAGTTAGAACCTGCAATTGTATGTACTTTAGAGTTAAATAAGAAATTCATATCTGAAACTTTACAAAATTACTTTTAAAATGGTATATAAATATATCACTCTAAAATAATTTCCTCAAAATCGTCACGGAACACAACCATTATGCATAACTCGCAACCGTCACAATCAACAAAAATGTTTACAAAACCACTAAATTAGGTAATATAAATATGAACTAGATGACTTTCGTTTGCAGTTCAACGTGTATACGCCATTAAAAGTTTTCAGATTTATAAAATACTATTTTTAGATGTAGTTTACAATATTGAACAAACAGTTTATTCCGTTAAATAGGGAATCGGCAACAGATTATTAAAAAAAGAAGCTTAATAGAGTGAATTATAATGTTTTAAGCCTTAGAGAGATACAACTCAACACAAATTATTTTTTTATGCGTGCATGCAAAAATGATATGATTTATATTTGCCAAACAACTGTTCAAACAATGCGTGATGGTCGTGAGTTAATCATGAATTCAAATTAGAAAAGTCTACAATATTTCGAAAAAGAACAAAGCAACTTTGATCCCCTTATGAACTTTGTTCAACAATGATACAAGGTTTAAAATGAGGTCTTATTCGAAACAAAAAACATATTTTAAATATTTATGTTTCTTGAATTAAATTATCAACTTCGGCAGAATGACTCAACAACTCCTATGTTTTGTCTAAATAGATGTTGTTGTGGTACTAAACTGCATCAATAAAAAATGTTTATAGTAACTTAATTTTTATGATCTACAGAATGATAATTTTTGGCTGTATGTTGTATGCTTATTCGCATCTGTGTTAGCTTAAACTAAAATAAGTGCAATTCGTGGTAGATACAATCTTCTTTTTGCTTTTGGTGATTTATACATTATTTCAATAATGCTAAAAGATAGTAAGTGCGATTTGTATAAGAATTTGTTAATTCATTGAACTAAAATTATTTTGTAGAAAGTTTCTAGTATTCTTTCAGAATTAATGTGCAAAAAATGTATACATGCGGAGTTTAACAAAAACTAAAAATTAGAGCAAAACAATTTGATGCTTCTTTCTCAAAACTGACTGTTTGCAGATACTTTCTGATACAACTCCAGTGTGATTTCCAAATGTTTGTTGTTAATTTTAGTTTGTTTTAAATGCTACATAAATATTTCTGCCATGATAGGTTAAAAGCAACTATCCATTGAGAGACCATTTGATTGTCTATACATATTATTAGTGAATTGAAAAAAATTTGTTTTAAATAAAATTCTAATATTTTAAGCATATAGTTGATATTAATAGTGGAAATGTCTGAGTTAGTAGGCTTCTGACTAATGGATTAGTTTCAGTTTTTAAAATAGACGTAAATATCTTATGGATGTCTAAGGTTGTTGATAAGTTATTATCTGGAATATATTATGTTAGGGAAAATTTTTAAATTTTTGCAGTGGTAACTATAGGGTAATTCATACAGGATCAGAGGAAGAAAATTCTGGTGTGGGGATAGTTATGTGAAAAAAGATAGGACACTGTGTAGAAAACTACTTACAAAAGAACGAACGAGTACTCATGGTTAGTGTTACTGCGACAGGTTCACCCGACAGTGTGTTGATTGGTTGTATTTGTTGTGTCATTAACTGTTATTCAATTTAGAAAAAGAATCTAGGAGTTTTCGATTTGACATATTTCAAAATAATTTAATGTATGTAATTTATATTTCTTATACTGAAAAACCAGGGTTTATTTGCATGTACACAAATTTAAAGCAGCGAGACTGTGTATTAGAACAAACTGCAAGTAACTGTTCAATAAAACGTAATTCCTGCTCTTAAATTTTATTAACACGTTGAGGCCCGATACTCGCCTCAAAAGTTAGATTAGAATCTAAACCGCTAAATACCGTAATAATACAAGTATACTTGCCCACCTCTAGCTACAGTGAGAAAGAGGTGCAAACGATCTAAGAAGACATCAAAGGCATACTTAAGATACGTAAACGGACGTAAAAATTTAATAATTATGGGGGATTTTTAATGTAGTGGTTGGTGAGGCTAGGGAAGGAGCTTTAGTAGGTTTATTTGGTTTAGGCACGAGAAATGACAAGGGAAATAGACTGGTAGAATTTTGTGATAAGAACAATTTAACCATCACAAATGCATTATTTCAACATCGTGCTAGCAGACGATACACGTGGAAGATGCCAGGAGATATAGGAAGATATAAATTGAATTACATTCTTGTTAGACAACAGTTTATGAATCAAGTAAAGACTGTAGAAGCTACCCAGTAGCAGATATAGACACTGACCACAACACCGTAATTATGAAGGCCGCTCATAAATTTATAAATTTGAAACAAAAGGAACAGAAAAAGGCACTTTGACTTTGAGAAACTCAAACATAAAGATATCCACGAAAGATCTGAAAAAAATCAAATAAATTTCTGAAAAATATCAGAAAAATTTCTTAGACTAAGAAAATAGAAACAGAACGAAATAACATAAAATCCTGCTTAGACATGACGGCCAGAGATATTCTGGGGTATACACAAAAAGAAAATAAAAAACTACGAATAACAAAGGACATCCTGAATATAATAGAAGACGAAAATACAACAATAAGTCAGATGAAACAGGAAAACAGAGATACAAAGCCATAAAATGGGAAATTATTCGCAAATGCAGGAAAGCTAAAAAACAATGTATTGTTGAAAAGTGCAGAGATACAAACTAAGATGGAAATAGGAAAGACAGACAAAGCATACAAATTAATTAGAATGAATTTTAGGGATATAAAACCATATAGCAAAAGTATAAGGGACACGGGAGGAAACATCATTACAGAAAATGTAGAGTAAGTGGTTAGATGACTAGAGTATATAGGGAATTTATATGCAGGAGAGGAACTAACAGCATTAGAATAGAAATCAGACATTGAAAAGAATGACTTGGGAATACTTAGAGATGAGTTTGAATTAGCATTAAAGGGTCTGAAAAAATGGTAACACACTGGGTACAGATAAGGTGCAAGTAGAAACTCTAAAAGCCGCTGGATAAGCAGTAACAGAATGTCTCTTCCAACTTGTAAGCTACATGTATGAGACTGGCGATATACCCACATATTTCAAACGTAACTTCATAGTTACTATACCAAAAAATAGAGGACAAATGTAAAAATTTTCGAATAATAAGTTTGACAGCACCGTGTCAAAAATATTAACTAGAATTGTACAAAGACGAATGGAAAAACGAGCGGAAGAAATACTAGGAGAAGATCAATTTGGGTTTAGGCGAAACAGGGGAACACGGGAAGCCATTTTAGCTCTAAGAGTGATAATGGAGAAAACAACAGAAAAAGGAGAAAGCGTGTATATAGGGTTTGTAGATCTGGAAAAAGCATTGGACAATGTAAAATGGAAAAAAATATTCGAAATACTCAAAAGATTGGAATGAGTTTTAGGGATAGACAGATAGTACATAGCTTATACAAAGAGCAAACAGCTGTAATAGAATTAGAGCAGGAACGTAGAGAAGTAAATATTAGGAAAGGTGTGAGACAGGGATGTTCCCTATCCCTATTAATTTTTAACTTCTACATTGAACAGGCAATGAATACTGTCAAATGCAGGAAGACATTTGGAATTATTATGCAGGGACAAAAGATTGATACGCCTAGATTTGCAAATGATAAGATGATATAGTGGTATTAGCATCTATCAAGGAAGCTGCTCTTAATAAAATGGAAACAGTTCTAACAGAGAGATATGATATGAAAATTAACAAAAATAAAACAAAAGACTGAACAAATTTCAGCGAAATATTAGGTTGGTACATATTAGGAAACAATGAGGGTACGGGTCCAACCAGTTCTAGAACTGAAGAACTAACGATGTTGATGGAAACTAAAGTACTAGTATGCAAAGGAGAGGAAAATAAATCAAAAACAAGAATACAAATAGGTAACGATAACTCACAAGAGGTTGAGAATTTATGCTACCTAGGAAGCCACATAACGCAAAATGGGAAGAGCGCAAAAGATATAAAACAAAAATTAGCACAAGGCCGTGCTACATTTAACAAGAAAAAGCAAGTACTGTGTTCAAAGACAACAAACTAGAAACAAGGAAAAAATTTCTTAAAACACATATGTGTAGCACAGCACCTCTACGGCTGTAAAACTTGGACAGTAGTAGAAGGTGACAGGAAAAGATAGAAGCCTTTGAAATGTTGTGCTACAGACGATGAAGATATCATGGACAGACAAAGTCAAGAACAAAGAGATACTAGAAAGCGTAGGGGAAGAAAAAAGTATGTGGAAAACAATAAAAAATAAGAGAGATAGGATGATAAGCTACATATTAAGGCATGAGGGAATAATGCGGAATATTTTAGAAGCAGATGTAGGAAAAAGAGACGTAGAGGTAGATCTGGGTTAGACTATTGCATACAGATAGTGAAAGATGCAGGCTGTGAGAATTTCAGGTAAATGTGTAGACTAGCTCAGAATAGAAATCAATGGAGGTACATGTCCAACCAGTTCCAACATGGAAAACCTAATGACGAAAAAAATAACTGTACTTAAACCTGATGATTATTATAAGCAACTACAGGTATTGGTCTTGCAATATTCTCAACTAAGGTTAATTGTGTGAAAGGGTTTACTGGAAAACTATTAATTCAGCAAATGTCTAAATGTGGGGGGATCCTTGGCAGCCACAGGCTGCTTAACCCCCCACATACCTTCCATGTGATTTTCCAATGCTCCACCTGAAGGTACTACATTGGCCAGGAAGCGAGTTTTTTTACCTGGAAAATTTGGAATTTTGCCGAACCCTTGCTGTTCCAAGCAAGGTAGGGATCTTTAACATGCGTGACAATACTCGCACACGGGACCTCCATTTTACCTCTCATCCGAACGAGGGTGTATTTTTGTGAAAAATGCTCGCCTAACATTTTTCAAGTGGACCGTGTTGGGATTCGAACCCGGGACCTTGGGCGTAGTAGTCACACACATACCACTACGCCACGGAGCCCCCCCCCCCTTCACATACCACCGAATCTCGATGAAATAGGGCATATAATTATGATACAACAGAAGGAGAACCGTGCTGTATCTAGGCTGTGGGAATTTCAGGGAATGATATAGACTAGTTCAGAATAGAAATAAGTGAAGGTACGCGCCAACCAGTTTCAAGATGGAAACCCAATGACAAACAATAATTGCACTTAAATCTGATGATTATTATAAACAACTACAGGTGTTGGTTTTGAAATATTTCCAACTAATGTTGATTGTGCAAAAGGATATATTGGAAAAATATTAATTCGGTAAATGCTCAAGTGTTGTGGATCTTGGTAGCCGTAGGCTGCTCAACCCGTTTCACATACTACTGACTATCAGAGAAATAGAGTATATATTTGTAAACAATAGAGGGGGAACCGAACTGAATCTAACAAGAAAGACAACAAACATAGAAACAAGGAGAAATTGTTGAAAGCATATGTGTGGAGCACAGCATTGTACACCTATGAAATATAGACAGTAGGAGAAGCAGACAGGAAAAGGAAGAAGTCTTTTGAAATGTTATGCTTCAACATCGACAGATAAAGTTAATAACACAGAGGTTATAGAAATAGTAGGGGAATAAAGATATCTGTCTAAAATTAAAAAAATGGAGAAATAGAATGTTAGGATATATTTTAAAGCATTTTTGGGGAATAGTGCGGGCTATATTGCAAGCAGATATAGGAATAGAGAGATGTTTGTCCGAGTTTCTTGCCAGTGAGGAAAAGAAAATGGTCGGACGAGTATTGAAACTGTACGAACAAATGGGAATTTCGTTGTGGGCGGTTGGCAATGCGTAGTTAGTGGCGTGGCTATCACTTCAGCGTTGTACTTCAAGTATATCCACTATTCAATAATATTTTGTGTCTAGTTCGTGTTTGCTGTGTTACCTAAATAAACTCGATAGTAAGAATTATTGTACTTTACGATGGCTCCTAAAAGAAAGTGTGTTTTTAATGATAAACTAAAAGCAGAGTACAAATTTTTAAAAGGTGTTTAATCACATAACGAAAGGGTACGGTGTTTATCATGCAATTTCGAGTTTTCTGTGAAACACATAGGCCGCGTGGACATTGAGGACCATGTAAAAACAGACAAGCACAAAAAAGCTGTAGTTCAGCATCATCTGTAAGTATTAAATTATTTTTAAAGAAAACCTAGCCTCGTCAGATCCTGATTTACAATGTGCTGCTAAAGAAGCGACTTTCACTTAGCATACTGCTTGGCATGAACTTAATTTTAGAACTAGTGATTGTACCTCAAAGCTGGTAAAAAAACTGTTTGAACCAAAATTTTCGGCAGCCAGAATCGAAACAGAAGCAATATTTGTTAATGTTATTTTGTTGAAAATGGACGTTGATATTTAATAGACAGCTTGCTTGTATGCTTCTACATATATAAAAATTAAAACGTAGAAAGCGTCTGTCAAACTTGTTACACTTTTACTAAACAATTCCATGTAATCGGACTTTTAATTTTGCTCTTACAATATAATCAGTTTTCAAGCTTTCTTATTATTTTATGCTATCGCAATTCCAAAACACCATCAGGTTATGGGCCCAGGTGCGTTTGCGTGCGTAAAATAAGTAAAAGTAATATATTTGACGTTTAAAATATATATAGTGACGTTTGTTGATATTTCCGAATCGATTTTGGTGAAAAACAAATTGGCTTGTTTTTCTAGACAAAATGAGTGTTCCGATGTCTGATATTAAATTGCACATTGACAAATTGGAAGATGTCTCTGGATGGCCTAAATGGAAGTGGCAAATGCAAACGTTGTTTGTGCAAAACAAATTGACGAGCATCGTGGACGGATCGGAAGAATGTCCAACTTTAGAAGCTGGAAATGACGTCAAAAAAACTAAATATGAAAGCTGGGTTACAAGCAATGCTGCTGCCTGTAACAATATAATGGGTACTCTGGGCAACAACTTTGTAGATTTGGTTCTATCAACAACCACAGCATCAGTGATGTGGACCAAATTATGTGCTCGGTTTGAACGCACAAGCACTCAAAGGCGTGACAGATTATTTCAAGAGTTATTTAACATGGCGCCAACCTCTGTAGAAGATGTGGCTCAATTCATTGCACGTGTGACAAACACTTTTCAAAATCTAAATGCAGAATTAAAACGTGGTAAGCGGAATGAGCTAGATGAATCCGTTTTAATCGCACGTGTTCTAACAGCGTTAGAAAAGGATTGGCGTTTTATAGATTTTGGGATATTTGGGAGGTTGTTCCAGAAGATAAACAAAATTAGATCTATTGACTGAAAAACTGTGCGAAATAGAGCTGCGAAAAATTGAATCATATGATTCAGGGTCTGCATTTACGATTAAGGCTAAATCAGCAAATACGTCTAATAGCAAATTAGACAAATCTGTTTCCTCGAATAATAAGAAACGGCGGGAGAAATTTATTGCAGAACAAAAGAAAAAGCGTCCGTGCAATAAATGTGGTAAGCTCGGTCATTGGGCAGCTGAATGCACTGTAACTGGGTGCAGAAAAGCTAACCAAATTAGTGCAAAATTTGGTAAATCTGACGAGTCCGGTTTTACTGCCCAAGACGCAATATCACTAAAAGAGTGTGATGTTTGGATTTGTGACTCAGGCGCGTCGCAACATATTACCCCATACAAAGAATTTTTCGCGACGTATGAAAAATTTGTACCGCCAAAGATAATTCATATTGCAAAATCTAAGAACTTTATGCTGGCCTATGGTTGTGGGTGCATCAACATAGAAATTTGGGTACATAATAAATGGCAATGCAGTCATTTAAATAATGTGTGGTTTGTACCAGACGCAGAAAAAAGTCTTCTTTCTGTAACTCGTTCAACGGATTTAGGACATGCTGTAACTTTTGATAAAACATCAGTTATTTTTCGTCGTGAAAAGGTGACTACCCTTACTGGCTACAAACTTGGGCGAGAATATGTATTAAAATTACGTATGATTAAACCACAGGTTGAAGCAATTGTTAATTTGGCAACAAATGAAGAAAGTATACAAGTCTGGCATGAAAGGATGGCGCATATTAACAAGCACCAAGTAAAGACCGTGTTAAAGCGCATGGGTATCGATATTCCTGTTGTCGATGGAGAATTTTGCGACGGTTGTGTATTTGGAAAAGCGCATCGGCTACCTTTTCGAACTCGCACTCATTTAGCTACATCAGTTGGTGAAAAGATACACGCTGACGTAATGGACCTACAGAAAATTCATCATTTGCCAATAAACGCTATTATGTTTGTTTTAAAGACGAATTTTCAAAATATAGGGTACTGTATTTTATGAAACAGAAAAATGAGGTTGCTAGTTGTCTAAATGCCTATATGAGTCAAAGACATATGGGCACACCATTAAAGTGCTCCGCATGGATGGTGGTGGTGAATTCGACAATCAAGAGGTTCGTAATATTCTTACTGCAAATGGTATTTTATCTGAAATTACACCTCCTTATACACCTCAATTGAACGGTGTTGCAGAACGAGAAAACAGAACAATTGTTGAGCTTGCTCGTTCGATGTTGTCTTCGTCACGAATGCCAAAAGTTTGTTGAGCTGAAGCATGTGCAACTGCTGTCCACGTATTAAATCGGGTAGGAAAATCTACCATTGCACAGAAATCTCCGATTGAGATATGGCGAGGTAAAGAATATGGTAGTCTAGAATATCTATGCATTTTTGGAACTGAATGTTTCGTACATGTACCAAAACAAAAGCGGCGTCAATTTGACAATAAAGCTATCGGTGGTCGAGTAGTTGGCTACATTAATGATCGTGATGGTTATCGCGTGTATGTACCTTCCAAAAATCAAGTTGTTTGCAGCCGTGACGTAATTTTTAAGCCTGAACGTACGTGTTCAACATCTTGTATTGAATTATCAACGACTCCAACGGCTGTTGTTCCGGAGGAAGTTTTGAAACCTTGCAAAACCACTATCAATTCAACTGCATCTGAATCAGTATCAGATTCACAAGAAAAACGCTATGAGACACGCAAAATTGAAGAACGTCAAAAGCCTAAGAAACTTGATGACTATTATGTTTATTCAGCTTCTGATGATTTTGTTTTCTCCGCTGAGGAATTTGTTGATACTATTCACCCTCGTTCTTATCGAAAAGCAGTGTCTTCAGTTCATTCTGATAAATGGCAGGAAGCAATGGAAGAGGAATTACAATCGCAATATAAAAATGAAACGTGGGAACTAGTAGAAAAACCCCCAGAAGCCAAATTGTTAAACAGTCGATGGGTCTATCGTATTAAAGTCGATTCAAATGGATGTGGTCAAACCTGCGGCTTTGACTACGATGAAACGTTTAGCCCGGTAGCGCGTTATGAAACCATTCGAAGCGTGCTGGCTATCTCTGCATGCGATAGACTACAGTTGCGACAATTTGATGTAAAAACTGCTTTTCTCTATGGTGAACTTCATGAAGAAGTTTATGTCAAGCAACCAGAAGGTTTTGATGATAACACAGGCCGTGTTTGTTTTTTAAAGAAAAGCGTATATGGACTGAAACAAGCGCCACGTTGTTGGAATGAAAAAATTTGTTGGGTTTATGCAATCAAGTGGAATGCAACAGAGCAAAGCTGACCCTTGTCTGTTTACTCGTGAACGAAATGGCAAAAAGCTGCTTGTGGCCATCTACGTTGATGATGGTCTTGTAGCAGGGAGCGATCTTGATGAAATTACTGTTTTCACAAAGGATCTTAAGAAAAGCTTCAAGATCACTTTGGGAAAGATATTTGAATGGTGACATTGACTTAGAGTACATCAGCAGCGATATGAATCTAGCCGATATCTTAACAAAACCCCTAGAACGTCAAAAGTTCACACAAATGCGTCGTGGAATATCTATAACGGCGCTAAGTGATTATAATTTTTTTAAGTAGACGCTTTTGTGAATTTAGTTTTTAGATTAAATACTCCACGTTGGAGGAAGTGTTGAAAATGGACGTTGATATTTAATAGACAGCTTGCTTGTATGCTTCTACATATATAAAAATTAAAACGTAGAAAGCGTCTGTCAAACTTGTTACACTTTTACTAAACAATTCCATGTAATCGGACTTTTAATTTTGCTCTTACAATATAATCAGTTTTCAAGCTTTCTTATTATTTTATGCTATCGCAATTCCAAAACACCATCATATTTCACCTTTAATTTTGTTTTAGAGGACCTAAAAAAATTAATTTTATTACTATTACAATTCATAGCTCAAACAGGAAGGATATAAAGCTAACCCCTGTTGTTGTGAGGTATTTTACTGAAAGCGGAGAAGTTAATCTAAAACTCTGGTATTTTGACGAAGTGCCTAGGAAAACATCACATATATTGGTCGTCCACATCTTAAAATGTATTAAACACTTTGATATTGAAAACAAAATTATTTGCGTCTGCTGATAATACTAACACTAATTTCGGAGGCGTTAATCGACAAAGTGAAGGCAACGTTTTCAGAAAGTTGAAGAAAGCAGGTAGGTAGGCCCATTTTTGGAATTGGATGTGGTGCACACATTGTACACAATGCCGTGCAGACAGTATGTGACATTTTACCTTTGGATGTAGAGGTTACCGTGGTCAGGTTGTACCAATTGTTTTCTTAATACACTGTTAAAGTAACTAAGTTGAAAGAATTTTGAGAGTTCGCAAACGTAGAGTTTAAAAGACCTTTATCTCATCATGGCAGTACTAGGTTTTTAAGTTTGCTGCCAGCTTTGGAGAGAATGCTAACGCAGTTTCATCCTTTGAAGTTATATTTCCAGTCAAATGAAAACTCTCCTAAATTGCTGATGGACTTATTTAATGAGCCTATTAACGAACTACGCTTTATGTTCGTCCATTGAACTCTATAAATGTTTCAAAAGTCTATTTTAAAAATTGAGAGGGAGACGAAATAAATGCTACTGAAGTCTCTCAAGCTTATTCTGATTTATTAAAATGCTAGACGAAAGGAAGAATCTAGCGTTTATACCGTTTGCAGCACGGCAACTATTTAACAAACTGAAAGTAGACGAATAAATTGACAAAGCTACATTCTATGAAAATGTTTCAAAATTTTATGAAAGTAGTATTAATTACCTACAAACGTGGCAGACCTCTTTTGACAAGGCTAGCATATTTTCATGGACAAGTCTGAAATGCTATGTAACCTGGTCAAAATATGAAGAAAGTGGGACTTCTGTCAATGCTCTAGTTCCTGAGAGTGTAGATATGGATGAGCTCTTTGATGAGAGGGTATTACTGTCCCAAATACTTGATGAACTCATTCCTAAGTGGAACGATCTGTCGAAATGAGAAAAACCATCAACTGTAGAAAAGTGGGACTCTGTATTCAATGTACTGAGAAAAAGCAATGTTCCATTCAAGAACGTGGCCAAAGTAGCGGAATTCGCAATGTCCTACCAGGAACAGCGGCTCCTGCAGAACGAGTCTTTTCAATAATGGGAAATATTTGGTTGGCAGAACGAGGACGACTGTCTATTTCAGTTGTCAGTGCACTTTTAAATGTTAAAGTGAATTCAAAGCTTTCATGTTCCGATTTCTATGACAAAATAAGAAATGATAAGTTGTTTTTTGCTCAGGGTAAATCTTCTGAGAAATATAAATCTACATGTAATGATAAATCATGTAAACATTAATAAGACATTGTTGCAGTAATATAATTTTCCTTTCATTGTTTCTATATATTCCTTAGGTTTTTTAGTTCTTTATCTCCCCCACCCATCCGTTTAAATACAGTGTCCGGAGTTGGCTCTGAAAATTTCTGGTAACCCTAGTTATCAATGACTTCAAAAAGCGTTTACCTAGTACATACTCGCCCATATATTTAAAATATTAGGGCAGAACAGTTTAATAAATTTCATCAGACACGGCTTACAATCTATTGTTACTATTGTTTAGCAAAACCGAAAAATTTCGAATATTGAATTGATTGTTATTTGGAATAATAATGTAGATAAATTTGAAATATTAAGATATTAAAACACAACATTTTTATATTAGCGATTTATAATTAGAGTAGGAATTATCATACTAACCTAACGTGACCATACGTCCCGCTTTGGGCAGAATAGTCCTGCTTTCACACTGTCTGTCCCGCTGTCCCAGTAAGAGCAAAATGTCCCACTTTAGCATTAGGCTAAATGAATGCATGCTATAAGTATGTTAAATTTGAAAATAGCACAGGCAACAACAAGCGGCTCGGTAGGAGCGGGTGATGTGGAGAGAGCGAATTGAATGAATGACGCGAGAGCGGGATGGATGATTGGTTGCCGCTCCATCTCTACTCAACAAACAATCATAATAATGTTTTGTTTTCGTTAGAGTCAGTGTTTGAAGCGCACTGTCATATTTTTGTAGTTGTAACAGTAGTAACATTACAAAAATGCCTAAACGCAAGTGTAGCTCTAATATTACTTTGCAAAATAAGTATCCATTTATAAAGCAAAGTAGTGGTGGAGCAGATGTTAGGTGTGAAAAGTGTCGCACTGATTTTAGTGTTGGAGATGGTGGTGCCAGCGATATTGAGAAACATTGAAATAGGAAAAACACAGGCTTTCCAATCAAGCTGCTACTTCAAGCTCGTTTTTATATAATTTTTTCAAAAGAACCGATTCACCGACTTCCAAAGATTTAGATATAGCTGCAGCGGAGGGTGCGTAGACATATCACACGGTGCAAGAAAATCACAGTTTTCGTTCAAATGACTGTGCTTCTAATTTAATACAAACATGTTTAGAGCAGAAATTTAGATGTGCTCGTACAAAATCTCGAGCTATTGTTGTAAATGTACTGGCACCTATGGCGACGGATGAATTAAAAGTGTATCTTCGCGAAGCCCACTGCATAACATTATTAACAGATGCTTCAGATCATGGCGCGACAAAATTATTCCCTGTTTTGATCCGCTATTGCTTACCATACGAAGGTGTGAACGTCAAAATTTTAGAGTTGCACAACCAGCCAGGTCAAACATCCGACATAATTGTCATTTACTTAAAGGAAGTATTATCATGCAATGATGTGAATAAGAAAATTGTGGCATTTTGTGGAGATAATACAAACTGCAATTTTGGAGGAAAGAATAGAAAAGGAAAAAAATAATCTATACGTAAAATTAAACCTATCTTTCGGAAGACAGCTCATTGGAATTGGATGTGGGGCCCACATAGTTTACAACGCGATCAAAACAGCCACCGATTGATTGACTTCCCGTTCGAGTAGAATCTTTGAAAAAGATATGTGATTCCACTGACACAGAGTATAACAAACTCTTGGGCTACAGTAAAACTAGGTGACTTACGTTAGTGCCGGCGCTTGAGAGAGTTTTGAAATTGTTTGAGCCTTTCCTGGGCATCGAAAAATGTCCAAATATTTTAAGAGCATTCTTCGAAAATCCCAGCGCCGAGTAGCGCACAAGCAGCGGCTTTTCATCAAGTCGTGTTGAAAGTCGAGGGTCACAAAGTGTCTGCAATGGAGACTTCGAAGGAAATTAATCGTCTACGAGATAATTTTGCACTTAATGAAAATTTATAATTCCTTCCTCACACTGTCCGTAATCTACTGGTAAAATTACAGGAAACTGATCAGAACAATGTGAAAACTGTGGCGGCTGAATCTATACGACAAGTAAGGAATACTTGGAATAATGGTGTCAGTTCAATGCAGAACTAAAGGTATTTGAATGGACAAATTTGACAAAAGTACCTACTTGGGAAGAAGTTCAGAATTTGACGGATTTGCAGATCACGCAAGGATTTCTTAGCTGCAGCCAAGATACGGGTGTTCGACGATTTTTTGCTTATTTGCAATTACACACAGATGCAAAAATAACAAGCTGGAACGGTGAGAATGTTGCTGCTGAAGACCGTTGGGTGGAGTTGTTCACTCACTTCCGTGCTAACAATCTCCAATGTTTAAGCTTTCTTATAATTATTGAGTACGTTTTATGTTTGCTCGGAAGTAACGCACCTGTCGAAAGAGTTTTTTTCTAATGAATAAACTATGGACAAGTGAAAAAACACAATTGAGTATTGCAGTTTTGAAAGCCATATTGAACACCAATACAAACATCAACAAATCATGAATCAGCTCCATTCTTACTTGAAAACGAGACCCAATATTTTGAAACAGATTTGCTCTGCCGACAAATATAAAACAAGTCTCTAGAGACGTTATATTATTCATTCTCTTTTTTATTATTAATAAATAAAAAGCATTTAAAAAGTATTATATTTTTGTTTTATTAAAAATTCTGCAGATGTCCTGCTCTGAGGGAAAAATATAAATGATCACGTTATACTAACCTCATTGTATGTCGGCGGTGCGTATGCCTCCGTGGCGCAATCGGCTAGCGCGTTCGGCTGTTAACCGAAAGGTTGGTGGTTCGAGCCCACCCGGGGGCGATCGATTTTTTACATCAAAACCGAGATATTTACGATAACAAACAGTTATGAAATTCCTTTATAATTTTAATATTAGTATGAAATATAAATGCACTTATTAATTATATATTTTCCATACCATACCGTACAAAATATATGTTTAACCGCCTGAAACGCTGCTTATTACCGTGCGAATATGGTAATGAGTATTTATATACAATATTTCTGGAAATTATAGTTAGGTATCTTTACATCAAAATACCTATATTTAAAAAATTTGTGTTACAGTTACAATTCGATTAAAGACAAGTAACTATATGTTTTCGATATCATATTAGACTATAATTGCGTAAGGCAACTATTGATCAATTGACTATAAATATGCCTACATAAAACTACATCAGATGAAACATCATTCTTTAGTTATAATTTCATTAACGCTTATAAAAAATAATGTTGGTGCTATATTTTTAATTGTTGGTATATAAACAGTTAATCAAAAATTTTATTAATCTGGCTATAACATAGTCTTTTCTTACGATATTCTGTAAATTGTCATGTTCAAGAAGTTCGTACAAGTTTTTTATTTAAAACAGTTTGGTTCTAATAATGCTATAGTTCATTTTAGATAAATTAAAAAATTTGATTTAATTTTATATAGTTAAAAAAGTAGTCTAAAACAGTTTGGTTCTAATAATGCTATAGTTCATTTTAGATAAATTAAAAAATTTGATTTAATTTTATATAGTTAAAAAAGTAGTCTCACCGTGACAATGTTTGCACATTGCCGTGACCAGGATTCGAACCTGGGTTACTACGGCCACAACGTAGGGTCCTAACCACTAGACGATCACGGCTATTGAGACTGTTAGATTATTTCTTATTTTGGTGTTTGATATTACTTACCTATTTACGATAGCACCATATTATAATCATAATATATTTATTGGAAAAGAACTAACATTTTTCAATATTTATTACCGCGAACACAGTAATCCCAAATTTTTCAGCGATACTATCAATAAGCACAAAATTAATGCTCGTCTACCGTTTATAAAATTGAACATCGCCCCACAATTGTCCAAGTCGAGAATATAGAAATAAGTACGAAAATATAGTTACCTCTGTATTTATTCGTTCCATTGTTTATACAACGAAATTTACTTATTTTCAATTCTGTTATCAACTTTTAGTGAACACCGTGTTGCATTATCTGCAGAAGTTTATCAGAATTGCTGGATTATCAGGTTCTAAGTGAGGTTAGGTACGTTTTACCTGTTTTTAAAAAGAAATTAACCCTTTTTCTACCAGCGCACAGTGGGACCGATGGAGTTTCTAGCGCGACAAAACTATTTTATTAAGTAAAAACATCGTGTATCATTACTTTAATGTATAAATAAGCAACAATGTTACTCTTAATAATTATCAGAATCACTACTGCCACTTTCTTCAGTGATTTTGGCTAATATTTCAATGTCTGGTTCTTTAAATAATTTCAGAACTTCAGTAGTAAGACCTTTCCTTGTTTGATGGTGTGGTGCCATTAGACTTGTAATGACTGGGTCTGAAGACACTAGTAAATGGTGTAGTATGTCAATATTTGTGTTGATTGTTGAAGACTTCTGTGAATGGCCTTCACGAAAGTTTCGAAATTCTTATATGTTGAGATTCTTGCACATCTTCACTGAGTTGACCGATTGGTATTAAAAATTGTTTTAGTATGGTTGGGCCATGCATTAGGGCTTTGTGAACTGTTACCGGCACGGGATACCAATTGTAAAGGGAAACATACATGTTAGCAGTATCATTGCAGTATCGCTTAAATTCCTCAACGTTTATGTTAAATCCTGAAGATAACACAAAATTTTAATACCGCAAATCGTTCTATTAATGTCAAGTTCACTCCTGTAATTTCAGATGTAACACCACTATTTTGAAAAAACCTTGCAGAATTCCCATCATTAGTGTTTCCTCCACCTTGCTTGGGAGTGTCAAGTAAAATGCCTGTTTTTGTTCTAAATTTGTGAATAATTGTGCGGCAACAATTTCTTTGTCTTGATCACAAGCTTGTCATTTTTTTATCTCTGGTTTATAATTGATACATAATATACATTCCATAAAGCGAATATTTGCCTGTAAAGTAGAAAGACCCCATGAAAAAGTCTGCTGGTTACACGGTTTGTTCCTCACTAGATTTAAATTATTCATGTCTTTTGATGTACTACTACAAATATAGCATCTCTGGGTGGATTTATTGGAAGCTAACACATTGCAGATCTTTCCATCGACCATGGTTTCTAGAAATTTGTGAGAAATTTCGATGACAACGTCTTTAAAATTTAGTTTAGTGTTGGTTATGTTAACAATCTGGGATCTATTATAATTAAATTCATTCAAACCTTCGATATCAGTTTCTTTAATAAAGCAAAATCTTATTGGTCTGCAATATTTCGTTGAAGACGGTTTGGGATTTCGCCAAATACTAATTCTTATATCATCATTATCAAAACCAACTGATTGCAAAGGTACCAAGCTCGCGACCAACACATTTGCATCTTCAAAGTTTGCTTCACTAAACCGTTGTGTATACCTGCTTTGTCCACCACTTCCATTGCACCCCCACTTGAATGTAATAGTTATATTTTTTAATTGACAAGAACCTTCGTCAACACATCTGTTCATGATATCCTCTACAGTAAAAAACAAACGCTCAGTCGTCAAATTTACCACAGCTTGTAAATTAATCTCTGCCGCAGATTCAATTACTATGATGTCATTATCAGATGGGCAGCAGGATTTTCTCGCTTTTTTGATAGTGTAATATGAAGGATGTAATCTTACTCCTTTTTCCATAGAACCATTTCGCTTTATTTTATATTGAGATTTTGTTAATTGAGTAGAAGTGATTAACGCTAATGCTTCGTCTGGAGAGTAACAGCAGTTGAATTTTATTGCAATAGATTATATATTATAGATTATATAGATTATATATAATTAAATGTTGTAAAAACTTATTGATTGCTCCAATCACAAAAATTATCAATGCATGCATTAGTTGCAATATTTATCCAAATGCACTAAACATAGCTAAAGTTATCCCGCTATACAAAAAAGGTGATCCTAATAGTCCAACGAACTACCGTCCCATATCCCTGTTACCAATCATATCAAAAATCTTTGAAAAGGCCCTTAATAATCAAATTGTAAAGTATTTTGAAACAAACTATATCTTCTCCCCTAATCAGTATGGTTTCAGAGCTAACAAGTCAACTATCGGAGCAATATTGCAACTAATTAGTGAAATTACTACTTTTGAACATGGAGAATTTTGCATGACTTCCTTTATCGATCTTAGTAAAGCTTTTGACTGTGTATCTCATGAAATTCTGTTAAATAAGCTGAATTCTTATAAGTTCAGTAAAACAGTTGTTCGTTAATCGAATCGTACCTAAACAACAGAAGTCAACAAGTTATTTATAAGGGTATTAAATTGGATATAAGCGTAATAAAACATGGCATACCGCAAGGTTCTATTTTAGGTCCGACTCTATTTTTAATCTATATAAATGACCTATCGTCTCACCTACAACTGGCAAATTCAATCTTTTTTGCAGACGATACAACTCTTATAAATAAGTCATTATCCTGTATAGACCTAATAAACAAAAGTGTAATAACACATCATTCTGCAAATCAATGGTTTCTATCGCATAAATTAAACTTAAACTCTGATAAGTCTCAACACATGCTATTCTCCCTTAACAAACATAGTTTTGTAAATCAAGCTGCTATAAAATTCTTAGGGGTTTATATAGACCCTAAACTAAAATGGAATGAGCATATCAATGCAACAGCATTAAAACTAAATACATCAATTTACTGCATTCGTTCCTTAAAAAATTATGTTACTGATGATGTAATTCTTGTTGCATACTTTGCACTATTCCACAGTCACATATCTTATGCAATATTGGCCTGGGGACATTCACCATGTGCAAAGCGATTATTTTCATTACAGAGGAAAACTGTGAGAATAATATCCAATTTAAGTTTCAGAGAAAATTGTAAAGAAAATTTTGCGAAATTAAAGATACTTACTTTGCCCTCACTATATATATTGAATTGCCTGATTTATGTACATAAGAATTTGGATAATTTCACAAATAATCGAGAATTACAAATACATAAGCATTACATACAAAACAACAATACACTTAGAATCCCATACACTAGGCTAAGTGGAACTAGATACTCAGTAAATTACCATGCAATAAAATTATACAACTGTCTACCACAAAGTATTAAAACATTACAGCATTTACAATTTAAAATAAAAGTAAAAGCATTTTTAACAAAGCAAGCATTCTACTCACTTGAAGAGTATTATAACAGTGATCTCAATTTCTCTTAGCCATGGGCCATATACTATAGTAATTTAAGTTTTAATATATATACTAAACAGGACATGTGTGTTGAAAATACATTATTTTATTAATTGAGAGCCATATACTCTAGAACTATAGTATATGTTTTTAATCTATGTATTATATAGGACGTGTGCGTTAAAAAATGTAACATTTTATTGAGCACGAATAAATCTATCTATCTATCTATCTATTCTTGGTAAATTTTTTTAATTTTTGTTGCTCTTGTGGGTGAACTTATTAACCCTTTTAAGATTTCCGCCGCATCTCGTTTTCCAGACTTCCCGAATTTCACTTCAGTGGCAAAGCTCATTTCCTCAAGGCTTGTATCATGGACCAGCCTTTTAACTTTTCTTAAGTTAGATCTCTTTGTCACAAGTAAAAATTGTGTTTTCCGTCATCCTTTTACTGATGTACTACAATGACTTGATACAGTCAAATTAGGTGTATGTGAAAACAATATAATAATTTCAGTATCAATCCAAGCCTGATTATTTTTCAAAAACTGTAGATTTACGATGACACCTTTGCCATAATATATCTAATGAAGCTGTAAATGACTTGACTGTTCTTTCTACTTTTTCTTTTACGTTTACAGATTTTTCTGTATTGATCTCAATCAAGAACCCCGAGATCTTTTGGTAGTTGGTTGTAGTGGTCCTATACTTCTTAAATAGTCAAAAAGCTCTCGTCAAGGTATTTTCAACAAATCTGCACCTGAAATTAACATTGACTGATTTATTAATGTTACACAACAATAGGTATATACGATACAGATTATAACAGGTGTGCACCAGTATTTTCGATTTTTATGCATTTTCGTCACAGTTGCAAACAACTGAAAATTTCAAGTGTCTTGCCTATTTCTTAAGCAAGGCAGCTTTTTATAATAAACAAGCAATTATTTGACAATTTGTGACAAAAAAGATACAGCCTCTTGAATGTGTGGCAATTATTGTAAATGCCATATTTTTATCTACTTTTTAAATTCAACTATTATATTAAAGCAAGGAACGGTGGCCTTAATGTTAATAAAATACTAATATACATACCTTCTAACTCTTTTTAGAACATTTTTGAAACACAAACGTTAATGTGATAGAGATACAGCCGTTCGACATTAACCAAAAAACCAACAGGTCGCCTACGCGATCAACACAACATAGAAACTAGTTTTTGTTTTGCTATTGTCAGTGTGTCGCACACAGTTCTGTTTATTTCTTGTTACTTTTCCATTCACTGGGGACAGTACTAAGACATAAGTTATTTAAAGTTTTTGAGACAGTAAATGTTACACATTTTGTCACCCTAGAAACCTCAAACGTTCCACTGTGCAGCGGTACCTACTCCTAAATACCGCAAAATTTTGATACCATAGAATTCCACACCTAAAAATATGTTGGTTAAGAAATTTATTTTTTGAAATACCTGTTTAAATTCATTAAGTTTCATACCTACAATTGAGATAAATATCAAAAATTGTAATTCGGAGTAGTTTGGTAACCGGTACTTATAAGCACCGTTGGCGGTCAGAGTGTACTTGCAACATGTTATATAACTGATAAGTTAAAAAAATTAATGAACATGAACATTTATTAAAATTATTGAATTAACACTGGTAGTTAAAAACATAATTTTTCCCATTTATGCTAAGAAACACACCACACGTGGAGCAAGTAGAATGTGGTTTCGACTGTACACTCTACCACTTCGTTCTACAAATTCAGGTCAATGATTTCCTCTATTTCCAAGTCTAATTTCGTTTGAGACGCTGCAGTTATAACGTCTCTTCTTAGAAGAGGTGCCCAATGACTGGCAAGACTGTCTCTGTCCTAGCACAAATTTTTTTCTTTTGCTGCACAATCCGATTGCTACTTCTCTCCTAAATTCTAAAAGAGTGTTTTTGGTCAATTCTTAATTTTTTTGAAGACAACATATGCATTTGCAAATGTTAGTTCTAAAAATCCCCAAAAAATGCCTGCCACTATTTTTTGGAACGTCAATCGATTCCATAGCTTTATCGCAATGGGTCATGATAATCAACTCATCCCATAAATTAGTGGTAATTTTCAATTTTGGGAGCAGTCACATGTGAAGTGGTATCGTTCCATAATTTTCTCTCGAGTTGCACAGTTCCATGAAAATTGGATGCATGATAGACCATTTAATTGTCCACCCACTTCTAGAAAGTAATGCCAGTATTGGAAGTTCTGTGATCAAACTTGTCTCGTTTTAAATCTTTACTACTTGTCATATCTTTAGGCAAACCCTTTTGATTGCTTCTTAACGTTCCACATACTAATACCCCCTTCAAGTTTTAATCGCTCGATAAGGCCGATGTTGGTGAAATAATTATCAAAATATACTATTTTATTTTTATGCCAATCCTATTCAGTCATATTTAGAACAATTCTAGCACCCAATCAATAACTTGCAAATTTTTCAATAATTGTCTCTGCCTTTCCTTGATAATTTCAAATTTCTTTACAAATCCCTTATATCAGACAAAACCCATAATTAATACCCTCTTTTTATATGCTTCTTGGAATTTTATTGTTTTATAGACCAACGGCCTTTCAATTTCAGAATCAATTCATCTACGTACATCTTTTGTTCTCTCACATAGTTTATGAAAATTAAACTGAGTGCATCGATAAATGGCCTGACTTTGTAAAGTTTGTCTTTATTATTGTTTGGAATTACACTATTATCACTGATGTGTAAATTGGTAAGTATAGTTCGAAACCTGTTCCGAGACATACACTAAGACACAAGTCCAACTTTCAAGTTGCGGTAGACCAATAGCTTTCAATTTTTGCCAATACATAATATCGCATAAATAAATTTATTCCAATAAATGCTAACATTTCTTTCTGGCTAATATTGATATTTATTCCTCTGTGTTGCATATAGGTTTGTTTAAATGGTAATGATTTCAACTGTATTACCCAACAATTTCACAAATACATCTGAAGGTGTCAAACATTCAGCAAACTATGCTTCCTCCCATGAGACCAAATCGTGTGGAGGCAATGGAATTTCTTCTCAATTTTTTCCAGTTACGCTCAGGTTCTTTATTTCTTTCATTTTTAGATGTTGCTAGCTTATATGTTTTATTTGACTTATTTTTGGATAATAATCTATAGAAACACTGTGGCACGATTTAAATAAAAATGAATAAAAAGTCTGTTTTAAAAGAATGTCGAAACCTAATTTCGCCCACACTAAAATTAAAATTGACAATTTCAAATCCTGAAACGCCAAAGCTTTACTGTTTACCAAAAATTCACAAAAATAATAAATCGATGAGACCAATAGTTTCAGGTATCAACTCACCGACTTACTATTTATCACGATGACTGTCAAATGAATTTAAGAATTTAAAGTTTAACAGTTTTTCTGTACAAAACTCTTTAGAGTTTATTAATAAAGTAAAAAATATCACATTAGAAGAAAACGAAATCCTAATTTCATTTGATGTCAGTTCATTATTTCCTAGTGTTCCAATACCACGTACTTTAACATACTTAAAGAATGTTCTTATAGATAGTGATATTGATGATGACAAAATCGAGAATTATATCAAGCTTGTTTCGCATTGCATGTCCCAGAACTGTTTTCAATTCAACAACAAGTTGTACGAACAACATGAAGGCACTGCAATGGGAAATAATCTATCACCTTTCATAGCAAATTTATTTATGTCTCGCTTTGAGACCGAGTTAAAAGAAAACTCCAAATACTTCTCAAGAATATGGTTAAGGTACGTGGATGATATTTTTGCAGTTTTTGACACTACTAAATCAAATGTTGATGATTTTCTTAAAGAATTGAATTCAAAATTTCAAAACATAAATTTACCTATGAACTAGAGAATAATGGACAATTACCCTTTGTTGATACATTAGTAATTAGAAATGGTAATAAATTGGAATTTGACATTTATAGAAAAGAAACAAATGTAAATCGCTTTATTTTATCGTCCTCCAATCATAGCATACAACATAAATTGGCTTCATTTAACTTTTTAATTAATAGATTATTGAATTTCCCTTTAAATAAAAACAGATTTAATAAGGAATTTGCTCTTATTAAGCAAATAGCGAATTACAATGGTTTCTCTTCTGATATTATAGATAATATTTTTAGAAAGTGTAAAAATAGAATTAACATCTATAAATCAACGACTTTGCAATCGACCACCTCTAACGATAATGTTCAATATGTTCAACTTCCGTTTCACAATTGCTTTCAGTAACACTAATAAAATTAAAGATTTGTTGGGTAATCCAAAAGACAAGGTGGAAAAATTGCAAAAGTCTGGGATTTATGAAATTAGTTGTTCAGGGCCAGGGTGTTTTCAAAAATATATTGGTCAGACCAATAGGAATATAACAACAAGATTTAAAGAGCACATTGCTCACTTCAAATATGGTAAATACGAAAGGTCTCAGCTAGCCAAACATATTTTTGAAACCAGCCACCCTGTTAAACTAGAAAATGTTAAATTGTTAAAAGCGGTACCAACATTTTCCTTCTTAAATGCATATGAATCGATTAAAATTGTTAAACATAAAGAACCCCTCTTAAATACCGATAAAGAGCCCATAGAGCCATCTGCCTTGCTTTCCCTATTGGTCAAAACCCAATGAGAAAGTAAGAATAATTTGGTTCCGCTTCAGGAGATTTAGAATTAGAATAAATTAAGTAGATTTTAGTTACAACATCACAATTCACTTGTTTGTTGTGGAGAACACCAGCCTGCGGGTTAGGAGAATATCCTCGAAAGTGTTTATAGCAACATTCTAGTAAATTGTATGTTGGGAAGTTTCACTTCAGCCTAAGTGGTGAGGAGAATATCCTCTGAAGTGTTCCGGAACAACAACTAATTATTAGTTAAAATTTTTACTGATGATGACCACATAGTGGTCGAAATACATATCTAATTTAAATATTTTTTGTGGTTAAGGGTTTTTATTCATTTTTATTTATTTTTGGATGTTGTTGCTATTTCGATATTTTGCGGAGAAGGTTCTGATTCCACTTCAAATCATCATAGACAATATTTCTGGAGTATTCAATTTCTTCTTGAGCGGAATCAGGTTCAATTCTGTATTAATGCTATTGTCTAATTCCAGCATATATTCTTCAAGATCATCATCCTTTTCGATTAGTTCTAGTATCTCCTCATCAGTAAGAGGACGTTTTATGTTACACCGTGAAGGCATTCTGTAACGTTGCAAGAGATTAAAAAAACTGCTTTCGCACTTACCTGTAATATCTATTAAAAACTAGTCTGGTTTAATTGTTGTTAAAAGAAAACGAGCACCTGTAAACAGCTGATGCAACGACAATTAACCTCACTCATGAAATTCTTCTACTGCGACTGTTTGGACAGTGTTACCAATAATATTATTAGTTTATTAGGAGGCCTAGATAACCTTTAAAGTTATGTTGGTGGTTAGATAGTTCAAATAATTTGTATTGTTAATTAATGGATTAAAAAAGTGAAGGACTTAAAAGTACTACTGGCAATTAAAGAGGGTCTTTTAAATTTCTGAGCTGGTTGTTAAAGTGTTACGTATTTAAATTTCATGATGATTATAAGGCATCTAGGAAAATGGAGTTTAATAAAATAAGAAAATTGCTGATTTACCTGTACACGGTAAATCTACAATACCTTGAAATATTATTTTTAAATGACAATTTAGCTTTGAAAATTTTACTAAGCTATTACTGAGAAAATGAAGATCCTGCAAATAATTTGCGAAAATCAACATTTTAAAGTATGTCCTTATTCATCCGTGCATCACCTTTTAATTTCCTAGTAGTAGTTTATGCGCAACAAACACTATACTGGCATTTAAGGCCGTAGGGACATTGGTTTGTTATGAATAGTGCGGGCATGTTTGGGACATTACCTAACAATTGATTGTACTTATAGTATATTGGCAACTCCGATCGGTTCTAGCTCCTTAGTCGTTAGTAGGGAATGCTGCAACAGAGTGTGGCATGACTTGGGGGCTAGTTGCCCTCCATACTTACTACTTTATTTATTTACCAAAAACTTAGTTGACTAAAGCAGTTAAGATCCAAACATATACACCTACCACTTGTTGATGATTTGTCGTACATGGAGAATAGGAACATAGAATGTAAGAGAAGTATATGAAAAGAATGAGTTATTATATGAAATGAATGAAAGAAAAATTGATGTGTGATGTGTGTGAAACTAAAAGAAAAGGAAAAATGCGATTTCCTTAAATGACGGAAAGTTTGCAGTCTGGCTTGGGTTAGATGAATGGTCAAGACTGAATCAGGATGTCAGTTACATTTCAAAAGTGAAAGCGAAACTGCATATCAGAAAGTCTTCCAGAGTGTTGTATGTCTGAATGAAGATGGGTATTCGAAGAATCGTGCGAATAATAACAATATATGTATTGGAAAATGGCAAAGCAAGTATAAAAGAGAAGTTTTGGAATGAATTGAATGAAGTGTTGAGTATGTGCAACCCAGATAAAATAATTATTTTTGGGGGATAACTATGGGTGGATGGGTAAGCAGGGTTGTAAAGTGAAGGATATTAGAAAAGTATGGGAATGAGAGAGAAACTGATTAGTTTAAGTTTTCAGAAAGATTTGCTAGTGTCGAATACATACATGGTTTATGCATAAACATTCACACTTATTGACAAAGGAATGGATCTAGAATGATTATTGGTTTTGTAGTATACACTGTGTCTGAGATAAGGAGGGCCACTATGGGGATCTTGAAAACGGTATGAGATACAGATTTGGTTAAATGGGAGAAAAGTTGTGTAATCAAAGGCCTAAAAAAATGGCGTTTAGAAATCCCCAAAACAGTTTTTGGTTTTTGAGATATTTTGAAAAAATTGGATTTTCTTATTTTATATATTATTTTGTTGTGGCTTAAATATGGCACCTAGACCAAAACTGAAGGCACTTCTCTACAGTAACTTTTAATGTCCCTTAACATGGCATTGTCAGTTTTTTCACCTGACGTTTCGTCTTTGCGGAACCATCTTCAAATTTTTTTTTAATACCATTTTGGTGATCTGGTATCAGATTCTGAAAGCCCTTTTTATGCCGAATTCAACGATGTATTACTCTTTATGGTTTAATTGCGTTTTCGTTTTTTTTCAGCCTTAATCAAGAAAATTCCTATTACGGACTTGTAGTGCATACTTTTTAATTTTAAAGAATAAACAATTAGCTATACCAATTAATAGTTTAGTCATTTAGGTGTTTAGTAATAGTCTACTGACTGAGTTTATGCACTAATTTAATAGAATAAACAACGAACAAATAAAAGTAAATTAACAGAAGACCAAAAAATTAAAAGCATGCTTTGGAAAACAATTGATTGTGATAGTGGCATATTTGGATTGACAGTAACGTTAGTTTTTGGTGCTCAATTTATTGTGAAGTAATTAGTAATTTGTTCCATTGATTATGTTATCTAACGATGATATGGTGGCATGCTTCATTTCGTCCAACCGAAATTGTTTTGTTGCAGAGCATACGTATTTGCAGAAATATCTCGAAAGGAGACAGTCAAATAAAAGGATTTTTAGCAACTTAGTGGCAAACCTTAAAGCATATGGTAGGTTTAAAAAACCTGTAGTTTCTCGGAAAAAGACTAGCAATGAAGAAACTGTACATAATGTTTTGCTAGCTGTCACAGAGAATCCTGGAACATCAGTTCAGCGGATTGAACAAAACGTTGGTATACCAAAATCAACGGCACATTGTATTTTACAAAAACAAAATTTACATCCCTATAAGTACAGAATTTGTCAAGGACTTAGACCAGGTGATTTAGAATGTCGTCGCTTATTCTGTGAATGGTACACAAGAAAATGCCAGGAAGATATGAATTTTCCATATCAAATAATATGGTCTGATGAAAGCATGATTACGAATAACGGTATTTTCAACAGACCAAATGTTCATTATTGGTCAGAAACCAATCCACGTATAAACAAAACATCAAGGCATCAACACCGTTTCGGTTTTAATATGTGGGCTGGGATATTCGGCACAACGATTGTAGGACCGTTTATTTACCACCGTAACTTAACATCAGAGTGTTACCTACATTTGTTGCAAATCGATTTATATGATGCTCTCGATAACATGCCTCTGGCGACAGTTTGCAACTGTTGGATACAGCAGGATGGTGCACGTGCACATAATTCTAGAGCCGTTCGTGAATACCTTTTAATGAGATTTCCATAGAAGGTGATTAGCAGGCATTCGGAAACACCCTGGCAAGCGCGTACACCCGATGTAACCCCGTTTGATTTCTTTGTATGGGGGTTCGTTAAGAATTATGTTTATCAGCAAAATTTTGCTACCGAACAAGACCTAAGGGGGTTAGTTCTGGAAGCATTTGCTGGTATTACTCCACAAATGTTGACTAGAGTTTAGAATCGACAGTTAGAAGGTGCTATTTATGTTTGGAAAATAATGGAAGTTTGTTCGAGCATATGCTCTAAATTTAGTTGTTTTGTTCGTGTTCGTTAATTTAATTTAATTTGTTCATTGTTTATTCTATTAAATTAGTGCATAAACTCAGCCAGTAGATTATTACTAAACACCTACATGACTAAACTATTAATTGGTATAGCTAATTGTTTATTCTTTAAAATTAAAAAGTATGCACTACAAGTCCGTAATAGGAATTCTCTTGATTAAAGCCGAAAAAAAAACGAAAACGCAATTAAACCATAGAGTGTAATACATCGTTGCATTCGGCATAAAAAGGGCTTTCAGAATCTGATACCAGATCACCAGGATGGTATTAAAAAAAGTTGAAGATGGTTCCGCAAAGACGAAACGTCAGGTGAAAAAACTGACAATGCCATGTTAAGGGACATTAAAAGTTGCTGTAGAGAAGTGCCTTCGGTTTTGGTCTAGGTGCCATATTAACGCCAGAACAAAATAATATGTAAAATAAGAAAATCCCATTTTTTCAAAATATCTCAAAAACCAAAAACTGTTTTGTGGATTTCTAAACGCCATTTTTTTAGGCCTTTGATTACACAACTATTCTCCTATTTAACCAAATCTGTATCTCATACCGTTTTCAAGATCCCCATAGTGGCCATACTTATCTCGGACACAGTGTATAAGGAAAGACCTTTGATAAGAAATACAAGAGTAATGTGAGATACAGCATGTGTTGAAGATATATTAGGACACATGTTTACATATATATATATATATATATATATATATATATATATATATTGCTGTGATTCCACCAAAATCCGGGAACTACGGTTTTCGAATCGAGCCCCACGAATTGGGCGTCAAGAATGCTGTGAATCCTCTCATATCTGCAGGAACTGGCCCTTTCAAAAAAAAACATTCGAGCCCCACAGATTGGGCGTCAATAATGCTGTGAAACCTACAAAAGGCTATTCATTACCTTAACTGTTCCGTTGACTTTCTTCTGTTACTCGCCTCTTTACTCTTTTCCGCCTCGGCTGCTCACCTAGTTAAAACTTTCATCTTCAATCATAAAAAAACCAACACATTCCTATCACAAACACCAACGTTAACTCTATTTACATCAATATTCACAATACATTAAAATTTCAAAATTAAAATTCAGCATAAATTTCAGTATCAGAAAATTTCAAGATTAAATTTATTATCCTTTTGATGTGCATCCAGAATTAAAGTCCTTGTAGGATGCCTACTAATTAATATAACAATATATGCAGACCTGAGTCTGAGTACAAAGGGAGCATCTACCACCCCTTTACGTTAATTAACCAGGTTCGTCTAATTGAGCTCAATGACATACCCAAATTTTCATCATAATCCAGAACATAAATACTAAATACCCCTTTCTACTTAAACAAGAAAATCTCACCTTAAAATTAAAAATTTGCTGTTAGTACAATTTCCCTACTGTCCATTTTAAGTAAATCAATTATAAAGTTATTCAACACACACCAACACATCAAAAATCGAACAACAAAGCATAAGTTACCTGAAGGTTACTGCACTAGTGGCTTCAATGTACTTCGTCCTTGCTAATTTCACCATTCCAACTGGGTTATGTTTACGTCCTCGGATTACTGGTCGCTTTTAAACATTTTCTACACCACCATTCATCTAAAGTTGTTTCAGTGCTTTTCCGGAACTCATTTGTGTATATCTGAAGCTTGTTTTGTGGATCCAGACACGTTTACGAATCATTTAATTATTACCACCCCCGAAAAATAGCAAAGAAATTCATACTTCTTTCACAAATATACGCCAAAACTGCCTACTTTTGTGTATTCATTTGTCGTTGCAGATTTGACTAATTGGTACAGTGATACTAAACTTTATTACCTTGTATCTTCTTTTCTAAGTGCACTAAATTACATTCATTGTAGCACGTAAAGAACAAACTGTTTTAAATCACCAAAATATACGAGCAAACTGTTTAAATTATTCTATCAAAATCGGAAAACTAAAAAGCACTGTTTAACGCATTGAATTAATTCGAAAATCTAAGAGAGAGAAACTCATATTAACCCGGGTATATATAGTGGTTAGCCTGTCTGTCGGTTTTGTCCTCAAAACGGCCAGTTTCTAGAATTTCGTATACTATGTTCCCATCTCGACCGCCTGTGCGTCGGTTCTTATTAAATTTGCACTCGCACCAGTTAAATCTCAGAAATTTCGACACGGCTCGCAACGTCTAGAAATAACTAATTAATTTTTATAAAGAAATGTTATTTTTACCTCTCAAGTTTGCCTCTTATTTTCAACCAATCGCAACCCAGTGACGTTGCTCCACTCACGCCTTTTACTATATGTGTCTCGGTCTTGCGCATATTATCTGTCTCTATCTACCCTGTTCTTATTGGCGCAAATTGATATTCTTTATTATCGATTATTTTAGTCCATGTGGACTGTGAAATAACCCACCTTATTAGCATTTCCCGTAACTATTAAGCTACGGTTTCTCCAGCATTCTCTGTAACCATTTGTTATCTGCAAATTTTACGCGGAACATAAAACATTTAAAAATACGCAGGTGTTCAAACATAATACTTCTACGATCTGAATATTATTGGGTTTTTACTAGCTTTTATACATATTATATGTTACTAATGGTTCAATTAACTCCAATTAAAATAATACCCTTTAATTTTTAGTGACTCCTAATCAAATATTAATTATTTTCTGTACATTTTGTTTAATACCGTTTACTTAAAATGGAGTTAATTAATATAAATTTTGCACGTAATTTTCATTTGTTTCTTTACTCGGAATAATTAAATTACACGTAGAGCATTTTAATACTGCTTCCTTTTTTTATAGCAAGCGTCTTGTAAATGATTTAAATCTCTTCTTTTTAATGAAACGAATGAATTTTTATTCTCCACGATTTTTTAATAACGCGTACCTTTTCCCAAAGCTTCTACACGGTGATTAAAATTATTTGATGTGATTATTTAATTTTCTACCCTGGTCTAAATATGAGTAATATATATATATATATATATATATATATATATATATATATCGTAAGTGTGTGAAACGACTAAAAATAAAAACTGAAAACTTCAGGATGAATATGTGCAAAAGGAGTGTAAATGCAGCTTGGAAAAGCGATTGAACCTACAGTAAAATGAAAGACTGGTGCACCTAATGATAATGTCGAGAGTGTTTAGAATAAATTGTGTAAAAAAATGTTTGTGGTATGGTAGTGGTCAGAAGATGAAGATAAGCGCCTGAGAGTAAGACAAGTAGAAGAAAAAAGACGAGTAAACCTCTTCAGAACTGTGGAGCAAGGTATGTTGGGCATACGTCAAAATAGCTGCCTGCATGGTTAACCTTGCATAACAGTGATCTCTTATGTAATTAATACTAGACTGTTACGGTATTCCGCGCAAACACAAAAAAAAACAGTAAAAGTAAGCGAAGAAACCGTTTACGCCGAATACCGCAACAGAACGGGGACAGAAAGGTAGAATTTGGGCTAGCTCAAAAACGTCGGAGAGGGGCGTGGGTGAAATAGAAAAACACATTGGAAACCTCGGTGAAACTATATTGATAACATCGAATCTTGAAAGACTATTTACAAAACAATAAAATAAATGTTGCGAAATTGTGATTGTAAACAAAGCGTCATAACATATAGAAATTGGTAAGCAAATATAACATCTTATAATCTAAATACCTACTTAATGGTTCACCTTAACTACATATAAAAGAAAATAAAACAATCTATACCGTACGTCAGGAAAAGAAATATACATAAGTTATATATACATACATGCTGCTTTGTGGAGTGCAACTCCTCAAGAAATAGTACAACATAAAAATTAGACACCATAACTTAAATTACTCAAGTGTCGACTAGTTTTAAATTTATAAGTAAGTGGTTTACGTTAAAAAGACAAAAGAGACAATAAAAACGGATTTCAACATAAACATTGATTAATTAATTTTTAATTTATAGAATAATAACATAGTTGTTCGTGCATCGTGCATGTAAGTTTTGTAACGAGGTGGTGCCAATTTATCGGATAATTATAAGCAATAGCAGCAAATGTACCTTGAACAATCAGCTTCGTGCTGGTCTCATCTTAAGGCTGGAAAAATGCGGCTGCATTTTTCTATTGGCTGCATGCTGGAACCACCAACTTCACTTTATACTAAGCAAGCACTGTTAGTAGCGCGACTTTACATGTATCTTTTCGGTAAGAAGATGTTGTATTCAATTTTTAATTTTTAATGCTTAATCTTTAATTTTTAATCCTCTCTTTCAAAGCACGGTCTTTATTTTATAAGGCCAGAATCATGTATGGGGTAGGGTATTTGACTTTCAAAGGTATCGCCGAAGAACCAAGTGTGCAGAATTTCCAGACAACAGCTGCTAAAATACAAACTGTAACAGCTTGCCAACAAGCAGATAACGCAATCATCAAAGGGTTTTAGACAAAGGAGAAGAATTTTGTTACTTTGTAACATCCTAACAGCTGCAGAATACCAGATAACAAGTCCATTGTAAGCAGATGTAGGCAGGTGGTGAGGTCTTATATTTTAGAAGAAAGCTGTGCTTTGCATGCAGCTTTTAATTAAAGTGTAATCACTGCAGGTGCTAGGAAATACTGTAACTACTTTGCAAACGCAATGTTTCCTAAGCAGATATTTGATTTTATAAAGCAAACTTTTACATAGAGTAATTACTTGAGAAATTTTATTAAATAATACAAATTCAAATGGCGGGAAATCGAGCTTGTTGAGAAAATTTAAGGCATTATAAAAATAAATGCAGGAAAAATTGTTTGCAGGGTTTTGAACGTAACAAGACATACGGTAAGTTATAACGATACCAAAATTAAATTCAAAGACACCAACTGTAAAAAGTATTTATTTTTGGAAATGATTGCAATCGCTTTGGAAGACAACCCTTTAAATAAAAAACCAGACACACAAAATTTAAGCAATATATATGCAAATATATATTGTTGCGATCCACTATTAGGCAACCCGTCAAACATACAAACGCCCGGGGCACAGCGTATTCTTCAGCATTCGAGAATCCTTCTACAAAGTTCTAGATAATGAGTCATATCTTAATGCAGGGTATATATAAGGCCGCTTATGAATGTAAGAGTTAGTCTATTCTTGAATGTCTAATATAAATTATGTCGTTGTAAAGTAAACGTAGTTGAGTTTTTAGAATATATACATAAATGATATGCTGTGTCTAATGTGCATGCAACTTGCAGTATACATAAATAAATAGAAGTGTATAAACAAATAGTTGTGTTAGTGTTGTTAATGAACTTATGGTAAAGGAGTTAATTTAAGAAGATATTAGTACTTGTAAATTCATTAGTGTAATAGTGCTTCATTGTTGAGTGGACTGAAAACATCTATGAATAAGGCATATACTGTTAATTAGACTTGTGAACAGTGAGCAATAAAGACCATTATTGTTACTTGTTTTAAATTAAAGAAACGCGGTAGGAGTAGCGCGTTACAATATGTATATATATATATATATATATATATATATATATATATATATATATATATATATCTTATAACAATAGTCAAAAATAGCAAGAATTCCAAACATCTATGAACATGAAACAAAATAAATTTATAACACCTTTAATGTGATACGATTAACAGTGAATTTTAAAACTTGTATTCTTTGCTTTAATTTCTATTTTTATCAATTTGATCCTTATTGTGCTTTATTGCATTTATACCCTGTGGTACATGAACGTGTTTTTAACTTTCTCGTAAAACAATTTTATAAGCAACTTTTTAAAATGTATATACAGGGTGTCCGGAAAATACGTGTACAACGTAAGAACAGAGATTCTTTGGCTCGAAATAGATCGATTTGAGCCAACTTACCTATTATACAAGTTGCTTCATTTAGCCGCTAGAGGACTTCAAAAATCGTGAAAAATATTTGATATTTTTTAAAAGCATACAAGTGTCCCAAAAATGATGTATTGTATAAATATCCGACCATTACTTTTTTCCTGTTTATGCAATGACTACCAATTTTTTTTTATGAGTCGCCGACTTAATTTGGAAACTTTTTTGTCTCTTGTAAAATTTGCGGTTTGACAGAAAAAAAGTAATTTCAAATGTCTGCATACTTTGGTCATCATTGCTGCATTAACTGTAAAACGGGGCAAATAAAAGAACATAGTATAGTAGTAGGTTTTGCTTTTGTTTTGTTATTTAATTTGAATATTATTTAACCTCAGTTGGCCTGTCAAGTCGTGAATTTCTGCTTAATTCAATAAAAGTTTGCATCTTTCATCTTACATTATGAGTACTTACACAAACAACGAACAGGTGGATATGCTTTTGGTTTTCGAATTTTGTCAAGGCAATGGTCGTGAAAGCGTCAGAGTCTATAGGGAAAAATTTCCTAATCGCCAAATTCCAAACCATCAAACATTCGCAAATATTGAAAGACGTCTTCGTGAAAATGGTATAGCTTTCAGTCAAGAAATGCGGATCGAGGACATGAACGTACCACAAGAATTCAAAATGCAAATTTCAGTCGCAAAATTTTATTTACAGACGACGCTTCTTTTACAAGATCTGGTATGACTAACATACATAATGAACATGTTTACGCCGTAGAAAATCTTCATACAACTAAAGTGACTCACTATCAACATGAATTTAAGATTAATGTCTGCGCTGGAGTTATTGATAATTTTATTATCGGTCCTGTTGTGATACCAAATCGATTAAACGGAGACAATTACTTCAACTTTCTACAACAAACATTGCCGAATTTATTGGAAGATCTGCCATTGTTACTTCGCCAAGACATGTGGTTCGTGCACGATGGTGCTCCTTCTCACTTTACTCTAGCTGTTCGACAACATTTACTCGAAAAATATCCGGATCGATGGATCAGAAGGGGATATGTTGCTCCTACAAATTGGCCAGCACGATCGCTGGACTTGACGCCCTGTGATTATTTTTTGTGGGGTATCTTAAAATCTAAGGTTTATTCGTCTCCACTTGATAGCGAAGAAGAATTGTATAGACGAATTTAAATGCAGCCAACTCGATAAAAAGTAATGCACAAATAATGCAGAGGGTTCAGTTAAACTTCTTACGAAGAGTTAATTTGTGCATTGAAGAAAAGGGCGGCCATTTTGAAAATTTATTGTAATGGTCCAACACTTTTACCGCGCTGTTAATTTTCAATGATAGTAATAAAAAATAAACAAAACAATGAAATAAAAATAAAAAAACAGACATTTAAAATTACTTTTTTTCTGTCAAACCGCTCGTCTAATCAAAATTTTACAAGAAACAAAAAAGTTTCCAAATTAAGTCGGCTACTCATAAAAAAAATTCGTAGTCATTGCATAAACAGGAAAAAGGTAATGGTTGGATATTTATACAATACATCATTTTTGGGACACTCGTATGCTTTTAAACTTATTGCGTACACCACCATAAGATGTCAAATGAAAGTAGAAACTCGCACCCCAAAAATGGTCAAAATCTATCAATGCATTTTCGAGTTATTTTAAAATATCAAATATTTTTCTCAATTTTTGAAGCCCTCTAGCGGCTAAATGCAGCAACTTGTATAATAGGTAAATTGGCTCAAATCGATGTATTTCGAGCCAAAGAATCTCTGTTCTTACGTTGTACACGTATTTTCCGGACACCCTGTATAGATACAAAAGTGTGTCTGTCATGTAGACCTCATACTACGATGTGGTAATAGAAGCTTCATTATTGTAAACAAACCTACATAATTTTGTTATATAAAAATTGAATTGTGCTTATTCAGTATCCTGATGAAGAAAATAAAATATTTGTGAAAGCTCGAATGGTAATAAGAAGTTTAATATAGATTCAAGTCCAGTCCTCTTGCATCTACGATATCTATATTGTGTATATATAACGTATTATAGTTAATAAGATGAAATTTATAGGTAAATGTATCAGGCAGGCTTGCGAAGGAATGGAAAGAGTGAAAATTGGCGAAACAAATATCAGTTTGCTGTTGTATGCGGATGATACAGTATAGTCGGTTGAATCGTCACAAGATTTGCAACGAATGCTTGACAGACTTTCGGAAGCGTGTGGAAATATACAATTGAAAGTGAATATAAATAAGACGAAAGTAATGATTTTTGACAGAAATGGCGAAATTGATAACTCTGTATTTAGAATGGATAATGACACGATAGAGTAAGTGAATGACTTTGTGTACCTCGGTAGAAAGCTTTCGAGTAATGGAAAGCTGGATGGTAATATAGAAATGAGGCCAAATGCTGGAAGAAAAGTGTGTGGAATATGTGGGCAGTGAACAAATTGATTTGAATATAAATGCAAAGCTGGCCATTTACAACAGTGTTTGTGCCAACTGTTCTGTATGGAAGCGAAACTTGGGTGTGGCAGAAGAAGCATGTTAGTCGTATAAATGCTGCAGGAATGAGGTTCCTAAGAAGTGTGTGTAGAAAAACGTTGAGAGACAAAGTGCCAAACGAATGGATCAGAGCAGAGTGTGGGGTGCAAGTGGCCCTTAAGGAGTTCAGCGAGCGAAGTACGCTTAGATGGTTTGGACATATGGAAACAATGAACGAGAATAGACTTACCAAATGTATATATGCAAGTAAGATGACTGGTAGAGCTGTAAGGGACAGACCACGTAAAAGATGGTTGGATATATAGTAGAGGAGGTTCTGAAAGAACGACAGGTGAGAAGTATGAGGAATAAAAAGCATGCCAAAAGCAATGTATTAATGTTACAGAGGCAAACGAAGTGTGTAGGGACCCAGGGATGTGGAGAAAGATTGTGAATGGTGCTGGAAGTAAAAGTAATGTAGTAGTGTAGAGTTATACCATGCATATCCTCCCAGAAAGGGGTGCTAGGTTTGGTTACCACGAAAGGGAATACCGTGATTGGTGATTGACTGATTAAAGATGAAATAATTACTTGACTCTTTATGCAAAGCCCGACCGATCATTTCAAATCGAGCTATTAATTGAAAGATACTACAAGCAAAGATAGGAAAAAAGAGGTAGAGGTAGATCGAGATCAGACTTTCGCACACAGATAGGGATAGATGCAGGCTGTGCAAATTTCAGGGAAATGTGTAGGTTGGTTCAGATTAGGAAACAATGAGGGTACGCGTCCAACCAGTTCTAGAGCTGAAGACCTAATGATGATGAATTGAAAGATGGAAAATATAAGGTCCCGAAGGGGATTTGAATCTGTACCTTAGTCTTTCCCGACCAATGCGTTTTCCATTACACCACTGAGAGATGACTGTAATTGGAAAATTACACAAATCTAAATCATGTATACAACCCTATATCAACCTATCTTTCAATTACGTTTGGCATTTTTATCAATGATATCTGATAGTGTTAAGTTTTTGACTTATCAGTTATAGACAAAGAGCGACTCTCAAAAAGACAGCTATAATCCAAGTATTAAAAATATACATATATTAGATAATTCATTACATAAGGTAAGTTGATAAATAGTAATGTATTATAGTTACTAAGATGAAACAATAACTTAGACTATTTATGCAAAGCTCAAATGATAATTACAAATCGAGTTAGTGATTGAAATGGAAAATATAAAGTAGCGGACAGCATTTGCACCTGTATCTTTCACGGCCCATGCATTTTCTACTTACGCCAACAAGACGGGTGGCTATAATTGAAAAATTACACAAATCTAAATCATGTACACAACTATTTATCAATCCAACTTTCAATTACTTTTGGCATTCTTGTCAATCATATTTGATGTGTCAAGTTTTTAACTTATGGTTGCGTACATGATTTAAATTTGTATAATTTTCCAATCATAGTCACCTGTCTTGGAGACGTAATTGGATGATGTATGGGCCGCGAAAGTTTGAGATACAGGTTCAAATCCTGTCCAGAACCTTATATTTTTTCTCTTTCAATTACTAGCTCAATTTAAAATGATGATCTGTGCTTTGTATAAAAGGTCTAAGTTAATATTGCATCTTATTAACTATATTAAGTTAGTATTTATCAACTTACCGTATGTAATTAATTACCTAATATATATATTTTAGGTAGTTTTTTACACAAGGTAAGTTGATAAACACTAACTTAATACAGTTAATACGATGCAATATTAACCTTTTATACAAAGCACAGATCATCGTTTTAAATTGAGCTAGTAATTGAAAGATGGAAAATATATTATCGTGTAGGTTATATGTAAAAATAGATAAATAAGTCGAGAAAGTAATTTTGTAAGGAACTTGTATATAGGAAAAAAGAATATACTATTTATATTTCAAATTAATTAGTTTTGACTTTGAAACAAACATATAGTAGCATACGTTTGTATCAATAAGTTGTAATTTTAAAGTTGCATAGTGTGGAAAGTTTGCAGTGCATAAAATTCAAGAATAATGCGAGGACAAGTTGCTTTGGTATTCTATGGTTGTAAATCGAGCACTTTACTAACTTACAGTCCGCTACTGCAACTTTTATAATTTCAAATAAGGTGTTTTATGTAACATTACTGAACACACAAATTCTAACCGAAAGCTTTGACTATTATGTAGGTCTGAACCAGTATTCAGAACTTGATGAAAGGAAAGAGAGCTTTAATATCTTCTCTTGTGTATTTATACTATTCTCCAATCCCCCTAGAGGAACCTGTTTCATGAGAAAAGCTTGTTTTCAAAGCGGCTTCTTAAAATTTTGAACGTAACCGACTATGAATTCTGAAAAATTTCTCCCGACCGTCATGCTGTTTACATAGAATTTCATTCCCTACCTACACGTACGCGCACTTTTCGAAAACTGTTGGCTATTAACCAATGCTATAATTTCCTGTCGTCACAATGCTCCACCTATCCGCTATCCATCTCTGTTCTATGCATGTTTGTTGTCTCCTTTCCAACCCCACTTGAGTTACAGAAAATCGATATTGTAGACGTCCTTCACCAAGTCCACGTGTATACCTTACGTGACTTCTATCCAACGCTTGCTTTATTTGCTTCTCTATCAGTCTTACATTATCGATTGTTCATTCCACTCACTCCTTAAGATATTTGTTATTATAGTTGCTGATAAAAATTGACCGTTGAAAATAATTTCTATGGAATTATAGATTAACGTTCGTTTCATATTCTCTGAACGTAACATTTAACCAACAGGTGTTTCTTGAAATTATCGACCGTTTGAAAATAACAATTCCTAGATTCTCTGCTTCGTAGTATCGGTGTAAATGAACGTTGGCTTTTAAAACGAATACATTTGCGTTAGAAATTATTGATTTTCTTATGCAAACACGCTCCTTTTTTGTTTTCGTGCGTTTGATTAAAAGAAATTATAATTAATTATGCGTATCCTTGAACTTTTATGAACTTTAAGGCTTTTCTTCCCTTCTGTAATTTTAACATGCCAATTTAAATATAGAAAAATCTCTTAATACTCGTCCGTTTTCACTATATAAATTAAATTAATTTGGCGCGTAAATAATTTGCTTTTATTTCTATATATTTTTTCTATATATTTCTATATACACGGTTGCTAAAATTTTATTGTCTACACCTATTTACCCTTTAAATCCACAACAATATATATATATATATATATATATAAGTAGTGAAAGTTGCGATGCTTTCAGGGAAAACTACCGTTATTTCAAGGTATTTGAAAGGCCGACACAATTTCTTTATCTGTGCAATTCTTTAATCTTTAACCTTTGATTTTTTTAATAGATACACACACATATTTACTATATATATATATATATATATATATATATTGCTGTGAAACCTACAAAATCCGGGTACTCCGCTTTTCGAATCGAGCCTCACGAATTGGGCGTCAAGAATGCTGTGAAACCTACAAAAAGCTATTTATTACCTTAACTGTGTTGGTCCATTGACTTTCTTCCGTTAGTCGCCTCGGCTGCTCCTCTAGATAACTTTCATCCTCATACATAAAAAAAAACAAACACATTCCTACCACAAACATCAACGTCAACTCTATTTACATCAATATTCACAATACATTAAAATTTCAAAATTAATATTCAGCATAAATTTTAATATCGGAAAATTCCAAAATTAAATTTATTATCATTTTAATGTGCATCCAGAATTAAAGTCCTTGTAGGATGCCTACTAATTACTATAACAATATATGCAGAGTACAAAGGAGCATCTACCACCCTTTACGTTAATTAACCAGGTTCGTCTAATTGAGCTCAAAGACATACCCTAAATTTTCATCATAATCCAGAACATCAATACTAAATACCCCTTTCTACTTATACAAGCAAATTTCACCTTAAAATTAAAATATTATTGTTAGTACCATTTCACTACTGTCCATTTTGAGTAAATCAATTATAAAGTTATTCAACACACACAAAATCTCAGAGTTCAAACAAAATAGTATAATTTACCTGAAGGTTACTTGCACTCGTAGCTCAATGTACATCGTCCCTTTTGTTAATCACACCATTCCAACTGGGTTATATTTACGGCTTCTGATTCTCAATGCTTTTAAAATCTTCTCCATCACCATTCATCTAAAGTTGTTTCAGGGCTTTTCCGGAACTCCTCTGTATATCTGACCCTTGTTTCGTGGATCCAGACACGTTTATGCACCATTTAAGTATTAATACCCTGAAAATAACAAAGAAATTCATACTTCTTTCACCAAGATACGCCAAAACTGCCTACTTTTGTGTATATATTTGTCGTTGTAAATTTTTACCAATTGGTACAGTGATACTAAACTTTATTACCTTGTATTTTCTTTTCTAAGTGCACTAACGTACATTCATTGTAGCACGTAAAGAACAAGCTGTTTTAAATCACATAATATTCGAGCAAACTGTTTAAATTATTTAATATTAAAACCGGAAAACTAAAAAGCACTGTTTAACGCGTTCAATCAAGTCGAAGATCTAAGAGAGCTTGTTTATATTCCCCTGGGTATATATAGAAGTTAGCCTGTCTGTCGGTCGAGTCCTCAAAACGGGCAATTCTAAAGAATTTCGCATGCTAGGTTCCCAGTCCGTAGCCTGTGCGTCGGTTTTTACGAATTTTGCACTCGCCAGTTGAAAATCTCAGAAATTCTCACACGGCACGCAAACATGTCCGAGAATAACTAATTAATTTTGTACAGAAATTGTTGTTTCTACCTCTCATATGTGCATCTTATTTTCAACCAATCGTGACCCTCGTGACGTTGCTCATATCACGCCTTTAATTATTAGTGTCTTTGTCTTACGCACATTATCTTTCCTTCTCTAACCTGTTCTTAGTGGTGCAAATTGATATTCCTTACTATCGATTATTTCAGTCCATGTGGACTATCTGGGTTAAATAACCCCGTATCGCGCCTTCCCGTGAATATTAAGCCCCGGTTTCTCCAAGATTCTTTGTAACCATTAATTATCTGCAAAATTTACGCCTAATGAGCTTTTTAAACTACGCAGGTGTTCAAACATACTATTAATTCTCAGAGCTTTATTTTATTGGGTTTTTACAAGTTTTCATAGATATTATATGTTACTAACGGTTCAATTAACTTCAATTAAAATTAATACCCTTTAAATTTTAGTGAATCCTAACTAAATATTAATTATCTGTACGTTTTGTTTAATACCGGTTACTTAAAATAAGGTTAATTAATATAAATTTTGCACGTAATTTCCATTTGTTTCATTCCTCGGAATAAATACATTACACGTAGAGCTTGTTAGTACTGTTTCTTTTGATATAAAGCGTCTTGTACATGATTTAAATCTCTTATTTTTACTGAAACGAATGAATTTTTATTCTCCACGGTGTTTTAATAAAGCGTATTATCTAATAAAATTCCTTATACACGGTGATTAAAATTATTTTATGTAACTCATTAATTTTCTACCCTGGTCTAAATATGAGTATTTTATATATATATATATATATATATATATATATATACTCATATTTAGACCAGGGTAGAAAATAATTAATTACATCAAATAATTTTAATCACCGTGTATAAGGAATTTTATTAGATAATACGCTTTATTAAAAAACCGTGGAGAATAAAAATTCATTCGTTTCATTAAAATAAGAGATTTAAATTATTTACAAGACGCTTTCTATAAAAAAGCAGTATTAAAATGCTCAACGTGTAATTTAATTATTCCGAGTAAAGAAACAAATGGAAATTACGTGCAAAATTTATATTAATTGATTCAAGTTTGGGTAACGAGTATTAAACAAAATGTACAGATATTAATTGAATATTTGATTAGGATTCACTAAAAATTAAAGGGTATTATTTTAATTGGAGTTAATTGAACCATTAGTTACATATAATATGCATAAAAGCTTGTAAAAACCCAATAATATTCAAATCGTAGAAGTGTTATTTAGAAGTAGGACGATTGAACACCTGCGTATTTTTAAAATTCTCGTTCTGCGTAAATTTTGCAGATAACAAATGGTTACAGAGAATGTTGGAGAAACCGTCGCTTAATATTTACGGAAATGCTAATAAGGTGGGTTATTTAACAGTCCACGTGGATTGAAAATAACCGATACTAAAGAATATCGATTAGTACCACTCAGAACAGGGTAGATAGAGACGGATAATATGCGCAAGACGGAGACACATATAGTAAAAGGCGTGATTTGAGCAACGTCACTGGGTTGCGATTGGTTGAAAATAAGAGGCAAACATGAGAGGTAAAATAACATTTCTGTATAAAATTAATTAGTTATTCTCAGACGTTGCGAGCCGTGTCGAAATTTCATAGATTTTAAACTGGGACGTGTGCAAATTTTGTGGAAGCTGTGCCGAGCGATCGAAAAGGGAACATAGAATGACGAAATTCTAGAAACTGTCCGTTTTGGGGACAAAAGCGACGTATAGGCTAGCGATTATATATACCCGTGTTAATATGAGTTGGGCTCTCTTAGTTTTCCGATTTTGATTGAATAATTTAAACAGTTTGCTCGTATATTTTGGTGATTTAAAACAGTTTGTTCTTTACGTGCTACAATGAAAGTAATTTAGTGCACTTAGAAAAGAAGATGCAAGGTAATAAAGTCTAGTTATAATTGTGAGTACTGTACCAATTAGTCAAATTTGCAACGACAAATGAATACACAAAAGTAGGCAGTTTTGGCGTATAGCGTGAAAGAAGTATGAATTTCTTTGCTATTTTTGGGGGTGTTAATAATTAACTGATTCGTAAACGTGACTGGATCCACGAATCAAGATTCAGATATACACAGATTAGTTCCGGAAAAGCACTGAAACAACGTTAGATGAATGGTGGTGTAGAAAATTTTAAAGGCGACCAGTAATCCGAGGACCTAAACATAACCCAGTTGGAATGGTGTGATTAACAGAGGACGATGTACATTGGAGCCACGAGTGCATTAACCTTCAGGTAACTTATGCTTTGTTGTTCGATTTTTGATGTTTTGGTGTGTGTTGAATAACTTTATAATTTATTTACTTAAAATGGACAGTAGTGAAATTGTACTAACAACAAATTTTTAATTTTAAGGTGAAATTTTCTTGTTTAAGTAGAAAGGGTATTTAGTATTTATGTTCTGGATTATGATGAAAATTTGGGTATGTCTTTGAGCTCAATTAGACGAACCTGGTTAATTAACGTAAAGGGTGGAGATGCTCCTTTGTACTCAGACTCAGGTCTGCATATATTGTTATATTAATTAGTAGGCATCCTACAAGGACTTTAATTCTGGATGCACATTAAAATGATAATAAATTTAATCTTGAAGTTTTCTGATACTGAAATTTATGCTGAAATTTAATTTTGAAATTTTAATGTATTATGAATATTGATGTAAATAGAGTTAACGTTGATGTTTGTGGTAGGAATGTAATTTTTTTTATGAATGAGGATGAAAGTTTTAACTAGGTGAGCAGCCGAGGCGGAAAAGAGTAAAGAGGCGATTATTAGATACACACACATATTTACTATATATATATATATATATATATATATATATATATATATTGCTGTGATAAGGGTTGTTTAAGGGTGCACGACATAGTGGAGGTCATTAGAGAATGAGAAATTAGAATAGGCAGCAGAAAATTGTAGTTATTTCAGGAAATAAGTATGAAATAGAAGTAGATAGTAAGTAGGCAACACCCTGTGTACAAAGTAGAAATAGTTTTGGGGGACGCAGGAAAGACATAGGAAGACGCATAGTTGGCGTAGGAATGAGAAATACGAGTATTAAACGGATGGTAAAGATTAAATACCCTGTAGATAGTGTTCAGTTGATATAAGTAAAGCGAATAAGAATATTTTTCAGTGGAAGCACGCGTATAAATGATAAAGTATAATTAGACACGCATTAAGAAAAGAGTCTCAGACGATTAAGTAATACGGATGTGAAAATAGAGTTTCATGTAGCTAATATAATGCGTATAAAGATCTAACCATTTTGATAAGAGAAATGATTAAAATTGCGTGAATCGCATGTAAACAATGAAAGTTTAAAGTAAAATTGCATCAGTTGTTTATGGAAAGGCGACTATTCTATCAAAATACAGCATGTTGATAGTGAAGACACCTGCAGGCAGGTGGGCATTATGAACGAACGCAGAGCATTACATCAGAAAATATTCGAAATGGAATTATTTGATTGGTCCGAAGCAAACGACAGGTTCTAGACCACACCACGGATGCAGTGGGGATTCGAAATTATATTAGCAAGCACCGCGATAAGAAAGTCAGTTTTGAACTCAATGAAGGCCCAAGTGCATTGCCAGTAATACTGAATAATACGTAACAAGTGGTACAAAGTGAAATAAATGAGTGTGTATATGAAAATTACCGTTTAAAACGTAAGTAGGATTATTTTATGAATTAATCGTAAACTAAGACATAAAAATAATAGGGCTTCGAGGTCTGAGGGAAAATAGGCCAGAATGCTTGATGTTAAGAAAGATTACAATAAAACAATTTAAATGTCGAGGCGAAAGGAAGAACATAATCTTGAAGTATAGGGTGAACGAATTACAAATTTGAAGTCTATGGCAAGAATGATTAAAGTATAAAATTATAATTTAATGGTGTTGGTCCATAATGGTGATAAGTTAAATGGGATCGAAAATTGGGGAAGATTAATTTTAATGGAAGCGTCGTCGTAAAAAGATAAAACCAGGTCAGATTGTTAGTTATAAGGCATCTGTTTTTCTACAAGAATTTTATTTTATTTTTAATATCAAATTGGCTAAATATTATATGCTTGTAAACAAGTCAACAAAGGGTTGAATACGTATTGAAATAATAATAAGAAAACGGATTTAGAATATTCTACATTTGTTGGTAAAGGTAATGAGTTTTCTTTGGTGACTTTGGTTTTTTTGTACAAATTAAATGGTTGTTGATAAATGAAATTTATAAAGGTGAATTAATTTGAAAATGTATTGTAAATAACGTCAAAGCTGTACATAAAGCATTAGTTTCATTAAATGGGATCCAAACTTACTGAATTTTTATAATTACAAATATATGCTAGCCGAGGTCATAAGATTGAAATAGTACAGAGGAGGAGCCACAAATTAAGTAGGGCAGAGATAACCCGCAAAGGCGGTAACTTGTTGAATTTTGTCATTGGTCGATAAAGTTGTTTATGATAAACTCCAGTTGATAGCAACGTTAAGAAACAGCTGGAGGAGGAAATAATCACAAGCTGTAGGAAAGATTAAAATGGTGGTTCAATAATTTAATTTAGTATTATAGCAATTAAAATAAATAGGTCGCTCAACGTAAGGACACGTGATATTACAGAATTAATAGGTCGACCCACTAAAGGGGTATTACAGCAATATATATATATATATAGTTGGAAAAGAGTATAATTTCAGTTATCAGGATATTGTAGGTCAACTGAAATTATACTCTTTTCCAACTAGTGAATATTAGGTTACTAAAGTATGGGGGTTCAAAAATATATATATATATATATATATATATATATATATATATATATATATATGTAACACATCTAGTGACCAAAAGTTTTAATAACAGGTGAGTTATCACCAGGAGGCTCATCTCCACACACAGAAATAAAAACAAATCTTTTAAAGAACATTTATTCACATTAACTACACGCATACTTAAAGCTAAGAAGGATTGTATTGAATAATGCAATTACAATGTTTATTAAGCCCTAAAATAAGTACAGGTACAGTGTCCAACTATGGTAAAAATCCAAGCAGAACATTGATGATGACAGTAGTTGAATTGATAAAGTTGAGATGCTCGTGAAATGCAAAATAAAATAGTTAAATTAAAATTTAGGGTCGAAAACATCTGTCAAATGTCTGTATATATTTGTTAGTTATAGTATTTTTAGAAGTAATTTTAGAATTATTATATAGGAAATGAAGTTTAAATTATGTTTATCATGATGACAGATATCAATCATGTCTTCAATGCTAGGATTTACAAATGCAAACAACTTTGGTGTTTTTCTATAAATGATGGGAATGATATTCGAGTGTAAAATACCGAATTAAGGTAATTTTGAAGTAGTGTGTTTAGAGAATAACCAAAACATGTAATTTAATATTTAATATTTTAGGTTTGAGTATTGCGGTAACGTCACAAACTGCACGGCGAATACCGAACCTGCAGATTCAGGTGTAGTAAAGGCCTGTACATACGGGAGGGCGTGTAAGTATTCTTGTTGGGGACAGCGAGTAGATTTCGCTCTGTATCGAACCCACGCAGGGCGAAATCGAATGTAAATAGTTGAGTATATAACCCTGAGATAATTTATTTAAAAATCACACATAGCAGGTAACAGTAGCGGAGGGACACAGCAGTAGTAGTGTAGTAAATTAATTATAGCAGTAGGTGTAGTAATATATATATATATATATATATATATATATATATATATATATATATATATATATATATATATATATATATATATCTATATATATATATATATATATATTTGTAAATGGTTGTTTAATATTTTTTGGGTATATAGTCCAAAATGATTAAAATAGATGATTAATTTGAAATAGGTTTATTTCAACTTGACGTTTCGGCACATACTTTGTGCCTTTTTCAAAAGCTATAAAAGAATGGAAATAGCAGAAATTATATAAATATACAGATGTAACTTACTTCAAGTATTAAACACAAGTAATTGAAATTAAAACGAAAAAATGATTGACACTTAAAATTATATACAAAAATTATACAGTTCTGACAAAAAGGTAACGTTGGTAACGAGGATTCGTAGAATTGCAGTTTCAAAAATTGCAGGAGTACGTTACAGCATGGACAGTAATTTTAAAAAATACAGAAAGATATTGAATTAATGTAGGTGATGTTGGTGTTGTTTAAATTGACTCATATTATACAATGCAGAGTACATCTTATGAATATTGTCTACATCTAGTCTATTATTTATTGGATTTTGTTCTTTATTAATATGATAGGATTCTAAAAATAGCCTAATCTTGTAATTTGGTTCATTATCCAAAATGACAGTATCTTCAAAGAGAGGTTTGTGCTTGGTGGTATATACGTGGGAAGCTAAAGCACATTTATTGGAATCCTTACCACAATCACTTTTGTGCTGGGTCAAACGATTTCTCAACCACTGACAAGTCTGTCCAATGTAACAGCTGTGACAGCTACATTCAATTTTGTAAACGATTTTACTATGGAGTGGTTTTAAAGTTTGATCCTTGAGTTTAGTGAAGAGATTTTTGATTGATTCAGTTATACCTCTACTACCCTTTCAGATGTTTTTCCTAGTAAAATATGTAGATGATATCATCTGCTCCGTTCCTCCTGAGTATATTGATGACACTATTTCTATATTTAACAACTTCAATGAACACCTTAAATTTAGTATTGAAGTTGAAGTTAATGGTAAATTACCTTTTCGGGACATATTAGTCATTAGGGAACATGACAATTCATTCATTTTTGACTGTTATACCAAACCTATAAATTCAGACAGATATGTCAATTTCTTCTCAAACCACTCCTTCAAACATAAAATTAACACCGTCAAAACGCTACGCTCCCGCATTGAATTGATCTCTGATCCACAATTTCTCACTAAAAACAAAAAATTACTTTTTAACACTTTAATAAACAATGGATACCCCAAATCTTTGTTACATAAACTAATTTATAATATCATGTTACCTAACAATAGCCACAAACGTAATAATTTTATTTACAAAAAGCTTCCTTTCATCCAAACTTTGACTCCTCTATTAATAAGATTGCTTAAACAACCCAACCTAGCCATTACTTATGGATATAACAGTTCCATCAAAAATCTCTTCACTAAACTCAAGGATCAAACTTTAAAACCACTCCATAGTAAAATCGTTTACAAAATTGAATGTAGCTGTCACAGCTGTTACATTGGACAGACTTGTCAGTGGTTGAGAAATCGCTTGACCCAGCACAAAAGTGATTGTGGTAAGGATTCCAATAAATGTGCTTTAGCTTCCCACGTATATACCACCAAGCACAAACCTCTCTTTGAATATGCTGTCATTTTGGATAATGAATCAAATTACAAGATTAGGCTATTTTTAGAATCCTATCATATTAATAAAGAACAAAATCCAATAAATAATAGACTAGATGTAGACAATATTCATAAGATCTACTCTGCATTGTATGAGTCAATTTAAACAACACCAACATCACCTACATTAATTCAATATCTTTCTGTATTTTTAAAATTACTGTCCATGCTGTAATGTACTCCTGCAATTTTTGAAACTGCAATTCTACGAATCCTCGTTACCAACGTTACCTTTTTGTCAGAACTGTATAATTTTTGTATATAATTTTAAGTGTCAATCATTTTTTCGTTTTTATTTCAATTACTTGTGTTTAATACTTGAAGTAAGTTACATCTGTATATTTATATAATTTCTGCTATTTCCATTCTTTTATAGCTTTTGAAAAAGGCACAAAGTATGTGCCGAAACGTCAAGTTGAAATAAACCTATTTCAAATTAATCATCTATTTTAATCATTTTGGACTATATACCCAAAAAAATATTAAACAACCATTTACAAAAATATCACCAAGCAGTCCATTAATTTTTGAACAATATATATATATATATATATATATATATATATATATATATATATATATATATCTAACTTCAATTGTTTGCGACCTTTACTGTATTTAGGATATAGCGTATTGTGGGTTTTAGGTCAGGTGATGGTAAGATTACTCTTTTTTTATGACTAAATTTTCGCATCCATTTTTATGTTTTGTCAAAGGCTTAACTATAAATGCAATATTTGAATCGTACAAATAAAGTAAAGTAAAAATAAAACTACTTACATTGAGATTAGTGGGAAATTATGTATACATGATATTAAAATTAGAATTTTAAAATATATTTAGATTCATAGGCAAAATATTGACTTGACAGGTGTTATTTCTTGATTAATGTGTCCTTCATTATTTTGTTTCATTAGTTATTGTAGGTTGTGTATATTATTTGTGTAGTAGTAGTGTATATGTCCAGAATTGTTTCCAAATAATATAAAAGCTATGGCTTATTTTTATATTTACTATGTTTGTGAGAATGTAGAATTTTGTATATTTATCAAATTTTTTGTTTTATTTTAACTTCGGTTTTATACTTGCTTTAAAACTTAACAGATATGTGTATATACAGCTAAGGTTACCTATATCGCTTTTTTATTCATAGATCTTTTTAAATCGTTCATTTCAATTTCTATAATTTTTGGATTTTAAAAATCTAAATTATGGTCGTTATCAAGAGTGTGAGTTGCTAAAGCACAGACTTTGGGTTTTCTTTTTATGCCACTTTTATGCTGTGTGACCCTTTGATTTAAATTTTGTGAAGTTTGACCTAAGTATGAAAGATCACACTTTAAACAATTTTTTTTATAAATAACATTTCTTGTCAGCAAAGGAGGATTTTTGTCTTCAATTTTTTGTAACTAAATTATGAACAGTAATTAAATCCTTTTTTGAAAATTAAATAATGATTATTAAAACGTGTTCAAAAATGAAAGTATGTATTATTAATTAGCTGCGCACTAACAATAATTTTTGTTGCTTATTGCTGTACAGTTTTTCTTTATTTGAAGTTAAATGTTCTGTTTCTATTATACACAATATTTAGTCTTGACATTGTTTAGTTTGGGTGCTATCGGTTGACCCTTTCGGTTGGTCTTGAGGAAATAGCCAAAGGGCGGCGAGACCAATGCTTTAAACACAAGTAGAAGCAGTAATGTGAGGTAGATCCTTCTTTATGTAAAAGTGAATTGTATAAAATTCACAGTGAAATTAGTATTTGTTGTTTAACTAGTATTGACGCACACTAATCGTGTTCGTTGTTAGATTAATACTATTTAGCTATTTTTTATGTTTAATATTGTTACATGCCGAAAATCGGCTATGTATCAATTTTGATTTTAGTTTTAAATATGTGACTGAAATCGCGCCAATATTTTAAAAAAGGACTTGTGCATTTCCGTAACTTGGGACAGTTGCGTCGGCGCCAGAGAATGCGCAGACGTGGAGTGTGGAAGGAAGTGCGCGTTTTCCGACACGACAAGGATTAGCGAATTAGACGTCTAACAGTGAGGTTATCTGTGTCTTTTTTGTCTTCTTTTTCAGATAATGTAGGTTTCCTCTCTCGTACCTATTATCGTTCCTCCTTACCTGGTTGATCCTTTATCGTACCGCTACAGAAAGAAGAGGGAATACAAATCAATTTGGTTTCAACGAGGGCGAAGGCCGACCCACGCCCAACTAACGCCGAGATCCTGCCGCAAGAATAGCCGCAATGTCGTGAAGAGCTCCACATTATTTTGTGAGTACGTTTTATCTTTTTCTTTTGTATGTGATACCATTTGAGACGCAATAATGACGTAATACTTTGTTGCGCAATATTATGTACGTGTTTATTTTGTGTTGCCAACTGTTGTAGTGGCTCTTATCAATTACGCCGGGACTTTAACGGTTATACCTTAGACTATGATAGTCGCATGCATTATAACAATATAGTAGCTAAATTAAAATATCAATTATTGAGGGATTTTGCGACTTCTCTCAAATTTCTCTAAAGTGACAATCACTTTTACATACGTAGGGATGCTTGTATCCCTAGTTTTCTTTCATTTGTTTTAACTCTTTTAATTTGGGATTATAACCGCAACTCAATGATCTCTGCCTAAGACTTACTACTAATCCCCCCTATAGTCTCTATAACCTCTTCTTGGAGTAATGTTGAATTTAGCCCCCATAGGGAATTTTTTGTTACCTTTTAATAATATAAAATTTTTATAGATCAAGCCACAAATGAGTCACATCGGGGAATCGCAATATTATCAAACGCACGTATCTAGGTTACAAATAAAATTGTGGATATTTCACGTTATTGGAAATATTCATATGAATAGTGATTGTTGTACTAAAATAGATTTTTAGGAGTTATCAAAGAAACACAAACCTGTACACATTAATGAAAGTAGTAAAATATAGGGTCGGATTATAACACGCAAAAACAACAAAAATCCAGATAATACCCAAATACAGATAACATTTTACTCAAGGAGTTAAACCAATCTCTGCTGTCACTCACTCAGTCCTTCTCATTACGAAATGTCGAATTAATCGCAGAACGTTTAATTGAAGTCTCCAGGGACTCTAGAGCACAACCCCTAGTGAAGCTTTTGCAAGAGCGGCAGCCTTTGTTGACCTACTCTCAACCCACAACCCCTATGTATCCCTCAATAAAACTCGCGCCTCTTTTAATCCAGCTCAATTCAACGGTCGTAATCTCATTAAATGTTTCTTTGGGAAAAAGATTTTCTCCTATGTACCTACTTCAAGAAAATTTGCTTTCAAGAGCCTTTATTGTCACTTCAAAGTGCTTTTTTAATCTCGGAACTGAAATTGCATTAAACCCAAGCACTTCTACAACTCGGACATTTTTATCAGCTTCCTCACGACTGAAATAACTTTGCTGTTTTGGAATATCAGGGATATTTTCTGAATGTAAGTACTGATTTAATAAGGAATTGCGTGTTTAGTAGACGTGAATAAATGTAAGGTTTCTTCAACTTAAATGCTCATAAAGTAATTAAATTAACACAAATTTAGTTATTTGAGAAAAATTTCTATCGTACATGGAAATTTTTAAAAGTCGGAGAATGGCACTACTTTTAATTGTAAAACATTATTACTATTTGGTAATAAATACAAGAGTTTTTTGTTTTAATGCACAAAATTATCCAAATAGGTAGGGTATGACAAGACATCCGAGGACACCGGATCCATAGGATCCTCTCGATTCGTCTCGGGTTAAACCGATCGTGTTTTAATTTTTCTTTAAGTTATTTTCCTGGGGAATTCAATTTTTTTTGAAACGTTTAAATTGATCAACCCTTCGAAAGTTACAACCCTTTTTTTCCCCGGCAGACGCAATTTTTGGACATCTAGATTATTCTTAATTTTCAGATACTTTTCCGGGAATTTAACTAATTTTTTTCAGAATTTAAGTCTTTCGTAATTCATTCAATCGGACCACTCGTTACCGAGTTACGAACTCTACAAGCCAAAATTAATTTAAAATTACGTTACACCTAAATCTCGGTTTAATTCTCGAGATCTAGCACATGCATTTCTAAACCTTTAAGCCATGTGTTTAGTGCAAAACCTTCTGTAGAATTTGAGGCTTTTATCATTTTTTAAATTGTAACGACCCTTAACGATGTAGTAGATGTTCATTAAGAAAACTGGCGATATTTTTGCACATTGCTCATTATTTCGATTTCAGGGAATTTTCCCTATCCGTAAGATACACATTTACTTCAGAATTTCTCAAGGAATTTAAATCTTTTGGAATTTTTGAAGTCAGTCTAACTTCCATCGAGTTGCAGCCCTTTTAACGCCCGAACCCCAAGAATTTCTGCAGATATAGATTTAACCCAAGCATGCATTTTAGTTTAGAATTTTGAGGAGAATTCAAATCTTTTGAAATTTGTCAAATCGAAGTAACCCTTACAAACCTTATATACAAAATTACTTTATACCTAGATTTCGGTTTATTTTTCGAGATCAAGCACATAATCGTGGTAATAGTTTAGAAAATATTTTGAAGAAAGTGCTGCAAAAACGAGCTAAAGTTGAAGTCTTATAGGTAATAAAGGGACATTGCTATGCCTTCAGCTACACTGTTTCAGCTATCTAAGCATAACTTCTTTGGCTGTTAATAGAGGGTATCTTATGGATTTCCATTTAAGCTAAGAAATTTGTAAGTTTGTTTTAATTAATAACTAGCACCCAAATTATTTTATATTTGCTGAATATAAAATATACATTTTTATACAGGGTGTATTTTAAGTTGATACCTTATTTGTAACTGTGGATAGAACACATTAAAACAAACAACCGTTTTAAATAACATTTTCCACATAACTCAAAAACAACAATTTAAAATATCGATCTGATTCTCTAATCACAATTATCCCAAATGAATCATTAAATTCTACTTTGCAAATTATTTCATCATTTTTTAATATTTTACTACCTTTATTTATTTTATTCTTAAGAGCTGCATTTACAGAAAGTTCCTTTATCTCCTTTTCAACACCTGCAATCATACTATTTTCAACAGTTTCATCTATTATTTTCATCTCTTCAACATCATCTTCTGCAGTTTCCAATAATTCTGTCTTTTTCTCTAAAAACGCTACAACTTCACTTCTAACTTCGCCAGGACACTTAATACTTAAACTCTTATCTTCTCTCCCTTTCATCTGTTTCTCAAATTGATTCAAATTCATACAATCTCCTTGTACCTCTATACGGACTTCTTCGTCTCAATTAATCGTCTCATTTCCCATAATTATCACCTTACTCTCGGTATCTATTATACCTTTCATGTTACTTATAAAATCCATTCCCAGAATTGCATCAACTCTTAATCCTGGCACTATCAAAAACTCTTGCTCAACTTCTATCTTTCTCAACTTAACTTTCAGATTTATAATACTGAAACGAGCTACTACTACCGCGTTTCTTTAATTTAAAACAAGTAATAATAAAGGTCTTTATTACTCACTGTTCACAAGTCTAATTAACAGTATATGCCTTATTTATAGATGTTTTCAGTCCACTTAACAATGAAGCACTATTACACTAATGAATTTACAAGCACTAATTTCTTCTTAAACTAACTTCTTTACCATAGGTCCATTAACGACACTAACACAACTATTTGTTTATACACTTCTATCTATTTATGTATACTACAAGCTGCATGTACATTAGACACAGCATATAACATTTATGTATACTTATAAAAGCTCAAACTACTATTACTTTACAACGTTATAATTTATATTAGACATTCTAGTATAGACTGCCTCCTGCATTTATTAGCGGCCTTATATATACTCTGAGTTAAAGATATGACTCATCGTCTGGTACTTACTAGAAGCTTCCCGGTCCATTGAGAATAAGCGGCGTTTTGTGCGTTTGATTGCTAGAAGGATTCTCGAATCCTGGAGACTATGCAGACCCTACAACGCTTGTGTGTTTGACGGGTTGCCTAATAGTAGCTCGCAACAATACTCTTGATAACTGCAAACTTCTTATTCGGCGATACCAAATTATTTTTTTTAATAGGGATAACTTTCTGCATTAATTCCTCTGCATTATCTTTAATAAAACCTTCACTTACTAATGTTACTTCAGCTCTTTTCCCTCTACTTACAATTTTATTATAGGTAGTAAATCATTATTTTCATTACTTTTTCTTCATTTTCTAACTCAAATTCAAGCTATTTCGCTGTGCGTTTGTCATATTTTTCCTTCCTTGGATAACGATTCTATTCTTAATGGTTCGGGATTCATTGTTCTCCCTTCCCCCGCCTCCCAATGCCATTTCCTCTATTCCAATTATTTCGTTGGTTATTCCCCATTTCAAATGGTTTGGCTTGATTTTTCTCCTGTCCATTATTCCACTGGAATCTAAATGTGTTTATGGGCTGGCTTCTTGGCCTGGCCTCCATTCTTCTTGGTTGATCCACATTATCATAACGTTGAAGAAACTCTAAAAATACATCTCTATCAATAATATTTTGTAAGGCTATGCATTGCCTTACTTTCGTTTCGAAGTGATCTGCTAAATACTTTATAATTTTCTTGTCCTCTAAAGGAGGATCAAGTTGTTCGGCAACGCTAAATTTCTTGATCGCATACAACCTCTTGTCATGCCTATTATATTTGCCCATCAATAAATTTTCTCTGACTTTAAATTGCTGGTTGTCTCCCAAGAAATGCTTTAAAAATTTAATCTCAAAGTCTTTAAACGAATTCAACTCACTTTCAATTAGTCCAAACCAAATTTCGGCACTACCCTTCAACATGGACCTTATAATATTTAACTTTGTTTGTTCATCCCAGCTACCTTGTATTAAAGTTTTTAAGTTATTTAAAAATATTTTAGGGTTAAGTTTATTATGCCCATAAAATTTTGAGTGTTGTTCCAACGGAACACTGGTTGGACTCCATCTCATCGGTTTCCCAACGTGAATATTTTTAACTTTCTCTTCTAAATTCTCAAATATATTCCCTATGTCTGTTTTAAGACTCCACAAATCACTTCTAAACGTTTTAAACCCGCTTGACAGCTTTCCTCAATTCCATTTACCTTTTTATCTAAAATTTTAATTTTCCCATTAGTATCTCTTTCACTTGCCTCCTGATTCGACTTTATTTGAACAATTTCTTCTTTAACATCATCCATATCCTCTAAAATTTCTACTACTTTTCCTCTAACTTCAAATTTCGTTTCTTCAATGGTTTTGTTAGTTTCCTCTAAACCCAAAGTAATTCTTTCACTAATCTCTAAATTTCCTTTCATTCTTTTCACTTTCTAATCTTAAACTTTCCCCCAATTTTGCAATGTTTTTTGAAATTCTGCTGGTAACTCTTAAGTATTTTTATCCAATTTGTCACCCCCTTCTTTCATACTTTTCTCATCTTTTTCACTTATTTCTTTTATATCTTCTTTTTGTTGCTGCATACCTTGATTTAGACTTAATAAAAGAGTCATCATTTTGATTCCTGGGTCTCTCCTACACTCTTGACCTCTGGATTCTTCTTTTCCACATAAACACTTTATTGAGAACCAATTTCTACTCTCTCAGCTCTCAAACTTTCACGAACTTCTTTCATGCTGTCAGTTATGCTGGGAAATTAATCAGATATTACAAAACCAACAAAAACAAATCCTACGAGATAAGAAACTCTAATTTACAGACGAATTAATCGAGCCACGCGTTGGGTCACCGCTAAAAGAGTGCTGCAATACAGGCCGCGCTTTTGGGGCGTTGCTAAAAGAGTGATATGAAAATGCTCTTGTTGGGCGCCACTAAAAGAGTGCTGTGGTAAGGCCTTGCGTTGGATCGCCGCTAAAACAGTGTTGTGGTAAGACCGCACTGAGAGGGTTATTAAAAGGGTGATATGAAAATGGTCTCGTGTTGGGAGCGTCGCTAAAAGGGTGCTGTGATAATATACTTCTGGTTTATAAATTTGAAATTATTATTATTATTAACTTCGTTTTTCACTTTGCCTGGATAGCTTAACGAACTTTACGGAGTTTTTAAAATGAAATAAAACGCAGCAATATCACAAAACATTTATACAATATGAAATATCTTCTTTCATACAAAAGCATCCACAACATCGTTTCTTTCAAACATAAAATAATTTCTAAGAAGTCTTTCTTACAAACAAAAATATTGTTGTTTAGCTTATTTTACATTTACGGAATTAAACTTATTCTTTTGAGGATTTTTCACCTGGTTATATTTTGTTTCTACGCTGGAAAGATTTGTTTTGGCCAAAAAAACCCTTGACTTATAATCTATTCAAAGTCAGAGTATATCGAACTCTGAACACAAACTTCTGGTAAAGAAAATCCCTCAAACAAGAAAAACATTATTAGAATTATCTTAATCTAGATCTAACTACTCTAATATCAGTTACAAATAAATCTAACGGTGATACTTGCAGAATCCACAAAACACTTCTCGTAATTAAAATCCACTTATTTTAAATTGATCTCCAAATCGGCTTACAAGTTTTTCCAAGTTAATATTCTTGATTTCCAACAGCAATTATCAAAGTACATTTTGGGTTAAATCTTCTTTTCAATTATTTAATACATATTTAAAAATAGCTTTATACTGAAGAATTTTTGCCTTTTCTTCGTAATTAATAACTCAATTTTTATATCTAATTTGGGTTTAAAAACATCACTTCAATATTCATTGCAACCTCGCAACTATGTTTCACTGCATACTTCTATTAGGCAACGGTTGGCGTTTTAAAATAACATTTCTTGATCTACTTTTAGCATCGACTGCATCAGATCAAATTTAATAAATGAATTTCTTTTCGAAACGATAAGCGCTCCTTTATATGCAAATTATCTATTTTTTAGAATTTTTCACGTATAATCTCGAACATTATGATGTAAGATTTCCGGAATACCTAAGTAGCGTATAAATTTTTGAAATTTTATTATTATTATTTTTATTATTATTTTATTATTATTATTATTATTATCTGTTTTAGGTATGCGTGACGCGTTCTATGTTCTTGCTCCTCATATACTATTATTGCGGCGTCGCATACTAATACAAAAATAATCGATTATTCTAGAGATTTTGCAAATTTTTTGATGTTCAAACTGCTTCTTGGAATAAAAATGTTTATTTAATGAGTTTATACGTAGTTTTAAATACCGATGACTTATTTTCTAGAAAGTTCTTTATTTAGAATCAATTGTTACAATGGACGGGTTAATTAATTTAAACTTTGACTGCTTTTTAATACAAAAGGGTTTGCGTTTTATAGTAATTACAGGAAATTATTTGTATTTATGCAAAATGCGTAAGCTTGTTTTATGTTATTTACAGCAAATTTTATCAAAAATGTATAAATTTGCATTCGCATTGTAATGCGTTTTACGGTATCTCACATTTTACGTATCCAATATACGTTACCTGCTATTTATTTACAATATGCTTATATCACACGAAGCGGTTATTTATACACGCGCAATCTGCATGGTACATCAATAAATAAATGTACGCTTGTATTATACAGGGCATAACCATGAAGTTACGGAAAATTCAATTTTTTCGGCTTCTATTATATTTTAGTGAGATTTATTTTTAGAATTAGGGTTTCAATGACCTCTTGTGACTCCTTATAACGTCAATATATATATATCGCTATGCTGCTGAATCTTACGTAAAAGGTTTTGTATTGGAAAAAGGTTGATCCTAAAGAAATATGTGTATGAAGATTCACAATTTACAATGATAGAGCTTAAAGATGTCCCTACGAACAGATGATAAGACCATCATTACAATACTGCAGCAACAGTATTTAACTAATATAATAAATACGAAAAAGATAGAGTCATTCATTATTATACCTGTTCGTGATACACAGGCTAACCTACTATCAAAAGCTTGGTACTAAAATAAAAACGCGTTCTTGAAGAAGAACGGTTACGGATTGTAAAAGCTGCTGCAGCTATTATTAGGTAACATATTCGACCATCTATAGTTATACCAGGTCTTATTACTTCCAAGTAAAATGCTAGATGATATTAATGGAGAAATACCAAAAACTTCATTACATATTGTAGCAGTTTTTATTTTATAAGAATCCGTTTTGAGATCTTGCCCTAAGGGAGGAGATAGAACATCAATTCAAGCCTCACGATGCAAGTGCAATTGTAACGGTTTTTCAGTTATTTGAAATTTTAGAGTTGAAACGGTTGCGACGGTTCTAAATTTTTAATTATGAAATCGAACACCTATAAAATAATAATGCGCGTGAGACATCATAATTCGGAACTTTATAGGGACTTAAAATTTTTACCCGTATGAGATGGAACTATAAAAAACTGTTGTACCGACGGCTATCCTGGCAATTATCCTAAGGGAGAGTATGAGAAGGGTAGGGTAGAAATATTATTTGCTAAACAAAATAAAGTAAAGTTGGATGCCATTGTATCTATCTAGCAAGTATTAAAAAAATGTAATATTAAAACAGATACAGAAACCCTATTGGAGTAGATAATTTTAAAAATCTAATTTAACCTTTTGGAAAATTATGCATATTACAATCAGAATGTTTCTATTCTATAATAAATAATTTGTATCGAATAATGATATAAAAAGAAATAAATAATATAACATATAAAAATTATTAGTTGAATAAAATTTCATTACTTAACATTTAGATGAGCATCAGATCTGATAATCACGTACATATTTAATCAAAACTATAATTCAAGTAATTTTAAAATAGTTATTAGTGAGAGTTTTAAATATAACAAAGTTACAGCAAATATTACTTTCAAGAAAATATATGTTTGCAGTAAAAAATATTAAATAATCAACAAGGGGTCATACAGACTGTAATGATGGAGGTTTTTGAAACTTTAAACTTGGCCATTTAAGGGAAAGGGAGTTCTGAAATAAAAAATAACTCACCCTTAATCACTGGCCGTGGGCTGCTACCCTTAGATTGGTTGAACCTAGATTCCAGCTGGTCGCTTGCGGTGATGGCCGCACACTGATGTCATAGTACGTGACGGGTGAGATCAAGGATGATGGTCGGCTGAAAGATGTTTGGAAATCAACGATGCTAGTAGGCTTGAGGGTGCATGTACGCTAGGAAGTTTTTGTTGATTCGGTGGTAATTTCGTTGGCCCTACAAGATTTTGTAGATTCTAAGGTTTTTATTGGCTTTACGGTTTTGCGCTAAAATAAAAACAGATTAATGCACTTAAATTTTTCACTACTAAATGTCACCATCAACGACTTTCCATCCTGTTTGACTCAAGGATTATGTGGAGGTGAGCAGATTGAGAAAATAGCTTACAAAAACAATTCAACCGGAGAAAATCTTATGAGAACAAATGCCCACGCGTCGTATGTATGAAACAAGTTGAAAACCTTGATGTATGTTGCGAACAATAAGGTGTTTATACGGATTTTTAGAAGATTATATTGCTGTTTACGACTTACAAACCAGGTTTCCAAACACTTGGATTGTTTTCTTCATGATCGTGGGTACAAAATGTTGAACTTAACAAAACTAGAAAATAACAAATCGTATGTTGTTTTCCATATGAGGCCAAAAACTTATTAATAATTTGAAAATCCATCTATATTTGTAAATAGATATTTTAAGGAATTTTTTCATTTTTTCTATTGCTTTAATATTTTCTTGTTTCGAAAAGAACTTTTTTATATAGCCAAAAAAAAGGTTACACTGCTCTCTACAAAAAAATTTAGAAAATTCTGAGTTTTAGACCCAAAAAAAAACAAACAACAGTATTGAAGTTAGTCCATAGTGTTAAACTCTTGAAGATTTAGTTACAAAGTTAATTCCAACAAATTCGTTATATTATTATTTCTTGAATTTTTGGTATACTCGAAGAATTATTTCAACAATTACTACTGGACTGAAGAACCGAGGGGATCGATAGATTAACAGATTAATAAGTTCAAAAATCACAATTAATAAATGAATAAATTAATAAACGAGTGTGAGGCTAGCTGCGCTTACCGTACATACAAAAAGACACAAAATCGGTAGAAGTCATAATCAGGAAGTCTGCACTCTAATAATACACGGGAGGTTATAGGGGATGAGCAAACAAATTTTGACAACCTCAAAATATGATTTATAGAATGCTAGATGATATAATAAAGAAATACCAAAAACTATATTACATTTTGAAATAGTTTTTATTGTATGGAAAACGCATTTCGAGATCTTGCCCTAAGGGAGGAGATACAACAACAATTCAAGTCTTACGATGCGAGAGTAATTCTATCCGTTTTTCAAAAAAAATTGAAATTTTAGAGTTGAGACGTTGCGACGGTTCTAAAATTTTAATTATAATGTCGAACACCTTTAAAATAATAATGCACGTGAGACACGGTAATTCGGAACTTTAAAAGGACTTAAAATTTTTACGTGAGTTACATATCCCCCAAATCAAATATATATGAATAATTAAATGGAATTATTGAATCTTAAGTTAACTTGCAACATTGTATAGTTCAAGGATAAATGATAAAAGGTTAATAGAAGTCAGACAGAAGACATGAGAACGGATGTGAATACAATGTATTCCAGACGTAATCTGACTTTGCAGGTGCAGGTCACAATAGACTAAGAAACTTATTGTTAGAATTAAGATTCTTACTTTGTATTAATGAATAAAGAAATAAGCAGATATGAGCTCTGCAGATCCCACAAGCAATTTGAAGAGTAGGGACAACATAAATACCCTGGAGAACCCAAGGAGGTCAGTCAGTCTTGAGCCTCACAACTTTAGCATTGTTGGTTGTTCAGGCTACTCGCCTTAATTTAGTTCATTTAAATATTAATTTCAACTTAGAATATTTTTGATACAGTACTTGTAAATTCAACTTCAATTTGTAATTTCTGTTTAAATAAATATAGTTAGAAGAGTTTTTGAAAGAAGACTTTTTAAAAAGGCAGCTTCCAAAGGCCAAAACCTAACTCGTGTACGAGTTGGAACTATAAAAAAACTGTTGTACCGACGGCTAGCATGACCATTGCCTCAAGGAATAGTATGAGAAGGATAGAGTTGAAATATTCTTTGCTAAACAAAATAAAGCGAAGTTGGATGTCACTCTATCTAGTAAGTATTAAAAAAATATAATATTAAGGTAGATACAGAATCTCTGTCGGAATAGATAGTTTTAAAATTTCTAATCTAACTTTTTGGAAAATTGAATATGCTATAATCAGAATGTTTCCATTCAATAACAAATAATCTGTATCCAGTAATGATATAAAATGAAATAAATAATTTCACATATTTTAGTCATATAAAAAATTATTAGTTGAACAAAATTTCATTACTTAGTATTTAAATAAGCACTAGATATTATAATCACGTATAATTTTAATCAATAACTGTAATTTAAATAATCGTAAAATAGTTATTAGTGAGAATTTTAAATATAACAAAGTTAGAGCAAATATTACTTTCAAGAAAATATATGTTTGCAGTAAAAAATATTAAATAATCAACAAAAAAGTATATCGATTCAGTTGAGTGCCGAATCTTACAGACTGGAATGATGGAGGTTTTCGCATCATTCAACTTAACCGTTGGTGGAAAAGGGGGTTGAGAAATATAAAAATTCGTTTCGGGATTAGGCAAAAATGACTCACCCTTAACTACTGCCTAGTGGCTGCTACCCTTAGATTGACTGAACCCAGGTTCAGATTGTCGCTTGTGGTGACAAAGACAATGGCTCCAGACTGATTTCACAGTACGTGACGGGTGAGCTCGAAGATGATGATCGGCTCAAAGATGCTTGCACATCAACGCCGATAGTAGACTCGAGGATTTTGTTGGCCCTACAGGATTGGCGCTGAAATAAAGACAAATTATGGCATTTAAATTTTTTACCACTAAATCTCACTATCAACGACTCCCCATCCTGCTTGACTCGAAGATGATGTAGAAGTGAGTGGATTGAGAAATTGAGTTACAAAGACAGTTCAACCGGGGGAAATCTTATCAGAACAAATGTATAATGCTTATGCGCCGTATGTATGAAAGAAGTAGAAAACCTTATGGTATGTTGTGAACAATAAGGTGTTCACACGGACTTTTGGAAGATTATATTGCTATTTATGACTTTACAAATCCGAGTTCGAAACACTTGAATTGTTATGTATATGATTGTGGGTACAAAATTTTGAACTTAGCATTACAATTTAATCAATCTAGAAAATAACAAATCGCATGTTGTTTTCCATATGCGACCAAAAACTTATTAAGAATTTGAAAATCTACTCAATTTGCAAATAAATATTTTGGCAAATTTTTAAATTTTTTATCTATGGCCTATGTTTCGAAAAGTAATATTTTTATATAGACAAAAAAAGTGTTACAATTTTTAACCAGAAATTAAAATAAAAAATAGAAAGGAAAAACTATTTAAGTACGAAACACACAGCTACAATAATGGCTTCACTACAAGAACGTTTATTTTCATCACAGCTACTACTAGGTCTTTCACTATTTCTTCATAGAGGATACGAATCTAAAGAACTATTAGATGCTTTATCTAGCTTTGGATTTGCAGCTTCGTATAGTAATACTATACAATATGAAATTTTAGCAGTATACCATTCACAACCTCGTATTTTTATCAAACGAAGCTAAAGTTTTATCATAATTATAATTTTTAAAATGAATTAATAACTTTATACAAAGTACAATTGATTGGGATTCGCAGTTGACCTTGCATTACACTATATATGGCCGAGATCTGCGCGCTCTATCTCAAAAATGATTAATCGTATAAAAAAATGTTTTAAACAAAAATTGTAGAGAATTTCCTGCTCTACAGCTTTTATAATAGAGGCTAGTACCATTTAATGCACACGAGAGATATTTGCAAAAAACTGATTTTTGTGACTATTGATCTTTAATATCTTAAGACGCAGACACGGGATTATATGAGACTTCCGACACATCAATTAGAATGCCATCTATTATAATTATAATTATAATATCTGCACATCCATATTTTGGTTTGTCAAATTCATATTTTAAAAACGTTTCTTTTCTCTCTAATTTATTTCTAATGTATTGCAACGCCTTACAGTTATCTACGTACCCATTTAACTTATTTATTTTTTAATTTAGTAACACAAGTTCATTCTTTTAATTTTAAAAAAATTTATTGCTTTTGTGTTTCTTTTTTTAACATCAAGAATTTATGTTTAAATAAAAAGCTTTTAGTTTAGTTTATTTTAATTGATGATTTTTGTGTATTTACAACGATTCGTCAGAAGACTCCAAATTATAGAGTGGCACCGGTTGTCTTTTTACATCGCCAAAGTCCTGCCCATTAAATCGTCAGAACTCCTGCATAACTATAGGATTATACTAAAAGATTAGTTAGAAATGTCTGCAAATTTATACTTTAATTTCGTTTGGCGGTGATCCCGCAATTGATATATGTATAAAGAAATACATTAATTAGGAAATTATTAGAAAGTGAAAGAAAATGTTAAGTGAAGTGCAACAAAGTAAATACAAGGACAATTTATAAAATTTATTAACGTTCATGAGAACGAATGCGCTACTTTGTATCGCAGACGATAGTGACACTGCAGATGTCAGGTTACAGACGATCAGGTACCGTGATTACTTAGAAATTAAAATTACAACATTGTAATTATGAATAGTATTAAGAATAAGCAGACATGAGATCTGCAAGTTCCCACAGCCATGTGATGGGGTAGGAACATTATAAAAAGCCCGGGAGCTCAAAGACCCGGCAGTCAGTCAAAGTATTCAGCTTTAACATTGCAGTTGCTTAGGCTACTCACGATAATACATTGATTAGTTATTTTCGGACTTAGAATAAATTTAAATCAAGTTTTGTAAAATTCCATAATTAATGTCTGTTTAAAAATAAATTTGTTAAGAAGTTTTGGAACTGGTTTTTAAAAAGGTAGCTCCCAAGGCCCGAAGCTTAACTTGCGCTGTTTTAGAAGTTGTTTTAAAATGGTTAAAAGCTTGACCTTTCCTAGATTTTGTCTAAGCTGCAGAAACCTTCTGCAATTATAAAACTTTATATTTGAAAACACATTTTGATGGCATCCGGTGCTGGTGTAAGTTAGCACCGCATATTTTGAGATTGCCAGTTTTCTAACTAATTTGAATGAAGTATTGTTACAACGTAATAGGAACAGTAGAATTATTACGTATGCAAATACAACAAACGCTAAAACCTGCGGTGCCAAAAATAAGATGCCTACTTTATACACGTTGTTAAACCTGCAAAAATTCACGAATGTAAATTTTTAAATATTTTATGTGGGAATTTGTATATATTTTTAAATATGTTCAGTTGGTCTCTTTAAGCTTGTATGTCATCCCTTTTATTAGAAATAATTACAAATGATGTTTCATTTCATGGTACCTACTCCAGAAAATATTTAAAGAAAAAACAATTTAGCAGCGTTCTCTTTATATATGGGTGGTTCGAGTGCTGCTGTTTGTTATCATATTAGATCCACCCTATATCGAAGACGTTTCATCTCACAGTAATAAAGATTGAGGTATTAGTCATGGTTGAATTTACCCTATTGTATTGCCTACTGGTCACGTGTAGGAGAGGTAATAAGACCTGACAGACCACTTTCCCTAGAGGGAATTCTATATCACCCACCTAAATCTGATTACGTGTACATATTAAGTCATAAATTTGTTATTTTGGTTTTCTATTGCAGCGTTTATATCGCCTATACTAGAACTTTAACATATTACATTATGCTAAATGCGATATCTGTGAGATATGTTGCACGTTCGTCCATTAGTATTGTGTAACGGATAATTGATACATTAACAGGCAGGGCCGCGCCGGATCTTTTTACCTCGCGTGTGCGAATGACTGATTTCCGCCCCCAATATCTTTTGATTTTTAAGCGATTTTTGAAATTTCGTAGTACATAAATATGAACATCAAATAGGATATTTTGTTGAGACTTTGAGTAATTTAATATCAAATAAACTTTATGGCATTTAAATAAACATTTCATTTTAATATCAATAAACCAGATCAAATTATAAATTATTACAAACATCATTATAAACATACCTACATACAAACCAAAGTAATAAAATATTGAAATAAAAATTTATATACAAATTACTTACAACCGCACTACGGATATTAAATATACATTCAAAGAATAGTTGTTTTGCTTTTTTTAGTGCAAATTCGTTAATTATTTCTTCTATGTCTAATTCGTTACAAAGGTCAGATTCGATTGAAATAGTAACCAGGCTTATAATTTAAATGAAGCAATCCAAAATTACACAGTATAATGATTGATAGTGTGTACAGTTTTATGTCAATTCAAAATTTAGCCCCTGAATAAATAATTCACATTCACCAAATTTAATTTTCCTGAAAGCCAGCAAAAATATTTTTCTAATTACTCTTAAGTACCTTTCGAACGTCCAAAGTTGCTTTTTTCAAATTCTCAATTGACCTTTTTGTTGACCCTTACAAATATATAATATATAATAAATATTAAAATTAAAACAGTCTTTAACTAATGGAAAATTTAAGATCTCTAACCTGTGTTTTCCTTGCTTGTCACTGGAATTATCTCAGAGTATCTGTTGTCAGCATCCCTTGATTGTTACAGTTCGACTTGCTTCACTTGTTGGCCAGAATGATAGGTTAATGGTTGCTTGTATTTTTCCCCTAGGATTTCTCGAGTAACTTTTAGTATTTTTATATTTATTTCTTTGTAAGTATTTTTGGATTTTCATTTATAGGTCATCTAGAGATACATTTAGATCTTTATTCGGAGCTTTATTCAGACCTTTATTCGGATCTTTATTCGGATCTTTCTTTGTAGCCCTAAATTTGTTAATTATTAAAATACAATTCAATTAATGGTTTATCTTACGTTTACGCGTAAAGCGGCTATTCTTCGTTGCACATATTGGCACTTTCAATTTTTCACTTTTAATAAATTATTGACTTTTCACTAATTGTTACTGGTACGTAATTTTCCACTTTAAATCGACGTGGTTCGTGCCTTGTTGAAGATTTACCGTTTATTTTCGAGTTTCCTATGATATTTATAAGCCCCACCCGCCAACGTTTTAACTGGCGCGGTCGTTGATCAAGGCTTGTACTTTGCGCCTATCTCTGCAGAACCCGGTATTTCTCAAAATTCCCTGGTTTAATTCTCGATGAAATGCTCTGCTGATCACGTAAGCATTCTGTATATCACAGTATATTGAAACGGGCTACTACTGCCGCGTTTCTCTACTTTAAAACAAGTAATAACAAGAGTCTTTATTACTCACTGTTCACAAGTCTAATTAACAGTATATGCCTTATTTATAGATGTTTTCAGTCCAATTAACAATGAAGCACTATCGCACTAATGCTATTTACAAGCACTAATATCTTCTTAAACTCACTTCTTTAGGATTGGTCCATTAACAACACTAACACAACTATTTATTTATTATACACTTTGTCTATTTATGTATACTACAAGCTGCATGTACATTAGACACAGCATATAACATTTATGTATACTCTTGAACTTCCAAAAGCTCAACTACTATTACTTTACAACGATATAATTTATATTAGACATTCTAGTATAGACCGACTCTTGCGTTTATTAGCTGTCTTATATATACTTTGAATAAAAGATATGACATCCTTTTGTAATTACGAGAAGCTTCCCGGTCCATTGAGAATAAACAGTGCTGGCGGCGTTTTGTGTGTTTGATTGGTAGAAGAATTCTCGAATCCTGGAGACTATGCAGAGCCTACAGCGCTTATGTGTTTGACGGGTTGCCTAATAGTAGCTCGCAACAATATTATTAGAATTTCCAAACATCCATTGCAATTTTGTCACGTTTTTCATGTTTGTCGATTATAGTCCAAACTTTTATCATATTGCGGACCGCCTGTTATGTATGGTTTATGTTTCCGGATTACGTGTTTATTTTAATGAAACTTGATGTATTTAAAACATTATCTTTTTCGTTTCTTTAAGTTAAAGCGTATTATAATACGTACACATTATTACTTTAGCTAAATATTATCTAATTATTGCAATATGAGCTTCTTTCTTATGCATTAAATTTAATATAATTTATATACAGTGTGCTCGCTATTGATCTTTTGTAAAATATTCGATTTACTCCTATTTAATGGTGGAATTATTTGGTTTTCTTAACGTTAATTATTTATACATTTATCTGACGACCTCCTATGACTTAATCTACCCTTAAACTACCGTCTTATTATAGCAATATATATATATATATATATATATATATATATATATATATATATATAGATCAAAAATTTAATCAAAACTCCTGGTATTGTTATTAATGTTGTGACTTAGGTACACCGAACTGTATTAATGAGAATGCAATAAGAAATATGAAATTATTGTCTTACTTTTTTTGTCCTTTTCTTTGCCTGGCTAGCTCAACGGAAATTATATTGTGGAATTTTTGAAAATGAAACGATACACAGAAATCCCAAAATACAGCATTCAAAAACACTTTTTTTCATACAAAGGAATTTATTAAACAGTTTGTTTACAGCTAAGTTCATACATAAACTTATTCATAAATTTTTACTAAAATATTCCTCACCGAATATTTGTTAACAAAAACTGAACTATTTTCTCTAACGGGTACAAATTCGTCTTTAATTAATAGGAGGGTAATTTTTTTATTTTTTATTACCACGCTTGTGAGTATGATTGGCCAATAACTCTTCACAGATAATTTATTAAAAATCAAAATGTTTCGAACTACAACCTCAACATTTTCTGCAAACTAGCCGCTTTACAATTAATAAAAATGAGAACTTATTCTAATTTAAATTACAAAATATTTAAGTATTCTTATCAGTTAACAAAGAAAGAACCAAAATTTTATTCTTACGGTGTCAAACAGCGCTTAGCCAATAGTAATTAACGGTACTAAATACTTCCTGTTTCATTTCCAGTCTCCATTTAGAATTTGAGCCTACAAAAGTGCATTTCCTATTTTTCATCAATTTAATTCAGCAGTAGCTCTTGTGTCGAAGAAGGTTATATGTTCTTAGTAATTTACAAACAATTATGTTTTATCAATTAATAGCGTTTGAGAATTTTTATGTTTCAAACTACTCAACCTTATAAGTTTCATGTCGAATCTAATTTATAGCCTGCAATTCTACTTTAAATCTTACATGACGAATGCCGAATCAAATTTTGAATGTCAAATGTTATATATTGTTTGGTTTATCAAAGAATAAACTCCATTCTAATCCAGTTCCGCTTTATATACAAAATTTAACTCAATGCATCATCTTCCAGATTCTTCCAGATCTACCTCAAAAATTCGTCACGGCTGATTTCGCGTTTTAGCGATCTAATTAGTATCAAGCTATCGCGGTTTGTTATGATTTATGGTTATCGTAAAAGCATCGTTTATCCTCTTCTATCACACGGAGTTAATTTCCTGTCTCTTTCTTTCTTATTGTAATATGGAAGGTATTCAACTTGCTTATCTATCTTTTATTCATTTTAATAATCGCGGGTTTCATGGTATTGGAGCATTTATTTATTTATGGGAAATAACTTTAATGCCGTTTAAAAACATTTCCTAGTAATTGACGTACTTATTTGTTAACAAAGAAGATTCTGGAATTTAAGCGTTATTTAAAACACTTATAATGAATCTAAATATTATATATACATACGTAAATCAATTACATAATTAATAAGGGCTTCTTTACTCTTTGCAAATACAATAAGATTCGCATTGATTTGTATTTCAACAGAGTACGGATGCATATTTTAAAAAAAGATAGCTTAAATCTAAGTTATTTTTAGTATTCTTAATAAGGATTTTGTTTATGAATGCAATAAGATTTGTTTACACGGCAAATAAAAACATTCTAACGAATATTTTATACAGGGAAAGTATGTTTGGTATTTTATTTATGGTTTTAAACAATCTACACATGGAAGTCAATTACATAATTAATCAAAGCTTCAGTTACTTTCTTAATGATTGGATATGCAATCTACTTTTCAATAATGCCGCGCATATCTTAAAATGAAAACTCATTTTTACTAAGTATAGAAGGCTTTATTTGCACAAGGAATCTCTCAAGAGTAATTATTTAGGCATATGGTTAAAAAATTGGGTTATTAAGTTTATGGTCTTTTTGCATTCTGTAATAAACGTAATACACGGTATTTAATTACACAATAAGGTCTTCCTTTTATGTTGTGTAGTGATGCGAGTAAAATGAATGGCTTTGCATTTTAATGGCAAAGAAATACGATTATATTTATGCAGGGTAGAACAATTAAATATTGGGAAATTTTAATATTTCACGTTTTTCTTCACTTTGGGTGGTAATTATTTATAAAATTTGGGTTTCAATGACTCTCGTGACCTCTATATCACATCAATATATATATATATATATATACATGATATATATATATATATATATATATATATATTATAATGTTCGCGCTTTAATTAAACATGCATTTGTTAATAAAAAAGCATTTATTAGTTTCAGTTAATTGAGAAGTTTTTGTAAGATGTTATTAAAATTTTAAAAAGCTTGGGTAATTTACGGTTAATAAAGGGGCTATTTCATTATAATTTATAATGTTAAATGAGCGCAAGCAAATAAACTAAAAAGCAACTAGTACATCTTTATATAAACAGTAATGAGAATAGGGATTTTACGCTAGTGATATTCGATTAGAACAGTCACTGATAGAAATCAGGGACATTATTGTTTACAATAATATTCGTATCAATTCACACGGGCGTTCAAGAAACAACGACAACCATAAAATCATACAATTAATGATCATTCACACGAACTGAAGACATTGAAAATGACCATAAGGAAAGCTTTAGACGTACAACGTGTGTAAACAGAATTCAGGATTTTTCAAAGGATGGGAGATTATCAGGACTAAGTTCGAACGAAATTGGTATAAAGAGAGGTTACCAGGGAGAAAACGAAATTATGCGTTAGTGACCACGGACACGTACATAGGCCGCTGGCTGCTTGATGAGCTGACCAACGAAAAAAAAAAACAAAGTGATCTTTGAGTGACAGCGGGCGTGTCGTTGGCGGTAAAGAAATAAACCCTCAGGGGTTGATTTTGGATTATTTTGAGCTTTTCTGGCTATGCAGAGGCCAGAAAGAACAAACATGTAAATTGTGGATTTAGTTTCGTGTTGGTCGAGGTAATTAACCAGAAAAGGACGAGAAATTGGTAATACCTGACAACGGTAGTTATAATTTTGAGGTGACCTACCGTGCTTAGGGAGTACACAACAGGTGTGTCATTGGAGTTCTTGGATATTCTACATCATTGGTTGTAAGAATCAAATAGCACATAACGACCGAGAGCACTCTATAAACTTTTTGTTTGTTTAAGAGTTATAATTATGTACTTGTGGATGGAATTTAATGTTATATGGATTAATCGTAGAATAATTAGAACAATGGAATAGTTGTATCATTTATGGATTAATATTTTTTTAGTTTTGTTAATAATACCTGTCTAGAATAACCGTCTTTCGGATAGCGAAAATATTGAAGGAATTGTTAGGATATGACGGGTTCGCGCATTTTAATTATGACAATTGGTAAATCTTTCAAGTTAAGTAGTACATCTAAAGTAGTTTTCTATCTGAAAGTTAGCCAGCGCACCTATAAAATTGTTTCGGGGTTCTCAACGCTTCTTGACAGATCGAAATTCTTAACGTAACGTTATTTCTACCAGTAGCAATGCAGAGATACGTATCGGTACGTATTAATACATCGTTTTGTGCCAGCGCATTATAATGACTCGAAGTATATTAGCATATCAGTGCAAATCGATACATAGATTTTGTATTAAGAAGTCGATATATATTGATTCATTTGCAGTCTATTCATATCGATATACATAGTTTATAACCTTCAAACGGTTATAAATTTACTTACTTTGAAAACTATTAAAAAATAGGCAAAAACTTACCTTTGATTAATAGTTGTTGTTAAGGTATGCCTCCGTGTTCGTTGCTTTTAGCAGAAAATCAACGCTAACATCTAAAGTAGAGCAGGGTCGCCGTAGTCACTTTCCTATGCTTTCTCAGATTCCATTAGGTGACGCAAGAGATTTTTTTGAAGATAATTCGGACGGTAAGGACACGCCTCGCGTTTAATACGTCGACACGGTGCAATAGTCGAACCTAAAGTCCCCGCTAAAACACGCGTTCACACGAACTTCATTGTTTCTACCCACCATAAAAACGTTTTCATTGGTTTAGCGATAACCACCATTCTTCAAAAGCATGGGGAGATACCTGTTTAAGGGAATACATCGATAAGTTATGCATTCTTGACCTCAGTTTATGTGATTCCAGAAACTAAAAATTTTACACATGGCAACCTCATTAAATTAATGATGGGATAAAAGCTTTCCCTATTTGGAATAAAAAAAATCTCTATACCTAATATTCGAATAAAACTTTGTGAAGCCAAAGCGCGCAACAAGTTCTACATCTGTACAGTAAAGTTTCATTTTCCGATGTTGTACTTGAAGGTACTTTATAGGTTAGGAAATAGGTTCTTTTGATTTGGAAATTTAGAATTTTGCCGACATCTTACCATACTAAAAAAGACAGGATCTTTAACATGGGTAATATCTGCTTCTTCAGGACAAGGCATCTACTGCTCCGGGAGTGTGAGGATGAATTAGTTGCGTAGAAAAAGGTACAGCTTTTGAGAGTTCTACTACACTGCGGTGTGAAAAAGATTACTAGTCCCAAGGTCCCGGCAGCTCCGTGGCGTAGATGGTATGTGAGTGACTACTACGCCCAAGGTTTCGGGTTTGAATCCCGACACGGTCCGCTTGAAAAATGTTAGGCGAGCATTTTTCACAAAAATACGCCCTCGTTCGGTTGAGAGGTAAAATGGAGGTCCCGTGTGTGTGTTGTCACGCACGTTAAAGATCCCTACCTTGCTTGGAACAGCAAGGGTTCGGCAAAATAAAAAATTTTCCAGGTAAAAAAAAACTTGCTTCCTGGTCAATGTAGTACCTTCGGGTGGAGCATTGGAAAACCACATGTAGGTCCCAAGGTCCCTAATTTGATTCTCGAAATGGACTGCCTGCTTGAAATGTGACGGGCGTTTTTCAGAAAAATATATCCCTTTTTGAGAGTCGGCTACGTTAAAGATCCCTACCTTGCTTTGATTGATAAGATGTTGGCTAATTTAAATCTCCAACTAAGAAAATTGTTTCCAGATCGATGTAAACCTTCGGTTGGTGTATTGGATAATTATTATGTACGGTGTGAAAGGTAATAAAAAGCGGCAGATTAGCTAAGCAAGAGTAGACGTTTTTTTATGCGCATGTACGTATCGACAGTGAGTCCGAATTATAGTTATGGGTGAAGGAGATGTAGAAAAGGGGGTGGGAAGAAACAAAGCGCTGCAAACAGTCAGGCATAATGATACCTGGATCGATCAAATTTATGAAAGTATGCTTACTCAATAAAGATAGAAAAATACTTAATGGGCGGGTATTGCCACAGGTCACTATAAGTTACAAAGATACCTCACTATTCTGATGACGAAGTGTGGATCCTAGTTTCTTGATCTGCGAAAGGCAGGACGACACCGTTGCCCACAATGTACGAGAATCTGAAGGGTATATGAGATTAAGATATACCACTCTGGGTCAGGGTATACTAGGCAAAGTGAAGTTGATACCTTCTCTCTGGCTAGCGCGTTAGTTTTCACTAGGAGGTTGAAGAAATTTTCAGTGGCAGGGCAAAACAGAAAAGATGTAGAGGATTAAAGTGGCGAAGATTGTGGGGAGAGGAGTGCGATGTTAGTAAGACGGGCCAATTACCTTTTTGCTCGACGATTGCAGCCTCCCTTATTTGCTACTACTTCTAGTAACATGCGTATTACACCACCCACTGAACCTGCATTTGTCTCTCATCCGAACGAGGACACGCTCTTGTGAAAAATGGTTGCTTGATATTATTCTAGATTGGGATTAGTAATACGCAAACCAAATTAAGCCACAAGCTATTGCATATCGATACCTATCGATACCCGTGTATTGTTGGTACATTGATTTAAATTTTTTACTGTATCGGGTAGTATATACAGAGACCACATCAATATTTATTGACAGATAGCTCTAACAAACCCACCCACTCACTCATAAAACATCCTCCACCTAGTGCTTCTCCCTAGTGGTAGAAAAATCCAAAATGTTTCGTTTAATTAGCATTGATCAGAAATGAATTATTAGAAATATTTCCCTACTTTTTGAATAGATCTTAACCATTTTTTACTTTTGATTTTCAACGTTTGTATAGAAAACGAAATATCACCCTCTTCGTTTTAAAATTGAATTAATTATCTAAGTTCTCATAAATTAAAACATTCTATATAAAATCACGCTTTTGTAGGCTTCGAAACGTTAATTAAGAATTAGTAACACTTTAGTTAGAAAATTGTTGAAATTAACGTAGTCTAAAACACAGGGAACGAGTAACGAAGGTTCATTAATGTTATAATTCAGTTGTTAATTAGCAGGGGAAATCTACAAACTTCCACCAAATTGGAGCTCTGATACGTTTTGCTTTATAATTACAACTGCTGGAGTTGCTCAAGCACAAACTTCAATTGGAATCATCAAAGATAATAGCAATTAATTTCAAAGTGCTATATCCCTCGACTTTTAACCTCGCCCATACATCAAAACTGTATTTTACTTTACCAAATAATAAATTTGTTTTTTAGTGCGTTACGTGGAAGTTTTATTCCTTTATTCAAAAGTTAAACAGCTGGTGTGATGCTTCAGCCCCTAACGATTTCACTTTGACTTTGAACTTGAGCGCTTAGCAAAGAGCACGAATAAAACCGTGTTGTGCTGGTCTTCTTATTTATTCACCCTACTTTGCTTTCCGCAAAATTGTATATTTCTCCAGATGAGGGTAAAAAATATTCGAAGGCAGCTCTCCAGAAGATTAAAAAGCATATTTACATATTTTTATTTTTATCTACCTACCTTTATAGAAAGTAAGTTCATCTGAGACGTAAACCATGTATTTCAAAAGCAATTGGGGTTGAGGTAAATAAAAAAACCTTCTTTGTTGAAAAATGTTCTTATATTCAGCAGCAAATATACAAAATCCTTTAATTTTACAAATATCGTCAAACACTTTTACAGAAAAATTCGAGATATTTTATGATAATTGTGCAGCGACAAAAGATGTGTTAAAGGTCTTAAACGGAAATTCAAAAATTGAAACAAACTAGTTTTCTCCTGTCTTATTTTTAACCGTTTTGTTAAAATATAATGAGTTTGGCTTTAAGTCTGTATTTTATTCTCATTTTACATAATAATAATAATAATAATACATTGAGGATATATAAAAATGTTTAATACAAAATACAAATGTCTAGATATTTTGTTTTACAATTTATCAAAAATGCAATTAAACTATTAGTAAGTGTATTCGAAAATTTTGAACCTTTGAAGGAGGGTGACGTTGGACAAAAATAGACAGGTCGATGAACTTGATCAACCCATGAAATTACAGACAAGAGAGTGTAGTCATTGACCACGTGATATAAGTTTTAACTATCCGGGACTGTTATGTTACAACTATCTAAATATAGATTGGATTTTGATTGCCAATAGGAACTCTATCAAAAACTTTTAAAATTTCTCAAATTTATATAAATATACAGATATGGCACATTGTATTTTTAAGATTTTCCTCTGGTTTCAAATTACGTTTTGGGTAATATTTCTGAGGATTTCATTTTTATGCTGGGATTTAACCCTTCAGAATCTATAACTCCTCCCAAGAAGTTTCCAGGGACATGAAACATTATTTCGCAAAAGTCGGACTAGATTTCACTTCTGGAAGAATTTTTACTCCGGTGTCTATCCATCGTCGCTTAAAATCGTAAGGCATCCCGAAACTCTTCCAAGTAAGTAACGCGCAGACTTTATTAACAACTAAAGGTGTAGATTTTATTTCTGGTACAATTTTCAACATCACTACCTTTATTACCCCAAAATATAAATCTACAACCTTGAAACTTAGGTTTTCGGATATTCAGAAGTGATATGCATAACTTCTGAATATCCGAAAACCTAAGTTTTGTGTTTGATAGAATTTTCCCTCTTGGGTTAATCTTTATTTCCTAAAATCAGAAACTCCGCACCAAAAACATTTCAAAAGCGTTACACAACATCTATGTAAAAAAGCAGAACTCTGCTTTTAGGGACCTTAGTTTCAACAAGCTCATAGTATTATTGTACGTTTTCACAAATAAAAACAAGATAGTGCTGATCTACTTGTTATTATATAAAAAGATGATCGTTTAAAACTAATATTATGTTTTCTCCACAACGATTTTTATTCTTGCATAAAATGATGTTACCACGGAATAGGTTAAAAACAAATTAAATTGAAGCCTCAAAATTTTGTTAAATATTTTATATATGATCGTCAACCTAATGATGTTCATATGCCTGTTTATTGGGTACTAAATTATTATAGGTATTGTTGCGAGCTACTACTAGACAACCCATCAAACACACACAAAACGCCGCAAGCACTGTTTATTCTCTACGGTTCCAGAATTCTTCTAGAAAATACTAGATAATGAGTCATATCTTTAATTCAGGGTATATATAAGGCCGCTTATGAATGTAAGAGTTAGCCTATACTTGAATGTCTAATATAAATTATATCGTGTACAGTAAACGTAGTTGAGCTTTTAGGAGTTCAAGAATTTATACATAAATGATATATGCTGTGTCTAATGTACATGCAGCTTGTAGTATACATAAATAGATAGAAGTGTATAATAAATAAATAGTTGTGTTAGTGTTGTTAATGGACCTATGGTAAAGAAGTTAGTTTAAGAAGATATTAGTGCTTGTAAATTCATTAGTGTAATAGTGCTTCATTGTTAAGTGGACTGAAAACATCTATAAATAAGGCATATACTGTTAATTAGACTTGTGAACAGTGGGTAATAAAGACCTTCATTATTACTTGTTTTAAATTAAAGAAACGCGGTAGCAGTAGCCCGCTTCAGTATATTATAAAAATGCTGTTTGATATTATAGCGCCGCTTAGTCTAAGAATAATACATCGGAATGTAAGTGAGGCGTTTGTACACAAAAGATGAATCACAGTCCCTTTAGCGCAAGATCTCTAAATCGTTTTGATTGACAGGTACAAGACTTTTGTGTATAAGAGTTATTTAGATTGCAATAGATATAATCGAGAATATTATTTTCATAATTCTTCTATGTTTTAGAATAGTCTAGAAATTTCAAAATGTGTATTAGTTGCGTTCATGGACATTGGAAATCAGTTCTGAAGTCAAGTTCGAATTAAAGCTTTGATTATGATTTAAACATTTGGTATATATATGGTATAAATCACTTGATATAAATTACTCTAGTTGATATAAATTATTGTAGTGATAATATAAATTACCGTTCCGAATGGACCTGCACCTTGAAGTTCTAGATTACTAGAACGCGAAGAGTGGCTACCGCGTTCCAATGATCTAAAGAGCCAAACTACAGGTTCAACCAAAGTAGTAAGGTCTTTAGTGAGGAACCACACTAAGATAGGTCCCTGAAAGAGGGCAGCAGCTTTTTCGGTACTTAGAGTGGCAGAGACCATAGGGGTCGGTATGACATTCAAAGACACACTACTGCGATGTGGAAGGCAACGGGAAACCACCATATTACCTCCCAAGTACACAGCATACTTGAATTAAAATAAACACGATGACATTCTCTGGGGTAAAAGATTCCGGAGTTAAAATAGTCCCCCATTCGGATTTCCATTTCGGAGGATGTGATCGGAAAGTATAAAGGAAGAGCAAAGAACATTGTGCAAGTCTGAGTGTGGAATGTCAGAAGTATGAAGCAAGTAGGTAAGCTAGAGAATTTGAAAATTGAAATGAATGGGTTAGCACTAGACATAGTAGGGATTAGTAAAGTTCGGTGGCCAGAGGCTGGGAATTTTTGGAGTGGAGAATTCATACAGGATCAGAGGAAGGAAATTCGTGTGTGGAGATAGTTATGCGAAAAAAGAGGACAATGTGTAGAAAATTACTTACAAAAGAACGAAGGAGTACTCATGGTTAGATTTGAATCTAAACCAGTAAATACAGTAATAATACAAGTAAATATACATTCTCACCTCTGGCCACCGTGACGCAGAAGTAGAAGCGATCTACAAAGATATCGAAGATATACTAAGATACGTTAAAGGACATGATAATTTAATAATTACGGGGGATTTTAACGCAGTGTGCTACGTACATCGACGTAACCGGAAATATAACGAAAGGAGGACCGGGCTCGATCGGGGAGTAGGCGGGGTCTTACAAATACAAAAAAAATAATAAAGGAAAAGCCTGAAATAAAGAAAATAAATTAACAGTGCTTATTAACACTTATAATTATTCCAAGTGACATTTTGGAGAGACATAAAAGCGCCATATAACAAAAAACGAAAAATCATTAACCACAATATACATATATCAGAAAAACCAAAAAAAATCACTTCTTAAAATGGCGAGCTGCAGCTTTTAGGTCACAACGATGTCTTAATTAACAAAAATTTACAACTCCAAAAACAAAAACTCTAAAGCACCATTGTAAGCCTAAAATTAAATACATACAAATTGTCACAAAAAAGAAAATCACTAAATAATACAATATTAATGAATCAATACCATCGTAAGCATAAAATCATATTCATAAAATTATCCCAATAAAGGAATCAATAAGTAATACAGTATTAATAATAAATATCATCTCACATAAAGATAATCATTTGAAAACTGCAAAGTTTAGTCATCAACGGAACTTCAGAAACATGCTGTTTCAACAATTACATCAGAGACATACAAGAGAACAGTGAATAAGCACTCACCCGCGTGTCCATTGTGTAGGATTGATCACACCCTCTCTAAGGCCAGAGTGGAATAGATGGACCTGGAACCACGCAAATCGTGCGTCCTTTTTACAAAAGGAACGTCAATCTCCTTGTTAATCTTTGGCCAAGGTAACAGACGATCATATCCACCGGAAGAAGCGATAATAAATACAATCAGAGATTAGCTCATTTATAAAGAAAAATACATTTTGTGAAACTGAAAACACTTACCACACAACGGTGTGCACGAAATTCCTTGGATAACGAAAAATGTAACGACGCGTAATTGTTGTTGTACAGCTACAAGAAGAAATCAAATGAACTCGTTTGTAGCACGAATTAACATCAATGTCGACGTTTTCAACCACAGGTGTTAAATAGAAACTCGGAAACAACCTTTTATTGGAAAAGTGCAATCAATTATTTCAACGAGTCTTCAAGTTGCAGTAGCATAAAAAGTAATTATGCGCTATAGGAATATGTAGCAAGCCAACGGATACCTCAAACAAGGTACCGACGATTGAGATTATAGAAGAGCTTTTCGTTTCGTAGTAAATAGGTTTAAATGAAAATTATTGTAAAGTGCACTTATTATTGGAAGATCTAATATACAGGGTGGTGCATGAGGAGTAGAAGCATAATCTTTGTAAATGAGGAATGAAATAAAAAGGGTACGGTTTAATACATCGTCGGAAGGCGAACGTAACAAGAGGTAGGTGAGGATAGGAAAGGAGCGGTAGTAGATTTATTTGGTTTATGCACGAAAAATGACAAGGGAAATAGGCTGGTAGAATTTTGCGACAAGAACAACTTAACCATCACAAACACATTATTTCAACATTATGCCAGAAGACAATACACGTGAAGGATGCCAGGAGGTACAGGAATGTTTCAAATAAATTACGTTCTTGCTAGACAACGTTTTAGGAATCAAGTAAAAGAGTGTAGAAGCTACCCAGGAGCAGATATAGACACTGATCATAACATCGTAATTAAATTTAAAAATTTGAAAAAGAAACTAAAAGATAAAGATATCCACGAAAGATTTGAAAAACAGTAAAATGAATTGCTGAAAGATAGCGGGAAAATTTCTTATCCTAAGGAGGTAGAAACAGAATGGAATAACAGTAAATTCAGCTTAGACAGAGATATTCCGGGGTATACACAAAAATAAAATAAGAAACTATGGATAACAAAGGATATCCTGAATCTAATAGAAGAAAGCGAAAATACCAAAATAGATCAGATGAAACAGGAAAACAGAGAGACAAAACCATAAAAAGAAAATTATTCGCAAAGGCAGGAAAGTTAAAAACAATGGATTGATGAAAAGTGCAAAGAGGTACAAGTTAAGATGTAAATAGGAAAGACAGACGATGCATCAAACTAATTAAAATGAATTTTGGGTATATAAAACAGTATAGCAAAAGTATCAGGGACGCGGTAGGAAACGTCATTATAGAAAATGTATAGAAAGTAGCTAGATGGCAAGAATATATAGGGAGTTTATATGCAGGAGAAGAACTAACAGCATTAGAACAGGAATCAGACATTGAAAAGGATGACGTAAGATATCCTATACTTAGAGATGAGTTTGAATTAGCATTAAAGGGCTCGAAAAATGGTAAGACACCGGGTACAGATAAGATGAAAGCAGAAATTCTAAAAGCCGCTGGACAAGCAGTAACAGAACGTCTTTTCCAACTTGTGTGCTATATGTATGGGGAACCGAGCTGTATCTGGGCTGTGGGAATTTCAAGAAACGGTGTAGGCTAGGTCCAAGCAGTTTCAATACGGAAAACCTAATGACGAAAAAATAATTGCATTTAAATGTGATAATTATTATAAACAAATACAGGTGTTGGTTTTGAAATATTTTCAACTAATGTTAATTGTGCAAAAGGATATATTGCATAACTATTAATTCGGCAAATGTACAAGTGTTGAAGGAGCTTGGTGGCCGCAAGCTGCTTAACCCCCTTCACATACTACTGAATGTCGGAAAACTGAGGCATATATTTGTAAACAATAGAAAGGGGAACCGAACTGCATCTAACTAGAAAGAGCAGCGGCTATGTTGGAAGACAACAAACAGAAGCAAGGAGAAAATTGTTGAAAGCATATGTGTGGAGCACAGCACAGCACGACTATGAAATGGGGGGCGGTAGGAGATAGAAAAAACTTTTGGAATGTTGTGCTTCAGATGCATGAGGATGATAGCATGGACAGACAAAGTTAATAACAATGATGTTATAGAAATTGTAGGGGAATAAGGATATCCAAGAAAAATAGGAGAAATAGGAGAAATAGAAGGGCAGGATACGTTCTAAGGCATTTTTGGGGAATAGTGCAGGATATATTACAAGCAGAGATAGGAAAAAGAAATAAAAGTAGACCTAGATCAGACTATTGCACACGGATAGTGAAAGATGCGGACTGTGCAAATTTCAGGAAAATGTGTAGGTTAGCACAGAATAGAAAACAATGAGGGTACGCGTCTAACCAGTTCCAGGGCTAAAGGCCTAATGATGATGAATATAAATTGGTAATTAGTGGTTGAATAGTTATAGTGCTTCAATAAGTAATTTATAATATCGTAATCGTAATTAAGAAGATATTTCTACTGATAGCGATTAGTTTGGAAAGTGAATAATTGTGAGAGCTTGCAGAGAATTTCATTATTGAAAAGGCTCGTATAATTAGTTCTGAAAATTAAGAACTAGTGTTTGTAAAAATTGAGTTTTCGTTACAACGTTTGTGGAAATCATAAACCGCGCTTGGTGTCTTGGAAAGACTAAGTTAGTTGTATACTGATGATTAACTTCTTTTGATTTACACTGCCTTTAGTGTAGCCTGTCAGTAGCATAAAGGCATTGACGTGCATTAAAACAAGTAATTCAAAACACTGGACACTAAGCCTGTCATTAAAATCTATTGCATATTACGACAATTTTAATTGATTATAATTACCAGTATAAAAATATTATAAAAAATCACAATATTTAAATATTAGTACCTTCCTTGACGTTCAACCTTCGAAGTTAATACTTCAATATTTGGTTCCTAGTTTGAAGTTTCTAATTTTATTCACATTTTCGAATTTTCTTCACGATTTCGATATGGGTTTATAATAAATTTTGTAATTGAGAATGTTTGTTCATAGTAGTACATTGTACTGAAAACACTTAAAAGAGTGAATGCGACTTTTTTCATACACTGAAATCTGCCTGAGAGTTCATTTAACGTTCTGGTTATCATATTAAGATAATTTTCTTCGCTTTTCAAAATTTCATCTCTAGCATTTTTAAATTTTAATTTTCAAATTTCAGAATTGTTAAAGTCGATTAGCTCTAAATCAATATACGCAATTATAAATATTTATGGTTCCGAGTTGGGTCCAAAATATCCTTTACTGTTGTTGTATTATACATTGATGAAACAGTTCACACTTTTTTAGTTATAGATAGAGGAGGGAGAAGGGAAGAGGGACGATGAAGAAGGAAGGCTAGAGGGAGGAAGATGGAGAAGAGAGAAGGGAGGAAAGGAATGGATGTTGATGAGGGAAAGGGGTGAAAGGCGTGGGACGGGTGGAGAGAGGGGGGATGGATGAGGGAAGAGGATGGGGGAGGGTTTAGGTTAGTTTACGTTGTCTGGACTTAGGTTCGTTGATGTTATCTGGAGCTAGGTTAGAATAGTTAGGCTTGTTTGGACGTAGGTTAGGAAAAATTGATAGCTTAGGGCAGCACCGGCGGCGGTGACCTAAAGGTGTGTGACCTGTCCAAAAGTTCTTTCATTTCAATGATTTGTTAATGTTACAGAATCTACGTTCTCAAGCATTATTTTGACAACAGTTGCATAGTTGTGTTTGATGGTTATTTCGCTATACCGATAAGTACGAAGAGAACTAACAATTTAATCTTGTACCTTGGAGTTTGTTCAGGTGAATTTTTCTTTCCACAACAATAATAAATTAAGACTGATTTCCTTTCTATCAACCGCCATTCGCAACCATGGAAATGAAACTGAGCAAGTGTCCCGTAATGCTGACACATTAATCGTTTGAACAGCAGTTGCGAAATCCTTGAAGAGTGACAAAGTTTTAGCAATCGGTGAAGATATTGATCTGATTGTCCTTGTGGCTTTAACCCAACCCGAACGACAGATACTATTTGTTAAAGCGTCATGGTAAGATGGATAAGAAAGTTCATTCAAACAAACATTTACAAACATTTACAAAACATTGTACAACACACTCCCCTAGACTTCCCTTAATATGTACCGCTACAACGCTTTCACAAAATCTATTTATAATGCCAAACCATATATTTCTACACTTCCACCAACTAAAGTAGCAGCAAGGCAACATGGCAACAAATCCAATTTTGGCTTGGAAACGAACTTTCTGCGGAACAGTGGCGTTAAAGGTTTAGGAACGATCGGTCGACTCCAGAGACAACGAATCGCCCACCTGTACCTAAGGCAGTTCTCAACTTCATTTGTTGCAAATGCACGACCGGATGTGGGATGAGTTGTGTTTGCCGAAAAGTAAGAATCCAGTGCACTATCATGTGCTGCAACTGCCAGAGGAATGCTCGAACAGCAGTACTACCATTCCCGATGAAGGTATTGCTGACTCCGAGGATTTGTTATTTATACCTCATGAGGAAGCCAAATAATCGATGCCAGATAAGGACAAAGAGGTTGAAATCACAGAAACTTAACTAGAAATTCATATGAGATTGAGCAACGAAATACATTGATTGTGGTTTTTCCTTACATTTCCATCTATTCATTTAGTAATTATAGCTTAGTGATAGTAAACCAATTCCTTTTTCCTTTTTGCCAAATAATTCCTAAATCTTTGACGGTCCTCTCATACATTTTTCGATAGGTTGTTACTCTATTTCGAACAGTCAATCTAACAGATCAACAAGTAGTTCAAGAAGTTCAAATCGCAAGACTTTCTACGAAGAAAAAACGGAGAGTCGAATGACTTAATAATTTTATTGTATTCAGCTGGAACCTCTTTCTTTTTAGGGTTCCGTACCTTATAAAGTGAACGGAACCTTTATAAGTCACTCTCGTGTCCGTCCGTCCGTCTGTCACAGAGGCTTTTCTTGAAAACTATGTAACGTAGGAATTTGAAATTTGGCACAATGCTAGGTCTTTATGGCGCGCTCATATATCGACAGTCAGAAAATAGAAAAAAAATATTTTTAGATTAAGATGGCGGGGGTTAATTCGGTCAAAAGAAAAAAAAATTAATAAATATATCGTGCGACGTATCATTTGAAAGAGGATTCTAAATGGCTTCTCAAATTTTTTTTTTTATAATTTTCGGTCCAGTAGTCTTCATGATATAGCTCAAAATGTGCCAAAAATGACCGTCCCCCATGTTCTTCTACATTTCCAAAGCTAAAATTTTGATTTTAATAGGGATAGTAACTATTGAGTCATAAATTATCGGAAAATTGCAGGTGTTTTTCACAGTGTAATAGTTGTTGGGGAAAATTTTTTTAAACACAGTAATAGACAACGTATTTACTAATAATGTACCAGTACAATGTGGGACAATATATCATAAATCATTTGATATTTTGAAGTTGTCTCCTTAATACACTAAATATTGGTAAGTTAATAGATAAACAGTTTAACGTCCTATAACTAGGTAACGACGAGATATACAAAAAATGCATATAATCAGTTCTGTTGCAAATTTTATCAGCTTTAAATTTGTATACAGTCACGATTTAGCTCTATCCAATAGTTTTCGAGACATTAACAAAAATCGAAAAATTAACCTGTTTTCGCTAAAATTCGACTCTGATTCATCAGGACTCTTGGTTTATTTATCAGTATGTTCCTACAAATAAGTGGGCACAGTTTCAAAATTTTTAGATTTTTTTGCCGGTAAAAACCATTGTTAGTCTTTGTTGACCAGACTATAAAGTGGTATGACTTTGATTCTGTAGTTCATAACGTAAACTATTTTTAATCAACAAAGAATTTCGGTTCATGCTGCTAATTGTACGGAATAGTTAATTTTAATCTATTGGACATAAGATATGTGATCTTTGCGTCTGTCAATTTTTAAATCTACTTCGCTATTGTTGGTTTCCAGTTGACAGTTGAAGAAAAATGCGAAAACCATAAAATATAAGCGCCTTTTGTTTGAAATAAGATTCATATTAAGGTGTAGAGCTTCCTAAGAGATTCTATACGCAGCTTTTTTCCACTGATGGTTTAAATGCAGAATATATCAACTTAGAATTATATAGATTTCAGAAATAAGTATACTACGTTGGTGATGACAGGTTACTGCTTATGATCGTTTAGCACTTATAGCAGTGAGGAAATTGTCATAAGTAACAACAACTAAAGTTCCACATTCACTTAATGCCAAACGCCTGGCCGCATTAATACAAGAATTTTGTAAGAGCAAAATTGTATAAGAGTAACTTCCTTATATATCCCTCAGATGCTTTTATGCTCAATTTCCTCCATTCATCTAAAATAAGTGCTATATTGTTCAGGTTCATAATACAACACAAATGACGATATAAAATACAACAAAGCTTCAACTTCATATGTGAAATATGACACAGACAGATTCCTATTTGCTCAGGTTTCTCCTGTCGCTTTATTTAGGGTCAGTTTAACGAAGCTGTCTATTTCATATCAAATTTCAAAATCTATTTTTCGTCAAGTGTTTGTAGACGATTTGTGCTGCTAGAAAGAGCTTTTGCAATAGCAATTACAATCTGAAATTATTGTAAACTTATTGTCTACTAATTGTAAAATCAGAATATGAAGATATTTTGATAGTACCTTCTATTTAGTTTTTAACTGGTTAACTTGTTCCTTAAAAAATATTCATAGAATTTGGGCACAAATTTAAAAATAGACATTCGCATTCATTCGTAGTGCTAAATAATATAAAGAACTAAGATAATTTTACTTCATAATGTTTAATTCTTTTATATACTTATATTACGTACCTGAAGTGCTCAATATATATTGGGAACTGACAACACTAGTGTTGCTAGGTGCGAGCTGTCGCTTCTATCATAAAGTTCGACTTTTTGACAGTATACATACTTATAACATTTTGCCATTTGAACACTATTTGTTTTGTTTTGATTGAGTGGAAAATTTCGTCTCGGCCAAAAATGGAATTAACTCGTGAACATTTTCGTGGGATGATTTTTTACGATTTCCGACGTGAATTGTCTCCACAACAGTGCCTGAATCAACTTATTTCGGCTGTTGGGAAAGAAGTTCCAACTAAAACCACTATATATTGTTGGTATAGTGAATTCAATCGTGGTCGTAGTTCGCTGGAGTATGAATTTAAAGAAGGTTGTCCAAAATCGGATGTTGTGTCAGAAAACATCAATGCCGTGCGCGAATTAATAATGCAAGATCGTCATGTGACTTATCGTGAGATTCAGGTATCCCTAGGCATTAGTATGACAATTATACGTTTGATATTACACGAACATTTAGCTGTGGAAAAGCTATGTGCGCGTTGGATCCCACATAATTTGACAATTGCTCAGAAAAAGACTCGTGTCGATTGGTGCAAAGAAATGCTCAAAAAATACGATTGCGCTGCATCAAACGCTGTGTATAACATACAAAGGTGGCGAATCTTGGATTTATTTGTATGAACCCGAAAGTAAACAGCAGTCTAATGTATGGGTGTTCCAAGATGAACGAAATACAACAAAAGTTGTCCGCGTTCGAAGCACTTCAGAGTAAATGGTTGCCCGTTGCTTTAAAATATCGCAGAACAGTTAATTCTGCTTGGGATACAACCATTTGTTTGCCACAAGCTTTCGGAGAAATAAGAAAAATATACGGACGACGCTGAATCATTCTTCATCATGACAATGCGAGCTCTAACATATCGGCTTAAACAAGTGACTATTTGAGCATTCAAAACATCGATTTGATGGGTTATCTGCCGTATAGTCCTGATTTGGCAACTAATGATTTCTTTTTGTTCCCACACGTGAACAACAAACTGCGTGGATAACGATTTTCGATATCAGAAGATGCGAGGTTGACCCCAAAAATAGCTAAATTTTGATACCCAGAATTTGTTAAATTTTGGCCTTCAAAAATTGTCAAATTTTGGCCTCCCCAAAATTGGGCAAATTTGACCAACTGACCTATTTTTTTTTGTTTTTCACAGCGCTATTTTTATGTAACATATAGAAGTGACAGTATGTGATAATGCTGTTTATTTTGCGCACTTTATGCATAATTTGTGAAATACAGTCAAAAATACATTAGCAAAATTTTTGCAAAAATGCTTATTTATGCAACAAGTGAAAGTAATACTTTTTTACGAGTAGGAAAATTTGACCGCACGAGCCGAAGGTGAGTGCGGCAATTCTTACGAGTGAAAAAAGTTACTTTACACAAGAGCGGTCTAGGACAAGTCAGCGCCGTCGACTCGCCGCCGTCGACTCGCCGCCGTCTTCTCGCCGCGGGGACAACTCGCCGCCGCCATCTTGCCGTGAAGACAACTCACCGCCGGTGAACTGGCCGTCGTATTTAAAAAGATGAAGCTAGACGTTCCGTTTCTGAACTTCTATATTTTTTGTATTCGGAAATTACATATCCCTTTACTCATTCGACGCAACGCCTGTGGTAAAGTATTGTTCTGAATAAATATCTTGTTATTTTTGGATATTGTCAATTTATACTTTCAAATTAGATAAAACACATTTCATAAAAATAAATCTGTTTTTCCAATTAACACTTTCTATTTCTGTGCTTCATTAAAAATAGACGATTTGATTTGTACCGTGTTTATAATTCTTCGGCAATATTATCAGAAATTCAAAAGGGCAGAGTAACATAAATACTTCCTTCAAACATTCTTCTTGGTTCAGCTATGGGCGGCGAGTTGTCATTGCGGCGAGATGACGGCGGCGAGTTGTCCCCGCGGCGAGATGACGGCGGCTAGTCGACGGCGGCTAGTAGACGGCGGCGAGTTGCCCGATTCCGACTCAAGAGTATCCTACAAAATTTTTTCCACGTCCATAGATAAATAAATTTGATAAAATCGTCAAATAATTTTTTTTATTTAGTAACCTAATATTAAATGTATCATTTTGAGCAGTAAAAAATTGTAGTGAAGGTGAAGTTAAGGGTGCTATAAATTGTCAACACTTAATGAGTTTATAGAAATAATATTTTCTACAGTTGTATTAATACTCATTAGACTTGTTAGTAGGTGGTTGAACATTTTTGATATTAGAACTCAAACTGGTTCCTGCTAAAATTTTTGGAGCGGAATCCATTTTATTTTGCATTGAGTCGTCTACGTAGCCCTCTGCAACTGAACTGTGCTTTTTTAGTTGAATTAAATCACTACCAGAATCTGCCAATAGAGACACGGAAGAGCGTCGGAATGCATGTCCAGTGTAGTTTTATGGGTCAGATAAATTCAGATATGTTGCTATAAGTGAAATAATTTTTGAAAAAGTATTTATACCCTCAACATAAGTTTTCTATTTCTATATTGCAAAAAGAAATGATCAGTTTTGACATTGATGGGTTGTGGGGTTTTATATTTGTTATAAATTTTATAAAATTTAGTCCATTGTCAAATGCTTCACCAATTACAGTAAATCGACCTTGAACATGTGTTTTCGTATCTGGTACTGTAATTATTAAAACAGTTCCAGTATTATTATTATCTTCACACTTCATTTTATATAATTCATGCCTCCGCAGAGCTCCCGCGATTTTGAATATTAAAGCAACCTAAAACGTTACGTCAACAATATAAGTTTGCATTAAAATTTCATGTTATCAATAATATAACTTATGCATAAGATAATAATCATCATCAGCTTGTAACAAAAACTTATAGATTTCGTCTTGTAGAAATGTTTTGAATTTTTTGGGTCTATATCCAATTGTTTTATTTTTTAAATATGCAATGAGTTTCGAATATATACTGATGTCCACATCGTTATTTACCAGTAGGGTGCACTTCAATACGGAATAATTCGACCAAAGGATCGAAGACTTCCGCTCTTTCTCTGAAGCTGGTGATGCATTTTTTAATACGCCAGTTCATAAAAAAGTTATATTCTTTTAAATACTGATCCTTGGATTTCTCAGGCAAAAGATTTATTGTAGCTGGATTTGCCGCTTGCACTACATCTTCGGGTGTGCAAATAAATGACTCATCACTATCATTATCCATCACTCTACTTTTATTAACGGGATAATATGTAGCTATTTGAAATCGTTTAAGAACAGTTTTGACAGATTAGATGATTAATTGATGACAGAGCGAAGCATTCAAAGGACACTACGTTTGCAGAAACATTTTTAATTGCGTTAAAAAATGAACCGCTAGGACACTTTTTTAACGCAAAAGCGTGAAAAAATGAACCGCTAGGACACTTTTTTGACGCTTTTTGATCGATTCAATAATCACATACTTAATGAACGGAAAATAATTTTAAAAAACGCGAGTTTTATAACGGACCTAGAAAAAATATCGTTACCTTCATACCATAGAATGAAATTGTCATTAAAAATCTGAAAACAGAGAATAATGTAAGAATTGTGCTAAAACAAGATGTGTTAATAATGTACACACTTTTCCAAGTCGTCTATGCGGTAATATACTAGACGCGTTTTATTTTAACGTGATATCCACTCGAGATATGTACCAGTGATGTTGCAAGGGATGGTATATAGACACTATTTAGTTGCAAAAATATATTGCACGCTTCTGGTATATACCTAGAGCGCTTTCTCCACTACAACGTGAAAATACATTTCTGTTATTGTACGCGCTAGGTTTATGTCCAAGGTGGTTCTACCTCAAAAGGTGTATACATCCATCCTAGAAATGCAGTAACTTTCTAAAAGTTAAAAACATAATTAATACTGTACCAACAAATTTTCTTACTCTAATAACAAGAATCTCTAAAATTTGTACAAATGTATATACACTTAACTTAAAAATATAAGGTTATCATAAAGTAAGGGATATATTTTAAATCCTTACAACTTTTTAATAAATTAAGTTAGTAACATAAAATAAACGAAATCTAGTTGCTTAATGAATGGGATTTTACCGTATCTATGAGAAACAAAAGCGTTGTCATAACAATTGTTGACACTAGTGTCAAAACGAAATTATTCAATTTGAAGTTTTATTTTGAAATTAAAACTCAAGTAAACGTTGAGTTCAAACGACTCAACTGTAATAACATGGATTTACAAACAAGAATTGGTTTAGTTCAGTGCTATTATGAATCCGGCAGAAATTACACCGCTGGATTACGAAGATTTCGCACGAGAATGGGTTTGAGAGCGGGACGCTGTCAAATGAAAGCGTACCGCAATTTGATACAAAAATTTGAAAGAACAGGGTCTGTAACTGACTTACCAAGATCAGGAAGACCAATAATTAGTGATGTCCAAGTTGCAGAGGTTCTTCATGAAAATCAAGACATAGCCAGAAGCAATTCACTCGCAATCAGCAGTGCAAATGCGATATCCAAGCGATTGCAAATGCCGTATACCACGGTTTGGAAAATTTTACGCAAAATTCTAAACATGTATCCATATAAACTGAAAATGCTGTTTGAATTAAAGGACGCAGATTTGGCTACTAGGTACGATTTTTCTTTGCGAGTAATGGCTCAGATGGAAATTGAACCCGAATGGTTATCCCGTATTTTATGGACAGATGAGGCACATTTTGCTCTGAATGGTGGAGTCAATACTCAAAACTGTAGAATCTGGTCTGCAGAAAATCCGCAACAAATCGTTCAAAAGGTCTTCATGACAAGAAAGTCACCGTTTGGTGCGGTTTTACAGCTGATTTTATTATTGGTCCGTATTTCTACGAGGAAATGCAGAATGGACAAGCCGTATCTGTAACTGTAAATGGTGAACGATACTTGCAAATGTTACAAAATTATGTTATTCCACAGCTGCAAAACGAGCACTACGGAATTGAAAACATCATTTTATGCAGGATGGAGCACCCCGCACATTTTCGACCAGTCAAAAATTGTTAACCAACGTTTTCAAGATCGCGTGTTAAGCAGACATTTCGTAAATTCATGGCCACCAAGATCACCTGATCTAAACCCAGCGGATTACTGGCTGTGGGATTATTTAAAAAGTTTTGTGTTTAGAAGACGTCCAACTACGCTACAAGAATTAAAAGACAGTATTACGGAGCAAATTGGTACAATTCAACCAGAAATATTACGAAATGCTGTGTACAATTTGGAGGTAAGGATGGTGATCTTACAACAACAAAATGGAGATCATATTGAGCAATTGCCGTAACCTGTTTTGGGCATACTAAATCCCATTTCATAAGCAATTAGATTTCATTTATTTCTTGTTATTAACTTAATTTGTTAAAAAGTTATCATAATTTAAAATATATCCCTTACTTTATGATAACCTGATAGATTAAAGTAGAACTTGTCTATGCCTTTGTGCCCCCATCCATACGTTCGCGCCCTGTTGAAGATTACGAGTTGTTTGTCTTCTTCTCCAGACATACTGATTTTGTTCATTTGCCGTGTATAGAGCTGATGTTTGTCAGTCTTTATACACAACTTACTAACATTTAACTTTTATAGAAATGGATTTAGTATATTTCGTAATGTACGGGTGAATTCACACTATTTGTAAAATCTTTAACCTTTTCGCTAGACCGGTTTAAATGTTTGAACATTATAGATACTAATACTGTTAATGCGGCGGTTAACTTCGACAACCACAGATTGTAGAGATAAGTGGACTTCTATATTTAATATTAAGAAATAGCGGAAACCTTCAAGTACTTATCTAAGTTATTGGATTTAGCGGTGTTCGAAAAACTAGTAGTAAAAAACGTCGACTTTTGACAGAAGTTCATATCTCTTTACAAAACATCTTAGCGACGCACAGCACTCTTTGAAACTAAGTTTTCGCGGTACATCAATAACACAAAGTAGCTTAAAGGCTGAATCGCGACAAATCTAATGTCATTTAATATCCACAAGGCGGATGCGAGGTTACCTGCAAGTTTGATATTATGTTAATATTTAACAGTCAATTAAATTATATACAAACCGAACATTGTGAAACAACCATTGTTACGTGCCAAGGGTCACTTAAACATTGTTAGTAGTTTAGTTTTAATACACGGAAGTTTCGCGCCATAATTTCAAATACGCGGTGCGCGGGAATTTTAAATGGACTAGGCGGTACTTCCGTACGTCATAGTAGTGAGTTTGCGCAGATCGCACAACCCTACAGGGGTAGACCAATACTAGACAAAGAGTGGGGACGAGTTTTGGTGACGCTCTGAATCGTGGCTTTTTTGCCTTTGTTCGTGGAGTTAAGTGGACGTTTCTTTTGGGTAACGTATCGTTATCGTATCTATGTAGATTTCCTTGTTTGCTTGTCTTTGTTGTCGCTCCCTTACCATGTTCCTGTCTATTCCCTACATAGGTAGGTAAATTTGCAGCAACCTTCGGCGAAACGAGCTCCACGACCCTGAGGTACATGCTCCGCTAGCCGCTCCGGAGGAACCGCCATATTTAATCCCTCCGACATGGAGCCCTGAGGAACCCTGATAGAGGCCAACTTTGGTTCGGATTTCCGGGGTGAGTAAATTGTGTTACCTGTTTATTTAACTTTTTATATTTTCGACTATTACGCAATGTAAATTTGGCAGTGGTGACGTCATGGTAGTTGGCCACGCGAACCTGTCATAAGGTTGGCGCTTCCGGCCGCCAGGGCGGTGCATTGCTTTATCCACTGCGCTTGCGCGATGTATCTTATGAACTTTGGTAACTGTATTACCGACTTTTAAGAACTATCTATCACCATATAAATGTATCACCATCTAAAGTGTAATACTTTGCAAACTGTTTTATCGACCATAGAAATATATCACCAGTAATAGTGTAATAAGACCATTTGTTGCTATTGATAATCAAATACAACTTCTTTTAAGCTATGATAACTCTCCAGATGATTTTATAACAAAATAAAGCGACTATTTTATTCAAGAGTTTACTTTGTAGTTAAAACACTTAATTATTTTATAACGGAACAAATACCATGAAGTTTAATTTAGCACAATCATAATACATATGTTACATACATACAGTAAAAAATACATTGCTAATTATTAACGAAGTAAATGTCCCACAACACTTCACGCAGTATTGTTTATTCACACACTCAAGGGTGAAATCATTGAATATTCATGACTTCCGATGAAGATACTATACTTTTCCGTAAATATTCAAGCAATGAACTGGTAAAATGAAAGGAACATTGTCGTTGGATTATAATTAAAAATTGTGTGGGCTTCCCATTTCTATTATCACGAGGCTTGGAATTCTATAATTTATACAGATAAGTTCATATAAAATAAATAAAACATTAAGTAATATTATTTTAATATTTCATAATTTCGAAAAATAAACATAAAACACTAGCAAAATATGAACATACATTAGTATATCATACTATTTACATTACAATTTCCAAAAGGTTTTTCTTCAAAGTTAATTCTAATTGATTCTTTTCTTGATCTTCTTTAGGAATTAAACCAGTCATAGTTGTTAAAATCGTCTTTATTTGCGTTTGATCTATGACGTAGTATCGTATAAATAGAAACATGTTAAAAATATTTTCCAATCCTCAAGTTATTGAATTTATATAAAATAGTCATAGATGTCGCACCATTCTGAAGGGACTTCCCCTATTCATATCAATCAGAAAGTGTGCAACTCAAGTGAAAGCATAAGCCAAGTTCAGTATTACCATCAAAGTGTCATAGTTTTTATCGATATTTACTAATCTTTGCGATTATTTTTGGTAAGTGTGAAAACATACATTAACAGTCACGCTAAATAGATAAATGTTATTGTTTCTTTACAATTTATTGAGAAAAACGCTACTCTGCTCTAACTCCGCAAATGTGTGTGCCTGGGGTAAGTGCAGAATATTCACTGGGGTACGAGCGTAGTATTGAGCTCTTGCCCCTACTACACTTTCTCTTCTATTATTTTTGAGTTTTGTTCTACACTTTTTCATAAAGGAAATTTTTGTAACGTTTTTTTAGAGCCGACATGGTACGAAACTACATAAAAAAAAGTAATCGAAGTAACTATTCCAAAGTAACATTGCAGGAAGCGCTAGAATTTAAAGGGTTGACGTGGTGCAAAATCAGAAACGTATTGCCGGAGCACTGCTTTTTCAAAAACAAATGAGAAATGTCTTGCTGATGGATTCTTGACCATGGGTTTGGGTTGTCTAGAAAGGAAGTACTGGAGTTGGTTGGTCAATTCGATACGACCAACAATCTAAAAACTTCATTTAAAAACGGAGCTTCTGAAGATTGGTTTCTTGGTTTCAAAAAGGGAAATAATTTATCTACAAAGAAATGACAAAGCATTGAAATTGCCCGTAAGAAAAGCTGCAATCTTTTTACTATTCTTACAATTAAAAACGTGAATTCTTACAGTTAAAAAAGGCGATAATTCTTACAATTAAAAAAAGTCGATAATTACAGTTAAAAGGTCGATAAATACATCGCGGAAGCGCAAAATAAGCGACGTCACGTGCGGGTTTTAGCTCCAGCTTACACAGGCTTTAGCGCGGCCATCTGCCAATGATGTCACCAATGCACAAATTACGACGCAATTATCGGAAAAATATATAAAGTTAAGGCAATATATTCTAATGCAATTACTCACATGAATATGTCTCTGGGTTAAAGTTGGCTTCTATTCCAAGTCCATTAGGGCTCCGGAGGGCCCTTTTGAGGTAGTTAAAGATGGTACGCCCGACGCTCTTCCAAAGCGTTCGGACCAGCTCCGGCAATCATGGGGCTCTTTCATCCAGGGTCGTGCAGTACGGTTCGCCTACGGCTCAAATTGTCACCTACCTATGCAGGGATCGGATAAGGAACATGGTGAGGGCGACAAACAAAGATAAGCAATCAAAGAAATCTACATAGGTAAAGATAAGGCACGATACGATATCTGACACGACCACACTCCTTGAAGATCCAAGGCAAACAGCCACGTTCAAGCGTCTAACGGAAACCTCTCACCACTTTTGTCTTTTCCGCGTCGGCGCGAAGTATTCGTCCAACCCACTATTGACGTGACGGAAATACGCGCACCGCGTCTTTTAAAATTGTGGCGCGAAACTTCCACACATCAAAATTAACCTAAAAACAATGTTTAAGTGCCAATGGCACGTAACACTATTAACGAATGTTTTCCATTATTTGAAAAAACTATTAGGCATTTGGAATTGAAAAATTATCCATGAAAAACTTGGAACCTTGATCAATCTAGTTTTTGTACAGATCCTTCGAAAACGAAAATAGTCGGCGGTAAAAACTTGCCATCCACTCGAATGGTTAGTGCTCCTGGACGAGAAAACATTAGGGTTTTACTAGCAGCTTCTGCATCTGGCGATATGGTATCACCATTAATTATTTTCAAAAGGAAAAATATGGGATCAGTGGTGTGCGCCTAAATATTGATTACACTGAAACAACTTATGCAGCAAGTACTAATGGATGAATGGAGAGCACTGTAATCGCAAATTATTTTGAAAGGAGTTTTCTGAAAGCAATTGGACCTTGTTACATTCCAAATTTGGAGATGTACACTTTTAAATTTGTGAATGAATTCCCGCCATTATTTTTAAAATAGACTTGTTCATTTCCGTCATTTCGGACAGTTGCGTCGGCGCAAAAAGAATGCGCAGACGCGGAGTGATGGGTAAGTGCGCGGTTTGGACACGACAGGGTGTCTTTTCTCTTTTCAGAATGTAGGTTTCCTTTTACCTGTATCTACGAGTATTTTTTTTACCTTTATTCCTTCGCCCTACCTACGAACAAAGAAGAGGGAAGACGACAAATTTGGTTTCAACGAGGGCATGACGTAACCCACACCCAGACGAGATACCCTGAGATTAGCATGGCCCCTGCGCAGGGATGACACGCAAAATCGTGAAGCGTTCCACATTTTTCAACACCCAAACGAGATACCCGGAGATTAGCATGGCCCCTGCGCAAGGATGACACGCAAAATCGTGAAGCGTTCCACATTTTTAAGTGAGTACTTTTTATCTTTTTAAAGAGCAACTTGTATCATTGTAAACGTATTTGGTACGTGATACAATATGACACGCAATTGTGTCATAATATCTTTGTTGTGCAACAATGTGAACGTGGATAGTATTAGTGTTCCCAACTGTGGTAGTGGCTCTGAACACGCGACGCGGGGTTATAACAACCTCGGTTTTAGTAAAACATGACGGTCATTCCAGTCATAGTATTAAAATGGTAGAAATTCCACCATCCAAAGGAAATGCGACAATTTTAAAACTGCTTCCCCATACAAGTAATGTCTTGCAGACTTTAGATCTGAATGTTTTTAAACCTTTAAAACTACGTAGGATCAGAAATTAGTAACCTGGCAAAGGAAGAATATTAAAGTCAAACTTCCAAAAACACAATTTTTAAAATTGATTGAGGAAATTTGGTTAGATTTAAATAAAGACATAATTATGAATAGTTTCCAAAAAGCAGAAATTTACCCATTTTTTAGAAATATCATTCCGGATTCAATATTCAGCAGTATTTCTCTTAAGAAATGGAAGGAGCTACACAAAGAAAACTATCAGGACCAGGAATCAAAAATTTTCAAGCTTAATTGAAGAAGGTACTGCGCATCCCCTAATATTTTTAGATCTTCCTCCCCAACAAATAGACTTCGTTGCCAATCCTGATGAGGAAAATTATGCCTTAATTGAAGGAAGACCTGCTGCAATATTACCAGAAAATTCAAATATTAAGTTTCAGTTGGTTGAACATTGTGCTAGTCCTCGTCCTGCGCCGAGTGCACTAAAGGCAGTCACTTTCGAGGATCTTCTTTTAGAGACAGTAAAAACAAATTTTGCTTCAAATGTCCAAAAAAGGAAGAGAACGGTTGCAAAAGAGGCTGAAGTGGTCATAGCTACAGACATCAAAACTGTTAAAGAAGCTCAAATTAAGGAGAAAACCCTAAAAGTGTCTACCTCAAAAAAGACTTTTTCGAAAGAAGGCAATTGTGTTCAATTTGTGAGTGCGATTTTCAGTAATACATTAATAAAGAAGAATGGATTGAGTGCATAAGTTGTAAAAAGTAAGCATGTGGTATTTGTAACAAGAGATCTAAAAAAGATAATACGAATGTGAACGATTTCTGAATGACGATTAAATAGGAGAAATAACACAGGAGGTTTAAAAAATATCTTTTGTATATTCACTGTTTATCTTGAAGTTTGTTTTATATATATTAGTCAATTTATATGATCGTTTTATTTGACTAAACTTGTTGAAAGAATGTTCTATATTTTTAAGTATGTAACTTTGAAACAAATTAACATATTTTAATGCGATAAGAGGCATTTTGTAGTTGACTTACCGAATTTTTTTCCTTTTGCACCATAACATAAGTACACTGTTTCAATGAATTTTAAATGGCCCGTTTTCGGGGCAAGTGCGGAGTAGTGTGCATCTTTTATAATTTTTCTTAAATATGAAAATATTGAAGTGAGATCGGTGTTTTGAACAATGTTAATTAAATAATAAATACGCAGGTATTTGTTGATATATATATATATATATATATATATATATATATATATATATATAAATGTTAAGGTATTATACACCAAATTAAAGATATATACGTTATAAGTCAATCTTACAAAAAACAAGTCCGCTGTAATCCCACTTCACCTTACCATTTAAAACAACGAAGCCGTATCTTAAAAAACATTTTAGTAGTTTCTTCATTAATTAGTGTGTAAATATTTTTCTTCTGAACAATGAAAATTGTGTTGCATTTATTGCAGAATGGAAGGATCGTAAACGAATGCAAAATGTAAATACAAAAGCCATTCATCTCAGCCGTGTGAAAATAATTATTCTATACCTTATAATAACAAGTTTTCATTGCATTTACCGTAAGACAAAACTTATTGCATTTAGAAAGCATACGAACGAAGTCCTCATTAATCAGGTAATTAAATTCTATGTGTACATATTTATTGTAGACAAACGAGTTTGATGCACTTTTAGAATCAAGATACATTATTCAGAACAAAAATAAAAGCATTCATTCTCGTTAAAAATACAACTTTATGAATTTAAATAAAACGTACCTTTCTTCTAACGAAATTAATTTGAATTACTTCTAGAATTTTGGAATGTCTATGTTATTTAATAAAAGCATACCGTCATTTTACAAAAAATGTTCTAAAAGCCATTACATAAGCTAATTATTTTGCATCGATGAATAAACGCCCCAATTTAAAGAACGTGCTCTTACCGAAATAGCTATAAAAGATAAGAAAAGCGTTTTAATAGCTCTGCGTATTACAGAAAGAGAGAGCGACCATCGACTTCTTGCATTAAAAACAAATGGAAAATATTACGATCACGATAACTTTACACTACACAAATAGCGTAATTGTTATATCATCCACGACTAGTCCTCGAGAACATGATCTACAATAGAATGGAAAAAACGAAGTATTTAGAATTTTAGTATATAAGACGGAACGTGAGTGAGGTTACAAACCTCCCAGGGGCAGATGGTTTTAGAAGATGCTTTACACTCCGTCAGGTCGCTGCTTTGCACTTCGATAAATTGCACTCCTCATGAGAAAATGTTCCAACACTGTAGAAAATCTGCTAATGGTAAACCGTTGTCGTCTTGGTTACTATCCTTTGGAACTGTCCTTAGAAAATTTAATAGGAAAAACAAGTATGAACCGAACCCGAATATTCAAATCTGATATAAAGGGATCTCGTAAATTATGTTGCATAAAAGTTACTGTTTTATATGAATTTAGTGGGTATAGTATACTCCACTAAAATTAAATTTACTCCCGTTTTCTGGAAGCTTTTGTTTTATGAATGTTTGTTGTATATATTTTTAAATCAAGTTATTAAAAATAATAAAATACAGATTTTTTAAACGAATAACTTAAACGTGGCTTACTTTGGACAAGTGCATCCAAAAGTAGCTAAATTTAATACAATTCTTTGATCTATATTGCTAAATAGGTGAGATATTGATGATGGCCTATCGGTTATCATTTTTACAATATTCCTTATGAGGTTTGGTCAGTAATGCAACTTGGTTTTTATATTAGTAGGAATTTAAAACGACCAGCTCTTTCATAGTCTTGTCTTACAATAGTCTTCAAGTTGTAACATTATTTTGTAATGTTAACGAATAAACAAATCAATTAATTAAAAATTCAGTAACTTGCATAAAGTATAGACAAAAATTCCCACAATAAATTACCTCATTGTAGTTAGGCTCCTTTATAATAAAAGACCAGCTTTACAAAGAGCTTCAGGCTACTAAATTCCAGCGGCAGGTCATCCTGTAAAGCTCTAGACCCTCGTAAATCAAATACAATAAACCTCTTAAAAGTTTAGGTCGGTTACAGACTGACAAATCCGATAAAATTAAAATGTAATAGTACCTTTTAGCGTAAATAAAGGAAACCAATTTCACTTTGAAAAGCTTAACCTTCTTAATACTTTCGTTGATTGACAGCGGGTTATACAAAACGAAATATTATAAATAGCGCAAAACTATTTCCAATTTGATTTGTCTGGAGACATCCATTGTATTTAAAATCCATTTCGGCTCAAGTAGGTTAGCCGGTCTTTGTTAATGGCAGACACTGTCGCCATAAGTAGGTTCCACATTGCAATAATTAAGTAATTCGTAGAAGGTAAAATATAATTTAAACCATTGGGAAAGTGATTGCATCCGTGATCATCATCTAACAAGGGGTTGGATTTGGTTTCTGAAATCTTGTTTTGTGGGAGGTTCTGTTCAGTCATTGGATAACAGAAAATGACGTACATAATTATTAGGGTAGGAATTGGTCTATATAATTGAAGGCTTTAGCCAAAGACGGGGAGTTTTTTCCAATGGGGCCGTCCGTGGTCAAGAAGTAGAGAGAAACGTAGTTCGCAGGTAGCGTTCTCCGGTATCACAGTTAGAATATTCCACTTCGTATCACGATATTTAAAAATTGGAAAGAGGTGATTACTTTTCCAGTTTCGCGAGGGTTATGCCCAACTGTTCGCGGATTTATAGTGATGCAAGATAAATATTAGAAAGGTTGTAGGCGTGTGACGCACAAGTAAGTGATATTGTCAAGAAGATTCTGCCGGGTTCGTGTGCCAGTAAATTCTTTAAAACTTATAAACAGAAGCAACAAGCGAGATTCTCTTCCCAAATTTAAGAACTGTTCTACGTTGGAAGACAAACCCTCAAACAATGGACAATTTTTAGTAAGTTTGATAACTACTTATGTACTCAAAATTTTCATAAATTCCATAGTCACCCATTCACTTAAATTTCTAACTTAAAACTCCATGAATGTAAGAGGTTCACGTTTATTGCTCTGTGAATTAAATAGTTTTGTTTGCCGTTGATTAAGTCAATAGTTTTTCTTATTTTTTTTCTAAGTAGTAAAAAAGGGAGGAATTGGTTAAAAAAAACAATTGTCCTCCTTGGGATGACAAGTCTCTCAAGGTTTTGTACGAACATTTGGACATTCTCGACTTGTCTGGCGCCCTTGGCAATTGTCATTAAGCCACAATATTTTATGAAAGGTAAGTGCCAAATCTTTTGTAGTATATTATAAGTAATTTAACCTTTTTTTCAAAATTGTAACCCTTTATGTGATCCACGACCTTCCGCTAGCTAGTGCCGGTGACCCCCTTTAATTTTTTGTTTTACAGGCCGCCCCCATTTTATAATTTTGCATACGTAGTAGCTTTTCCGCCTGTAACAAAGTAGCTCCATTAGTGTTGTTTGATTACAAATATATTTCATTTACAGGAAGTGCTTATATGTTGTTTTTTGCAATAGCAAGGTAGTAACAGCACGCCTCTTACACTCTTCCTTTGCCACAACTATATTGTTTTATTACAGGTGCTACGTATTCCTTTTTGATAACCGTGTTTACACAGCGTAAGCGACATTTTTCTTTGAGGTTTTCAAGTTCTACCTTAGAGTACACTTCGCTTTTTAGCCCAGGACCCGATGTCAACCTTTTTAGAGTTGTCCAATTTTAGTTTCTGTAGAGTGTTGTACGGAGTATAGCATTTGAAGACCCACGCCCATCTCTCATTGTCCTGCTCAAAAATAGACCCTTAACTACGCAGGAAGACTGCTTTTCCTTTAACAAATTGTTTTGGGAAAGGCATTTTGAAGTAGCCACTCTCTCACCGCAAGGTGTGATTCCAAATTTTATTTCATACGAAACCGTTCTAGTTGTTTAAAAGTGCGAAGCTTTTCACGAGAAATACTCTTTGCACTAGCAAGATCACAGTTACATGATTCAGATTGTGTTAAACTATAAATCATACTAATGCGTATTTTTAGGGCAATGAACGTACGTCCATTTAAATATCAAATTGAACTAATACCATGATCTATTAGTTGCTTTCGTGTAGAGACAATAGCCGTATCTCTTTTTTCCTTCTGCTCCTTACGTTAAAATTTGATAGAGAAATAAATTAAAAAAGGAAAGAAAACAGAATTCTTTAATTTAATAAAACACTTATCATTTACTGCTATTGATTTAATCTCAGGAAAAATCTATCACGATGATTTAGTAGGCTGTTAGAACCAGGTTTCTCTCTCTCTTTCTCTCTCTCTCTCGCTCTCTCTCGCGTTCTCTCTCTGGCTCTCTCGCACTTTCTCGTTCTCTCTCGCTTCTCGCTCTCTCGTACTCTCGCTCTGTCGCTCTCTCCCTCTCTCGCTCTCTTGCTCTCTCGCTCTCTCGCTCTCTCGTTCTCTCGTTCTTTCGCTCTCTCGCGCTCGCTCTCTGTTACTTTATCTACTAGTTCTTGCTCCCAGTTATTTCGGTTCTTAGTTTAGTGAGTAAATTGCGGTAAATTTTTGATTTTGTTTAAGTTCATATCACTCTTCCGCTCTGCCCTCCTACCCTTAAGGTAGAGCCTTTCCATGACTTAGTTGGCCACATTTTTTATCAACGAACCGTTAGTTTCTAGAAGCATCCGTGGCAAATTGACCGAAATTGATCTGAGGCATTTTGTCACGTGGTACTGGTTGGTAACATCTTCGAGTTCAGCGCAACAGAAATAGTACTACAGAAAAAATAGTGAGAAATTAAAAAAAATAGTATCGGTTTTCATATAATAATTGTATAAAAGTATTGTCTTTAGATTAACCATTGGAAAGGAAAGGACTTTAACCTCAGAAACTTGTGGTTATTAAACACCAATTTTTTCAAGAAAAAATCACAAGGATATTTCTTACAATCTTTCACACCTTTTATAATTTTACTTTGTCGCTTGTCAAAGTTACAGGATAGCAATCCCGAATTTCCTGCAGCATTCCAAACACCCTTCTCGTTTCATTCAGTATCAGTGCGACTACCTAAAGCGAATTCAATCAGAAATTATTGTTCAGAAGTTGTTATATTTCCACATGCTTTGTCAGACTCCCTACTGATATTCCACTTCGTGCACAATAAACATCCGATTCTGTATCAAAGTGAGAACAGGCCGAAGTTGTCTCATTGTGCTCGTGTTTTTGATATGTCTGCGTTTGAATTTCATCTTTAGCTTTAGAAATTATTTTATTGACATTCTTGCAGTAAATTTATCGGAGTTCTCCATCGTATTTTATGTATCAATAAACAGGGTTTGAGTAAACGTTCTGAATTATGTGCTCCAGTACGACACGAAACATTGTAGTTCATGTCAGGAAAGAAACATTGTAAAGTTATCGACGTTCTCATAAAGCATAGTAAACAAGTTAGGTAATGCAACGATGATGTTAATAGAGCTTTAATCAAAACAGCTGATGAGTGTTTAGTTTATATTACTCTAAAATAGTCTGTATAATACACTACACTTTCGTAAAGTTATGTTAAACAAGAAGTGAAAGAAGGCATTAATTAAAGGTTATCAACTCATGTATGCTTAAAATAAGATATTGGGAAAAAGACCTTCGCTCTGAAATTCGGCTCTTACTTGCCCAAAACTAAACTATAGGGAGTTCATAAAAGAACTCCTTGATTTAAAAAAATCATAATTAAAAAACGAAACCAACTTGAGTTCAGTATATTGTCAGGATTGATTTGCTAATATTCGATCGCAGTGCGTGGTCTTGGAGCGAGCGTGGCCGGCTGTCACCACTCACCCGTCATGGCTACGCCACAGCAGAAGCTCAGTGTGTGATTTGGTTTATTCAATCGAGTTCAGTGATCACAGTTCAGCGTAATTATCGACGTGGATATATATGGCGGTGATGCATTTACTAACAAAACTATTCTGCAGTCGTATAATCACTTTCGCAAAATAGGTAGTGTCTTAAAAACTAAGCCACCGGGTAGACCTTCAGTCTCTGAACAGAATGCGGAACGGATCCGTATATCTTGTATTCGTAGCCCTAAAAAGCCATTGGCAAGGCGAAGTTTGGAGTTGGGAATACCTAAGTCTACCGTGTACAAATTGATGCAAAAGAGGCTTAAATTACGTGGGTATGAGATTCAACATCTGCATGAAATCATGCCCAATGACAAAGTGAAAGATTCGATTTAGCAGTCTACATTTTGAACAGAATTGAAGAAAATGGGAATTTTCTAAAAAAATGTTGTTTTCAGATAAGGCGACTTTTCATGTAAGTGGGTTTGTCAACCGACACAACTGTAGGATTTGGGGGTCTGAATCACCGCATGAATTCATAGAAAATCAGCGAGACTCTCCCAAAATCAATGTTTAGGTGTGGATTGATGTATGACCGTATCGTAGGACCTTTCATCTCCGCAGGAAAGACAATTAATGGGGATATTTATTGTGAAATGCTTGAACTATACGTTTCCCACAGATAGATGATATCTAACTAGAAAAATGACGGATTATCTTCCGTGTCCGTGATATGTTGAACTTGCGATTCCCTGACAGGTGGATTGGTAGACGTGGGCCGATTGCATAGACACCAAAGAGTCCAGATCTGACTCCACTAGATTTCTGTTTTTTTGGGGACATGCAAAAAACATTGTTTATTCCGAGAAGATCCGTGACATTGCTCATTTCAGGGAGAGGATTGTTGTAGCTGTAGCATCCGTCACGTCTGATAGCTGCTGAATGCCTGGGAAGAAACTGATTATCGTTTAGACGTGGGCAGGGCAACAAATGGTGCACATATAGAACTTTATTAGGTATCAAAAAAAACCCAGAAGATTCTCTTTAATACTGTATAGGTTTAATAACTATTATTTTAACTTTACTGTGTACAAATAAAACTTTAAATCAAGGAGTTCTTTTATAAACTCCCTGTATAATGTTCGAACTTCACATATAAAATACCACACCTTCAAACAATTTTTATTTTACATTTAATTTTCAAATAAAATGAAAAGATTTGATTGTTAACTACAAAGTGATTTCAGTATAATAAATCAGTTAAACCTTAACAACTAATTACTGGTGTCCGGCTGCTTTGGCAACCTTACAAAGAGCAAATACTCTATAAAAGATAAAAACTTATTTAATATGCAGTAAACACCAATCACTCAATACCGAAGGTGTTCGCAACCCTACAAAGTCAGTGTTCTATTATAACTTAACAGAAACCTGCGTGTTTTTCAACACGAAGATATCATTGTTTAAATATAAACGTTATGCCTTCCTTTTTAAAAGATAACAAAAAGCAACGTGCCACTTTTAAATTCTAGTCGTCAAACTAATAGCCTACTAACACAAATAATACGTTCAAATTCAAAAATCAATGTTCAAGAAGTTACGTAACAGTCACTTTGTTATGTTGTAATGACTTTCTCTGTATATTACTTATTTTGTACGTTGGACGTAACTTAAGACGTTCATTAAAGTCATTAAATGTTGTGAAGTTTTGGTCAACATATTGACGCGGCAACGAGCAAATGATGTCATCGACATACTTGACTAGAAATGACATCTCATAAGGTAGACTAGGTAGGTTATCCATAATAATTTGAGCGATTATAGGTGACAACTGTGGTCCCATTGGAGTTCCAAATAGTTGTAGATAGAATTTATCTTGAAAAACAACATAAGTGTTGTTAAATACCAGGTAAATGGTAGCCAAAAACAAATCTTCTGACAGCTGATAAAAAGGTTTAATTTTATTCCATTTTTTTTGGATAATATTGATGACTAAAGGTAATGGAATATTAGTGAACAAAGAAGCTACATCCAATGAAATAAGAATATGATTATTGGGAAGGTGAAAATTCTTGAATTGTCGTACAAACGAGAAGCTATTATTACATAATATCTCTCAAGAGGAAAATCAGTTGAAGAATGTTAGCCAAGAAAGAAGCAATATCGTAGGTGGGTGTATTCACCATAGAGATGAAGAGTCTTAAGGCGAGAACTGGTTTGTGTTTTTTAGGTAAACTATAATATATACCAGGGGTCGAATTGCAAATACAGAGTTGGTTCTTTTCAGAATCATTTATTTCGGTAGTTGTTTTTTGGCATTGTCTTGTAAATGGGATACGGTGACATGCAAATCCTCAATTAATTATTTATGCGTTTCTTTGAATTCTTACTGGAACGTTGTGTTCCCCTTTTTTGTACGCCACAAAGCTTCTTTCGTACAGCATTCTGCACCAACTGACGGCTGTGCTTATTTGTAGTAACATTCTTTACATTTACCATTATTAAACCCTAGATCACAAGTAGCCACGTATAGCCTCTTCCTATACCGTCCATTATCGATTTCAAAATCTTTAGCTACTATTATGCTTTGCGTCATCTCTCATTCCCGCACTGCAAGCATATTTTTTAAAATTTTGAATATGATGTATCGCTGCTTATATGATCCAGAAAACTATGACGAAGGTTTGTGTCAGCCTGCTTTTATAATGTAATAATATTGGCGTTATCCCTGAGTCTATGTTTTATGGCATCAACATAGACTTGACGTTGGTAAAATGAGTCTATTGCTTAATGTCTTCCAAAGGAGGAAAGCTGCGTAATTTTAGTTTGCGTGTTGACCGGTAAGTAAGTCATCAAAAACCATAATTGAATCTTCTGTAGTATCGTCAGATTCTGTTATGTCATCGAAATTCTAAACTCGTGGTAACTAATTTCTTCCTTTAACAGTAAATACACTCCGTATGAATTCATATTTATGTTGATAAAAGCTGTTAGAAAAGAAGATATTTTGAAATCTATGTCCATTCTCGTGTAAAATGAGAAATATTAGAGCGTTAGTTTTCCGCAGCTCGATTATCCGGCGAAAATTGCTGGTATATTAGACGGAAATAAAGACGCTTGTTTACATTTAAAGTAGAAAATTCATCAAAGTTTTGTATAAGTATCTTAACTTCTTGCTTCGTAGTCCCAATATATTTTACAACTGTGTTTATGGATTAACTTCTATGGTAAACAGTTAAAACTATATGCGGCAATTACATGATTTATTGTCTTCTTTCTGTTCTTTATATTGTCCTGTAATTTAAGCTGTAATCTAGTCAATTGCTTTTTGTGTTACTCTTAGATCAATAAATGTGCTGTAGAATGTTACTAAATAAAAGACTACAACTAGTTTGTAGATTTTCTGTTAGCTTTCTCCACATCTTTGCACTGCATTCCGGAAGTATGATTTGCTGTTTACCAACAATTTATATACACCTTTAATAGATTATATACATTACCCTCCATGCAACAATTACCAACCGTGTAGTTATATATTTTTGCTTCTAGTCTTGTAATACTGTGTTATTTAACCAGACTTGATTTAAATGTCTGTCGTAATCAAGCTTCCGGGCAGTTATTAAATGTACCATATGGTTCCCTATCTGTTTGTTATTATTCTAATTGGTTACTTGGCGTGCACATTTTTTATATATCTTACCTCGGGTATTAAGCTTTACTCAAGTTAAGTAGTCTTTGCCAACTGTTTTATAATTATTCAAAATTACACTAATGTGCTCCGTGTATGGTCCTTAACTGACAAAGTTAAAATTATTTTTTAAATATTTGATCAAATCTGCTTTGTTGAATATAACAGCAAAATCTTGAGTTATATCTAGATCCAAAAGACAGACATCTTCTTTTCGAGTTGATCCAATATATCGGTTAGTTTTTCCAACAAATCTTTAACTTACCATTTACTAGTTCTATCTTGTACGAATGGCAAAATGCGCTACCGCCAAGTCCCAAACCTACACCGCCGTGACGCAGCTATGGCAAAATAACCCCCACCCAACCCATTACTGAATGCTTCTGTATATAAACGAGAATTAAAAATGACACCACTTCTTATACATCATCCTTAAAACATGCAAGTTCACAATGAATATCACACCAGAAATACTTTAGTAAAAGCCATAAGTGAAATCCAACAGAATGCAATGAGCGTCAACTTTGTTAGCGTTGCCAGGTAACAATATTCCAATAAACTTAATTCATTTTGCACCGATCACGATAGCCACGTCTGCAATTAGAAGAGGAAAAATGTATATAAGCATCTCCGAATCGACCAGAAATTCAGTCGCTGTGATCGCTGCCCAAGCATCAATTCTCTTAAAGACGTTTGCGATAGATACCCAAGCGACGTCGAGTAGAATGGCATTCCTTCTAGGGGCGTTCTCAAAGCTATAAATCAGCAAAGAACAGCTAATTAATTATCTTATATGAATGAACGGTGTAATTCGCGGAACATAATAGTACCAGCTGAATATATAACCAGATAAGATAACGAGTTTAATAGCTCTAATTATATCACAGAAGTTTGTAGGAGAGAGATAGAAGCTGTTGATTTATTCACAAATGAAGGATAAGGGACGTTTTACGATCGCAGTTCATTTTGTACTGACAGCTTATTAAAGAGATAAAGGACACAAAATTGGAGTATATTATTACGTCATGCGGTGACTGATACTTCTAAAATGTAATCAGAAGATTCGACACATTTGGCGTATTTGAAATTTTATTATATAAAAAGGAATCTAAATTATTCATTCTTTCGGCATTCAACAATTAACATTGAAGCTTTGAACATAAGTTATGAGACATTCGATATTTATTTTAATGGAGTGCAACGACGATTTATTGCTTCAATATAAATCATCTTAGTGCAAGGTCACACGCTACTTTAATCTGTAAACGGTAGTTTTCAAAACTGGTACGAAATATTTCAACGTATGGAGATTAATTAAAAATAGAAATCTAAACAATTGGAACCAGAAAAGATTCGATAGAGTTAATTTCAATCGTATCTGTTTGTTAAATAGCCAAAGACAGAGGTGGCCATTTAGATAAGAATATCTTTGGGAATTACATAATCCAAAGAACAAGTATAAATTTGTTTTGAAACCTAAAAGATATTGGTGTATTAATAAGTAGATTAAGCTAAAATAAGCTTTATTTCTCGCATCAAAATTATTTGTCAATGGATAATTTCATTTTAGCAATTTTGAGGTCAGAGCTTGAAGCGTTTTGACCCTTGCAAAAATTCTGTCAACGTCGTTGATCAACTACATTGACACGATTAAAATAAAAATATTTGAATTATCTGTACAAATATTTAAGAAAATTTTGTGCCACGAAATATTTTGAGGTTTTGTAATTATTAACAGGGATTAGGTGAAGATTGTTTAATACGTAAGTAGTAATAAGATAATCTTTCTTACTAAACTTAAATTGTAAATTGCATTTATAAGCATTATTTACACTTGCGTGCATAAGTAGATTTCTTAGATAATGTGTGTTAAAGAAAGATGTTTTTGAATGTATTGAGGAGTGTTCATAAATATTTCTTGAGATCTCTTTGTTTCTTTCATTTTCTAAAAAAACAACAGCATTTTTTCCACTGAGCTAGCCAAAGAAGAAAATGGACACAAATTCAGATTTTCTATCAACCAAACATCATAGCATTATTTTTGACTTCCATCGAAACGGCAGCCGATTATTTTTTTGTCCATGTTGCTTTTCCCCATTTTGAATGGATCTGCGCCTTGCCGAAGTTCTAGATTACTGGAACAGGTGATTTGGCCAAACTACAGGACCAACCAAAGTAGTAGGGTCGTTAGCGAGGAACCAGACTAAGATAGGTCCCCGAAAGAAAGCAGCGGCTCTTTTGTACTTGATTGGCAGAGACCATTGGGGTCGGTATGACGGTCTAAGACACACTACTGCGATGTGGAAAGCAGCGGAAAACCACCACATTACCTCCCAAGTACACAGCGAACTTAAATTGTAATAAACATGATGGTTATTCTCTTGGGTAAAAGATTCTGCAGTTAAAATAATCTTCCATTCGGATCTCCGGAAGGGGACTACTTCGGAGGATGCAATCGGAAAGTTCAGAATAAGAGTCGGGAACATTTTGCGACTCGGAGCGTCTAATGTTAGAAGTATGAAGCAAGTAGGTAAGCTAGACAACCTGAAAATCGAAATGAATAGACACAGTAGGGACCAACGAAGTTCAGTGCCCAAAGGCGAGGGATTTTTGAAGTGGAGAGTTCAGGGTAATTTATACAAGAGCAGAGGAAGGAAATCCGAGTGTGGGGATAGTTATGCGAAAAAAGATAGGACACTGTGTACAAAATTACTTACAAAAGAACGAATGAGTACTCATGGTTAGATTAGAATCTAAACGGGTAAACACAGTAATAATACACGTATACGTGCCCACCTCTAGCTACAGTGACGAAGAGGTAGAAGCGATCTACAAAGATATCGAAGACATACTAGAATACATAAAAGGATATAAAAATCGAATAATTACGGGGAATTTTAATGCAGTGATAGGTGAGGGTAGGAAGGAGCGGTGGTAGATTTATTTGGTTTAAGCACGAGAAACTCCAGGGGAAATAGGCTAGTAGCATTTTGCGACAAGAACAATTTAATCATCATAAACACATTATTTCAACATCATGCTAGAATACGATATACGTGGAAGATGCCAGAAGATATAGGAAGATATCAAATAGATTATACTCTTGTTAGACAACAATTTTAGAATCAAGTAAAAGACTGTAGAAGCTATCCAGAAGCAGACATAGACACTAACAACAACATCGTAATTATGAAGGCCGCACTTAAATTTAAAAATTTGAGAAAAAGAAACGGAAAAAGGCACTTTGAGTTTGAGAAATTAAAAGACAAAGATATTCAAGAAAGATTCGAAAAAAGTCAAATGAATTGCTGAAAGATATCGGGAAAATATCTGATACTAAGGAAGTGACATAGAATGGAATAACATTAAATCCAGCTTAGAGATGGCGGCCAGAGATATTCTGGGGTATACACAACAAGAAAATAAGAAACCATGGATAACAAAGGATATCCTGAATTTAATAGAAGAAAGACGAAAATACAAAAATAGATCAGATGAAACAGGAAAACAGAGATACAAAGCCATAAAATGGGAAACTATTTGCAACTGCAGAAAAGCTAAAGAACAATGGATTGATGAAAAGTGCAAAGTGGTACAAACTAAGATCGAAACAGGAAAGACAGATGAAGTATACAAACTAATGAGAATCAATTTTAGGAATGTAAAACCGTATAGCAAGAACATAAAAGACGCGGGAGGAAACGTCATTATAGAAAATGTAGAGATAGTAGGTAGATGGCAAGAATATATAGGGAGTTTATATGCAGGAGAGGAACTAACTGCATTAGAACAGGAATCAGACATTGAAAATGATGACCTGGGATATCCTATACTTAGAGATAAGTTTAAATTAGCATTAAAGGGTCTGAAAAATGGTAAGGCGCCGGGTACAGATAAGGTGCAAGCAGAAACTCTAACAGCCGCTGGACAAGGAGTAACAGAACGTTTCTTCCAACTTGTAAGATACATGTATGGGACAGGCGAGTTACCCAAAGATCTTAAACGTAGCATCATAGTAACTATACCAAAAAAGAAAGGCGCGGATAGATGTGAAAATTTTCGAACAATAAGTTTGACAGCACACGTGTCAAAAATATTAACTAGAATTGTGCAAAGACGAATGGAAAAACGGGCGGAAGAAATTTGGGTTTAGGCGAAACAGGGGAACACGGGAGGCTATCTTAGCTCTGAGAGTGATAATGGAGAAAACAATACAAAAAGGGGAAAGCGTGTATATAGGGTTTATAGATCTGGAAAAAGCATTCGACAATGTAAAATGGAAAAAAATGTTTGAAATACTCAAAAAGATTGGAATCAGTTATAGGGATAGACGAATAGTACATAGCTTATACAGAGAGCAAACAGCAGTAATAGAATTAGAGCAGGAACGTAGAGAAGTAAACATTAGGAAAGGGGCGAGACAGGGATGTGCCCTGATTTCAAACGTAACATCATAGTAACTATACTAAAACAGAAAGTCGCGGATAGATGTGAAAATTTTGTCAACAATAAGTTTGACAGCACACGTGTCAAAAATATTAACTAGAATTGTACAAAGACTAATAAAAAAACGAGCTGAAGAAATGCTAGAAGAAGATCAATATGTGTTTAGGCAAAACAGGGGAACACGGGAGGCTATTTTGGCTCTGAGGGTGATAATGGAGAAAATAATAGAAAAAGGGGAAGGCGTGTATATAGGGTTTGTAGATCTGAAAAAAGTATTCGGCACTGTAAAATGGAAAAAATGTTCGTAATACTCAAAAAGATTGGAATGAGTTTTAGGGATGGACGAATAGTACATAGCTTATACAAAGAGCAAACAGCTGTACTGTAGAGAAGTAAACATTAGGAAAGGGATGTGACATGTATGTGCCCTATCCCCATTAATTTTTAAATTGTACTTTGAAGAGGCAATGAATACTGTCAAATGCAAGAAGACATTTGGAATTACTATGCAGGGACAAAAAATTGACATGCTTAGATTTGCAGATGATGTAGCGGTACCAGCATCTAGCAAGAAAGAGTTAGAAGCTGCTCTTAATGAAATGGAAACGGTTCTAACAGACAGATACGGTATGAAAGTTAACAAAAATAAAACTAAAGTACTAGTATGCAAAGGAGAGGAAAGTAAATCAAAAACACGAATACAAATAGGTAACAAGAACTTACAAGAGGTTAAGGATTTCTGCTACCTAGGAAGCCAAATAACGCAAGGTGGGAAAAGCTCAAAAGATATAAAACAAAGATTAGCACAAGGTCGTGCTACATTTAACAAGAAAAAATAACTACTGTGTTCAAAGATAACAAACATAGAAACAAGGAAAAGATTGCTTAAAACATATGTGTGGAGCATAGAACGGTACGGTTGTGAAGCCTGGACAGTAGGAAAAGCGGACAAGAAGAAGATAAAAGCCTTTGAAATGTGGTGCTACAGACGTATGATGAAGATATCATGGTCAGACAAAGTTTCAAACAAAGAGGTAGGGAAAGAAAGAAATATGTGGAAAACAGTAAAAAAATAGGAGATAGGATTATAGATCACATACTAAGGCATAAGGACATAGTGCAGAATATATTAAAAGCAGAGATAGGAAAAAACCTAGGTTAGACCTAGGTTAGACCATTGTACACAGATAGTGAAAGATGTGGGCTGTGGGAATTTTAGGGAAATATGTAGGCTAGCTCAGAATATAAATAAGTGGAGGTACGCGTCCAACCAATTTCAAGACGGAAAACCTAATGAGGAAAAAATAATTGCACTTAAAGCTGATGATTATGATAAACAACTACAGGTGTTGGTTGATATTTTCAATTAATGTTGTTTGTGCGAAAGGATATATTGAAAAGCTATTAATTCGAAAAATGTTTAAGTACTGGGGGAACTTGGCAGCCACAGACTGCTCGACCTTCCCTTACGTACTCTACATGTGATATTCCAAAGTACCTCCTGAAGGTACTACATTGGCCTGGAAGCGAGTTTTTGTACCTGAAAAATTTTGAGTTTTGTCGAACCCTTGCTGTTCCAAGCAAGGTAGGGATCTTTAACGTGCGCGACAACACTCACACACGGGACCTCCATTTTACCTCTTATCTGAACGAGGGCATATTCTTGTGTTAAATGCCCGCCTAACATTTTTCAAGCGCACCGTGTTGGGATTTGATGCCTCCTTACATACCACTGAATATTGGAGAAATAGGGTATATAATTGTAAAACAATAGAAGCGGACCGAACTACATCTAACAAGAAAGAACAGATTTTTCTCAGCTACCCGAATCTCTAGGAATTTTTTTAGATAGGATCATCCCCCAGAAAGATACCCCAATTTTAAGATTTTTTGCTGGTAGCGATTTCTAATCACCTCTCCTTTTTAATATCTAGAATGCTTTAACCAAACACTTAGAGGTATTAACACAAAGAAATTAAGCACACAAAAGTTTAATAATTTATTTTATCCGATTTCCAGTTTAATAAATTAATAGAAAACAACATATATATTACAAAACATTATTTTCTTCGTGTAGTCGAATCCAAGCAGGTTAAAGTAACCTGTAACAAAAAAGAGATTAATGGGTTGTTTAAAAAGAGAGGAAGCGTGTTTTCGGTCAATAAGACATATTGTCGTTAATCTAACAATATGTTTTACCGTCTAGCGACACCACGTGCAGGTAAACACATGTCGCCGGGAGCGAAGGAATTATTAAGGATGGGGTGGTAGGTATGTCTTATAACTAACTTACATACTATATATACACAATAAAATATATACAAATATAAACAACTATCTTATATCTTTATGCCCCCATGCATATGTTGATGTGCTTCTGGGGATGACGTAACGTTTGTCATCTTCGCCCGATAAACTAATTTTATTAATCAACTGTGTATACAAAACGTGATTCTTACTCCGGATTGATACCATCGTATTCATGAGAGCATCTCTATTATTAATAACAACATCCTTAAAACTATCTGTACTGATTTCCTTTACCACACTACGCGATACACCTTTAATTTTTTTCACCATGTCTTTTTCACTAATAAGGCAATAGGACTTAGCTCTACTGCCCACGAACTCCAAGACCAAATCGCCACAAAACTCGTCTTTAAATTTACCCAACACCTTTTTGTTTATAAGTGGTATATTATATTTGTTATCGTAGGGATAATCAGATGTGCCAAAGTGCTGTACATGATTGCGAATGTCACTGTACAAGTCTGGGGTGTCAGCACTATAAACCAAAAAGTCTGTATCTGTATAAAGCAGGGACAATCTGGAACCATACAGAGGAACCATGGTGCTGTAGTGAAAGTCGTACATTAAAGACTTGGAAAGATCTAAAATTAACAATACTGCATAAATTGGTTTATCGTACTTCACTTTTACACGATTCACCTGTATAATCGCCAGATTTTCTTCCAACACTAAGCAGCTATTAAAGTTAGGTTAAGCTATTAGTCCACTCGCACACAACTTTTCCCCGTCGTGTTCCCATCGCGTAACTATTTTGACATAGACCCTTTTGTCTACATTCTCCATGGTTTTACCAAAAACCGTATTGTTCATAAGTTTGAAAAAATCTTTTTCAAACGCGTTAGTGGCAGACGTACGGAGATTCGTATTGAGATCAATGTAGGGTTTTAACCATGTCGACTGATCAAACTCCAACACGACGGTTTATTGCAAACCGTTACGCAGAGCCTGCTGCAAGTTATGGTAGTGAACAATGTAGTTTGTTTTGTCCAGAAGAGTGGCAAGTAACTTAGGTGTCTTCGAAAACGGTGTTGGAGGTATCATCGATTCAGGGCGGAAAGGCAAATCGTTATGGAGATCATTGAGTTCCTCTGGATACTGTATATCAACTTCCAAAATATACCCTTTTTCGAGCGTGCTTGGTATGTTTAAAATGTCTTGCTTTATACGATGTAACTGGTCACTGTTTAACCATTTAAAGCCGCTAATGGGTAGATGTCGGGACATCGCCCATCCATATAAATTGTTGGCATCCAGATATGCGAGGTACTTGGATGGCTCGTCAGGGTTGTAGTCTTCCATGTACTTATTGTTGGCTTTGGAATATCGTCCACTGCACTGGGTTAGACCTCCGCGTATCCCTTTCTTGATAAAGTGTTGCATGCTGACATCGGTCAACAACTCGAGCTTCACCCCAGTGCGCTTTAACATGGCATCCCAACTCAAACTAGGAGCAGTCACGTACTGGCATGGATCTAGATCATAGGTTTTTGTGCAGACGTCTTTGAAGTTCTCTAAAATGTCTGCTAGCAACAGAACATCTGTTTTCAAATAAAGATCGCTGTATTCCCCAAGCGTTCGGATTTTGAATGTTCTCCATACATTCTGTGCGTGTTCATAATCTACATACGACACCGCTGTGGCGATTAGACCGTTGTAGAAAGCATTTTGTGGTGCTAGAGCCTTCTCTTCCAATACGGTAATATCTTTCACGTAGTCGTACGGGAACACTCTTCCGATGTAATAGGGCAAACTCTTCGGCATTGAGGAAACAGCTTTTTAGTTCGACAAACTGTTCAGCATTCAAGTTGGAGGCTAGTTTATTTAAGCTAGATGCCATGAAGCGTAAGGAGTCTACAAACCTCAGTGTAATAAAAGATTCATCAGTTTCATCGTCGTTTTCCTTAGACAATCTAACGTTTTTTGTAAACGATATGAACCTCTCCTTATTATTCGGGATTACAGTAACCATTTCTTTGTCGTATCCCAATTCTTTAATTATAAAATGGCCATTTTACCCACTTAAATTATAGAATATAACAGGGATCAACTTTGGAACCGTGTATTTAATGTTGCATTGGGGGTGTGCAACCGATCGAAACTTTCCTGTCAGGTGACAGTGATTCCTTACCCTCTCATTTCCCAAAAGCTGTTTACATATTCCACAGTCCACAGCCATATGATACAACAACTCATCTAGGGGCTCCATTGGAAGCATGAGAGTGTTTGTTTTTAAAATTTTTTCCAATCGTCGGGCTTCCTCTTTCATCTTATCCATAAAAACTTTGGCTGCATCAACACCTCTGTACAGCTCGAACTTGTTTAAGCTATCAACATAACAACACTTAACGACCAGCCAAAACATGCGTTATTCTGGTTCTGGATGTTAACAACGGCATGCTTGTCCTGAATCCACTTAGGGAACTTTATATACGAAGAACCACGCATGGGTGCATACTTATTAATATTGAGCTCCAAATAGAGCATCTGTTTCAGCGTCCAACCTAAAATTTAAGAGTTAAAACTAGTTAGTAATTGTAGAAATTAACTAGAGTCCCGTTCTTGAAATTCGTCAGACTTTGCAGACATCGTCTCCACAAAGGAGTTGTAGACCTCCCCTAGGTTACTAGAGGAGGTGATAACCATGTTTCGGGTGTTGAAGGATTTAACACCCTCTGGCACACCCATCTTCGTGTAGCCACCAAACACCTCCAAGTTGACCTTGAGGGATGTGTGGATCGCCCGCTGTTCCCCGACTAAGGAGATGAACCTCTGCGGAGGAAGTCTAGGATGCCTAGAAATACAGTGTTAAACAAATATTTTATAGTATTAAACATACCGATGGAATTATTATTTTTAATTCTGTATGTAGCGATTCTATTTCGAAACGCCGTAGCAACCATTTCCACTTCTTCGTCGCCATCGCGAGCCTTAGATGCAGCAGTCTTGTGGCTGTTGGAGCGCTGGTGGGCTGCCAAGTTGGCAACATCCACATCACATTCCATGCATCTCCGCAACCTCTTGGGGACAGGTCCCTCAACTGTCGGTGCAGCCGGTCGTTTGACTCCGGAGGGTCCAGCAACAGGTTCCACCACACCATGCTTGGTATCCTTGTGCCGCTTTAAGTTATCCTTCCGTGAGAAGGATGCCGGGCACACATCGCAGAAAAAACCCTCGGAGGGTTTTGATGCTACCTCATGCTGCTGGAGCAGATGTCTCTTCAAACTATCGCTCCTCGAGAAAGCTGCACAACAGACATCACAAGTAAAGGTAGCCATTTTTCTATAAAGAAATTAAAACTGGTCAAAGACTTTTTAACCGTTGTAACTAGTCAAAGACTAAAAAGAAACTGAATTACATTGCATTGCACGGTGCTTTTATACCCAATTGGTATAATTAGGTAGATTACTTTTAACTTTCACTTCTACTCTAATTGTTTACAGACATTTTGAACCAGTCTATTCACGTCGGTGAAAACCAATTAACTTTTCGTTTACGCATTCTAAGTCATTCGAGTACAATTTACGCATGCGCAAGAACAATCCTGAAACATTTAAAAGGATGATCTGCATAGGACCCTTTCTCAGTCATCTTAGTGAAATCAGTGCAAAGCAATGGAGTCTGTAGATGCTCATAATGCACAAGTTTCGTATACCGAAAATTTGATTAATAAGTTTACGTATAGCTTAAATGAATTGGGTGAATACCCTCATAATGTGGAAATTAGGTTTGTTATAAACCAGACAATAAAACCTGCATTACAGTTGGTATGTAGCAAGAAATATTGTATCAACCATGTTCTGGAATTGACATACGAAAATTGGTTAGCATTACAAATTTTCAAGTGGAATTTCAAATTAACGTATTTTTTCTACGACAGTTTTGGAACGAGCCTATTTTAGGTGTGTTTTTGATAGAGAAATCTACTACATTCTATACAGGTTTTTATTCCCGTACTCGTTGCTAGGCAAGTTGCTAAGCAAAAACAAATAATAAACCAACAAATGTCAAATAAATAATTTCATACTGTGAAAGCGTTTAAAATCTTAAAGTATTTGCAAAGTCTTTAAAAAATGGCTAGTGATAGTGAACTAGAACCGACGCCTCCAAATATTGTGGAAGCTGCAAATGCAACTACATTAAATTTATTACCGGAAATTTCCAAAAAAAATATGAGACTGCTTATAAATCGTTTATGGATTGGCGAAGAGATCAAAAGACAACATCTTATTCTGAAAATGTTTTAATTGCGTACTTTAATGAATTATCTAATAAGTATAAATCTCCGACATTGTGGACGCATTATTCTATGTTGAGAACAAGTCTCACCATCCATCATAATATAGATATATCAAAGTATGGAAAATTAAGAGCGTTTCTCAAACGGAAGTCAAGCGGTTATAAATCGAAAAAATCAAAAATTTTTACAACAGAGGAAATAAATAAATTTATTACTGAGGCTCCGGATTAACAGTTTCTTCTGACAAAAGTATGTAATATTAACTTAGGAGAATAATGCGCGTTTATAGCTATTTTTATATTGTTACAGACTGCATTAATTATGGGAATTATGGGTGCTTGCCGCAGACAGGAATTACATCAGATGAAGATTACTCATTTCACGGAATTGGGTTCTGCGATATTAGTTACAGTTCCCGACACGAAAACAAAAATTATACGCAGCTTTACGATAACGAGTAATTTTTATGAAATCACAAAAAAATACTGGAATCTACGTCTACCAAATGTTTGCGATCCTAGTTTTTTCTTAAATTATCAGAAAGGAAAATGCACCACATAGAAAGTGGGTATCAATAAATTTGGTGCTATGGGAAAGCAAATTGCAACGTATTTAAAACTACCCAATCCGGAATTATATACTGGTCATTGCTTCCGGAGATGTTCCGCCACTATTCTTGTAGATGCTGGAGAAGATATAACATCTTTAAAAAGGCACGGTGGCTGGAAATCAACATCAGTCGCCGAAAACTATATAGCCGATTCTTTAACAAATAAGTTGAATGTAGGCAACATAATACAAAATTCAATTGATAGCACATCACATGTTCCATCAACGTCCAAAGACAAGAATTTCCAACGTCAATAAAATTTAGTTTTTGGGAAAACACCTTCTACAATGACGTTTAATAATTGCAATGTAACCTTTAATATTGTTAATAATAATGAATCTAAAACTAAACTTAAATCAATTTATTTACTTTTATTATGATAAATTTGTACTTTTCTTTGAATTTATGTATATTCACAAACGATAATAAACTTATGATATTAATAAAATGTATACTCCTATACTTACCATGTATTTTATAATATTAACAAAAGAGGTATCACATTTAAAAAGTACGTACTACAGTCGTAGAAAAAGTATAGTGTACAACACGCATGGAATGCCCATTTTCACTCGTATGATTTGCAGCACTCGCTTTCAGCTCGTGCTGCAATTTATCATACTCGTGAGAAATGGGCATCATTCCATGCTCGTTGTACAATATACTATTCTAGTGACGTGCTAAACAGTCGATTAAATGGTGCACCAGGAATAGAATATCTACACATACAACTAGGAGCTCCGTTCTTTAACACTCTGTCACCAGTGTTCGGATCAACCGAAGACGAAACATTCCAGTTAAAAATAATAATGGGTAATAGCTCGATAGTTATAAATGAATTAAGAGTGCCGTAAACTATTCCATATGCGAGAGCTGTTGGAGTATCAATTTAAGCAGTTGGAAAGTCGTGACTTTCCAGCATTATACAGCGAATTAGTAGGGTTTGTTGCTAATTCTAATTTAATTATGGTGGTTGGTTTACTACTCCGACTGAAGGGGAGAAACGAATAAAAATCTTGGTTGAAGGCGAAGTTCGAATTGGCAATACTTTATTCTACAACGAATCGAATCAGAGTGCACTAAATGCTTTGGAGCTGGTTATACGTTTTCCGGATATATCTGTGCGAGACGTGACACGTACAAGAACATTGGTGGAAATGTTTAGACGTTTAAATTTGTCGGATTTTGAAGATTCAGGTTATGTTGATAACTAGATGGAGTATCTTATAAAAGACATTTGTGTGTAATTATAAACAGTTGTAGTTATTGTAAACAAGTGTAACAACTACGATCACAGCTCAAGAGATGTAGATGCTGATGTAAATATATTGTTATTGTAAATATATTGTTTAAGTAGTTTGTGAAACTATAATATATTGTAAATTTTTGAAAAAAGTATAAATAGACTCGCTGTTGTTTATTTATTTAGTATAGTTTGAGATTTTTTTGAGTAAACACATGATTATCTGTTCTGGAGAGGGTTTAATCAACAGCGCTATAAACAGGTTATCGTTTGAGCTGCATATTCCAGGTTATCAGTACTGCGGTCCTGGTACAAAGTTGAATGAGCGCTTAGCAAGAGGTGATCCGGGAATAAACGATCTGGATTGCCATTGCCGTTGGGAAAAAAGGAAATGGAGTGTTTCTAAAACCATACAAAAAAGGCACAGCATTATTCTTCAAACCGTACAAACAGGGGCGTGGCATTTGTAAAAAAGTATCAAAAAACTAAGCAAGTTACTTCGAAGAGCTCTCACCGACGTAGATATAAGGAACTATACATCTAACATTCCTCATTTTCGCAACGTCTTTTCTAGAGATCAGTTACAGAAGATTAGACTGTATGTAAACGAGTCGGGTGTGATTAATTTGGATACCACCAAAAATTCGGGTACTCATTGGGTGGGGTACCGAAAACGTGGAAATAGTGTGTTTTACTACGATTCGTTTGGAGGCTTGAGACCACCGAAAGAAGTGAAGAGATATTTTCAAGGTTGTAAAATTTGCTACAACAGTGTACCGGAGCAGACTTACAACACTTACAATTGTGGGCATTTAGTGTTAAAGTTTCTTAGTGACAATGGTTAAAACAGTGAGCGTGTTCGGATATGGTAATGTCATATCGACAGGATCCATTTACCCACCAATTAAATTGAAACAGGACGGTGAATATGCTTTGGGCCTAGTGGGGCTGTATACTTGTAACACTGTGCAAAACATACATCCAGAAAACAACATCTTATACTTTAACGATCCAGAGCATCGCAGAATAACCATTGAACCTGGATCATACGAATTAGAAGAAATAAATGTATATATACAGGCTGTTTTCAAAAAATGGATCAGTCAGAAGCCGGACATCAACAAGAACATTGAAAAATATTTTAAACTGAGTGCCAACAATAATACATTAAAGTGTTCTATACGAAGTAGTATACCGATTGATTTTGGGGCAAAAAAAAACAATATTGGAAGCATCTTGGGGTCTACCAATCGCAAATTGGCTGCAGATACCGTACATATCGCTAATCAGCAAGTGAACATAATATCGGTCTCAAAAATTTTTGTGGAGACCAATATCTCCGCAGGATCGTTCAGAAACAATTTTCTTACGCACAGCAAATTCGAATTCAGTCTATCTGTACCACTTGGGTATAACCTGGAAAAGGAACCTAACCACGTCATATATTATCTACTGAGCATGACAGAAATTGATAATATTACAATCAGATTAGTTGATCATTTGGCCGAATTGATAAACTTTTCACCGAAAACATACACCTGTGTGAGACTGGAAATAAAAAGTAGCTGAAAATGCCTATCGATTTTGTATATAAAACACGCTACCATACCCCCAGACGACCAGTAGTGAATACGACGTCAAAGCGTCAAGTTGTCGAGAGACTTACAGCAGAAGAAATGCGTTTCTTAAAATCTTTGGGATTAAAAGTTATAAATGATGGGTGGCAGAAGTAAACGCAGCTTAGATCTCTATGGTGATGAAAACGTTAAACTTGGAAGGCTTAAATATGAGGACGTACCCAAATTGAATGTGTTTGGAGGTTATAAATTAGATGAAACCATAATAAAGGAAGATTATTATACATATCTTCCTTTTACATTGAATGCAGAAAACAACGATCGAATTTGAATTGAAATCCAGAGCAGTGATAACATCAAACTATCCCCATGAAGTTTCATATTTATAAGGGGTACCTATAAGCCTACAGAAACATTAAGAGAAGCGTCAACAACTGTAGACCCGATTAGAGCAGCAGAACCAGATCCTAAAGCTTACGAATTTACTAGGAATGCCCCATATTTTCTGTTTGAGGAAATTCAATACAAATTGGGTAATAATCAAATAATAGATGTCTGCAGAATCCCTGGAATTACAAGAACTATTAAGAGTTTAGTATCCATGAAAGAATCAGAAACAAAATCTATTACACATACCAGGTGGAAGCCCGATACCATATTCCAAGATGGACGGTTTAGTTGTGCTATACCGCTAAAAACCATTTTTTGTTTTTTGAAGATTACAAGAAAACTATCGTCAACATGTCTCAAGAGCTGATTTTAATCAGATCCAAGTCGGACGTAAATTGCTACAAGTCGATTGGAAATACCGTAACGTTCAAAATACAACGTATTTCATGGGAGGTTCCGAATATAACATTAAGTGACTTCGCCAAGGCATCGCTGCTATCGGAAATGCAAAATCAATCATCTATAATGGTCGCATTCAGAAAATGGGAACTACACGAATTACCGTCTCTAACACAATCAAAGTTACAAGTATGGACAATTAAAGTATCGAATGAAACAGAGAAGGCTTGGTGGATATTACTGGCATTGCAAAATGGGAAGTACGACAGGAAAGAAGAAAATGCTATGAACTTTATGAATATAACCAATGTCAAAGTGTTTTTAAACTCTCAGGCATTTCCTCATGGTCGATTAAATTTGGATTTCGAGCAGAATGACCACTTGCCAGCGTACCTGTCTTATGCATTTTTTATGGAAAAATACTATCCAAACAAATCGTCAAATAAATGTTTAATGGACTACAACAGATTTAAGGAATCACCCGTCTTTGTAATCGACTGTCGTCATCAATTTGAAAGCATTAAGGATACAACTGTTGATGTAAGAATGGAATTAGAAGCTTCAAGAAATTTTGAACCGTCGATGAAGGCTTATGCTTTAATTATACATGAATATAATCCGTTTACGAAAACTGTTAATAGATTTATCCGCAATTAAATATTTTGTATATCAACGAACTTCGTTCGTTTATGAAATCGATATGTCGTCCGTCTGTCCGTCCGAGGCCTTTCTAATGGTCGGACATCAATGTGTGATACATCAATCGATTCAGCTCGGTGTCTTGAGCTTAAGTTTTGATGTCAGTTGAAATCGGGCCACGGGGACGCCGTGCCCCCGCGATATTCCGTCGGGAAAATTAAAATTTCAAATAGGTCCAAAATTAATGTGCGATACATATTTGGACTCCCCTAACATAGCTGAGTCGAAATATGGTACCCCCCACAAAATCTGACCACGGATACCCGACCCCCGGGGAATTAATTTTATCAAAATTTCAAATAGGTCCAAAATTAATGTGCGATACATATTTAGAATCCTCTGAAAAAACTGAATCGAAATATGATGCCCCCTTATTTACACACACACACACAAACACACATACATACATACATACATACACAAACACATATATAGCTTTTAAAATATTTATTCAATAAAATAAAATATATTAAAATGTCTCTTTTGTTGTTTATAAATTTTTGTATTTTATCTGAATACTTATAATTATTACAACATAATAATTTTAACTTCTTTAAATTGTTTTAAAGTAAGTCTACATTTGGAAGTTCGTTGCGACAATGCCTTGCATTTTCAACTTGTTTTTAATTTTATTTATTTGGCGGTAATGTATTACGTTTATATTCGCTTGTTTTTATAAACCCTGTGAACGAATCTGAGCTTTCGTTCATCGTGTTTTTTAATAAAATAGTATAAAAGCGAGGAATTAATTTGTTGCAATTAGTTTACTTTTATCTGCCGAATGGTGAGCATCTCCCACTCTGTAAATAAGTTCTAGTTATTTTAGAGCAAATTTACCTCCATCAGAATAGGGTGAAATTGCCCCATAGGATGAAATTGCCCCATAGGGTAAAATTGCCCCATAGAGTGAAATTGCCCCATAGGGTGAAATTGCCCCATAGGGTGAAATTGCCTCATAAGGTAAAATTGCCCCATAGGGTGAAATTGCCTCATACGGTAAAATTGCCCCATAGAGTGAAATTGTCCCATAGGGTGAAATTGCCCCATAGAGTGAAATTGCCTCCGCCAGTATTGGTTAGCATGGCTCGCAATTACATAAGAAGACGAAATAGTAAATACAGTAAAGTAATCGCATTATGGAAACAGGATGACACAAACCTTCGCCATATCTTTTCGGATCATACAAGCGGTAACATATCTAAAATGTGCTTATGGTGTTGGGGCGGGAGTGACTCAAAACATAATTTTATAACTATTGTGAAAGACTTTGATTTGGATAATGGTCGATATAGGAAGAATTTCGATGAGTTAGTTCCCATCCAAAGTTTCATGATGACGGACGTTAACAATTTTATTGCATATAAACGTAAGCTTCATTTTATGCAGGATGTCGTACGAAAAAAGTTTGTGTCATACAAAAAGGGAGACGCTACATCTCAGCAAAAATTCAAAGAAGCTCATAAACAATTGATCAACCCTTTGCAAGTAACCGCTTCGCAATTGCAAGCAATCACCGAAAAAATCCCCACACCTATAACAAGGGTTAAACTCGAAGACATGGAATCACCTATAAAAAAAATTAAACAACTCGTTCGATCTTTACTACGCGGATGTGTTAGCTAGAGACAAAGACAAAAATATTGACAAATCAATTTATGGAGTAAAGTATAATGCGGAAACCGACTCATGGAGTTTGTGGAAAAGTGTATTGGTAATTTACCCGGAAACTAGCGATATAACATTAAATAATGTGATATACCCGGGTACGAGGGGTTTATACAATCTGTTGGTTTATAAAGACATCAGCCCCGAAGATGGCGATTTCAATTTGCATGAAGATTTGCCGAATTACTTGGAAATGATCAAATCAGCATCGATTTTGAGAAGAAAGTTTAACTCATTTGCGGCGCACGATTTAAGCGGATTCCCAACAAATAACAAAAAGTTTAACAAATATGTGCAAAAATATCTCACCGAATTTCGGAGGAATCCCGAAAGAAAACAGCCAAAGAGAAGAAAACAGTCTAACGGAGCGGGTTTAGGCTTTTCTAATCGATTTTATAAAAGTTTAAATTCAAAGTCTATGCAATATGTCTACTGGAATAATGTACATGAACTTGTGGATCGGTTGAGATTGTTGAACGCATCCAACCGAGCTGGAAATACAAGCGAGGAAAACATTAACGATATGGTGTCCATAATACAGAAGTTGAGAGAAGAAGGTATAATACAGTGAGCACAGTAAATAATTACACAGTTTTAAAATGCCTATCGACCGCTTCGGACGTTCAGAGCGTAAAGATGCTGATATTCGGCGTGGTCCTCCAGGCCGAGGATTTGTGCTAATGTTGGATGGTGATGGATACGATATGCAGCAAAGAAGGTTAGTGAATTCATCAGACCCTAAAGAAGATTATGATTGTGTTAATCAGAGAAGCACTATAGTATTCAAGTCTGGAGAAGAAACAATTAGTTTTCGTAAAAGAAGGTTAGTTGATGTAATGGATCCCAAAGACGATAGTGATTGTGTTAATAAGAAATCTGTAACAAGCTCGTGAATCAAGCCTTTTCATACTGTCTAAAAAGTTCTGATGATATACAGCGTAAAGATAAAGCCTTCAATGCAAGAAACCAGCGTATCACAATGCTTGCTCATCCGGTTGAACCATCTGATGCAGTTAATAAACAATATGTAAATGAAAAATTGGATAAGCTTATATCTGACTTAAAGACGTTTATACAGTTTTTTATTAATTTGACTGCTACTTCTGAGACAAACGAGAAGGAGCTCGGTCTCGCAATATCATCGATTTACGAGGCGTCAATAGCAGCTATAAAAAACAAATACTACAAACCAAAGCTTCAGTTTATGTCAAAGGTGCAACTAGATAAAGATAGCCCTATTAGTTTAGCAACAGTGTTAAGCAAAAATGAGTAAAGAAATCATGGTTAAGGAATTATTTAAACCTGTAAGGAAAAATTTTCAGCGTCGTCATACAAATCTGAAACATGTGAAACGTGATCTTATCCAATCGGACTTGTGTGAACAATGGGTACAGATGTATTATAATAGCGGTGGACTGTTACACAAAATATGCTTTAGCAGAACCTTTAAAAAATAAAACTGGATCAGAAGTTACAAATGTCATGAAAAAATATTGGACAAAATGTTGCAAGGAGAGAATAACGCAAAAATCTATCTACAAACGGATTTTGGGAAAGAGTACTACAACCGCTGGTTTAAAAATCTTATGCAACCAATACTCTACGTATTCCGCAATCAAAACTAATATTGTTGAGCGGTTGATCAGAACAATCAAAAACAAATTGTACAGAAGAATTTACTTACAAGGCAGTCATAGATGGTTGGATATTTTGCCTAAGGTTATGGAAGAATACAATAATACACTGCATCGAGCTATTAACATGAGGACTATGGACTATGGAGGCGGAAGAACATCCGGAAAGAATAAAACTTTACACTGCTGACAGTGCTTCTAAAAGTCGCAAGAAGTTGTATAAGGTTGGAGACATTGTACGTATATCATAATATAAAGCAGTATTCGACCGAGGATTTCATCCAAACAGGAGTACAGAACTATTCAAAATTGTTAAAGTACAACAAACGAGACCGATAACCTATCTGCTACAAAATTTGGAAGGTCGACCAATCCTAGGTGCTTTTTACGGCGATGAGATTCAACTCACAGCAGCACCTGACACCTACCTAGTGGAAAAAGTTTTACGGAAACGAAAGCACGGACGTGAACTATTAGTGTCGTGGTTGGGGATGGTAAAAGTTGGATTAAAAAAACAGACTTGCTTTAGCATCAACCAAAGTTCTAGATAATTACTTAGTTAAAAAACTCATAAAAGGAGTTGGCGGGGGTAAATACCTCTAGCTGGATATATAGGAGAGATTTGCTTAGAAGCCCATTTCCATTTATGATTTGAAGCAGCAGTCATGTGTTTGATAATCGATTTACAAGAATATCAATACAAAACTAGTGATTCCTATTGCAAGGAGATCGCCATTTTGGATGTAGTAAATAATGTAATATGGCATGAGATACTGAATATGGCGGTGGGGTATAACACCCTAAGTGATGATTTCAAAAAGCAAGTTCGGTGGTTAAAGAAAAGAATCCATGGACCTGCTGGGATGAACAGTCTACGAGTGGGTATACAAATGTGGGTGATTTACTGAAAGAAGTCATACCTTCAGGGGCTACTGTCTATGTTAAGGGAGAACAGAAGAAACAGTTACTATCGAAATATTTATCAAACAACATTTTGAACATGGAAAGTGTATTATCAGTTCCTAGACTCAAAGAATTAAGAAGATTTGGTGATGGGTATAATCACTGTTTAAACCACTGTTTGAATAATTTAAGTTGCTCTAAGGGGAATGTTTTACTGGTACAGCTTTTTGTTAATGTTTAAATGTATTTGATTTTTTAATAAAATATTTGTGGAAATTGTTTTTTATTATCTCAGCTAAAAGACTATTTAAAATTTGAAAAAATATATATGTAAATCAGTGCATTACTTTGAAAAAATTAATAGTGACTAATAAATTACACAATGTAAAATCTAAAACGAATCTTAGATGTTTTAAAAAATACAATCAGAAACAATAGCAAAATACACGATAATTGGTGTTTGCAAATAAATTCAGTTCTATTTTAATAAAAAAAATACAGACTTACCTTAAATTGCAATATGAGGAAAAATCACTGCACAAAACGATTTGTTTCGACGAACTTTATACAAAAGCGCACGGAATGAATAGACTTTTCAATAATTAGACCGGGTTATATACAGCTGAAATAATTACCCGTTAATTGATCTGTATTACTAAATGAAGCTTGTATTTCCCTAAATACGTAGTCGAGGATGTTTACTAGAAAGTACCTTGTGTGAATCCCCAGCAATTATACGTCAATTTCTAATGCACTGTATTCAAACATAATTAATAGAAAGTCCATTGAAAAGAAATTATACACAGCTTTCACATGTAATTTGAGTAATCCACAATCGTCAAGAAAACAAATTGTATTTTCCAAGTACCCTTATTAACATTTTATATTATCTTAGCTACATGACATGTAAAATATGTTCTGAACGTACCTAGAATAACTATAACATTTACACTACATGTATATTCATCATGAGCATATTACCGAAATATACAGAATTTGTATATGCAGGAAGTGTACTTTTGGGCAATATTCCTTTATGTACATACATGGTGGGTTTATTCCCAGAATGTTTGTTCATTGTATATTCATATAATGTTTATTTTCGGTATATACATGTATGCAGTAATGATGTATACTGACCCAAGAGCCATTAATTTTATTAATTACTACAAAGAAATGGTCGTTAATTAAATAAAATTTATATTTATTTATAATCTAAATCTTTTGATTTGAAATATTGCCTAACCGCAATGATGATAAAATAGAAACTTTTTACGCGCATGCGCAAGCAAAACTTAAAGTTCTTCCAACAGTTAGTATTTATATTCCAATTACAAAATAATGTATAGGTAGTTGAATATATTTTGTGGTATAGAGGTAACAACAAATTATAATTGCAGAATAACTATATAATTTTATATTGTTTTGGTCAAATATCGATTGGTATCACTGTAGTCGTAGCAGGGAGTTTTACTCGGAACTTAACCTTTCTGACTTCACTAGACGTGTCAACTTGCGGAAGGCGTTCACTATTGTTCCCTCTTTTTTACTCATTTGTAGCTGTACTTGCAGTACGCAGCGTGTACGTGTTATTGTAATAAGTTTAGTAAAGGTAAGTATTTGATGCCTACATCATCTTAATATGTATATATAGTGCATGATAGAAATGTCTAATAATAGAAGAAATAGGCAAAGGTTACCCGTAGACGATAACTTCTACAGCAAGCATTTAAACAGAAACTTGCTAAGGAAAAGAATAAACGGGTAAAATCACACTTACAGTATTTGCATCTTTATAGCAACCTTTCATTTACTTTTAAGACTAATGATAGTTGTAGTCTAAATTTGACAGCCTCTCCTAACAATAACAGAAGTCTAAGTATTACTGGAAATGAAATAAATGTTTGTACATAGATACAGTGCATGTATGCACATGGTACTTTACATAGCATGTTCACTTGTATATACCTAGAACGTGTCAATTGAACTTCATCGAAGAATACCCTGCATGTACCTGCAATGTACATAGGAAATTCATAATGCTTTCTATGTATATTGCATACATATACATGTCACCTGATATGTATGTTCACAGAATAGACTTACAACGTGCATTTCATATTCATATGAATATACCTAGAACCTGAAAGTTCAGTTCCACTGAACACCCCTTTACACATACCGTGCATGTACATTGGATCTACACTATTATTTTTATGTATATTGGCAGAATGTACACCTGAACTTGATGTAGATTCGAGGAATATATTATGAATCAAATTTTGCTATGTGGGACCTATTTAGCACTGACTACATAATTATGTTATGACGTGTTTAGAAATTAAATAGTCGTGGTTTTGAATATTCTAAAAACAGTACATTACTGTTTGAAAATGGTTTTAAATATTATACACTTATGGCTTATAAAGGGTTCATTTCTAAAATTCCCACGGTTTTAGATTTTCAGGAATGGTTGGTTAAAGCCTATGTCATAGATGAGCAAAAAATTTAGAGGTTTGGAAGCTTTAAGATGTGACTTTGTAAAGAGCGGTCCTATTTCAAATCTGTTTGTATATTTGGATTCTGCGTAAAATTCTAGACTATGATGTATTGCATGACTAAAAAAATGTAGAAGAACGGTTAGAAATCGCTACCAGCAAAAAATCTTAAAATTGGGGTAGCTCCCTGGTGGATGATGCTATCTAAAAAATTCCTAAAGATTCAGGTAGCTGAGAAAAATCTAATATTAATTGATACCAAACAAGATAGGTTTATCTCGCGGGTGGAAATGACTAGTCGAAGAAAACTATTTGTTAGATTTGCTTATAGAGCAAAGAGCAAAATTTAGAGGTTCAGGACTTTATAGGAGTATAACTTTGTAAGGGGTGATCAGATTTATATCTGTTTGCAGATTCGGATTCTGAGTAAAATTCTAGACTAATTTGATGTATTGCATGACTAAGAAATTTATAAGGACGGTCAGAAATCGCTGTCGGAAAAGAAACTTAAAATTGGGGTAGCTCCCTGGGGGATGATGCAATCTGAAAAATTCCTAGAGATTCGAGTAGCTGAGAAAAATCTAATATTAATTAATACCAAACAAGATAGGTTTATCTCGAAAGATGAAAAATGGTTAGTCGAAGAAAACTATTTGGCCCAGATGTGTGTGGAAATGAGGATGCTGGTGGAAATGAGGGGGCAGTTCGTCACTAAATACTCTACTAGTAAGTTTTTTCCCCCATTAAAGATGAGAACTCAATACAATTAAAAACACTGCTCAGAATGATAATTACGTAAACACATTTGTTTGAGAAAAAATTGTATTAATTTTATCAAACAACTGTTAATTTAATTTTGGTTATCGTATCAATTAGTACTTGCAAGATGCCATTCACGAGAGAACAGGTAAATGATATTGTTGCAATAATCAAACAATCCATTAGTGATCTAATAAATGATGAAAAATTTTTCGCTTAAATTACTGATAAGGTCAAAACGAAAATTTCTGAATCGATTGACAGGAAGTTTCAGGAACATGAAAACTTATTACTGTAATACATTACATGTGATTTTCCAATGCTCCACCCGAAGGTACTACATTGGCCAGGAAGCGAGTTTTTTTTTAACCTGGAAAATTTAGAATTTTGCCGAACCCTTGCCGTTTCAGGCAAGGTAGGGATCTTTAACATGCGTGACAACACTCACACACGGGACCTCCATTTTACCTCTCATCCGAACGAGGGTGTATTTTTGTGAAAAATGCTCGCTTAACATTTTTCAAGCGGTCCGTGTCGGGATTCGAACCCGGGACCTTGAGCGTAGTAGTCGCACACATACCACTACACCACGGAGCTATTGCTGTACTACAAAAGCATTGCTTTAAAAGAAAAAGTAGACCACCTTGAAAGTTATAGTCGTAGAAGTTGTGTTAGTATCTTTGGAATGACGGAGAAAAATGAAAATGAAAAATGAAGTTCTGGAAAATATGGTGTTGTAGATAAAATGGGTTTGCAGATGTCGGCAGCGGGGATTGAACGATGTCATTGTTTAGGAAAGATAGAACCTGGAAAAAAACGTAATATAATAATCAAATTTTTAAGCTACAAAAGTAAGCAAACAGTTTTTAATAATAAAAAACTGCTAAAAGGTACTGAAATGTCCATCACTGAGGATCTATCCAAACCCAGGTATATGTTGATTAAGGAATCCCAGAAAAAACTAGGTAGGAATAAAGTTTGAACCTAAGAACAAAAGATTCTATATTGCTAGCCATCTGGATTTTTAATGTTATTGTCGTAATCTAATGTAGATTGTGCGGTTAATGGTCTCTCAAATATGCATGTTTGATTTAATTTTCAAAGTTATTATGTTAAATCTGTGAAACCTAATATAATTGAAGTATATTTTGTAAATAGGTGTGATGGTTAGTAACTAACTTATAGTGAATTTGCCAATCCAAACTTGTTTATTTAAGTTTTACTTTCTTTCTCCCAATATTAGTCCAATTATTATACCTACAATAGATTGGGAGCAGGTGCTATGACGAATTACTTATACTTTCTCTTTTTTCTCTGTCTTGTATAAAATATACATTTCAAAAATATTCAACTTAATTACACAGTTACACATGCAAAATTTTAGCATAGCGCACCTTAATATTAGATCACTGTTACTACATTTTAATGAGTTTAGAGATTGTGTATTAATTAATAATTATGATAAAGTAGGTGTATCAGAAACTTAGTTGAACGACTGTATAGCAACAGATACAATATCAATTCATGGCAACTCACTAATAAGAAGAGACAGAGCTAAACAGGGAGGCGGTTTAGTAATTTATGTGAAATCTTATATTAATTATGTAGTAAGGTCTTTAAGTGCAGATATTGAGCAGCTCTGGATTAAATTTAAACTAAACCAACAGGCAATTGCTTTTGGCACTATGTATAACCCACATTTAACTTATTACAAACACTTCTTTGATAGCCTTGAAAATTCGATCATAGACACCAGCATGCAAGTTGACTCTATTTACTGCGTAGGTGATACTAATGTTGATTTGCTTCGTATGGATACCGTTGAAGCCAAAGACGTTTGTAGTGTGCTACGTACAATGACGTAGCCGGAAGAAAAGTAAGTACCAGGCTAGCTCTCAAACGCGGAGAGTGGGGGGATTCACCTAAATACCAAAAAAAAATTAAAGCACATCGCCCACGCTTATCTATTAACAATTAAACATAAATAAAAACAAAACAAAATTCTTAATTCGCATAGACAAATAAAAACTATTAAATTTTAGTGATGTTGTAAATGTCAAATTTGATAGTGGATCCTCGAAGTGCGCATTTCGCGGCTAATAGGTAAGAAAATTCATTGAACCAAAAAATTAATGTTTAAAATTTTCACAATAACAATAGTGATAACAAATTTTAAATGTACGTGTTCTCAATATCAATATCAACATGTTAAAATTAAAAATAGTGAAGGCTGATTTTCTCAATATTATATAAGTGTTAAATTTACGCATTAAATACCAGCAACGTTGTAGTAATAACTACCGAAGTATAACCCGAAGCACTTGTAGAGCGAGAATCACGAATCGTAGCAACAAATAAAAGTCCTATAAGCTCACGTTTCTCATTCCGTGACTGCACCCAATGTTGATAAAGAATGTTCCATTGGTGCATATAAAAGAAAACAAGTCACATACCTGTGGGTGTCCGGGTACTTATCTTGCTTACTGTGGAGGGTTGAGTCAAGACAGCGACGTAACGGTCATTGTAATTTCAGTAGTGAGTCACCACAAAGAAAGAAAAAAAAACTGCTCCATGGCAACGAACAGTCTGGCCTACACATCGAAAGGACCCACTTGGCCTTCAGCTAAAAAAAGTTAAAACGAAAATCGGATTAGAATGAGTAAACGCGGGAAAACTTACCAATACACGTAAACCATCGCTTACTTGTAGAACAACAAACAACAAGCGTGCATTGCTTTTGAAATAACAGAGCGAGTAGTTTTTTCAAGTGCATCAACGCACAAGCTACAGAGACCAATTTTAAAATGAGTTCAAAGTAACACGAAGTCGAAGAGCAAACATTCATGCTCATCGAAGCGCGATTGACTGGAAAACCCGAGTTATATCGGAATAGTTCAATATACTATTTGAAGAAGGTTTAGATTGAAACCACAGAGAAAGTAATGATATGCTATCGCAAGGCATAACGATATACTTAAAACAGGACATTGACTTATTTAATTGTAGCATAAATTTGTTGTTTCGAACTAAATAAGCTCAACGTGAAAATTTGTAGAAAGCGTATTTATTGTACACAGGATATAAATGATTTAATTTATCGCATAATAAACTCTATGTTTCAAAGCAAATTGGATTTAACTCCAAAGCATATTTATTATTAATTATGTTGGAAATAAACATAATAAGTGCTTTAGAAACTTTTGGGTTAAAACAAATTATAAATCAACTTACTAGATATACAGATAAGAGCTTAACCTTAATAGATTATATTCTATGTAGTAAGCCTGAACAAGTTATTTCAGCTGGAGTTATACCTTTTTTTGGCTGAGGTCATGAATTAGTTTTTCGTACCTTGAATTTCCCGAAAACAGCAGTAAATAAACCTACACATAAAACGTATACAAATTTCAAAAATTTTAGTTATTCTGATTTTAAGCAGCACTTACAATCTATCCCATGGCGAGTAATTTACGACTTATACAATATTAACAGCAAAATCAAATTCCTAACTAATAATATACTGTTACGAGCTACTATTAGGCAACTCGGCAAACATACAAGCGCCGTAAGCAATGTATATTCTCCAGGAACCACGAATGTTCGAGCACATACCAGAGAATGAATCATCCTTTTAATTCAGGATATATATAAGACCGCTGATAAATGCAAGAGTTTGAGTCTATATCAGAATGTCAAATATAAATTATATCGTGTAAAGTTAAATAGTTAAGCTTTTGGAAGTCCAAGAGTAAACATTAATTGTATTATGTGAAAGTGTATATTGAACCGACAGCTGTACATAAATAGACGAAAGCGTAATAAATAAATTATAATAGTGTTAGTGTTGTTAATAGACCTATGGTTAAGAATTTAGTTTAAGAAGATATTAGTGCTTGTAAATTCATTAGTGTGATAGTGCTTCATTGGTAATTGGACAGAAAACATCTATAAATAAAGCATATACTGTTAATTAGACTTGTGAACAGTGAGTAATAAAGACTTTTTTTATTACTTGTTTTAAATTAGTGAAACGCGGTAGTAGTAGCCCGCTACAATACTGATTCGTCTAAATATGCATGCCCCATTTGGGAAACGTAAAAATACCAGATGTTATGCACCGTGGCTTACTGCAGATCTTCGACAGATGATGAAAATTCTGGCACTTGCTCGGTTTAAAAAAACATAAAAGGAAAAATTCATGGAACAATTACAAGTAGCTTAGAAATTTTTGTATTAAATTTATGTACAGCATTGCTGTATATTAGTCTAGGCGGCTCCGTGGCGTAGTGGTATGTGTGTGACTACTACGCCCTAGGTCCCGGGTTCAAATCCCGACACGGTCCGCTTGAAAAATGTTAGGCGAGCATTTTTCGCAAAAATTACGCCATCGTTCGGATGAGAGGTAAAATGGAGGTCCCGTGTGTGAGTGTTGTCACGCACGTTAAAGATCCCTACCTTGCTTGGAACAGCAAGGATTCGGCAAAATTCAAAATTTTCCAGGTAAAAAAAAATCGCTTCCTGGCCAATGTAGTACCTTCGGGTGGAGCATTGAAAAATCACATGTAATGTATATTAGTCTTCTTAAATGCTTTGTGCTGCATCGCGGGTCTGTATATAATTCTTATCAAAAACAAATTATTAGAAATGATGTCTTAACACCTATATCTTTCATTACCATACACCCCCTAAATAATAAATTATTGTTTTAAATAATATACCAAACTATTAATTGGGTTTTTTTATATAACTTTTTACGGTTCACCTTTAACATGATGCGCCATCTATAGTCCTCTTTCGTATTCCCTCGTCAATTGTGCGCTGTCAAACTACCGTCTGTCAATCCACTTGTTCGTTGGACGCATCTTTATAACTTAAAAAACAAATTTTGTAACAATGATTATTGACTTTTTACTACGTCATCACGGCTTTGTGATGGGCCACAGACTAGTATCTTAATCGACAAATTATGTAAATAACTTTTTCTACGCCCATGTTAGTAAACGTCAAAAATCGCATTGTCGACATTCTTTGTAAGTGACATTTAACAATAACATGCATATAGTGAGACCTCATAACATACACGTGCGTTTTGACAAGAAAACTTAAATTTCTCGGTTTAATCAAATGGCAATCAAATTTTTATCTACGTACGACTTTATTTGGTCCATTTACATACATTTAGTTAATTGAAAACCATTTTGGATTGATTAAAAGAGTGATCGCGCCTAAATGTCGACAACACATTATATGATTTTTTTTAAAATAAATCCTGTTCTCTTAGCATGCTATGGAAATAAACGTCATGTCATTTATGTTGTCAATTTTTACAACAAAATATTATTGTTTCCGAATATTTTCTTAACTTTACCTACGATTATGTGTATTAGTAGTGAAAATGATGAAATTATGAGCACTCCGCCGGAGCTTTTAGAAAACGCTTAATGTGCCACACATAATTTGTTGCCGCTAAAATCCAAAGAAAGGCACGAAATTACCTATCAAAGATTTATGGATTGGCGACACAAGCATAACGTTAAATCATTTTAGGAGAATGTTTTACTTGCGTATTTTGAAGAAATATAAAAAAATATGAAGCCATCTTCTCTATGGGCCATTTATTCGATGCTGAGGACTACACTAAACGTTAATAATAATATTAACATAGCAGATTATCCAAAACTAATTGCCCTACTGAAGCGGAAATCGGATGGATTTAGAAGTAAAAAATCGAAAATCCTGTTTGCGGAACAAATTAATAAGTTTCTGAAAGATGCCCCAGACGATAAACATTTGTTGTCGAAGGTAAATAATCAAAATATTGTATAAATAACATCACATTTTACAGGTTATCCTCATTATTGGATTAAGCGGGGCTTACCGTAAACAAGAACTTAGAAATATTAAAATGGCACACTTTCAGGACACTGGAAAATTCTTGATAATTGATATTTCAGATTCTAAAACTAAAACGAGACCTTCATTTTTAGAAACGTTTTATCCCACATGTCAAAAGTACATGAATTTGCATTCTTCTGGAATGAAACTTCTTTTATTTGTTAATTACAGAAATGAAAAATGCGTGAAACAGGTTGTGGGGATAAACACAATCGGTAATATACCAAGTAAAATTGCTGAATATCTTCAGCTGCCGGAACCAAAACAATATACTGGCCATTGTTTTAGGAGATCGTCAACCACTATATTAGTTGATACAGAAGTGATATGCTATCAATAAAGCGACTTGGTGACTGGAAATCTTCTGCAGTGGCGGAAGGCTATGTGAATCACTCTCTTAAAAATAAAAATGACAACGCATTACGAATATCGGATGCAATTACCAACTATCAATCTTTGTCTTCTGATGTAAATAAGAAACCATGGATAACAAAGGATATCCTGAATTTAATAGAAGAAAGACGAAAATACAAAAATAAATCAGACGAAACAGGAAAACAGAGATACAAAGCCATAAAATGGGAAATTATTCGAAAATGCAGGAAAGCTAAAGAACAATGGATTGATGAAAAGTGCAAAGAGGTACAAACGAAGATGGAAATAGGAAAGACAGACGAAGCATACAAATTAATTAGAATGAATTTTAGGGATATAAAACCGTACAGCAAAAATATAAGGGACGCACAAGGAAACGTCATTATAGAAAACGTAGAGAAAGTGGGTAGATGGCAAGAATATATAGGGAATTTATATGCAGGAGAGGAACTAACTGCGTTAGAACAGGAATCAGACATTGAAAATGAGGACTTTGTAACGTGCATTTTTAATAGTTTAACCTTTTTACGCTTTTTCTCAAATTGGTAAATACCTTTCTACAATCGCTGTTTCTATATTTTGTATTTATTAACTCCTTAGGCGAATGCGTCGTATTATAATGAATAGATTGCATCGTTTCCTTTGAATCGCTGTTTGTATCAAGTAAATACGTCCGAATAGTTTTTAGAATTGTATGCAATTTAACTCGCGTGTATTAATTTTAAAAGATAGATGAATTGAAGATTGATTCTCATTAATAAATAAATTCCAACTTATCGAAAACGATAAACAGCCTGTAATTAATTGTTAGATACGATTGTGACATTCACGTTTTAGATGTTCCTTATGTTATTAGCGAGGTAGATAATAGTCGATAAGCGGTTATAATAGCGACGAATTGTGGAGTCTGTTCTTTGTTCCTGTTTAATAAGTACGTTAAAAGTGCTGTTCCTTTTTGCTTTAAAAATAGTGAGAATTGATGCGGGGTTAGTTCTCGAATTGTTCATGAACAAACGCGGCACGATTCTAGTTGTTTTTCTTGTGAAATGAAAGGTGTATTTTAACTGTAGAATGTGTTTACTCGACCGCACGGGTTTTAAGGTCATTGACAGACGGTTTTATTGCTTACGCGTTACTTTACTAATTGTTTTTGTTGCTCTTCTGTTGGAAATAAAAGTGATAGAACTTGTCTTACTCGACCGCACGTGTTTTACGAAACATTGACTTAGTGATTACGCGTTGCTGTGCTAATTGTTTTTTGTTGTTGATTTGTCTTTTTATATTTGGAACTGTATGTGCGATCTAGTTTTCGTGGTCCTTTTTTTATGAGAGTAGCGCATGCTTTGGATTGTTTGAATGCAGTGATACTGTAGTTTCTGAATTTTCGAACAACAGGGAATCTAAAATAGATCATGGCTTGCGTGAGTTTCGTTATTCAAAAGCATTAGATTTTCTTTGTTACCATATGTAGCAAATAAAACACCTCACGTTACTGTTAGTTTAATGCAAGAACTTCTCAGATGACATGCATTACATCGTGCCTCGAAAGCCCGCGATTCTAAATTCTTATTACTATTTTTCTTTACAATATGTGTTACAGAATATTTCGGAATTATTGTCTCGGGAAGTGGAATTGACAAGAAGTTTTTCAATGCTACCTGGTTCCATCAGCGTGATAGTGTCTGCTGCTAACCCCAGTGATTAGTGATTGGTGTGGCGTGTGATGGGTTTTCTCACCACCCTCACAGTCGGGGGTGAGGTGCTTTGTTGGTGCAGGACATCGTTGAGTCCCACCCTTTTGTTGCGGGGAGGCGTTGTTGAGGGACTTTTGCAAGTTGAACTATTTCTTACTGGTTGTTGTTGTGAATGTCTATCCGTTGCTTTGCCATGTCTTTGTCGTTCTGATACCTTTTGCAGTAGACTTGCATGCTATTTTAAAACAGAAAAAAAAAGAAAGAAAGAAAGATCAATGCTGCTGAGTTGCTCATGCCAATTGTGTCTTACCTATTTATTTACTGAATTACTCATATCAATTGTGTCTTACCTATTTATTTTTTTACATTTTGTCTGATTTGTTTTTGGTTGGTGTGTGAGGGGACGTTTCTGCTGCTCCCCAATATTACCTCACTTTGTACGGAACATTTTTCTGTATTGCTTTTACCGTTGTTATATCGTGTAGTTTGTCTAGACAGTTTCTTTTATTTACATTCTACAAAATGCTGAATAGCTTAGACGTTTCATTGCTGCTATGCTTATTCTTTTTTTTTCAGGTTTGCGTAACTAATTTTTTTTATTGCAGGTATTATTACTAACTCCTTGCGGCCGCGTACATTGTAGGTTGGTCTGCTTTCTACAACCCCCCCCTACTCTCCGATTGAGCCCGGGTCATTTCTTGACTATCTTTGTGTTACGCATGAATTACGTAACGTAACATTTTTGGCGCCCAACGTGGTGGCCACGAAAAAAAAAAACGTAACAACTTGGGATATCCTATACTTAGAGATGAGTTTGAATTAGCATTAAAGAGTCTTAAAAATGGTAAGGTGCCGGGTACAGATAAGGTGCAAGCAGAAACTCTAAAAGCAGCTGGACAAGCAGTAACAGAACGTCTCTTCCAACTTGCAAGCTATATGTATGAGACAGGCGAGATATCCAAAGATTTCAAACGTAACATCATAGTAACTATACCAAAAAGGAAAGGCGCGTATGGGTAGGAAAATTTGTGAACAATAAGTTTGACAGCACACGTGTCAAAAATATTAACTAGAATTGTACAAAGACGAATGGAAAAACGGGCTGAAGAAATACTAGGAGAAAACCAATTTGGGTTTAGCTGAAACATGGGAACACGGGAGGCTATTTTAGCTCTGAGAGTGATAATGGAGAAAACAATAGAAAAAGAGGAAAGCGTGTATATAGAGTTTGTAGATCTGGAAAAAGCATTCGACAATGTAAAATGGAGAAAATGTTCGAAATACTGAAAAAGATTGGAATGAGTTATAGGAATAGACGAACAGTACATATTAGAGCAGGAACGTAGAGAAGTAAACATTAGGAAAGGGGTGAGACAGGGATATGCCCTATACCCATTAATTTTTAAGCTGTACATTGAAGATGCAATAAATACTGTCAAAGGCAGGAAGACATTTGGAATGACTATGCAGGAATAAAAAATTGATATCCTTAGATTTGCAGATGATATAGCGGTATTAGCATCTAGCAAGGAAGAGTTAGAGGCAGTTCTTAATGAAATGGAATCGGTTCTAACAGAGAGATACGGTATGATGAAAATTAATAAAAATAAAACAAAAGTACTAGTATGCAAAGGGGGGGGGGGATAAATCAAAAAGAAGAATACAAATACGTAACAAGACCTTACAAGAGGTTAAGGATTTCTGCTACTTAGGAATCCAAATAACGCAAGATGGGAAAAGCGCAAAAAATATAAAACAAAAATTAGTACAAGGTCGTGCTACGTTTAACTAGAAAAAGCAACTACTGCATTCAAAGAAAATAAACATAGAAACAAGACAAATATTGCTTAAAACAAATGTGTGCAGCACAGAACTGTACTGCTGTGAAGCCTGGACAGTAGGAGAAGCGGACAAGAAAAAGGTAGAAGCCTTTGAAATGGGGTGCTACAGACGTATTTTGAAGATATCATGGACAGACAAAGTTAAGAACAAAGAGGTACTAAAAATGGGAGGGAAGAAAGAAATATGTGGAAAACGGTAAAAAATAAGAGAGATGGGATGATTGACCACATACTACGGCATGAGAGAATAGTGCGAAATATATTAGAAGCAGAGATAAGAAAAAAGAGAAGTAGAAGTAGACCTAGGTTAGACTATTGCACACAGATAGTGAAAGATGTAGAATGTAGGAATTTCAGGGAATGTGTAGGCTAGCTCAGAATAGAAATCAATGGAGGTACGCATCCAATCAGTCCCAAGATGGATAAAGTTGTGACGGAAAAATAACTGTACTTAAACATGATGATTATTATAAGCAACTACTGGTATTGGTTGTACAATATTCTCGGATAATGTTAATTGTGTGAAAGAATTTACTGGAAAACTATTAATTCCGCAAATGTCTAAGTGTTGGGGATCTTGGGGGCCACAGGCTGCTTAATCCCTTTCACATACCACTGAATCTCGGTGAAAGGGGAACCGAACTGTATATAAGTTGTGTGCGAATTTCAGGGAACTGTGTAGTCTAGCTCACAATATAAATAAGTGGAGGTACGTGTCCAACTAGTTTTGAGACGGAAAACCTAATGAGGAAAAAATAAGCGTAGATAAATCTGATGATTAATATAAACAGCTACAGGTGTTGGTTGTGAAATATTTGCAACTAATGTTGACTGTGCAAAAAAATATATTGGAAAAAGTATTAAATCGGCAAATGTTCAAGTGCTGGGGAAACTTGGCAGCAACAGGTTGCTTACCCCCCTTCACAACCACTGAATGTTGTAGAAATAGAGTATATAATTGTAAAACAATAGAAGGGAACCGAACTGCATCTAACAAGAAAGAACACCGCCTATGATCAAAGACAACAAACATAGAAACAAGAAGAAAATTGTTAAAAACATATGTGTGAAGGACAGCACAGTATGCCTATGAAATATGGGCAGTAGGAAAAGCAGACAGAAAAATGGTAGCAGCCTTTTGGAATGTTGTACTTCAGATAAATGAGGATGATAGCATGGACAAACAAAATTAATAACAAATAGGTTGTAGAAATAGTAGGGGAATAAAGATATCTGTGGAAAATAAATAGGAGAGATAGAAGTGCACAATACGTTCTAAGGCATTTTTGGGGAATAGTACGGGATATATTTACAAGCAGAGATAGGAAAAAGGAGGTAGATGTAGACCTAGAGCAGATAGTGATAGATGTAGCCTGTGCAAATTCCAGGGAAATGAGTAAGTTAGTTCAGAATAGGAAAGAATGAGGGTATGCGTCTAACCAGTTCCAGGATTGAAGACCTTAAATTATTTTATATAATTAAGATCAAGAATTGGTGGGATTTACTAATATAGAAAATATTAGAATGAAATATAATTACAAACATTTGAAAGGAACGTCACAATGTGTTATGTGAATTATGTTATACATAGAAAGCCAACATTTCGGTCACTTCCTGTTTAAGTGGGATACATTTTTGTTAACCCCATTTACATCTCATGCAGATCTAATTTTTGGTTTTACTTACATGAACCCTTTGCAGTTTGGAGACAACCCCTAGGGGTCGATATTGACCACTTTGGGACCACTTTGGGAATAAATGCAGACTGTGCAAATTTCAGGGAAATGTGAAGGTTAGTTCAGAATAGGTAACAATGATGGTACGCGTCTAACCAGTTCCAGGATTAAAGACCTAATGATGATGTCCTATTTTATTAAACATACAAGTGTTGAGCCGGATTTTCATTTTCATTTCGTATTCAAACATTCTTTTGCTTCTTTAGTTTACTTTGCATCTTGGCGAATTGTAAACAGTGACGATATTTGTATATCATTGTGAATCAGAGGACAATACCTATTGCAATAAAATTTGTATAATTATTTTTTGTCGAGATTAAGATAGGTTAATACGTGCTTTAATAAAAGTTATTATAAAATTGTTATAGAAAACAAAAATGCAAGGAAAACTACAACATTCTATTTAAAAAATCAGAGATGGATTGCGCCACTTGGTGAATGGTGAACGTTAATCCAAATTCGTGTATTGGTAGATGCGAGTCCGGACATCCTTTATAACACAGATTTTTTTAAAACTAACACTCTTATTCATTTTAAAGAGATGTTAATGTCCTATTCCTCGCTGAACACTTTTTATACCTGGAACCACTGACGAATTATTAAGAAGAAATTATGAGTTAGCACTGTAAGTTATACGTATTAGTTTATCTTTTTTGCAACGTAAATTGCAACAGGCGGTTTTACTTTTTCATCTTTCCATTCATATCCATCTGAATCTTTTCCTAGAGGTTCGTGAACTTCGATAATACTTAAACCAGCTGCTGACATAACTTCTTGATAATCGTCGTACGTCCAAAAATATCCCGTCATTACTAAATCAATTTCTAGCAAACGCTTTTTGCAGATAGAACCACTTGACAGATTTTTATTTTCTTCAAAATTCGTATCAGCCGTAATATAATCACTTGTGAAACTATTATTGTTTGTTACTATTGCTAAAAAGATTCCGCCTACTTTCAAAACGCGTGTTACTTCGCTAAGAATTTTAACCAATTCGTTCTTAGTACTTACATAAATTAGTACAAAACCCGCAAAAATCAAATCGTAATGTTGGTCTTCGTTTGGTATCTCTGCACTCTGGATGACTACATAATCTCCTTCTGGGTCGTGCTCTTGAGCATTTTGAATCATAAATTCGTTCATGTCGACACCTTTAACTTGCAGTCCTAATGATTTTAGAAACGCCGTTGAATGACCGGGGCCGCAGCCATAATCAAGTGCTGTTGTGCCATTAACGTACTTTTTGATCAGTATCGGTATATCTCTGTAAGACAAAAACCTAGTTTCTTTCATAGAAAATTTTTTAAAATGAGTAGCGTAGTCTTGGAATTGGCTTTCAATGTACTCTGCCATTATATTTTCTACGCAGAAACATTTACTTCGTATAACGTCGAAAACCGTTTGCGTTTAATTTAATTTTGATGTTTAACAGTTTGTGATTATATCAACTGTATGGAGACACCGGTTCAACCTGTTTTTTATTTAAATATTTATACTATTTTTCATTAGCGAACGTATTATGACCTTAAAAGAACAATGTTAATGACGGCAACCCTAATCATTTTAATTATTAGAGTTTTCTACGGAAAATTAATATTTTTGAGCTTTCCGTTTATTTTATTCAAAATAATGATATCCTTAGTAACGTAGCCAAATTAATTTAAAGGCAAGTGCTTGCTTTTGTACAACTAGTCTGCTATATACTGATTATCATTATTTAAATCGAAATTTTCGTTATTTGTATAAAAGTGTACCACTTACAATGATGAACTTGAATTCTAAATGATACAAATATGTTTTGCGTATATGTATTACAGGTTAAGGTGTTTTTAACCTTGTAACAATTTTTAATTTACGACATCAATGTAATGAATAAATAAGTTACCTTCATTTTCTAGACCAAAATTAACCATGTTTACTTGTATTTCCCCATAAGAAAACCTAAGATTCATTCTGGTGATTTTTGTACCAATTATAGGAATCCTCATTAGCAGTCCTATGCTCCATTCTCGCCATATCGTGAATCCGCGGGAAAATTTGTTCCCGTTTCTCAACACTAATGATTAGGCATAACAATAGATCAAAATAAAGCAAGACTTGAACAAAAATTAAAATTTATTGTGTAATTTATACTAAGATTTACAATAATAGTAGATTCTTATACATATATTTTTTACTAATATTTAACTGGAGTTCCATTGCAAATCACCGTGTAATTCGAAGCGCATTAATGATAAATATTTCAATAGTTAGAAACTCATTACCCGATAAATTGTAAATAATTGGAAACACATTAACCGATAGCTGGTTACATATCTTTTGAAGATACTGCATATGTCGTTTGGACGAAGCTGATAAAATGTTAGACATGTGTTTTGAACCACAAATACGCAAGATTTTATATGATATTAGGACTGATGGACAAACAACGCTTCTGTCTGATCAAGAATAACTGCAATGCTTTTTTGGTTGTTTGGAGACATGTCACAGTTGTGATTACAGCATACATGGACATTGTTTGTAGATTTATACTACTGATAGCCAAAGTGTTGGAATTTTGTTCTTTGTAAAGAATTCCGTTAGACGGGTTTTGAAGCATTTTTCAAAGATATGTCCAAAATTACTTATCGCACTCATAGGCCTATAGTTATGATTATTAGTTTTGTTTCCATTTTTATATATAGGAATAATTACTAATAATTTGAATTGACTGGGTACCTTGCCCTTTCAGAAGTTAACTTAATAATGTGTTTTAACTGTTGTTTTAAGCAATTACAGTTTCTTTTAATTAAGTTTGCAGTTATTTATGTACGCCTGGTGTACTATTTGTTCTTAGAAAGGATATAAGAGAGATGATCTCATTTTAACCCGAACCCAAGACTCCACGGAAGGTATTGTCGAGTACCTAGCGTGTATGGCTGCCATGTTCCGTCGTCATGGAAATATACCGAATGATGTGCAATTAGATGTGGTTCCCGAAATTTGTCACCCTTCTATCTAACCCGGTTGTTTCCGGTTCGATCTCTACAAGAGTTGGAAACCGAGTGCTTACAGCTAGAACGTCGAAAGTTTTGCGTAGAGAACTATGTACCCCCTAGTCAGGATAAAAACTCCTACATAGAGCCAGATTTCGCCTACGCCCCCGTTTCGCTTCCTACGGATACACTCCGTCCTCCTGCTCGACCTGTCAAGGCCCGTCCGACCCCATCGATTCTTTAAAATGTTTCTGTTGCCGTATCAGCTGTTCCTGTCCCTACGGCTAATCCCGTTCGTGCGGTTACCTGTTTCAATTGTTACCAAACTGGACATATTTCTACTCGTTGTCCCAGTCTGCAAGTCCGACATTGTTATGGTAGTGGCATGAAGGGAGTTACCCGACCTAACTGCCCAACATGTATGGCGTCGGTAAACCGGCGTTAGGGTTCTTGGGCCGAGGCGAAGACCCTATCTTTTCTCTGTTCTCGGATATCCCTTTTTCTGGTCTCGAAGACCACTCTCGATCCATCTTAAACTACCTGTGCATTAGTGTCCAGGGCGAACGGCGCCCATACTTATCTGTTCAAATTTTCGGGATTCCCTTTACTGGGTTGCTAGACTCAGGAGCCACTCGTACGATCCTTGGTGGTCCTGGTTGGCACCGATTACGTTCCTTGAATCTTCCTCTTCATCCGTATTTTTCGTCTTTCTGCAGCCTGGCTGACAACTCGAAATGTCACATCCTAGGTTTCGTCTCCCTTCGCATCACTCTCTCGGAATCCGTTACTACTCTGATATACTAGTTATTCCCGACGTCTCTCACCCACTCATACTCGGCATAGATTTTTGGCAGTCTGTGCAGTGTGTACCCAGTTTTCTGGATGGTCATTGGACTTTTGGCCCCTCCTTCCTCGTTGGCCATCACTACTTCCGCTCCTACTCATATTATTTCCGAACTTGGTCCCGAACAACAACTGCGACTCGATTTTCTAATCACTTCCTCCTTCTCCAAACAACCTCCTGGTCTCGGCTGTACTTCCTTAGTATACCACCACATCCGCACGTCAGCCGAGCCCATCAAACAACGTTATAACCCCCTTTCCCCTCCATTCCTTAAGGTTGCCCATTCGGATCTCGATGAGATGCTCCGTTTAGCGGTCGTCGAACCTTCTACTAGTCTCTGGGCTAGTCCCATTGTTCTGGTTAAGAAGAGAGACGATTTCTATCGATTCTGTATTGATTTCCGGAAGGTCAACCAAGTCACCCAAAAGACGCCTGTCCTCTTTCCTACATTTCTACCATTCTTGACCGACTCCGGGATGCTCGTTATCTTTCCTCACTTGATATCCGTTCTGCCTATTGGCAAATCCTTCTGTCCTCGGAATCCAAACCATCACTGCCTTCACCGTCCCTCATCGAGGTTTATTTCAATTTTGTCGCATGTCCTTCGGCCTCCACAATTCTCCTGTCACCTTCCAACGCCTTATCGATCAGGTCATCGGTTCTGACCTGGTACCATTCTGCTTCGCCTACCTCGATGACATCATCATTGCTACTCCTTCCTTCGAAGAACATCTCCGAATCCTTGACCTAGTTCTTTCTCGTCTCTTACATGCTGGCCTTACCTTCTGTCAAGATAAGTGTCATTTCTGCTTTCCCGAACTCCACTATCTGGGTTATATCGTTAACCGAGAATGGCTTCTTGTTGATCCCGACAAAGTTTCTGCCATCCTTAAGATCCCTCCTCCGTTACCGCAGTCCGTCTACTGATTGACATGGCCAGTTGGTACCTTAGTTTCATCCCGAATTTTACCATCCTCACCGCTCCGCTTTTTAACCTGACCCGCAAAAACACCCCTTTCGCTTAAACCTCCGATTGTCAATTCGCCTATCTTTCCCTTAAACAACACCTAGTTTCTGCCCCCATTCTTTCCTTTCCTGACTTTACCGTACCCTTCACCATCCAAACTGACGCTTCTTCCTTTGGTTTGGGTGCCGTCCTTAGCCAATCCCATCTCGACGGCGAGAAGGTCGTTAGCTATATCAGTCGGTCACTCACCAAGCCTGAGCGCAACTACTCAGTTACTGAGAAGAAGTGTCTGGCGGTGATGTGGGCGATTGAAAAGTTTCGTCCTGACGTTGAGGGTTCCCATTTTTCCGTTATCACTGATCATCATTCCCTCCTTTGGCTCAATAACCTCTAAAGTCCTTCCGGTCGTTTAGCCCGTTGGTTCCTTCGTCTCCAACAGTATGACTTTGTCATTATTCACCGTAATGGCAAAGATCATGGTGTTCCTGATGCCCTCTCTCGTTCTGTTTCGATCCTTGAACCAGTTGCTATTTCGACCGTCACCTCTCTCGAAGTCACTTTTCCTACTCCTGATCCCTATAGTAGGGGATAAAGAATACTACTATAGTAAGCCTGCTTATCGTAAAAAGCGATTAAAAGGCACAGCAAGGGGCAGCAGCCTTGCTGGCTAAAAGATATTGGAGAAGGGTCGGTTGTCTCGGGCGATCTTCAATAATTTACAAGCTTGTTGGGGGTTGGCCGTGACGGATACGGCTTTTCTCTAAAATCTTTAAAAACTGCGTTGTGGAAAGATATGGGAGCCTACCACAATATTTCCCAGGTGTGCGTGGCCTAAAACACGAAATACATATGATGGAGAGCTCACAAGTAAAATTCTTGTCCGGAGGTAAAATACTCCCTCATTCGGATCTCCGGGAGGGAGTACTTGGGGCTCGTCATCGTAAGAATATAAAACAACAGTTCGATTTAGTGATAGGGACTTGGAATGTAAGGTCATTACTTAGAGTAGATAAGTTAACGAATTTATTAGTCGAAATGAGAAGGGAAAAGCTGGACATTTTAGGTATTAGTGAGGTGAGATGGCCAGATAGTAATGACTTTTGGAAAGATAGTTATAGAATAATTACAACTTCTTCAACTAATGGACAGGCAGGGGTAGGAATAGTGTTAGGTAAAAGATTAGGGCATAAAGTTAAAGAGTACTTACAATTTAGTGATAGAATAATTATGGTTAGATTGAGTACAAAACCCACAGACACTGTTTTAGTACAGGTTTACATGCCAACAACTCAGTACGAGGTAGTGAGGGAAAAATGGTAGGAAAATTTGGGTATGGCAGACGAAATGATAGAGGAGAAAGATTAGTTGAGTTTTGCCAGGAACATAGATTAGTAACTGTAAACACCATTTTCGAACAACATGTTAGGAGAAGATATACCTGGAAAGCGCCAGGTGATAGGGCTAGATACCAAATAGATTATATTTTAGTTAAACAAAGATTTAGAAACCAAGTTAAAAGCTGTGGAAGTTATCCAGGGGCTGACATAGATAGCGAACATAACTTAGTTAAAACGAAGTGTAAACTAAAATTAAAAAAATTGAGAAAGGTTAAAAGAGAGGGATGGGATCTAGGTAAGCTTAATGATAGTAGGGTAAAAGAGGAATATAAACAAGTATTAGACAATAAGAGCAAAGAGATATCTGTAGGAGGAAACGTAGAAAATAGATGGAAAGAAATAAAACTCACTGTACATGATACAGCAACACAGACTATAGGTAAGAAAAAAAAGAAGCGAGAAAACCCTGGGTAACAGATTTAATAGAGAATAGAAGAAAGCTTAAACCTTTCAGAGAAGTGGATAGTGAAAGTAAGCAAAAATATAATACAGTTAGAAATAAGATAGTACATGAGTGTAGAAAAGCTAGAAATAAATGGATGGAGGAGAATTGTAAGGGAATACAAGATGATTTGAGAGTAGGTAAGACAGACAGGGCTTACAGGACAGTTAAAAAGTTTTTTGGGGAAGATAGGAAAAAATATAATGGTATTAGAGACGAGAATAATGAGCTTCTAATAAATAAAGTTGAGGTAGCAGATAGATGGAAAAGATATTTAGAAGATTTATATAACGGAGACGATATGGATGAGTTAGAGAACGACCAAGAAGAGGATGTAGAAATAGGGTTCTCAATATTAAGAGAGGAATTTGATAGAGCTGTTTGGAATCTTAAACTAAATAAAGCGCCAAGGATAGACAATATTCCCGCAGAATTAATAAAATATGCAAGTCAGAAAACTTTAGACAGATTATATGAACTAGTAAAAGTAATATATGACACAGGTGAGGTTCCAATAGATTTCGAAAAAAATATTATTATCCCAATTCCAAAAAAGTCAGGAGCTGATAGGTCTGAGAATTTTAGAACGGTTAGTTTGACCTCTCATGCTTCCAAAATGCTAACAATAATAATTAAAAATAGAGTAGAAGCTTTGACTGAGAATTATTTAGGCGAAGACCAATATGGTTTTCGTAAAGACAGAGGGACTAGGGAACCAATACTAATGATTAGGGTAATTATCGAAAAAAGGTTACAAAAGAATAAAAAGACTCATTTCGCGTTTGTAGATTTAGAAAAAGCATCTGATAGGGTTAATTGGATTGTTATGTTCAGGGTTTTGCCAAAAATAGGAATCTCTCATAGGGATAGAAAAATTATTTACAGTCTATATAAAAACCAAAGCGCAGTAATTAGATTTGATGAAATAGAAAAGGAAGCTAAAATTAGAAATGGTGTTAGACAGGATTGTATACTGTTTCCCTTGATTTTTAATGTTTATATTGAGGAAGCTTTAAACTTAGCTAGAGAGAGAAAAGAGATAGGTATTAGTGTACAGGGACAGAAAATGGACATGTTACGTTTTGCAGATGATATAGTCTAGAAAAGAGTTAGAAGAGTTTTTAAATATTTTAGATGAGATACTACAGAGTAACTATAGTATGAGAATTAACTCAGTAAAGACAAAGATAATGACAAGTGAGTTACAGCCTAGTTCTAAACCAAAATTAAAAATAGGTAATACTGAGTTAGAGGAGGTAGATGAGTTTTGCTATTTAGGTAGTATAAATAAAACTGACTGTACATGATACAGCAACACGGACTATAGGTAAGAAAAAAATAAAAGCGAGAAAACCCTGGGTAACAAAGGAGATATTAGATTTAATAGAGAATAGAAGAAAGTTTAAACCTTTCAGAGAAGTGGATAGTGAAAGTTAGCAAAAATATAATACAGTTAGAAATAAGATAGTACATGAGTGTAGAAAAGCTAGAAATAAATGGATGGAGGAGAATTGTAAGGGAATACAAGATGATTTGAGAGTAGGTAAGACAGACAGGGCTTACAGGGCAGTTAAAAAGTTTTTTGGGGAAGATAGGAAAAAATATAATGGTATTAGAGACGAGAATAATGAGCTTCTAATAAATAAAGTTGAGGTAACAGATAGATGGAAAAGATATTTAGAAGATTTATATAAGGGAGACGATATGGATGAGTTAGAGAACGACCAAGAAGAGAATGTCGAAATAGGGTTCTCAATATTAAGAGAGGAATTTGATAGAGCTGTCCGGAATCTTAAACTAAATAAAGCGCCAGGGATAGACGATATTCCCGCAGAATTAATAAAATATGCAAGTCAGAAAACTTTAGACAGATTATATGAACTAGTAAAAGCAATATATGACACAGGTGAGGTTCCAATAGATTTCGAAAAAAATATTATTATCCCAATCCCAAAAAAGTCAGGAGCTGATAGGTCTGAGAATTTTAGAACAGTTGGTTTGACCTTCTCATGCTTCCAAAATACTAACAATAATAATTAAAAATAGAGTAGAAGCTTTGACTGAGAATTATTTAGGCGAAGACCAATATGGTTTTCGTAAAGACAGAGGACTAGAGAACCGATACTAATGATTAGGGTAATTATCGAAAAAGGTTACAAAAAATAAAAAGACTCATTTCACGTTTGTAGATTTAGAAAAAGCATTTGTTAGGGTTAATTGGATTGTTATGTTCAGGATTTTGCAAAAAATAGGAATCTCTCATAGGGATAGAAAAATTATATACAGTCTATATAAAAACCAAAGCGCAGTAATTAGCTTTGATTAAATAGAAAAGGAATCTAAGATTAGAAATGGTTTTAGACAGGGTTGTATACTGTCTCCCTTGATTTTTAATGTTTATATTGAGGAAGCTTTAAACTTAGCTAGAGAGAGAAAAGAGATAGGTATTAGTGTACAGGGACAGAAAATAGACATGCTACGTTTTGCAGATGATATAGTCATCATAGCAGAGTCTAGAAAACAGTTAGGAGAGTTTTTAAATATTTTAGATGAGATACTACGGAGTAACTATAGTATGAGAATTAACTCAGTAAAGACAAAGATAATGACAAGTGAGTTACAGCCTAGTTCTAAACCAAAATTAAAAATAGGTAATACCGAGTTAGAGGAGGTAGATGAATTTTGCTATTTAGGTAGTATAATTACAAAGGATGGACGTAGCAGAAGGGATATAGTAGCTAGAATAGCTCAAGCTAGAAAAATGTTTTTAAAAAAGAAAAACTTACTAATAGCTAATAGTATTAGTCTAGATAATAGAAAAAGTTTCTTAAAGTCGTACGTATGGAGCGTTCTACTATACGGTAGTGAGACTTGGACAATTAAAGAAATAGATAAGAAAAAGCTTTTGAAACTTGGTGTTATAGGAGAATGTTAAAGATTAGTTGGACAGATAGAGTAACAAACGAGGAAGTTTATAGAAGGATAGGTGAGGGATCCTGTATGTGGAAACAATTGAAGGTCAGGAGAGATAGAATGATAGGGCACCAGTTAAGACATGAGGGACTATTTAGTAAAGCCTTAGATTATAGACTATCAAATAAAAATAGAGTAGGAAGGCCTAGACAAAGCTATATTAGTCAAATTATTAGAGATTTAGGTTGTCAAGGGTATGCAGACCTTTTTAGACTAGCTCAGAATAGACAAGAATTTAGAGCTGCGTCAAACCGACTTTAAGTTCGAAAACAAAACAAAAAAAAAAAAAATCAGTTAACTAAATGTCACCATGACATAACTCACAATTAGTTAGCGGTCTGGCATGTTGGTAGCGTTTCGTTGCTTAAGCCTTACCATAACATATAATTTAACACTTTTCCTTTTTTGAAGCGGATAACCAGATTATATTTCATTTCCTTATAAATGGTAATCATGTAACCATGTTAGAGTTCTTTAACAACCATCAGGTTGCTAATATCTATGTAGAGCCAGGTGGATAGGAAAAAGATAGAAGGATATAGGAATACCTACACCAAACTATATTAGTCAAATTACTAGAAATTTAGGTTTTGAAGGGCATGTAGAGCTTTTTAGATTAGCACAGAATAGAAAAGAAGTTAGAGCTGCGTCAAACCGACCTTAAGTAAGGTCGAAAACAAAATGATGATGGACAAACAATTATGACTAGTGCAACATGGCGACCGAGTATACAGAGATTAGCCGAATCTTGTATGAAAAATCCTATATAATTATTTGTTGACTCAATAGATACAGTCATAAGTTCTGTCAAAGATGATTTTAACAACTCTAGTCACTCGGCAGAAATAATGTCCGGAAGAACGCCAGTGAAAAAGTTGTTACCATCAGGATGTTGCCGACGTAATTACAGGAGTATTTGTGTTGAAAAGGTCGTTAAAAAGGAAATTTAGAAGTGAACTTTTTACTATTATTTAAAATTGTATTTGTATTTAATTTAAAGCTACCAATCCAACTTCAGAGGAAGCTTGGATGGACTAAAGATTAGATTTTGTAAAATTAAAAAATTAAGGTTTGCTTATCAATAATAAATGATATAATTAATTACAAAAAAAAACACCGATAGTTTAGTAATTAGAATTTTATTAACCCATTATTACTTTAAGATGTTTCGTTCACACGAGCTCTAGTATCCCTACCATTCCCACGATTCCATGATTGAACCAATTTAAATATTTGTCATGCAAGGTATCTCAAAAATCATTTTCTTATGAATATGATTTGAAATGGAAACGGTTCTAACAGAGAGATACGGTTTGGAAATTAACAAAAATAAAACAATAGTACTAGTTTGCAAAGGAGGGGAAAATAAATCAAAAACAAGAATACAAATAGGTAACAAGAACTTACAAGAGATTAAGGATTTCTGCTACCTAGGAAGTCAAATAACCCAAGATGTGAAAAGCAAAAAAGATATAAACAAAGAATAACACAAGGTCGTGCTACATTTAACAAGAAAAAGCAACTACTGCGTTCAAAGACAACAAACATAGAAACAAGGAAAAGATTGCTTAAAACATATGTGTGGAGCACAGCACTGTACGGCTGTGAAACCTGGACAGCTGGAAAAGCGGACAAGAAAAAGATAGAAGACTTTGAAATGTGGTGCTACAGACGTATGATGAAGATATTATGGACAGACAAAGTTAAAAACGAAGAGGTACTAAAAATGGTAGGGGAAAAAGATATATGTGGAAAACGGTAAAAAATAGAAGAGATAGGACGATAGGCCACCTACTACGGCATGAGGGAATAGTGCGGAATATGTTAGAAGCAGAGGAAGGAAAAAAGAGAAGTAGAGGTAGATCTAGGTTAGACTACTGCACACAGATAGTGAAAGATGTAGGCTGTAGGAATGTCAGAGAATCTGTAGGCTAACTCAGAATAGAAATCAATGGAAGCATGCATTCAACCAGTCCCAAGATGGATAAACAAATGACGAGAAAAATAACTGTACTCAAACATTATGTACCGTTCTGAACGGATCTGCACCTTGACGACGTTCTAAAATACTAGAACAGGTAGAATGGCTTGCGCGTTTCAATGAGTTAAAGAGCCAAACTATAGGTTTAACCATATTAGTGGGCTCATTAGTGAGGAACCAGACAATGACAGGTCCCCCAAAGACAGCAGCAGCTTTTTCGGCACTTAGAGTGGCAGAGACCATAGGGGTCGGTATGACATTCTAATACTGCGATGTCGAAGGCAACGGGAAACCACCACCTTACCTCCCAAGTACACTGCGTACAAAAATTGTTAGTAAACATGGTGGCATTCTCTGGGGTAAAAAATTCCGGAGGTATAATAGTTCCCCATTCGTATCTCCGGGAGGGGACTACTTCGGGGGATGTGATCAGAAAGTATAGAAAGAGATCCGTGAACATTCTGCGAGTCGGAGCGTGGAATGTCAGAAGTATGAAACAAGTAGATAAGCTAGAAAACCTGAAACAAGAAATGGATAGGTTAGCACTAGACATAGTAGGAATCAGTGAAGTCCGCTGGCAAGAGGCGGGGGCTTTTGGAGTGGAGACTTCAGGGTAATTTATACAGGATCAGACGAAAGAAATTCTGGTGTGGGGATAGTTATGCGAAACAAGATAGGACGACGTGTAGAATGCTACCTACAAAAGAACGAAAGAGTACTCATGGTTAGATTTGAATCTAAACCAGTAAATATAATAATAATACAAGTATACATGCCTACCTCTAGCTACAGTGAGGAAGAGGTAGAGGCGATCTACAAAAATATAGAAGACATACTAAAATACGTAAAAGGACATAAAAATTTAATAATTACGGGAGATTTTCACGCATTGGTAGGTGAGGGTAGAGAAGGAGCGATTGTAGGTTTATTTGGTTTAGGCACGAGAAATGACAGGGGAAATAGGCTGATAGAATTTTGCGACAAGAACAACTTAACCATCACAAATACATCGTTTCAACATCATGCTAGACGACGATACACGTGGAAGATGCCAGGGGATATAGGACGATATCAAATAGATTACATTATTGTTTGACAACGGTTTAGAAATCAAGTAAAGGACTGTAGAAGCTACCCGGAAGCAGATATAGACACTGACCACAACATCGTAATTATGAAGGCCGCACTTAAGTTTAAAAATCTGAAAAATAGGAACGGAAAAAGGCACTTTGACTTTAAGAAACTAAAAGATAAAGATATCCCCGAAAGATTTGAAAAAAAGTCAAATGAATTGCTGAGAGATATCGGGAAACTTTCTGATACTAATGAAGCAGAAACAAAATGGAATAACATTAAATCCAGTCTAGACATGGCGGCCAGAGATATTCTGGGGTATACAAAAAAGAAAATAAGAAACCATGGATAACAAAGGATATCCTGAAATTATTCGCAAATGCAGGAAAGCTAAAGAACAATGGATTGATGAAAAGTGCAAAGAGGTACAAACTAAGATGGAAATAGGAAAGACAGGCGAAGCATACAAATTAATTAGAATGAATTTTAGGGATATAAAACCATATAGCAAAAATATAAGGTACGCGGAAGGAAACGTCATTATAGAAAATGTAGAGAAAGTAGCGAGATGGCAGGAATATATAGGGAATTTATATTGAGGAGAGGAACTAACAGCAGTAGAATAGGAAGCAGACATTGAAAATGATGACCTGGGATATCCTATACTTAGAGATGAGTTTGAATTAGCATTAAAAAGTCTGAAAAATGGTTAGGCGCCGGGTACAGATAAGGTGCAAACAAAAACTCTAAAAGCCGCTGGACAAGCAGTAACACAACGTCTTTTCCGACTTGTAAGGCTATATGTATGAGACATGCGAGATACCGAAAGATTTCAAACGTAACGTCATAGTAGCTATACCAAAAAAAAGAGGCGCGTATAGATATGAAAATTTTCGAACAATAAGTTTGACAGCACACGTTTTAAAAATATTAACTAGAATTGTACAAAGACGAATGGAAAAACGAGCTGAGGAAATACTGGGAGAAGATCAATTTGGGTTTAGGCGCAACAGGGGAAACGAGAGGTTTTTTTTAGCTCTGAAGGTGATAATGGAGAAAACGATAAAGATGGGGGAAAGCGTATATATATATATATATATATATATATATATATATATATAGTATAATGTACATGTAAATATTTTCATGGGATGTAGTCCAAATCAAACAACAGAATACAGATTTAAACTTTAATCAACATCTAACGTTTCGGTACATTCTTCGCACCTTTTTCAAAGGCTAAAATGGAAACAGAAAATTCGAAATTAGCAAGAAATACAAAACCTGTCGCTAACTACTTACTTTGATTAACTAGAATAAAGGAGATTGAAAACAAATTACTAAACGATTCACATAATAAATGTAGGTCAAAAATTAAAAAAATTAAAAAATTGACTGAGGGGCACGTCATGCCACGATGGCGGTTAAAACATAAAGACAAAATTGAGAATGACAAATTCTATAGGAGTGACAGGGGACGTTCCGAAAATGGCATTGATTACATAACATGAAGGATAATATTTAACGTTGTTTAAAAATATCATTCCTATACAAAGTAGAATAGACGTTATGCACCCTATCAATATCAATCTTATTATTGATAGGATTAATTTCACTATTGATGCAAAAAGACTCAATGAAAAGCCTAGTTTTGTAATTGGTTTCGTTCTCCAAAATGATGGCGTCGTCGAAAAGTGATGTATGATTGGTTGCAGCAACATGAGCAGACAATGCACATTTAGTGGAGTTTTTTCTGCAATCACTCCACATCTTACTTTATATACTATTTCTTATTGCGGACTGCAAATAACTTGTTTTTATTTATTTGAATTGCCCGGGCATGAACCCGGGTGTCGCCACGAGAAGGTTTGTTACGTTTGCAAATAAATTTTGCTGTAACATTCCGCAAATCTCAAAGGCCAGACGTACTTTTATAGTCATCTATAAAATTTATTATGTAGTTTCGGTTCTATTCTGCACTTCCACACTTTAGTAGTGTTGGTGTTTTATCACCTGATGGCGGTTTTATTTACTTTTGCCATAGTACAGTGATTGTTTTGAAATTATATCATTATAATAGCTTCGATTACTTCACAGGGTTCTTGGGAACTATTTCACTCTGATGAGGCTTAACAAGCCGAAACCATTGGTCTGTGGATGTTTCCTCCCCTGTGAAGTAATAAAGCTAATGTTTTGTTAATGGCTGTATAACTACCAACCAGATTTGTATTTGTCAATAGCTCTTATTATTTTCATAAGAGTTTGTTTACAGATACATCGTACTTTATATATATTTATATATATATATATATATATATATATATATATATATAGGGTTTGTAGATCTGGAAAAAGCATTCGACAATGTAAAGTGGAAAAAAAATGTTCGAAATACTCAAAAAGATTGGAATGAGTTATAGGGATAGACGAATAGTACATAGTTTATACAAAGAGCAAACAGCAGTAATAGAATTAGAGCAGGAACGTAGAGAAGTAAATATTAGGAAAGGAGTGAGACAGGGATGCGCCTTATCCCCATTAATTTTAACTTGTATATAGAAGAGGCAATGAATGCTGTTAAATACAGGAAGACATTTGGAATTAATATGCAGGAACAAAAGATTGATATGCTTAGATTTGCAGATGTTATAGCAGTATTAGTATTTAGCAAAGAAGAGTTAGAAGCTGCTCTTAATGAAATGAAAACAGTTCTAACGGAGAGATATGGTATGAAAATTTAAAAAAATGAAACTAAAGTTCTATTATGTAAACAAGGGGAAAATAGATCAAAAACCAAAATACAAATAGGTAACGAGACTTACAAGAGGTTAAGGATTTCTGCTACCTAGGAGCTCAAATAACGTAAGATGGGAAAAGCACAAAAGTATAAAACAAAGATTAGCACAAGGTCGTGCTACATTTAACAAGAAAACGCAACTACTGTGTTCAAAGGCAACAAACATTGAAAGAAGGAAAAGATTTCTTAAAACATATGTGTGGAGCATAGCACTGTATGGTTGTGAAGCCTGGACAGTGGGAGAAGCAGGCAAAAAAAAACGGTAGAAGCTTTTGAAATGTGGTGCTACAGACGTATGATGAAGATATCATGGACAGACAAAGTTAAGAACAAAATGGTACTAGAAATGGTAGGGGAAGAAAGAAATATGTGGAAAACGGTAAAAAATAGGAGAAAGGATGACAGGCCACATACTAAGACATGAGGGAATAGTGCGAAGTATATTAGAAGCAGAGATAGGAAAAAAGAGAAGTAGAGGTAGACCTAGGTTATACTACTGCGCACAGATAGTGAAAGATGTAGGCTGTGAGAATTTCAGGGAAATGTGTAAGCTAGCTCAGAATAAAAATCAATGGTGATACGGTTCCAACCAGTCGCATGATGGAAAAACTAATGACAAAAATCATAACTGTACTTAAACATGGTGATTACTATAAACAATTACAGATATTGGTTTTGCAATACTCTCAACTAATGTTAATTGTGCGAAAGGACTTATTGGAAAACTATTAATACAGCAAATGCCTAAGTGTTGGGGGATTTTTGGCAGCCATAGGCTGCTTAACCCTCTTCATATACCACTAAATATCGGTGAAATAGGGCATATAATTAGAAAACAATAGAAGGAAATCGAGCTGTATATAGGCTGTAGGCGGCTCCGTGGCGTAGTGGTATGTGTGTGACTACTACGCCCAAGGTCCCGGGTTCGAATCCCGACACGGTCCGCTTGAATTATGTTAGGCGAGCATTTTTCAAAAAATACACCCTTGTTCGGATTAGAGGTAAAATGGAGGTCTCGTGTGTGAGTGTTGTTACGCACATTAAAGATCCCTACCTTGCTAGGAACAGCAAGGGTTCGGCAAAAAATTCCAAAATTTTCCAGGTAAAAAAACTCGCTTCCTGGCCAATGTAGTACCTTCGGGTGGAGCATTGGAAAATCAAATGCGATGTATATAGGCCGTTGTGAGAATTGCAGAGAACTGGGTAGGGTAGCTCAGAACATAAATAAGTTTAGGTGCAAATCCAACCAGTTTCAAGACATAAAACCCAATGACGAAAAAATAAGTGCTCTTAAGTCCGAAGATTATTATAATCAACTACAGGTGTTGGTTGTGAAATATTTTCAACTAATGTTGATTGTGCGAAAAGATAAATTGGAAAATTATTAATTCGACAAAGGTTCAAGTGCTGGGGGAACTTGGCAGCCAAAGGCTGCTTACCCCCTTTCACATACCACTGAATATCAGGGAAATAGGGTATATAACTGTAAAACAATGGAAGGTGAACGAACTGCATCAAACAAGAAACAACAGCAGCGATGTTCAAAGACATCGAACATAGATACAAGAAGAAAACTATTCAAAGCATAGTGTGGAGCACAGCACAGTGCATCTATGAAATAGGGGCTGTAGGAAAGAAAAACAGAAATAGAGAGAAGCCTTCTGTAATGTTGTGCTTCAGATGTATGAGGACGATTGCATGGGCAGACAAAGTTAATAACAAAATGGTTGTAGAAATAGTAGAAGAATAAAGATATCCGTGAAAAACGAAAAAAATTGGCGAAATAGAAAGACAGGATACGTTCTAAGGCATTTCTGGGGAATAGTACGGAATATATTACAAGTAGAGATAGGAGAAGATAGGTACGGGTAGACCGAGATCAGACTTTCGCACACAGATAGGGATAGATGCAGACTCTGCAAATTTCAGAAAAATGTGTAGGTTGGTTCAGACTAGGAAACAATGAGGGTACGCGTCCAACCAGTTCTAGGACTGAAGACCTAATGATGAGGTAACATTATGATTAATATAAGCAACTACAGGTATTGGTTGTGCAATATTCTCAAATAATGTTAATTGTGTGAAAGGATTTACTGGAAAACTATTAATTCGGCAAATGTCTAAGTGGTGAAGGATCTTGGTAGCCACAGGCAGCTCAACCCCATTCACATGCCACTGAATCTCGGTGAAATAGGGCATATAATTAGAAAACAATAGAATAGGAACCGGGGTGTATATAGGCTGTGTGGGAATTTCAATTAACTGTGTAGTCTAGCTCAGAATATAAATAAGTGGAGGTACGTGTCCAACCAGTTTTGACACGGAAAACCTAATGACGAAAAAATAAGCGCCGATAAATTTGATGATAAATATAAACAACTACAGGTGTTGGTTATGAAATATCTGCAACTAATGTTGACTATGCGAAAAGATATATTGGAAAAAATATTAAATCGCAAAATGTTCAAGTGCTGGGAAACTTGGCAGCCACAGGCTGTTTTCCCCCTTTACAACTACTGAATGTTGGAGAAATAGGGTATATAATTGTAAAACAATAGAAGGGGACCGAACTGTATCTAACAAGAAAGAACAGCGCCTATGATCAAAGACAACAAACATAGAAACAAGAAAAAAAATTGTTGCAAGCGTATGTGTGGAGCACAGCACAGTATGTATATGACATTCGGGCAGTAGGAAAAGCAGACAGAAAAACGGTAGCGGCCTTTTGGAATGTTGTGCTTTAGATGAATGAGGATGATAGCATGTACAAACAAAGTTAATAACAAATAGGTTATAGAAATAGTACTCGAATAAAGAAGTAGAAGGGCAGAATATGTTCTAAGGCATTATTGGGGAATAGTACGGGATATATTTACAAGCAGATATAGAAAAAGAGAGGTAGATGTAGACCTAGATCAGATAGTGATAGATGCAAACTGTGCAAATTTCTGGGAAAAGTTAGTTCAGAATAGGAAACAATAAGGGTACGCGTCTAACCAGTTCCAGAACTGAAGACCTAATGATGATGACCTATTTTATTAAATATACAAGTGTTGAGACAGATTTTGATTTTTATTTCGTATTCAAACATTCCTTTGTTTCATTAGTTTATTTTGCATCTAGGTGAAGTATAAACAATCACGGTATGTATATAACATTGTGAATCAGAAGACAATACCTATTGTAATAAAATTTGTATAATTATTTTTTTGTCGAGATTATACAAAATAGGTTATTAAGTGCTTTAATAGAAGTTATTACAAAATTGTTATAGAAAACAAAAATGCAAGGAAAACTACAACATTCTATTTAAAAAATCAGAGGTGGATAGCACTACTTGGTGATGGTGAACGTCAATTCAAATTCGTGTACCGGTAGATGTGAGTCCGGACATACGGTATAATACAGATTTTTTTAAAACTAAAACTTTTATTCATTTTGAAGATATTTTATTGTCCCATTCCCTCGCTTAACAGCCTGTATACCTAGAGGCACTGACGTATTCTTAAGGCTCAATTGTTAAGAAGAAATTATGAGTTAGCACTGTAAGTTATACTTATTAGTTTACCTTTTTTGCAACGTAAATTGCAACAGGCGGTGTTACTTTTTCATCTTTCCATTCATATCCATCTGAATCTTTGCCTAGAGGTTCGTGAATTTCAATAATACTTAAACCAGCTGCTGACATAACTTCTTGATAATCGTCGTATGTCCAAAAATAACTTGTCATTACTAAGTCGATTTCTAGCAAACGCATTTTGCAGATAGAACCACTCGACAGATTTTTATTTTCTTCAAAATTCGTATCAATCGATATATAATCACTTGTGAAACTATTATTGTTTGATACTATCGCTAAAAAGATACCGCCTACTTTCAGAACGCGTGTTACTTCGCTAAGAATTTTAACCAATTCGTTCTTAGTACTTACATAAACTAGTACAAAACCCGCAAAAATCAAATCGTAATGTTGGTCTTCATTTGGTATCTCTGCACTCTGGATGACTACATAATCTCCTTCTGGGTCGTGCTCTTGAGCATTTTGAATCATAAATTCGTTCATGTCGACACCTTTAACTTGCAGTCCTAATGATTTTAGAAACGATGTTGAATGACCGGGGCCGCAGCCATAATCAAGTGCTGTGGTGCCATTAACATACTTTTTGATCAGTATCGGTATATCTCTGTAAGACAAAAACCTAGTTTCTTTCATAGAAAATTTTCTAAAATGAGTAGCGTAGTCTTGGAATTGGCTTTCAATGTACTCTGCCATTATATTTTCTACGCAGAAACATTTACTTCGTATAACGTCGAAAACCGTTTGCGTTTAATTTAATTTTGATGTTTAACAGTGCGTCATTATATCAAGTGTATGGAGACACCGGTTCAACCCGTTTTAATTAAATATATATGCAATTTTTCCGTTAGCGAACGTATCATGACCTTAAAAGAACGATGTTAATTACTGCAGCCTTAATCATTTTAATTATAAGAGATCTTTACGCAAAATTAATATTTTGAGCTTTCCGTTTATTTTATTTAAAATAATGATATCCTTAGTAAAGTAGCCTAATTAATTTAAATGCAAGTGCTTGCTTTTATACAACTATGGTCTGCTATTTACTGGTTATCATTATTTACATCGAAATCTTCGTTATTAGGATAAAACTGCACCACGTACAATAATGAACTCGAATTCTAAAGGGTACAAATATGTTTTGCGGATCAGATTATGGTGTTTTTAACCTCGTAATAATTTTATATTTACGTAAAACACATAAATATCAATGTAATGAATAAATAAGTTACCTTCATTTTCTAGAACAAAATCGACCATTTTTACTTGTATTTCCCCATAAGAAAATCTAAGATTTATTTTGGTGATTTTTGTACCAACTATAAGAATCCTCACTAGCAGCCCGATGCTCAATTTGCTACGTTCAAAATCCTGCAAACAATTTTTCCTGCAATTATTTTTAGAATGCCCTAAATTTTCTCAACAAGCTCGATTTCCCGCCATTTGAATTTGTATTATTTAATAAAATTTCTCAATTAATTACTCTGTATAAAAGTTTGCTTTAGAAAATCAAACAGTTGCCTAGGAAACATTGCGTTACAAAGTAGTTGCAATATTTCCTAGCACCTGCAGTGATTACATTTTAATTAAAAGCTGCAGCTTTCTTCTAAAAGATAAGACCACTCACCACCTGCCTACATCTGTTTACAATGGACTTGTTATCTGGTATTCTGCAGCTGTTAAGATGTTACAAAGTAACTTAGGTGTCCTCCTTTGTTTAAAACCCTTTGATAATTGCGTTATCTGCTTGTTGGTAAGCTGCTACAGTTTTATTTCGACAGCTGTTGTCTGGAAATTCTGCACATATAGTAATTCGGCGATATCTTTGAAAATCAAATACCCTACCCCGATACATGATTGTGGCCTTATAAAATAGAGACCGTGTTTTGAAAGAAACCATTAAAGATTAACCATTACCGAAAAGATACATGATGTAAAGTCGCGCTATTAGAACTGCTCTCTGTGCTTGTATAAGTGAAGTTGGTGGTTCCAGCATGCAGTCAGACCATAGAGAAATGCAGCCGCATTTTTCCAGCCTTTAGATGACACCAGCATGAAGCTGATTGCTCAAGGTACCGTTTTCCTGTTTCCATAATTCTTTTTGCTGCGTAAAGAATAAACTTTTCATTTGCTGCTATTGCTTAAAATTGTCCGATAAATTGGCATCACCCCGTTACAAAACTTACACGATGCACGAACTATGTTATTATTCTTTAAATGAAAAATTTAATTAATTAATGTTTATGTTGGAGTCCGTTTTACTGTTCCTTTTGTCTTTCTGAACTTATGCCTCAATTTAAAAGTATTTAATATATGATTAATTTAAGTTAGGGTGTGTAATTTTAATGTTATATTATTTCTGCGGAGGTGCACTTCACAAAGCAGCATGTACATATAATTTAGGTATATTTTTTTTCTAGATTTACTGTATAGTTTGTTTTATTTTCTTTTATATGCATTTAAGGTGAACCATTAAGTAGGTATTTAGATCATAAGATGTTATATTTGATTACCAATTTTTATATGTTATGACACAATCACGATTACGCAACTTATTTATGTTATTACTTTGTAAATAATCTTCCAAGATGCGAGGTTATCAATAGAGTATCTCAGAGGTTTCCAATGTGTTTTTCTATTTCACCCACGCCCCTCTACGACATTTTTGAGCTAGCCCAAATTCTACCTTTTTGTCCCCGTTCTGTTGCGGTATTCGGCGTAAACGATTTCCTTACTTGCTTTTACTGTTTTCTTTTGTGTTTGCGCGGAATTCGAAACGCATTAATGATAAATATTTCAATAGTTAGAAACTCGTTACCCGATAAATCGTTAATAATTGGAAGCACATTAACCGATAGTTTAATAATTAGAATTTTATTAACCCATTATTACCTTAAGATGCCTCGTTCTCACGAGCTCTAGTATCCCTACCATTCCCACAATTCCATGATTCTCAAGGTGACCGTTTTAACCACAGCGCATTCTTTAATCTGAGAACGCGAGTTTATGCGATTGCATGCTATAAAGCCTGCAGTGATTGTCCTCGTGTTTGTGAAAAGCTATATTCATAAATTTCACTCTTAAATATTTAATTAAAGGACTAGAGAAAAACTTTCCCATTCTGGATTCAAAAATCCACTTAATTTAAATATTAAAACAAAATTTGGTGAAATCAAAAGGGGCAACACTTCTTGCTATTTATTTATTGTAAAGTAAAGATTTAAAATATTACAATTACAAAAGAAGCAGGTCAAAACAGAAGTTACTTACATAATTTTTCGATTAAGGTGTACTAGTCTGTGGGACACTACGAAGCCGTAATGACTTCATAAAAAATAAATAATCATTGTGACAAAATTGATTGTTCAACCATGATACGTCCAACGAACCAGTGAGTTGACAAATAGCGTTTAGCAGCGCACACACGACGAGTGTATGCGAATGAAGATTATATAACGCGTTTTATGTTCAAAGTAAACTATATAATGCCGTAAAAGTGTATATGAAAACCTAATTTAATGGTTTGAAATACTATTTAAAATTATAATTTGTTAGGAACAAGGTGTATGATAATGAAAGATATAGGTTCTAAGATGTTATAACATAATTTCTAGTAACGTGTTTTTTTGGTAAGAACTATATACAGACCCGCGGTGCAGCATAAAGTGTTTAAAAAATTAATATGGAACAATGTTATACATATATTTAGTACATATTTCACTTAAACAATTTTTGTTTTTATCTAGTAATGCTGATTGTATTTCAAAACTTTCTGCCGATACAGACTCTCTGCAGGAGCTGGTGGGGTATAATAGCTTACAATCTGCAAAGGGATTAAAATAATATAAATTTAATTTGAGATGTTTTGTAAATGCAGATGTAAAGTCAGATCGACTTATAAATTAATGTTGTGGCTTAAAATAACGCAAATGTTGTTTATGCATAGTAATGATAGAACGCCATGTCCTACTTATGTACATAGTATTTGACCTGCATTAATTTCGATAACCATAGAAGGTGAAAATAGTGGTCGTGTAAATATGAGCAAAGTTTATAAAAGCGGATCCATCAAGTGCTTGTCAGTAATACTTCAAGTTTAAGCGTCGGCGGCAGGACGAGGAACTGTCGACTTTTGACGCGACTCAAACGTTAATATTTTTATAGCACCATAGTTATGATCACATCAGTCTTCCTAAAACTGTCGCGACACACCGCAGCACAAAGTATTTGAAGGCCAATCGCGGCAAAAATCATACATTATATTATATACACGCCGAAGGGAATTGACTTGCAAGCTACATCTTATTCGATGATTAAAGTTAGTAGGTATGGGGTCACTTGAGTCTGGGAAAATTTTGAAGACCGTGGGAAAATTTCTTTGAAGGGCGTGGTCCTTTGATGTTTGCCGCTTCCGGGTGGGCCATACTCCCAAATTTTTTGGGGGTCCTAGTAATTTTTGGGGGTTAAGGGTGGGCCATATCCCCAAAATTTTTGGGGTCCTAGTAATTTTTGGAGGTTAGGGTGGGCCATACTCACAAATTTTTTTTTGGGGTTCCTGGTAATTTTTGGGGGTTAGGGGTGAGCCATACTCCCAAAATTTTTGGGGGTCCTAGTAATTTTTGGAGGTTAGGGTGGGCCATACTCCTAAATTTTGGGGGTGGGGTATACCCCAAATCTTTTTTTGGAGGCTGGGCCATACACCAAATTCTTTGGGGTCCTAGTAATATTTGGGGGTTAGGCTGGGCCATACTCGCAAATTTTTTGGGGGTCCTAGTAATTTCCCCCCCGATGACGTCACAGCTACATACAGCTCTTGCAGAAAAAAAAGGTTGACTGAAGCGCGATTCGAACTCGGACCGCCTGCATGCAAAGCAAGTACTCTAACCACTAGGCCACAGAGTTGATCGATATAAATACATTCACTCTCTTAGTAATGCAGTACGAGCGCATAAACAATTTAATTTATTTTTTAATATTAGCATAAAAAAGTGTGTCTAGTTCTAATTTAAATATATAAAAACCTTTTGGGTGAAATTCGCATGACTAACAATGCGATTGTACTTATTCTGGGTACGGCCATTTTAATTACATCCGTATATTGACGTATTTAACAACAATTGAAAAAGCTATTAGAATATACGTGTTTGGTAAGATTTACATTCCATTTTTAAACTTTTCAGTATAATTAAATAAATATAGGGCCTTGTAATTATTTAATAATTTTTCTACATTAGGTTAAATTTTTGATATTGCAATAAATAAACATTATACTACTACGTATAAATGAGTTGCATCAACAACAAATAAGAGTCAACGTCCTTCCTTGGATAACTGACGAGGTTTTCAGTTTACTTCGAGTGTACTATAACATAGATACCTAGTTAGTACTTATCGATAATTAATTTCTTGTTAATTAATTTACGATATAACACAACAAAATTCCGAAAATGGTAATAAAAATTAAATAATAATAGTCGATGTCCATTGTGTTAGCGAGTACATTGCCCTCACTTACCTGTCCGACCTTAACCTACATTTTGTATAATCATACGTTTGCAAATTCAAACGCTTTATAGTAATGAATATTCTCTTCAATCAAATGCACATATGTCCGTTCGTACGTATTGTAACGTTTGTTTAGGATTTTCGTTTTGTTATTAGTTTTGAAAACTGCGACAATGCTTTTGGCGACCTTTAGACGGTAGTTTAAAATGCGTAGGAGAAAACATATTTGACTGAATTCGAATACGCTAAGCATTCTAATTATTGTCATTATTAGGGCACCTCCAACAATTTATGTTTTAAGTTCTATACGACCGATTTTCAATAATTATTAAATAGGAATAAGGTTAAAGTTTTTGTGTTAATTCGAAAATGGTTAACAGTTTCATTTAAAAACTGCGAATGATCATACCTCGATAACCAATACTAGCTACATAATATTAATAATGATTGCGTCACCGGACCGCATAGTCGGTGACACACAAGTTCATACAGGTTCCGCACTATGATCACGTGATTTGTTTTTTTCTGTGTACATAAACTATAAAAGAGAACATCTTGCGATCGCTTGATCAGTCTTACGTCATTTGTTTAACTAACCTGATCGGTTGTTATTTGAGAATTTTGTTACAAAAGCAAAGATCAAATAATGAATAAATTTATTACGAGCAGAGATTTTGTAAAAAGAATCCGCCGTTTTAATTTAATGGGGCGTACGCTTGAATTCAAAATAAAGCCGTTACCCGAAGGTGAAGAACCTGTGGCGTGGATTAAAGACGCTGTCAGGCAAGTGATAGAAACCGCCACTGAAGGATTTGCAGCTGGTGATCAAGTAGGGTTTAGTTTCTGCTCCAAGGCGTGGAACAGCTCACATACGATGACGTTTGGGATGTTCATAAAAACACAAGTTGTCTTTGTTACTGATAACAATAATTCCACGTCTCATGCCGTTCTCTTCGTTAAAAGTATTATAGTTTCTTCCCCTCCCTCTACCCACTGGCATTCTAACCGATGTCACGCTCAGACAAAATGCACTGCACCCTTCCGAATTGGATTGGTATATGTTGCTTATAGCATCCCAAACGTCATCGTATGTGAGCTGTTCCACGCCTTGGAGCAGAAACTAAACCCTACTTGATAACCAGCTGCAAGTCCTTCAGTGGCGGTTTCTATCACTTGCCTGACAGCGTCTTTAATCCACTCCACAGGTTCTTCACCTTCGGGTAACGGCTTTATTTTGAATTCAAGCGTACGCCCCATTAAGTTAAAACGGCGGATTCTTTTTACAAAATCTCTGCTCGTAATAAATTTATTCATTATTTGATCTTTGCTTTTGTAACAAAATTCTCAAATAACAACCGATCAGGTTAGTTAAACAAATGACGTAAGACTGATCAAGCGATCGCAAGATGTTCTCTTTTATAGTTTATGTACACAGAAAAAAACAAATCACGTGATCATAGTGCGGAACCTGTATGAACTTGTCTGTCACCGACTATGCGGTCCGGTGACGCAATCATTATTAATATTATGTAGCTAGTATTGGTTATCGAGGTATGATCATTCGCAGTTTTTTAAATGAAACTGTTAACCATTTTCGAATTAACACAAAAACTTTAACCTTATTCCTATTTAATAATTATTGAAAATCGGTCGTATAGAACTTAAAACATAAATTGTTGGAGGTGTCCTAATAATGACAATAATTAGAATGCTTAGCGTATTCGAATTCAGTCAAATATGTTTTCTCCTACGCATTTTAAACTACCGTCTAAAGGTCGCCAAAAGCATTGTCGCAGTTTTCAAAACTAATAACAAAACGAAAATCCTAAACAAACGTTACAATACGTACGAACGGACATTTGTGCATTTGATTGAAGAGAATATTCATTACTATAAAGCGTTTGAATTTGCAAACGTATGATTATACGAAATGTAGGTTAAGGTCGAACAGGTAAGTGGGGGCAATGTACTCGCTAACACAAAGGACATCGACTATTATTATTTAATTTTTATTACCATTTTCGGAATTTTGTTGTGTTATATCGTAAATTAATTAACAAGAAATTAATTATCGATAAGTACTAACTAGGTATCTATGTTATAGTACACTCGAAGTAAACTGAAAACCTCGTCAGTTATCCAAGGAAGGACGTTGACTCTTATTTGTTGTTGATGCAACTCATTTATACGTAGTAGTATAATGTTTATTTATTGCAATATCAAAATTTAATCTAATGTAGAAAAATTATTAAATAATTACAAGGCCCTATATTTATTTAATTATACTGAAAAGTTTAAAATGGAATGTAAATCTTACCAAACACGTATATTCTAATAGCTTTTCAATTGTTGTTAAATACGTCAATATACGGATGTAATTAAAATGGCCGTACCCAGAATAAGTACAATCGCATTGTTAGTCATGCGAATTTCACCCAAAAGGTTTTATATATTTAAATTAGAACTAGACACACTTTTTATGCTAATATTAAAAATAAATTAAATTGTTTATGCGCTCGTACTGCATTACTAAGAGAGTGAATGTATTTATATCGATCAACTCTGTGACCTAGTGGTTAGAGTACTTGCTTTGCATGCAGGCGGTCCGAGTTCGAATCGCGCTTCAGTCAACCTTTTTTCTCTGCAAGAGCTGTGTGTAGCTGTGACGTCAGCGGAGGGAAAATTACTAGGACCCCCAAAAAATTTGCGAGTATGGCCCAGCCTAACCCCCAAATATTACTAGGACCCCAAAGAATTTGGTGTATGGCCCAGCCTCCAAAAAGATTTGGGGTATACCCCACCCCCAAAATTTGGGAGTATGGCCCACCCTAACCTCCAAAAATTACTAGGACCCCCAAAAATTTTGGGAGTATGGCCCACCCCTAACCCCCAAAAATTACCAGGAACCCCAAAAAAAAATTTGTGAGTATGGCCCACCCTAACTTCCAAAAATTACTAGGACCCCCAAAAATTTTGGGGGTATGGCCCACCCTTAACCCCCAAAAATTACTAGACCCCCAAAAAATTTGGGAGTATGGCCCACCCGGAAGCGGCAAACATCAAAGGACCACGCCTTTCAAAGGAATTTTCCCACGGTCTTCAAAATTTTCCCAGACTCAAGTGACCCCATACCTACTAAAGTTAATTTTAATTATGATTGCGAACGGAGCATACCGCCGACGAAAATGCTAGGTTCTTTTGAAAAAAAAATAACTACAAGGGGTGGAGCGGAACAGAAAAAATAATTAATATAAAAAACTCTGGAAATATTTACGCGAACAAAACCAAAATAAAAGAATTATACGAAGAAAGATTTAAAAAAACCTACAACGAAGGTAATGGGCAAGCTTAGCGATAGGGTACTTCAGCTTGCCTTGTGCGATTTTGAAAGTAACAACCCCGTCAGCTCCTGGATGGATCGCAATGACACCTATAAGGTACCATCAAATGGGTGAAACGCTATCGGCTTTAGCTAGTACTAAGGTATTCACCTAAACCTGCGGAGACGTTTAGTGCCATTTGGACCGTTGTTGGAGCGCATACAAATACTCCTTAGACCATCGAGAAGAATTCACTACAGCAATGGCTAACGAGATAGGAGGTTGAGTGGAAGGTCAGAAAGGGTAGTTTCTGGAATAGCGACTAAAGGGGCCAAAGTCAGAATATGACCTGGTGTCATGCAATTCAAGTCTTTAGGATCACTGCTCACGGGGTTGAGAGGATGTGAGTTTAAGATGACCTCAATCTAAACAAAGGCAGTTGCTAATTTTTCTTAATCTTTTTTGGGAATTAAACCACTCATACTTTTTAAAATCATCTTTATTTACGTTTCGATCCATGACCTAGGATCGTTGTCAAAATAATAAAAACTTCAAGTTTTACATTTATGACATAAATTGTAGGTGACTTTGATTTATTGATGTTTGAAATATTTGGTTTGAGTACACTAGGCAAATTTTTTAAAGTTTAAAAGATTGATTGCCTTCAATTTGTGTTGCGGCCTGTGATCGACTTTTTTTATGTAGCCAATACGCTTAACGTGAAATCAGCTGATTAATTTTTGTTGGTGAACTTTATATAAATTCAATAACTTGAGGATTGGAAAACATTTTTTAACATGTTTCTATTTATACAATTGAGAAGATGGTTATTAAAGAAGTGTGCGATTAACTTACCATAAGGCTTAAGCAGTCGTTTTTTTATATTTATTTTGAGTGGGAAAAATCATTATGATTTAGGCTACCACTTGGATAGATGTTAACATGGTTCTGAAGCGTCCCTATGGCGGGTTTCCACTTGTCAGATACCAATGTTGTTTTATGAATATTTTATATGGTTCTGAGGCGACCCTTAGACGGGTTTACACTTGTCAGATACCAATACTGTTCAACGGAGATCGTATATGGTTTTGAAGTAACCCTATTGCGGGTTTATACTTGTCAGATATCAATGCTTTTTTACAGGAGTTGTTAATATGTTTATTGTTATGTAATTAGTTATTGTATGTATGAATTTAAATCATGTATGTAGGCTGTATTTTATGTTAATATAGCAAGGAAACCTAGAAAAAACTTGCAATGCTACCTAGATATTGTGGGCATTTGATTTTCATTTGTTATTTCTTTTAGTAATGGAATCCATCGTTTACTGAAAGTCACGGATTCGTTTGCAACGCAGTTATTTTTATGTAGGGTTATATAAGGCAGCTTCTTTGATTTTGCGTTTTTGGTGGTTTTCTTCTTTGTCGATAATTTTTGCGTCTAATCATTTCATTTTATGACTGAAGTCCCATGCATGTTGGCAAATCATGGATTTTTCAAATTTTCTATTTTTTATATATGATTTATGTTTTTTTAATCGAACTTCAAATGGTCTGGAACTTTCTCCTATATAAAACTTGTAACATTCGCACGGTATTTTGTAGATGCAATTTTTTGTACTTCATAGTGCGTTTTTGAGTTTTGTTTTTGTTAATTGTGTTCGTAGTGTATTGTTGGTTCTAAATACTGTTTTAATTCTGAATTTGTTTCCTATTCTTTGGATATTTTCGGAAAATCTTTTTATGTATGGTATTGAAAGCATTTTTTGATGTGTATTGTTGTTTTGTTTTCTCTTTTTTTATTTTTAGGATTTTTATTCATTTCTTTCTATATTATTCTTTTAGGATTTTTGTTTCCTATTAGTGTACATCTCATTAGGACTTTCTCCTTCTTTAAAATTTCTTCGTTTGATGATATTAATTTTGCTCTATTATACATGGTTTTGATAATTCCTCGTTTGACACAGTGTGGGTGGTTTGAATCGAAGTTTAAGTATCTGTTTGTGTGCGTTGGTTTTCTGTATACCGATGTATTAATTGTTGTATCGTTTTTGCTAACTAGAATATCTAAAAACGGAAGTTTTCCATGTTGCTCTAATTCATATGTGAATTTAATAGTTGGTTCTATTTTGTTAATTGACTGTACAAAGTTTTTAAATAGTTCTGTATTATGAGGCCAAATAGCATAGACATCATCTACGTATCTCCACCAGATTAGTGGTTTCAATTCTTGTGTGAATATTACATCTTTTTCGAATTCCTCCATAAATGTATTACTAAAGATTGGCGATAGTGGACTTCCCATTGCCATTCCGAAGCTCTGTTTGTAGAATTGATCACTTATTTGAAAATATGTGGTATTGACGCATAAACCAAGTAATTCCATAATCGATGATATACTTAGTTTTGTTCTTTCTTTAAGGGTGCCGTCTTTTTCTAGTTTGTTTTTTATAATATTAAGCGTTTTGTTTATAGGGACATTTGTGAAGAGATTTACTACATCAAAACTTGCCATTGTGTGTGTATTTTCAATTTTTATATTTGACAATTTTTCTAAAAAATGTTGGTTGTCTTTTATAAGAGTCCGTTTTGCCTGCTAATGGATTTATAATTTTTAGGAGAAATTTTGCTAAATTATGGCATTGTGAATCTATTGAGCTTACGATAGGTCTTAAGGGAATGTCTTTTTTATGAATTTTTGGTAGACCGTAAAAGTGGGGTGATTGACTGTAATGTGGAACCAGTTTGCTTCTTCCTTTGTGTTCGAATTCATTTTTAAATTTAAATAAAGTTTTGTATATTTTATTTTCAATGGATTTTGTTGGGTCCGTTTCTAAACTGGTGTAATTCTCAGTGTTCAATAGTTCGTTGACTTTTGTGTTGTAATCGTTTTATTCATTATTACTGTTGGATTGCCTTTGTCGGCAAGTAGAATTATAATTGAGTTATCGTTTTTTAGATTGCGAATTGCTTTTATTTCGTTATTACTTACATTTGGCTTTATTTTGCGATTCTTTTCTATTTCGATTTTGCATATTATACAGGGAGTATTTGCAGTTGCTAATTCCTCGTAAGTCAGAACTTGCTCACATATGTTACGAAGAAGCAAGGTTTTAACCGAGTTCACACACACGTCCCACAAACCAGCAAAATAAAGCGCAGAAGGCGGTATAAAATTAAAAAAAATATGTGTTTTGCGGCAACTGATTTTGCGAAATAAATTAACTGATTATGGCCACCCTCAAAATTTGTGCCTCAATCACTGTCGAGATGTTTACAGTGGCCACGCATGGCAATAAATGGGCGCAGAAAAGCTGGAAAGGCATTGGTTGACATATCGGAAACTAATTCAGGGCGTAGTGGTTAGGTATCCATGCATATAAAGTGACAAAAATATGCTTTCAATACTTTAACCCCCGTATTCACAACATGATAATAGAGAAGAGGCCAGAAAGATCAACGCCCGAACTCAAAAGGTGCTCGGCTTGAGTGGTTCATTATGCAGTATGATGGCCGATAAGAATCTGCGATGCGGTAGTAGTCTACCAACAACGTACACACTGACCAATACTTGACGAATAAACTGTCTACTTTAAACAATCCAAAAACGTTAACGAACGTTCAACCATTTGAACACCAGCATGGAAGTACCTCAGATGAACAAAATTGCTATGCAAATCTGTATAGCGTACATTTACTAAGTCCAAGAGTGGGATTAGGGTACGTGAGATAAGCGATCACCAACTCGTAAGATTCTTTCTCTAATAAAGGGAACAACTTGTCAAGAGTCTTTATTAGTACTGATCCGCACTGGACTGTGTCCAATTCAATATAAAAGCGTGTCTGTTCAGTATATTTACTTAGGGGGTTGAAACCGCTATGGAGCTCGAAACAGGACAAAGGTCCAGTGTATTTTGCTAACGATTTTTGTATCTTATGGACAAAGCGGCGAGTTCAAGCGACAATGCGAATTATAAATTGAAAAGGCGAATTACTTTATAAAATCGTTTCAATCCAAGAAAGGTATAGCGACAGCGGTCAAAATATTCAAACGTTCATCGATGAGAACTTCTGAAGAACGCAAAGCATGCCCACCATAAAGAACAATGACACGAGTCGGAACGTAGTAAATCACGTGATCCGATATCGGCAAGATTATCAGAGGAAGGAATATGATACCAAAAAGCGCGAGAAGTATTTTCCTGAATATAAGAAACTCGATTTGCGAAGAATGTCTTCCATCGCAGCGGTGGGAAACGAAACCAATAAAGGCCGACCACGGAGTCGGACCAACAAAAAATTTTTTTAAAGCTAACATGGGGATCAAAAGTTTAGAGGCTAAAGGTTGATAGTTTCAACGCCAAAGCGACGGCTAGCAGTTTGAGTCTACACAAAGAGAGGGTACGAAGCGGAGCAACTTCGGACTTAGTACAAACTAAGCGAACCTCGTCGGAGGAAGAGGTAAGAAAATAAAAATAAACGATAACACAATAACCGCGTTCGGAAGTGTCCGCAAAACAATAAACTTCACACGTAGAAAATTGTAACGGAAATAGCAAGCGTGGTAAAGCAAAGTTGAAAAGAAGTGGTAATTCATGCAGATATCTTTCCCACAAACGAAGTAAGTCGGTGGAGGATTATCATTCCGTCTAATTTCAAAGACCACAAACGCCGAATTAAATGTTTCACCAAAACAGTTTGAGGAGATAATATTTCTAGAGGGTCGAAAATACGGGCTAAGTTGAAAAATAAGTTGGGCTTCGCATAGACGGTACACTAGAGCTAAAGTAAAAAACAAACGGTATCTGACATGAGAGTCAATTGAAGACCTAGAACTTTCAAAGACCGAGTGTCAAGATACGCAATGGAGCGAGGAAGTGTGAATTATTACGAAGCGGGAAGATACTTTAGTAATCTCCTACAATTTCTAAACCACTTATGCAGTTCAAAACCATCAAGTTTTAAAAGAGCGCTTGGTTGATTCCGTAAAGCCAAGGCTGACTCCATAGTCTTCACCTGACACGATATCATCGACATAGGTATGGTTACGAAGGGCAAAGGACACCAAAGGAAACGAATTTCTTTTGTTTGCAGCCAAATGCAGGGGATCGTATCACAAGAAAAGGGGCGCAATTTACTCCATAGGTAATGTTATTTAACCTGAAATCCCGAATAAGCTTATCGGGTAAGGAACGTCAAACAATTCGTTGATAATCACACTGATCAAGATTAACAAAGATTTACCTTTATATGTGACGAATATCTGCAGTAATAACACATGAATAAAGCCAAAATTGTTACGGTACTATCTTGTTAAAGCTTGGGCCCAACAAACAAATGATCATTTAAAGACGATCTACCTAAAGTTTTAGCGGAGGCGTTGAAAACTACACGTAGTTTGGTACCTATATTTTTGGTTTCACAACACAATGATGCGGTATATAATAAGAAAGGTCAGAAATAGACCTAGCTTGAACAGGTTGCAGGTGTTTGGAATTTAAGTAGTCGCGCATGAACGAAACGAATTGTTCCTAAACCATGCGCTGTAAAGCGAGATCACAACTACCGGGAAAGGAAGATTTTGGAACTTTGAAGGACAGAAAATCGACATACCGTTCTTGCTGATTGCGGCAGGGTGTAAACGTAATACTTTTCAACCTAGAATTCATCAGGTATGAAAGGTTTAGCGTCAAAAACCTATTCATCTTTCCATAATTTCGCAACAACATCTTCCAGCGGGTGAGACAGCTAGTGACTTTAAAAACTGGCGAGGCCGGTATGCTTTCCATTAAAGCATATCCAGAAATAGTGTTAAGAGCAATAGGTTGATCACTTGAACCTTAGATGCGGCCAATAATAAGACGTTAGGTGAGATATCAGCGCCAAGTAATAAACCAATAGGTCCAAATTGAGCGAAGAGCGGGTCAGCCAGTTTGAGCCTAGCTAGATGAGCAAAATTTTCAGAATAATTATTAGTAATAGGTAAATTTTCACAAATTTTGGGAAGTAGGACAGCTTCAAAATTAATAATAGGTGAGAAAGCGCGTTTGGGTTTGAGGAAAACTGTTATAGCGCCATGCATTATCGCGGGGCGCATGGCGCCTAAACCACTAAGGGTTAGAGAATGCGGAGTAGTGCAGAATCCCAAACGCTTGACACCATTGTGCGAAATAAAAGAAGTCATGCTACCCGAGCCGAGTAAACAACCAAATTTCTGGAAAGAACCAGAGCGGTTAGCGATTTCCACTTGAACGGTGGAGAGTAACACAATTGAAAGTTTGGAGGGAGAATTAAATAAGATAATATTTGACGTTGACGGCCACTACTACTAGACGAAGTGAACGTTGTCTCAGAAGCAGGAGGAGCGAATGACTTATAGCGGTCCTGAAGAGCGGAATTAGTAGTAAGTGAAACCGTAGAAGCAGTGGTAGCAGAGCTCAAATAAGCCTTGTTGCTAGTAGCAGTAGTGGGCTTAGGTGGTGTGCGATGAAAGTGCAATAAAGAATGATGACGATCATTACATTGGCGATACGAAACAGTGAATTTGCACGAAGCCAAAACGTGTGAACTAAGACAGTTAGTTGATACAAAGTTTTTGTTTTTTGACAGAGATGTAGTGATCTAGTGGAGAACGTTTAGCGAAATCATTACAACAATAAAGAATATGATCTTGATGACAAAACGTATAACATTCTTTTTCTGCAGGTGTTGTTTTGTTGGTTGCTATTGAAAAGGGAGTACCCAACACCACGCCAACTTCCCACAAAAGCCAAACTTAAAATGTTATTTTTTATCCGTAGATGGTAACTGGCTTGTTGGAGACTTTCGGACTAACTCTGAACTCTACTTCTGCGGGGAGCGACTATTAGGAGTCGGATAATGATTAACGGATAAACCAGGGCGCCACTACTATAAAATAAACAAGTACAAACAAATATCGTCAAACAAAGGTGTAGCAACTTCGGCGACCAAATTCCTCTTCAAAACCATGAAGGTTTGACCTTAAATTCATACAGACTGTACTTGTAATAAAACACGAAGTTCAATAAATAACACGATACAGCAGTTTGCGTTTTTAAAAAAAAATATACTAAATATACTAAAATTATACTAAAAGTATTAAAAAGTATTAAGTTTAGTTGGATTTGGAACTCACACCATCACACTACTTGTGCGAATGTGGCTGTTTGCTCAGTTTGCAGCATAAATAAATTCTAAAATTAATCACTGAGTAAACACGATGTCTTGCTTTTAATAGGAGGTTCTAAAATGTTAACAGAAATGAGAATTTGATATAGCCAAATTTTATACGTGTATTGAAATCAAACATTATACTCATAAAAAAAGATAAATATGAATAGAAAACGGTCAATTATTTGTTCAGTGAGATTTTAAAATAACTTTAGTAAACTTAGTAAAGTACAAACATAGATCAGTTTTTTACAGACACCAGATCTGATATAGATTTACAATTTTTAAGTACATATTTAACCAGTTAAATTTATAATTCTTGTTCAAAATAATTAATTGTATTTCAGAAAACAAGTTATAAATAACATATTAGCGTTAAGCTTCAACTTCCAGAAAAGCATTAACATTTAAATTTTTATCAAGATCCACGTAACAACTAAACGTGTTCGGCAATTCACGATTCCACAGGAGATGAGTAATTCAAATTTTTCCCGTCACGGGGAAACGATAAACAAACAGCTTGTCACTCAATAAAAAGTAGACTTACCGACTTATAGCAAAAGTTACCTTTAAAATTACAAATAACATCCAACAGCGAAACGGCTTTGCAACACAAATAGCAAGATGACCGGTAAATTTCCTCCAAAAAAAAATTGTTTACCCCAGATGGTAGTCGACCAAACAACAGGAGGTTTTCGAGAGTAATTGAAATTATTCCCTGTCCATTTTCTAAAAATGGCCTACATGACGTTCTAGATGTTGCACATCCAACTTAATACTCAACGAACGAACTCATTACAATTACGTAGTTATGACAATTTTACATAAAGAAAAATCAGAACTTAAGTTGCTTTTTGTTAATTTTATTTCTAAAGTAGTTGTTAAATCATTTTATGAATTTGTTGCTAGAGTTTTTGTTTTTTTTATTTTATCTTTATTGCGCTGGAAAAGTAAAAAGGAATAAATTTTTAGAACTCTAAATTTAACAATACGAAACATTGTTGAATCAGCCAGATCGGGTCACGTTTTGAAAGTCTAATATGGATGAAGTGCGACGCGAAGATTGCCACATTTAAAACTTTCCACATATTAACTGCACGAAGTTCTATCAACGAGTGTTTTGGAGGAGCCGAAATAGTCTGTTGCAGAACTCGCAGCTTTGCACATGGTTTGGACGTAAACAAAAGATACGATAGAATTATGTTTGACGTTCAACTTGTTATACTCCCGGCGTAACTATTATAACCCCGCGCCCGTGTGTTCAGAGCCACTTCCACAGTTGGCAACACTGATATTATCCACGTTCACATTATTGCACAACAAAGATATTACGACATAATTACGACTCAAATTGTATCACATGCCAAATATGTTTACAGTGATATAAGATGCACCTTAAAAAGATAAAATGTACTCACTTAAAAATGTGAAACTCTTCACGATTTTGCGGTCATCCTTGCGCAGGGGCGATGCTGATTTTCATGGATCTCGTTTGGGCGTTGTTTGGGGTGGGTTACGTCATGCCCTCGTTGATACCATGGAACTAATATACAAACCTGCCTCGTGAGGGTATCAAAATACCAATAAAATAATAGGGCATGACCCCTAAATCTAAGGTACCCAAACGTTTCGGAGCATTGCCTCGCAAGCTTGCTACAGTCGGTGAGAGGGTGAGGTTCATTAAGCTACAACACACTAAGATATAAATTTAGATTGTTTTATTAACTGTACAACTAATTAAACCTTAACCTAATGACATATGAGTACAAAATATATACAATATTTGCCGTTATATACAATAGGGCGCCACCGTAAGGAAGGGGAAGGCTTACGAACTTTATCAAGGTATTATCACTCGATGCACTTTGTTCTTGAAAATGGGAAAAGATTTTCACAAATACGCACGCAGAAAATTTTAACACTGCACTACTGTGGAGCTTTATAGTCCCCGGCTAGCTAAACACTATATGACTAAACCAAATTAAATGTCTAAATTCCTTAGGACTGGTCTACTTTTTAAGGATATAAGAACCAATTTCGGGCTCAAACACCCCAATACAATAATTAATTATATATACAGTATTCTAATAAAGTTCAAGTACACACAAAGATTATCACTACGGGAGTCCTTTACTACTATACCCGACCTGAATATTGCGTAATCAGGTAGGTTTCGTTGCTAAGCTATTGAGTGAGCATCCAGGCTACCGTCAAAATAACAATGTAGCGGTGTACCCTGCTGAAACTTCGCTGTCTGCAGAAATAAGTACTCAGGGATTAAAATTTCAACGCGTTCAACTTAAGCCCAAGCTCAGAGCTTTAATCTGAACGTCGGTATTTTTACAGAACGTCGGCACAATTTAGTTAAACAATTACGGATACATAATTCATAACACAACCCTTGAGTTCATTATTTAAAAAAATACCATAACCTCTGTTTTAGTAACTGGGAAAGTACTTACTTAGAATAAAATAAAAAACACACATTACTTTACTTTCAGAAGCACAGAAATCAACAACCTGTCTGTCGGAAGTATCGAAATAAAAAAGCCCCTTCCATCCCACGCTGAACTCCTTATATACCTTTAAGTTAATTGAAAAATACCCAGTCCAGTTTAGCTCTCATAATCGAAAAGGTTAAGCCTGTCACAAATCTTAAAAGTTAATTAAAACTAACAATTGCTTTATGATAGCCAAAAGCTTCCTCACAAGAAAACTCCGAAACTATAATTTTAGTTAAGTACCCAAACTAATTGAAAATTATTTAGACAACTCGGTCTGCTTTATACATAACTAGGGTCTTAGCTACTTGATTGACATCTATTAGTAGATACTACTAATCTGACACTTTAAGTGCCTTCCAAGTAAAGCTTCGTACCTTTGGAATGTTAATTAAATTTTTGGATTATATTTTCCAAGAACCCTGCTCTGGCTACTTGGGAACGGAGCTTTTGAAGCCGTTTAAAATCGCAGACATATTTATGCTACAAAACTATTATCCTAATAATTGGGACGCTAAAGTTAAACTAGAAAATAAACTAATTTGAGAAATAATAGAGTTATTTTTACATAACCGATTGTACTAAAACAGTATGTTATAACCAGATTTAGCGTCTTCCTTCTTCTTTGTTCGTAAGTAGGACGAAGGAAAAAACCAGGTAAGGAACGATAAAGCCAGATAAAAAGGAAACCTACATTCTGAAAGAGAAAAGACAAAGAAACGACACAGGTAAACGTCCTGTTCGACGTCTCGTTGGCTAATAATGTCGTGTCACACACCGCGCACTTGCGCCATCACTCCGCGTCTGCGCATTCCTTTTGCTCAAACGCAACTGTCCGAAATCACGGAAATGCACAAGTCTATTTGAAATAATGGCGGGAATTTACTCACAAATTTAAACTTAAACTAAATATAATACATAGCCGATTTTCGGCATGTAACAAATCACGTAAATCGATTTATTTGAATTTTGTTAGATGTGTTTTTTATACATTAACGAGAATTAAAATACAGACTAAATGTGTTTGGCTTCATTTATTTCACTTATATAAAAGATAGAGCAATAGAACAATATCACTATACAAGGTGGATACAAAAATACTTGTACCTTGTTCCTAATTTTATACAATGTTTAGGTTTCGGAAAATTAGAACGTTTCATCCGGTAGATACAAAAATTATTCTGCCTTATTCGTAATTTTATAAAATATTTGGGTTTCGGAAAATTAGAACGCTTCAAGCGGACAGTTAATGACCTTAAGTCTGGTATATACTAACATGGAAACAGCAGAGCGATACCTGGACATATTGTTAGAATAAATAACTTTGTTCAAATCGGCTTTATAATAGATCGGAAAATTTGACAAGAATTTACAAGTATTTTCTAAGTAAGTAATTATCTTTGTATAGGTTGCAATAGAGGTGGGCTTCTGATGCAATTCAAAATTGCGAGTTACATGTACATTGAGGGTCTAGAATTTTGTGTACTAGAATGAAATCCCATTCCTTTACGCGTAGATCAAATTACTTAAGCACCTGCAAGTTAACGACACTAATTTTTGTAAGTCTGACGGATGGTTAGAATTTAACTTGGGAAATTTAGCAATGTTTTCTCAAAAAACGGAAGTAATACAGCAAATATGATATTTTTTTGCGGAGCGTTTTATGCGCAAGAGAGTAATTGGCGTCCGTAAGATCAAAGTTTTTAATAGTCTGCAATGGGGGCCCTTCAGTACTAACTGAAAGTACGCAGATTTATCCACGGCAGACAGCTCGTCATTTAAATGGAGTAAACTATTAAAGCGGTCAACAAAACTTTGAAATAGGCAAGCATTCCCTACAAAAGTAGGAAGAGTAAGCGGCGGTAGAGACACTTTTGACTTAAAAGTATTTGAAGGAATGGGTAAACTAGCTCGGGACGAGGCAGGTTTACTCGGACAAAGCCTTGAATAGAGTGATTTTATTAGAAAAGAAATTAGTATTGAACCGTTTACGAATAGCGTACTACCTTTCAAATTGGCCATCGGCGTCAGTTGCCGATATGATCCCACCGATTATAGAATTATGCTGAGCAAAAGTTTGCTCTAACACGTCAATCTATGTATAAATGGGTGCGAATCAGATCTAACATGCTTGGGTCATTTTCACGTTTGTGCGCATTGTCAAAGATGTCTTGAATCGAGTTTATTAAATTGTTACGTAAAAGTTGCACGCGTTTCAGTTTTTCCGCCACAACTAATTATATAAGCTAATGCAAACAAGAAACTATAATCAAATCAAGCCACCAGTATATAGAAATTTGATCGCAATTCTTGCTATACTTAATATACCAAATGAAAGCGACTTTAACTTAGTTCGTAAATAACTCAAGTAAAGCAAAAAGTTAAATGTAAATCCAAGAATTATTAAGTATTTACACCTTAATAAAACTAATAACAAATACTTAAAAATGATAAATTGAATGAATATACAAAATATACAAAACGAAGGTTTACCAGGCTACAATTGAATGGAAAGCGATACAAATTGATAAGCGGCGAATTTCTTTTGGTAAATAATGCAGTTATTGTAAAAGTAGCTTGTAAGTACAATATTCAGATTTGCTCGCAAAGGCTCTATGTCCTGTATTAACTTCACTAACCACAAATGATGGTAGAAATAGTAGACGTGTAAACATGAGCAAAGTTTATATAAGCGAAACCTTCAAGTACTTACTAGTAGTACTTCAAATTCAGACGGAGGCGGCTGGACGAGGAACTATCGACTTTTGGCGGAACCCAAAGTTTAATATTTTTATAGCATCATAGCTACAATCACACAAGCTTTTTTACAACTGTCGGGCACAGCACTACACAAAGTACTTGAAGGTTAATCACGATAAAAACAATAGATTATCCTATACACTACGGAGGGCGATTGACCTGCAAGCTATATCTTATGCGATAATTAAAGTTAATTTTAACTAAAATTGCAAATGGAATACTAAGCATAGATGGCATTATGGAAAATAGCCTTTTTATGTTGTGAAGGATGAACATAATTAGAAGGGATGCTACTATCAGTATGTGTGGGTTTTCTATGGATGTTGAAGGTTAGTTTAGTGTCTATAAAAGTGTTACAGGCGGAAAAGCTACTAAGTATGTATTTTCCTTTAAAATTATAAAATGGGGGTGGCCTGTAAAACAAAAATTAAAGGGGGGTCACCGGCACTAGCTAGCGGAAGGTCGTGGATTATATAGAGAGTTAAAATTTTGCAGAAAGGGTTAAATTAATTTATAATATACTACAAAAAAGAATTGGCACTTACCTTTCAGAAATATTGTGGCTTAATGACAATTACCAAGGGCGCCAGACAAGTCGAGAATGTCCAAATGTTCGTGCAAAACTTTGAGAGACTTGTCATCCCAAGGAGGACAATTGTTCCTTTTAATCAATTCCTCACTTTTTTACTACTTATGCAACTTCCATGATAAAAAAAATAATAAAACAAACTATTGACTTAATCAACGGCGAACAAAACTATTTAATTAACAGAGCAATAAACGTGAACCTCTTACATTCATTGATTTTAATTTAGAAATTTAATTGAATAGGTGAATATGGAATTATGAAAATTTTGCGTACATAAGTAATTCCCAAACACTTATATGGAAGAAACTTATCTTATAAATTTTACATTAAATTAATCCTATGGTTTATGGCCAAAACGTCCTAACAAATAAATTAACCAAAAATTGGTCATGCTACTTAACTATAAAAAAACTTACTAAAAATTGTCCATTGTTTGATGGCTTGCCTTCCAACGTAGAACAGCTTTTAAATTGGGGGAGAGAATCTCGCTTGTTGCTCTTGTTGTTTGTGATTTTTAAATAATTGAATGGCACACGAACCCGGCAGGATCTTATTGACAATATCACTTAACTTGTGCGTCACACGCCTACAAGCTTTTTATTATTTACCTTGTATCACTATAAATCCGCGAACATACGGGCGTAACCCTCGCGAACTGGAAGAGTTAATTACACCTTTCCAATTTCACTATCATCATACTAAGTGAAATTTCATATCTGTGATGCCGGAGAACGCTACCCGCGTACTTCTGTGGCTACATTTCTACCTTTTGACCTACGCACAACCCCATTACAATCTCTGTCTTTTGGCTAAAGCCCTAAGTTATATAGATTAATTCATACTCTAACCATTATTTACGTCATATTTCTGTTATCCAATGACTGAACAGAACCTCCTCAAAAACAAGATTTTAGAAACCAAATCCAACCCCTTTTAAGATGAGGGTCACGGAAGCAATTATTTTTCTAAGGGTGTAAATATGTTGTATCTTCTAAGAATTTCTTAATTACTGAATTGTGGACCATACCCGTTGGCGACAGTGGTCTGCCATTAACAAAAGACCGGTTAACCCACTTGAGCCGGAATGGATTTTAAATACAATGGATGTCTCCAGACTACTTAAAATTACTTGCAATCTTTGAACAAATCAAATTGGAAATAGTTTTCGCTATTTATAATGTTTCGTTTTCTATAACCCTTGTCAATCAAAGAAATTAAGAAAATTAAGCTTTTCAACAGAAAATTGCTTTTCTTTATTTACGTTAAAAGGTACTATTCCATTTTAATTTTATCAAATTTGTCAATCTGTAACCGACCTAAGATTTAAGAGGGTTATTGTATTTGATTTACAAGGGTAGAGCTTTAAATTATGATGACCTGCCGCTGGAATTTCTAATAGTTTTAGCCTTAAGCTATTTGTAAACCTGGTCTTTTATGAGGGATGCAAACTAAAATATGAAAGTAATTTATTATTGGAATTTTTGTCTATAAGTTATGCAAGTTAATGAATTTTAATGAATTAATTGATCTGTTTATTAGTTAACATTACAAAATAATGTTACAAGAGATATGAAAAGGTTTAAAAACGTTAGTATATTATCATCATTAACTTATATAGTAAATGTTATCTTCGAATGTACAGTATTTATGATTTAGAAAAATTGGTTCACTAATTTTCCTCCCGTATAAAAAATATAACCCGTATCAATCATCCGTACTGGTGACAAAAATTTAGTTTTTGAAACGGATATAATACTAAAACTCTACCTCCATCATAAACAGATAATAATAGAAACAACTTACTAAGATTAACAAACATACATAAAAATTTACCGAAACTATGTAGAAAAATTAACAAGATAAAATACTATTAAAAAAGAAACATTACAAGTTTAATAACTATTTTTAAAAATAATAATCTTACTAACAAAAGCTGATAAAGCTAATGCACATTATTTTAAATAAGTCCAATTACATTCAATGTTCGAATAATTCATTTCGGTAAATAATTAAATAAAAATAGATTCTAAGACTATTAAAAATTTTAACACCAAGTTAAATTAAATAATTAAAACGAATAGTTATATAATGATGCCTCAAGTTAGTTTGTATAACACTATAAATCAGAATGCAATTTGTTCTAAATTTTATGTCCTATTGAAGCCTAATAAAGATCCGGCAGCAACAAAATTATCTGGTATTCTATTGTCTCCAGCTATAAAGCTGTACGACCTGACCTGGCTCAACAAAATTGTTCATGATATATGTAATTTATTTACCCAAGTACTGCCAACTGAATGTAACGAGCTGATAAAACAACTGTTATATGATTCCGAGATTGATCATACCACATTCCAAAAGTTTAACAGCTTACTAGATGTCTGTATCAAGAGTTTTTTCTATTCAACAATAAATATTACAAACAAAACGATGTTTTATCAATGGGAGGTAACTTATATACTTGGTTGGTAGAAGTGCTTTTAGAGAATTTCAAAAGTGAGTACGTATCTCAACATTATTTGTTTATTAATCATGTTGTGAAACAAAAAATACCATTTATTGCAATTTATCATATAAAATTGTAAATATACTTAAAAGTAATGAGATTCATATATTATTTACAGCACCAAATTCAATAAAGAATATGCTATAACACTTACATGATCCCACAGAATATCTAGACGAAAGTGGTGTTTATTAATTTATGACAGTCAATTTTGTCGAGTTTTGCTGTCATCAATTTTATTGTATTTGTACCTTTAGTAATTAAGATTTAGTACATGTAATATAGGTGATGGTTTTGTTTTCAGTCTTATAGAAGGTAATATACTTGGGTATTCGTCATTAAGGAAAATTACTATTATATAAAATTTACGATTAATAATTTATTTGTATTATTAACAAAACTATGACTGTCCTTGTAATAAATATTAGAATATATTCGCTTCATTATTTTCAAGTAGAAGAAATCAATTGCAAGATTTTCGTTTCATTTATTCAAAGTGATTTTCTAGTCATCTTGCCGTTACAGAAAAGTAGTACAGAGATTTCAGCATTTTAAGATTAACATTGCGTTTCTAAATTATCCATTATTTATATACATTCAAAGTTTATTCCAGATTAATAAATTCTTTATTCTAATTTAGATATTGATATCAGTGCAACACATGGTCATCACGCGCAGTACTGTTAAACCGATTGTTTGAAGGAATCAGTCAGTGACGTTTCGTTTTGTTAAGCTAATTTATTTTCGTCTATTGTTTATTCGAAGTATTGATCTTATAATGATTTACAAAATTATTTCTCTATCAGATTTTTCATTCTTTTAAGGGTACATGCTCGTTCGATATTCAGAATTTTTAATTCAAGTTAGTAAAACTTTGATACTACGTTTAAGTACTAGTTCGAAAGTGTTCCGCCTATGTTTATATTTTATTAATCTATCAAGGTTAATTTTGACCGTCAATTTATAGTTGATAACCGTTAGCTCTTGTTGAATTTCGATCCTCAAGAAGAAAAGACTTGTGTTACTGGCTCTTCTAAAATTTATAAGTTTATTCAATTTATGAATAGACATCCGATTGTAATTTGTTGGGATTTATTTTAGTCGAAGCTTTATAAACCAATTTACGTAGTTATTTTAGTAAACGGCATTTTTTGCTGGAATTTATAGTAACCATTTGTCTTTGAATGTGGGCAGCGTGTAAGTATGCCTTTGATTTGATTAATAACCAATATTAATTGTTACGTTTCTTAGGTACCCTTTTTTGTATAGCTTATCTTATTTTACGCGCAATCATTATGTTGTACATCGTATCCTTTATGGGGAAATTTTATTAAGAATTTATATATTGTGAAGGCTGAATTTTTGCGTTCGATTTTGTGGACATTGTTGTGGGTCCTAAAGAAAAGTAGTTGTTTGGGGATTCCTGAGGATTTCCTTTTATCCGTTTTTCAATATCCTGTGGAGAAACAACTTAGCAGTGCTATCAACGACCGGTATTATATTTTAGAGATAAGAACATATTTACTTTTCCAAAGACGAGTATTATATCTGCTATCATAATTTGCATATGAATGTTGTTTTGTACTTAAACATATACTATTTAAAACCAGTATTTATTCATATTTTCAATTCTAGCTTTTGTGATCCAACTGCATGCAATTGGTCATCAATTATTTGTTAACCTATTTTACATTCAAATTCAACTAGGACTAGGACTGAACTTGTCAGCTTTACGTTTTTTCCAATAGATGCTTTGGTTTTACCTCAGCTTTATTTTTTTATATGGTAGTTTAGTGCAGCCAAAGGCCGATGAACCCGTCCTGACCAAGAGGACTCTGTGCTCTCAACTGTAGCTCAGATATCGTAAGATAGTACATAACTAGGAGTGGCCGAGGTAAGTGCTTTTGAGTTGTTTCACATATTATTTCCTGAAGTTGCACATAGAAGTATTAAGTTTGGTAAACATTATATATTTCAACGGCAAACAATTTCTTATTAAATTTAAAGTGAAAATTTACCGTTGCAAATTGACCTGCACCACCTGTAAAATGAATAATATAAATATTACGTAAACACGTAGGACAGGGCGTTCTATCAATACCAGACTTAAAGAACATCTACGTTGTCCCATTCGACAATATCAATCTATAGGTCAATCTGACATTAAATCTGCATTTGCACAATATCTCAAATTAAAGTTGCATGATATTAATCCTTATTTCGAATGGACCTGCACCTTGCCAAAGTTCCAGATTACTAGAACAGGTGAAATGGCTTGCGTGTTCGAATGAGCTAAAGAGCCAAACTACAGGTTCAACCAAACTAGTAGGGTCTTTAGTGAGGAACCAGACTGAAACAGTTTCTCGAAAGAGGACTCTTTCGGTACTTAGATTGGTAGCGACTATAGGGGTCGGTATGACAGTTTAGGACATACTACCGCAATGTGGAAGGCAACGGGAACCACCACATTACCTCTCAAGTACTCAGCGTACTTAAATTGAACTAAACATGATGGCATTCTCTGCGGTAAAAGATTCAGGAGTTAAAATCGTCCCTACATGTGATTTTCCAATGCTCCACCCGAAGGTACTACATTGACCAGGAAGCGAGTTTTTAACCTGGAAAATTTGGAATTTTGCCGAACCCTTGCTGTTCCAAGCAAGGTAGAGATCTTTAGCGTGCCTGACAACACTCACACACGGGACCTCCATTTTACCTCTCATCCGAACGAGGGTGTATTTTAGTGAAAAATGATCGCCAAACATTTTTCAAGCGGACCAAGTCGAGATTCGAACCCGGGACCTTGGGCGTATTAGTCACACACATACCAACTACGCCATGGAGCCGCCAGTTGAAATAGTCCCCATTCGGATCTCTGGGAGGGGACTATTTCGGAGGATGCGATCAGAAAGTTCAGAATAAGAATCGGAACATTATGCAAGTGGGAGCGTGGAATGTTGGAAGTATGAAGCTAGTAGGTAAGCTAGAAAACCTAAAATTGAAATGAATAGGTTAGTACTAGACACAGTAGGAATCAGCGAAGTTCGGTGGCCAGAAGCGGGAAATTTTTGGAGTGGAGACTTCAGGGCAATTCTTACAGGAGCAAAGGAAGGAAATCTGAGTGTGGGGATAGTTATGCAAAATAAGATAGGATACTGTGTAGAAAATTACTTACAAAAGAACGAAAGAGTACTCATGGTTAGATTAGAATCAAAACTGGTCAACACAGTAATAATATAAGTATACATGTCCACTTCTAACTACAGTGACGAAGAGGTAGAAGCGATATACAAAGATATCGAAGACATTAAAATACGTAAAAGGATATGAAAATTTAATAATTACGGGGGATTTTAATGCAGTGGTAGGTGAGGGTAGGGAAGGAGCGATAGTAGGTTTATTTGTTTTAGGCACGAGAAACGACAAGGGAAACAGGCTGGTAGAATTTTACGACAAGAACAATTTAATCATCACAAACACATTATTTCAACATCATGCTAGAAGACGATACACGTGCAAGATGCCAGGAGATATAGGAAGATATCCAATAGATTACACTCTTGTTAGACAACGGTTTAGGATTCAAGTAAAAGACTGTAGAAGCTACCCAAAAGCAGATATAGACACTGACCACAATATCGTAATTATGAAGGCCGCACTTAAATTTAAAAATTTGAAAAAAAGAAACGGAAAAAGGCACTTGGACCTACAGAAACTAAAAGAGAAAGATATTCAAGAAAGATTCGAAAAAAGGTCAAATGAATTGCTCAAAGATATCGGGAAAATATCTGATACTAAGGAAGTAGAAACAGAATGGAATAACATTAAATCCAGCCTAGACATGGCGGCCAGAGATATTCTGGGGTATACACAAAAAGAAAATAAGAAACCATGGATAACAAATGATATCCTGAATTTAATAGAAGAAAGACGAAAATACAAAAATAAATCAGACGAAACAGGAAAACAGAGATACAAAGCCATAAAATGGGAAATTATTCGAAAATGCAGGAAAGCTAAAGAACAATGGATTGATGAAAAGTGCAAAGAGGTACAAACGAAGATGGAAATAGGAAAGACAGACGAGGCATACAAATTAATTAGAATGAATTTTAGGGATATAAAACCGTATAGCAAAAATATAAGGGACGCACTAGGAAACGTCATCATAGAAAACGTAAAGAAAGTGGGTAGATGGCAAGAATATATAGGGAATTTATATGCAGGAGAGGAACTAACTGCATTTGAACAGGAATCATACTTTGAAAATGATGACTTAGGAGATCCTATACTTAGAGATGAGTTTGAATTAGCATTAAAGAGTCTGAAAAATGGTAAGGCGCCGGGTACAGATAAGGTGCAACCAGAAGCTTAAAAGCCGCTGGACAAGCAGTAACAGAACGTCTCTTCCAACTTGTAAGCTATGTGTATGAGACAGGCGAGATACACAAAGATTTCAAACGTAGCAACATAGTAACTATACCAAAAAAGAAAGGCGCGGATAGATGTGAAAATTTTCGAACAATAAGTTTGACAGCACACGTGTCAAAAATATTAACTAGAATTGTGCAAAGACGAATGGAAAAACGGGCGAAAGAAATACTAGGAGAAGACCGATTTGGGTTTAGGCGAAACAGGGGAACACGGGAGGCTATTTTAGCTCTGAGAGTGATAATAGAGAAAACAATAGAAAAAAGGGGAAAGCGTGTATATAGGGTTTGTAGAACTGGAAAAAGCATTCGACAATGTAAAATGGAAAAAAATGTTTGAAATACTGAAAAAGATTGGAATGAGTTATAGGGATAGACGAATAGTACATAGCTTATACAAAGAGCAAACAGCAGTAATAGAATTAGAGCAGGAACGTAAAGAAGTAAATATTACGAAAGGGATGAGATAGGGATGTGCCCTATCCCCATTGATTTTTAACTTGTACATAGAAGAGGCAATGAATACTGTCAAATGCAGGAAGACATTTGGAATTACTATGCAGGGACAAAAAATTGATATGCTTAGATTTGCAGATGATATAGCAGTATTAGCCTCTAGCAAGGAAGAGTTAGAATCTGCTCTTAATGAAATGGAAACGGTTCTAACAGAGAGATACGGTATGAAAATTAACAAAACTAAAACTAAAGTTCTAGTATGCAAAAGTGGGGAAAATAAATCAAAAACATGAATACAAGTATGTAACACGAACTTACAAGAGGTTAAGGTTTTCTGCTACCTAGGAAGCCAAATAACGCAAGATGGGAAAAGCACAAAAGATATAAAACAAAGATTAGCACAAGGTCGTGCTACATTTAACAAAAAAAAAGCAACTACTGTGCTCAAAGACCACAAACATAGAAACAAGGAAAAGATTGTTTAAAACATATGTGTGGAGCACGGCACTGTATGGCTGTGAAGCCTGGACAGTAGGAGAAGTGGACAAGAAAAAGGTAGAAGCCTTTGAAATATGGTGCTACAGACGTATGATGAAGATATCATGGACAGACAAAGTTGAGAACGAAGAGGTACTAAAAATGGTAGGGGAAGAAAGAAACATTTGGAAAATGGTAAAAAATAGGAGAAATAGGATGATAGGCCACATACTACGGCATGAGGGAGTAGTGCGGAATATATTAAAAGCAGAGACAAAAAAAAGAGGCAGACCTAGGTTAGACTACTGCACACAGATAGTAAAAGATGTAGGCTGTAGGTGTTTCAGGGAGATGTGTAGGCTAGCCCAGAATAGAAATCAATGGAGGTACGCGTCCAACCAATCCCAAGATGGATAAACTAATGACGAAAAATAACTGTTCTTAAACATGATGATTATTATAAGTAACTACAAGAATTGGTTGGACAATATTCTCGAATAATGTTAAGTGTGTGAATGGATTTACTGAAAAACCATTATTTCGGCAAATGTCTAAGTGTTGGGGGATCTTGGTAGCCACAGGTTGCTTAACCCCCTTCACTGAATCTTGGTGAAATGGGGCATAAAATTAGAAAATAATAGAAAGGGAACGAGCTGAATACACATGTTGTGTGAGAATTTCAGGGAACTATGTGGGTTAGCTCAGAATATAAATAAGTGCAGGTACGTGTCCAACCAGTTTTGAGACGGAAAATCTTGTCACGGAAAATTTAAGTCAAGTTGACGGCCACTAGAAAAGTGCTTAGGTAGCGGCTTTTGGGTTGGGGGTGGTGACAACTTTGCTCCGGCTTAGTCAGGGTGAGACTCTAATTCAGGGTAGATCAGAAAATGTACTGCACAGATTAAATTAATAAGGGTTAGTATTGAATCAGAGCCTGGACAGGGAATGCCAAGGCGCCAGGAACTGATAAAAATAAAGGAGCGTATGAAACCTAAAGTCTTAGTTCCAACAGACTTCGAAGGAACCCCCTTCCAGATCATAAATATAAAACACGCAACTTCACAAAATAACTATCTTTAATATCGCATCGGAACACAAATACAATTAATAACAAAAATTCCAAATACCAGTTGAATTTCAATATTACATCAATTATGGTTAACACAAGAATAGAAAATACAAAATTAGTAAATATTACTGTAAGGAACCCTGCACGAGTGCATATCAGGGAAGAAGAACTTTTAATTTCTCATTCACTTTAAAGTTATTTATTACTCACGTACTCATATACCCTTGGCCAAGAAAGCATGTAGTAGTACGTAAAATGCACCATAAATTAAGTGCTAGGTGTTCTAACCTCAATTTCAAATAAGCACCTCGTGGGAGCAATTTCTAACAATAGTGTAAATATTAGATCCCTTAACGTACTGTTGAAATATTTCATTAATAATCTTAATAAATCACTCTAGGCCGTAAAGAGGGTGCCTAGAAATATACTAAAAATTTGTTTTAAATATTAAATTTTGTACATCAGTATTACTAAATTCTGAATGAAGTAGAGGTACTTCCTATGAACAGCAATACCTCAAATTATTAATATTAAGTACTAATAAGGAAAAAAATAATAAAACCAAAATGGCACAAAATAAGCACAAACACTAACAACGAACAATAAATACATGGAATAATCTTACTCAATGATTAGCTTCTGTACGTGGTTATCTCACATCAACGGTCGTCGAAGTCCTAGGCTGCTGGAATGGTAACCCAGAGCAACGACAGCTGGTCGCCAACGCCAATAAATGATAGATAATAAAGTTGATAGTGCGACAACGTTCTTGAGATAACGGACACAGGAGCATAAACAGAATGAAGAGCATACGTATAACGCACAATGAGAAGGCGTAGGGAGGACAAAGAAGAAGAAGAAGTAAAAGGACCCACGTAAGTGGGTCAATTAAATGTGCACTAACTGATTTAGAGATAACAGGACGTTACAATATTTAGATTTCAATAACGAACATCTGCACCAATTATGAACGGTGATGATGAATTTAAATCCACTACAAGTGAAAATCGAAGCTTGCAAAAGGTATTCTAAAACCATAAAACCAAAATTGCCAAACTCCAATAATTATTTGTCGGTACTACCTAAATCCGTAATTAATACGTTTATATCGGCAGAATCCAACTTTCACCAACAACGATCGAAATAAGAATGCCTCTTATCCACAAGGACAAAAGCAAAGTACAGCTTATTATCATATTTGTAATTTCCAATGCAGATAAGTAACGTAAATTTGAGTATACGGCAATAACTTGTAATTATGAAGGTTAACACAAATGAAGCGCAAAGGTAACAACGATATAGATAGCAGAACAATGCTATCAGCAGACAATTGAATTTAGAAATATTATATAAATAGAATGCTGACACAGAAGTGTCGACCGGAAGGTTACAATCTAATGACGAAAAAATAAGCGCAGATAAATCTGATGATTAGTATAAACAACTAGTTGTTGGTTGCGAAATATCTGCAACCAATGTTAACTGTGCGAAAAGATATATTGGAAAATATATTAAATCGGTAAATGGTTAAGTGTTGGGCGAACTTGGCAGCCACAGGCTGCTTACCTCCCGTCAGAACCACTGAAGGTCGGAGAAATAGGGTATATAGCTGTAAAACAATAGAAGGTGACCGAACTGCATCTAAGAAAAAAGAACAGCGTCTATGAAGAAAGACAACAAACATAGAACAACAAGAAAATTGTTGAAAGCATATGTGTGGAGCACAGCACAGTATGCCTATGAAATACGGGCAGTCTGAAACGCAGACAGAAATACGGTAGCAGCCTTTTGAAATGCTGTGCGTTAGATGTATGAGGACAATAGCATGGACTGACAAAGTTAATAACAAATAGGTTATAGAAATAGTAAGGGAACAAGGATATCTGGGGAAAAAGAGATATCTAAGGACGGAATACGTTCTAAGGCATTTTTGGGAAATAGTATGTGATATATACAAGCAGAGATATGAAGAAAGAGGTAGATGTAGACCTAGATCAGATAGTGATAGTTGCAGCCTGTGCAAATTTTAGGGAAATCTGAAGGTTAGTTTAGAATAGGAAACAATGATGGTACGCGTCTAACCAGTTCCAGGACTGAAGACTTATTGATGATGATGATGAAAAAAAGAAACGGAAAAGGGCACTTCTGACTTTGAGAAACTAAAAGATAAAGATAGTCAAGAAAGATTCGAAAAAAATCAAATGAATTACTGAAAGATATCGGGAAAATATCTGATACTAAGGAAATAGAAACAAAATGGAATAACATTAAATCCAGCCTAGACATGGCGGCCAGAGATATTCTGGGGTATACACAAAAAGAAAAGAAGAAACCATGGGTAATAAGGATATCCTGAATTTAATAGAAGAAAAATGAAAATACAAAAATAGATCAGATGATACAGCAAAACAGAGATACAAAGCCATAAAATGGGAAATTATTCGCAAATGCAGGAAAGCTAAAGAATAATGGATTCATAAAAAGTGCAAAAGGAACAAACCAAGATAAAAGTAGGAAAGATAGATAAAGCATACAAACTAATGAGAATCAATTTTAGAGATATAAAACCCTATAGCAAAAATATAGTAATAATATGTAGAGAATTTATATGCAAGAGAGGAACTAACTGCATTAGAACAGGAATCACACATTGAAAATGATGACTTGGGAGATCCTATACTTAGAGATGAGTTTGAATTAGCATTAAAGAGTCTGAAAAATGGTAACGCACCGGGTACAGATAAGGTTCAAGCAGAAGCTCTAAAAGCCGCTAGACAAGCAGTAACAGAACTTCTCTTCCAACTTGTAAGCTATATGTAAGAGACAGGCGAGTCAAACGTAGCAACATAGTAACTATACCAAAAAAGAAATGCGCGGATAGATGTTAAAATTTTCGAACAATAAGTTTGACAGCACACGTGTCAAAAATATTAACTAGAATTGTGCAAAGACGAATGGAAAAACGGGCGGAAGAAATACTATAAGAAAACCGATTTGGGTTTAGGCGAAACAGGGGAACACGGGAGGCTATTTTAGCTCTGAGAGTGATAATAGAGAATACAATAGAAAAAGGGGAAAGCGTGTATATAGGGTTTGTAGATCAGGAAAAAGCATTCTACAGTGTAAATTGGAAAAAAATGTTTGAAATACTCAAAAAAATTGGAATGAGTTATAGGGATAGACGAATAGTACATAGCTTATACAAAGAGCAAACAGCAGTAATAGAATTAGAGCAGGAACGTAGAGAAGTAAACATTAGGAAAGGAGTGAGACAGGGATGTGCCCTATCCCCATTGATTTTTAACTTGTACATAGAAGGGGCAATGAATACTGTCAAATGCAGGAAGACATTTGTAATTACTATGAAGGGACAAAAAATTGATATGCTTAGATTTGCAGATGATGTAGCGGAATTAGCGTCTAGCAAGGAAGAGTTTGAAGCTGCTCTTAATGAAATGGAAACGGTTCTAACAGAGAGATACGGTATGAAAATTAACAAAGCTAAAACTAAAGTACTAGTATGCAAAGGTAGGGAAAATAAATCAAAAACAAAAATACAAATATATAACACAAACTTACTAGAGGTTAAGGATTTCTGCTACCTAGGAAGCCAAATAACGCAAGATGAGAAAAGCACAAAAGATATAAAACAAAGATTAGCACTAGGTCGTGCTACATTTAACAAGAAAAAGCAACTACTGTGTTCAAAGACAACAAACATAGAAACAAGGAAAAGATTGTGTGGAGCACAGCACTGTACAGCTGTGAAGTCTGGACAGTAGGAGAAGCAGACAAGAAAAAGATAGAAACCTTTGAAATGTGGTGCTTCAGACGTATGATGAAGATATCATGGACAGACAAAGTTAAGAACGAAGAGGTACTAAAAATTGTAGGGGAAGAAAGAAATATGCGGGAAATGATAAAAATTAGGAGAGATAAGATGATAGGTCACATACTACGGCATGAGGGAATAATGCGGAATATATTAGAAGCAGAGATAGGAAAAAAGAGAAGCAGAGATAGGAAAAAAGAGAAGCAGAGGTAGACCTAGGTTAGACCACTGCACACAGATAGTGAAAGATGTAGGCTATAGGAATTTCAGGGAAATGTGTAGGCTCGCTCAGAATAGAAATCAATGGAGGTACGCATCCAACCAGTCGCAAGATGGATAAATTAAAAACGAAAAACGTAACTGTACTTAAACATGATGATTATTATAAGCAACTACAAGTATTGGTTGGGCAATATTCTCGAATAATGTTAATTGTGTGAAAAAATTTACTGGAAAACTATTAATTAAGCAAATATCTAAGTGTTAGTGGATCTTGGCAGCCACAGGCTGCTTAACCCCTTTCACTGAATCTCGGTGAAATAGGGCATAAAATTAGAAAACAATAGAAGGGAAACCGAACTGTATGCAGGCTGTGTGTGAATTGCAGGGAATTGAGTAGACTGGCTTAGAATATAAATAAGTGCAGGTACATTTCCAGCCAGTTTTGAGACGGAAAACCTTATGACGAAAAAATAAGCGCAGATAAATGTAATGATTATTATATACAACTTCAGGTATTGGTTGTGAAATGTCTGCAACTAATGTTGACTGCGCCGAAACATATATTGGAAAAAATATTAAATCGGTAAATGCTCAAGTGCTGGCGGAACTTGGCAGTCACAGGCTACTGCCCCCTCCACAACCACTAAATGTCGGGGAAATAGGGTATATAATTATTATACAATAAAAGGGGACCGAACTGCATCAAACAAAAAAGAACAGCGCCTATGATGAAAGACAACAAACATAGAAACAAGAAGCAAATTGTTGAAGGCATATGTGTGGAGCACAGCACAGTATGCCTATGATAGCATATAAAAAAATGGCAGTGGCCTTTTGGAATGCTGTGCTTCAGATGTATGAGGATGATAGCATGTAAAGACAAAGTTACTAACAAATAGGTTATAGAAATAGTAGGGGAACAAGGAGATCTGATGAAAGAAATAGGAGAAATAGAAGGGCAGAATACGTTCTAAGGCATTTTTGGGGAATAGTATGGGATATATTACAAGCAGAGATAGGAAATAAAAGGTAGATGTAGACCTACATCAGATAGTGATAGATGCAAACTGTGCAAATTTTAGGCAAATGTGTAGGTTAGTTCAGAATAGGAAACGATGATGGTACGCGTCTAACCAGTTCCAGGACTGAACACCTAATAATGATGATATTAATCCCTTCAAAGATTGTAAGCTATTACACCCCACAAACTCAAGTTTATAGAAGGTCTATATGGTAGAAAGTTTTGAAATACAAGCAGCATTACTAGACAATAACAAAAATTATTTAAATACGTTTAAATACGTTAAGTACGTTATTGAAAATTGTGTTATAACATCCTAGAACCTATGTCTTTCATTATCATACACCTCGTTCATAATAAATTATAGTTGTAAATCTTATATAAAACCATTAAGTTGGGTTTTAATATACTTGTTTACCGTATTATATAGTTCACTTTTAACATGATGGATTTATCTATGAACTTCTCTGCATTCACCCGTCGAGTATGCGCTGTTACAGTGACATATGTCAATTCACTTGTTCGGTGGACACCTGATAGTAACTTAAACAAAAAATTTTGTTACAATGATTAGTTACATTTTATCAAGTCATCACGGTTTCGTGATGGCTTATAGACTAATACACCTTAATCGAAAAATTATGTAACTTTTGTTTTGATCTACCTCTTTTGTAATTGCAATATCCTAGATTTTTACTTTACATTCAATAGTAGTAAGTCTCACATAGTTTGACATAATTTCTATTTAGTTTATTGCAAACTATTCTACGTCATGAGGATGGCCGGATCTTTTGATTTATAGACGGCCGAAATAAATGTCCACAACTAAGAAAACAAATTTTAAACAAATATTAAATGTATAAGTTGTGAGACAGATTTTTTTTTTTTTTTTTTTTTTTTATTATACAGCATCAACTACTGGGTCATTAGCTGTATTACTCTATATTTAATATTTTATCTTCAAATAGTATAGCAACAGGTCACGTGTCAAAAACGGGTTTCGGGACAGTTTGGATATATTTTTGTTGCAGGTGAAGAAACATTTCAGATGTGTCTATACAGGTTGATAGCTTTTACAAATTGCAGTAAATTCCTTGATGCACTTGTACTTCCTTCAAAACATTCTCGAGTGTGTGCGCGATGTTGTATTGTAGTCGTTGTTGTTGATATTGTCGGCAGTTTAGAAGTAGGTGTTCAACCGTGAGAGGCACGTTGCAGCTTGTGCATGTAGTTCTTTGGTTACCTCGAAGTAAGTACTGCTTGGTCAAATTTGTATGCCCTGTTTTTAAACGGATGAGAACAACGGTATCTCTTCTAGTTAGCTCTTCACTCGCTGACTTTGTTATACGGGTTGCATGTAAGGCACTGCACCTATCATCCCAACGATTGTGCCATGCCGTTTGTATTTTTCTTTAATTACTGTAATGAAGTCTTCTGTTGTAATGGTTGACATGTCTATAGCATTGTTTTCAGCTGCAGCGTGTGCAGCTTTATCTGCCATTTCATTACCGTAAATCCTACATGGCTTGGACACCATATTAGCACAACATGTTTGTCGTTCAATTCTAACCAGTTTAATAGTGACAGTATATGATTGATAATTGGGTATTGGGTGAAAACTATAGGGCATACGAAGAGATAATATAGCACTTAAGGAGTCTGAGCAAATTAAAATTGATTTATAGGGGCATGTTTCGGCAAAGCGCAATGCTTGCCATATTGCATATAGTTCTGCCGTATATATACTAGCGCATTTATTTAACGTCCAGGAATGAGCTGTTCCTGATACAGCAATTGAGCTACCTACACCGTTATTAGTTTTGACCCATCCGTATATATAATGTATGCAGAGGATATTCTGAAATGATGCAGTTGAATGTAGTGATAAAGAGTGATGGAGGTGTATCGCTTTTCAAAAGTTTAGTACAGTCAAGTCGAATTTGTGTAGGTGTAGCTGTCCATGGAGCTACTTCTATGTATGATGTTGGGTATAAAGAGGGGATATCCAGATTAAATGCTGACAACATTTCATGACATCTCACTCCGAGTGGTCTTGATCTGGTCTGCTGCGTAGAGAACAGTTGTAAAAGTTCTGGAGAGAAAATAAGTGGTCGGACAGGATGGAGTGCTTGGGAACACAATTTTATGCTGTAGCTCAAACATAGCTTTTGTCGACGTAGATCTAACGGCAGAAGGTTAGCTTCGCAGCAAAGCAGTACATATGGCGATGTTCTAAAGGCACCTGTTGCTAGACGGATTGCTTGTCCCTGAATTGAGTCCAATGTACGTAAGTGGCTTTTCCGGGCAGACGCATACACAACACTTCCGTAGTCCATTTTAGTCAGTACTAGAGCTTTATACATATTTAACAAAATGTCTCTGTCTGCGCCCCAATTAAGATTAGATAGGCAGCGAAGAGGGTTTAAGGCCTTGCGACAGCGATTGACTAAATCATTTATATGAGGTTTCCATGTCAGCTTCCGATCAAATGTGACCCCAAGGAGCTTGACGCAATCCGCACCCTTTAAGTTGTTGCCTTGAATTGATAGAATGGGATCATCATGCTGATGTCGAAGTCTGCAGAAATGTACATAGTGTGATTTACTGGCAGCAAAAGTGAAGCCTATATTATTTGCTTTTGATACTAGTTTATCGATGGCATTTTGGAGCACTTGTTGAATTTCGCTGATCAAGTTTGCCGAATAGAATATAATAAGATCGTCTACGTACATTGATCTGCCAACATTTTCGGGGATTGTTCGCAGAAGTGCATCAACAGCAACTGCAAATAGTGTAACGCTTAATGTGGACCCTTGTGGTACACCGTTGTCTAGAGGATGTGGCTTAGATAAATGGCTTCCAACTCTAACCCTGAATGATCTGTTCGTCATAAAATTTTGAATAAATTGGGGTAGACGACCTCTAAAGCCCCATTTGTGTAGGGTGAGCATTATGATGTATCGCCAAGTACGGTCGTAGGCTTTTTCAATGTCAAACGTAACAACTACAAGATGCTGTCGTATTGCAAAACTATTCAAGATGTTTGCTTCTAGTACGGCTAGTTGATCTGTGGTAGATCGAAACTTACGAAAACCTACCTGGGATGGGTACAATAAATTGTTTGTTTCAAGATACCACACTAACCGCGAATTAACGATTTTTTCTAAGATCTTGCTTAAGCAACTCGTTAACGAAATTGGCCTATAGCTGTTAGGGCTTTTTGGGTCTTTATATGGCTTTAGTAGAGGAATTATGATAGCTTCTCGCCAGGAGTCAGGTAAGGTACCGGTTTTCCAAATGTTGTTGTATAGTTTTAGTAGTGATATCTTGTTTGAGATAGGTAGATTTTGTATCATTTGGTATGTGATCATATCAGGTCCTGGGGCGCAATTTTTAGTTTGTTGTAGAATGTATTCAAGTTCGGTCATTGTTATATCATTGTTATATGCTGATGAGTGAATGTCGTTGAAATCTAGGGGACCCTCTTGTGCCCACTTTTTGGCCAAAAAGGCTAGACTATAACTGTCGTTACTACTCTCATCTTGAAAGCGCGAGGCAAGTAAACTTGATATGCTCTCGTTTCCCACAATGGTTTGAGTGTTATCTATTAACACCGGGGATACTAGTGGAAACTTTTTCCCAAGAATATTTCTGATATTTCTCCATACATCTGATATGGGAGTATTGACGGACAGCTTAGCGACATATTCCTCCCAGCTTTTCTTCTTAGCTAAAATTATTTTACGTTTAGCTATAGCACGTAGGCGTTTAAAGGTGACAAGGTTGCTGTGGATGGGATTACGTTTAAAGGAATTCAGCGCAGCTTTCTTTTCATGTATTGCCCTTTTTAATTTCGTCGTTCCACCAAGGCACCGAGTTTTTAGTGTTATTAGAGACAATGGGGATCGTTTGCCTAGCAGCGGACAGCATTGTTGCCGTAATATGATTTACAGATTCCTGAATATCCTCATGCGGTTCAAAGGGTGCTATAAGACTAGAAAACTTACTCCAATCGGCTTTAGCATAGCACCAGCGTTCAGTGGAGGGTTTATATGAGATGTTGGGAATATCGATACAGATTGGAAGATGGTCTGAAAAGACATATTGTTTTAAGGTTCTCCAAGACAGGTAATGACCTATTTGGGGTGAACATATAGACAAATCTATGGGCGTAAGGTTAGATGAACGTGAATTTATATGCGTTCCTTCCCTGAATTTAGGATAATGAGGTCATTGTCTACTATAACCCGCTCAATAGCTCTCCTGATGCATCGGTCCGTGTAGATCCCCACAGCGGGTTGTGAGCATTGAAGTCTCCTACGATGAGGAACGGTTTTGGCAGTTGTGTGAGAAGGTTGTTTAAGTTATTGACCGACCAGTGCGAATCAGGAAAATAGATATTGCAAACTGTGAATTTAACTGGGTGTAAGATTTGAACGGCAACTGCTTGTAGGGTTGTGATTAGTGGAATGTGCAAAGCTGCAACTTCGTTCTTGATTAAAATAGCTACTCCATCTTTAGCTCTTCTATGTGGTACCGCGTCACAGCGATAGATATTAAATCCCCGTAGATTGAAGCAATCTGCAGGTTTGAAATGAGTTTCTTGTAAACAAATACATATCGGAGACTCTTTGGCCAATATGAGTTTAAGTTCATTTAAATGTGAAATACATCCGTTCAAATTCCACTGGAGAATAGTGTCCATTGAGAAAGTGTTACTTAGGGATGGAAAGCGGCTTTATGTATGGCCTTTAGTAGAAACAATTCTAAATCGATGCGCAAGATGAATTGGATAACCTGTCTATACTGATGGCTCGAGGTCGACCTCTAGGTCTGCCTCTTTGCTCTTTGGTGCTTCACCTCGATAAATTTACCGGAGGTAATATTTTGTCTTGGTGAATTACCGTGTTCTTCACCAAGGCATAGCTCTTTTGAGGGCGCTACAAAATGTGGAGCAGCTAGTGGCTGCTGCTTGACCTCCGGAGAAATTTCCAGAGGTCGTTTATAAGATGTTTGTCGCCCTTCGGGCGGGTCAGATTCCATTGGCGTGCTGGAACATTTAGAGGAGTGCCTGTTTCAGTAGGAGGAGCTTTCGAAGCTAAATTTACTAAATTGGTCTTTTACAACCGATACACAAATACTGGATAGTTCTGGGGCTAGTTCTTTTATCAGCTCCTTAACATTAACGCTTGTAGGTTTGGCTACCTGTGCATACGAAACGTTGAGAGACGGTATAGCACCTTTAATGCGGTTCTTAGCATCAAAGTAAGAGCTCTTCTCTATTGTTCTAAGTCTCTGGATTGCCATTTCTTCTTTGAACACAGGACAATGCCGGGAACGAGCTGAATGCTCTCCATGACAGTTGATACAGTAGAGGTGCCTCACACCTTCCTTCATGAGGGGACTACCGCAAGCGCAGATTTCGTTTTATTGCAATTGCTGGTTATATGTCCAAAGCGTTGACACCTAAAACAACGCACCGGAGAGGGATGTATGGACGCACCGGTAAGGATGTATAGATTCCGGCTTTTACACGTTCTGGTAATTTTGGGATGTTAAACGTTAAGATAAGAGGCTGTGTCTTGAAAGATCCCATCTCTTTTAATTGTTATTCTTTTGACATCGACAACTCCTTGGCTTGCTAAGTTTTCTTTAATCTCCTCCAGGCTACAGTTAAGTAAATCTTTGCATGAAACTACGCCTTTACTATAGTTCAATGAGGGATGTGGCCACATCCACTTCAAAGTCGAAGAACGTTTTAAGATTAGAAAGCTTTTGCGATTGCGATCGGTGCAAAGTTTCTATTAGCAATCCATCTTTGTTTTCCTAATTGATTTGACTTCGCCTACTTCGTTACTAACAACTTTGTCAATTAAAAGGGCTGATTTTTCGAAGCTGCCCCTTTGTTTTAATCAGCAGAAAGCGTGGGGTTGTGTCCACCCTTTCCGCAAGCATGACTTTTAACTCTCCCACCGGCTCCTTTTTTAGAGGAGTATAATGGTGGTCTTTCATCTGATCTATGACCAGTAACACTAACAACGCTAATGTTGTCGCGAAAAGGCTGTAGTTGCGCACTAGGTACAGCCTGACTTCCTAGTGCGGTTGCATTGTCGTTTACCGAGGGCTGACGTCCCGTACCAGGCAGAGCCCCACTACCCGGTACATCTAATTGAGAGGCTGGGACCTCTAGTGAAATGCGTGGCGCGTTTAACACTTTATCATTGTATGACTTATCCATTTTTTAAATAATAGGTGTGTAGTGTGTAGATGTCTGATTTGCTCTGATGTGTGTCTTAGCTTGCACACGTGTGTGTGTATGTGTATATGGTGTGATTCCGCGATCTCTCCCCAAACCCCCAAGGAACCCATGCAGGGGCAGCATAGCAGTGGCCTCGGCAAAGCCCCCCACCCCCATCAGCAGGGCCCAGTCTGGGCACCACCCAGCACTACTAAAGGGGGCAAGATTATACACCAGTTGATAGGACAGCCTCCCCTTTGGTTAGAAGAGGTTCGGGTCCCTGTCCTACCTGGCGGCCCGGGTGCGCCACCCCCAGTTTCTAAGCTGTACCCTCTACCGATGCAACCCCCCACCGCGACCCCGAAGGGCAAAAGCCAGAAAAACGGATCACATATAAACTGTGTGTATGGAATGCAAGTGTCGTGTGGGTGAGGTGTTTGTGTGTGTATATGTAAACGATGGGATGGAGTGGACTGGTTAGGATGTGGATACAGGAGGAGTGGGTAAAGATAGTGGTCAGGTTTGACTGAACCCTGATACACGTGGCTTGTGTACCAGGGCGAGTTTCCCAATTAAGAGGGGGTTGGTCTAGCTATACCTCGCCCCATGTGGGAAGAATGTGACGAGATGAGCAAGACATGTAAGGAAAGGAGGAGGAGCCGTGCTGTGCCCAGAAACTACTGGCTGGTGTTCCTGAACGAAACGCTCTCGGGGGACTGAGGGAATGTAAGGGCAGGACAGCCGATTGCTGAGCTCGGGTGCCTCGGGTTTGCCATGCCCGTACCTGTTTGGGAACCAACAGGCCCCTGAGAGAAGATTGATGGTAGGTCCCTTCGCCCTCGGATACCCTAATAGCCAGAAGGGACCTGAAAAACCAAGAGTCGAAAGCCTAGCGTGCTTCCAGATAGGAAAGATAAAAGATGCTGACAGGTACAGCTTTGTGTGCGTGTAGGGGTTAGGGCATGCACGTATGCGTGTTCTATGTGAAGAAGTATAGTGAGTGTATGTGTGCGTGCTCTGTGTATGTGTGAGTAGGTGATGTAGGTTATTTTGGTTTTCCCACTTCGCAATGCAGGTAGCCAGCAAGCCGGTTAACTACAACGCGAAGAGAGAAGTAAGCACTCTCACCACGTCAAGGTAATAACCCATGAGAGAGAGACAGATTTTTATTTTTATTTCGTATTCGAACATTCTTTTGTTTTCTTAGTTTACCTTGTATTTATGCAAATTGTAAATAATCACATGTGTTAACATTGCGAATCAGAAGACAATACCTATTGTAATAAAATTTGTATAATTATTTTTTGTCGATATTATAAGATTATAAGCTTTAATAAAGATTATTACAAAATGTTATAGAAAACAAAAATGCAAGGAAAACTACAACATTCTATTTAGAAAAATGAAATGTGGATCGCGCCACTTGGTGATGGTTAAAGTCAACTCAAAATCGTGTACCGGTAAATATGAGCCCAACATCCTGTATAACACAGATTTTTTTTTAAAACTAACACTGTTATTCATTTTAAAGATATGTTATTGTCCATTCCCCGCTGAACACCCTTTATACCTGGCACCACTAAAGTATTGTTAAGAGTAGTTGTTAGGAAGAAATTATGAGAGCACTGTAAGTTATACGTATTAGTTTATCTTTTTTGCAACGTAAATTGCAACAGGCGGTGTTACTTTTTCATCTTTCCATTTATATCCATCTGAATCTTTACCTAGAGGTTGGTGAACTTCGATAATACTTAAACCAGCTGCTGACATAATTTCTTGATAATCGTCGTACGTCCAAAAATATCCCGTCATTACTAAATCAATTTCTCGCAAACGTATTTTGCAGATAGAACCACTTGACAGATTTTTATTTTCTTCAAAATTCGTATCAATCGATATATAATCACTTGTAAAACTATTCTTGTTTGATACTATCGCTAAAAAGGTTCCGCCTACTTTCAAAACGCGTGTTATTTCACTAAGAATTTTAATCAATTCGTTCTTAGTACTTACATATACTAGTACAAAACCCGCAATAACCAAATCGTAATATTGGTCTTCATTTGGTATCTCTGCACTCTGGATGACTACATAATCTCCATCTGGGTCGTGCTCTTGAGCATATTGAATCATAAATTCGTTCAAATCGACACCTTTAACTTGCAGTCCTAATGATTTTAGAAACGCTGTTGAATGACCGGGACCGCACCCATAATCAAGTGCAGTGGTACCATTAACGTACTTTTTGATCAGCATCGGTATATCTCTATAGGATAGAAACCTAGTTTCTTTCATAGAAAATTTTTCAAAATGAGTAGCGTAGTCTTTGAATTGGCTTTCAGTGTACTCTGCCATTATATTTTCTACGCAGAAACATTTACTTCGTATAATGTCGAAAACCGTGCGCGTATAACTTAACTTTGATCTTTAACAGTGTGTGATTATATCAAGTGTATAGAGACACCGGTTCAACCCGTTTTATTAAATATTTATACAATATTTCGATTAGCGAACGTATTACGACCTTAAAAGAACAATGTAAATTACGGCAACCCTAATCATTTTAATTATAAGAGTTTTCTACGTAAAATTAATAGTTTTGAGATTTCTGTTTATTTTATTCAAAATAATGATATCATTAGTAAAGTAGCCAAATTAATTTAAATGCAAATGCTTGCCTTTGTACAACTATGGTCTGCTATATACTGATTATCATTATCTAAATCGAAATTTTCGTTATTAGTATAAAAGTGAACCACTTACAAAGATGAACTTGAATTCTAAAGGATACAAATATGTTTTGCGTATATGTCTTACAGCTTAAGGTGTTTTTAACCTCGTAACAATTTTAAATTTACGACATCAATGTAATGAATAAATAAGTTACCTTCATTTCCTACACTAAAATCGGTCCATTTCCCCATAAGAAAATCTAAGATTCATTCTGGTTATTTTTGTACCAACTATAGGAATCCTCATTAGGGTCCGATGCTCGATTCTCGCCATATCGTGAATCCGTGGGAAAATTTGACCCCGTTTTCCACACCAATGATTAAGCACAACAATAAATCAACATACAGCAAGATACTAAAAAAAATTAAAATTTATTAGATAATGTATACAAACATTTATAATAATAATACACTCCAATATATATATTTTTACTAATATATGTAACTAGAGTTCCCTTGAAAATCACCGTGTAATTCAAAAACGCATTAATGATAAATATTTTAATAGTTAGAAACTCATTACCCGATAAATCGTTAATAATTGGAAACACATTAACCGATAGTTTAATAATTACAATTTTATTAACTCATTATTACTTTAAGATGCCTTGAAAACAAAAAAAAATATATCCTTCGTGAATATCAGATAACAAATTACACCTTTATATTTCCTAAACCCTTACCTGATATCACAAGGTCGAGAATTTCTTATTAACAATGAAAGCCCAAGGTAAAGTTGGATGGAAAACGGCTTGAGAAAAAGAAAAACTCTTTAGACATAAACGGCTAGTAGAGTGTTAGCTCTGGGTAGATCATGAGCTTGGGTCATGGGATGTCTGTTGGCCAAAAATGTAGATAATGAGCGCCTCCGTATTTTTCAATACAACAACCTACAAAAATTAACTGTGCTTGTATTAGGGAAATGCGGAATAGTATATTACATTACTAGCGTGGAAAGTGACCCATTTCACACGAGTGGAAGAGTATTGTCGCACGAGGCGTCAGCCGAGTGCGACTATTCCACGAGTGTGAAATGTCACTTTCCACGCGAGTACTGTACACTATTTTTCCGACGACCACCACTAAAAACAATTACGAAATAGTTATTTTTATGCTTATTTGCAATAAATGTGTACGCAATAATGCAAGACAGACAGACACCTATAAAATTTATTTGACGTTTTGATGTTGAAAATTCGAACACCTACTTTGTTTTATAAAATCCCGAATCTGTTGCTTTTAGCGTATGCATTCTCAATTTTTATTGAAGAAATCATTTCAATTACAAACGAATATGAGTAATTACATCTTTAAGTAAAACGGAAACTGTCAGTATCGATTTAACTATGGGTATTTTAAACTGTTATTAGCCAAAACGAAACGAATGAATGCAAAAAGGTAGAAACCGGTAGTCGTTTGGGTTGCCTAGGTAACTAGCATACTAACATCAGTCATATCACTCTAGAGTTGAAAAGTATTTCAACACTAGAGTGATATGTACTTTCGCACTCTAGAGTGATATACTTTACTTTCTACATAAATAAGTAGTGTGTAATCTGTTGTTTTCACAAGTGGTCGTCGGAAAACCTTATATCAACACCACTAATATAGCCATAAAACCTGAATTTCACTCTTTTAAAACACTTACCAAAATCTCAAACACCAGATGTCATACAGATGTCTCGACTTAACCTGTAAACAAACAAATGCACAACATGGACACCGTTTGTGTCCTCAAAAATATTTACCAAATATAAAATAATAGAATTTAAGTTTCAAAAATATACACCCAGGGTATTTGTTATCACTACACACAATTTCTAATCAGGAATGACTTGTAAACTTTACATGTATTTTAAATAATAAAAGAGTCATGCAAAAAAATAGATTCTATTTGATTAAATTCTTTGATTCGTTTTAATATAATATTTTTCAACTAATAATTTTTTTTATAGAACAGAAATATAATAAGGATTTGTATTCAAAAACATAAATATCTCTAAATGAATCTTTCTTAATAAATTTTATGAAAAGTTTGAGTTCTCTTAATTATTCATATTACATATTCTTCAGTCATAGTAGTACTACATTGACCTAACAATCAAATTTAATTACTTAAGTTCAGATAAAATAGCATGTATCAACCTAAAGTTAGTTTCACTTAATAGGTATTAAAAGAATTCCTCATGTTGATTGAAAATCAAAGTACATGACCTCAAAATTATTAAACATATTTTAAATTAGCGTAACATGATATATGAGGTCTAAATTGGACAACTGAATATTTTTTTTTATTTGACATTATGTAGTAGAACTAACTATCTACTGACACAGTACCGCACTAAATTTATTTTAATTTGGTGACCCCTCAAAGGAAGGGAATTTGGGGTGCATTTCCATCACTGGTTCAACTTTAGTTTATTATTATTTCATAAGAGCATTAATTAAACAACAAATTATTCATCACTTGACTTTGACATATATTACAAAAACATGAATACAAAGCACACTGCTGTACATTGATTAAATATGGGTCTAAAGTATTAATGCTTAGGTAAACCATAATATCCCTAATGAGCAATTTTGTAGATGAACAGATGGCTAGTTGTATTTTACAACACATTATATGTCAGTAACAAATTTTTAGTTTAGTTAACGTTATCTGTTTGAGTAATAATTATGACAAGCAATGAATTTATTACGTAATTCTTTCTTTCCTTAAACGATTTTTAAATGACATTAGTGTAAATAAAGTTTCAACCTTATATTTTCTTATTGCGATTTAAATAATAATGAAAGTGATTAAATGCTAAATAACACTCACTTGTGGAAATACAGTACGACCAAAAGAAATCGAACTATAACCTCAGCTGTCGGAAATTCTATTAACATCTGCGTTCTGCGATGCACAAATAGAAGCCACGTGAATACGTACGAAATTAATGCTGGAATTTTGAGAACTCTTCTGAATAAAACAGTATTTAACAAAACCAATTTCTCCTTAATTACATCCTATAAAATTTAGTATTCCAAATCCCAAACTAAATTTTCTTGAAATTAACTGCATGATATAAACTGTATCCAACAAATTTTCTAGATCCAAGATAGTACTTATATGATATTACTTATTTGATATTGCACTAAGAGGAAAATATTAATAAAATTTATTTAATTAATTCATACCAACTGTTTTAATGATGAGGGGAGCTTCTATCTCCTTTGGCCTGCAGTGATCAACTGAACTGCTCTAGGTGGAACATATAAAAGAATACCATCACGCTAAAGCTGCTAGGAACAACCTCCAGACACGAAGATTCAATCAATTAAAAATTCTTTTTCGGACCGTGTTACAGGCCACGTGCTTAGACACGACCATCTTGACTTTACTACGCCGCCGATAGCAGCTTACCTCTTCAAACGCTGATAGCAAAGTGCTCGAATTGACAACTCGACGAAGCTTAGTAATGAAACTTAGACCTCAAAGGTAAAGGAGTCTATATGCTATTATAAATTTTATGTATTATTTTTACTGAACGGAAATTTACAAATGATATATTTTTATATTATTGCTGTTTTATTTTATATAAATGGACGAAGTGTAATTACGTAAAAAAACACGTTACACAGCCTCTTTCCAAGAGAAAAAATTCGAGGTATCTATAAAATCGAAGAACTTTTTCTACCAAAACTTTAACGACAGAAGAATCAAAATACTCATATTAACTATATAAACACCTAACTAATCAATACAAAACAGCACAATCTTTTAACTATAACTAAAGACAAGTTTAACCAAAAAAATAGGAATCATTCACTAAATGATATGCGGAGATATTAATGCATGGGAATGAGTGATCAGTAACTACGCGTACTACACGCCTATAAAGGGACAAATTCGAGAAGTCATAATCGGTATCACTTGACTTTGACATATATTACAAAAACATGAATACAAAGCACATTGCTGTACATTGATTAAATTTCACATTTTTTATCGAGAAATTCAAAAAGTTGTTTAAGAGTTGGAATTTCCTTTGAACCTACTTCAAATTCAAAGGCCTTGTGCGTTGAAAAATCTACCTTTTCCAAAAATAAGTCAATTAACAATAGGTCCCAGTGTTCAATTGGAACTTAAAAAAATTTTTAATGCTTGTAGGTTTGTCGCGTTTGTGTTAAAAAATCTCTAAGTGTTTTGGCATTGCATTTAGCTAAGGATGGAACTTTTAGCAAGCGTTTTACTAAAATGCTTATAATACGTTACTTATTGTCATACCTATCCTTCAATGTATCAATAGCAATTGGAAAATTAGTCGCAATTACTTCATTATTATCAATTAAACTTAATGGTTCCGACCGCAAATATGATTTTAAATAAATCTTTGAAGGTTATTTAAATTTGGGTTTTTTATAATTAGCGTGGTGAAAAGTTGAAAAATGGCATTCCACTCAGAAAAGTTACCAGAAAATGTTTTTACCGAGAGTTCTGGCAGTTTAACTGTAGTTTCTGCAACGTTGCGGTTTAAAGTATTCTTTGTATCAATTTTTAATTCCTTTAATTTTTTCTCAATAAGAGCGAGAGTTAAGCGATACTTAGTTTCAACTTCCTCCGCGTCCTCATCTTCAAAGCTAGCATCTTCAGTTTCTTCTATTTTTTGTTGGGTTTCTTCAAAACTTGTGAAATATTTAATTAATTGGTCTTTTTTTATAGACAACTGAAATAAATCTGTCTCAGTGGAGACTTTGCTTGTCCAATTGGCGATGCGGGTGATGCGAGCCTTGATAGACTGTCTAGTTTTCTTTAATTTTTCCATATTCCTAACTAAAGGTTTCTAAATAAATTTATGAAACCGATATTCGAGGCTTCTATAGTAATACAATAAGTCTATGTTCTATATTCTAACGAACCTTTAAATAGATTTGTTGACATGAAATTAAATGTTAAAATTGGTGGGGTATAGAGCAATAATTATTCAAATGAAAAGAAAAGTTCTTTAACTAGTAAATTTAGAATTGGGAGTTGAGGGATTGCTTCCCTCGGCGTAAATCTTTACATGTATGTACATAATGTTTGTAGCAAAATTGGAGTGCAGCATCTTAGGCGGTGCTATTCTTTACATATTTAATGCACCGTTTTTTTAAACATAGTGTGATTATTAAATAAGAACATTCTCACCCAATTGTTCGGCGGTGTCATCACCATTCGACAGAGTCACTTAGTGTTTGAGGTTTTTGAATATCTGTTCTTCAGGTGACAGTAAAATAGCCACCCCAATCCAAGTAGCAAGTTCTTCAACAATACTGCTTTCTTAATTCTTCACCAACACAATTATACTGTACAACTTTTACTAACACCAATACCCAATTATCAAAATAGAGCGAGAGCGTAATGGGGTCACTTTAACCATCACTATGGCATTTGGTGGACAATATAATTATTTTGATGCCGTGTATGCGGTAAACAGAACATTATAATTTTTAACTTGTTATTAAAATCCGGTTTTCGAATTAGGACCAACTCTGTAGTAGAACTATCTACTGACACAGTAGCGCACTAAATTTATTTTAATTTAGTGACCCCTCAAAGGAAGGGAATTTGAGGTGCATTTCCATCACAGGTTCAACTTTAGTTTATTATTATTTCATAAGAGCATTAATTAAACAACAAATTATTCATCACTTGACTTTGACATATATTACAAAAACATGAATACAAAGCACACTGCTGTACATTGATTAAATATGGGTCTAAAGTATTAATGCTTAGGTAAACCATAATATCCCTAATGAGCAATTTTGTAGATGAACAGATGGCTAGTTGTATTTTACAACACATTATATGTCAGTAACAAATTTTTAGTTTAGTTAACGTTATCTGTTTGAGTAATAATTATGACAAGCAATGAATTTATTACGTAATTCTTTCTTTCCTTAAACGATTTTTTAAATGACATTAGTGTAAATAAAGTTTCAACCTTATATTTTCTTATTGCGATTTAAATAATAATGAAAGTGATTAAATGCTAAATAACACTCACTTGTGGAAATACAGTACGACCAAAAGAAATCGAACTATAACCTCAGCTGTCGGAAATTCTATTAACATCTGCGTTCTGCGATGCACAAATAGAAGCCACGTGAATACGTACGAAATTAATGCTGGAATTTTGAGAACTCTTCTGAATAAAACAGTATTTAACAAAACCAATTTCTCCTTAATTACATCCTATAAAATTTAGTATTCCAAATCCCAAACTAAATTTTCTTGAAATTAACTGCATGATATAAACTGTATCCAACAAATTTTCTAGATCCAAGATAGTACTTATATGATATTACTTATTTGATATTGCACTAAGAGGAAAATATTAATAAAATTTATTTAATTAATTCATACCAACTGTTTTAATGATGAGGTGGAGCTTCTATCTCCTTTGGCCTGCAGTGATCAACTGAACTGCTCTAGGTGGAACATATAAAAGAATACCATCACGCTAAAGCTGCTAGGAACAACCTCCAGACACGAAGATTCAATCAATTAAAATTCTTTCGGACCGTGTTACAGGCCACGTGCTTAGACACGACCATCTTGACTTTACTACGCCGCCGATAGCAGCTTACCTCTTCAAACGCTGATAGCAAAGTGCTCGAATTGACAACTCGACGAAGCTTAGTAATGAAACTTAGACCTCAAAGGTAAAGGAGTCTATATGCTATTATAAATTTTATGTATTATTTTTACTGAACGGAAATTTACAAATGATATATTTTATATTATTGCTGTTTTATTTTATATAAATGGACGAAGTGTAATTACGTAAAAAACACGTTACACAGCCTCTTTCCAAGAGAAAAATTGAGGTATCTATAAAATCGAAGAACTTTTCTACCAAAACTTTAACGACAGAAGAATCAAAATACTCATATTAACTATATAAACACCTAACTAATCAATACAAAACAGCACAATTTTTTAACTATAACTAAAGACAAGTTTAACCAAAAAAATAGGAATCATTCACTAAATGATATGCGGAGATATTAATGCATGGGAATGAGTGATCAGTAACTACGCGTACTACACACCTATAAAGGGACAAATTCGAGAAGTCATAATCGGTATTTACACTTAATCAATTATAAATATTTAGGGAAATCTAACACTCACTAGATGCATGTTACAAAAAAAATTCGAGTACAATAACCATATCAAAGTCTTAAATTTAACCAAAAGCAAAAAAATTTCAACTATAAATCAGAACAAGAATGAACAAAATTGATTGTATGACAAAATCACTACTAAACAAGAATATGTACGACAAATACTCTTCTTAACTTTATCCTACTTGTTATAAATATTTATATACATATATTTCTAAATGCTTACAAAATTTGCACGAATTGATGAATTAAATAGGTACCAAAACATGTTGATTACTAAGTCCATTTACGAAACAAATCACCAATAATCGAGAAGCAGACAAAGTATTAACGATACCTATTCATCAACAAAATATTTTCAATCTTTAAGTGAGCACCTCATACTATTTTCTGTATTACTACTATCATACAGACTCAACTATTTCACTCAAAAATTCTATAACTCTAGTGGTTTAACACTAAAGAACTCCAAAATCACTGATAAACCATAATTTGAGCCAACTGGGACATATTCACCAGTAACTAACTAAAAACTTCTCATGAACTATCATAGCTTATCAAAACTCTCAACTAGAATAAGCATATCAAGCTCAGTCTCAAATCACTAAACCAAAATTTAAGCATTTCTCTAATGCTCACTATATCATCTCACATTCTCACTATATCACTAAATGCCTATTATCTTACTAAATATTCTCTATATTCTCAAATATATACTTCATCACTAAATACATGCAACATCTGTAAACACATGCTGCATTCTTAAACACCTCATTAAACACCTCACCAAACACATCATCATCCACTTCATCAAACGCATCATCATCAAAAAACCATTAAACATCATCAAACATCATCAAACGCATCATTATCAAAAATCAATAAACACTTCATTAAACGTCATCAAACATCGTCAAACACATTATTAAACACATCATTAAACGTCATCAAACACATCATTAAACACATGCAATATCAAAAAACCATCAAGCACTATTACTACCAAAACTAAAAATCACTTTAAGCAAATCAAAAATTTCAACTAAGTTTAATCGCATCCTACTTAGAAATTCAAAACATGGACAAAAAAATCACGGCTGACATCAACTATAATTGGACAATACTTAAGGAGCTGAAGCATTCTGAACATCTTCATCTTCATCATCACTTATCGCAGAGCTATAGGTACTAAACATTTCCTTTCACTTAAATTTGAAGATAAGGGTATATTGGAGGGGAGTAATTTAAATACAAAATTATTTTCTACTTTACATTATGATAACTATAAATAAATGTTTTGGTACACTTTTACACTACTCATAATCAAACTGTCGAGACAAACTAAAGTGCTTCACAACACATAAATTTGCTAGAATGACAAGCTCCTCTATGAGCCTCACCTAGACTTATAAACAAAATTGCTAGAATGACAAACTTTTCTATGAGTCTCACCTATACTGATAAACTAAATAAGCAAAAAGAATTACATCATAACTGACTTCAAATAACCTCAAGTAACGATGCCAAAACTGCTAAAGCGACAAACTTATCGCGATTCTCGTTTAGACTTATATAACGCTAAGCGACCAACTCTTCCTGAGTCTCGTCTAGACTAACATAATGCTACGCGACAAACCACAACGACAAGTCTCGCTTAGACCAAATACAACTTAACATACTACGTTGCAATGCGGATATAAATAAAAATTGCTACCCAAAACAAATCAAATCAAATCAAAACGTGCCTGTGCACAAGAGCAATTTTCAAACTATATTTCAACAGTAAAAACTAGTGTACCATTAATCAAACAACTAATATAACTAATAGGAATGGAAGATGAACCTACTATCGATGTAGTACATCCAGAATCAAATAAACCTGTAATATCTATATCAAACAACTTTAGCTTTTTATCTAGAAACAGGAAATTCGCTACACAACTTCTGTTCCTTTACTCGTTTTGTTGGACACGACGGACAAGTGATACTAGTCACTCTTTTACGACCACAACCATAACAAAATAATCTTTTAAAAGATCTACAAACACTGAAAGTATGTCCATAACGTGAACAATTCCAACATACCAATTTATGTTCAATAGAAGGGTTACCTACTCCACGCGTTTCTGATATTGGGGTAGTAGAATTAAGAACCTGAACTGGAGGCTCAACCTCCCAAAACTGTTTAATAGAATTATCCAATTTTTCTATCACTGACAAATTACAACTAGCGGGACCTCTTAAAGGCGTATCAATTTTTCCAGAAACTAGCCATCAAAACAAGCTTTTCTGAAAGATTATTCCGGGTTGATTAGTTTGTATTTGTCCAATGCATAGTAATTTATAGAATAATTCGGCCCCAATTAAGGCGTCAATTGTTTCAGATTTGAAGAACGCGGAATCCGCTAAGTTCACATTTATCGGTATATGGATAACGGACGGATCAAACGATTGAGCAGGCAACCGTTTCGTAATATTTTCTAAGATATAGAAAACTAATTCATTTTCAAAGTCGTTATGTCGCGATTTTATTGTCGCGTTCACAGAGCTGTTTACGACAATATTTTTGTTATTGATACCAGTTATCGCTAATTGATTGTCATTGGTAGGTAACGCTAGAGCCTTAACTAGTTTTCGTGTAATTAAATTCATTTGTGATCCTGAGTCAAGTAGTAATCTTATTTCATGAGGATTTCCCCAATAATTTAAAATATACACCAGACAGGTAGATAACAGCACGGCTGCTGGTCGATTGTAATTAGAAACACAACTCGCGCGTTTTCTTGTTTAGCATCTGCAGCTTGCATTTCCACGTGCAGTAGTGAATGATGCCTTTTATTGCAGTGTTTGCAATTAGGCGCTCTACAATTTTCCATCACGTGTTCTAACCGCATACAGTTAAAACACGCGTTTTTTGACTGAATAGCCTTGATTTTTTCATCCGCTTTTAATTTCAGAAATTGTTGACACTGGTAAACCAAGTGGTTGTTTTGACAATAAATACAAGGTTTAGATTTTTTTTCAAACGTGGCGTGTGACGACGCTTTGCGATCTTGCATAATTTCTTTACCTTTTATATTATCTTCTTTAAATGAGCTAAATTCCAAAGCGTAGCATTTGTTACTTAAAAATGTTTTTAACTCGTTTAAAGAGGGCGTGTCAGATGTTTGTAACTTCTCTTCCCATTCACACTTAACATTTTGCGGGATTTCGATATCATCAAATAAGAGATGATATCATCCCATTGTTCAACCGGTCTGCCAAGGGACGCTAAAGCGCGAAGGTGTTGTGTAAAGACATCTAACAATTTTCGAATCGTATTGTGTGAATCGTTTGTTATATGCGGAAAATCAAACAAAGCCTTTAAATGAGATTTAAGTATAATGCGTTTATTTTCAAATCTATCCCGCAACAAATCTAGCGCGACTTCTTAATTAGATTCCGTTATTTCCAAATACTTTAATACATTATATGCATCCCCAGTGGTAGCAAGTACTGCAACTTTTGAATCTTAGGGATAGATGGTGATTTATGGTGGGGTGAAGGAGGTGATATAAATTGATAAAGATATGCTAATTATAATGAAGGACCAATTGCCTTTGTAGCAATAACGATAATGGTGGAGCGGTTATGTAATAACTAAAAACAACTACACCAAACTACTTAGTAAAAGGGTATAAATACCTTAAGTCCTGTGCCGCTGGGGGCAATAGACGTTCACACACAAAGAGCTTCCGCGAACCACCAGTAACACGCTCGACCGGGTGATGATGTCGCTTTCAAAAGCTCTCACACGACCGTCCTTTGCAAGGGTTCGGATGCTACTCACTGTCTTCACTTCCACTGTCGGTATATAAAATGTTTCACTCAAACTGTAGGATGCACGCACAAAGTATTTATTGTCACAAATTCCAATGAATGTCCAATGATGACGTAACATACCGCCCACCAAATTCATAGAATTTTGAAAAGGAGGGAAGTACGTTGGGTGAAGGAAATCACATGGGATTTGACCTTGCTAGGAAAGGAGGTAACGAAAGATAGGGTGGTACACTACAGCGAGCGATATTACCAACTATGAAAAATATAAAATAAAATATATGTTAATAAGCAAATATGTAAAAATAATATACTACTATACATGTAAAAAATGTGCATATACATCTAAACATAAAAATAAAATTAAAATACCGGTAGCGGCGCTAGTTTGACCAAAGGTCGTTTTAGTGTGCCATGTGCCGTTTTGACTTCAGCGACACGTATAATACCGTCCGCACCGGGAAAAGTATTAATAATACGACCAAACTTCCATTGAAGTGGAAAAAGCTGGTCGTCCTTGACGAGGACAATAGTGTCCTTTTCAATTTGTCGGACACCTACCTTAGAGTGCCATTTAACCTTTTGGTTCAGAGTATGTAAGTACTCATGGATCCAGCGAGCCCAAAAATCTTGGTGGAGTTTTTGCAGGAGTTTCCACCTGCTTTTTAATGGTAAAATGTTGGTTGAATGGTCCTCATCTGGTGGTGCAGACAGAGGCTCCATAGTTAGGAAATGACCTGGTGTTAAGCAACGCAAGTCATTTGGATCCAAACTCAAAGCGCAGAGTGGCCTTGAATTTAGAACAGATTCAATTTGAGTAAGAACTGTGTAAAGTTCCTCAAAGGTAAGTTTTTGTTCGCCGATTACGCGAGCTAGATGTGTCTTTACCGACTTAACACCGCTTTCCCACAAGCCACCGAAGTGAGGGGCGCTAGGTGGATTAAACGACCACTTTATTTTTTCTGAGGTTACTGCACTATGCAGATAACTCATAAGCTGACGATAGGCACCTACAAAATTAGTACCGCAATCGCTAAATATCTGAGAACAGCGTCCTCGACGTGCTATAAATCGTCGCAAAGCGGCAAGAAACGCGTCTGCCGACAAATCCGAAACAAGTTCAATATGTGCGGCCTTAGTGGCAAAACAAACAAAAATACAAATATAGGCCTTAAGAGTTTAGAGCCTCGTAGGCGGTTAGCCTTTATTAAAGAGGGCCAGCAAAATCAACACCAACAATACTGAACGGTTTGATTTGGGTAATACGTGCTGCCGGTAGGTCTCTCATAGGAGGAGTTACCAGGACCGGTTTGGTACGAAAACATCTATGACATGAGGATAAATAATGTCTGATTGAATTTTTAATAGAAAGGATCCAGAAATTCTGTTGGATAAGATACGCTGTGGTATTAACACCGGGATGGTAATACCTTTCATGAGTTGACCGAATGATAAGTTCGGTTAATCGGTGCCGCTGAGGCAATAACGCAGGAAACTTTTCAGAATAGGAAAGCGAAGAATGTGTCAAGCGCCCACCTACTCTTAAGATGTTTTGTGGATCAACAAATGGAGAAAGTTTTCGCAAGCTTTTAGGTAACTTACGGTTTGCCTTGATCGAAGCTATTTCCTTTGAAAATGTAACATTTTGTACATGCCGGACGATAATCATGTGCAAAGCATTGTGTAATTCAATGTCTGTTAAGGGACCCGTATGACGTTGAGCCATGGGTTTAGAAAATCTATAAATGTAAGCCACGATGCCTTGGATTTTATATAACGATGAAAAGCGGGTTAGTAAAATGTCAATGACGTTTGGATCTGTTTGAGCGACAAATGTTAGGATCTTCTTTTCCGTAGTTACCTCAGCAATTGAGGTTGACAATGTTGGTTGAGGCGGCCACGAGTCACTAGGGTAGTGAAGCCATTCAGGCCCCGCCCACCATAGCGAACATGAAATAACCGCGCTTGGCATTAATCCCCGAGATGCAGGATCAACCGGATTATGCGAAGATTTAATATAAAACCATCGGCTAGGTGCAATGATTTCTTGAATGTGGCTAACACGGTTTGCCACAAAAGTTTTCCAACGAAAAGGTGGAGAACGTATCCAAGTGAGAGCGACCGTAGAATCACTCCACGCTGAAACATCGGAGATTTCAATCAAGCCTTGATAAGACCGAATGGTAAAAGAAAGTAAATCGGTTAATAAAACGGCGGCACATAATTCCAAACGTGGAATTGAAATGCGCTTAATTGGAGCTACTTTTGTTTTAGCGGTTACAAATTGTACAGTTATTTCTCCAGTAGTTTGATTTATGAACTGAAAATACACTACCGCTGCATACCCTACTTCGCTAGCATCGCAAAACCCATGCAAATGACAAGTAAAAGGATCCGAAGGGGGTAAACAACGTGGTAACTTTAATGACGATAATAACGGCAACTCTTCTTGATACTGCTGCCATTGAGACGAAATGTCTGCTGGTGGGATGTCATCCCAATTTAAACCTAACATCTACAGATGCTGGATTAGGCGTTTTGCAAAAAGTGTTAGTGGGGCTAAAAACCCTAATGGATCATATATTCTGGCAACTTGTGAAAGTATGTTGCGCTTTGTACATATTGGGTTTAATGGTTTAACCCGAAATGAGAAAACATCTTCTGTAGGTGACCATTGAAAACCTAATATTTTTATTGATTCGTCAGAATCGAAATCGAGAGAAGTATATTGGCAAAATTCTGATGGAATGCCTTCCAAAATAGAAACTGAATTAGAACTCCATTTTCGAAGTTCAAAACCAGCCAAATGTAAAAGTCCGATAAGTTGATCTTTAATTTCTCGGGCCGATTGTATAGAATCTCCACCGGCGACGAAATCATCAATATATAGATTTGACCGTATAGCCTCAGCGGCTAACGGAAACCTTTTGCCTTCGTCAATGGCTAATTGCTGAAGGGTCTTTAATGCTAGATAAGGCGATGACTTAATACCATAGGTCACTGTATTAAGCTGATAAGTCTGAATGGGTTCTTCTGCGGAGAACCGCCAAACAATTAATTGAAACTTTCGATGTTCTTTGGTAACCAAAATTTGTCGATACATTTGGCGAACATCACAAGTAAAAACGAAACGATGAGAGCGAAATTTAAGTAAGATTGACGAAATGTCATTTTGGAGACTAGGTCCAGCCAATTGAGTGTCATTAAGTGACACGTTGTTTTTAGCCTTTGCAGAGGCGTCAAAAACCACACGAATTTTAGAAGTATGACCTTCCTCTTTAAACACAGGGTGATGGGGTAAAAAATAATTATCGTTCCCAACGGGCGGAGAATCGAGTAATGCCATATGACCCGCATCAAGATAGTCCTGCATGAAATTGTTGTATTGGGCGCGTAGCTCCGGTTGAGCATGCAATTTGCGCTCCAACGAAAATAGTCTTTTTTTAGCCATGTCAAAGGAATTATCAAAAACGGGCAAAGTATCGTTGAACGGTAACGCAACAATAAAACGACCGCTAGGGTCACGAGAAAACGTGTTTTCAAAAATCAAATCTGCCTTTTCTTCTTCTGGAGAAGTATAAGGCTTGGATGGCAACTCTTCTATCTCCCAAAACCGCCTTAGGGTCTGGTCGATAGGATCTTCTACAGAAGTAAAAATGCTTGGACAGTATCAGACTGCAAGCTTTTGTGGGACCAAGAATAGTCCAACCAAAAATTGTATTTATGGCGGCAGGCTGAAGAAATTTGCCATGATAACACCGCCATTGATGATGAACGGATAAACATCTGCTCCGAGGAGCATGTCAATGGTTCCTGGAGAGTTCCAGGTCGGGTCTGCAAAGTGCAGGCCGCATAAGTGTTCCCAATTATTAGGAACTTCAACGCTAGGTAATTTGCCAGATATTGACGAAAGTACAAAAGCTTGTGACTTCTAGAGATTTTCAGAGTCTAACATAGAGCGAATGGTGCAGCTGACGGCACCCCTATTGACTGCTGAAGTTGTCTGCCCAAGTCCATAAATCGGAACTTGAGAACGTATGCGTGGAAGCCAAAGTTTGCTCACGCAATCGTCTCGAATAAAGCTAGCTTGAGAGCCAGGGTCTAAGAGTACCCTGATCGGTTTGTATCTACCAGAACGATCTTGAACTTCCACAACAGCAGTGGAGAGTAAGACAGTAACCCCAAGATTTGAATTCGTCTGTGAAGACAAAACATTTGCCGGAATAGGAGAGGCTGACTGCGTCCTATTGGCATTTTTATGCATGTGTAGCGGTCGGTTCAGCTGAACGGCTAGAAGCAGGTTGCGGTTCAAAATGTAGCAAGGTATGATGCGGCTTGGCGCAAGTTCGACAGGAATTATAAGATTTGCATTGCATGGACGCATGGTCTGTTCGTAAGCAATTTAAACAAAGGCGTAAGCGTTTGACAATGTCGAAACGCTCTGTCGGAGTTTTCTTTAGAAACGATTGACATCTGTAAATTAAGTGATTGCCCTTGCAAGAAGGACAATGGTGCGAAAATGAATTATTTGAGTCACTGGAGCTACTTGGTGTGTCCAGTGAAACCACGTTAGAAGAAACCTTTGGTTTAAATTGAAACGCTGAGGATTTCTTAGGCACTGATGTGTGAGATGTATGGACAGTCGTCGAATAAGAAACAGGTGCGGTTGAAGAAAAGGTTTCCAACGCTGCACATTGTTGAGTTAAAAAATATCTCAAATCCTCGAAATTAGGTATTTGCTTCGGATCCGATTGGAGTTCGAAGCGTTTTCTAGTGAACGGATCGAGTTTTTCTAAAAGCAAATCGACTAGAATAAAGTTCCAATGTTTAGTGGGAAACTTTAAGTTAGTTAGAACAGCAAGGTTCTCTGAAAAACAATCAATAAGTGCCCTAAGTTTCTTAGGGTCTTCTGATTTTAAAGGTGGAAAGTCTTTCATAGCTTTCCAATGCAAAGTTGCCAATAAACGCGGATTGCTAAATCTCTCACGCAAGGCGTTATATGAGATAATAAAGTTATCCCCCGAAACGGGTACAGATTTAACGATTTTTAAAGACTCCCCGGTACAAGAATTGATAAGGTAATTTAATTTTTCGATATTGGACAGCGACTCGTTATTATAGACCAGACTGTCAAATAAATCGATGAAAGACGCGAATTCCGTTACCTCATTATTAAAACGTTGGAGTTTTAAGGGTAACAATTTTGATCCCGAGTTGCTTGGAGCATTTTCGATAATTTGTGGTGCTTTCATTTTTTGCATCGTTTTGAGATGCAGCAGTATGCAAAAATAAGCGGAATCTACTTCCTTCCGTACAGCGTTGTAATTTAATGATTCTACCTCGTCACAGGAGGCCAAGACAGCGACTAAAATTGTATTGAAATTTGCATAAAGGTCATGTATTCTTCTTGTTTGAATAAGGAACAATGCCTTTAAAGTTGGGTCACTTTGTATAGTATTACAAAGCTCAAACATTTCCATAACACGTGTTTTCAGTAATTCTAGTTCTACTACATGTGCCTTCTTTGGAGCCATAGTGACTGTTATTTGAAAAATCTACAATAAAATGTTGTAAAACGGTAAAGCTAAATGTGCACTGAGAAATATTAAAATATTATGAATTGTTCAAGGCACGAAAAATGTAAAATAGCGTATAAACCACTAAATCACGTTTTATGACCATTAGCCTGCAATGTGGGCTTAAAACGAGACGTCGAAAACAAGGGTTTGTCAAACAAAGCGTGAAGATAAGATTTACAGCTTGTCAACCCGGGCGGTTACGGTCGGCCTTTACTTCAAAGCTCACAGAAACGTGGTTTTAACGTATTTGCCGAAAGATGCAGCTTAACGTGTTTGCAAGAAGAATGCAGCTTTTACATTATATTACTCCTGCAGATGTTCAATATTTTACTGCAAACCGACTGAAAGGTTTGTATTGATACTAAAAACGTGCAATAGCTTTTAAATACAAAGCAAACCCTTTCCTTTCTTATTTAAGAAGTATAAAGCGATTTATAGTTTTCAGGTTGCTTTGTGTTTTATGCTGCTAAAATGAATTTAAAAACTGAAAACTGACACATTTGATGCTAAAATATTTGTATTTAATTTAACGAAAGTATATAGCTAATATCGTACATATTTTAACCCGCTAAGTATGGGGTTTGAACACAAATTTAAAGCTAAATCATTAATTAAAAGCTCGCTGGTGTGCAAAGTGATATTTAATTTAGGACATGCGTATAAAACCATAAGACTGGTGAATTCGGATCGACTTTAGGACCAATGATTCATGGTGGGGAGGAGGAGGTGATATAAATTGATAAAGATATGCTAATTATAATGAAGGACCAATTGCCTTTGTAGCAATAACGATAATGGTGGAGCGGTTATGTAATAACTAAAAACAACTACACCAAACTACTTAGTAAAAGGGTATAAATACCTTAAGTCCTGTGCCGCTGGGGGCAATAGACGTTCACACACAAACAGCTTCCGCGAACCACCAGTAACATGCTCGACCGGGTGATGATGTCGCTTTCAAAAGCTCTCACACGACCGTCCTTTGCAAGGGTTCGGATGCTACTCACTGTCTTCACTTCCACTGTCGGTATATAAAATGTTTCACTCAAACTGTAGGATGCACGCACAAAGTATTTATTGTCACAAATTCCAATGAATGTCTGATGATGACGTAACAGATGGGTTAGCATCTATTAAAGAATAGACTTGATCCCGAAAGAGTAAATAATCGGAGTATCTGCCACTGAAATTTCCAATGCTTATTGACGGCAATTTAACGTGGGCTTGCGTTTGGAGTAATGAACCTTTGGTCAGCGGGGTTGCTTGCAAGGACAAGCTTTGTACGTCTATTTTTAGTTTTGAATATAACTGTGCGAGATTATTTTCAATAAAGTATTCTTCATACACCTCGCCGTAATCCTCATTGTAATTTTCTTCAAGAAAGAGTTCGTAATTATCTAGGTTTCTTTTACACGTTTCAAATTGTCTGTTAATTTTGTCGCAATCTTCTGGAGTATTATTAAAACCGGCAATATGTCTTTCTAAGATTGTTAAATTCCGTTTCAATAACGCCCGCTTATTTTTGAGTGTTTTACAATCGTCTTGAAAGTACTGAGGAATTTTGGACATATTGTAAGAATATAGGAATAAACAAACAATAACAGGAAATAATCTGCGGTATTAATTACCTTTTGTATGATGCTCGCTGAGTAAAGGAAACTTACTCGAATTTGCCTTGTGATGAATAACAGTACAGTGTTGACTCCTGTAGCTCGCTTGATGGACATGCGGAACGATACCTGCAAATGTCCTTTGAAGCCTTAGGGTTCAACCACCATATGCTGCTTGCAGAAACTGATCCCTATAGATCCGTGCTTCGAATGCTCATGGAGAATGTGTCACGCGTTACAAACGGTTGTAATCGTGACTGCTCGTGTTGGCGAATAACAAGTAATAAATTACGAACTTCGAACTTATTTATTCATAATAATAATGTAAAAAAAGTGGACTGTAATCGTAATATCGAATATACATTAACATAACTAAAAGATTAATTATATAAAACCGAATGAAGCGGGAGCCATCGGTGACAAAACACGACCGCTTCGCATAGCTTTAAGATGTTCACTGCTTTCCGCGTTTTTACCTGCTTAATCCCAAACCCCTGTAAATACATGTTCCTCAAGAACCAGGTTAACAAGGCATAACACTTAAGTTAACAAAAAATCTATCTGTGATCGACACTATCTTTATCCAGATTGGCAAACTTGGCAACATTGTCAATCGAAAATGAAATTAGTAAAAATATGAACTTTAATGTCTTAATAAAAGAGTTTGTCAATAAAAAAGCACGGAAAGTAAAATATTATTAGATTTTTTTAAATAAATGGTTATTATTTCATTCTTTTCTTGTTTTTTCTTCCTTTTTCAATTAACTTTTATCCACTCGCTAACCCTTGTCGAAATAACTTTGTGTGCAAAAGTGATATTTGGAATGTAAACCATCGAATGCAGGGTTACTAACCCTTTACTAAATAACTTTGTTTGGAACACTGAGATCGATTTTTTAATTACTTATATTTATGGCTAAAAAGTAGAAAAAATAATTTTATAAAATTTTAAAATAAATAACTTTTAGAAATAACGTGCACTAAAAAGTCAAAATTTTTTCTCTTTGTCGGTGATAGACATACGAAAAGTTTCATTGCAAAATTGACTTTAAGTGTTTGAACTCTAATCAGTGAATTGTGTAAATTTAGAGCTTTTCAAGTGCATTAATAAAACTTTGGACTTCAGTTGCAGTTAGACTATTGTGATTGTTGTAGCTATGGATACCCAAAATTTTATTAATGCACTTGGAAGGACTGTTAATTTACACAATACAAATGATAAGAGTTTAAACATTCAAAATCAATTTGCAATAAAATTTTTCTTGTGTATATCATTATGAAAGAAAAACAGTTTTATACTTTTCAGTCCTTTGTCCTAAATCGCTTCTTTCCGTGCTCAAATTTTTAGCATTTGGACATTTGGACATACGCGATACTGATACTAGGTCATACAAGCAAACACTTATTGGATGCAAATTTTGCTAATTGCATAGATTTATATAGATCTATTGAAATTTATAAAATTGCACGAAGACACAAAATAGAAAGATATTAGGAAAACGTGTAATAACTGGTCTTGCCATTCTCATATTTTAATTCAGTTTATAGATTAGAGATTGAGAACAAAATATGATGTTAATTAGCAATTTCATTTCAAGGTAAATATGTATACAGGTTTCATGAATTTCAATTATTGTGCGTATAATTACACACCAGAATAGGAATCTTACTACTAAGCCTGCAAATCTTTTTCTTTCTCAACTTGCAATAATTAGAAAAAAAACTTGTTAATCGGGGCATAATAAGTTGTCTCTATTATAATTCTTAAAGACAAGGCTATAATACGCAACTCGTTTAATTAAACCAGGGTGTGACTAGTTTACTCTAAGTATTGTATCTTGAAGTGCGCTCCAAAAGCTTATGAGAGGTATGTAAATTTTTAACAATTAATGGTACTGGAATAAACTTATTTGGGATCCTTTAGAACGTAGCAAACAATTTTTCTTTAAACAGGGTTCCTCGAATTAAGTGGCCACCCTAAAACTTAAATATTGATTTCACACGTAAATTTTTCTAGAATAAAATTATAACTTAAACCTTCTCAAATACAAAGTGATTGATGTTAATCGTTCCTTGGAAGTTTATAGGAAACAAAAAGAGATACTGATTGGGTACATTTCTATAAGTCAAAGGGTCTAATTAATGAAAATTTCAAAACTGGTGTACTACCCGAAGTGCGCCATTCATAGTTAATTCACATGGAATAGTCTGATTTTTTTACTTTTTTGAATACCTTATTAAACTAGAAATATCTTTTATAGGGATGATTATCCCCAAAAAAACTGATATTTTGCAAGTTATATTTATTTTAAAGGGAATATTTTAGTAAGAGTATAAACGTCGAGTCCAAAACCACATATTTAAGTAGAAGCTTGCAATTTTTTTTTCAAATGAAAACAGATATTTTGCATTTCTTTTCTACAAGCCCTAACAACTATATATTGGGACAAAATAAAATGCGTATATAAGTCAGGTTCTTGGCAGTTTGTTTTTATAATCATCTTTGAAATTTAATACTAAGTAACTAGTTAATCAACAACAATTAGGGCCATTCAGCAACACAGAAACAAAATACTTATTCTATCACCTATAACTAACTAGAAAATTGTTTGAATTGTGTGGCAGTATGGCATCAGTTAGTGTCGCTACACTTCGGTTACTTCTATAATGCTCCACCCGATGATACTACATTGAGTTTAAACAAAAAAAATCTCGTGCTTCGAATAAATTGTACTCCAAAATTAATTAAACCATAAATAAAATAAAATAAAACTAAGGTGGGTTTAAATAATGGTACCCATAGCATTGTCTTTGGGGTGTGTTTGATCAATAAGACACTAGCAAAAAGTAAAAAAAGGGAAGGATTCGTCATACCGGATAGCAGTCGCTAACTCTGCTTGCCGGTACAACTGAAGGGTGGACTTAAAACTATCCAAATCTGACTAAATTAGTATTTACACTGGATTCAAATTTCTAAACGTGCGTTAAATTTATTAATAGTGAATCTAGCTTTTTGCTCCTATTCTATAAATTTACAAAATTGTTCACCTTAGTCTAAGTAATTTATTCTTACTTCAGCCTAAATTCGTCCCTAACGTTCCCCCACAACATAACGGCACAGAATGTTCAAGCAATTGTAACGTGTCATTTATGCCTCGTTACAATTTACTTTTAGAAACGTAATTCGTTCATGTTGCCTAAGGTTAAATGTTATAATTTGGCGACGGGTTGCAAGATACTACCATGTCGTTATTTAGTTTAGTTGTTTTGTCGAATGTCAAATCGTTCTTAAAAAGCTTGGTTTAAATTAATTATTGCTTTATTTTATTTAAGTGGACTAAAACAATGTTATTAAATAACATTGATTCAGACAACGATAATCAAATACACCTTGACTGTATTGATTATCTGAATATTGAACTTTGTTAGTGCCGACCTTCAACGAGGAATTTATTTGTTAGGTTCAACCATATATTACAACCCGATACCTGTTGTTCTTATCAACAAGATATAAAATGTATTATACACATTACATCGATCTTGTTTGGTGCAGCATATACTTTGTGCAAGTCTTAGAAGAGACACGCCCTATTGTAATTTTCATGGAGTGGTCCTGAAAATAAAGTTAATTATACAAATTAGTTTGGGGCACCCTTTTCTCATCCAGGAGAATTTTATAAAGAGTATTTGAGAAATTTCCTGGCTTAAGAAATTTATTTTGTGAAAGACATTTAGCACTTGCATTATCGATTATTGGTCGTGTGACTTGTCGGGGTTAAAAATAATTGGGTTGATTATTATAAAGTGGAACCACTTAGGAAAGTGGTTCTTTGGTACGGAGTATTCTTTGGTACGCAGTATTCTTTCGGTACGGAATATTCTTTATGCGTGGGAAATTCTTTATTTCTGTTGGGAATCATATGGAGCTTCCTGTCCAACGTTGTATCTGGTGATACAAGATCAGACTCATCTTGCAGCTAACTGGTTTGGTCGTTGAGGACGCAATCCAGCAGACTTGGACATCTGGCACTTTTATCACAGGTTTTTATTGATTAAGACCCATATGGTTGTTTGTCTATTTAAATGTTTTTTTTTTGTGCATATTGTGCATGTTTAATTAATTTGTTTTGGGGGAATGACTACAGTACAAAAATATATATACTTTAATGATTAATTGAGTAAAACAGGGTTTAGAGAATTTATATTTTATATGATAGTCACTTACAATATTAAATTACATATCTACTTGTATGCAGTAAGGTCTAACTTTCAGCAGATGCTTGGACCACTCTCTTTTTTTTGTATAACAATATTATAACCTGATACCGGGGTTGCAAACCGGATTGACAGATTGCCTAACATACAAGGGAAAGTGCACTACCCCTGAATAATAATAATATCTGCATTAATCTTGATTAATATATTCATAGTGTGGTACAAGTACTCCCTGAATAATTTTTCTGCTCTCTGTAAATATATTTTTAGTGTCAATTAAATGTGATGTTGGGCTCAAGCCAAGTTGATTGGGAGTGTAAATATTTTATTTGTGAGCATATATATTGATTCATGAATATAGGTATAATAATTTGGTATATAATTGTGTTTTGATTGAGTCGGATCTACTTGAACATTTATAGTATCAGGGACAATTAAGTTTGATTGCAGAGACTAAGTTGTTCTCTCTTAAGGTATGGTGTTTAGTGGCCTTTTACTGCAATTGGCGCCCCTCTTATTTTCAGCGGTAACCATCAACTACCCACGGCCCACTACTGTTGCTAGTTCGGAAATTGCACCATATTCTACGCTAACCGTTCAGGGATGATATCCTTTGGGACTCCTAAATTGATCGGAGCGAACTAACGAATATACCAAACTTTAATTTTATTTCGTATACTTATTAGCGAGTGCTTGAAGTATACGTTACACAATAACAAAATAAACAAATTTCGTTACCTGGAGTAAGCTTTTTGCATCGTCACCTCTGAAGGTGTCGTCCACATAGACTTCGTCGTTGCATTCTATCCAACTTCTTTCTGCTATATGTACATCAAACTTATTTCTACACGCTCTCCAATTCTCTGCAGACGCCTTCAATATATCTACTCATATAATTGTCCAAAATAAATTAATCCCCTTTTAAATCTACCATACACCCAGCATCCTCGTTCCGAAAAATTAACTAGTCTCGCTTACTTTAGTAATATCTTTTGTTCGTGCTTTGTATGTTTTTATAGCACCGTTTACAACTTAGCTCCTACTTGTGCTTTCACACTTTTAATTTAAATTTAAAACGGACTGCACTATCACCGATTTAAAAATTTTTAACTTAGATGTTACCATGTAAGTCTGAAGCGGACCGAAGAAGTAAGAGAGCCTCAGTACGTCTTCTAGTGTATTTATAATCGTTGAAACACTCCTCCTGTACCCCGTTTCTATCGAACACAACGGTCGTGATTTTCTAGAAATTTCTTTCACTCTATTAGCAAACAGCCAATCCAGACCATTTCCACTGTCGTAGGTCTATCATCCAACTATGCTCTCCTCGTCTAACTCATATTTACCGTCTTTATTAAGATCCCACTACAGCAACATAAAATCGATATTATGGTTAACCTCTACAAATTATCGCGTGCTTTGCATGGTTGTTTTATCCAACGTCTGTTATTTGTCATCCTCGTTTACCCTATGCTATAGATATCCCGTCTCTACTCGTTTTCAAACCGCCTGTTATTTCGCAGCCTTTGCTACGACCGTTAGCTCAAATTTCTAAAGAATTATCTTTCAACGTACATTCAGATTTCTTCAACTTGTTCATTTGTCTGTCAGGCTATTCTACGAACCGATTGCTAGTTTGAAATTGTACTTTCCATGTTGTTTAACCTGCAGATTTCTTAGGATTTATTTTTAACAAACGCTTTCTCAGTTAAATGGATAATATGTGTTTACATTATCGATTTTATATACAAAAATTCTTCCTTATTATTTGATGTGCTTGATTTAATTAGCTTACAATATTAAGGCTAATTATACTCGCATTCTCCTTGCGTTTTTACGTACTGCACATCTTTCACACTATGCAAATTTAAATTACGATTTATTAATACAAATGTATGCTATTATTCGTTTGTTTTAAGGTCAAATCTAATTAATTTGGAACGTAAATAATTTATCTCTATTTTCTATATACACGGTCGTTATAAAATTACTCTCTTGGCTTATCTATCTTTCTTTACATATAATTTACACGATAATCTATATATATATAAATATTTATATATATATATATATATATATATATATATAAGAAAAGTAGGTATAATGAGTTCTAAATTAATACAAAGTAAAAAGGAGTTATTGGCAAGTGACTAAAATTCAGCCACGAGGGCATCCTGTCGACGCGTTTCGCTCTAATTGGGACTTATCGGAACAGGAGTAGCAAAGTTGTAATATTTAATACAGACACATTATGGGAAGTACCAAGTACAGCATCACCTAGCTTACAATTTGTGTCTTCGTGTCGTTTCACTTGACATCGCAGGTTTTTAGCAAGTCAGCACGGAGGAGATCCGGCTCAACTTCCTTTTTCCATAGGCAAAAGTTATAATTTAAAAAAAAAGTAGGTTTAAACCGAACCTCCTAAGTGCCGACTGTTGCTAAAAACCTGCGATGTTAGGTGAAACGACACCAAGACACAAATTGCGAGCTAGGTGATGCTGTGCTTCCCATAATGTGTCTATATTAAATATTACAACTTTGCTACTCCAGTCTTGATGAGCTCCAATTACGGCGCAACGCGTCGACAGGATGCCCTCGTGGCTGAATTTGAGTCACTTGCCAATTATTCCCTTTTACTCTATGTCGTTTGCATGTTGAAAAGCCATCGCTATGGTGTAGTTCAAACGTTTTAACTTTAAGATGACGTCAAATGTAGTAATAAAGTGTTGGCAACTGTATGCAAATAAATACTTAGAATTGCACTTGAAGGAATCTGTCATTTAACGCAATAGAGGTTGGAAGTTCTGTACGGTGTTGCCATCAATTTCTCCTACCAATGTGAATATTCGTATATCTTTTATTAAATATATTTGAATTTAAAGTAACATTGGCATTGTAGCATTTTATTCAGTTAAAGCAAATGAACTATATCTGCAAATTTGGTATAATTAACTTAGCAACATCTAATTTTAACTTGAATAATGCAATAAAATACATAATTATGGTACGTTTATTTTTACACACAAAATACAACTATTTCCTTGTTTTTAGTCGGAGCTGTTTTTAAGGTATCTAATTTAATTTTTGTTTTATAATTGCCCAAAATTGATTACTTATTCAAGCGATTAAGTAAAAGCACAGATTTAAGGTAACACTCATATTGCTCAAACATAAGTCGGATGATCTGGAATGTTTAAAGTGAATTCATGTTGCATGTCTGGAATAATTTGATAATAAGTAATTATACTAAAAGAGAGTATCAAGGATGTATTTGAGATTTACAGAACTTAAGGAGTTTATCCATTCAATGCATTCTCCTGTGATCGCTAAACAATAACTAACGTAAACACATATGGTTTACTTAAAAGCTCTAGAAAACACTCATAAATAATTGGCAAATCGAGCGGAATCTTGTACTGTTTGTTAAAAGTTTCAAAATTATCCCTAATAGCGCTACTTTCTAATGTCCAAAATAACTACAAGCAATCGAATAAAAGAATTCAGTAGTCTATTCTATTATATTCTAACGATTAAAGAATTGCATTTTCGCAGTTTTAGTCGTCCACATTGCAAATGCTTCCGAATAATAAAAAATAATAATAAAATTTGAGGAAAGTATGAGTAACATTAACGTAATATAAATTGTAAGCCTGATCAGTGTCCATAAATGACATTTTATTGGTTAAAACTAGTACTCTATAAGACTAAATTGGGTTCGCTAACATGAAAATGCTTCTATCTGGTACAAGAAAAGGACTTTTCATTTTTTATTTCTTACTGTAATCGATGCTCGACCGCCCAATGGCGACCAGTTCTGGCTGAATATTCAGACACTGTAGAGAAAAACCTCGCCCGGGAGAAATTTAACCTCTAACATTTTTCAAGCGGTCCGTATCGGGAATTGAACCCGAGACCTTGGGATTAGTAGTCACACACCAACCACCTAAGCTATGGAGCCGCCAAAATGTTTAACTCTTATACTACCTGTACTCCATTCAGTTTTTCTTGTTCATAATATGCTAATTAGTTCAACCCCAATTGTTGAGATTGTGACTCTAAAGTTGCACCTTTGGTTGGCATTTTGCAATATTGAGTTCTAATAAAAGCTGCTTTTCATTAAATTGACGATGTATACAGTGAAATTGTAAAAATGAGAAAGTGTGCTAAAGACAATAAAAATAGGGTTATAATATGATAGAACTGAAACTATATTATTATTACCGCCAAATTCAGATTACGACTTGTTAAATACTGTTTTTGGCTATCAGAATATCTAGCAAGTAATTCACTGAAGATTCGGTGAATTACTCCGCTAAAAATTTCGTGCCGGAAAATACCGAAAACCTCGACTGTACGAACAAAGGTGTTGGTTGCAGACTAACTCAGTAGGACCGGTGGTGTAAGTGTTTGAAGAGGGTTGCAGGGAATTTTCGGGAAATGCTTTGGACGCCACCTAATCTCGCAGGGTTACTAGGGAAAAGCCTCAGAATAAATCACAAGGAGGTGCTAAAATCGGAGATCGGGAGAGAGATTTTGGCTTAAAATATACCTAAAAATTCGTTTAAATCAAAATGATTTTAAATAAAAACATACCAAAAACACGTACACTTATTAACGGCTGCTAACTGAAAAAAAGATTTCTAAAAGTAAATGTTAAATAACACCTAAAATATTTAATCACGCTTTTAAAAAATATCACAACGCAATGTAATACAGTAAAAACTACAACTATACCGTTTACAATAAAGAAAAACTAAAGATATTACACAATTTGATAAAACATTTTTTTAAATCGTTAACACACACATTTTCCTCACACTTACACAGTACAACCTTAACAAAATATCAAAAGTCGCATGTCATAAATCTACTAACTACAACCTAATCTACACAGGCGCACTTGTAAGAACAATAAATTCATATATTCCAGTAAAACTTAATCTAAACAAAGACGCACTTGTTCAATATGTATTCAATTATACATTTAGGAACTAACCTCCATTCCAGCATAGTTTCAGCATCGGTTTATTTTAATTTTGTACCTGCAATAGGGTGATTGATTATTTCTCCATTAAAACTATGGACTTCCGGTTATCTCAACCTAATTATCCACGGGTTGAATTTTTAGGAAACAATTTTTCTTAAAAAAATAAACCAAGTCGTTTGGTAGGGATTATTCGAACATAGTTGGTCACTTCACCTAGCTCGCGACCCTCTAACTAAGGTACTTGTCTTACTGAAGCGGCCTGTTGAGCGTTTGGATGTTAAAAACGGAGTTTTGCTTTAAAGTAGAAAATTGTTCTTTTTAAAACCACACGAGGCATTTTCGATCAACTTCGGACGGATGGATCTAAATTGGACATACTTCGTGTAGTCTTACTACAACTTAATCTATATATATTACTGTGTAACCTTATAAGAATCGAGCCTCACGAATTGGGCGTCAAAATTATGCCGTGGAACTCGGGTAAAATCCTCACCAACAAAAATTATTTTCGAAAATTACTTTAAATTTTCAAATTCGAAAATAGAAAAATTTCCAAAATTTTTAAATAAGTCCAAAAAAAATTGCTTACCCGTTTTCCTCTTTTCCTCGGTTGAATGGCCTTCTTCAACTGCTTCCGGCTAGCTCATTAGGACCTCCTTTTGGATAGCTATATTCATTCATAAATCCTATCATTCACGCACACGCCCAATAAAACCACAAAATACAACAAACATACAATCTTTTATTTATTCCTATTTACAAATGCAATTCATTATTATTTTATTGTTCACGTTACACTTCAGTAAAATTTCCTTTGTAATGTCCTGTATTTAATTTTTAAATCATCAAACACATAAAATGTACTCGGAGTAAATGGACCTTGAATAATACCTTCTCTAAAATTCCTTCATTATAATTTATTTATTTATTTTAATAATCTAAGTAAACTGTGGGATATGGTGAGCTCATAATAACCCAATTAATGTATGCCCTTCACTTTGCATACTCTAAAACTAAACAAAAACAAAGCCATGTACTCTTCACAAAATTTCACGTTCTGAGGGAACGTTTAAAAGCTTTCTAGACACCTTCAATTTCTAGTTGAATACCGTAATAAAGTTATTTACACAGATTCTGTTCAATACTCAAATAATTCACACTACCTTGAAAAACACTCTCATACGCCACCCCAATATTTACAGTTTATAGGAATCACAATGTTAAATCGTTACCTGGAATTTCTAGAAGATTTTCGCTCTGTAGATGCTGCCATGTAAATTTCTATCCGGTCTGCAGGTCGATTCTCTCAATTACTACACGACTTCCATTTCAGTTGATCTGCCAACGCCTCCTTCTCGGTGTAACCAAATTCCAAATTTTATTTCACAGTAATTTACGTTATTTAATGTCCCGGCACGAGTTGATTAAAAATTATAGGTGATACCTCAATAAAATAATCTCGGCACATTAACCGCGTTTTAATTTAATTTAGAGGCTACCACTAAGCAATACACTTTAAATTATTTGTTAATACTTACAACTCATATTTACTTTCATATGTGCTTTCGGGACGATCAAAATAATAAGGCACGCAGTTAAAAGACAAGAGAGCGAGTCCTAGTTCTCTAGAGTATTTATGTCGTTCGACTGTAACCTCTCCAGGCCCCCAGTTATCCAAAATCCCCTGCACACAACACACATTCTCACAATTTTGCACTCAACCCCAATTTCAAATCTGCGAATTTCCGTACCTCGTTATAAAATTTCAAGAAAATCACGCTACACTATCCTCGCGTCTATGCCAAGTTGAACTAACATATCGACTAATCGTAGACTTAATGACGTTTCTCAAATCTCTCCTCTACTATTGTGGTCGCATGCTTATACGTTTTCTCCGTCTCAGTTTAACCTTGCTTGAGTGGTTGAAAAATCGATATCCTTGTTTGTTCACTGTTTACACACGTGGACTGTCTGCGTGCGTTAAATAACCCCCTCATTAGCATTTCCCGTGAATATAAGCGACAGTTTATCCGACGTTCTCTGTAACCATTTGTTATCTACACAATTTTAAGCAGAACTTGACCTTTAGAAAAATACGCAGGTGTTCAATCGTAATATTTGAACTAACACTTCTACGATTTGGATTTTCGACGTATTTTAACCCTCTTGATATATTTGTACGTTAACAAATGCGTCTCATTTTGTATTATTGGTTTTTTAAACGCTTTTATGCATATTATACATCAATACTCGTTCAATTAATTTAAATTAATTACTAAATTAATGGCATTGGCTTCTACCCTTTAATTTTTTTGCAAACCTAGTTAAATTTCATTAATTATTTATAAAATTTCGTTAATACTGGATACTTAAAAATGAATTAACTAATATAATTTTCGCACGTAATTTCTGGTTGTTTCTTTATACAGGGTGTGTTGAAATTGTTTCGCTTATATTTATTTTTGATCTTTTAAAACCACTATAATATATATATATATATATATATATATATATATATATATATATATATATAACAGGAAATTATTCTTGACCATAAAAATAAATATTACTCAAGTTTATTCTTGGAAGTTGGTCAGGTCAGTTAAATAAGTCGAGAAATAATGAATCGTAGTAGTAAAAAATCAATATATTTTACTATAACGCGTTTCGGTCAACAAGACCATTATCAAATAGATTATCTATAAAAAGTTATAATTAAAATAAAGTTATTAAAAACTATAAAATATACAGACCAGAAATTTTAACTTGTTAATTTACAATATCACTATAACAACAGGTAGTATTTTGTATGTATCAAAAGGAATAGTCACTAACAAGGGTTGAAATATAAACAACGTAGTTATAAAAATAAAAATCGAGAACAATATAACAATGTTAGCGATATCAGATACAAAAGTGGACTAACATTAGAACATATAAACTAGTTTTTTCTTATCTATAAGAGTAGTAATATTTATGTTGAAAATGGCAATTTATATCGAGTATTTGGAATAAATGGAGGTAATATTTATTGAGAAAATGGTTATGTTTTGTTTAATAGATTAAAGTAAACATTTACAAACCCATCCTGGTCCGTTTTAGAATTGATGGCGTTGGTGTTTTTTTGTATGTGGATGGTTTCTAAAAAACCTCTAACATTATCATTAGCCTCAATACCTAAAATGTTAACATTAGCAAAATCAAACTGGTGGCATTTTTCAATCGCATGAGACGCTAGTGCCGTACTTTTTTTGTTACTTGTTTTAATAGTATATTTATGTTCGTATATCCTCTTGTTTAAATATTGTTTAGTATTACCAATATACACCCCTGGACATTCTAAGCAGTTAATTTGGTAAATTGTGTGGGTTTTGTACTTTTTATCAATTATTGGCGTGAGTTTCGTGAAAATATTTTTTGTAGAGTTGTTTGGTTTGTGGATTACCTGAATATTGTATGCGTTAAGACATTTTTTTATTTTATCAGAAAGAGGTTTTTTAGAAACCATCCACATACAAAAAAACACCAACGCCATCAATTCTAAAACGGACCAGGATGGGTTTGTAAATGTTTACTTTAATCTATTAAACAAAACATAACCACTTTCTCAATAAATATTACCTCCATTTATTCCAAATACTCGATATAAATTGCCATTTTCAACATAAATATTACTACTCTTATAGATAAGAAAAAACTAGTTTATATGTTCTAATGTTAGTCCACTTTTGTATCTGATATCGCTAACATTGTTATATTGTTCTCGATTTTTATTTTTATAACTACGTTGTTTATATTTCAACCCTTGTTAGTGACTATTCCTTTTGATACATACAAAATACTACCTGTTGTTATAGTGATATTGTAAATTAACAAGTTAAAATTTCTGGTCTGTATATTTTATAGTTTTTAATAACTTTATTTTAATTATAACTTTTTATAGATAATCTATTTGATAATGGTCTTGTTGACCGAAACGCGTCATAGTAAAATATATTGATTTTTTACTACTACGATTCATTATTTCTCGACTTATTTAACTGACCTGACCAACTTCCAAGAATAAACTTGAGTAATATATATATATATATATACATATATATATATATATATATATATATATATATATATATATATAGTGAATAAGATGAAATAATAACTTAGACTTTTATGCAAAGCCAAAATGATCATTTCAAATCGAGCTAGTAATTGAAAGATGGAAAATATAAGGTCTTGGACAGGACTTGAACCTGTATCTTGGTTTTGCCGGAACCATGGTTCCGACCTCATATTTTCCATCTTTCAATAACTAGCTCGCTTTGAAATAATCATTTTGGCTTTGCACAAAAGTCTAAGTTATTATTTCATCTTATTCACTATAATACGATAGTATTTATCAACTTACCTTGTGTAATTAACTACCTAAAATATTTATATATATATATATATATATATATATATATATATATATATATATAAACTAATTGACCTTTTTTTTATAAATATTGGGATAAATTTCGTTCGATTAAAGTTAGTGGTTTAGTTTAAAAACATTTATTCAACTTAACGTTTCGGAAAAATTTGTCTCCTTAATCATAAGTTAATGTGTTTTTTGTAGAAAACCTATTTTGACATGTAACTTATTAACAACTTTCAATGAAATGACGTTACATGTCAAAATAGGTTTTCTACAAAAAACACATTAACTTATGATTAAGGAGACAAATTTTTCCGAAACGTTAAGTTGAATAAATGTTTTTAAACTAAACCACTAACTTTAATCGAACGAAATTTATCCCAATATTTATAAAAAAAAGGTCAATTAGTTTATAACAAATACGTTCGTTATTGAAAAGAAGATCAACTATATATATATATATATATATATATATATATATACATATATTGTTGTGGAAATTATAGGTTAAGAGGGTTAAATAGGTCAAGAAAATAAACTTGTAACAACCGGGTATATAGGAAATAGGGATAATTTATTTACGCACCAAATTAATTAGTTTTGAAATTGAAAACGGACGGATAATAGCATATTTTTGTATTTCTAAATAGAATGTTAAATTTGCATAATGTGTAGAGGCTTTGGAGTACGTGAAAACTCAAAGATACGCATAATTAGCTTTAATATTTTAAATCAAACGCATCGGATGATAAACAGAGCTTTTGGGTATATAAAATCAATAATGTAAACGTATATTTTGCATTTAACTAAACTAAACGTTCGTTAAGTACAAATCCTAAGAAACTCTAGAACTTGAAAATACGATTTCAAACGGACAGTTTGCTTCATAGAAAGACCTGACAGTTAAAATAACAAGTCCAAGGAACCATAAATGAACGTCGTAACAGAATTTTGTAGAATTATATTTAACGGTCGATGCAAAAGCTACTAAAAAAACAGATGGTTTGAAGGCAAGGTGAAACGGAATATCTGTAGTGTAAAACAGACAGAGAGCACGTATAATAAACGTTTGTTAAAACACTCGTTTAAAGTACGCGGCAGGTTTGGAGGTCAACCACAATATCGGTTTTCTGTTGCTTGAGTAGGATTCTAAAAGAGACAGCAAATATGGGTTAAACGAGGAAAGATAGCTAAAGGCTGGACATAAGAATGGGGGAAAGGGGTATGATTGGTCGAATGCTAGAAATTTTCAAGAAGCTCGCGACGGTTATATTTTGTTGAGCAATTTTCAGGCTAAAAGCACGGTGGAATGAGAGTTTTGGGTTGTACAAGTTTGTTAAGTGCAAAATTTTTAGAATTAGTTATGATGAAATGAACTTTTTGACGGAAATAAGGTACAAAGAGGGGTGTATTGAAGAATATAAATACACTTGGAGACGCGGCAAAGCTCTCTTACGCTTTTACTCTCTTACATCGCTTATTTGTTGACTTCGCTTTGCTTGAAATGCAACATCCTAATTTAAAAGTGTATATAAAGCGGTGTTAGTATAGTACTTCGATAGTTTATTAAATGTGTGAATTGCACAAGTAGGCGCTAGTTAAAAAACGGTGCTGTTACTACACTCAACAAACTAATGGAAGGATGTTACTAGGGTAAGCGAGATGAGAAGTGTTTGAAACGAGAATGCTTGAAGTTTAGTAATTACGGAAGATTAAGCTTGGTCGAGACAATTATCGGGGTAGAAACACGGAAGGCGGCTGCAGAGATTTAGATAGCGAGTGGAAATGGGTTTGATCTACGTATAACAGCAAAGTGTATGGATGCAACGACGAAGTTTTTGGAACACATCTTCAGAAGTGATGATAGAAAAAGCTTACTCCAGGTAACGAAATTAATTTCTCTTGCATTTGCTTGAACATTTGTGCTGCTATTTTGTGCTTGAGTGTATTTTACGACCATAAAAACTCATTTGAAGAGGTATATGTAAAGGACAATTGGTATTTATAAGTGTTAATAAATGACATAAAATTTTGAAGGAGTAAACGGGTCTTTAAGTTTGTTTTAAACAAAGATGCGATGTATTTAGGCATTTAGAGTAACTGAGTTTATACTGAGCTCAACATAGACCAGAATAAAAATCAATTTAGGGCTGCACGACGGGCCCATCTACTCGTATAAAATAAAACTGTTGAAATAAATAGAAATCATGAAATTTTAAAAGGTTTAAGGATTGAGATTGTAACATTTTATGAAGCTCTATATACGAATGTGTGAATATTTCTTGGTAATGGAAATTTTTTAATATGTATGAATAAAAAGGTTGTATGTCTCGTTGCATTATTTGAGTGGTAATTTTATTTGACTGCATACGTGAGAAAGAGTGAACTTAGGATGGTAAGTATCCAAGAAGAAGCAGATTTTAGAGCTAGCCGGGGTGTGCAGAAGTAAAGGAGGCGTTCCAGGGATATTGGAAGATTTTTTTTTTATTTTTATTTTCAGAAAAATTTTATGACAGCCCAACAAGCGTGGTACTCGAAGGCGATCCCGATATCTTTAGAGACTTCCACTGCATATTTATACGGCTCAATTCGTGGAGCGAGGATCGAGTTTAGGTTTATCCACTGCAATATATTTAATTTGTTGTGTATCCTCTGGACTCGGCTTGCTAATTCGTGCCCCTCAATTTGGACGTCATATATTTGTTATGTTTAGCTTGGAAAACTCTAAAAATCGAGCCGCAATGTTGGGTTGTTATATTAATTTGCTGTAGATCCCTTAAGAATCGTGCCCCACTGTTGGGCTGTCATAACATCTGTTGTGTATCCTCTGGACTCGGCTCGCTAGTTTGGGCTGTCCTAAAGTTTACTGTGGATCTTCTTTGTCTATAGTACCACTTACTTTTGGAAGTGCCACTCTTTTGAATTTCGACTTACCCCGGCAGGATTCAAAACCAAACTTCTCGAATCTTTACCTAAATAAAACAATTTATGCTTTCCCAAGCTACTCATTCTCTCTATACCTTTACATTTAAAAAAATAGAGAATTCAAAATAAAATCTTTTGACAAAAACATACACCCTTTTATTCATATGACATAAATTATACTTCACACAATCACAATATTTACAGTTTATTTACAGTAAAACATGTCACACTTTAATTCAATCTAAAAGTCTCGTGACTTTTATGTTCCTCTACACTTCAACATTTCATTTAGAAGTAGATGGGCCTATCCTGAAATCCTAAATTAATTTTTCCAAGGTCTATGATGAGCTCAGTATAAACCCTTTTTTATTCTGTATGCATAAAGCACTGCATTATCAACCTACTAGAGACCCCGTTTACTCCTTACATCAAATAAAATTATTATTCATGTATTTATACCCTTAGATTTAAAATAGAAAATTGTCTTTGCATATGTTAATCAAATTAATTTTCAGTTCATAAATTTTTCACCAAGTAACTCAAATCAATCATAGTTTTTATAATTCAATACCAACACAACAAAAAAAATTCGTTACCTGGAGTGTTCTTTGGAATCACCACCTCTGTAGATGACGTCCACCAAGATCACGTTCCAAAACTGCACTCAATTTCTGCTTTCTAACTAGGACAACTATTTCATTTCGATTCGTTCATTCAACTAATCAACGGTTTGTGGATGCCTTCCATACAGCTACTCCTCCAGAGTCCAAACTCCACTTAACGTCCAACCAGCACTCTCGTTCAAGATGTAATTCAATCGCTTACCTCAGTAGCATCCAGCATTACTCGTTTTACTGATTTATACAATTATGTTCAGCCCGTTTACTCCAATTGCACCTACTTGTGCTTTTATAACACAGAAAAATACATTCGGCGGACTGCACTATCACCCGGTTTTTAAGCTAGGATGTCTTCTCAACGGTACTAAATGTAAGCGAAGTGAATAAGAAGATAAGCAAAAAATAAGAGGGCTCCTGCCACCTCCGGCAAGGTTTATATAAGTCTAAAACCCCCCTTTTGAGACGTATTTTCACTCAGCTTTCCTTGAATTGTAGCAACCGCCACACCGTTCCTCAAAATTCTCCCATACAAACAACATAACAAACTTTCAAAATTACGAATTTTCTCACTCCAACGACACATTACTTCGAAAAACTAATTAAACTGGTCAACCGTCCGTGTTTTCCATGTAAAACCGTCGTGCTACTATTCCTTCTAACGAATCCTAAACACACCTCTTATGTCCGCGTCTATATTGTTATTGCACTCATGCTCTAATAATCACATTGTCTTGTCTCTGTCTTGTCTTTTTACTTACAAAGTCGACGTTATTTTCACTCTACTGCTATCTTTGTTCACCGCATATTTTCAATCCTTTTTATAGTCACACTATTGCTCTGTCGTCTACGGTTAATGTTCCCTTCCTACACGTGCGCCTTGAAAACTCAATAACGTTCACAAACATGTTGTATCTCCTTCCCGCGTATATATTTTTAAACTACACTTTTCTGCCATGCTCTTCAAACTGTTTGTCATATAGCCACCTGCAATATTTTCCATCTTACTCTGTTACGTATTAGATATGCTGTTCCAGGATTATATCAATTTGTTTTGAACTAGTCAAGCGCTATTGTTAGTCTTGAGTCGTCCGTTAGTATAAACTACCAAGAATTATCTTAAACGTAAACAGGCTTTTTTAGAAATGTTTATCTACCCCCAAGTTTGTTCCATGAAATACTTGACGGTTTTAAACGTGTTTTCGATATTCAAGCTTGTAGCATTCTACGAAAGCTTTTAACATATGCTATATTAAATATACGTACCTTGCATAAATTATTGATTTTTCTACTACAAAGCTTTGATATTATCAATTAATGTACACGATTTTCGACCTTGTCGTCGATCTTAATTGTTGTCCTTGTCTTATATTAACGCCTACCAATTCAACCTACACTATAAATTGTAATTTAGTCCCAATCCAGTTATTGAAGCTTTTAAATAAATAAATGATTGATTTTTATTTACAGGGTTCTTACCTAACTACATGCTTGACCTATTTACACATGGTTAGCCTTTCCCATCACCGCAATATATATATATATATATATATATATATATATATACAGTGTGTCCCAAAAAGTTTTATACAAATGGAGAAAAAGTTTATCTTACATTTCACAAAAAAAATTATTCTTGATAAAAAGCTCTGCATGACTTGTAGATCTATAATTAAGTACAACATTTTTAAAACATTGGCTGGAATACCGGGAAAATCAAAATCATGATTTGGAGTGATAGTAAAATACACTCAAATTGTATTGGAAAGTAAAATGTTGGTTTAAATTTTTATTAAATAGCATTAAATTATGCCCACTTTGTAAATTTGTGATTTTCCCAGAAAAAATTACAAAATATTATTAATTAGATTATTTATTGAATAAAGGAATAAGACATGATAAACAATTGAAAACCTCTTATCAATTTATCAACAATGAATAATCAGAACTAATAAATTCTATTGAGAACATGTAAAATTAATTAAATACTATGGAGCTTCAACGTATCCATCGTTCCTTTCTAAACAGGTGATTGTTTGTTGACTAAATTCATTTATGACATTTCTAACCACATCTGGAGTTATAGCTTCACATGTATCTTTAATGATTCTTTCAAAATGGTCAACATCTTGAAATGGCCTCTGAAGTTATACTTTTTTTTTAAGTAGCCCCACAAAAAGAAGTCTAGAGAGGTTATGTCTGGCGACTTTGGTGGCCAAAAAAACTCTATGTCCCTTCTGATCACTTTGCCGTTAAAAGTGTGGACGAGAAAATTCCTAAAAGTTCTCTTACAGTGATATGGTGCTCCATCCTGTTGGTAATATATTTTTTCTCGTTCATCTAGCGGTAGTTCATCAAGAAAGCCTGACAACTGATTATTTTTAAAATTGTAGGTATCTTTCTCCATTCATGTTATTTCGAAAAAATAATAGTCCAACAATTCTGTCTTTGTAAATGCCACACCATACATTAGTTTTAAATGAATATTGATCTCTAGTTTGGACATGGAATTTGGGATTAACATCGCTCTACCATCGACAATTTTGCAAACTTACTGTAGACGTAAACGCTGCTTCGTCAGAGAACAGTACTTGTCGTGTCATAAATCTGTTATTTTCCAATTCTCCTTGCATACGAGCACAAAATTCAAACCTTCGTACAATATATCCTTCTTTTAGAGTATGGGTAAATTGGGGTTTGTGTGGTTTAAATTTATTTGACTTTAAAATTCGTGCAACTGTATTTTTACTAACATTCAATAAATGGGACCTTCTTCGAAGTGAATATTTTGGATTTTCTACAACCGATAGCATCACAGCAGTTTCAATTTCTTCATTTCGAACCCATGCCCGATGTTTCTTTCTAAATTTATTTTCAACACTTTCAGAACTCGTGGAATTATTTATTACATATCTGACCATTGCGAATGTATTATTTTATCGGGGTGTCTATTACTAAAGATTTCTGCTGCCTCCCTACATGTTTTATAACTTTTTCCAACAATAAGAACAATTTCAATTTTATCTTTAATACTCAATTTTACTGGTATTTCTAATTATTGTAAACACACACTTATGTAACAATTGACATTTGTTGACAGTTCTTAGATATTTCAAAGCACTCTATCAAGAACGTGTGTAAAAAGAATGAGTAACATAAAATCCGCTACGGGATCTTACGATGTTTCGTACTGGGCATTAATTTAACAATTGTTCATGTGTTTATTGAATATCTTTTAATTTTTATCTACAAAGTGGGCATAATTTATTGCTATTTAATAAAAATTTTAATGAACATTTTGCTCTCCAATACAATTTGAGCGTATTTTACTATCACTCCAAATCATGATTTTGATTTTCCCTGTATTCCAGACAATGTTTTAAAAATTTTGTACTTAATTATGGATCTACAGGTCATGCAGAGCTTTTTATCAAGAATTTTTTTTTTGTGAAATGTAAGATAAACTTTTTTTCCATTTGTATAAAACTTTTTGGGACACACTGTATATATATTGCTGTGATACCTCTAAAATCCGGGTACTCCGCTTTTCGAATCGAGCCCCTACGAATTGGGCATCAAGAATGCTGTGAATCCTACAAAAAGCTATTCATTACCTTAACTGTGTTGGTCCATTGACTTTCTTCTGTTAATCGCCTCGGCTGCTCCTCTAGATAGCTTTCATCCTCATACATAAAAAACAAACACATTCCTACCACAAACATCAACGTCAACTCTATTTACATCAATATTCACAATACATTAAAATTTCAAAATTAATATTCAGCATAAATTTTAATATCGGAAAATTTCAAAATTAAATTTATTATCATTTTAATGTGCATCCAGAATTAAAGTCCTTGTAGGATGCCTACTAATTACTATAACAATATATGCAGAGTACAAAGGAGCATCTACTACCCTTTACGTTAATTAACCAGGTTCGTCTAATTGAGCTCAAAGACATACCCTAAATTTTCATCATAATCCAGAACATCAATACTAAATACCCTTTCTACTTAAACAAGCAAATTTCACCTTAAAATTAAAATATTATTGTTAGTACCATTTCACTACTGTCCATTTTGAGTAAATCAATTATAAAGTTATTCAACACACACAACAATATCAAAGTTCAAACAAAATAGTATAATTTACCTGAAGGTTACTTGCACTCGTAGCTTCAATGTACATCGTCCCTTTTGTTAATCACACCATTCCAACTGGGTTATATTTACGGCTTCTAATTCTTAACGCTTTTAAAATTTTCTCCATCACCATTTATTTAAAGTTGTTTCTGGGCTTTTCCGGAACTCATCTGTGTATATCTGACCCTGGTTTTGTGGATCCAGACACGTTTTGAACCATTTAATTATTAACACCCCCGAAAAATAACAAAGAAATTCATACTTCTTTCACCAATATACGCCAAAACTGCCTACTTTTGTGTATATATTTGTCGTTGTAAATTTTTACCAATTGGTACAGTGATACTAAATTTTATTACCTTGTATATAAGTGCACTGAAGTACATTCATGTTAGCACGTAAATAACAAACTATTTTGAATCACTAAAATATACGAGCAAACTTTAAATTATTTTATCAAACTAAAATGCACTGTTTAACATCTTGAATCAAGTCGCGGATGTAAGAGAGCTTGTTTATATTCACCTCGGTATATATAGCCGTTAGCCTGTCTGTCGGTCGAGTCCTCCAAACGGGTAATTCTAAAGAATTTCGCATGCTAGGTTCCCAGTCCGTAGCCTGTGCGTCGGTTTTTACGAATTTTGCACTCGTCCCAGTTAAATCTCAGAAATTCTCACACGGCACGCAAACATGTCCGAGAAAAACTAATTAATTTTGTACAGAAATTGTTGTTTCTACCTCTGATATTTGCATCCTATTTTCAACCAATTGTGACCCTCGTGACGTTGCTTAAATCACGCCTTTTACTATATGTGTCTTTGCTTGACGCATTTTCTCTTTCCTTTTCTAACCTGTTCGTATTGGTGCAAATTGATATTCCTTATTATCGATTATTTCAGTGCATGTGGACTATCTGGGTTAAATAACCCCGTATCGCACCTTCCCGTGAATATTAAGCCCCGGTTTCTCCAAGATTCTTTGAAACCATTTGTTATCTACACAATTTTCGCCGTACGTGATATTTAAACTACGCAGGTGTTCAAAATAATATTAATTCTCAGAGCTTTATTTTCTATATTATAATCTTGGATTTTCACAGACTTTTATGCTTATTATTAATAATGGTTTAATTAACTCCAATTAAAATTGACTTCTATCCTTTCATTTTTATCGAATACAAGTTAAATATTAATTATTATGTGTATACTTTGTTTTACTACCGGTTACTTAAAATAGGGTTAATTAATATAAATTTTGCACGTAATTTCCATTTGTTTCTTTCCTCGGAATAATTAAATTACACGCAGAGCTTTTTAATACTGTTTCTTTTGATATAAAGCGTCTTATAAATAATTTAAATTTCTTAATTTTAATAAAACGAATGAATTTTATGCTTCACGCTGTTATTTAATAACGCGTACCTTTTCCAAAAGCTTCTACACAGTGATTAAAATTATTTGATGTGATTATATAATTTTCTACCCTGGTCTAAATATGAGTATTTTCCCCCTATTTGAATACAAATAATCCCACTTATTTGAATGCAAATATAAAGCATTTAGACAAAAAAATACAAAAAAAATTGCCTATCTCTCTACCCTTATCTATCTATCTTACCTAACTTATATCCAATCCAAAAAATATTTACACCTATCCTATATCCCTATCCTATTCCTAACTCTCACCTAATTCTATAAACTGAAATTATCCCTAACTTCATCCTACTTATCCATCTAATCCTATATACATCCTATACCTATCCTATTCCTAACTTTTAACTAATCTTCACTATACTTTACTTCATCCTACGTAATCCTATATACCTATCCTATTTATCCTATACCTAGCTTTATTTTCTATAAACACTTACTTCTACTCTTCTATCTACACCTATTCTATCCCTATCCTATTTAAATTTTACTCTATTATACACCTATTTCTCCTGTGGTGCTGGTTCTCCGGTATAAGGAATAGTAGGTTGACGTGAAACCGTCCCTCTCATTTCCCGTACCTACTTCCTTAATAAATATGTGCACTCCCCTACTACGTCACCTATCTCAAAAGGTCCCTCATATGGCAAGTGTAGTTTAGCACATGTCATCCTATCTCTCTTCCCTACTCTCAAGCTTTTTACTACTACCTGGTCTCCCACTTTAAATTTTACCCTCTTTCTAATTCTTGCGTTCATCTTCCTTGTATATTTTTCAGCTCTCTTCCTTAACCTCTCCCTCACATCTACCAAAAGTTGTTGAAATTCATCGTTCCTAGGCACAATTTGCCATGGTCTTTCGGGATACTGTTGCTTGATCAGCATGATGGGACTGGTTTCTGTCACGGTACTAGGGTTTCATTGATAAAAGATTCAACCTTGGACAAATTGTCCTCCCATAAACGATGATTCCTATGTGAAGCTAAACGCAAAAACTTAACCGTCTCTTGAATATATCACTCAGCTGGATTCGCTTGAGGATGCCTTATGCTACAAAACACCACTTTAATGTTTTGCCTCTCCCAATAATCTCTAAATCTTTGATTATTAAAATAAGTAGCATTGTCTGCTAATACTCGTTTAAAAGTTCCTACTTCCCTGCAAAATTGTTCCAATTTCTTGTTTGTTCCAACTGTGTTACAATCCCGAGTGGGATATAATTTGGTAAATTTCGAAAACACATCAGTCACAATCAGCACATGTTTGTGTCCCTTTGTACTTCTGACTAGATTACTCAAATAGTCAATAGCAACTAAGTCCAGGGGATTTTGTACGTGTATACTTTGTACCACATCTTGACTCGTACTATTTTTGTACTTTCCTAAAGTACATAAGTGACAGGTGTTGATGACTGACTTTACTAACCCTAAGTCTTTAGTTGAAAAAACGTTTCCTAAAATTAACCATGTCTTTCGGATCCCTATGTGACCATATCTTAAGTGCAGATCTTTGATAATTAATTTTGCTTGTACCCTATCCACTACATACACTTCCAATTCTTGAATATTTTTACACAAAAAGCCGTTTATCATATGGAAGTTTTAAATCCCGGTTCGTTTTCTAACTTCGTTCTAACAATCTGTAGCTCCTCACTCTGCCTCTGGTTCCTCAAGATCTCCTCTTCTCCATATACTGAATCATTTTGTAGTAGACTGTTCATGGCAATCATGATGTCACACGGTCTTTTGTTATCCATGTCCCTGTTTCTACTAAACGCGTCTGCTATAAAATTATTTTCTCCTTAATATATTTAATCTCAAAGTCAAACTCCTGTAGTAACAACCCCATCGATATACTCGATTGTTCGAAAATCTTGTATTCATCAACGCACACAACGCCGAATGATCCGTTTCGATTACAAAATGTCTTCCTATCAAAAAAAATTTTAACTTCGTAACACCAAACACCACTGCAGCCATCTCCTTTTCACTAATCGTGTAATTTACTTCATGCGGCTTCAGTGTGCGTGAAACAAAAGATATGGACACCTCTTCCCCCTCTTGTACTTGGTACAACTCTGCTGCTAATGCACTATCCGATGCATCCGTCCTCAGTACGAAGCCTACATCAAATCTGGGATGCCTCAAAATTAGTTGGTCGTGAAATTGTTCCAACAGTGTTAAATATGCTGCCTCTTGACTTTCCGTCCAACTCCATCGTACTCCCTTCTTCAGAAGTTTAAACAATGGACTCGCTTTTTCAGCAAATCCCGGTACAAACTTTTTATAAAAGTTAAGGACCCCCAAAAAAGCTCTTAATTTCCTAATGTTATTAGGTCTCGTATATGTCAAAAGTTCGGACAATCTTTCTTTATCGATACACATACCTTGAGTGTTCATCACATACCCCAGAAATTTAACGGTTTTTGAAAAAAATTCACATTTTTCTATATTCAGCCTTCACCTGCTCCTGATATGCTGGTTCTACCCCCATTACTTCTGCATGTTTTTGTATTAAAGCTTGAACCTCTACTTTCCTTTCCTCTGGACATCTTATTGTGTTGATCTGTTTACCTTCATCATCCTCTACCTCTACTACATTAATACTAAACCCCGTGTCATCCTCTGTGACTTCATAACTGCCCTTCCATGGCACTACCCTATCTTTAATTCTTATTACCTTCCTTTCCATATCTATCAAAACCCCTAACTTCATCATACAGTCAACACCTAAAATGCTCTGAAACTTCAGTCCAGGTACAATTACAAACTCCTGTTCACAGCTTAAACCTCCTATATCTATCCTAAGCACCACAACACTATTTACTACAGCAAACTTCTTTTTATTTGGAGCTACTAAATGGCTACGCTTTATAGGCATAATTCTATCACAAACCTTATCCCTAATTTTGCTGACGAATTCCTCCGATATTAAACTCGCCTCTGCCCCTGTATCAAGTAATACTTCTATATTATTCTCAAAAATTTCTAAATTAATAATTGGCAAACATAATTTTCCTTAGTTTCTGGCTCTACTTCCTCCTCAATTTTGAAAAATTCACGTGGATGTTCATATACATTTACACTGAAATCTAGTGGTCTGTCGCGTTCTAAAAATCCTGTCCAGGTCTGTTTTCCCTACTCGGTCCTGGTCTAGCCGTCACCTCAGCGTATGTCCTAGGCGTTTCCACTCGTTCTGTGTCTGTATTAGCAGTCCCGCTCATGTCTGGTGAACTATTCATTCTGGTAGGTCCAGGTCTCGGTGCAGGTCCCCTTCCTAAACTATTACTCTAACATATGGTCGTCTCTGTTCCCAATTCTGTCGCTGGTATCCGTAACTATTCCCCCCGTCTAGCGTAATTGTCCCGTCTATTGTCAAACCTAACTGTGTTGATCTGTCTTTCCCTGTTATCCCGAGGTCGTCCACTACTTACGTCGTCGTACCTCTGCAGGTATTCCAAAACATTTCTCTGTCCACTATGTTCTGTAGTGCTACGTGCTGTCTTATGTCTACCTCGAAGTGTCGTGATAAATACTTAATAATTTGTCGGTCCGTCAGTGGTGGGTTCAGTTGCTTTGCTATGCTATACTTGCGTATAGCATATTGCTCCTACTTCCTGAAAATTCTCCTTAAATTTCCTGTGATTAAGTCGTCTCGTACCTGGTCTTGTCTGTGGTCACTCCAGTAGTGCTTTAAAAATTTGTTTTCAAAGTCCTGATACGTGTCTATGTCCTGTCCTACTAAATTGTACCACGCTTCCGCATTGTCCTTTAATAAAGCCTTTATCGTATTTAGTTTAGTCTGTTCGTCAAATAAATTTCCCACTAGATTTCTTACACTATTAATAAAAATTTGTGGATTTACCCTGTTATCGCCATAAAACTTCATGTGTTGGTCCAATGATACTCCACCTGTAGAAAATCTGGGACCATCCCCGTTAAATTTGACATGTTGTATTTGATACTACTAACTTCGCGTTCTACCCTGCCTAACTGATCCCTACATGAGTCCGTCACTTCCGTCATTTTACATTAATCTCTTCTTCACAAAAAATGCGTACTTCGGACCTTAAATGTCCCATTTCCTGTCGAAGACCTTTAATATCACGCTCATTTTTTCAACCCTATTTTCTACTTCCCCATTTTACGGTAAGACTATCTTTAAATTCTGTAAATTCTTTAGTATTTTGTTCAATTTTCCCGCTTATCTGCTCTAATTTTGGTTGGACTCCTCCTCGCTCTATTAGATTCTTCCCTAGCTCTATTAGCTTCATCGCTTAGCAGTTCTAATTTTCTATTAGATTCTTCGTTCATCCTCTCTAGCATTCTCATTATCATCTCGTTTCCTTGATCCCCTGATTTCGTCCTTGACTGATCTCTACTGCCTCCAGCTTCTTCCATTTTTGAATTTTTCTCACACAATGCACTATCGTCACTTCCAATTTCCACTCCTTGACTCCTTAACCACTCTTTTCTCTGCATACGTTCTAATCACTCACACACACTCTAAAATACTCCTAAATTTATACACACACAGAAACTCTCTCTCTCAGATCGCCAGTTTCCTGGAATAAAATCACAAAAAATTTTATTTGGAACTCGAGCCTCACTTTTGGGTCGCCAAAGAATGCTGTGATACCTCTAAAATCCGGGTACTCCGCTTTTCGAATCGAGCCCCTACGAATTGGGCATCAAGAATGCTGTGAATCCTACAAAAAGCTATTCATTACCTTAACTGTGTTGGTCCATTGACTTTCTTCTGTTAATCGCCTCGGCTGCTCCTCTAGATAGCTTTCATCCTCATACATAAAAAACAAACACATTCCTACCACAAACATCAACGTCAACTCTATTTACATCAATATTCACAATACATTAAAATTTCAAAATTAATATTCAGCATAAATTTTATCGGAAATTTCAAAATTAAATTTATTATCATTTTAATGTGCATCCAGAATTAAAGTCCTTGTAGGATGCCTACTAATTACTATAACAATATATGCAGAGTACAAAGGGAGCATCTACCACCCCTTTACGTTAATTAACCAGGTTCGTCTAATTGAGCTCAAATACATACCCTAAATTTTCATCATAATCCAGAACATCAATACTAAATACCCCTTTCTACTTAAACAAGCAAATTTCACCTTAAAATTAAAATATTATTGTTAGTACCATTTCACTACTGTCCATTTTGAGTAAATCAATTATAAAGTTATTCAACACACACAACAATATCAAAGTTCAAACAAAATAGTATAATTTACCTGAAGGTTACTTGCACTCGTAGCTTCAATGTACATCGTCCCTTTTGTTAATCACACCATTCCAGCTGGGTTATATTTACGGCTTCTAATTCTCAACGCTTTTAAAATTTTCTCCATCACCATTTATTTAAAGTTGTTTCTGGGCTTTTCCGGAACTCATCTGTGTATATCTGACCCTGGTTTTGTGGATCCAGACACGTTTTTGAACCATTTAATTATTAACACCCCCGAAAAATAACAAAGAAATTCATACTTCTTTCACCAATATACGCCAAAACTGCCTACTTTTGTGTATATATTTGTCGTTGTAAATTTTTACCAATTGGTACAGTGATACTAAATTTTATTACCTTGTATCTAAGTGCACTGAAGTACATTCATGTTAGCACGTAAATAACAAACTATTTTGAATCACTAAAATATACGAGCAAACTTTAAATTATTTTATCAAACTAAAATGCACTGTTTAACATCTTGAATCAAGTCGCGGATGTAAAAGAGCTTGTTTATATTCACCTCGGTATATATAGCCGTTAGCCTGTCTGTCGGTCGAGTCCTCCAAACGGGTAATTCTAAAGAATTTCGCATGCTAGGTTCCCAGTCCGTAGCCTGTGCGTCGGTTTTTACGAATTTTGCACTCGTCCCAGTTAAATCTCAGAAATTCTCACACGGCACGCAAACATGTCCGAGAAAAACTAATTAATTTTGTACAGAAATTGTTGTTTCTACCTCTGATATTTGCATCCTATTTTCAACCAATTGTGACCCTCGTGACGTTGCTTAAATCACGCCTTTTACTATATGTGTCTTTGCTTGACGCATTTTCTCTTTCCTTTTCTAACCTGTTCGTATTGGTGCAAATTGATATTCCTTATTATCGATTATATTTCAGTCCATGTGGACTATCTGGGTTAAATAACCCCGTATCGCACCTTCCCGTGAATATTAAGCCCTGGTTTCTCCAAGATTCTCTGAAACCATTTGTTATCTACACAATTTTCGCCGTACGTGATATTTAAACTACGCAGGTGTTCAAAATAATATTAATTCTCAGAGCTTTATTTTCTATATTATAATCTTGGATTTTCACAGACTTTTATGCTTATTATTAATAATGGTTATTTAACTCCAATTAAAATTGACTTCTATCCTTTCATTTTTAGCGAATACAAGTTAAATATTAATTATTATGTGTATACTTTGTTTTACTACCGGTTACTTAAAATAGGGTTAATTAATATAAATTTTGCACGTAATTTCCATTTGTTTCTTTCCTCGGAATAATTAAATTACACGCAGAGCTTTTTAATACTGTTTCTTTTGATATAAAGCGTCTTATAAATAATTTAAATTTCTTAATTTTAATAAAACGAATGAATTTTTATGCTTCACGCTGTTATTTAATAACGCGTACCTTTTCCAAAAGCTTCTACACAGTGATTAAAATTATTTGATGTGAATATATAATTTTCTACCCTGGTCTAAATATGAGTAATATATATATATATATATATATATATATATATATATATATTGCTATAAGCTCCTGGAACTATCGTGGACCGACCTTGTGTCGACCAATAACAAAACTTGGTATGATAACGCGGTACTCGGTATCAATGGCGTATTCTACTTATAACTCCACCTCTCTGTGTTTATCTCAATCAAGTTACACTCCTACTAATGTTATTATTCTGCTTCGACTTATTTTATTTTGAATTATAAAGTGAAGTTAATTCATTTCCATATAATGAAAACAAATATTATGTACAGGTTTTGAAAATTAATAAAATACACTTTTCAATCAATCAATATCGTAAGTCTTATTTATCTCAAAAATTTATATGTTTTGCCATCAATCTAAAGTCATCAAAAACTATTCTTTTTATCAAAAGTAGCCTGGTACGTTCAAAACCCCTTTATTATTTTACGTACTTTCAACGTATGCAAAAGTTCGTTGCTGACTCTGTTACACTATTTTATATTAATTAAGCAATTCAATGTTCAAATTCAAATAAAAAAAATATGTCTTAAAACTAAAAAGATCTAACCTGGTCTGTGTGCTTCTTTATTTCCTTCTCGCAACCAAAATTATCGACGCATCCTTTATCAACTAACATCAATTAGAATTCTCCATGCATTATTATACCATCCATCCTATTCGAAATTATTTTCCCCCAATTCGGAATTATTATATACCCATTTGAAATATTATCTATCCACACGCTTGAATTATTGTCATCACCCTCTGGATTATTATTGTCAAACTTAGAGTTTATTCTCACCCAAACTTAAAACATTGTCATCAACTTAGAATGTTATCGTCCTTCTCTGGAGCCGTTCATCGGCATTAGAAATTTTCATATTCGTAGCACTATCTGTCATTAAACATTTTTACTATCAAAATATTATTACGTACGCGTTACTCTTTGATTCATAGTGACACAGCTTGGCCTTGTTGAGTTGAAAACTGATCTCCGTTATCATACTCGCTGTTAATATATGGTTGATATCCCACTTCGTCTGTGGGTTTGGCTTACAAGTCCATAGCTAATCTTAACCAATCAGGTCTCTCTATTTTTTACACTTAAAGTGGTTTTCTGATGTAACGTTCTCGGCCTTTCGAGTAATTGTTGTTTGCTTACATATGCTCCGTTATCAGACCATGCGGTGTTTTGAAAAAATAATCGCTTTTCCATATTATACACAAATACCTAATGCAATTCGACTTTCAATTTTCAAGTATATTTATCTATTTACGCATTTTTAATTACCTTTACTATTAAAAATTGTTAACTGTTTGTACGCACTTACACTACGCTACTTTAAGTTTTATCTCTTATCTCCGTGTTATCATAAATAATTAGAATTCTTTTTGAATGCCTGTTTAATTACATTAACTATTCTCACTTCTAAATACGCGTGCTTCCACTGAAAAATATCATTGTTTGCATTACCTAAATTTAGTAAGACTCTATATACCGGGTGTTAAACATTTACTATTTACATAATGCATGGATTACTTACTTCTATGCTAACTATGCGTCCTATTGTTACTATTTGCGTCGCTTAAAACTACTTATACTCTATATACAGGGCGTTGACTGCTAACTATTTACAAACTATCCCAATTACTCAATTTTTTCCTAAATAAATGCAGTTTTCTGCTTCCTATTATTTATAATTTCTGATTACTACATGACCCTTGCTATAAAATACACCCTTAAACAACCCCTTATCACAGCAATATATATATATATATATATATATATATATATATATATAGCCATCTATAGAATCTACTGTGTAGTTTCGATTCAATTCTGTATTTTCACGCTTAGTAGTGTTGGTGTTTTATTACTTGATGGCGGTTTTATTTACTTTTGCCATAGTACAGAGGTTGTTTCTAAATTATAACAATATAATAGCTTCGATTACTTCATAGGGTTCTTGGGAACTAATTAGCTCTGATGAGGCTTAACAAAGCCGAAACCGTCGGTCAGTGGATGTTTTCTCCCCTGTGAAGTAATAAAGCTATTGTTTTGTTAATGGCTATATAACTACTAGTCCGACTTGTATTTGTCAATAAGCTTTTAGTATTTTCATAAGAGTTTGTTTACAGATACATCTTATTTTATATATTGTTCTACACAATTTCTTATTGCCGACTGCAAATAACTTGTCCTTTATATACATATGTATATATATATATATATATCATGCTGTATTAATTACTATGATGACATCACCTTGTAACGTATTTTTTTCTTGTTACACCAAGCCTAATAAATTAATAATAAAACAGATAAATTTTAAAGCATTTAATTCGTAAATATTCAGCCAATAAAAATTAAAGTATAATGTTCATAATAACACATAGATTCTAGAAGATATATATTCTGAGGCTTGTTACCAAGCGTTGTCCAGTTAATTATCAGCACTTTTGTTTCCAACGTCCAAGAGTGAAGTCGCTTTTTGTAGACTAGAGATAAAAGTCAAGATGGCCCGACTAAAACACGAGGCGTCTAATAGAGTCAAGAAGAAGAACTTGAGTTGAGAACATGGAACGATAATATACATCATTTAAGACAGTTGGTATAGATTAATACAATAAATTAAACTAATATATTTCACTTTAGTGCAATATCTTATGGACATATCTACAACAACAATTTTCAATGTTAAATTATAATAAATTTTCGTCGTAGTAATTTAAAGCAGGCAGTTATGGTTTCGTTCTATCTATTTAACTAGGCCGTATAGCAATGGTTTATTCAACAAAGAATCTTGGTACTTCAAACTCACTGATGATTAATACGCTGGAAAAATACAACAGCTGACGTCATGATTTTGCACCTGCAATTTATTTGGATACACGTGAGTGTTTGAAACTTTCCGTAACTTTGAAAGTATAGTAAATTATTATGAGATTTCCTACGTTGATTATTAGAGTAACAAAAATATAAAGTAGTTTTTAAAGTTAATAACACACCGAATAAATATCTAGTTTGTCAGTTATTTGTACACGCATACAATGTGTTTTAAGATATTTAGAATGACAACTTATGTCAGATAAAAAAATAGTATAGATTCTGTTTCCTAATCTACACGCCAGATGCAGTCTTGATTTAATTTTCACATTTTGCTTAAAACATTCAGGTCATGTAAAAGCTTTTTATTGGTGCTGAAATTCGCGTATATTTTTTGTAGATTACAGTTAAATTTGAGTAGTTGCATTTTATGATCGCTATTTTTCTGATGATCAATCTTTGTTGTAAATGGTCAAGGAAGCGCTTCAATGATTATAGTAAAAATAAAATCATGTGTTATGAACTAATAAATTATGACATGTTTGCTTAAACTAAATTTTATAGAAATGATCAATTTATACATATTTATTTTGAAGGTTAAACTTCATTAAAATTCTTTTTATAAAAAATTTATGACAAGATAGTAAGCATATATATTGCAGTCACATGTATATAATCAGATTTCTACATATGAATAGAATTCATTTTGTTTCATTTGAATGAAGTTTTATTATTCTACATTTAAATTAAGAAAAAGAAAACTAGAGCAAACCCTCATTAAGTAAAAAGACAGAATAATGAAAATAAATTCCTTTAGTATTTCACAGATGTTTAAATTCATTTATTCTATTTTTGGCATATGCTTTTGAGGACACAAATAGTGTCCATGTGGTGTTTTTGTTTGTTTACAGGTAAAGCTGAGACAACTGTTTCACATCTGGTGGTTGAGGTTTTGGTAAGTGTGTGATAAAGAGTGAAATTCAAATTTTATGGCTATGATAGTGGTGTTAAGATAAGGTTTCCGCATTCCCTTATACAAACACAGTTAAATTTTGTTGGCACTTGTATTAAAAATACGGTGGCGCCTATTAAAAATATTTTTGGTCGATTATCCACCCATGACCCATGCTCATGATCTACCCAGAGCTAACACTCTACTAGCCGTTTAACCCCTAAGAGTTTTCTTTGTCTAAAGCCGTTTTCCATCTGACATTACCCTGGGCTTGGAGTATAAAGAAGAAAATCTCGACCTAGTGATATCAGATTAAAAATAGAGAGTTTTAGTATATAGCTGATAGTCACGAGGATAAAGGGTAATAAACTTACAAAAAGTTTTTAATTACCCCGTTTTTTATTACACTTACAACCTCTAACATTTTAAAGACTAGCATCTGAATTTTATCACCTTTGACTATGGATCAAAGATGATGCAAAATAATTTTCTCTTAGATTAGAATTTGTAGAAACCTGAAACTTATATTTTCTAAAGTGAATAACTTAATCCTGGACATTACTTATACTGAAACAAATAAACTGAAATATGATTATAATTATTTTTAAAAGAATGTCACAGACTCTAGCCGGTAAAACGTCTGTTTATACGAAACAAGTTCCGACGTATGCCGAGTATGCTTTATTTCTTGCTATTTTTAATTTACTCCTTAAGAAATTGCTACATCTTTGAATGTATATACTTGTATTCAAGTTCAAATAATAGCCACGTGGTGGTCTTCTTTCGTAGACTCGACTAATGTGTGATTTAACTTGAAATTGACTTTGTTTGGCGCGCAAAATTGCGTAGGCTCGACTACACTTCGCTTTTCCTCATTAACGCTAAAGTTGCTTGTCAAATAAAGAACCAACTTTAATCATAATAATACTATATACTATTTTGTAAATTAATAACCATAACTTGTTGACTGATAGCGATTTCAAAAACAAAAACTTGGCACAATAGAAACACTTAAAAAATTCGTGTTTATTTAGTTTATTACTATGTAAATAGGTTAAGAAAATGTTTATGCTAGTTTTAACATATAGAAGACCATACAAATTAGATGAAATATGTGTAACATAATTTAAATCTTCCTATAAAATAAAATAACTATACCTAAACTGGAACCAATCGGTACAACGGATATCAAATGATAGATGGACATTTTCTAATATAACAAACTGCAGATAGTGCAGAAATGAATATGTGCTCGTAACGTAGCTTGGGTCACTCTGTCGTGTGCCAAACTATTTAGCCAAACGAAACTAGCCATGCATTTACATTTGCAATGCTCTACCTGAAGGTACTACATTGGTCAGGAGGCGAGTTTTTTGTTGCCTGGAAATTTAAAATTTTGCCGAACCCTTGCCGTTCCAGGCCAGGTAGGGATCTTTAACGTGCGTGACAACACTCACACACGGAACCTCCATTTTACCTCTCATCCGAACGAAAGCGTATTTTTGTGAAAAATGCTCGTCTAACATTTTTCAAGCGTATCGTGTCTGGATTCGAACCCGGGACTTTGGGCACAGTAGTCACACGCATACCAACTACGCCACGGAGCCGCCTAGAAAAAAACTAACCACAAAATAATTAAATACTGCTGGATGGAATTATAATTTATAAGCAACCATCGATTATTACATATAAACAAAAGGTTGTCTACTTTGACCCTTCGTCTCTTTACACGGTTGCTTCACATTTTTATGAGTATTTACGTTTGAATAGTGTAACGCCATAAAAACTGATTTTATTCGTGATAAATGCAAGATTAAATTAGCACTTTTTTTTAGGTACTATGAGCATCGATAGTTCAGTTATTGATGATTTTAAAGTATGTGAAACGATGCATATCTCTAGCTTAACTAAGGATGAAAACGAAGCATTTAAAACTCGAGTTCAAGCAATAGCGTTTCATGAATTACGAGAGGACGAAGGCACCCGAATAGAGTGTCTGAAGCAACTGCGAGAGTGGATTTTACAAAACAAGGATATTGAAAATTGCATTACAGGTAAGGAATTTTTGATTGCACGTAACATTTTGTAGTCTAATCAGTAACAGTTTCTGATAAGGATAAATAGAGCAATTACACCACCAGTAAATAATCTTGTTCATATCAGCATAGTTTACATTATAGCAACAAATAGAACTACCGAGCATGATTCAGATTGCGATATTTACATCTTAACCAGAAGTGTTATACACAGTGTGCCCAAGATAGGGATGAAGTTATTTTAGTAATTTAATTATTTTAATGTAACCAATCATGTTTTGAAGCAAATTGGAACATTCGTACAATAAGTGTTCGAACAGATTACTTCCATTTTATAGACAGCAGTATGCTCGTCTCACTGTACAATCTAACACACCTACCGCACGTCAGCTACCCTCAAATCAAATTATCCACTTGTACAAGTCACACAACCTTCTAAATAGCTTAACTTAACTAGAAATTCCCTTTAAAATTCTGAAACAATGGGGGTTTTTAGGCTAGTTGTTCTGTTCCATATCGTAAGTTTACATCCATGTCCAAAATCGTTGAAAAAACACCATTAAAATTGCAGTCCAAATTCATATATCAAGATCCTCCAAATCGCTTATAACTAATTTACCATTAAATACCATTCCAGTTTCATATATGCTTTTATCTCATCATCATTAGGTTTTCAGTCCTGGAACTGTTTAAACGCGTACCATCATTGTTTCCTATTCTGAACTAACCTACTCATTTCCTTGAAATTTGTACAGTCTGCATCTATCACTATCTGATCTAGGTCTACATCTACCTCCTTTTTCCTATCTCTTGTAATATATCCCATACTAATGCCCAAAAATGCCTTAGAACGTATTTTGCCTTTGTATTTTTCTTATTTTTTCCCACAGATATCCTTGTTCGCTACTATTTTTATAACCTATTTGTTATTAACTTTGTCTATCTATGTAATCATCCTCATACATCTGAAGCACAGCATTCCAAAAGGCTGCTACCGTTTTTCTGTCTGCTTTTTCAACTGCCCGTATTTCATAGGCATACTGTGCTGTGCTTCACACATATGTTTTCAACAATTTTCTTTTTGTTTCTATGTTTGTTGTCTTTCTTTATAGGCGCTATTCTTTCTTGGTTTTTATCTCAAATAATTTTAATTCTTTATTCTATTTTTAAAAGTGTGTAATTATCTACTTTCTTCTGAATGTCAATAAACTTTCAAAGTTGCCGATTGAAGACTTCTATTCACTATAAATACTTTATTACTAGATACCACTAGCATGGTAACGTTTAGAATAAGTTTTTGAAAACGGACCATTAACTGCATCTTTTAATTATCTGAATAGAATCAAGCAACCGCTGCTACGTCATACGTCTAAAACCATCCAATTATCTCGGATCGTCGTTTCTATGTTCTGATTTGTTGAAATTTAGAGGCCCATCTGATCTGCGTATGAATTCAGAATATCTATTTTTGTTCGTGAACCTTTTAATTAGTTGATTGTTTACGGCATGATGCAATAATTGCAAAACTCTGCCATTTTAAAGTTACTAATTAGTTCCATTTATATAAGCTTATCTTATCGTCATGATTTATTACTGTGGTTTGCCGTAATTTATTGTGTGTCGTTAATTGTTCTATCTTATATTAGAGCTGCTAATTGGAATGTCTATTCACTTTAATTATCAATGGAATTTTCTTGAGGATTAACGAGTCACACTTTTCAATTTAAAATACATGTACGTTTGTATTGAGGCAAATGCAATTGAATACGTGCTTTCGTCAAAATCCGACCATACGGAATTAAATATTGTACACTTACAAACGATTTCCTGCAAAATGAATGCACTATAATATCAATCTCTTTATAGACTACGTTAAACACAAAATTTTTTTATGATAGTCGTATTTACTCATTGAAAACATTTTGTACGTTGCTCTTTTTAAAAGAAATTTCTATTTACCGCGGAATATTGTGAACACAATTCAATTATTTACAATTCAATATACCGAGTATTCCAATATGTTATTATGAAAATTAATATTTACAAAACCTGAGCTTTTTGAAAACTTTTATTTTGCTCAGCCTGGATGTGTTCTATGATCACGGAACAGCGCTATATGACCCCCTTGATAACCTCTAATTACTTTAATACGCATATATATTGTAACGCCTCCTGTTGTTACTTTAATATGCTATTGGTTAAAATGTTTTTAAGTCTATTTGTTAAAACATTCTGTGGTATTGGTCTGTTCTGGTTTGGTTGCCTACGATTTTCTCTTATATTTCTAATATGTAAACTGTCATTTTTAGTCATAAAAGTGATTGCAAGACTTTCGTTACTAGCACCGCCTGGTTCCAATCTCTTTTCTTCATAAAAACAAAGTGGTTTTATTTTAGGCAATATGTTATCACCGGGTCGTTTGATAAAGATCCCAGCGTATGGCTCTCTGGAATTTTTACCTTGGTACAGACACGACGCATCGAGGGATTCAACCAAACAAATACCTCTTATATTGGTGAATTTTAGTTTACCCCCTCGTTTAAATTTAATTATTTTGCTGTTGATGTGCAAGGAATTTAATTATTACGTCTTTGTCGGATTCAACGGCGTCTCTGTTTCCAAGCCAGTTGAGCTTTGTTTTATTAAGCATATATATATATATATATATATATATATATATATATATATATATATATAGTGGTTTTAAAGGGTTAAGTTAAGTAACAGGTATTAACAAAATTTTACAAATAATGATTAAAATTTAGTAGGTTTGCAAAGAAAATAAATGGTAAAAGCCAATGCAATTAATTTATTAATTTAATTGAGTTTAATTGAACGGTTATTTACGTATAATATGCATAAAAGCATGAAAAATCAATAAATCCAAGGCGAATAGCGTTCGCTATAACAAACAAATAAATCGGTTGGGTTGAAATACCATGAAAAGAAGCTCCTAGAAATATTGTGTTTAAACGTCGGTTAATTAAGCACCTGCGTATTTTCTAAATGTCAAGTTCCAATTATTTTTATAGATAGCAAACAAGTTCAAAGAATATCGGATAAACGGTCGCAGGTGTTCGCAGTGTGTCCCCTAATAAGGGGTTATTTAAAACGTATTTTGGGTCCACATGAAGTTGTAGAACGCGTCAGGAATATCGATTTTCTACCACTCAAGCAAGGTGAGAAAGAGACGTAGAAAATGCATAAGCAAGGGACAGCGTTAGATAGGCGGGATTTGTAGGACGTCAGTGGATAGACGATTGGTGGATATTGTTAGTTGGACATGAGACAGATACAAGCTTAGGGTATATTAATTTTCAAAAAAGATCGGAACGGTGCGCTGAAATTCGCGGACTTAGAAATCGGTTGAGCTCAAAATTTTAATAACGTGTTGTTGTAGATGAAGGATTTCGGGTAAATGCGGCCAGGAGGTGGCAGCCTAAATTGTATAAATACTTTTCGAAAACATAATGAAAGCCCTTAATATTTTGATCGCTTCAGACTACGTATGAATGTTACCACGAGTTTGTATGTATAATAGAATTATTTTAAATTATATTGCACGGTGTTAGCCTCATAATTTGTACGCGATTTGTGCCGAGTTTAAAATTTATTGAAGTATCACCTATATTTTTTTTAACAAACTCGTGTAGTGACGTTATGTAAAGTGGATTAAATTAAATAATTATGAAAGAAGTATAATTAATTTGGATTTGGAAATTGGATACTCTGTGAAGGCAGCGCTAGCAGTTCAACTTAAATGGGGTTTTTCTACTAATAGCTACAAGCGGCCTGCAGAGCAGAAAGAACCAAATACATGGCATCGTCCACGGAGCAGAGATTTTCTAGAAATTCCAGGTAAGGCTTTGAAATTGTGTTGTTATAAATTATGAATATTGGGTGACGTATGAGAGTGATTTTGAAGGTATTGTGCATTATTTGGCGTATTGAACATAATACGTATAACTAACTTTATTATGGTATTTAAATAGAAATCTGAAGGTATATATAAAGCTTATTAACGTTCCATCAGGAATTTAAATTTTGTAAAGAGTACATGGGTTGTTTTTTTAGTTTGTTGTAAGAGTATGCGAAGTATAAGGGCATACATTATTCATAATTAACTGGGTTATCATGGGCTCACCATACTCCAGAGTTACGTAGATTTAAAATAAATTATAAAGAAGGAATGAGAAATAAGGTATTATTCAGGGCCCATTTACTCCGGGTACATTCTATGTGTTTGATAATTTAAATTAAAATACAGGACATTACAAAATAGGATTTATTGAGTTGTAACTTGATCACTGAAATGTGGATAATATTTTATTTTATTTGTAAATAGTGAAAAATAAAAGATTGTATGATTGTTGTATTTTGTGGTTTTATTGAGAGTGTGCGTGAACGATGGAAAATATGAGAGTGAATCTAGATATCCAAGAGGAGGTCCAACTGAGCTAGCCGGAAGCAGTTGCAGAAAATTGGCAATTCAACCGAGGAAGAGAGGAAAACGGGTAAGAAATATATTTTTTTGAATTATTTAATTTTTGAAAATGTTTCTATTATGTGCAATTTTCGAGTTTTAAAAATTTACAAAAATTTTCGAATATATTTTTGTTGGTGAGGCTTTTACCCGAGTTTCATGGCAATATATATATATATATATATATATATATATATATATATATATATATATATGGTTAAATATATGAAATAATAACTTAAACTTTTATGTAAAGCCTAAATAATCGCTTCATGGAAAACAAAGTCCGAGACAGGATTCGAACCTGCATCTTATATACTCACGCATATAAAGTTACTATAACCTTAGAGTGTTGATTGCATTTTTTTCTAAAACACGCATTTTGACTTAATTCTATTATTCGAAGTCATCATAGACAAATACCTATAAATGATTTTTTTCAGATGATAAATTTCTTCTTCGCTTTCTTCGATGCAAGAAGTTTAGCATTTACTCAGCTCAACAAGCACTTTTAAAATATTTAAATTATCGGAAACGTTTTGCTTCGATACTGAATAATGCAGACTACCTAGAACCAAATCTATATGAATTAATTACTGATGGGTTTGTAACGAACTTTATGTTTTATATAATTTTAAAACTGTTTTCGACAGGTACATGTTTGCAAGCCCTTTTAGAGATAAATTTGGTAGACGAGTTATTATTACTGCTGCACGTAAGTAATTTTTGCAGTGATGTAAAGGGTTTTTAATTAAAAAAAATTAAAAACTGTGGTTGTTAGAGGAGATTTAAGGCTGTAAACCCTATTTCTTATTGCAAAATTGTTATAACACTAATTATCTACCACTGTCTCCTGCCCTCTTTTTCTCCTGGCCACCATCTCCTGCGTTCTGTCCTATTCTCTATACCGCTCCTTCTCCTACTCTCTCTTTTACACAGCTCTTCTTTCCCGCTTTTACTTCTGCTTTCTCTCCCTCTTTTTCTTTCCCGCTCCCTTTACTGCCTTTTTCCACTTCCCCTATTTCCCTTTTTGTCGTTTTGTATTTCCCTCTCGTTCCTACCTTCTCTCTTCCTCGCACCTTCTATTTCTTCCTCCCCTCTTTTTCATTCTATCTTTTTTTACCTTCCACCCTTCCTTCCTCCCACCGTTTTCCCACCTTGCCACCTTTTTACTTTTTCTCTTTTTATCAATTTCACCTCTCTCTTTCTTCGTCTTTCTCTTACACACTCCTTTCCTGCTTTACTCCCCTCCACCCTCCCTATCTCGCACTTCTTTCCTTACAAACTTGCATATACACACGCACTCACTACGCATACACGCACTTACACATACAAATACGTATTTTAGCTTTTGTACATTTGCATGTTCGGATTTGTTGTTTTCCTTGCATGTATAGTAGTAAGCCTTATTAATTACTTTGTATTCTTTTAGGCCGGTTTGGCAAGAAGTTCACCAGCTATGATATGGCAAGGGTTCATTATGTTACATATGAGACATTAATGGACAATAAGGACAACCAAATCTTAGGGTTTACCCACATTGGAGACATCGAAAATGCTTCACTGTCAATTGTCACTATGTGGAATATTTCAGAGTTTATTTCTCTTATTTCATGGGGGCAGGTACTTATTTGTTATTTGAAAGATGGAGTGGTGAATAATCGGTTTTAATAATTCAAATGTGTAATTTGTAAATCCTCTTTTATGAAAATCATAAAGGGGAATTTAACTATACAGAACCGAAATTTCCCCAATAGCAGAACGTAACTTTGTTGCCATCTATGAAATTACAATATAGATTCGAATCAACTTCTGTACCTTCACTGCCTTGCGCTTAGGTTAGCCACCATATGGGGTATAATTATAGTTTTATATTATACATAGGTTCCTTTTTATTTATATAGATGTATATCACTTTGATTGGTTCATAAGCGTTATAAGTTACGCCATTCTGATGAAATGCTAAAATCGGTCGGTCAATAGATGTTTCTTTCTTTTCTGAAACAATCAAGTAATTGTTTTGTTAATGCTTATGCATATATAGTCGAAATCACGAAAGAAGACGATCACGTGGTTATTGCTTGAATGTAGAAAACACGCATTTACATTTAAGATGTTCCGATTTTATTGCGAGTGTAATAAAGATAACAAGTAAGGGAAATGTGTTCTACATCCGCCGCATTAATTTACATACGTAATTCATTCGTACTGAATACAAATAAAGCAATTCTTATATCTTATGTCTGAACTTGTTTCGTATTCATACAGACATTTAACTGATTAGAGTGGTATTTTAAATTTGACGGTAATAATATTTTAGCCTCATATGTCATTATACCCTAACCCTACTTACGTCGTATTTAACACGCTTACTCATTTTTATTTATTTGTTTATAACTGGAATCAAATAATTATGTCATAAAACTCTACAATTTTAGACGCTAATTGGGTTTTCTAAGATGCTTTACATCAGAATGTTCCACATTTTTCTAGTAAGCTTCTGGAAACCGATAAATTTGTATATAAAGCAAGCGTTTAGTCATTCGAAATTCAGTCATTTATTAGAATTTATTCATGCGAGCAAAAAATGTTATTTTGATTTAACCGCAAGCTGTTGCTGTAGTATTTGAGTATGCAGTAAAAATACTGTAATTTAATAGTTGCAAAGTTGCAATGAATAAAGAAGCGATGTTTTTAAACGCAAATTACGTACGAAAATGGAATTATTAATTACGATGAAGAGGCAAAATTCTTCAATATACAGCTATTTTTTTAAAAATTTTATTAAATGATCGAGAGAAAGATATAACCAAAAATGTATTTTGGTGTTTGGATTTTAATCTTGTAAACTGATTTAGAAATCAATTTAAAATAGAAAGATATTTTATTACGAGAATGTTTTTGTGAATTCTGCAAGTATCACTTGTAGATTTATTTTTAACTAATTTATAGTTAATGAAAAAATAAATTATTAAAAATGGTTAATCATATAATATTTTTTGTGTAAAAGGGTTCTACCAGGAGAATTTGTGATCAAAGTTTGAAATACTCTGATCTTTTAATAGATTATCTGTCAAGGATTTTTCTGGCCAAAACAAATCTTTCCAGCATCGAAATAATTATAACCAGGTAAACCATTCTCAAAAGAATAAGTTTAATTCTCTAAATTTAAAATAAGGTTAACAACCTATTTTTTCTATATTTTTCTTAGAAATTATTTTTGTTTGGAAGAACTATTGTTGTAAATGTTGTAAACGCTTTTGTATGAGAGCAAATATTTAGCACTGTATAAATGCTTTGTGATATTGTTGTGTTTGATTTCATTTTGAAGAACTCCGCCAATTCCGTTGAGCTAGCCCGGCACAGTTAAAAAGTTAAAAAAAAGTTAAGTGAACAAGTTCAAATTTTACAAATTGCTGTATCTGTAGCACCCTTTTGATAACGTCTCTCAAACGGGCCTTGTCGCAGCACTCTCTTAGTAGCTTCCAACGCGAGGCTATTTTCATACACTCTTTCAGCAACGGACTCACCGCGGCCTTGTCATAGCACTCTTTTAGCGGCACCTCAACGCGGGGTCACTTTCATATCAATATATACAGGGTGTATCTGTATGTGCATCTGCATATATATTTATATATATATATATATATAAACGTGATAAGGGGTCAAAAGAATATAAAAGAATCCTGAAACAATGGAAATTACGTAAATTTGTGGTTAAGCCCTGAATAATTCAAGTGTATCGATGTACGAGCTAAAACGTAAATTGTGCGTGTATAAATAATCACCCTGTATGATATAGGCGTATTGTAAATACCTAGGAAGTGACTTAAGTTTTATATGTAAAAACAATTAATTGTAAGATATCGTAAAACGCATTAAATGCGAACGCAAAACAAATCGTTTTAAGGTAAAAATGCATAGAATATTACGAGCTTTACGCATTTAGCATAAAAACTACAATCTTGTTAAAAGAAACTCCAATTATAACTTTAATAGGTGTATTAAAAACGCGCTTTGATGTTAAAAGCAAATGTTTTGTATAAAATGGAACCCCTTTTGCATTAAAATGCAATTGAAGTTTAAGTTAATTTCCGTGTGGATTGCAGAAATTTATTTTAAATAAAGAATTTTCTGGAAAATAAAAGGAGTCATCGGTATGTAGAACTACGTAAATAAACTAATTAATAAATAATCGTTTATTCCTAGAAGCGGCCGGAACACGAAATTTATGATTTTCGTATTCACTGTTGGAGAGAAGCGATACGCCACTATAATAATATATGTGGAAGCAAAACGAACAGCGCGCGTCACGGATAACTGGAACCAAATAACAAGGTAATTACGCTGCGATTTTAGATGCTATTGAGTTTTTCTGAGAAACCATGTATTATAGTGTTCCATACTATTCTAGCAACATTCTACAAAATAGATAATTTGTACATAAGGAAGCGTTTATTAAAAACGGGATTCATTCAATTCATTCATTCAAGTCGGTCATTCAGTAGATTCATTCATTCGATTATTTCGATTCTTAAATGCGATCGCAAGCTGTTGCTCTGCAAAGATGATATATATATTCTTATGCTGCCCCCCCACACTCTTTTTTTGTGTTGCGCGCCTTTTTTTATTTAATTTTATGATTTTATATGATGTGCAAATACTTATTTCACTCCACGTATTTTTGCTACGTTTGGTTGGTTAATTAAATCAAAATTGTTTTTAATATGCCTCGACTATATGAACTCTTTCTTCTCAGGGTATTCACCTATTTACCGTGGGTTCAGTGGTAAGTAGATGTGCAATGCCCAACCAAACTGCACTATCTTTTGTTTTAGTACCTTTTTAGAATTTACTTGTGTATATGCCACATTTTATGTGATCCACGTAGCCTTGTGCCAAATTAATTAATACCACAAAATACTGACTTTGACGTTATAATACACCGTACTCACCTGAATTATACGTCGTTACTGGCCTCTCTTAATGCTGGCTCAAAATCCTTTTCGCCGTATGCGCCTTCACAAGGTTTCACTCTCACTTTGAACTGCCGTCTAGCCTCCAGGTAACTTTTCTTTAATTTAGCTGCGCCCAAATCTAAAATAAATATAACTCGAATTTAGAATTTAAAATACCCTTTTTATCTACTTTCCCTGCGCTAATTCTTCCGTAGTAATTTCTTCCTTGAATTGTACATTTCCACTTGCTGTTCTTACGCTGCTTTCTAATTCTGCTCCTCTCGTTCACTCGTTCCAAATCTATGCTCGTTCCTATTAACCACTCAATCCAAATCTATCCTCGTTCCTGTTTACCACTCAATGCCCCGCTACATATAAATCCATATCCAAATCAATCCTTATATTCTTCACTCTTATGTTTCTCACTCAATGCCTTCTACCTATATAATCTCGTTCTAATCCAAACTTATCTTCCGTCGGTTCGCTGTCGCACTAATTCCAATATTTACTTTTATTCGTCGCCGCTATTAATTCTTTATACACTGATGCTTCTCTTTACTCCTTCTTTATTAATCAAACTCTTGCAATTCAAACACATTTATTTACTCTTCCAAAAATATTTATACAATTTAGCGCAGTTTTATAAAACACGTCTTTTCACAAAAATAATTCGAAATTAACTCCCCTTTGTTTACTATCCTAAGTGATAATTACAACATTTTCTGCCTACTCGCTATTACATATTATATAAAATAAAACCATCCAATAACATTTTATCACTGAGTTCGTGTCACAAATACCTTAAATTTTGTCTTTAGCACTTTCCTATTTTATACATATTATTCTATCATTGGTCCTAAATGTTTCACAACCCTTCAATCACATTTGACACTGCTATTACTTATAATTTTGAGATTACATGTTTGTCCAAAAGTTGATTCTAGTAAAATAAAAGCCAAAATAATTCACATATGAACCTGGATCTGCGTGGTTAATAGTGGACAACCATAGACGCATCCGGTTTTCGGTTGGCAAATGTACGTTCAATGGCCTATTAAATTATAACTCAGTATAAAACCTTGAGCACTGTGTATTTTATCACGTCATCAAGTCATTATAATTTACATTTTGGCACTTACATTTCAACTAACATTTTAAATACTTTAACGTATGTAAAGTACGGCAAACATACATTTTAAAATTACGGGATCTGATATATGGATTATTTTATTTGGCATACACTACCTTCTACACAAAACCACCCTTAGAACCCTTGTGGCTCCTAATGACATTACACTATATATATATATATATATATATATATATATATATATATATATATATCCCAAGATTTCAATTAAATCAGTTGTTTACCTACTTTCGTTCGTAACACTAATTATATATATATATATATACAGATGTAGATGTAGATGTAGACGTAGATGTAGACGTAGACGTTGCCGTAGACGTAGACGTAGACGTAGACGTAGACGTAGACGTAGACGTAGACGTAGACGTAGACGTAGACGTAGACGTAGACGTAGACGTAGACGTAGACGTAGACGTAGGCGTAGGCGTAGGCGTAGGCGTAGACGTAGACGTAGACGTAGACGTAGACGTAGACGTAGACGTAGACGTAGACGTAGACGTAGACGTAGACGTAGACGTAGACGTAGACGTAGACGTAGACGTAGACGTAGACGTAGACGTAGACGTAGACGTAGACGTAGACGTAGACGTAGACGTAGACGTAGACGTAGACGTAGACGTAGACGTAGACGTAGACGTAGACGTAGACGTAGACGTAGACGTAGACGTAGACGTAGACGTAGACGTAGACATAGACATAGACATAGACATAGACATAGACATAGACATAGACATAGACTATCAGATATAGATATAGATATAGATATAGATATAGATATAGATATAGATATAGATATAGATATAGATATATATGATAACGCTGCACGCCGATGTAATTATACGTTCAGCCTTCTGCTGTCCGCCACCGCTTTGTCTTTTAATATCTTAAAATTTAAATATGCTCGGCTAGCTCAGTCTAATTCACACAGAGTGCACAACGTTACGATAATCAAATAATTTATCCTCTTTTATCTAATACTTTTTCTGTTTTGAATGAGAAAAACGAAATCGACTAATATTTGTATAATGAGAAAGAAAAAAATGATATACACTACACAGTTTATTATGTTTTACTGTATGACAAAATAAATTCCTGAAACAAAATTTTTAAATTGTTTATCCCCAAAAATTATAGCTTCCTTTCCTTATTTTAAAGCCAGCAAAAATGACACTGTACTCTACTGAAAAATCTTTGAACGTTCAAGACCTTTCCCCTTTTAACGTAAATTTTTACGTATAAAGAAATTTTTTTGTTGATTCTTTACACAAAATATTTAGGTATAATAAATATAGTCAATGATCAAAATAAAGAAAAAATAATGCCTTATGCTAGATAGTTTTGACCTGTAGTTCTCTTTGTGCGTTTTTTTGAGTTGCTCTATTCAATGCTTAAAAAAATCCTCTGTTTCGTGCGCTTTGCATAGATTTAAACCAATATTTTTTATTTGGATTTTTACTAGTATCATTAACTTATTTACTTTCCAAATTTTACCCCGTTCAATCAATAATGAAGTATTTGCTTAGTTTACTTAGTATTTACAAAGTATTTTCTTAGATTTACTTAGATTTTCGTAGTATCACTTAGATTTACCCCGTCTCTCTTAGACTTACTTAGAGCCCTAAATTATAAATATTTAAAATTAACTAATTAATAAACTTTTACTCACGTTTTCCAGCAAACGTTGAAATTTATCTCATTTATTTCTCACTATTATTTACTTTAAAAATTCTTTAATCCAACTTCCCCAAATATTTAATTATTTTAATTTTAATATTCACTCGTTGCTTAAATTCTTGACTGTAAGTGATGTGAGTTGTGCTCAGTTCGAATAAAGACTGTCTGCTTATTAAATTCGCGTGTTATATAAGCAACGCCCCACCTAAAATTTATTGGTTTCGGCGATGTTTGTTCAAAGTTTACGACCAGCTATAGGATGCTTTGAATGCTTTGAGCTTTTCCAGGTATACGTCTGATAATAGTTCCTCGGAACGATTTCTTGGTCACGTAAGATACCAATGGATTTCTATTTTGTATTTATTCTTGACCGTCTGTTTTGATGTTCTTACAAGAATTTCTAATTCGCCTTGGCAGGTAATTTAACTTATGACTTTTGTTTGTCTACATAATACTATGGGTTTTGTATGAACTCCATGCAGGAAATCACGTAGATGAAATGACGTAAATTAACATATTTCTGTCTACATCTTGCGTTTCCAAAACGTATTTATTTCAAAAGATGCGTTAGTTATGTAATCCCCCAATTGATATATGTGTAAAGAAATAGAATAATGAAGAAATTATTAGAAATGTTAGAAATGCGCTAAGTGAAGTGCAGCATTGTAAGGACAATTCATACAGTTTATTAACGTTCATAAGAACGGAAGCGCTACTTTTTAGCACAGACGATAGTGACACTGCAGATGTCAGGTCACAGGCGGTCACCGACGGTCACGTACCAAGATTACTTAGAAAGTAAGATCGCAACAATGTATTTATGAATAGAGTTAAGTATAAGCAGACATAAGATCTGCAAGTTCCCACAGCCATGTGAGGCGGTAGGGATATTATAAAAAGCCCGGGAGCCCCAGTCGACGACAGTTAATCCATCGTTCAGCTTTAGCATTGCAGTTCGATAGATTACTAATTTTAGTACAATTAATATTGAATTTCGGACATAGAATAATTTGAATTCAAGATTGTCAAAATTCCAAGTCAATTCTGTATTATTAAAAATAAAATTTGTTAAGAAGTTGGAAATGGTTTTTTAAAAAAGGTCGCTCTCAGCCACGAACCTTAACTCGTTTCTTATCAGAACGCTATGCTATCTCCTTTCACTATCGCATGTTTAATTTTTAATGGGAATTGTATCAAGATTTTCTAGCTTTTACTGCATTTAACATAATAAAGAATAGTCATGTAGTTCAATACTCCTTGCGAACTCACTGCACATTGTAACGATGCCACAATTGCTCACAGCTGAACTAATAATAAATCTAATAATCCATAATTTTTAGCATTCTATACCTATGAGGCATAAGGAAATTCATGTAGTAAACGTGCCAAATATACTTCGATATGTATATGACGCTATATTCTCGATGGGTAGTCCAACACTAAAACAACGAACAAAGGTAAGTGCATGTACAAGCTACAAATACGTCATTAATTTAGTTGAAATTTAGTTGCATAATTGTTTTAAACAATTACATGCCAATGTGGATCCATGCGTTTTACCATATGAATACGGCGGAAGAATGCCTATGGCTGAAATGATTGAACTGTGGAAAGAGGAATTAGCAGCAAAAAGAGATCGACTTCTTTCTTTGGACAAAATGAATCTGTTGTGTGACAAAGGTATTGTGCGGAGGTCAAACGCATCACATACCGATATTAATTGTATAAACGGAAGTTTCCAAAAATTACAGGTAGATTAGAGCAATGTATTTAATTACCTTTCGCCAATAAAGTGAATTATTGATGGTCCTCTAATGTTGTAATGCAATAAACAACATCAAGTTTAAAGAAAGGTTTATTTAAATATAAATCAAGCTAAGCGACTACACATCTTGAGAGTTTCTTACGTTCTAAACAACAAGTTACAGTAACCCCTTACTTACTCCCTCTACTACCCTTAGGTCTATAGACGCACGCAGAAGGCCTGTAATATTTTACACATCCTCCGGCGCGGCGGTACAACTTAACTTATCACTTCTTATTTCTAAAGGATACAATAATTGTATTGGGCGCCTAATTACGATGCCATTCACAGTCTTAACGTAACAGGCACGCACTTTGCCATCACGGCCGTTTATAACGTCGTTCACCAACCCTAATTTCCACAATAACCGTCGCTTATCATTTCCATGTATTAATACGACATCCCCTTGCTTAATCGCACACTCACGCACATTCACGTTATGATGAGCTCCTCTCAATAATTGTAAATATTCTGCGTTCTATCTTTCCAAAAGTAGTCTATAACGTTTGTTCTCTGCTTCCATAGCCTACGAATCTCATCTCCATTAATAACACAGTCAACAAAAGGAATAGTAGCCAAAGCGGGTCCCAATAAAAAATGCGAAGGGGTTAACGGCATTAAATCCATAGGTTCACTACCTAGGTATGTGAGCGGGCGGGCGTTTATTGTTGCTTCAACCTCGGTAATGAGTGTATTTAGTTGATCTAAATTTAGTAAAGAACGTCCTATCGTAGCCCTAAGGGCGTCTTTTACACTTTTTACAAGTCGCTCGTAAAATTCTCCGTGCCAAGCCGCTCGCTCTATTATAAATTTCCACTTAATTTGGTGACTGTTTACAAACTCGATCAATTCTGTACTCGCCATCACTTCGTTTAAAGTCGATATTTCACGTGATATTCTTTTAAATGTTTTAGCGTTATCTGAGTAAATGACCTTAGGAATCCCTCTACGGGCAAAGAACCGTTTACATGCATTGATTGTAGACGCAACATCCATTTTCAAAACAATCTCTAGATGAAGTGCTCGTATAACCGCACAGGTAAATAAAAGCACATAACATGACTTTGAGTGATAACCCTCTTTAAAATACAACGGTCCGGCGAAGTCTAAACCTGTCACTTCAAAGGGATTTGTTTGCTGTATTCGATCTCTAGGTAACGGCGCGAAAGGATGCGACCCTGACTTTCCACGAAGTCGTTTACAGATGACACATCTTGCTAAAACGGACTTTATTAATTGCCGTCCTCGTACAATCCAAAATCGTTTACGTAATTCGTAAAGTGTCGCATTAACACCACTATGATGAAAAGTTTTATGAAACTTCATTATTAGTAGTTTACTTAAATGTGCATTTTTCGATAGAATAACGGGATGCTTGAGGTCGAAATCTTCTCTTAAATTATGAAGACGTCCACCCAAACGCATCAATTCATGTTTATCTAAGAAAGGGCTTAAAGTTGAAATACTCGATTTCCGTTCAATGCCCTGACTTTTTAGTAAGCTGTTAATCTCCGAATAATAAAACTCCCGCTGAGCTTGCTTCAGCAAACGTATTTCGGCTCTTTCAAATTTGTTTACGGTTAAGCTCTTCATTTCTTTATTATTTCTGGTTTTTAAATTTTCTATAAATCGTAAAACATATGCCGTTATCCGCACTAAACGATCAAAATCACTGTATCTGGAGGAATCTATAAATTGATTGCTACCTTTTGTAGTGTCGTTAATTAGTAAAGACATTTTCGATACTATATCTATCGTTGACGTAGCTGTCTCTATTGTATTATCTGGCCACGTTTGTTCACTTTCTAGCAACCACTTAGGACCGTGTAACCAAGTTTCGGAATTTATTAAAGTACTTGCACTTATTCCGCGGGTTAATAAGTCCGCAGGGTTCTCGCGACCCGGACAATGTCTTCATGTTATATCTTTCGATAAGGTCTGAATTTCTTTAACACGGTTAGTCACATATGGTTTCCATTTTGACGCATCGCCTTTAATCCAATGTAACGCGATTAGAGAATCTGTCCAACACACTACCTTATCGATTTTAATTAACACATTAGTTTTTATAAATACCTGTAACCTAGCTGCTAATAACGCGGCAGTTAGTTCCAAGCGCGGCAAGGTTAGCATTTTATCGCTACAAGCCTTTAGGGGCGCAACGCGATTTTTTGCATACAGTAACTGCACATTAATTTTCCCGTTACGATCGTTTTGTCTTAGATATGCAGCCACCCCGTATGCTCGTAAAGATGCGTCCGAAAAAACATGTAACTGCGATTCGTTTGGATGGTTCGACACACCTACGTAACGCGGTATAGAAAAATCCACTAATTTCATTAATTGTTGACTACATTCCTGCCATTCATTTTGCATATCTTGCGGTAACAAATCGTCCCAACCAATTTTTTCAACTCATATGTTCTGAAACAAAATTTTAAGCTTTATTACACATGGTGCAAGAAGCCCTATCGGATCATACACACGAGCAATTGTCTGTAACACGTGCCTTTTTTTTACCATCTTAACGGAATGTATGTACTCCGTCACACTACTCAAATCGACACTAATTCTATCGTTCTGATTGCACCAGTTAATTCCTAACACCTTTTGAATTTGTGCATTTTGCGATTCAACCTTGCTGTTTACTTCGAGATCGTTAATCGTCCATTTGCGTAAATTCATGGAAGCTCCTTGAAAAAGCTTACTTGAAAAGTCTTTTAAATGTTCTGCTACATTTCGATTGTTTACACTGACCACTAGATCGTCTACATAAAATCTCCTTTCTAAGATTTCAATAAATTCAGGGTTTTGTTTTCGATTATTGATTAAATGTGTTCGTATCACGGAATTTAAAAGAAACGGGCTACATGTAACTCCAAATGTTACTCTATTCATACGGTACGTTTCCAGTTCATTGTCGTTATTGTACCATAAGAATCGATGTGCGTCTTTATCGTCGGAATGTAAATAAATTTGTAGAAATGCTTTCTCAATGTCAGCCGTAATTCCGCTCTCGCCTACACGAAAATTGAGCAAAATCTTAATTAAATCTGGACTTAAATTAGGCCCCTTTTCTAAAAAGTCATTCAACGATTTTTGTCCCGGGGCATGTGAAGACGCATCGAAAACCACTCGTAAACGCGTTGTTTGTTTATCTTCTCTAAAAACAGGCCTGTGTGGCATGTAGTAAACACGATCGCCATTTGTTTTTTCAGCATCACCGCGGGAAATTAACTCGGCATAATTATTATCCAACATTCCTTTGATAGCTGCGTTATATTCACATATTTTGTTAATATTGGTCAATTTAAACTTTAACCTTTGAGCACGAATTCGGGCACTAATTAAATTATCATTTTCAATCACTGCATCCTCATTCTTCCACGGTAACGCTACTAAATATCAATCATCACATTTATGAACGTTATTTTTCAAAAAATTATCGAAAAATTTCTTATCGTCGTCTGCTTCTTTGGTTATACCTATTGTTTCTAAACTCCACATACTTTCGATCTCAGCTTCTGTTTTTATAACTGTCGCATGTAACACTGTCAGCAGATTTACTCCTATGGTTGTAGCATCAACTGGTATGGGGCCATGCAAAGCATAATCAAATTTCGTGTCCACCGCTACTAAACCTTTGTTTAGACGAATATTTTTTCCTGTCACTACTGTCCAGTAACTGTCTGCCCCAATAAGGATACTAATTCCATCAACAATTAACGCTCGATCTATATTAAACGGGATATTGTCAGCAAGCTGCAAGTTTTGATACTCTATCACGCTTTCTTTAGGTACATGTAAATCATCCATGCAAATTTCTGGAACTTCCACAGCCTCAATCGTTAAAATTTCATCTGTATATTGTCCCTTCAAAGTAATTAAAACGCGGTTGTAAAGCTTAGAGGGAATCGATGCACTATCTCCAAACGCGGCAATACGAACCCTATGTTGTCCAACTACAGGTAAATTTAATACCCTTGATAAATTCTCCTTAATAAATGAAAGTTGACTGCCGCCGTCCATAACTAATCTGATTAACTTCTTTGAATTTTAGCCAAAGGCATAAACACAAGCCGTTTGTAATAGCACATTTTTGTTTACGTTTGTCATCAAACTGGACACCGACGGCGCCGAAGTGTTCATTGAACTCTTGCCTTTCGTTAATTTCATTGCAATACCTGTCTTCTCAGCGTTGTGTCTATCTTTACCTGGCTTAAAGCTTGGGTCGCGCATTGTTGTAGCATGCCTGCCTCTGCATTCCTTACATCTTAAGAATCTATTTTTACAATACTTAGCACTATGGTTATTTCTCGTACAACGGTAACAATTTCCTGCTGCCTTCAGAATTTCTTTCTTCCTTGTTAAAGTTACATCTGTGTCACACATTTCGGTTTTATGGTCTTTCTTGCAGAAAGCACAGCATTCAAGACGTTTGTTCGGCGTGACTAACAAACTAGACGCAGTTCCTTTGTAATGCGTTCTCCTTTCTGTTGGGAGCATCTTTTCTTTACAATCTGCATCCGGTATTAAAGCTTGTTCCAAAGACACGATTTTGTTTTTAAAAACTGCAATAAATCGTTTACCTGGCGATCTGCCTCTTCCTCTGACCTTGATGATGAACTTTCTAAATTATTCGTAATAATTTCTAGATGATTGGATGATTTCATTTTCATTTGTCGATAAAATCCTAAACGCAATTCCGTTGGCAACGACTTAATGAGAGTCGACTTTACGATTATGTTGTACTGAGAACTAGATACTTCTAATATTTCAAGAGCACGCATAGCTGAAGTAATTAGATTGTAATTCTTCCTTAAAGTGCTTACGTCATTTTTAGATTTTACAGGTTCGATTTTCATAATGCTATCAATATATTGTTCAATTAGCCGTTCCCCATTTCCAAATTGATATTTTAATATATTTAAAGCTTCTTTATAGAATGCTCCAGATGGTGGAAATCCCTCAATTGCTTCAGCGGCCCTTCCCGTGACATACATTCGCAGGTAGTTGAATCGATCTCCGTTCGTTAATTGTTGATTGTCATGGATCATATTTCTGAATTGTTCCCAGAAAGGAAGCCAGCCCTTTGCAGTACCATCATACTTCGCTAACTGTACACGTTGAAGCTTCACTGACGTAAAGGACGGCCTATTTGTTTCGTTACTTACTGGTACCGTATTCGTTAAATTCGAGTCAACCTCTATCTGCGCTTTTTCTGGACATTTTAATCTAAATTCCAACTTAGACATCGTAGTTACAGCTGCCTCTTCATATTCATACCTTTTCATTAACTCGTCCTCTAGATTTTCTTTAAGCAGAGGTTCAATTTGCTTATCAATTTCTTTCAGATTATCACTCGCAAGCTTTAACTTTGACATAGCTGTATAAATGTCTTCAACACTGAAACTACTTTCTAGCATAGAATTTATATTATTAACCGTTTTAGTTAAGTGCGTTCTACAAATTGTCCGTTTTACTTGTTCCATCATGAAGCCTCGATAGTATAGCCGTCTGTTAAATATTCGCGTTCCCGTTCCGTTATTTCGAATATTTACGTTAAAGCTCGTTTATATTTATCACCAGATCTTCCCGTGTTTCGGCACCAAAGTTTGATGTAATGCAATAAACAACATCAAGATTAAAGAAAGGTTTATTTAAATATAAATCAAGCTAAGCGACTACACATCTTGAGAGCTTCTTACGTTCTAAACAACAAGTTACAGTAACCCCTTACTTACTCCCTCTACTACCCTTAGGTCTATAGACGCAGGCAGAAGGCCTGTAATATTTTACACAAATGTAAACTGTGGTCAACGACATACGACATACAATGGTGTGGTACAACTTTTCATTTGTTAACGCTTTTGTCGATGCGAATACAGTGATTAACGTTCTACTATTCAACGAAGTGGAAAAATTCAAAGCGACATCTAACCAACATTTTTTTTTTTAAATTGACAAACAAGTAATATTCAATTGATTTTTGATTTGCAACGGACTAGAGAGCTCTCAACATGCCTGTTGATAGTACTTTAAATAAAGCAATCTTTAGCACTCATCATTGAATTTCGTCATATATCATTTTAAAGTTTTTCACATCAAATATATATCTGAATCATGTTAATGCATTCAATCCTTTTGTCCGGTTTTTGTGAAGAAAAAAATAGACCTATATGAGGAGCTGTAATATAGCGAAATTGGTCATTGATTGTTTTCACATTACAAATTGCTAACAGATACAACTAATATTTATAGTTTAACGTACATTCATTATGATTCAGCTATATTTCGTTATATATATTTTGTAATATACCTAATTACGAAATTATATTGTATCTTAAAAACACTAACAGCAATTTGGTTTTCATGTCTGTTTGAGTGACTACAATTACAGGGTTTAGAGTTAAGATTAAGCCTGTTCCGCACTCACAGTATCATATACATCATGTGACAAAGAAATGGCATCTCCCTCGTTTACCATAGGAAAACCAAACAAAACGTTAACTACAATTTCCTGTATTTTGTTAAGCAACAAATAACACTAAGACAAAGTTGGAGCTTATGTAATACTTGGTATTACTTATACAAATACGTAATCGACAGTTAATATTGTTTAACGCGAACACATTTCGCCGTTCTTACCTTTCAATGTAACCTTTTTTTTTATGGCCTCCACTAGTTGGATACAAGTGAAGCCTTTTTGGTTCGCGGCTAAGTCTGGGAATTACCCCAAGGGTGAGCAATGAGAAAGGGCGTGGGGATGGTCTAAACTCTACAGTAAACTAACATAAAAAGAAAAACGGGAATTGAGCGCCACTGTATCTATATGGGCAATACTAGAACCTCTATACTCCTATGAGAAGATACAGAAACTCATGGGATATAAGCCCCATAAAAACTTACAACTTACTGAACTAACACATCTGGAACCTATGGAACATACTTACAACCTCTTCGATCTCGATGATCCTGAAAGAAAAAGTACACAACAAATTCTCTTTTAAAAAGACACAGTTTGTGCTCTTTAATAAAAAAGCATGTTAATAATTACGGATGGATAATCTTGAAATTACCACACCAAAGATATTTGAATCAAAAGTGAATACTTAGAACAAATCAGTTGTAGCATATCTGTGTTTTTTTTTAAATTACTTCAGCATTCGTCTACTTTCATTATTCAAAGATTTATTTTCTTTAAAAAAAATGTTAGTAAAATTAATTGTGCATGGAATAAAAAGCTTGAGTCCAAAAATGAAATTTAATATAGTTTCTCTCTTTTCGTTCTTTTTTAAATATGATTACAAAAATGAAATAATAAAATTGGATTCTTTACAAATCTGTCTTGACACAACAAGACCTTAAGTTTAATAATATTTTATAAGAAGTTTCTGATACCAAATACTCAGATCTGTTTATTGGCTTACATATGTTTCACAATGAGTTTAATTTATTTCTTAAAAAAAATTGAATCACGTGCAGTTAACTTGGACAAATAACATTTCAACTTATTCAAGTATAATGAGCTTATTAAACTTTGACATCTGCAAGGAATTTTCTAGAAAACAGGAAATGGACTTTAGAATCTCATTATTTTAACATGTGAATGTTCTGCATATCTTACAAAATTGTTGTAATAGCATTTCGTAACAATAATCCTCCACGATGTTCTTTATGCACAAAATTTAGTATAACTAAGCAATCCCTGATTACAATTTATGTGAGCACACTCAAGGTCTCACAAACATAACAAAAAAAGGTTTGATACCTGTTTTTAATGAAACCGTCATCCCTAGTTATCAAACTGCGACGCACGTTTTCTGAAATCTGCTTACTAAATGGTTGTAACTAAACACCAAACAACAGCTGTAGTTTCTTAACAAACGAACATTGTCCCAATCTCTTTATACGTATATCTAGTTAATTCAGAGTGTACTTCAAATGTATGTTACTTCATCATGCGCTAAGGAAATAAAGATATTTTATAAATTATTTGGATAATGCGGTCTTACCGTTAACAAATACCGACTCGAACCATTTCAAGAAGAAGCGTGATCAAGCGCCTTGCCGGTGTCACAGGAATAAAATCTTCTCTGTGTCCCAAGACGACCAGCCCTCCTGCCTCTACTTCGACACGCCTATTCTGAGGCCCCACTTATGTAAAGCCTGGGAACCCATTTCTGTACGATGCAGTCTGAACTACATTCTCAAATACAATGGCTGACTTCGTTATTCGTACCGTACAAGTACGGGACGGCGCATCTGCTTAGCTCGTCCTCGTGACCGTATTCACGCAAGCGCTATCCTAATTTTAACGAATGAAAGGGTATAATTCGCCTGCAAGTTAGGCAACACAAACGACTAGATCCCTTTTAAATATGTTTCTTGAGTGTATATTATTATTAAATATCTCTGGGTAAAGCATTTAAGTTAATTAAACGGTCATGATTTCCTGTTTCATTATGGAATTGTTTCTTTCAGATATAACAGTATCAAATACGAGAATTAAATACCACAGATTAAAATGGTACAGATGTGATTCTTGCAAAAATAGTGCTACAGAATATATATTCGTTACATCAAGACGATATATTTCAGTTTGCAATTAGATTTTAAAGAGAGTTTTGTGTACGTTCATGGTTGATTAACTGAATATTATTTTTATTAACCGTATAACAATGAACAGATCAATGAATATTTTACAATTATTGGTTCTGAAGGAATTCTATACTTATGCAAGTAGGTAACTGTGTGAGTTCCCAGAATTTTGTGGAAGATAAGGATTATAAGGCGACATCTGTTTAGGTACCTAATTTTGAACTAAAATGATAAAGAAAACATCGCTTACTTGTGCTATTGGTCAGGCTATCAGGTTTTGCAAATTCTTCGTTTACCAAGTAGTTGGTAAGTACCTTAACTTTTATTTTAACAATTTTCGACACAATGTAATTGTGCTGGCAAATGGTTTGTGTAAGAGGCCTTATTGTCATTTTAGATGTTTCGGTAAATTAGACTATAATAAAAAAATGCAATTTAATAAACTTTATAAACTCTAATAAACAAGTGTTTTTTTACAGAACGCAACTGAAGAATCAGGTAACTTACGTCTATTGTTACCAGAAAATTAGTTTTTAGAGACAAACTCAATTCACGAGAATGCCCTTTGAAGTAATACACTAGTATGAAAAGCAATAAATATCAGTACATTAAGTTTTTAGACAATACTTTAGAGCTTTTATAAATTACTACGGTTTTGTTATTTTCAATACTTTCAGACCGCCATTGCTGAAATAGAAGATCATTCCTCTGGTGATTATACAGCTGTTCCTGAATATGAACCGTCGTCATTTGATCCAAGTCTAAAGGACGAACAATTGACGCTTAAGGTGCGTTGTCGGAATAGCAAATGTCTACCTCATTATTGAAATACTTTTAATTTTTAGTTTAAACGAAAAAAAAGTACTACATCCTCATTTAATTGCTCCACTTACCAGACGAACCAAACGAGCAAACAAATGCTGCAAAAGTAGAGGAGCAAAACGAACAAAACAAAATACAAGTACCGATCAAACTTACAAAAATACACAAGTAAGAGGACGAAAAATAGCAGCTTCGGATCGGTGGTTTTGCAATCAGAGTAAGAAGAAAATACAGAGGACGAAAACATAAGTCTATTAGTAGCGATAGAATTATTGTTGATAAAACGGTTCTGTCAAATGTTGTTCATGATGCCCACGGAAAGGTAATAGCAAATTGACAGGAAGAACGGAATATACTAAACAGAAATTATTGGAAGTTAGGAAATCCTGATTTGCAAAAGCAATATCTTAACGGGCTAATAGATGTAAAAGACAAGTTTTCTACTCGAACAACAGCAGAAGCTTCCGAAACGTAAAAAACTCTTCCATTTAGTAAAAGACCATCAAAATATACCAGTTTTCAAAAAAATTTTCTTACGACCTATCATATCTCTAACACTGTAATTCAAAACATCATTAAAAACGAAATAATCAAACTATTATGCAGAGTGATTAAAGGGAGAGGCACATTCCAGGTGTAAATTTGCCAGAGTATTCTCGAATTTATATATGTGATCACATCAATTCTTTTGAGACAATTCCTTCTCATTATACCAGGGAAGATAGTTCAAAAAGAATATTTACCTGGAGATTTAAACCTAGGCATTGAATGCATTTTACGGTATCTTACAATTAATTACTTTTATCGCCAATATAACCATACATTACCATAGCAATTTTCGGAAGTAAAGAAACACTTTATCTTACTGTAAAAATTAAACGTTTTACCTGCCGCAAATTAATCAACATACTGATGTATGATATTAAGCAAAAACTAGTTGTCATTGTCATTTCTATAATCCGTCAGGTTGTACGTTCACCCTTAATATAACTAAAAATTAGTAGATTGATTTTGTATTAGCTATTATTTATATATGTTATCTTTGTCAGAATAAAATATCATGTTATAATATCTACATTGTTTTTAAATTATAAATTTTAACGGTTGGCGATAAAAGTTTGTATGCACCACGTTACTAAAGTGCCTTTATTGAACTCGCATGATATTTGCCTCGCTCGCTTGGCTCATAATCTCAAACTCGTTCAATAAAGAACTACTATACTGACTTGATACATAAATAACTATTAAATATACAACTTACGTTACTTACTATTTATTTACAATACGCTTATATCATACTTGTAACTCAATGAATATTATATTTCAGTGGGTTTTATTTGTAGAATTTGGGGTTCAATGACCTCTCGTGATCCCTTATTACGACAATATATTAAAGTGTATTAGATTGAAGTCCCTTGAAATTAATTAACGACAAAATACTAAACGATTTATACTTAAATTTTATCAAATACAATTGATCCATATTTAAGATTTCATTAAAACACATGGTTAATAATTTACACTTATTGCACTAGTAATTATCTACAGTCAGTTAAAAACTAGAAACCATAAGATTTTAAACAGCATAGGGTTTTTTGAGAAAATTCAACAATAATAAAATCACAAAATACCATGACCAGAGGATGTATGGCTCTATTTATAATTGGTATGTTTATTATATTAAACCAGAAAGAACCATAAAAACCAGCGACCCAAAAGAAGGAATGCTTATAATATGTAAAGTATTTAAGATACAAAGTGTTTAAACAAAATACCTATGTTAAAAAATTACATGTAATGATCTATATTCTATGTTAATCTAAGGACTCATTATTATGGTACAAGAAGGCTGGTGATTGTATATTGCATAAAAAAATATGTAAAAGAGTAGGCTAAAAGACAATTTTTTTAAAGGAGTTGGTTAAGAAAACAATCATGATTATTACTAATTATGAAGTTTAAAAAAATTTGTTGAAAATTAATTTGTAAAATAAAGAAGTTCTTTTTGAAATTAAATCCTGTTCTTTGTGGAAAATAAATATTTGAATATTGTGTATCGTTATCAAAGATATATGCCAGCAAGTGCAGTGTTGAAAATAAAAATAAAAAAGGTTCATACAACCTTGTTCAAATTAAAAAAAGGTGGTGTAAAGACCAAGCCAGAATATACTAGTGCAGTAGCAACAGGAAGCTGGATTCATCACAAAGTAGTAGGAAGAACGAGAGATTTCAGTGCAAGTCCCAGGATTATCGTAGAAGATGGTCATCATACTTGGAACCAGTTTTGGTAACTCAATCGTTTCATCGAAAGCACTACAAACTGTAAAGTATCCAATTTTTCATTTGTATTTATAACTTGTATTTCACATTGGTTGTTTCTAAAACTAAAACCAACTATTAATCACAGATAGATACTCTTCAAGTAAAGTATTTAATTCAGTAAGCGGTCCAACAACGAAGGCTGTGAAGGGTTGTACATACCTTCTGGAATTCAAACAAAGGTATTTATCATAGTTACTAATCTGAAAATTAACATTTTAACACCCAATGCTGTAATTAAAAATACACTAACATTTACAATTCTAAAATAGGTTAGGGTTACTGTTCCATATAGTTTGGTGTAGAACTAACCTTACCGGCGTTTGTGTTTTTCAGAAGCTTATTCTAATTTCGTACAGAGGGAGATAGTATTCACATATTTGCAATTTGATATTAGTCATTGGACCCAGAACTAGTATCATTTTAATTTGAAACTTACCCTGAGAGAGTTTTTGGAGTCTTAATAAAAAGCCGAAGTATAAAAATAATAAAATGAACAGTATTTAGAAGTCACGTATTACATTCAGCATACAAACAAAAAGTATTCAGGACCTTAGAACCGAAAATTGGTGTTTTAGTGAATTTGAAACCTTCTTCCCAATTAATCACATTTAAATTAAATAAATAAAAGGGAGAGAAAATACGCATACAGAATAATATATTATATATATATATATATATATATATATATATATATATATATATATATATATAATTTGTATTGTTAACGACCTTTAGTTTTAATTTAATGATTGTTTGCGGGTTATAGGTCAAAACAGCTTTTTCAAAATGGTAAAAATTTGTAATATAGAAAAGGTAAAATATTGGTTTGGCAGAATTTCAAAAATTTGATTAATACTATCTTGGATTTATATGTATGTATAGGTGCATGCGTAGGTAGGAGGAGGTGCCTAACTGTGTGTTTGAGTGTGTGTGTGTGTGTGTGATGTGTGTGTGTGTGTGTGTGTGTGTGTGTGTGTGTGTGTGTGTGTTTTAATATGTCTGTGTTCTCAAGTAACGTAAAGGTTACTAAACCTAAAGCATGTGCATTAGCTACACATGCACTTAATGACTGACATAAATTGGATTTCAACAACCCAAATATCATTCAAATAGAAAACAATACTTTCAAAAGAACTTTTATGAAACTATGTCATATTTATAAAAATACAAAATCTATGAACAAAAAAAGTGATATTGGTTATCTTAGTTCTATATACGCATATCTCTTAAACCTAAAATTCAATTCTAATGAATAAACTTCTACAAAATTTTGGATCCTCAAGAGTTATATAAACAAATACCCTTATATATGGTAACCTTTACGTGACTTGAGAGCACAGACATATTAAACACACACACACACACACACACACACACACACACACACACATACACACATACACACACACACACACACTCAAACACACAGTTAGGCACCTCCTTCTACTTACGCATGCACCTATACATACATATAAAAAATCCAAGATAGTATTAATCAAATTTTTGAAATTCTGCCAAACCAATATTTTACCTTTTCTATATTACAAATTTTTTTTACCATTTTGAAAAAAATGTTTTAAATATTTAATGTACACGTAATAATTTCATGTTTCAAACATATTTAAACCAACCTCATTGTGAGTTCTTACAATTTAAAAGTTCATAATTACAACTCCGCAAGCGCGGTAAACTAGACACCACGTGAGTTGGTAGCGCTAATCTTTATACAGATTTTGGCGCGCCCATCTGTCAATGACGTCACCAATATACAAATTAAATGCGCAGTTGACGGAAAATATATATTAAATTCGCAAACAATTATGACAATAAGGTACTCACATAAGAGGTACGGCTTGCTGCGGGGCTTAGTTAAAGTTGACGTCTGCTGACGTCCATCAGGACTGCTGATGGACCCCTTTAAGATAGTTTACAGATGGTGACTGCTAGCGGGGCATGGCCTCCAATTCGTTCCCGGGGTCGTTGATTACGGTTTGCCCTAGGCGGCTTACAAATTTATCTTCTACCTATGCAGGGAACGAATAAGGAAACAAATATAAGGGGCGACAATCAGATAAGCAAGGCCAGGATCTACATAAATACAAGATAAAGACACGATACGATACCTAACACGACCACTCTTCTTGAAGTCCCAGGCAAAACAGCCACGTTACAGAGTCTCCCGGAAACTACCCCACTCTTGTTCTCCCGGCACTCGCGTCGCTCGATCTGGCGCAAACGCACTCTGACGTGACGGAAATACACGCCAAGTCTTTTGAATTTTAAGGCGCGAAAACATCCGCACATCAAAATTAAGCTAAGGAGTGTTTAGTGCCAATTTGAAACGTAACAGAGTAGCTGAAAGTTTTTATACTTATAATCAGTGTTTATATATTTTTAGTTTAACCTGTGATCAAGCATAAAATATATGCGAAAATTTAGGTATTAAAAAGAGTAGTTATTTCCAGTGACCAACACGCAAACAATCATTAAATATATATATATATATATATATATATATATATACAACGTAAAAAAAAATTATTGCCAGGTGACTAAAATTCAGCCACGAGGGCATCCCGTCGACGGGTTGCGCCCTAATTGGTGCTCATCAAGACAAGAGTAGCAACGTTGAAATATTTAATTCCTTATGGTAAGTACAGTCTCACCCAGCTTACAATTTGTGTATTCGTGTTGTTTCACCTGACATCGCAGGCTTTACCAACAGTGGGCACGGAGAAGATCCGGCTCAAACCGTGCCGACGTTGCTAAAACCCTGCGATGTCAGGTGAAACGACACGAAGACACAAATTGTGAGCGGGTGATGCTGTACTTCCTATAAGGTGTCTGCATTAAATATTACAATTTTGCGACTCCTGTCCTGATGAGCCCCAATTAGGGCGAAACCCGTCGACGGAATGCCCTAGTGACTGAATTTGAGTCACTTGCCAATAATTTCTTTTTGCTTTGTATTAATTTAATATATATATATATATATATATATATATATAAATATATAAGCTTTTCCTTGTTTCTATGTTTGTGGTCGTTGAATACAGTAGTTGCTTTTTCTAGTTAAATGTAGCACGACCTTGTACTAATCTTTGTTGTATATTTTTTGTACTTTTCCCATCTTGCGTTATTTAGCTTCCTAGGTAGCAGAAATCTTTAACCTCTTGTAAGTTCTCGTTACCTATTTGTTTGCTTGTTTTTGATATATTTTCCTCTCTTTTGCATACTGAAACTTTAGTGTAACTAGTAGTAAGATCCTGCATATTTTAAATTAAATTATATATAGCAAGTAAAATTATAAATGTATACTGTGTATCTTTTAATCTTATCGTTTCAAAATGAAGCTAAGGAGCGTTGTGCTCACATCAAGCAACCCGGAACAAGTGGAATGCCAATGCGAAATTTTCATATTAAAATGGAATTTACCTGATTGTGTCGCGTCCATCTACTTCTAATAAGCTTATGTAATTTTGAATTCACTTTTTCTTACAGTTCTAAAATTTATAAACCTCCAATACTTATTACTTTCACAAAGTACAAGCTGTTAGAACTGAATTTTTAACCATTAATACTTCATAAAATTCAGATTACACAAATTAATAAAAAAAATGTATTCAGGTCTTAAGATATCAAGAAAGTTTCTAGATTTTTATTTAATTTAATCATTCGGATAGATAATAAATTTATTAAAGCTTTAAATCAGCTTTGTCAGTGAATTGGTGTAAAAAGTATTGGTTTATATTGTTTTTCTTGTTTTGTGAAAGTTGCCATTCTTTCTTAAAGCGAGAGTTCTCTAATTCAACTAGTGTGTTTGGTAACACGTACATCTTCATTTAATTCTAGCCATAATTTAGTGCAAGCAACATAACGCTTAACAATTTGACGTTATCTAATTGTGTATTACATTCAAAATTTCATGTTAATTTCTTAAACAAATATTTTTTTCTCCTATGGAGTTTCTGTACGCAAATAATAACGTTTTGCGAGTATTAAATATTAAGATAGCAAAAAGTTATACGAGAGTGTACAATCGTTCGAAAGCACCACAAACCTCAAAACTTGTATAAACGAATAAACCATTCCACATTAGATGCTTTGATTGAAGTTGATGATTAAAAGGGAGCTTCTGTATCAAATACGCGACAGCAAGAAAAGTAGAATCAAATGCCTGCAGGGCAAATAAATTGCCAATCAACATCTCTCAAGACTCCCTTAGATCAAGTATTCTTCCCCTATGCGTTATATGACATGGGGTGGTTTTATAAAGGAAGCCGAATGCTGCTGAGCGGAAGGTGATGGAAAGTACAGTTTTATACCTGTTATATATTGAACGTTAGATTCAAATACCTATATCTCTCAAATATTAATTACTTTAAACTATACAACATTTATTCAATACTATATGCCATGATGAACCTTAAGCAAATTTATGAGATTGCACGTATCATTTTTTATAACATTTTGTTTAGAATTTTAAAATTTAGTGCTTAGATACGTATTACAATTTGAAATTATCTCCGAAATTAAAGCTTTTGGAATATTATGAAAAGGATGTTTTTAGTTGAATAATTACTTAATATTAAAACATGCTTCATAACGTTGTCTCATCTTAATTCTTATAATATAATTTAAGAAATGATACCTAAAACTAAAAGTTTTGAAGTTATTTCAGTAGTTCCGATCTAGAAAACTAGGTCAATATTTGGCACAAAAACTTATTGAAGTACTTCACAAAAAAATTCTGTAGTCCGGGGAATTACCGGTACCTTAGCCAGTAAATCTGATAATAGACGTCAACTGACTAGGAGAAACGTGAGAGTAAAGGTGTGTTTCCTATAACGCGTGCGTCAGGCGCAGTGCGTTTGACATTGTCTGTCATCAGTCGTGTGCGTTTTTGGGTAGACGGGCAGTTTGCAATGAGCAAGCGCGGTTTATTATTATGTTTATTATTGGAAGAAAATGAAGAGGACGATATTTCACTTCAACAATTAATAAAAGAGCGAAACGCAAAAGTACATTCTATATTTAAAACAAGAGTTAAAGAAATATTCTTTACAATATCAGTCGGCATTTATTAACAGATGATCAGAAATTCCGAGAGTTTTTTAGATTAAACATGGGTCAATTTAACTTTGTCTTCGATCTGATCAAAGAAGATCTTAAAAAGGATTCTTCGAATAGATATGTGCATCCCATAACTGCAGATGAAAATCTAGCCATCACGTTGAAGTAAGTAATTAAAAAATGCAAAAGTCTCGGCACCTAGTAATGTATTGTATCAAACTTAGTTTCCAAATATTGGATCAATGATTGTGTAATCATATGTTACGCGTGGGGTTGTATGAGTGCTGATATCCGGAATTAATGATACTGGTGATGTCATGGAAAATTGAACTGGTGGTCTATTTTCGATGTTTGGTAAGCAATGGATGTAAAAAATCCTGCATTGGGATTTTCTCCAGATTGCTCATCAAGTGCAAATTGTCGATAGCTGAGTGGACTGATTTGTAAATGGTGAAAACCAAATTGATAATAATAATATTAAATGCTGAGGTTTTACAATTTTGACAATAAAAATGCAATAAATCGGAACAGTGTAAACACTTACCTAACACTTGCAGAGAATGTTTTCAATGTAGTAGCAAAAAAAATTGAGTCCTCGCAAAGGCTGTCACGATATTCTCGTACCGTAACTAAAAGGAGGTGCCGACTAGGCTGCAGCCGAAGATTGGGAGGGGGGGGGGAGTAAGCTAAAACTAAAGCAACTCAGCAAGGAGAAAAGCAATAATTAATGACAAAACGCCAGTCCGTCCAACCAAAACATACAGGTACTAGAAAACAATTTTGTTAAAAATATACTTTATTTGCTTATCATAAGACTTGTAATCAATAATCATTTCAGTAAATGTATATGATTAGTAAAAGCACAAAATAAACTTTTAAGGAACGTTCATTAATCAATAAGTATGTTTGTGCGTTAGTACGCCCCTAACGCAATCAGGATAAAGAAAATAATTTATAATTAATAACCCTAACGAGCTCGCGTAATTACATTCTAACACATTTGTAGAAAGAAGGAAAATATGGAATACTTATTTTTATACAAAGGGGTCCACCCAAAACACTGATGTTAACTATGTTCATAATGAAATATTAATGATGCATAAAGAATGTGAGAGTATCTCAAAAGTAACTACTATAGTAACTATAACTTATTAGTATTGAAGGATTGTAGATGATTCAAACTTATTAAACATTACAGTAAAATTTGTAGCTATCAGAGCTATAGTAAAGCACTGCTGGTGAGGAAAGTGTTACGCTATTATTAGCATATATGTGGGAAATAATTTATTGTATGAACTACTAGTAAAATAGAATTTAGAAAAAGAAAGAAAGAAAGAAAAAAAAAGAAAAATGTTTAACATACTAGTAACCAGCCAAGATCCGGAACAATGCCTTTCCTTTTACAGTCACAATACCTGGTAACTTGAGGATTCTGGTAGACCAAAAAGGGTTGTGAGTAGTTAGCAATCCACGTGGTCTAACATCAAACCTGAACATACAATCAAATCCATACGATACAATTCTTTACGTACGGGAAAGTTTTAAACCTTGGGTACGAACAATTTTTAAGTACTATGATATGACCATACGATACGAGCTAGAAAGTAAACATGAAAATCAGTAATTTATCAAGCATTTTATTTACTTACCAAATACACAAGAAGTAGAAACAGAAAGGAATGTGCGTGTATTTGCTCGTTCAGAATTAAGAACTGTTCAAGAGGATCTGTTCAACGTGCAATAAAGTACAAAGTAAAAATGAATTAATTTCCAACAGTACAATTTAGAATCTCCACTGTGATAACATCATAAGGTAATATAGTCAAAACCAGTTAAGCTGAGCGATGACGCATCTTGTTAAAGTATATGCATCAATGCAATCAGAAGGTATTTCTAGCATTCGGATTAGTTCAGTTGTTTGTACAAAATGGCGCATGAAGTTTATATTGTGACAAATGAGCTTTTATAAATGATCTTTTAATTTCTACGATTTATAAAAAATGTTTGTTGGATATGCAGTTGACAATGGCGTTAACATAAGTATAAAATACATTGTTTTTTTAAAATTTAAGGTAAATTGGAAGTTTGGAACGGAAATAGACCAACATTTTATTTAGATGAAGCGTGTTTAAATGTAGATATTAATAATATGTAATATGAAAATGGACAAGTTATTTTCAGGAATGTAGAGAAAATTTTGCTATAGAAATGTACAACAGATACTGGATATTTAGGTTTGGAGCATGGTGTCGCAGATATTGGTTTTTGAAAACATAAAGTGAATTTTCAAGATACTATATTGTTATTAAGTATAAAGACGTGTGTGTTTTAATTGATTCGAAAATATCTGAAGACTAATGATTACTGTTGGATCTGAGACTGTTATTCACACAATTATCAAGGAAATTGTAGTTTCGGGATTTTATATTATTCCTGTTTTATATGGTTAACAAGCATGGTTGTACATATAAAAGTGTATTTGTAATTATTTAATCAAATTTAGTATTAAACACACAAAACGGTATTGTATTATTTTATTGTACTATTGCTATACTACATTAAGGTAGGTAAGTCTTCTTAAGCTAGTTAATTTGAAATTATATATGCCGGCATCAACAGTCTCTTTTTGGAGTGTTTTGCAGTTACATGAAATCCTAAAAATATAAAAATCAGTTACTAATTAAAATTAATTTTTATATTACTGTTGGAGTGTATCTCATAAATTTTACGTTTAACTTCATCTGTATTTACCCTTTATAATGTGGAAGCAATCCTTTTAGTTTTGAAAAAACTTTTGTATTTGCGATTTGAGCTAAATGTAAAAACGTAAATACAACAAAAAAGCAAGAACCACATGAAAAGACAACAAAAAGTGACAGGAAACTAAAATTATTTATAGGTTATAATAATACATAAATATTAGTTATATTATAACAGACATACGTTTTGATGCTGCTATATTAATCTTTAAAAGACGTACTCTTTTCCTATCCATCCTGTTTTAGCGCAGGGTAGTTACATATATTGATAACGACAATACAGTTTTCATTATCATTTCTAATAATGTACCGCGGTGAGTCATAGGTCAGCTTAAATGGTTTTGCCTATACCATTAAAACAAGAAATTAACAGGCGTTGATAAAGACAATAATTTTGATACTAAATTGTAGTATAGGTGATAAAAAGTTAATATGAATAGAGAAACCAAACTGCTTTATAAATAAACTGATATGTTAATGTGCTTTATCTGTAATAGGTATAACTTTGAAATGTGTTTTTTGATACGCCTCACGTTGGTTGGGCGCTAGTGAGATGTTAATTAGGGTTAAGCCCTTCTTTACAATATTCGCGGTCTAGTCTGGGAATTACCCCAAGGGTGAGCAATGAGTTTGGGCGTGGGTATATGGTGGGCTCGACTACAAACGGGAACAAAAAAAATAAATGGACGCCACTGCATCTATATAGGCAACAAGCAAAACTAAAGTACCCTACAGGAAGACGCAGAAACCTATAGGATATTATGATTATCAAAAAAAACTTACAAACCTCAATATACAATACCTCTGGAAACCTCTGCTCTAACTTCCGCGATGTCGGACCTGTAAGAAGATGTCACACAGAAAAATAAAATATAAGACACCGTTTGTGCCTTACAACAACAAAATATTTCGATCTTTATAGATCGATTAGCCTGAATTCAAAACTTTAATAACACCTTACCTATGAGAAAATACTCTACTGGAAATTACTTATTCCATTACTATTAACTGATGCTGTATCAACTTTTTCCACAATCAAAATTTTGCTGATCTAATTTGACCAATGTTAAGTTCAATAAGTGAAATAAAAGACCAAGGTATCAATTCAAAATTTAATCTAAATATGATTCTCTTTTGTTGCAAAAATTACTTGTAAATAAATTTCATTAATCAATATATAAACTTTAAAACTTTCTTAGAGTGTTCCTCTATAATCAAAATAATCAACATTAAATAAGTTACAGAAGTTTCTGAATATACTTCTCTACATAGAGAGGTATTAGCATTTATAAGTTAGTTAATACAGTTTAGTCTCTTAAACATCCATAAAACAGATCTGTTCTGGCTTACAAGATTTTTATCTAAGGAACTTGTTACATAAACAGTTCATATGGTTTAAGCATGAAAATAATAAACTCAGATTAACATATGTCAAAAACAGCTTAGTTCTTCTACTAATTACAACAAATTACTAGAAAACACCTTTCATCCAAAGGTGGACTTTATACATATTTTTTATCACCTGACATGTGCATCATAAAAGCACTTTGAATAACAACTTTTAAAGCATCTAAAGATTAAAAAAAATTTCTCTTATAAAGCAATTTAGTTCCGAATGAAAAATATTTGACTTATTAAATTTTAGGTTATTCTTCCAAACTAAATTTTTACGTGGTTTATAAGCATAAACACATTTAGCAAACAAACTTGAAATTTACGTTACTTAACGAAGATTTCCCATGATTTTGTAAATAGTAAATTAAAGCTTTAACCTTAACTAGCATACGAAATTGATTTTCAGCAAAAAGGTTTATAAGTACCTGGTAGATTTAGTTTTTACAGCTGCGATGTTGACGAATGTAATAGATGAGCTCGGACACTTTACTTTCCATCTGTTTGAAATTCCGAAAGATACCAAACATGCCTGCATTAACCATAATTCCTCGGACGCTTTAAAATAATTAATTTGATAATACTCGACCAAAATGTAATTCCATTGTTTAGCGTGTTCCTCAAATTTTGCACCAATGGATTTCTCACCACGTGTTGTAGTTGTTGCTTTGAGTTGACTGGGCGGCTTACACGAGAGCTCTTCGGGAAGCCTCCACGCGACAATCAAGCAGCCCTACCATTCCTCTAGAGCTATCCTTAGCTCCCACTTACAAGCGGAATTCACCATGTTTGGCAGTGAAGTCTACGTACCCGCGGTTGCTTGCAAGATGGCCGTATTCTTTATTTGTCAATCCTCATAGCCTTCGCGTCATTTTCGCGCAGGCGTTATGTTTAACAAATGCCCTAGTGGACGCCAGAACGCCTGTAATTTATGTAACACAAGTTACGCTCAAGGTATCCTTGATATTGAAAGTATAGAAGTCTCTGTTAAATACTCCTTATAGGTAAAAATAACATAAACGGAAAAAGTTGTTCTTCTTTATAGTACATTAAATTAATTAATGATTACACGCTAAATGACGAATTCGCAAAATAATAACAGTTAGAACTGTTTTTTCTTTATAGATTTAAAATGTAACAAAAATTTTGTTACAACTTTGAAAATAGTCGAAAAGAGCGAATTAGGATATTTATTTAAACTGATAATAATTTATCAATGAAGGGTATTTGAAATATGCAAATGCAGGAATTGAACGTAACAAGGGAATACAGGTACGAACAGCAAATGTGGCGCACACGGCCGCGCATCTACCATACGTTATGAAGTATCGAATACAAATGTTTATTTTATTGTTGTAGATAATAGGACGGGTATTATCTTTCACGTGAATTCACAGTTTCGATAAAACCGCCTAATATCGTCCAAAGAGGAAGCTTCATATATTTCTAACCCCCACCCAAAATGATAATTTTGTTTAAATAAAAACAAAACCAAAAAAAAAGGAAAAAGTGTAACAAAAAGATCGTTTGCTGAACATGAAAAAAAATTTAAACTGAATAATGTGCTAATGTAACTATTGAGAGGGAGCAGTACGACTTTGTCAACAGTGCGCACCTTTTCACCAGAAAGTGTTCTAAGTCTTACGACTTTGACAACTCCGTCATCTCCCGACATCAGTTGTACTATTTTTGCTAAAGGTCAACAAGTAGGCGGTAGGGATTTTGGATATAGTAAAAAACAATATCGCCCACTTGTAACTTTTGGGCAGGCGTAGTCCATTTTGGTCTATACTGAAGACTGTGAAGGTATTCTTTTGACCAGCGCCGCCAAAGCGGCTGAACTAATTGTTGGGCAGGCTGCCAGCAATTAAGTCTGTTAACGGGAACTTTAGTTAGGTCAATTTCAGCTCTGGATAAAATGGGACCACCTCTTTATACCTCTGCTGGCTAACATCTGAATTAGAAATATCAAAAAATTTAGAAAATTTGGATATTTTTCGAGCGGCGCCGCGAAAATTACTACTTTGGTATGAATAAGCATTGGTCAGTAATCAACGTTGTGAAATACATCGATCTAAAGAAGCAAGGCAAGCCTCCGTGCTCACAGCCGTAACCACCTCGATATGAATGGCGCAAGATACCATGCATATAAATAATGCTATCTATACTTTATTATATCTAGCGGTGCGTAGCAAAGACAATTTTACATTAAAGTGGCCAGCAAAATCCAGGCCAGTATGGGTAAAGCATTTCCCGGGCTTCAAACGATAAGGGGGTAGGTCGGCCATCGGAGCTTGAATAGGTTCTGCTTTAAATGTGTAACAAGTAAGGCAACGGAATGTCCTATTTCAAATTAATTGTCTAATCGACGAAATCCAATAAGTTCTGTTTATTAGTGATTGTAGCAAACGAATACCTTCGTGACCGGAATAAATATGATAATAATCACATCGCAACAAGAAACGGTCTACAGGTAGCACCAAAAATTACACGAGTATGTTCCAATTCAGTTAAGGGATCACTTGGATTAAACCGCCAGAAAATACCTAAGAGCTTTTTGTCATCGGGATGAATTAATATGGAGCGAAACATTTGTCGAATGTCACATGTGAGTGCAATTTGCGGAATACGAAATCTTGTGATAAACAAACTAATATCAGCTTGTAATTTAGGCCCCGCTAAACGAATGTTGTTAAGACTTAATTATTTATGTTCTTATCAGCGGGATAAACTCAACACGAACTTGGGTACCAAGTGGCGTTTTCTTTACAACTCCTTGGTAAGTCATAATATAGTTAGATGAAACTAGAGCAGGGATCAAATGATTCTGGGTAATGTAATCAGACATATTTTCTTAATATAACTTATGATATTTTTTATCATGCTGGAACCTCGAGTCCAGTTTCATGAAGCGATTTACAGAGAGCGCTTTAGTTGATCCTAGTTCGCGAGAAATATTTTCTTTAAGGGGTAGACAAACCATATATCGACCGCAGTCGCTTCGTTTTGTTGTGGATTTGAAATATTGTTCACAAGTACTTTCTTCTGGTGAAAATATTGGTGGGAAAATTATTTCTCTGATTCTGTAACAGTTCGTTTTTACAGTTATGAATCTAGAAGTTAGGCAAATTTGTTTACCTGCATTTGGGTTATAAGTTAAACGTAAAAGCAGTCTTCTTTGTCTTATTAGTCGAAATTCTGTTGGGTAGGGATCAAAAGGCGTATTCTGATATTTTACACAATTCCACTTGTTGAGGTCGAGCTATCTTATTCAACTTTTGATGGAAGATGGACACAAAGAAGCGTGTTATTTTCCAAATGTGTGTTTGGTTGTGAGAAGCTGTTCCTTTTATAAATAAATTAAATCGTCGGCTAGGGGTAAGCTGATTTTATTTATTATACAATGATTTTAAAATAAGATTATCTGTTGTAGCAAATTAATTTAATTTCTAAAAATGTGTTGCCCACTTCGATATGGCTTTGGTTATAGTAGGGTAAAATCAAGAAACCCACCGCCACATTTCCACCAGCATCCACATTTCCACACACATCTGGACCAAAAAGTTTTCTTCGACTAACCATTTTTCATCTTTCGAGATAAATGAGCATCCACATTTCCACACACGAGATAAACCTATTTTTAAGATTTTTTTTACCGCTAACATTCTGGACCAAATAGTTTTTTTCGACTAACCATTTTTCATCTTTCGAGATAAATGAGCATCCTCATTTGCTCCCACATCTAAACCAAATAGTTTTCTTTGTCTAGCCAATGCATCTTTCGAGATAAACCTATCTTGTTTGGTATCAATTAATATTAGAATTTTCTCAGCTACCCGAATCTCTAAGAATTTTTCAGATATCATCACCCCCAAGGGAGCTACCCTCATTTTAAGATTTCTTACCTGTAGCGACTTTTGAGCATTCTTATAAATTTTTTTAGTCATGCGATACATCTTGTTAGCTTAGAATTTTACGCAGAATCCGAATCTGTAAACAAATTTAAAATCGGGCCATCCCTTACAAAGTTACACTTTTAAAGCTCCCAAACCTCTACATTTTGCTCGTCTATGACATATGCTTAAACCAAACAGCTCCAAAAATCTAAAACCGCAAGGATTTTAGAAACGACTCCTTTATAAGCCATAAGTGCTTAGTATTTAAAATCATTTTTTCAAACAGTAATGTGCTTTTCTCAGAATGTTGCAAAAACCCATGACTTAAAATTTTTTCTGGTTTTAACATAATTACATGTACAATGCTAAATAGTTGGAAAATACATAGACAAGGACAAACTAATCGCTTTACAATTATGTGACGTATAGTGAAGGTAGCGTAGAGGACAAACTAATTGCTTTACAATTATGTTACGTAAAGTGAAAGTAGCCTTTCTTTTATTAATTAGCAGCTATGTGATTTGAAAAATACAATAGATATGCTCAATGCCACCCATTAAAATCAACGCATCATTGCTGGAAGGTTTATTAATCATACAATGAGCGCTCTATTTTGGCCTCGATTGGGGAAAATACAAACCTCATTTAGTAGTATAATTAACGGTTTCAAAACGTATATAACGCGGTGTCATTAGAAAAATTCTATTAGTTTCACACGCTTTGTGTAAAGCCCGTCGAAATTTTAAACAATCGTTTCGTGTAGTTCTTTTGTGGAAAGTTTTGAAGGTTTAAGGGTAAGTATTATTAAAATATTATTAAAGTAGAACTGAATTTATTTGCAAACACCAATTATTATGTATTCTGTTATTGGTTCTTATTTGTATTTTAAAACATTAATTTTTCCAAAGTAATGCGCTGTTTTACAGATATACTTTTCCAAATTTTAAAGGTATGCTTTTGCTAGAATAAAAACAATTCTGACAAAATATTTTATTAAAATTTAATACATTAACAAAAGACCTCAATAACAATACGTTTTCTTTAGAACAGCTTAAATTATTCAAACAATGGTTTAAACAGTGATTGTACCTATTACCGAATCTTCTTAATTCTTTGAGCTTTGGAAGTGAGAAAACACTTTCCATGTTTAAAATGTTGTTTGATAAATATTTTGAGAGTAACTGTCTTTTCTGTTCGCCTTTAACATAGATTGTAGCATTGGGTGGTATGACTTCTTTCAGCAAATCGCCTACATTTGTATATCCACTTGTGGACTGTCCATCCCAGCTAAGCCCATGGATTCTTTGCTTTAACCACTGAACTTGCTTTTGAAATCATCACTTAGGGTGTTATACTCCACAGCCATGTCCAGTATCTCATGCCATATTACATTATTCGCTACATCCAAAATGGCAATCTCCTTGCAATAGAAATCACTAGTTTTGTATTGACATCCTTGTAAATCGATTATGAAACACATGCTTCCTGCTTCAAATCACAGATGGGAATGGGGTTCTAAGCAAATCTCTCACATATATCCAGTTAAGGGACTTTACTCCCTTCTTTTATGATTTTTTTCATCTAGGTAATTATTTGGATGATACTAAAGCAAGTCTGTTTTCTTAATCCAACTTTTACCATCCCCAACCACGACACTAATAATTCGCGCCCGTGCTTCCGTTTCCGTAAAACTTTTTCCACTAAGTACGTGTCGGGTGCTGCTGTGAGCTGAATTTCATCGCCGTAAAAAGCACCTAGAATTGGCCGACCTTCCAAATCTTGTAGCAGATAGGTTGTCGGTCTCGTTTTTGTACTTTAACAATTTTGAATAGTTCTGTACTCCAGTTTGGGTGAAATCCTCGATCGAATACTGCTTTATATTTTGATATACGCACAATGTCTCCAACCTTATACTTGTAACTTTTAGAAACACTGTTAGCGGTGTAAAGTTTTATTCTTTCCGGATGTTCTTCTGCCTCCATAGGTGTCATGTTAATAGCCCGATGCGGTGTATTATTGTATTCTTCCATAACCTTAGGCAAAATATTCACCCATTTATGACTGCCTTGCAAGTAAAATCTTCTGTACAATTTGTTTTTGATTGTTCTAATCAACCGCTCAACCATGCCAGCTTTGATTGCGGAATACGTAGAGTAATGGTTTATCTTATATTTTTGCATAAGATTTTTAAAACAGCGGTTGTAGTACTCTTTCCCAAAATCCGTTTGTAGATTGATTTTACGTTATTTTCTCCTTGCAGCATTTTGTCCAATATTTTTTCATAGCATTTGTGACTTCTGATCCAGTTTTATTTTTTAAAGGTTCAGCTAAAGCATATTTTGTGAAACAGTCCACTGCTATTATAATATATCTGTACCCATTGTTCACACGCGAGTAAGGTTGCATTTCACACAAGTCCGATTGGATAAGATCACGTTTCACATGTTTCAGATTTGTATGACGACGCTGAAAATTTTTTCTTGCAGGTTTAAATAATTCCTTAACGATGATTTCTTTACTCATTTTTGCTTAACACTGTTGCTAAACTAATAGGGTTATCTTTATCCAATTGCACCTTTGACATAAACTGAAGCTTTGGTTTGTAGTATTTGTTTTTTATAGCTGCTGGTGACGCTTCGTAAATCGATGCTATTGCAAGACCGAGCTCCTTCTCATTTGTCTCAGAAGTTGCAGTCAAATTAATAAAAAACTGTATAAACGTTTTAAAGTCAGATACAAGCTTATCCAATTTTTCATTTACATACTGTTTATTAACTGCATCAGATGGCTCAACTGGTTGAGCAAGCATTGCGATACGCTGGTTTCTTGCATTGAAGGCTTTATCTTTACGCTGTATATCATCAGAACTTTTAGACAGTATGAAAAGGCTTGATTCACGAGCTTGAATACAGATTTCTTATTAACACAATCACTATCTTCTTTAGGATCCATTACATCCACTAGCCTTCTTTTACGAAAACTAATTGTTTCTTCTCCAGACTTGAATACTATAGTGCTTCTCTGATTAACACAATCACTATCTTCTTTCGGGTCTGATGAATTCGTTAACCTTCTTTGCTGCATATCGTACCCATCACCATCCAACGTTAGCACAAATCCTCGACCTGGAGGACCGCGCCGAATATCAGCATCTTTACGCTCTGAACGTCCGAAGCGGTCGATAGGCATTTTAAAACTGTGTAATTATTTACTGAGCTCACTGTATTATACCTTCTTCTCTCAACTCTTCTATTATGGACACCATCTCGTTAATGTTTTCCTCGCTTGTATTTCCAGCTCGGTTGGATGCGTTCAACAATCTCAGCCGATCTACAAGTTCATGTACATTATTCCAGTAGACATATTGCACCGGCTTTGAATTTAAACTTTTGTAAAACCGATTAGAAAAGCCTAAACCCGCTCCCTTGGACTGTTTTCTTCTCTTTGGCTGTTTTCTTTCGGGATTCCTCCGAAATTCGGTGAGATATTTTTGCACATATTTGTTAAACTTTTGTTATTTGTTGGGAACCCGCTTAAATCGTGCACCGCAAATGGGTTAAACTTTCTTCTCAAAATCGAGGCAGATTTGATCATTTCCAAGTAATTCGGCAAATCTTCATGCAAATTGAAATCACCATCTTCGGGGCTGATGTCTTTGTAAACCAGCAGATTGTATAAACCCTCGTACCTGGATATATCACATTATTTAATGTTATATCGCTAGTTTCCGGGTTAATTATCAATACACTTTTCCACAAACTCCATGTATCGGTTTCCGCATTATACTTTACTCCATAAATTGATTTGTCAATATTTTCGTCTTCGTCTCTAGCTAACACATCTGCATAGTAAAGATGGAACGGTTCTTCTGGAACGAGTTGCTTAATTTTCTTTATAGGTACGTCCATGTTTTCAACTTTAACCTTTGTTGTAGGTGTGGAATTTTTCGGTGATCGATTGCAACTTGGAAGCGGTTATTTCAAGGGATCAATCAATTGTTTGTGCATCTCTTTGAATTTTGCTGAGATGTAGCGTCTCCCTTTTGTACGCTACAAACTTTTTCGTACAGCATCCTGCATAAGATGAAGACTGCGTTTATTCGCAATAAAATTGTTAACGTCCGTCATCATGAAACTTTGGATGAGAACTAGCTGTTTTTGAATAATGTCAAATATTTATATACTCGTCGAAATTCTTCCGATACCGACCATTATCCAAATCAAAATCTTTCACAACAGTTATAAAATTATGTTTTGAGTCACCCCAACACTGTAAACACATTTCTTTAAATTTCGGATATGCCATGTCACCACTTATATGATCCGAAAAGATATGGCGAAGGTTTGTGTCATCCTGTTTCCATAATGCTATTACATTAGCGTTATCTCTGAGTCTATGTTTTAAGGCACTAGCGTAAGTTTGACATAGATAGAACGAATCTATTGCTTTATGTCGGCCGAACGAGAAAAATTGAGTGATTTTGCTTTGCTCGTTTACAGGTATATCATCGAAAACCATAATTGAATCTTCTTTGGTATCTCTGGGTTCGATCAAATCATCGTAATTTTCAAACTCATGGTACCCAATTTCTTCTTTTAATGGTGTAAAACGTTTCTTAATAATTCGTATTTCGGTTGATATAAACTTTTAGAAAACACATAGACATTTTGGAATCTAAGTCCATTCTCGTGCAAGATCAGAGATATTAGAGCATTAGTTTTTCCACAACTCGATGGTCCCGCGAAGATAGCTCGTATGTTAGACGGGAACAATGAACCATGTTTACCATCCTCTCTTGCACTAGCAATAGCAAAGTTATCATAATTCTGTATAGGTATTTTAACTTCTTGTATAGCATCACCCGTGTCTCTCACATTTTCCGACCTAGGAGCACCATTCTTCTTTTGAGGTTTACGGAGATCCAAATGCCTGCTTAACGTTCTTCTGGGTATACCATATAACCTACTTGCAGAGTTAACACTTATACCCTTTTGTATTTCACTAACTGCTTTCTCTAAAGATTCCTTGGTGTACATCTTTCAAATATAAGTTTAAACTGATTCAAATTGAAAATAATATTCCCTTATATACCGGCATGGGCAGGGTGGGCACGCGCAGGGGCGCGCATGGGCAGGGATGTGTACGCGCAGGGGTGCGCATGGGCACAAGCGTGCTTAGGCGTACACCGGAGTACGTGAGAAACTGTCTTGGATCACCAAAAAATCTTATTAATATTAAAACAACATAGACTTTATACAATTTTATTAAAAAATATATACAAAATATTTAATTGTGAATAAATCTATTAACAATTTCCGTAAACGGATTATATTCAAACATAGAGTCATGTATAATTAAAGCATAAGCCTTCATCGACAGTTCAAAATTTCTTGAAGCTTCTAATTCCATTCTTACATCAACCGTTGCATCCTTGATGCTTTCAAATTGATGACGACAGTCGATTACAAAGACAGGTGATTCCTTAAACCTGTTGTAGTCCATTAAACATTTATTTGAGGATTTGTTCGGGTAGTATTTTTCCATAAAAGATGCATAAGACAGGTACGCCGGCAAGTAGTCATTCTGCTCGAAGTCCAAATTTAATCGACCTTGAGGGAACATCTGAGAGTTTAAAACACTTTGACATTGGTTATATTGGCATTCGTAAAGCTTGTAGCATTTTCTTCTTTCTTATCATATTTTCCATTTTGCAGCGCCAGTAATATCCACCGAGCCTTCTCTGTTTCATTCGATACTTTAATTCTCCATACTTGTGACTTTGATTGTGTTAGAGATGGTAATTCGTGTAGTTCCCATTTTCTGAATGCAACCATTATAGATGATTGATTTTGCATTTCCGAAAGCAGCGACGCCTTGGCAAAGTCGCTTAATGTTATATGGGACCTCCCATGAAATACGTTGTATTTTGAACGTTACTGTATTTCCAATCGACTTGTAGCAATTTACGTCCGACTTGGATCTGATTAAAATCAGCTCTTGAGGCATGTTGACGATAGTTTTCTTGTAATCTTCAAAAAACCCAAAAATGGTTTTAAGCGGTATAGCACAACTAAACCGTCCATCTTGGAATATGGTATCTGGCTTCCACCCGGTATGTGTAATAGATTTTGTTTCTGATTCTTCCATGGATACTAAACCTTTAATAGTTCTTGTAATTCCAGGATACGACAGACATCTATTATTTGATTATTACCCAATTTGTATTGAATTTCCTCAAACAGAAAATATGGCGCATTTCTAGTAAATTCGTAAGCTTTAGGGTCTGGTTCTGCTGCTCTAATCGGGTCTCCAGTTGTTGAGGCTTCCTTAATGTTTCCGTAGGTTTATAGGTGCCCTTTATAAATATAAAACTTTCATGAGGGTATGTGATGTTATCACTGCTCTGGATTTCAATTGAAATTCGATCGTTGTTTTCTGCGTTCAATGTAAAGGAAGATATGTATAATAATCTTCCTTTATTATGGTTTCGTCTAATTTATAACCTCCAAACACATCCAATTTGGGTACGTCCTCATATTTAAGTCTTCCAAGTTTAACGTTTTCATCACTGTGGAGATCTAAGCTGCGTTTACTTCTGCCTCCCATCATTTATAACTTTTAACCCCAAAGATTTTAAGAAACGTATTTCTTCTGCTGTAAGTCTCTCGACAACTTGACGCTTTGATGTCGTATTCACTACTAGTCGTCTGGGGGTGTTGTAGCGTGTTTTATATACAAAATCGATAGGCATTTTCAGCTACTTTTTATTTCCAGTCTCACACAGGTGTATGTTTCCGGGGAAAAGTTTACCAATTCACCCAAATGATCGACTAGTCTGATTGTAATATTATCGATTTCTGTCACGCTCAGCGGATAATATATGACGTGGTTAGGTTCCTTTTCCAGATTATACCCGGGTGGTACAGATAGACTGAATTCGAATATGCTGTGCGTAAGAAAATTGTTTCTGAACGATCCGCTGGTGATATTGGTTTCCACAAAAATGTTTGAGACCGATATTATGTTCACTTGCTGATTAGCGATATGTACGGTATCTGCGGCCAATTTGCGGTTGGTAAACCCCAAGATGCTTCCAATATTGTTTTACGGTTTACCCCAAAATCAATCGGTATACTGCTTCGTATAGAACACTTTAATGTATTATTGTTGGCACTCAGTTTAAAATATTTTCAATGTTCTCGTTGATGTCCGGCTTCTGACTGAACCATTTTTTGAAGACGTCCTGTATATATGCATTTATTTCTTCTAATTCGTATGATCCAGGTTCAATGGTTATTTTGCGATGCTCTGGATCGTTAAAGTACAAGTTGTTGTTTCCTGGATGTATGTTTTGCACAGTGTTACAAGTGTACAGTCCCACTAGACCCAAAGCATATTCACCATCTTGTTTCAATTTAATTGGTGGGTAAATGGATCCTGTCGATATGACATTATCATACCCGAACACGCTCACTGTTTTAGCCATTGTCACTAAGAAACTTTAACACTAAATGTCCACAATTGTATGTGTTGTAAGTCTGCTCCGGTACACTGTTGTAGTAAATTTTACAACCTCGAAAATATCTCTTTACTTCTTCCGGCGGTCTCAAGTCTCCAAACGAATCGTAGTAATACACACTATTTCTACGTTTTCGGTACCCCACCCAATGTGTACCCGAACCTTTGGTGGTATCCAAATTAATCACTCCCGATTCGTTGACATGCGGTCTAATCTTCTGTAACTGATCTCTAGAAAAGACGTTGCGAAAATGAGGAATGTTAGATGCGTGTTTCCTTATATCTACATCGGTGAGAGCTCTTCGAGGTAACTTGCTTAGTTTTTTGATACTTTTTTACAAATGCCACGCCCCTGTTTGTACGGTTTCAAGAATAATGCTGTACCTTTTTTGTATGGTTTTAGAAACATTCCATTTCCTTTTTTCCCAACGGTAATGGCTTCCATAGATCTGTTGTGTCGTTCGCTCTCCTTAAGCTGTTCGTTGGCTGTCTTGACATCATTTACTGCTTTAGCTATCCCCGCAGCACCACCTGCTAGTGCTCCTAGGGCACTTAGCCCCGCAAATATAGGAATCAATGGTAGAAAACCTCCTTTCTGTGGAACGGGTATAATACGTGGGACTTTAATTTTGTTTCTCCCACCGGCTCCTTTTATGATTTTTTACCAATTAGAATACCAACATCTAACAGCTTTTCAAGTTGTCGGAACCAACTCGGTCTACTGCGGAGCGTATTTTCTTCAAGAATCCGCCTTTAAAACTTATTTTCTTCTTTAAACCCATACCCATTTTTCTCTTCGCTTTCATAGCGTTTGTCACAAACCAAGCTGCAGCTTTTTCCCCAAACTTTGCGTTTTTAGACTTAACTCTCTCCCAGGCTTCTTCTTCTAAAATTTTATCTGCTCGGTGTCTGGCTGGAAGATCGTCGGGGTACTTGGAGTATGCAATGTCGTGGTCTTTACACAATTTATCCAACTCGTTTATTCCAGGATCACCTCTTGCTAAGCGCTCATCCAACTTTGTACCAGGCCCGCAGTACTGATAACCTGGAATATGCAGCTCAAACGGTAACCTGTTTATAGCGCTGTTGATTAAACCCTCTCCAGAACAGATAATCATGTGTTTACTCAAAAATCTCAAACTATACTAAGTAAATAAACAACAACGAGTCTATTTATACTTTTTCAAAAAATTTACAATATATTTATACTAACAATACATTTACATCCACGTCTCTTGGACTGTCTTTTATAAAAATACTCTTTCTAGTTATCACCATAATCAGAATCTCCAGATTCCGACAAATTTAAACGTCTAAACATTTCCACTAATGTTCTTGTACGTATCACGTCTCGCACAAATATATCTGGAAAACATATAACCAGCTCCAAAGCATTTAGGGCGCTCTGATTCAATTCGTTGTAGAATAAAATATTGCCAATTCGAACTTCGCCTTCAATCAAGATTTTAATTCGTTTCTCCCCTTCAGTCATAGTATTAAACCGATCGCAATCATTTAAATTAGAATTAGCAACAAACCCTACTAATTCGCTGTATAATGCTAGGAAGTCACGACTTTCCAACTGTTTAAGTTGATACTCAAACAACTCTCGCATATGGAATATTTTACGGCACTCCAATTCATTTATAACTATCGAGCTATCGCCCATTATTATTTTTAACTGGAACGTTTCGTTCTCGGTTGATCCAGACACTGGTGACAGAGTGATAAAGAACGGACCTCCTAGTTGTATGTGTAGATCTTCCATTTCGGTGCACCATTTAATCGAGTGTTTAGCACGTCACGAGAAAATACGTTGATTTGAAATTCCACTTGAAAATTTGTAAATGCTAACCAATTTTCGTATGTCAATTCCAGAACATGGCTGCCACAATATTTCTTGCTACACACCAATCGTAATACGGGTTTTATTCTCTGGTTTATAACAAACCCAATTTCCACATTATGAGGGTGTTCACCCAATTCACTTAAACTATACGTAAACTTATTAATCAGATTTTCGGTATACGAAACTTGTGCATCATTAACACCTGCAGACTCCATTGCTTTGCACTGATTTCACTGAGATGACTGAGAAGGAATCCTATGCAGATCATCCTTTTAAATGTTTCAGGGTTGTTGTTGCGCATGCTCCTCATTATCATTTGCAGTATGTTACAGACAGGCATGAACTAGTTTGTAATCCGATTCAAGGTTAGTTAAGAATATTAGGTTTTACTGGTGTGATTAGACTGGTATGGAATGTTACTCAAGGTTAAACGACGCTGGGTTTCTCCTAATTTAAAAGTAAACTAGCTAATTGGTTTTCACCGACGTGAATAGACTAGTTTGGAATGTTACTCAAGGTTAAACGACGCTGGGTTTTAAAAGTAAACTAGCTAATTATACCAATTATGTATAAAAGCACCTTGCAATGCAATATAATTCAGTATCTGTTTAGTCTTCGGCTAGTTACAACAGCTATAAAGTCTTTAACCAGTTTTAATTTCTTTATAGAAAATGTCTTCCTTTGTCTGCAACGTCTGCGGGGCTGTCTTCTCAAGAAGCGATAGTTTAAAGAGACATCTGCTCCAACAACATGACGTAGCATCGAAATCCACCGGCCTTTTGTTTGCGATGTGTGCCCGGCATCCTTCACCCGTAAGGATAGCCTAAAACGTCACAAAGATGCCAAGCATGGTGTGGTTGCCCCGTTGCCGGTCCATCCGGGGTCAAACGACCGGCTGCGTCCACGGTTGAGGGCCTGCTCTCAAGAGACTTCGAAGATGTGTTGAGTGCGATGTGGATGTAACCAACTTGGTGGCCCACCAACGCTCGAACGAACACAAAGCTAATGCTAACCGTGTCCTGGATGGGGGTGTACAAGTAGTGAGCACGGCATTTAAAAGTCGAATCGCTACATACAGAATTAGTAATGTCGACTCTACAAGTACGTATTTTCTTTATAAGTATTTAGTGTTTAACTTAGTTATTTCTAGGTCTGTTGGATTTTCTCCGCAACCAGAGGGAGAGATTCATAAGCTTAGTCGGGGAACAGCGGGTAATCCACACCTCCCTAAAGGTGAACCTGGAGGTGTTTGGTGGATACATCAAGATGGCTGCGGTAGAGGGTGTTGAAGATGTTAAATCTTTCAACACCCGAAATGTTGTGGTCACCTCATCCAGCAACCTAGGAAATGTTTACAACTCCTTTGTGGAGAGGATGTCAGCCAAGTCAGACGAATTTCAAGAACGAGATTCTGGTAAGTTTTGAAAAATTATTAATTTTTTCTAATTTTTAAATTTTAGGTTGGACGCTGAAAAATGTGTTATACTTAGAAATAAATATAAACAAGTATAAACCTCTTCGTGGGGAGTCCTACATCGAGCTACCCAAATGGATTCGAGACAAGTGTGCGGTGGTTAATGTCCAGAACCAAGACAATGCATGCTTTGCCTGGTGTGTTGTGGCAGCCCTACACCCTGGTGCTCACGATCCGCAAAGAGTGCATAGCTACCCACACTACTCGACTGTACTCAACGTGACAGGACTACAGTTCCCAATGCCCATAAAGGACATACCCAAGTTCGAGGAATTAAATGCTATTAGCATCAACGTCTTTGGGGTAGAAGGCAAGTCCATCGTTGGACCCTCCACTTCACCAAAAGAAAGAGGGATCAGCATGTCAACCTGCTGTACATTCAGGATGGATGCAAGTCCCACTACTGCTGGATCAAGGATTTGGGGAAGCTAGTGGGTAAGCAGCTATCTTATGACCACACCCGTAAATGGATTTGCGATGGATGCTTGGTGTTCTTCCCATCCGAAGATAAATTACGACAACACTCCGAACAAGACTGCAACGTGGTTGCGACAAAGATGCCCAACCACTTTAACAACATCCTCGAGTTTACGAGCGTGCACAAGCAAATGAGGGTGCCGTTTGTTATATACGCAGACTTTGAAAGCGTGTTGAAGCCCATTTCTTCGGCAGCACAGGATCCTCCGGCTCCTTTACTAACAGCACCCACCAACACGAACCATACAGCTTCGCATATTATATTAAATGCTCTTACGACGAGGATTTGGATAAGTTGGAATTGTACAGGGACCTGAAGCTGCTAAAGTGTTTATGGAAAAGTTGAAGGAGGAGGCCTGCAGATTAGGTAAAATCCTTAAAACCAACGTTCCGATGGCACCGCTTGAACCTCTGGAGGAGTTGTTATTCCACATGGTTGACGATTGCGGCATCTGCAGGAAACCTTTGGGTGATGATCGAGTGAGGGATCACTGCCACCTAACAGGAAAGTTCCGCTTCGCAGCACATCGCCAATGCAACGTTCAATACCGGATGCCAAATTTCATACCGGTCATATTCCACAATTTAAGTGGGTATGATTCCCATTTTATTGTGAAAGAGTTGGGCTGCGATAAAGAACGTGTAGAGGTGATCCCCAACAATAAGGAGCGGTTCGTATCGTTCACAAAGTATGTGAGGTTATATGGCGAAGAACCAGATGTAGAAGAAGAAGATGATGAAACCGATAATTCCACAGTTCAGCTGCGTTTCATAGATTCGCTTCGTTTTATGACATCATCGTTGGATAAGTTGACGAAGAATTTAGAACCTCAACAGTTTGTTGAGATCCAAAAATTTTTCTCAGACGACAGACTGCGTAGTTTGCTGACAAGGAAAGGTGTTTTCCGTATTCATACATTTCCGGTGTAAGTGTATTGAATGAAACCTCTTTGCCCGCAAAACATGCTTTCTTCAACGACTTATCTTCTACGGCTATTAGCGATGCGGATTATAAACATGCGCAGAAGGTGTGGGAGGAGTTCCACATACGAAACTTGGGTGAATACAGCGATCTGTATTTAAAGAGCGATGTTCTACTGTTGGCAGACGTTTTGAAAATTTCAGAAACGTTTGTCTAAGTACGTACAATCTCGACCCGGCCCAGTACGTGACAGCTCCTTCTCTCGCCTTTGATGCAATGCTGAAACACACTGAGGTGAAGCTGGAGTTATTAACCGATGTTGATATGCACCACTTTGTTAAGAAAGGCATTAGAGGTGGTCTCACTCAGTGTAGTCATCGGTATGCTCGTGCCAACAACAAGTATATGGAGGAGTACAACCCAGTGAACCCTCCATGTACTTGACATACCTCGATGCCAACAACCTATATGGATGGGCTATGAGTCAACCACTTCCACACGGGTTTTCAGGTGGTTAAACATCGATCAGGTTAACCACCTAAAAGATAACATTTTGAATATCCCCATTACGCACAATATGGGGTACATCCTAGAGGTTGATCTGCACTACCCACAACAGCTTCAGGATCTGCATAACGACTTGCCTTTCTGTCCCGAGACCATGGTTCCACCAACACCGTCTTCTAGGACTCCGAAGCTACTCACCACACTTTTGATAAGAAGAAATATGTAATCCATTACCGAACACTTCAACAGGCTCTGCGCAATGGTCTACAATTAACTACAGTTCACCGTGTGTTGAGTTCGAGCAATCACCGTGGCTCAAACCTTACATAGATTTAAACACGTCTCTCCGTACTTCTGCCACTAACGCGTTTGAAAAGACTTTTCAAACTTATGAACAATGCGGTTTTGGTAAAACTATGGAGAACGTGGACAAACGTGTTGATGTAAAGATTGTGTCGCGGTGGGAGCACGAGGGACAAAGTTGTGCGCGAGTGGGCTTATCGCCCGCTCGAACTTTAACAGTAGTTTAGTGCTAGGTGAGGATTTGGTTATTATACAGATGGATAGGGTAAAGTCACTTACAACAAACCCATATATGCAGGTTTTTCGATTCTAGATATTTCAAAGACCCTCATGTATGATTTTCATTATAACACCATGAAACATTTGTATGGAGCTAAACTCTCACTACTTTATACAGACACTGACTCTTTAGTGTATAGTATAGAAACAAAAGACTTGTATAGTGATATTAGTGCAAACATTAACAATTTCGACACTAGTGACTACCCTCGAGACAACAAATACAATATGCCTCTTGTGAACAAAAAGATTCCGGCAAGTTCAAAGACGAGTTCAACGGCGACTTGGTGTTACAATTTGTTGGAACTCGCGCAAAATCCTATTGCATTCTTAGTGAGAAGGACACGATTAAAAAGATCAAGGGGGTATCGCGTAGTGTGGTGGCTGGGATTAGTGTGGATAGTTTTAAGGACATTGTGCATAATAATTCTGGTGCCCTCATGCATAGCATGGTATGTATTCGGAGTAAAAAACACGATTTGTACACCCAATTAATTAATAAAATTAGTTTATCGGCAGAAGATGACAAAAGGTACGTCATCCCTGGTAGTACTTCCACATATGCATGGGGGCATAAGGATATTAGATAGTTGTTTATATTTTATTGTGTATATATAGTATGTAAGTTAGTTATAAGCATATCTACCCTCCCCCATCCTTAATAATTCCTTTCTTCCCGGCGATATGTGTTTACCTCCCCGTGGTCTCGCCGGACGGTAAAACATATTGTTGGATTAACAACAATATGTCTTATTGACTGAAAACATGTTTCCTCTCTTTACTTTAATCTCTTTTTATTACAGGGCTATTTAAACAACCTATTAATCTCTTTTTGTTACAGGTTAACCTGCTTGGATTCGCTACACAAACAAAATAATGTTATACTTTGTAAAATTGTAATTAGTTTATTAAACTGTAAATCGGTTAAAAATAAAATATTAAACTTTTGTGTTCTTATTATTGTTGGTTAAAGGACTGTAGATATTAAAAAGGAGGGGTGATTATAAATTGATCTTGCTACAAAATCTTAAAATGAGGGTAGCTGAGAAAATTCTAATATTAATTGATACCAAACAAGATAGGTTTATCTCGAAAGATGCATTGGCTAGACAAAGAAAACTATTTGGTTTAGATGTGGGAGCAAATGAGGATGCTCATTTATCTCGAAAGATGAAAAATGGTTAGTCGAAGAAAACTATTTGGTCCAGAATGTTAGCGGTAAAAAAAATCTTAAAAATAGGTTTATCTCGTGTGTGGAAATGTGGATGCTCATTTATCTCGAAAGATGAAAAATGGTTAGTCGAAGAAAACTTTTTGGTCCAGATGTGTGTGGAAATGTGGATGCTGGTGGAAATGTGGCGGTGGGTTTCTTGATTTTACCCTACTGGTTATATTGCCATTTTAGTGAATTTGAATACTTGTTCGAGTATTGTAAAATGAGTAAATTGGAAAATATTGGCAGAGATAATGAGCTAATTTAGACTGTTTCTATATCTTGGACTGAATCCTAAAAGACTTGCTTTTTCTGGATTAATATTTTTTGGTTTAGAGGATCAGGTGCTCGGATGTCCGCCATGAAGTCCACACCATCTGTTGTTAGTTCAACTGATCGCGTTTTGTCTTGACGTATGGTTGAGGTCAAAGACTTGGATAATACTTTATTCAGATATTTATGTATATATTCGTTTAAATTTTTATAAAACAAAAACTTATAATAATTGTTTGTTTCACATGTTTGAATACTAATAGCACTGTGAAGATGCAATGCTTTAATTAATGTTTGAATTAATACGTTGTAATTTTATCTTGTAAAAAAACACGAGACATGAGCTCATATTACGTCGGTTTATTTTGTTAACTCTGTAATTATTAAAAAGAAAAGAAAGAAAATTTACTGAAGTAAAATTTGCATGTTTTGTTAGAGTTTTAAAAGAATTGAAATTGGTTAAAGATTAATTTTTTATTTTCTAAAATAATTCAAAGTCTGATTACTCTTGTTAGTACAATTACAATTATTATACGTAATTATATCACTTGTTGTTGTCTTATTTCAAACTGAATCAGTGAATTACTTGTGAGATAAATTATTTCCATGTGTATGCTATTGCAGAGATAAAACAAAGAACCCACTGTGTTAACCCTAATGAAAAGGTCTCTCTGGAAATTGAAGTAAGAAGGATTAAATAAATACAATAGCCGATGGTTATTCATGCACACGTTACAAACAAGTGAAAGTTGCACGAACCACAAGTTACAATTTCCAGAAAGAACGTATAGTTTCGTTGAGCGAAGGTTCCTCTGATACGCTAACGTGTAAAGAAACACCCGCAGGAACATGAGCTAACATGGGTACTTCACCCATGAGTACCCAACCAAACGTCGTAAGGACCGCAGTGGTATTTCCTTATAAATACCACGGTTCGGTGAGGGTAATGTCTAAAACGGATTGCACCCCCCAACAAAATGTCTACGGGGGATTTTATATGAAAATCTGGGTCAGCTAATTGAAGCGACGAAAATTGCTGTTTAAGCTGAAACGATAACGTTGCTGTAAGTAGTTCAGGGGTAATGTCAGGCAAGACTACAGCTTGAAAATTAAGGTAAGCGCCATGACTTAGAGACGAAATTTTAGAATCAACAAGACCGCCTACATTGTCTAATACGGATTCACCCACCCCGCGTATCTCAAGAGGACATTTTTTACGTTTCAAACCAAATTTGCTTAACAAAGAAGCAGTAATGAAATTGGTATGAGATCCGGTGTCCAAAACTAGGCGACATCGATGCCAATTATTATTGGAAGATAAAATCCATATGAGTGCTGTGCCTAAAAGCGCAACGGTTTCCTTTCCATTGGCACTAGAATGAACCAAGGAAATAGGGGCAGAAGGAGTTTTCTCTAAACTATTTGAATTATTGGAAACTAAACTGTTATTCTCATCAGAGCGCGAACGCAATGGGCCCACACTGTAAGGTTGTGGTTTCGTTAAAATGCAGTAGGGAATTATGCTTTTTGCTGCCGCAATAAAGGCATTGATATTTGGACTGACATGAAGCAACATTATGTGGAGCTAGATATGCATAACATCTGCGTAATTGCTTCACTTTGTCGTACCTGTCTTTAGGCGAAAGTGCCAATAACTTTGAACATTTAATAAATTTATGGGTTTTGTTCCAAGCAGGACAAAAGTTATGGCTTTGGGTGCGATAACATTAATTTGTTGTATAGCCATAGCAATACGTTTATCGCTTACTTCAAAATAACGTGAAATAGATTTTTGAGGTGCGTTAGGAATATTTTTTAATGGACAAGCAGTACTACTTCTAATCATAGCAGAGATTGAACATTTGTTACGCAGGAAATCCAATAGGTCCTCAAATGTAGGAAATTCTTGTTCTAAATAATCCTTTTCAAATTTTTGTCGCGTTTTTGAATCCAACAACTCCAAAAAAATATATAAAAATATGTAACTGGACAAATGGTTTAATTTCATGTCCATTAGCGCAGAAACGTTAGCCTGTAACGTTTCACACAAGCTACTGAGGGAATGTTCTGAGTCAGTTTTCAGTTTAGACAATGAAAATATTTTTGACAAACAATGATTGGCGATTAAATGTTGTTCGTGTAGCGTTGAACAAGAAGATTATAAGCTATCAAATAATTTTCTGATGAAAATCGTACGCTTTGAACTACTTTCAAAGGCGTATTTTCAAGATAAGAAATTAAGCATGTAAACTTTTCAATATTCGATAAGGATTTGTTATTGTGAATTAAGCTATCATAAAGTGATTTGAAAAAAGAGAATTGTTCGGGTCTAACAAGATACTTATCAATTTTTATTTCAGGCAAATGTACATTTGACTCTTTACCGGCGGTATTATGCGCGGTTATGTTTGGCGCAACTGATGAACTGTAGCAACCAACGACGGACAAAATATTAAAATAAATGAAATTAAAATTTGTCGTTTTAATATGGATAGATTTGTGCGTTTTAGGAGCAATGAAATGCCTGAGTCTACCGCCCCTGTTGTTCCACCGCAACCAATTCCTCTACTCGAAATTAGATGTACCAATGATCAACGTCATAGTAAAGCAGAATCATACACGTACGTTAGAATATATTTATATTTATGCAAGCACCACTAATTTTTAAATTACGTTAGATTAGGATCAAAAAAAAGAAAACCATTCTGGAAGTTCTGAGGCTATCGTTGAATTTTTGGCGTATTCTGATCCTCTCAGAAACATCAGGTAGTATACAAAAGAAAAGAAGAACCTACAATAATCTGTTATGCTATGCTCACAGATCCGGCAAAAACATTTTGGCTATGAAAAAGTAATGTCCTAGACCTGATATGACTGTTTGCTGTGAGGATGACAAATCCCATGAAGGGGCACAGTAGAGTTGCTTAATGCATTTAAAAAGCGTGGAGAGAAGCTACTGCGTCGTCTAGATTTGGAACTAGAAATGATAAAACAAAAAAGAGAAGAACTGGCTGCAAGGGAGCAGCAGATACTTCAAGAACGGGAGTTAATAAATACTTTTTCATTTATAAATAGTTAGATCAAAATATTCAACAATTTGTAAATAAAAGTATTTTATAAAAGTTTCTCTTTTGAAACAAGACTTTCTCAAAGTGAAACACACATAAATCAGAACCCACTTTAATTAAATACATCATCTTTATACAATCGACTTAGATGTGTTATAATAAAATAAACAGTAAAGAACAAGATGTATATTATTATAATAAACTAATTTCTTAGAATAGTGACATATTATTCTGAAAATTCTATGTTGACAGTTAGACCGATCGATCCCTTACTAGTTATGTATACGTGTTTGTTCGAGCCAATACTTTCATTTAATTGTTTCACTCCATGTGCTTGAAGGTATTCAACATATCTCAATGGCAATATACTTTTGAACTCCTCTGTTTCCACTAATACTTTTTCTCCATATTTTGTCTTGACAGTTTCCACTTTCAAAACTTTAAACCGTTTATTCACAACAAGATCTTTTGAATTAACATAAGGTTTGCGATATATGGTTTTATCAAGATCCTGGGTTCGAATCCCGACCTTGATTACCACCGCTGCTTTTCCTACTGCGGGCATACTTTGAATTGAAACCGGCCTACGTGTATTTGCAGAGTGGTCGCACTTTGAATTCAAACGGGTTTTAGCATATTTTGCATCTGATCTACTTTATAACTTCTCGCTAGAGAACCGAATTCAAAACAGCTCCACATTTTTTCTGCACGCATCTACATTTTTTCAACGTAGCATACGTATGGACACGTTTTGAAGTCAGACCGGCCTATGTGCAGAGTGACTCATCTGACCTACTTTATAACTTCCCGTTAGAATTTAAAACTGCTCCACGTTTTCTCTGCACGCACCTACATTTTTCAATGTAGCATACGTGTGGACACGTTTTGAAGTCAAACCGGCCTATGTCTATTTGCAGCCTCTAAGCAAAAGTAAAAACATAAATCAGAATCCACTTTAATTAGATACATTATTCTTTATACAATTGACTTAGATGTGTTATTTTGCATCTGACCTACTTTATAAGGTTTTGCTAAAGAACCGAATTCAAAATAGCTCCACATTTTTTGCACGCACCTACATTTTTTTACGTAGCATACGCTTTAAAGCCAGACCGGCATTATACTACTTTCAATGTAACATACGGGTGGACACGTTTTGAAGTCAGACCGGCCTTACTATACTACTACATCAAATAGTCTCTCCCTCAACAAATACAGTGCTTTTGGGGATAAGTTTAGCTGCTAACCCTACAGACAAAATGCTACTGGAAGCAGTTGTGACTCTTACATCCATGGTGTCACAAGAAATAAACGTAGTCTCTTGCTCAAGAAACGCAGTATCACTGAATTTAACTGTTTTCCCAGGAGGAGCTCCGCTGCAAGTAGAGCAAGCTAGTACATCCACAGCAGTGTGACGCAAAAGTTTTGAAGAACTATTATTAGACATGTTTAAGAAAGAAAAAGCCTGAAACAGCTACTAAAAAGCGTAAAAGACTTGTGACCAACTGTGAGGTCATTGCATCAAAAGATTATCCATTTACGAAAGAAAATGAAGAAAAACAGAAGCTGGATGAGAGGAACAGAAAGAAACTCAAACAGACAGAAAAAGACGAGAAGAAAGAGTTGAAGAAGGTGAAAACTTCTAAGCCTGATGTTAGGAAGAAGATTAGAAAGAATAAACTTAATAATACTGATGATGAGACAAGCGAAGAAAGTGATGATGATGAAAGTGATAAGTTATCTATATGCGTCAGTGATGACGAATACGATTTTATCAGTAAAAATTTTGCACAAAGAAATAGATGAACATGATGTGAACTCACTACAAATGGATGAATATCGTGTTGCAAAAGTTTATGGAAAAACAAAGGAACATTTCAGGCTGTACATAGAAAAAGTGATAAGCCGAATGAATGCTGGACATGATGTCATGTTTTTCAAGTGTCATTCTCAAACAATGAAATTTGTGGGAACAAGAAGAATTCTATGTTGTCAAAAAAGATGTAGTGAGAAAGCTATCAAAGCCCCTTGAAATAACTCTGCAAGGTTCAAAGATATACGTTCGATAATGATTTGAGTGACTTATCGAACTACCTAAGCTACCTATATATGGTATTATACAAATATGTATTTCTAATTGTACTTATTCTTCAATAACAGTTGTGTTATTTCAAACTTTGAATTAATTTCAGACCGAATTGTTATATACGAGTTCTCTTATATTGTCGATAACTCGTCAATTACTATCGTGTGGTTCAAATGGGTGGTTGTAATTTTTCTGTTTGTCAACAAGTCCACTACCTCAAATTAAACAACACTAGTTTGTATTAAACCAACACCCTTATGGTCCAGATCTCCAATTTGTAGGGGTAACTGGGCCTATCAGACTTGTTTTTCTCTTTTAATTTTAAATAGCAAGATAATTAAATTCTACAACTTAAAGGTCACATAATGTATCATCATCATTAGGTCTTCAGTCCTGGAAATGGTTTGATGCGTACCCTCATTGTTTCCCATTCTGAACTAACCTACAGATTTCCCTGAAATTTGCACAGCCTGCATCTATCACTATCTGATCTATGTCTACATCTACCTCTTTTTCTATTTCTGCTTGTAATCTATCTCATACTATTCCCCAAAAATGCCTTAGAACGTACTCTGCCCTTCTATTTCTCCTATTTTTTTCCAAAGATATCCTTGTTCCCCTACTAGTTATATAACGTATTTGTTATTAACTTTGTCTGTCCATGCTATCATCCTTATACATCTGAAGTACACCATTCCAAAAGGCTGCTACCGTTTGTCGGTCTGCTTTTCCTACTGCCCGTATTTTATAGATATACTGTGCTGTGCTCCACACATATGCTTTCAATAATTTTTCTTTTGTTTCTATGTTTGTTTTCTTTCATCATAGGCGCTGCTCTTTCTTGTTAGATGCATTTCGGTCCCCTTCCATTGCTTTACAATTATATACCTTATTTCTGCGACGTTCAGTGGTTGTGAAGGGGGCGTTGCCGTGGATCAATGTAGTTAGCTTAAGACTACGGATCCCAAAGTCCTGAGTTCAAATCCATACACGACCCACTGCTTGAAAAATGGTAGGTGAGCATTTTTCACAAAAATTATGCCCTCGTTCGGATGAGAGGTTAAATGGAGGTTCCGTGTATGAGTGTTGTCACGCACGTTAAAGATCCTTACCTTGCATAATTTTAAATTTCCAGGCAACAAAATATTCGCCTCCTGGCCAATGTAGTACCTTCGGATAGAGCATTGGAAATGTAAATGCACGGTTGTGATGGGGGATAAGCAGCCTTTGGCTGCCAAGTTCCCCCAGTACTTGAACATTTGCCGATTTAATATTTTTTCGCACATTCAACATAAGTTGCAGATATTTCACATCCAACACCTGTAGTTGTTTATCATAATCATCAGATTTACCTGCACTTATTTTGTTGTCATTAGTTTTTCCGTTTCAGAACTGGTTGGACACGTACCTACACTTATTTATGTCCTGAGCTAGTCTACACAGTTCCCTGAAATACTCACACAGCCTATATACACCTCGGTTCCTCTGCTATTGTTTTCTAATTTTATGCCCAATTTCACCGAGATTCAGTGAAGGGGGTTAAGCAACCTGTGGCTGCCAAGATCCTCCAACACTTAGACTTTTGCGAGTTAATAGTTTTCTAGTATATTCTTTCACACAATTAACATTATTCGAGAATGCTGCTCACCCAATACTTGTAGTTGCTTATAATAATAATTATGTTTAAGTGCAGTTACTTTTTTCGTCATTAGTTTATCCATCTTGGGACTGGTTGGATGTGTATCTCTATTGATTTCTATTCTGAGGTAGCCTACACATATCCCTGAAATTCCTACGGCCTACATCTTTCACTATCTGTGTGCAGTAGTCTAACCTAGGTCTACCTCTACTTCTCTTTTTTCCTATCTCTGTTTCTAATATATTCCGCATTATTACTTCATACCGTAGTATGTGGCATATCATCTTATCTCTTCTATTTTTTTACCGTTTTCCACATATTTATTTCTTCTCCTACCATTTTTAGTGCCTCTTCGTTCTTAACTTTGTCTGTCCATGATATCTTCATCATACGTATGTAGCATCACAGTTCAAAGGCTTCTATATTTTTCTTGTCCGCTTCTCCTACTGTCCAGGCTTCACAGCCGTACAGTGCTGTGCTCCACACATATGTTTTAAACAATGTTTTCCTTGTCTCCACGTTTGTTGTCTTTGAACACAGTACTTGCTTTTTCATGTTAAATGTAGCACGACCTTGTGCTAATCTTTGTTTTATATTTTTTGTGCTTTTCCCATCTTGCGTTATTTGGCTTTCTAGATAGCAGAAATGCTTAACCTCTTTTAAGTTCTTGTTACATATTTGTATTCTTGTTTTTGATTTATTTTCCCCTCCTTTGCATACTAATTCTTTAGTTTTATTTTTGTTAATTTTCATACCGTATCTCTCTGTTAGAACCGTTCTCATTTCATTAAGAGCAGTTTCTAACTCTTCCTTGCTAGATACTAATACAGCTTTATCAACTGCAAATCTAAGCATATCAATTTTTGTCTCTGCATAGTAATTCCAAATATCTTCCTGCATTTGACAGTATTCATTGCCTCTTCAACGTACAAGTTAAAAATAAATGGGGATGGGCACATACCTGTCTCACCCCTTTCATAATGTTTACTTCTCTACGTTGCTGCCCTAATTCTATTACTGCTGTTTGCTCTTTATATAAGCTATGAACTATTCGCCTATCCATATAACTCAATCCAATCTTTTTGAGTATTTCGAACATTTTTTTCCATTTTACATTATCGAATGTTTTTTTCAGATCTACAAATCCTATATACACGCTTTCCCCTTTTTCTATTGGTTTTTTCATTATCACTCTCAGAGCTAAAATAGCCTCCCGTGTTCCCCTGTTTCGCCTAAACCCAAATTGATCTTCTCCTAGTATTTCTTTAACTCGTTTTCCATTCGTCTTTGTACAATTTTAGATAATATTTTTGACACCTGTGCTGTCAAACTTATTGTTCGAAAATTTTCGCATTTATTCGTGGCTTCCTTTTTTGGTATAGTTACTATGATATTACGTTTGAAACTTTGGGTATCTAGCTTGTCTCATACATATAGCTTACAAGTTGGAAGAGACGTTCTGTTATTGCTTGTCCAGCAGCTTTCAAAGTTTCTACTTGCACCTTATTTCTACCTGGCGCCTAACCATTTTTTAGACCCTATAATGCTAATTCAAACTCATCTCTAAGTATAGGATATCCCAAGTCATCATTTTCAATGTCTGATTTCTGTTCTAAAGCTGTTAGTTCCGCTCCTGCATATAAATTCCCTATATATTCTGGCCATCTAACCACTTTCTCTACATTTTCTATTACGGCGCTTTCTCCCGCGTCCCTTATATTTTTGGTATACGGTTTTATATCCCTAAAATTGATTCTAATTAGTTTGCATGCTTTATCTGTTTTTTCTACTTCCATCTTAGTTTGTACCTCTTTGCACTTTTCATCAATCCATTGTTCTTTAGCTTTCCTGCATTTTCGACTAATTTCTTACCTAATAGCTTAGTATCTCTGTTTTCTTGTTTCGTCTGATTTACTTTTGTATTTTCGTCTTTCTTCTATTAAATTCAGGATGTCTTTAGTTATCCCTGGTTTTGTATTTTCTTTTTGTGTATACCCCAGAATATCTCCGGCCGCTTTGTCTAGGCTGGATTTAATGTTATTCCATTCTGTTTCTACTTCCTTAGTATCAAATATTTTCCCGATATCTCTCTTAAAGTCAAAGTGGTTTTTTCCGTTGCTCTTTTTTTCAAATTTTTAAATTTAAGTGCGGCCTTTATAATTACGATGTTGTGGTCAGTGTCTATATCTGCTTCTTGGTAGTTTCTACAGTTTTCTACTTGATTTCTAAACCGTTGTCTAACAAGAATGTAATCTATTTGATATCTTCTTATATCTCCTGGCATCTTCCACGTATATCGTCTTCTAGCATGATGTTGAAATAATGTGTTTGTGATTATTAAATTTCTTGTCGCAAAATTCTACTAGCCTATTTCCCCGGCCGTTTCTCGTGCCTAAACCAAATAAACCTACTATCGCTTCTTCCCTATACTTACCTACCACTGCATTAAAATCCCCCGTAATGATTAAATTTGCATGTCCTACGTATCTTAATACTTATTCGATATCTTTGTAGATCGCTTCTACCTCTTCCCCACTGTAGCTGGATGTGGGCATGTATGCTTGTATTAGTACTGTGTTTACCGGTTTAGATTCTAATCTAACCATAAGTACCCTTTCGTCCTTTTGTAAGTAATTTTCTACACAGTATCCCATCTTTTTTTGCATAACTATCCCCACACCTAAATTTCCTTCTTCTGCTCCTATATGAATTACCCTAAAGTCTCCACTTCAAAAATCCCCCATCTCTGGCCACCGAACTTCGCTGATCCCCTACTATGTCTAGTGCTAACCTATTCATTTCAATTTTTAGGTTCGCTAGCTTACCTACTTCCTTCATACTTCTAACATCCCATCCACGCTCCGACTCGCAGGATGTTCCCGACTCTCATTCTGAACTCTCCGATCGCATCCTCCAAAGTAGTCTCCTCCCGGAGATCCGAATGGGGGACTATTTTAACTCCGGAATCTTTTACCCTAGAGAATGCCATTATGTTTATTACAATTTAAGTACGCTGTGTACTTGGGAGATAATGTGGTGGTTTCCCGTTGCCTTCCACATCGCGGTAGTGTGTCTTAGACTGCCATACCGACCCCTATGGTCTCTGCCAATCTAAGTACCGAAAGAGCCGCTGCCCTCTTTCTTGGACCTGTTCTGGTTCCTCACTAACGACCCTACTATTTTGTTTGGACATGTAGTTTGGCTCTTTAGCTCATTAGAACACGCGTCATTTCACCTGTTATAGTAATCTAGAACTTCGGCACGGTGCAGGTCCATGGACATATTGTATCATAAATAAAAAAATATTTAAATATTAATATAATATATTACTTAGTGACTCTCAGGCAAGTCATCAATTGGAAACTATGTGCTCTCGTTGTAAAATCATGGCCCAGATACCCCACCTTACCTGAATTAACGACAATTTAAGGAAAATATCCGGGATTGTAATCAAATAAAACGTAAACTAGTTTATATTTAGATTATTAGTGTATTAATGCAATCAATTTTTAGTACTTACAAATAATAAACCGACTGCATAATTTATTTTTAAGCGTTTACTCTCATTTTCAATATTGGTCAGATACACACATATTAACGTAATTTTCGCTCGCTACTGCCCGAATTTTCTATCTATAGTTACTATGAATGGTTTGCTAGCCACTGACAGCAGAAGCAGATTAATTTATTTCGGTTTCTATATTCAAAACCGTATACTATCTGAATGTACTGCTCACAGCTATCGGTGGTGTCAAAAACATTGTTGCAACTTCCAGAGCGTTTTAGAAGTCGAGGAATCGAGAATTCGAGAAATCTCAACCGGAGATCGAGAACCAGACGAAAAACATGTTTCGAAAAAGAGAATTCAACTAAGTTCTCGTCTCGAATTTCGAAACGAGAACATCTTGTTTTCGTCTTGCGGTATGACTATGGCATATGTACTTAATCTAGTTTTATTCCGTATACTATGCATTACATAAAGACTCGTTATATGAAATTTTAATGTTTCAGGATTACATTAATTATTACAATTGATATTCTGCATAAACATGCCCTTGATTATTAGTAATTCATTACAAGAGGATGTGTAGGTTTTTTTTTATTTGATACAGTACAAGGTAATACACATACATATAGTAAATGTATCTCATATGTCTTCCGGTTTGAAAATTTATATATCAGAGTTTGATCACGTATTTGATTATAGATGACAATATTTAATACTAATTGGAATATGGCTGTCTGTAGTCGATTAATATTATTTTTGTTAGTTTGCTCCACTGCACTTGAAGCTTTCAAAACGGTTCGTATTTAGAATATCAACAACTATTTATAATAATTTTGTAAAAATAGATGGGGCCAGTTGGTAATGTCATTGTGCACTCGATCAAAGACTGTGAACCCAAACCTTCAGGTGACGATGTAGATTTGCACGCCGAATCCAAAGCCATAGATGACAAAGGGACCAAAAGTCTTTTTGCTGTTTTAAAAACACGCATCGTCATTGATAACACGATGGATGTGAGTATTATGAATATGCAAATACGTATTATAACCATTTGGATGCTAATTGTTTAGATACCGAAATCAATAAAAGATCTCGAAAAGTCTCGAGACTTAGTTAACTAAATTGTACGTTACTAATCATTTATAAGGTCTTAGAAAGTTGAATGTTTCTTTAGATTGTTCAGACCCTTATTTTGCAATAAATATCGCATAGAAAAATTTTAGGGACGAACATGGCGTTCCTTATAATAATATTAAATTTTAAATGCCGTGTTTGAACAATACCTTTTTCATAAAATTAAGCACCTAATATAGTTTCAGATATTTAGAATCTTCTATTCTGGTTAAAAAATATATTGTTGTGAATATGTAGTTACATACTGCTTAGACCTTGGGAACCAATAAAAGATGCTTATATAAAAAAAGATCTAGTGTGAATTATCACTTGAAAAACCCCATATTGTTTTTTTGGCATCAAAATTATAATATCAAATATTCATAAATAAACAAATAATAATAATGGATGGCTACATCCACAAACATCTTTCTTCAACACCTATTATCCAGAAAGGTTACTTACACACAAGCATTAAAATCTACAAATGCAAATTACATTTTAAATCTATAAACATTTTCAAACTACTAGATACAAATATAAAGTTTATACAATCCCTGTTTCTAAATAATATTCCCAAACCGTTCCTTATATGTCATGCTATATGTACAAAAGAAATTGCTAAGTGCATCGACGTAGCCTAAAGAAAAAACCAAAAAAAGACGATAGCCGGGCCCAACCGGTGAGTAGGCGGGGCCTTACACATGCAAAATAGAGGCCTGAAATAAAAATATATTCACTCATACACAATTAAACATATACAAACGAAAGACCTCTAACTAAAAAAAAAGTTATGTACAAAAAGTACAATACTACCAACATATGAACAATCCATAAGTAGACGTTATACATATTTCCAAAATAAAAAAAAATCATTTTTAACATGGCGAGCTGCCGTTTTTATGTCCCTTTCCTTACATTATTTAGCAACAATGCAACAAAATAAACCCAACCGCAACACTACAAACCACAGCTCTTAATGGCTGTAAATACAAAAATTACATATGCCACCTTGGCAGTACAATGTTAAAACTAATAAAGAAAATTCATAACTCAGAAAAAAGATCCAAGGTAAACTAACAGTTATGAATCACCATCGCGACCATGCAGTTGCCGACATACAAATAAGTGAAGAAAATGATCCCAATAAGTGCACTATTACTACTTCCGACTATCTCACATCACAGTAATCAGTTTAAGGCCACCAAGTGTGGCTACCAAATGGTGTCAATTAATACATACACACTTACTCTCGAGGTGCTGCCGTCGTACCGGCTCCTACCGTATCTACTGACGGGGCGCGGCAGAGGGGCGCGTGATCCCGCCTTAGGACTGTCCTATCATCACAACAAGGGGCGGCAATCCATCGTGGCGTTAGGTCAACCGGAAGAAGCTAGAATAGTTATAGGCGAATTAATTTATTGTCGCCGAAAAATATAATTTTGTAAACTCATCATTACTGACCACGCTGTATTGCGCGTGCGAACTTTCCACAAGGAAAACAGAACCAACAAAAATATGGCAAAGGCTTTCGTCTTGTTTATCGAAAAAAAAGTAAATATTAATTTTGTTTCACTAAATAACCAGAGCTCCAAGTAATATTGGTGTTATCAAGCGTAATTAGCAAACTTACATCACGGTTTTATTGGGTAGCTCAATACCTTATTTTAACGAGTTCCCGATAGAAACAATAGAGAAAGTACTTACATGCTATCGCAAGGTATAACGAGTTCACGGATACCTAAAACAGGATATTGACTATTTAATTTATAGCATAAACTTTACGTTTTAAAGCAACTAGATTTGAAATTGAAAATTACTAGTAAGCTGGCTTATTATAGGAATGTCTTATATACCCGGCGTTGTTGCAGGATCTGAGCAGAATCTAAATAAATGAATAATGAAGTAAAAGGACATAGGTTTTTGATTCATCGACAGTAAATGAACGTAATAAATCCCTCCCAGCAAGATTAAAAAGTCGGCGTGGTAAAATACAGTATTGCCCGAAATAAACAGTACTGAAATTGTAATTGTTTTGTATATTTAAAAAATACATATTATTGACACTTTATTATATGTTCTAAATGTGCACCTCCTCGTTCGAGACAGACTTCATAACGATGTTCTAAGTTTCTGGTCATGTTATTGAATAAGGTTTGTCTCAGGGCAGCGAAGAAGACTCTAACGGCATCCTTTAATTCATCGATGGTGTGTGGTGCCCGTTTGAAAACGGCATTTTTAGCCATGCCCCAAATGTATGCGTCTGGAGGTGTGAGGTCTGGAGAATGTGAAGGATAAGGGAAGTCAGTAAATCGTGATATGAATTTGCTTGGAAAATGTTCTTGAAGAAATTGACGAATTGCGGCAGCAGTTTGGCAAGTTGCCCCGTCCTGCTGAAAAAATTGGTTTCGAAATGCCAAGTTACGTGCACGACAGAATTGACGTAGATCAGGGATAAATCGTGTTAAAATTTGTCTGTACCTCTGTTGATTAAGTGTGACTTGCCTACCATTCTCTTCGATAAAGTACGGACCAATGATTCCGTGTCCGGAAACAGCACACCAGACACTCACTTTTTCACTATGTAAAGGAACCTCTTGAACCTCATCGGGTCTGGCAAAGCCCAGAAATCGATTTGTGCGACGATTCACATAGCCTGACAAGTGAAAATGTGCTTCGTCTGAAAACCAAACATTTTTCAAAAATTCAGGATTTTCATACTGTAACGCGAGAATTCTGGCGCAATATTCCACTCTACTGCGATAATCCCGAGGATGTAGTTGTTGATGTACCTGAATCACATACGAAAATGTACCCAGCTCCTTCAGGATTCTTTGAAAGGAAGTTCTTTTTAAATCAAGTTGTAACGCTGTCCTTGCCTGGCTGACTTTCGGATTTTCTAAGATTTGCTCAAAAACACGTTCATGGTTATTGTTGTTGTTAACTGTCCTGGGACGCCCCGAGTTTCCTTTTCGTTGGCACAATACACTATCTGTATTTCTAAACTTTTCAATAACCTTCAAAATTACAGCATTACTTGGAGAACGTTTATTAAACCTTTGTGTGAATTGATCAGACACGTATAGCAAACTTGCACCATTATGTCGGCCGATTCCGTATGAACGAAAATAATGCTCTACCAGAAACACTTTCTCCTCTGTACTTAACACCATTTTTAACAATTAGGCCCTACTAATTACTTGTTTGAGGTTTACTTGACAGGTCTATACTAGCTAACTTGAGTGTGACAGCGCACGCATAAAAACACCGCCAACTTAGTTTCAGTACTGTTTATTTTGGGCAATACTGTATAAGTACGGGAGTGTGCAGTACCAAAAAACCAAACACAAAAGAAATCGCTTGAAAAAAAACTATAAGAAAATTCGTTTACGAAAACAAAAAAAACAGAAAAAAAACACCTTAAAATAACACAAAACTCTCATCCGGCTCGAAGAACCAATAGTGGTAAGGAGCGGACTACTAAAGAAAGCGACCCAAGACACTCACTGGAGTGAACCGAGTACTATAACAACAAAAGAAAGAAGAAAGAAGGGAAAACGCATAATAAGCCATTAACGAGGACTAAGATGAAACGGCATCGATACTGCCGAGTTATCAAAGGACGGATGTTTCTCAAAAAAAACAGTAAAGCTATGAGTCTCCAGAACAGGATTGGTTCCCGCGAAGGAACCAAAAAAAGAAGAAAAAAAAGAAAGTGAGAATGAGACTGAGCAGTAACAACCAAAACAGGACCCAAGGATCAAGCCTCAAGTATGCAAAGGAACAACAAGGGGAACGAGAGGAAGAGAGGAAAAGCGCTGGTAAAAAAACGATGTACTACAAACTGTGGTAACCAGGAGTCACAACAACCGAAGATCCAAAGAAAAGTCGACTAAATCGTGGTTTCCGAAGAAAAGAAAAACGGGCTAGAAAGCACCTACCACAGGAGCGGATGGACGAAACACAATCGGTATAAGGACCGACAGCAAAGAAGACCAGCAGAAGGATAGGGAAAGGAAAGTGGATCCAAAGTAACAGGGAAGTAAACTAAAGCATACAAAACCCATATTATAGCGGCATCAAAACTGCAAGAAAAAGACAAACCCCGTTTCCAAAACAAAACAAAAAAAACAGTACAAAAGAAAATCAAACCGAATCCCAGTGTAGTTATGTATGAGTATGTGTGTGCGTGTGCGCGTGTGTGTATGTATGTGGGTGTTGATATATGAATATGAGTGTGTATGTGCGTGTGTGTGTACGAAGTGTGTGTGCGTGTGTGTATGAAATGTATGTGTATGTAGTGTGTGTGTGTGTATGTGTTGGACCGCTTTAGTCACCTTTTACGACAGGCAGGTCGTACCATAGGGCTATTCTATTTCCGGACCCACACGGGGTAAAGAAGAAAAAGAAAGGAAATCCAGCAAATAGGGAAGTAAATAAACAATCGTAAAGTCCAGAAATCAAGTCCTAAGGGGAGCAAAGTTGGCATAAGAATCTGAGGCGCGAAGACTAGGTATTGAGCTTAAGACGTTTACGCCGCTAGCAAGAAAATGAAACAAGATTAAGGACATTATGACTTCGCCGCCATACATCTTCCGGTTCGAAAGGAGCATAGACTAATGTCTGCCTCTTTTGGGCAGCTTTCTGCCAAACAGGAACAGCAGGGGATGTAGCAGTTGCAGCACGCGGTTTAGGAGGCGGCGAGAGTGGAGGTAGTAGTGTTTGTCGTAGTTTATGGAACTCAGAACGCGTTATGGAAGAAAGTTGTTTGTTGTTAGGATTAAGAAAGTCAATGGTAGAAAAGGAAACATCATGGGTTGTCAGAATAACAACGGTAGAAAAAGAAAAGGTATTGACTGTAAGACAATCAACCTTACAAAAAGAAACACAAGCAGAGCACACTTCAGATACGTTAGATAAAGGGACAGAAGTAGATAAAATTTTATCGATGTTAGATAAATGACTAGTAGTATCACAGTTATGAACGAAAATAGCATTGGCTGTAGGGGTATTCACTTTAGGAAAAGGAGCAGAATCTGATAACACTTCAACCATATTACATAAAGGAGCAGAACCAGGTAGGAGTTCATCAACACTACAAGGACAAACAGTATCAAGTAGAACTTTGCCAATGTTAGATAAAGAAGTAGAATGAAGTTTATCAACATGAAAGAAAGCAACAGCACCAGACAGAATTTCATCAACTTTACAAGAAAAAACAGCATCAGGAAGAACTTCATCCACAAGAGATAAGGAAACAGAATCAGGTTGACCTTCCTCAACATTAGATAACAGGACCTCCGCTAAGATTTCACCAACCTTAGCTATAAGAACAGAAGCAAGTAGCATTTTGTCAGCATGAGAAAAATGAGTAAAAGTAAGTAACGTTTCATCAACGTCCGATAAAGGAATAGAATTAAGTAAGACTTTATTTCTGTTTGCCAACAGAATAGGAACAGACAAAACTTCAGCTATAATAGAAACTAATTCCTTCACAATAGTAGATAACGAAACAGGATCAGGTAAAACTTTGACCACGACACCAACAGGTATCACAGCTACGGGTTGACTAACTTCAACAGGGCCTTCTCTACCGTATTAGAAATTATCTTCACCTCAGCTACGGCTGGTATTGCCGGCACGACAGAAATTTCGTGAGTCAAAGCATTTAAGAAAGCAGGGACAGGTAAAATTTTGACAGCAACAGCAACAGACATTGAAGATACAGGTTCATGAACTTCAACAGGACCCTCTGTGACTGAATTAGAAGTCATCGTCAGTTCAGCGACATTTGTGTTTGCAGACACGACAGAAATTTCTTGGGTAGAATCGTTTAAGAAAGCGGGAACCAACTCTTGAGAAGCTAGCTGCAAGTCACCAATTTGAAGTATGGGGTGCAATGGTGATGGAGGCACAGTTTAGGGTGAAAGTGTAAACGTCCGATCCATTTGAGCATCGTTTGATTTGTGAAGGACAGAAGAGATTTGGTTCTTGCTAATAGACGTTCGATAAGTAGGGGCGTGATAACCGTAAAAATCAATATTACAGTTCAAAGGCTCATATGTCTGAAAACGGTACGAGGTGATGGCAGTAGGGCGAGCAGAAGGAGGTGTAGAGAAGGATGTAGAACTAGGGACGGAAGAAATTTTATTCGAAGCTATATTTGCCGAAGAACGGTATGTTTTGATAGTAGTAGCAGGATGACCTGGATGAGGTACAGGGGAGAACGTAGAGAGAAAAGCAGAAGAAATTAGGCGCCTAGAGGTGAGGGCAGAATTTGAAGGATTATTCGCTGACCTATTAGTAGTAGGATGACAGTATGGACAGTTGGGACAAGTAATTTCCTTATGCCCGCAATCATAGTAATAGAGTACTTTGGGATGTGTACAACGTGTCGAAACATGCCCAGGTTTGGCGCAATTGAAGCATACGACCTGACGAGTAGAAGTAGAACTAGGAGGAAGAACAGCAGAACGTACGGAATAAGTACCGGATCTACCCGTAGGCGTAAGAGAAACCTTAACAACTCGGTCATGTGAAGTAAAAGTATTTTTCTCAATAGTAGTAGACTTATAAACAAGGCCCGGTTCGGCAGTAACAGTATGTTGATCTTGACAAGGTGATTCGACATTATTAGCCAGAGTCTTTGCGGTTTTAATTTCAGACACTCTTCGTTTAACTCTTGTAATGAGCGCACAGTAGGCAAATGGGCTCGATAGAACGGAGCGAGGTTACGAAGCAGAATAGATAATCTATCATCCTCATTAAAACAACCGTGCCACTCAAACAGGGCCGTCATACATGCGCAATAGTTAGTAATACTTTCTGATGACTTCTGCTGTTTACTGCAGATACCATCAAACAGTCCTGTCTTCATATCAGTCATTTTGAATACGCATAAAAAAGAAACTGGAAGAAAGTAACTAAATAAAGACTAACCGTAACTCAAAAGAAAAAATTTATTGCGAATACAGGACAATATAAAACATATCCGACGGATAAACTTCAGGGACACCAATAGCAGCGAAACAAAAAAATAGAGATTATAATAGGGCGCCAGAGTTTTCAATAGGTCTAGGATTATTGGCAAAAACAAAAGTCCAATAATCTAAAATTAACCAACCAATAATATTGATCGATGAAGAAAGAAACCACAACTAAAATTTATGAAGGTTGAACTCACACAAAAAATAAAGAAACGAAATAAATACCAGTTCGGACGTACGGGAAGAAAACATAAATAGCATCAGGCTGATAGATACGGGTAATGTCGGAAATCAGGCAGTAACAACAAACAAAAATTGAGCCAGAAATTAAGCGAAATAAAATCGGAGTACAAATTAACATAAACCAAAATCGAAGCAAACATTACCCAAGACAAAATCGAGGCCTCACGCTAGGACGTCAAAACTTATGCTACGTGCATCGACGTAGCCTAAAGAAGAAAGCCAAAGAAATAAAATGGCCGGGCTCAACCGGTGAGTAAGCGGAGTTTTACACATGCAAAATAAAGAAAGGCCTTAAATAAAAGTATACTCACTCATGCACAATTAAACATATATAAACGAAAGACCTCTAATTTAAAAAACCAATTATGAACAAAAGTACAATAGTATCAACAAATGTACAATTCATAAGTACACGTTATGCATATTTACAAAATAAAAAAAAATCATTTTTAACATAGCGAGCTGCCGTTTTTAGGTACCTTCCCTTACATTATTTAGCAACAATGCAACAAAAAAAAACCAACCGCAACACTAAAAACCACACTCTTAATAGTTGTAAATATAAAAATTACATATGCCACATTGACAGTACAATGTCTTAACTAATAAGAAAAATTCATAACTCTGAAAGAAGAACTAAGGTAAGCTAACAGTTAACAATCATCATCGCGAGCATGCAATTACCGAAGAAAATAATCCCAATAAGTGTATTATTACTACTTCCGACTATCTCACATGACAGTAATCAGTTTAAGGCCACCAAGTGCGGCTACCAAATGGTGTCAATTAATAAATACACATTCATCTTCGAGTTGCTGCCGTCGAACCGGCTCCTACCGTCTCTACTGACCGGGCGAGGCAGAGGGGCGCATGGTCCCGCCTTAGGACTATCCTATCATTACAACAAGGGCACCAATCCATTGTGGCTTTAGGGCCACCGTAGGAAGCTAGAATAGTTATAGGCGAATTAATTTATTGTTGCCGAAAAGTATAGTTTTGTAAACCCATCATTACCTACCATGCTGTATTGCGTGCGCGAACTTTCCACAAGGAAAACAGAACCAACAACAATATGGCAAATGCTTTTGTCTTGTTTATCGAAAAGAAAGTGAATATTAATTTTGTTTCACTAAAGTAATATTGGTGTTATCAATCGTGATTAATAAACTTAAAACACGGTTTTATCGGATAGTCCAATACCATATTTCAACGAGTTCCCGATAGAAACAATAGAGAAAGTACTTACATGCTATTGCAAGGTATAACGAGTTTACAGATACCTAAAATAGGGTATTGACTATTTAATTTATAGCATAAACTTTACGTTTTAAGGCAACTAGATTTGAAATTGGAAATTACTAGCAAGCGGGCTTATTATAGGAAGGTCTAATATACCGGGTGTTGTTGCAGGATTTGAACACGATCTAAATAAATGAATAATGAAATAAAAGGATATAGGTTTCTAATTCATCGACAGTAAATGAACGTAACAAATCCCCTCCAGCAAGATTAAAAGATCGGGGTAGGAAAGTAAAAGTACGGAAGTTGGCAGTCCCAAAAACCCAAACACAAAAAAAATTCGCTTGAAAAAAAACCAAATGCAAATTCGTTTACGAAAACAAAAAAAAAAACAAAGAAAGAAACACCTCAAAATAAAAAAGAACTCTCATCTGGCTCGAGAACCAATAGTGGTAACGATCGGGCCACCAGAGAAAACGACCCAAGACACTCACTGGAGTGAACCGAGTGCTAGAACAACAGACGAAAGAAGAAGGAAGGGAAGACGGGTAATAAGCCATCAACGAGGACTAAGATGAAACGGCATCGAAACTGCGGAGTTATCAAAGGACGGATGTTTCTCAGAAAAAACAGTAAAGTTATCAATCTCCAGAACAGGATTGGTTTCCCGCGAAGAAACCAAAAAAAGAAGAAAAAAAAGAAAGTGTGAATGAAACTGAGCAGTAACAACCAAAACAGGATCCAAGGATCAACCCTCAAGTATACGAAGGGACAACAAGGGAGAACGAGAGGAAGATAGGAAAAACGCTGGTAAAACAAAAACGATGTACTACAAACTGTGGTAACCAGGAGTCGCAACAACCGAAGATCCAAAGATAAAAAATGCTAACTAGTCCTAAAGTCGACTAAGTCGTGGTTTCCGAATAAAAGAAAAACGGACTAGAAAGCACCTACCATGGGAGCGGATGGACAAAATACAATCGGTATAAGGACCGACAGCAAAGAAGACCAGCAAAAGGATAGGGAAAGGAAAGTGGATCCAAAGTAACAGGGAAGTAAACTAAAGCAAATAAAACCCATATTATAATATCATAAAAACTGCAGGAAGATGACAATCTCCGTTACCAAAACAAAACAAAAAAAACAGTACAAAATGAAAATCAAACCGAATCCCAGTGTAGTTATGTATGAGTATGTGTGTGCGTGTTTGGGCGTGTGTGTGGGGGGTCTTGATGTATGAATATGTAAGTGTGCATGTGCGTGTGTGTGTACGAAGTGTGTGTATGAAGTGTATGTGTGTATGTAGTGTGTGTGTATGTGTTGGACCGCTTTATTCGCCTCTTACGACATGCAGGTCGTACCATGGAGCTATTCTATTCCCGGACCCACACGGGGTAAAGAAAAAAATGAAAGAAAACCCAGCAAATGAATAATGAAGTAAAAGGATGTAGGTTTATAATTCATCGACAGTAACTGAACGTAACAAAATATCTATAGATAATTTTAATAATCTCTTCTTACTTTCAAAAAATAGGCGTATCTAATTAAATACATCTACCAAAACCTTCTGTAATGGTCATATTAGATCGAAATTTGACTAAAAAAAATCTAAAGCAATCCACTTACAAGAAAACGGAGCAAGCAAATTTTCTTTAAAAGATTTAAACAAAGATATACTTACGTTCCTTGTTAAAATTGTTGATTAAGTTTCCATGTTATATTTCTTTAAAAACGTTGTGCCAATAAATGCATTGAAAAATATATCTTGCGTTTCCATGTCGTATTTTTTTATTTAAATTTATATGCATTTGAAACTATATCATGCTTTTCTAAGTCATCGTTCTCTTTAAATTTACCGTACAAGCATATACTCAATTAAAAGCGACTGTGGTATTTTACCTCCAATCTGAGTTGTCATAGTTTAATGCTATTTCACTTTAGACGTCTTTGTTATACTGTATATCTTTAAAATATATAGTTCTTGACAAATATTTTAAACTAACGTGTACTTGACTTTATTCATTGACAAAAAAATCGCTCGTAATTGACCGACATAAAGACAGTTAGTCACTGATCTCCGTTCTCATTATTTACCGGTCTTTATCGTTAACTCTGGAGAGATCTATGAGCTTCTGGTAAATCTGATTCATACAGACTGGCGGAACTTTGTTGAAAACCCGTTTATTTTATACGTTTATCTTTCTAAATAGCTGTCATTTCAGATCTATTAGATCATAAAAATTTTACTATAGTTTCTTAATTGTTATTCTAACTAAATGAGTGTGAAATGCTTACCTGTGATCTTGTTACTACGGGCTATGTTATCTATTTTATTACGTTGCTAAACGCCTTATGCGTTTTAAATGGCATTTGGTATAAAGGAATGATTTGCATAGTTTATTGTACTACAGAAATACTATACAGTATGTTTCCAACTACGGGACATAAGTATTTACAGTATTAGAAAGATTTCTTTGTTTTCTCGTGTTATGGGATGTTGTACGAATCAGAAATGGTGCTCAATGACCTATATATGATCTTCTATTACATCATTACATTATTAAAATATATAATTTGAAATCAATCCCGCCAAGTTTACGTTGAGCACTATATTTTGTACATTGATGAATAATTTTCTACTTTTATTTCTGCTTATTATATACAATTATTTACATTGGACTTGTAATACACACGAATAAATCTCGTCTCATAGTGGCCTTTCTCTCTAATAACTCAATTGTATTTTACAAACTCTCAGATTAAAATCAACTTATCTCAATTCCATCCTGATTTCTCTCATCATCATTTTCTATTTCCTATTCTCTTAGATTCACACAAGTCTCATCAAGTTTAGTCTAAATAAAATTTCTTCGACATACATAAAATATACAAAAAATATTGTAGAAAATTCTCCCATAGAATATGATTATCTCAACAAAATATCGCATACAACTATTATGAAGTAGTCCTCGGACTCCATGTTAGTTACTGCTAATTTTAAGGTGACCATAGACAAACGAAATGAAATGTACCTCTTTCACTCGATAAATACACCCATCTACCGAAAATCCTTTCTACCTATTCTACAAGAATGAATTTTATAAATCAATTTTTGAAAAACCTCCTTGTTACCAAATCTCGTTAAAATACTATCTATCGACATTGAACAATTATTTTGTTTATTGTTACGCTGGTTCATATTTTTATATTTAAATCTAATTTCTTATTGACATCGCTTATTTTTAATACAATTACATTATTCACAACATAAGTACTTACTTTCTCACAGATACTCTCATATACATTTTTTTCACCTTCAATTAATTTACCCGTAATCTCTCCTAAATAGATTCCGCCTCATCTTCGCATAACTTGTAGAAATACCTAAATCTTCATATTTCAACTCACTGTCTTGGGAATATTCAAGTAACGCTGACTCTACTTCAACTTGTACCTTACCTGGATTCTCAATACTCTTTAACTCTACTTTATTTACTTCTACCTGTACATTCTTTACTTCTTCTTCTATTTCATGTACTTCTTTCTCTACTTAACTTACTTCTTAATATACTTCATTTACTTCTTCCACTACTTCATATAAATTCAAGCTAACACAATTTTTCTCGACTTCTACATTTACCTCATCATCCCATTTAATATATTCCCTACCATATTTAATTTTCCTATTATTTAGATCAACTAAGACTTTAAACTATCATTTAAATCCATCTCAGAAGTCACCTCAATCCTCAAACTAAGTAAAAGCATAAATTCGTGTTCAAACTTTATATTCCCTAACTCGTTTCTTAAAATTGCCATGCTATTTGTATATGCGAACTTCCTATTGTTCGGTGTCTACCAAGGTACGTTTCTTCAAGGATATCAACTCATTATTTAATTTTTTAATGTTATTTTTAATTCAATTTTCCGAAATTAACAATGCCTCAGCTCCTGTAGCCATAAGTGCTTCAGTATTTTTTTCCTCTATATTTAAATTAAAAATACATAATAAGTCTTTTTGAAATCTTGATCACTATAAATTCACTGATTAATTTATTGGGGTGTATTTGGTTTGCCACTTATTGAAAGTCCATCTACACCGTTGAAGGTCCTGGTCTGTTCACCGTCTCTACGCATGTCCTGTTGTTTTCTCTATTGGTATCCTCTCTCCGTGGATTCTCATTATTCTCACCTCCGTGGTTCGTAGTCCTGCTATCGACGGTTCGGGATTTATTCTTCCTACTCCGTCTTGCCTCATGGCATTATTCTGCCACAGTTAGTTCTATTGACGTTTTTCCTATAGAACGTTCTGCCATTGTAACGTTCCGGTCCACTGCTTCTATGATATTTGAAGAAATTGTTGGGCTGGCTCCTAGGTCTGGCCTCCACCCTCCGTACTGGACCCATTTCATCATATCCTTGAAGCTATTCTAAGAATACATCCTTCACAATATTCTATAAAGCGATGCATTGCCTTACCTTTGTATCGAAGTGTCCCGCTAAATATTGAATTATTTGTTTATCCTCTAAAAGAGGATGTAGTTGTTTCGCCACACTGAATTTTTTATGGCCTACAATTCTGTTGCATTTCAGAATCACTGTCGTATTTGCCCATGATTAAATTGTCCCTCACTTTAAATTGTAAGTTATTCCCCCAGAAATGTTTAAAAACTTGAACTTTAAACTTCAATAAGTCCAAACTAAAGCTTCCCACTTCCTTTTAACATGGACTTTACTATATGTAATTTGTTCATCTCAACTACTTTATATTAAAGTTTTGACATCATTTAAGAATACTTTAGGGTTAAGTTTGGTATTCCTATAAAATTTTGAATATTGCTCCAACGAGACATTGAACTCTACCTCATGGGTTCCCCAACATTAATATTTTTCATTCTATCTTCTAAATTTCCACTTTATTGCCTAACTCTGTTTTAAGATTTGTTAAATCATTTCTAAATGTGTCGAATCCAGTTTGGCAAATTTCTCTATTTTGTTTTCTTTTTGATCTAAATTCTTAATGTTTCCATTCGTCTTTATCTCACGTTCTTCATGATTTGCTTTAATTTGAACAATTTTTCCTTCCACATCCTCCATGTCTTCTAAAACTTCTACCACTTTTCCTTTAATTTCAAATTTTATACCCTCTATGATATTATTTGTTTCTTTTAAGTTTTTAGTTATCATGTCACTCATCTCTTTACTGAATGAATATGAAATGTTGGTTCGCGAGCTTGTTAACACGAACTATTGCCGTTTTTTACAATCCCGCAAATTAAGGTATTCATTCATATTATCTGTCATTCGCTTATATTTAGAATTTGATTTATGTGCTACTGGTGAATGAACTAAATATTCGAAATATCTAGAACTACTTGAAATGCAGTATTAAACGCTTCACATTAAAATGTACGAAATGAAGTTATAAAAATGAGCTAAAGCTGATTTCTAATAAAATTTGTTTTTTAGAGCGTGTTTTAAATGGTATTTCATACTCTTGCGAAGATGGATATTTATATTTTATTTGCGTTTTAAAATCAGAAACACGGGTATTCAACCTACATAATATGCTGTAAAATGGGTTTTAATTGGCATTTCGTAACAAGGAATCATTTGAAAAGTTTATGATACCACGAAAATACTATACAGGGTGTTTCCAATTATGGGACATAAGTAGTTAGACTATTAGAAAGATTTTTGTTTTCCGGATTTTGGGATGTTGTATGAATCAGATATGGTGCTGAATGACTTCTATATGACCCCTAATTTTACCACAAATTAAAATATAGAATTTGCAATAAGTTTCGCTAAGTTTACGTTGAGCGCCATATTTTGTGCATTGATGAATATTTTTCTATTTTTATTTCTAACTACTTACCATATGCAATTATTTACGTTAGACTAGTAATACAACCATCTTGCATTTTACTAACTCTAAAATTAAAATCAACTAGCCGCAATTCCACCCTTTCATCATCTGGCTTCTCTCATCATCTTTTATTTCTATTCTCCTAGATTCACACAAGATCTCATCAAATTAAATCTCATAAAAATTCCTTCGACATACTTAAAATATACAAAACATAAAATATGACTTTCTCAACAAATAATCGCATCAAATTTTTATTAAGTGGTCCCCGAGGCTCTATACAGCTACTGCTAATGTTATGATGTCCATAGAAAAACAAAATGAAATAGACTTCTTTCACTCGATAAATACATCCGAAAATCCTTTAGACCTGCTCTCCAAAACTGAATTCTTTAAATCAATCTTTGAAAAATCTTCTCATTATCGCATCTCGTTAAAATACCATTTACCGACGTTGGACAATTATTTTGTTTATTATTGCGCTAGTTCATACATTTCGTATTTAAATCTAATTACTTATCGACATCGCTCCTGTTTTTTTACAATTACATAAGTACTTGGTTTTTATCACTGATACCCTTATTTAAATTTTGTCACCGTTAATTAATTTACCCGTAATTTCATTTTCTTTAAAAGATTCCATCTCATCTTCGTAACTTGTAGAAATAGCCAAATCTTCACTTTTCAACTCAAAATCTTGGGAATATTCAAGTAATACTGACTCTACTTCATCTTGTACCTTATCTGTATCCTCAATACCCTTTAACTCCACTTCATTTACTTCTACCTGTACCACATTTACTTCTTTCTGCATTTCATTAACTTGCTCTAGTACTTTATTTACTTCTTCCACTATTTCATATAAATTCAGACTAACACAGTGTTTTTTGATTTCACACCTCATTATCCTATTTAATACATTCTTATTCTTCTTATTATTCGCATTTACTAGCAACTTTATCTTAGCAATTACATCTATCCCAAAAATCATGGTCCTATCCTTGACGGCTCGAAATTCATTCTTCCTACTCCCGTCTCTCCTGATGGTATCATTCTGCTCCAGTTGGTCGTATTGACGTTTTCCCTATCGAACGTTCTGCCACTGTAACGTTCCGGTCCACTGCTTCTATGATATCTGAAGGAACTGATGGGCTGGCTTCTAGGTCTTGCTTCCATCCTCCGTGGTTGGCCCATTTCATCATATCTTTGAAGGTATTCTAAAATACATCTCTGTCTACGATATTCTGCAAGGTGATACATTGCCCTACCTCTGTCTCGAAGTGTCCTGCTAATTAATTATTAGTTTACCCTCTAAAGGAGTATCAAGTTGTTTCGCCGCACTGAATTTCTTTATGAATTTACAATTCTTCTCATGGCAAAATCACTGCTGTATTTGCCTAAGATTAATGTCCCTCACTTTAAATTATTGGCTATCCTTCCAGACATGTTTTAAAAATTTAACTTAAAGGATTTTAACTCACTTTCAGTAAGTCCAAACCAGATTTGTTCACTTTCTTTTAACATGAATCTTACTATATTTAATTTAATCTGTTCGTCCTAACTATCCTGTATTAAAGTTTTGAAATTATTTAAGAATGTTTTAGAGTTCAGTTTGTTATCCCCATAAAGTTTTTAATATTGCTCCAACGAGACATTGGTTGTACTCACCTCATGGGTTTCCAACATTAATATTTTACACCCTATCTTCTAGATTTTTCTACCTTAATGCCTAAATCTCTTTTAAGATTTTCTAAATCAATTATAAATGTTTTGAATCCAGTTTGGCAACTTTTTTTAATTTCGTTTACTTTTTGATATAAATTCTTAATTTTTCCGTTCGTTCCCTTCGCGCGTGCTTTCTAATTAGCTTTAATTTTAATAAATTACTATTTCACATCCTCCCATGTTCTCTATAATTTGTACTACGTTTTTTCTAATTTCAAATTTCATATTCTCTATGATCTTATTTGTTTCTTTTAGGCCTTCAGCTATCGTATCACTCATCGCTTTACATTGTATTTAATTCTTTTTCTCTTTATAAATTTAACCACTGAGTATTCTATTCAAATTTCTCAATCATTTCTTTCATACTTCCCTTATGTTTCTCACACATTTCTTTAACGCCCTTTCATTCCTATCACTTATTTCCTTTTCTTCTCACATACTACTTTCAATTCCTTTCCCTCATTTCCTTAATGCTTCTTTCATTCCTCTCACTCATTTCCTTCATACTCTTTTTCGGTTCTTGCATACTTTTATTTAAATTTAATAAAAAAATCTTTTTCGATTCCTGAGTCTCTCTCATACTTTGTTCTTTCTTAACCTCCGGGTCCTTCTTTTCGGGTCTTCCGAATAGACGCTTCCTTGAAAACCAATTTTTACGCCTTCAGCTCTCAATCGTTCACGAATTTCTTCCATTGTATTATTATTCTAGAAACCAATCACATATACTACACAGAGAAGATTTCCACAAAATCGTACGTGACAAGAAACTCTAACTTTCTGATCGGTTAATCAAGCCTACACGTTGGGAAGCCAATAAAAGGTGTCGTAAATAAGCTAGATGCTGCCGAGACGTTAGGAACCAATGGAAGGTGCTTACATAAATTAATGATCTGGTATGAATTATTGCTTGAAGAAGCCCGTATTGTTTTCCTAACTCAAATTAAATAAAACAATGAAACTTTAACATCAAAATTTTAATATCATTAAATATTCATTCATAAACAAATAATGATAATGGTTACATCACAAACATCTTTCTTTAACACTCATTATCTAAAAAGATTAGTTACACACAAGCATTAAATTCTACAAATACGATTTACATTTTGAGTCTACAAAACATTTTATAATTTCAATATGCAAACATAGAATTTTCAATCTCTCCTTTTTATTAATATTACCAAACCTTTCCTTATATAAGTCACGCTACGCGTACAAATTTTTAGAAATATCTATGGATAATTTTAATGATCTCTTTTTACTTCCGTAAAATAGGTGGATCTGATCGAGTACATCTACCAAAACCTTCTGCAATATATCATCAAATATTCATTCATAAACAAATAATGATAATGGTTACATCACAAACATCTTTCTTTAACACTCATTATCTAAAAAGATTAGTTACACACAAGCATTAAATTCTACAAATACGATTTACATTTTGAGTCTACAAAACATTTTATAATTTCAATATGCAAACATAGAATTTTCAATCTCTCCTTTTTATTAATATTACCAAACCTTTCCTTATATAAGTCACGCTACGCGTACAAATTTTTAGAAATATCTATGGATAATTTTAATGATCTCTTTTTACTTCCGTAAAATAGGTGGATCTGATCGAGTACATCTACCAAAACCTTCTGCAATGATCAAATTAGATCAGAATTTGACCCAAAAGAAATCTGAAGCTATCCACTTAGTAGAAAACGTCTATATGCCAAACTTTTGTGCAATTTAACCTACTTAAAATTAATACAGCAAGCAAATGTCATTCCTTGTTAAAATTGTTGATTAAATTTCCATGTTGTTCCATTTTTTAAAAGCATTGTACCAATAAATACATTGAAAACCATTTGTTTACTAATTGTTTGATTCCGTCCTAATAAATGTTCGATATAGATAAATTAATGTAAATGTAAATTTGCTTACGTGATATAAATGTGTTAGATAAATAAATTACCAGAGATTAGTGCAAAAATGATGTTTAATTTGTGGTATTTATATTTAAAGATCAAATTAGTTTCTACAAATAGTGCTTAAGCTAGTAATAATGTAAATAAAACTGTAGATATCTGTAATTGTGAAGAATAATTAATAGCCTTGTATTTATTGGAATTAAAGACCAAAGGATAAAAAGAGAATTCGTTACAGTACAATACACTAACTGTGCGAATAGATATTTTTACACTAGTTGTCAGTTTTAGCGTAGGGGCAATTATTTACGAGGTATATCTCGTTTGATATTAAAAAGTATAGTACGTTAAACTTGAATTAAGTATTAAGATAAATAATATTTTTAAATTTTAGCCTTAGGGGACATGTATGTAAATTTACCTATTAAGATATTTATTATTGTCAAATTGTTAACTTGTACCGACATACGGCACTTAATAACTAACCATCGCCGTTATATCAGTTTTTTTACTTATTATTATTCTATTTCAGTACGAACTCGAAGTACGCAAACAAGAAGGAGGAGGTTGGAAACTCCTTTATACATATAAAGGGAAGATGTGCTCGGATCTTCAAAGGCATTTAGGCAAACTTTGGCAAAGACTACAAAAGGAAGCAAAACCCCCAATAGATGGATGTCCTATTAAACCTGTAAGTATAATGTACAAAGTTGCTTCTGAATTGAATTTCGGTGAAATAACTTTTGCTTATGTTGCACAAATTTTCATTGTTGTTTTAAACAGCACACAAGTTTTATAGTCGAAACCGCGCAAACGACATCCACGTAAGATGTATCCGTAAACAAACTCTTATGAAAATAATAAGAGCTATTGACAAATTCAAATCGGGCTGGTAGTTATATAGCCATTAACAAAACATTAGCTTTATTTCTTCACAGGGAAGGAAACATCCACTGACCAATGGTTTCGGCTCGTTAAGCCTCATCAGAGTGCAATAGTTCCTAAGAACCCTATGAAGTCATTGAAGCTATTATAATGATATAATTTCCAAACAATCACTGTCCTATGGCAAAAGTAAATAAAACCGCCATCAGGTGATAAAACACCAACACTACTAAGTGGGGAAGTACAGAATTGAACCGTAGCTACATAATAAATTTTATAGATGACTATAAAAGTACGTCTGGCCTTTGAGATTTGCGGAATGTTACAGCAAAATTTATTTGCAAACGTAACAAACTTTCTCGTAGCGACATCCGGGTTCATGCCCCAAAGGCACGCCACGAGAAGGTTTGTTACGTTTGCAAATAAATTTTGCTATAACATTCCGCAAATCTCAAAGGCCAAACGTACTTTTATAGTCACCTATAAAATTTATTATGTAGTTTCGGTTCAATTCTGTACTTCCACACTTAGTAGTGTTGGTGTTTTATCACCTGATAGCGGTTTTATTTACTTTTGCCATAGTACAGTGATTGTTTCGAAATTATATCATTATAAAAGCTTCGATTACTTCATAGGGTTCTTGGGAACTATTCCACTCTGATGAGGCTTAACAAGCCGAAACCATTGGTCAGTGGATGTTTCCTCTCCTGTGAAGTAATAAAGCTAATGTTTTGTTAATGGCTATATAACTACCAGCCCGATTTGTATTTGTCAATAGCTCTTATTATTTTCATAAGAGTTTGTTTACGGATACATCTTACTTTATATACTATTTCTTATTGCGGACTGCAAATAACTTGTCTTTATATATATATATATATATATATATATATATATACAAAGTAAAAAGATGTTATAGGCAAATGACTCAAATTCAGCCACGAGGGTATCCTGTCGACGCGTTTCGTCTTAATTGGGGCTCATCAGGACAGGAGTAGCAATGTTGTTATATTTTATACAGACACCTTATGGAAAGTACAGTATTACCTAGCTCACAATCTGTATCTTCGTGTCGTTTCACCTGACATCGCAAGTTATTACCAACAGTTGGCACAGTTGTTGTGATATATGGGTGGTAGTCCCTATGTTTCTTTTTAATTTAATATAACCTCTATTTTAAAATTTTAAAGATACCTCTTCTTATACGCCTCGGCTACACACAGAGCGCACGCCAATACGACAACAAAGACTGTTTAATCTCCTTTTATTTTAACTCTTTTCTATTTGAATGATATAGACGAAACAAAACAAAATTTGTATAATGAGCAAGAATACGTACACTTTATAGTTTAATAACTTTGATACTTTGATCTGATATTCATAAAATCAACCCCTGAATTAAAATAATATCTATCTAATTATGCCCAAATTATAATTTCATTAAAGCTAGCAAAAATACCACCATCTGTTAATAGAAGCACTTTTAAACGTTTAAATGACCTTCTTTCTCTTTACATAAATTTTCTAAAGATTTTTGATGATTCTTCACAAATCAAATACTTCAATATACAGGGTGTCCGGAAAATACGTGTACAACGTAAAGACATAGATTCTTTGGCTCGAAATAGATCGATTTGAGCCAACTAACCTATTATACAAGTTGCTTCATTTAGCCGCTAGAGGGCTTCAAAAATCGTGAAAAATATTTGATATTTTAAAATAACTCGAAAACGCATCGATAGATTTTGACCATTTTTGGGGTGCGAGTTTCTACTTTCAATTGACATCTTTTGGTGGTGTACGCAATAATTTTAAAAGCATACGAGTGTCCCAAAAATGATGTATTGTATAAATATTCGACCATAATCTTTTTGCTGCTTATGCAATGACTACAAATTTTTTTATGAGTAGCCGACATAATTTAGAAACTTTTATGTCTCTTGTAAAATTTTGATTAGACGAGCGGTTTGACAGAAAAAAATAATTTCAAATGTCTGTTTTTTATTTATATTTCATTGTTTTGTTTATTTTTTATTACTATCATTGAAAATTAACAGCGCGGTACAAGTTGTTGGACCATTACAATAAATTTTCAAAATGGCCGCCATTTTCTTCAATGCACAAATTAACTCTTCATAAGAAGTTTAACTGAACCCTCTGCATTGTTTGTGCATTATTTTTAAAGAGTTGGCTGCATTTAAAATTCGTCTATACAATTCTTCTTCGCTATCAAGTGGAAACGAATAAACCTTAGATTTTAAGGTACCCCACAAAAAATAATCACAGGGCGTCAAGTCCGGCGATCGTGCTGGCCAATTTGTAGGAGTATCATATCCCCCTTGCAATCCATCGATCCGGATATTTTTCGTGTAAATGTTGTCGAACAGCTAGAGTAAAGTGAAGAGGAGCACCATCGTGCATGAACCACATGTCTTGGCGAAGTAACAATGACAGATCTTCCAATAAATTCGGCAATGTTTGTGTAGAAAGTTGAAGTAATTGTCTCCGTTTAATCGATTTGGTATCACAACAGGACCGATAATAAAATTATTAATAACTCCAGCCCAGACATTAATCTTAAATTCATGTTGATAGTGAGTCACTTTAGTTGCATGAGGATTTTCTACAGCGTAAACATGTTCATTATGTATGTTAGTAATACCAGATCTTGTAAAAAAAAGCTTCGTCTGTAAATAAAATTTTGCGACTGAAATTTGCATTTTGAATTCTCTGATCTTGAATAAATTTACAGAAAGCTAGACGTCTCTCAGGATCGATAGGCAAAAGGTCTTGTACCTGTTGAACGTGGTATGGGTGTAATAACTGTTCCTTTAAAACGTCATGAACAATACTTTTAGGAACTTGTAGTTCAAGTCCTAAGCGTCTGGTGCTTATTTTTGAGTCTTCTTCAACTCTGTCCAAAATTTGTTCCTCCAGATCCGTAGTTCTTGTGGTACGTTGACGTCCTCGATCCACATTTCTCGACTGAAAGCTACCATTTCACGAAGACGTCTTTCAATATTTGCGAATGTTTGGTGGTTTGGTATTCGGCGGTTAGGAAATCTTTCCCTATAGACTCTGACGCTTTCACGACCATTGCCTTGACAAAATCCGAAAACCTAAAGCATATCCACCTGTTCGATGTTTGTGTAAGTACTCATAATGTAAGATGAAAGATGCAAACTTTTATTGAATTAAGCAGAAATTCACGACTTGACAGGTAAACTGAGGTTAAATGACAGTCAAATTAAATAACAAATAAAAAGCAAAGCCAACTACTAAACTATGCTTTTTGATTTGCCCCGTTTTATATTTAATGCAGCAATGATGACGAAAGTATGCAGACATTTAAAATTATTTTTTTCTGTCAAACCGCTTGTCTAATCAAAATTTTACAAGAGACAGAAAGTTTCCAAATTAAGTCGGCTACTCATGAAAAATTGGTAGTCATTGCATAAACAGGAAAAAGGTAATGGTCGGATATTTATACAATACATCATTTTTGGGACACTCGTATGCTTTTAAAATTATTGCGTACACCACCAAAAGATGTCAATTAAAAGTAGAAACTTGCATCCCAAAAATGGTCAAAATCTATCGACGCGTTTTCGAGTTATTTTAAAATACCAAATATTTTTCACGATTTTTGAAGCCCTCTAGCGGCTAAATGAAGCAACTTGTATAAAAGGTAAGTTGGCTCAAATCGATCTATTTTGAGCCAAAGAATCTCTGTTCTTACGTTGTACACCTATTTTGCGGGCACCCTGTATAGAAATTGTGAGTGTTAGAAATGGAAATAAAGTCTTATACTAATAAATAATACTTGTATCTCTGACCTGTGTTCTCCCTGCTTGGAACTGCCTCTGCATGTGGTAGGTCAGCACTCCTGGATTGTTTCCATTCAAGTTCTCTTGCTTATTGCGTAGTACAGCTTCGCCCAGTATAACTCTTTGTTGATTAATTTTGCTTTCGAAGCTCAGGTACCAATGTTTAGATTTAAATTGGTTTTTTTAATTCGTTTAGCTTGGAGTTTATTTAGATTTACCCAGAGTATATTTAGAATAGATTTAAAATTTACTTAGAAGATACAGTATATTTAGAGGATACTTAGTGCTTTAAATTCATCATCATCATTAGGTCTTCAGTCTTGGAACTGGTTAGACGCGTACCATCATTGTTTCCTATTCTAAACTAACCTACAGATTTCTCTGAAATTTGCACAGTCTGTATCTATCACTATCTGATCTAGGTCTACATCTACCTCTTTTTTCCTATCTCTGCTTGTAATATATCCCATACTATTCCCCAAAATGCTTTGGAACGTATTCCGCCCTTCTATTTCTCTTTTTCCCCAGATATCCTTGTTCCCCTACTATTTCTATAACCTATTTGTTATTATCTTTGTTTGTCCATGCTATCGTCCTCATACATCTGAAGCTTTAAGTTATTAAACATTAATATTAGGTTTAATTAATAATTATTACTTACGTTTTTCACAGTAAACGGCAACTTCTATTATATTTATTGGCACTTGAATTACCACGCCTTTTAAAATCTTTCAATCACTAAATAATTATTTAAATTCTTCTATCTTCACTCGCGTGGTATTCGACTTTGAATCCTTATAGTGTGTGCCTTGCTCGAAGATGTACTGATTATTTATTTGACGGTGTTCTATATAAACTCCTCCTTCCCCCTGTGCTATTGATTATACTCGCTCATTTTTGTTAATTGAGGTGTGGTACTTTGCCCGTATCATTGCAGCCTTCGGACTTTCTACAAATTTACCATCCAGACCCGTGTCGAAGTGATGTATATTCTCACGTAGACACGAACTTTGCAAAGCGCATTTCTCTGAAAATTCAACTTTGAACTTTGTTTAAGTCACGTCCTCTTATTTATATTTGCTATTATTCAAATTTTATCATGTAATTAAACATTTGTTATTTGTTATTTAGTAGTCCAAAATCTGTTGCATTTTATGAAAATACAATGTTGTTGGTCACGTAATAAAGTTTCTATGATGACGTATTTGAATGCGTTTATTTATTTATGCGTTAATATTTTGAATGAGATTTGTTTATAGCTAGCATGCCAGGTTATTTTCTTTCAATAATTGCCTATTTATTTCAATAGAACTCGTTGCGTTTAAAACGTTATTCCAGCCTATTTATTTTTAATTTTATGTTTGTATGTTTAATTTAAAATGCATTATACGACGTACAAGTTGTTTATCATACTAAATATGATTTGATTTTTAAAGAATGAGCTTTTTTTCATGAATTAAAGTTAGTTGTGATTTATATACAGTGTGCTCGATATTGGATTTTTGCTTAATCGTCGAGTTACTCTCATTTTATGATAAAATTGTTTAGTTTTCTAAACTATAATGATGTATACATGTATCGCTTGACACTTACGACTTAATACACCCCTAAATCACCCTATTATCATAGCAATATATATATATATATATATATATATACATATATACATAAATATATGTATATATATATATGTATATATACATATATATATATATATATATATATATATATATCTATAGGAACACTGTGGCACGATTTAAATAAAATTAAATAAAAACCCTTAACCACAAAAAATATTTAAATTACTAGATACGTATTTCGACCACTATGTGGTCATCATCAGTAGAAAAAAAAAATCGTGCCACAGTGTTCCTATAGATTAATAACTATGACTTCCCGGTCTTCGGAACTTAATAGGTATCGGAGCTTAGCTCTTAAAATTAGTTTTGTAAAAGCAGATATTCGATTTTTAAAAAGTTGTAAAGCCCACAAAGTTTTTCCAAATTTCATTAACGTAAAAATCAGCAGTAATTGTAAACGTAGTAACGCAATAATCAATTTTGCAAAAGAAAAATGGCTTAATTTGGAAATCAAATATCTGTACAGTAAGCTTAGTAGATTGGAACTGGAAACGTATAAATCGCACCTAGCACTAACGTGCAATTTATCCGAGTCCGGTTTTCAGGAATGGAATAATTTCCAGAGATTTGTTTTTGAAGTCAATAATCATAAATTGTTAGACAAAATTAATAGGCAAAACACTAAGTTGAAGTTTCTTTTAAAGAAACACAATGTCAATGTACCTCCTAAAAAACTGGAAATTACTTCACCTCAATTAGAGTCAATAGTTGTTAACGAATCGTCGAAAATTTTTAATAATGAAGAGTTGACTTTCCTTGACCGAGGCCTAAAATTTGGAGTAGATCATTTGAAAACTCCTTTGGAAGACATTATTGCTGGTATTGAAAAATCCATTTCAAAATTAGATGACAATTCAAAAAACTTTATTAGAAACGCGTGCAAAATTCAACTTTCGAACAACTTACGCACTTGCGCAAGGAATGCCTCAGAACTAACAAGGAAAGATCATCTGATTATTAAAGATTTACGACAAAAGAATTGTTATTACTTAAAGGCTGATAAGGGGAATAGGTTGGTTATTCTGGATAAACAAGACTATGTTGATAGAGTAGAGACTTTGCTGTCTGAGGGTCCTTACAGACCAATAGTCAAAAACGTAAAATGAAGTTCCTTTAAATAAAATGATTAAATCAACAGAGTCTGTTTTGAAAGAATGTCCAAACCTAATTTCGCTCACACTAAAATTAAAATTAAAAATTTCGAATCCTGAAATGCCAAAACTTTACTGTTTACCAAAGATTCACAAAAATAATAAATCGATGAGACCAATAGTTTCAGGTATCAACTCACCGACTTACTATTTATCACGATGGCTGTCAAATGAATTTAAGAATTTAAAGTTTAATAGTTTGTCTGTACAAAACTCTTTAGAGTTCATTAATAAAATTAAAATATCACATTAGAAGAGAACGAAATCTTAATTTCATTTGATGTCAGTTCATTATTCCCTAGTGTTCCAATACCACGTACTTTAACATATTTAAAGGGTGTTCTTATAGATAGTGATATTGATGATGATAAAGTAGAGGACTATATCAAGCTTGTTTCGCATTGCATGTCCCAGAACTGTTTTCAATTCAACAACAAGTTGTACGAACAACATGAAGGCACAGCAATGGGAAATAGCTTATCACCTTTCATAGCAAATTTATTTATGTCTCTTTTGAAACCGAGTTAAAAGAAAACTCCAAATACTTCCCAAGAATATGGTTAAGGTACGTGGATGATATTTTGCAGTTTTGACACTTCTAAATCAAATGTTGATGATTCTTAAAGAAATGAATTCAAAATTTCAAAGCATAAAATTTACGTATGAACTAGAGAATAATGGACAATTACCCTTTTAGATACATTAGTAATTAGAAATGGTAATAAATTAGAATTTGACATTTATAGAAAAGAAACCAATGTAAATCGCTTTATTTCGTCTTCCTCTAATCATAGCATACAACATAAGTTGGCTTCATTTAACTTTTAATTAATAGATTATTTAATTTCCTTTAAATAAAAACAGATTTAATAAGGAATTTGCTCTTATTAAACAAATAGCGAATTACAATGGTTTCTCTTCTGATATTATAGATAATATTTTTAGAAAGTGTAAAAATAGGATCAACATTCGTAAATCAACGACTTTGCAATCAACCACCTCTAACGATAATGTTAAATATGTTAAACTTCCGTTTCACAAAACCACAAAGGGTCTTGATAAAATATTCAAACAGTGTAATTTCAAAATTGCTTTCACTAATACTAATAAAATTAAAGATTTGCTAGGTAATCCAAAAGACAAGGTGGAAAAATTGCAAAAGTCGGGGATTTATGAAATTAGTTGTGCAGGGCCAGGGTGTTTTCAAAAATATATTGGTCAGACCAAGAGGAATATAACAACAAGATTTAAAGAACACATTGCTCACTTCAAATATGGTAAATATGAAAGGTCTCAGGTCGCCAAACATATATTTGAAACCAGCCACCCCGTTAAACTAGAAAATGTTAAATTGTTAAAAGCGGTACCAACGTTTTCCTCCTTAAATGCCTATGAATCAATTAAAATTGTTAAACATAAAGGACCCTCTTAAACACCGATAAAGGGCCAATAGAGTCATCTGCTTTGCTTTCCCTATTGGTCAACAACCAATGAGAAAGCAAGATTAAACTGGTTCCGCTTCAGTAGATTTAGAATTAGTATAAATTAGGTAGATTTAAGTTATAATGTCACTATTCACTTGTTTGTTGTTGAGAACACCAGCCTGCGGGTGAGGAGAATATCCTCGATAGTGTTTAAAGCAACAATATAGTAAATTATACACCTAATTTTTTTTTTTTCTACTGATGATGACCACATAGTGGTCGAAATACGTATCTAGTAATTTAAATATTTTTGGTGGTTAAGGGTTTTTATTTAATTTTATTTATCTCTCACATTCATATTGTTTTTTTCGAATCTTTATTGCAGTTTTTACAAACCCAGTTCATGCAATTTATGCACTGGATCTACGCTTTTTTGTTAGTGTAACACCGAAAATCGCATTTATAAATGCTACATCCCTATAGTAGGGGATAAAGAATACTACTGTATTAAGTCTGCTTTACGCGGTTAAAAGGTGTAGCAAGGGACAGCAGCCTTGCTGACTAAAAAATATTGGAGGAGAGTCGGTTGGTCTCGGGCGATCTTGAATAATTTACAAGGTTGTTGCGGGTTGGCCGTGACAGATACGGCTTTTTGCTAAATTCTTTAAAAACTACGCTGTGGAAAGATATGGGAAGCTACCGCAATATTTCCCAGGTATGTGTGACCTAAAACACGAAATATGTATGATGAGAGCTCACAAGTAAAATTTTTGTCCGGAGGTAAAATACCCCCTCATTCGGATCTCCGGGAGGGTGTACTTAAAGCTCGTCATCGTAAGAATTTCAAACAACGGTTCGATTTAGTGATATGGACTTGGAATATAAGATCATTACTTAGAGTAGATAAGTTATCGAATATATTAGTTGAAATGAGAAAAGGAAAGCTGGACATTTTAGGTATTAGTGAGGTGAGATGGCCAGATAGCAATGACTTTTGGAAAGATAATTATAGAATAATTACAACTTCTTCAACTAATGGACAGGCAGGCGTAGGAATAGTGTTAGGTAAAAGATTAGGACGTAAAGTTAAAGAGTACTTACAATTGAGTGATAGAATAATTATGGTTAGATTGAGTACAAAACCCACAGGCACTGTTTTAGTTCAGGTTGCTGCTTTCCTTTTTTTTTTATATGTATTTATTGCATGGTTACATGACTATCCTCGCGCCTGGGCAAGTGTAACGAAGTCTTCCGACATAACTAGGGGTCTATTCCTTGGGTAGAGCTATGAGAAATGGGGGGTAAGTCGAATTCTGATTGTAAGTTGAATTTAATCCAAAACAAATAAGGCGCCACCAAGTCCTGACTTAATTAGGATAATTGCGTAGTGTATTTCTAGGGGCGGACGTGGAAACCCAAAGAAAAAAATCGCCTTCGATGACAGAAACCCGTCTTAACTGAATAAGACGCTGCTCCTGTAAGAAATGGTAATAATTAGCTTAATAGAAGGGTGGAACACTATTTGTGTACCACAAACATACCTAAAGAAATATCAAAAATATCTCCTATATAAGTTGACATTAAAATTCCACTCATACGGATATTAGTTTCTTGTAGTTAGTTTTGACCATATTTGATCAAAATAAAAAAGCTTTAATCTTGAACTAATAATTTACTCAAAAGATTCTCTTTTAAAACAAAATTCAATGCTACAAAGTTTCATAAATAATTAAATGAGTTCAAGGATTTTAAATAAAGTTTCATCAAAATAGTTACTAAGCAAACATTTTAAAACTTAGTGTAAACTTGTTACAAATAAAAGCCGACCCGGGCAGATCTGTTCGAGAGGATTACAAATTAAAATGTAGTAAATCAAGTTTCCTTATCTAAATTAATTGTGTTAGTTTCAGTTTCTAATAAAGAAAGATCATAAAAATATTCTTATAAACTCAACTTAGGCAAACATTGTTCAAAGCATATGTTTATTAGAACACAGGTGTCAGCAGTATACTGCAGGCAAACAAGTGACGTAACAAAACATCTGTCGCTGTTACCAACAGGACAAAATGAACCACATGAATGGTATCTTAAAACTTTACAAGTTGTGCATTAAAATTTTAACACTGAAAAATTCAGCTCAACTAATAATCGAAATTTCATAACATTCGTGCTTTTATGCACTAAACAAAAATAGCGTGTTTCTAATTTGAAACACAACCAAACTTCTTAAAGTTATCTACGAACCAGAACTGTATTATTTGGCTGTGAAGAGGTGTTGTAAAATCAATCGTAATCACCATACTTCCATCAGGTTTTGTAGTAATAAGTTCTTCTATTAATTATTCAAATTCTCCATTATCAAAGCCGCTTCCTACGGACTGCAATACAAAGTGGTTTTACATCTGTGGTTGAAATAGTTGTTTCTACAGATGATTTTATGGTGGTTAATTACGCGCTAAACAAAATACCTCAATTAAACAAATTAAATACTGTTCATAGGATACCAACCGCTATTTAAAGATGGATCTCGACTCTTCAAAATGTAACCGCAAATTGGCGGCCTGCTTCCAATCGTACATTTTGATTTAACAAGCTTGCAGGGCCGACTGGTTATCACCTCGCACGAGCGACGGCGTGTTCCCGGCGGAGACCTTCAACCAAAACGCGCCTGCGAACAGTTATCGAAGGTACAGACACCTGACTATTTATAGAAAACTAACTATAGATACAACTTTAGCGTATTACTAAACTTGTTGCATGTATTTTACGAATAATTTGAATAAAAGCGTTTTATAACTTTGCACTTTTATGGTTGGATTTAGTAACTAAGAAATAAAATTGTCACAAGGTTTACATGCCAACAACTCAGTACGATGATGAGGAAGTAAAAAATGTATACAAGGATATAAATAGTACTATGAAAAAAGTAAAGTGAGATGAAAATTTAATAGTTATGGGCGATTTTAAAGCATCAGTGAGAAAAGGCAGTGAAGGAAAAATGGTAGGAAAATTTGAATATGGTAGACGGAATGATAGAGGAGAAAGATTAGTTGAGTTTGGCCAGGCACATAGATTAGTAATTGTAAACACCCTATTCGAACAACATGTTAGAAGAAGATATACCTGGAAAGCGCCAGGTGATAGGGCTAGATACCAAATATATTATATTTTAATTAAACAAAGATTTAGAAACCAAGTTAAAAACTGTCGTAGTTATCCATGGGCTGACATAGGTAGGGATCATAACTTAGTTAAAATAAAGTGTAAGCTAAAATTAAAAAAATTGAGAAAAATTAAAAAAAGAGGTCTAGGTAAGCTTAATGATAGTGAGGTAAAAAAAGAATATATACAAGTATTAGATAATAAGATCAAACAGATAGCTATAGGAGGGAACGTAGAAAATAAATGGAAAGAAATAAAAATTGCTGTACATGATACAGCAACATAGACTATAGGTAAGAAAAAAATAGAAGCAAGAAAACTCCTGGGCAACAAAGGAGATATTAGATTTAATAGAGAATAGAAGAAAGCTTAAACCTTTTAGAGAATCTGATAGTGAAAGTAAGCAAAAATATAATATAGTTAGAAATAAGATAGTACATCAGTGAAGAAAAGCTAGAAATAAATGAATGGAGAAGAATTGTATGGGAATACAAGATGATTTGATGAGTAAGACAGAGTTTACAGGGCAGTTAAAAAGTTTTTAGGGGAAGATAGAAAAAAATATAATGGTATTAAAAATGAGAATAATGAGCTTCTAATAAATAAAGTTGACCTAGCAGATAGATGGAAAAGATATTTAGAAAATTTATATAAGAGAGACGATATGGATGAGTTAGAGAACGACTAAGAAGAGGATGTAGAAATAGGGTTCTCAATATTAAGTGAGGAGTTTGATAGAGTTGTGAGGGATCTTAAAACTAAATAAAGCGCCGGAGACAATATATCCGCAGAAAACTTTAGACATATTATATGAACTAGTAAAAGTAATATATGACACAGGTGAGGCCCCAATAGATTTCGAAAAAAATATTATTATCCCAATCCCAGAAGAGTCAGGAGTTGATAGGTGTGAGAATTTTAGAACGGTTAGTTTAACTTCCTACGCTTCCAAAATACTAACAATAATAATTAAAAATAGAGTAGAAGCTTTGACCGAGAATTATTTAGGCAAAGACCAATATAGTTTTCGTAAAGACACAGGGTCTAGAGAACCGATACTAATGATAAGGGTAATAATCGAAAAAAGGTTACAAAAAATAAAAAGACTCATTTTGCGTTTGAAGATTTAGAACAAGCATTTGATAGGTTTAATTGAATTGTTATGTTCAGGGTTTTGCGAAAAATAGGAATCTCTCATAGGGATAGAAAAATTATTTACAGTCTATATAAAAACTAAAGCGTAGTAATTAGATTTGATGAAATAGAAAAAAAGTTAAGATTAGATTGGTCTTAGACAAGGCTGTATATCTCCCTTGATTTTTAATGTTATATTGAGGAAACTTTAAACTTAGCTAGAGAGAGAGAGAGAGAGAGAGAGAGAGAAAAAAAATAGGTATTAGTGTACAGGTACAGAAAGTATACATATTACGTTTTGCAGATGATATAGCCATTACAGCAGAGTCTCGAAAGGAGTTAGGAGAGTTTTTAAATATTTTAGATGAGATACTACAGAGTAACTATAGTATGAAAATTAATCAGGAAAGACAGAGATAATGACAAGTGAGTTACAGCCTAATTCTAAACCATAATTAAAAATAGGTAATACCGAGTTAGAGGAGGTAGATGAATTTTGCTATTTAGATAGTATATTTACAAAGAACGGACGTAGCAAAAGGGATCTAGTAGCTAGAATAGCTCGAGCTAGAAAATGGTTTTTAAAAAGAAAGACTTACTAATAGCTAATAGTATTAGTTTGGATAATAGAAAAAGTTTCTTAAAGTCGTACGTATGGAGCGTTCTATTATACGGTAGTGAGACTTAGACAATTAAAGAGGTAGATAAGAAAAAGATAGAAGCTATTGAAACTTGATGTTATAGGAGAATGTTAAAGATTAAATGGACAGACAGAGTAACAAATGAGGAAGTTTATAGAAGGATAGGTGAGGAACCCTGTATGTGGAAACAAAAGTCAGGAGAGATAGAATGATAGGGCACCAGTTAAGACATGAGGGACAATTAGTAAGGTCTTAGACTACCAAATATAAATAGAGTAGGAAGACCTAGACAAAGTTATAGTAGTCAAATTATTAGAGATTTAGGTTGTGAAGGGTATGTAGACCTTTTTAGACTAGCTCAGAATAGAAAAGAATTTAGAGCTGCGTCAAACCGACCTCAAGAAATTTCGAAAACAAAACAAAAAAAAAATAAATAAAAATCAGTTAACTAAATGTCACCATGACATAACTCACAATTAGTTAGCGGTCTGGCAAGTTGGCAGCGATTCGTTGCTTAAGCCTTAACATAACATATAATTTAACACTTTTCCTTTTTCGAGGGGATAACCAGGTTATATTTCATTTCCTTATAAATGGGAATCATGTAAACATGTTGGAGTTTTTTAACAACCATCAGGTTGCTAATATCTATGTAAAGTCAAGTAGATAAAAAAAAAAGATAGAAGAGTATAGAAAGACCTAGACCAAGCTATATTAGTCAAATTATTAGAAATTTAGGTTGTGAAGGGTATGTAAAACTTTTTATATTAGTACAGAATAGAAAAGAAGTTAGAGCTACGTCAAACCGACCTTAAATAATGTCGAAAACAAAATGATGATGATTATGAAATGCTACATAAATTATCATCTTCTTTAGAAGAAGAATTAGGAGTTTTTCTTTGACGTTTTTGTCAGGAAACAATCGTAACCTCGTTTCTTCTGAAGTTACAACTTCCTCGCCTTTTGTAACCTTTTTGTACTTTTTAACAATTTCCTTAAAATGTGATGTTGTAGTTTAAAGTGCTAGATTTTCAAAACTTACATTGCAATTTTCTACTAACTAGACAGAACTTATTGAAGATTGTGTTGGTGATTGTACATCAGCAAATGTTCCCGACAACATAATGGAATTTTCTCTAGCAATTATAAACTCGTCTTCAACAGAAGATAACTCAATGATTATAGGAGGCTGTGAAACAGCTTCTTCAATCATTTGTTCAAACATTTGTTTCGCCTTGGTTTGTTTTGCTTCTTGCTACTGTTTTAGAGAAGCAACATCAAAAACTGAACCGGACACCACCTACATAGAGAATGGGTGACTTCCGGTTTTTCGAAAACCATTAACAATAATATCAGTGTTTAAATCCCACCGAATTTCACCAATTATTTGTGCAAAAGACTTTTTGGCCAACCTCTCCCCTAAACGCTTTCGTTGCCAGGACATCAGCATCTGGTTCCAAGTCGATTTTAAAGATATAAAAACGCTGATATCTAGTGGTTTTAAGATGTAAGTTGTATGTGGAGGTAATTTTAGAATGGTAACATGTGATTACATTGTTTGCTCTATTAATCTGATGCTCATATGTGTTGAGTGACCATCATATATCAGTAAAACAGGTCGATCTGGACCAATCGACGATAAAAATTTTTTGTAAAATAATTTTCAAAGATGGCTGTTTGCATCCATCCGTTTTGTGTGGCGGCAGAGGTAGTGTGAGGAAAACCAGTATTCCCTGGTGCATACCATTGGTCCCAAATATTCTCTCCTTGAAAAATTATTAGCAGTGGCATTTTTTTTCCCGTAGCAGATGTTGCTAATAAACCGGTAATGTTTTATTTTCCAGACGTATTAATTGTTCTAGTGCATGGCTTATTTTTGCACCGACTATTTTAGTTTTGGACGGAGCCGTGCAGAAATTTATTTCATCCAAGTTCAATATTCTTGCAAGACTATTTTCCAAATTAAGCTTTTTAATAGTAGATTTATGCAGAGTTAAATAATTTTGAATTATGATTGAATTACAACGTCCCCTCCGAGCAATTTCAACACCTTGCGCGTTCTTTAAGGATAAGTTGTTTCTTTTTTTTAAATCCTAAAAACCGGTCTTCTCCGAGTGCTCCATTTTTAAAGGGGGTTTTAAAGTTATTTTTTTTTACAAACTGTCCAACAAGCAACAACATCTCTTTTTTCGACAATCCAAATCCGTATTTTTCCATGAAACACACTTTTTATTTTCCTGTGAAAGTACGGTGTTTCTTCCTCGGGATTCACTTATGTCCACTTTTTTCTCAGATTCGGTTATTAATTGTATTTTTTGGTGTTTTATTGTGTTTATTAGCTCTATAAACAGCCATTCGGCCAGCTTTAATTTCTGCCAATGCTTCAGCCAACATTTCCTTTGTATAGTACGGTGCTGTTTTCTTTACATAATTTCGGACCATCGTGGGGTTACAAAAGTATCATCAGTTTAAAAAATTCAAAATTAAATGCCTACCAAGAAGGGAATTTAATGAAACAGTTGAGTAAGTAATAACTAAAATGTAACACTAGGTAAATTCGTACTATAGTGCGGTTTTGCCCCGATGGATAGTCTGAATTTGTCGCGTGTTCAAATATTTCCTGAGTTAGGTTAGACTACGATTTAATCAAAAAATACAAAAGAACTGATATATCAGGTTATCATAAAGTAAGGGATATATTTTAAATTATGATAACTTTTTAACAAATTAAGTTAATAACAAGAAATAAATGAAATCTAATTGCTTATGAAATGGGATTTAGTATGCCCAAAACAGGTTACGGCAATTGCTCAATATGACCTCCATTTTGTTGTTGTAAGATCACCATCCTTACCTCCAAATTGTACACAGCATTCCGTAACATTTCTGGTTGAATTGTACCAATTTGCTCCGTAATACTGTCTTTTAATTCTTGTAGCGTAGTTGGTCGTCTTCTAAACACTAAACTTTTAAATAACCCCACAGCCAGTAATCCGCTGGGTTTAGATCAGGTGATCTTGGTGGCCATGAATTTACGAAATGTCTGCTTAACACGCGATCTTGAAAAACGTTGGTTAACAATTCTTTGACTGGTCGAAAATGTACGGGGTGCTCCATCCTGCATAAAATGATGTTTTCAATTCCGTAATGCTCGTTTTGCAGCTGTGGAATAACATAATTTTGTAACATTTGCAAGTATCGTTCACCATTTACAGTTACAGATACGGCGTGTCCATTCTGCATTTCCTCGTAGAAATACGGACCAATAATAAAATCAGCTGTAAAACCGCACCAAACGGTGACTTTCTTGTCATGAAGACCTTTTTGAACGATTTGTTGCGGATTTTCTGCAGACCAGATTCTACAGTTTTGAGTATTGACTCCACCATTCAGAGTAAAATGTGCCTCATCTGTCCATAAAATACGGGATAACCATTCGGGTTCAATTTCCATCTGAGCCATTACTCGCAAAGAAAAATCGTACCTAGTAGCCAAATCTGCGTCCTTTAATTCAAACAGCATTTTCAGTTTATATGGATACATGTTTAGAATTTTGCGTAAAATTTTCCAAACCGTGGTATACGGCATTTGCAATCGCTTGGATATCGCATTTGCACTGCTGATTGCGAGTGAATTGCTTCTGGCTATGTCTTGATTTTCATGAAGAACCTTTGCAACTTGGACATCACTAATTATTGGTCTTCCTGATCTTGGTAAGTCAGTTACAGACCCTGTTCTTTCAAATTTTGTATCAAATTGCGGTACGCTTTCATTTGACAGGGTCCCGCTCTCAAACCCATTCTCGTGCGAAATCTTCGTAATCCAGCGGTGTAATTTCTGCCGGATTCATAATAGCACTGAACTAAACCAATTCTTGTTTGTAAATCCATGTTATTACAGTTGAGTCGTTTGAACTCAACGTTTACTTGAGTTTTAATTTCAAAATAAAACTTCAAATTGAATAATTTTGTTTTGACACTAGTGTCAACAATTGTTATGACAACGCTTTTGTTTCTCATAGATACGGTAAAATCCCATTCATTAAGCAACTAGATTTCGTTTATTTTATGTTACTAACTTAATTTATTAAAAAGTTGTAATGATTTAAAATATATCCCTTACTTTATGATAACCTAGTATTTTATTACTATAAAGGAAACTTACCTTAGTGTACTTTGTGCCTATCGAAGATAAACATATAGATTTGTAAACTATTGCTTAAATTATCGAATTATAATCCTTAACTCAATCTTTGCTCTGCACCTAGAAACACTATGAACTTTTTCGAACGAGTTAAACGGGGGAGTCACGACCACCTATGTTAGACATTGAATACAAACCAAAGGTAGATTTCTACCTTACAGTTGGTACAATAGAACATATATTCGAATAAATAAGAACCTAGTGAGGATTTATCTCGTGTACGGATTTATCTCACTCCAGCTTACTATATTTACTTACCCTGGAAGGCTTTTCAATTGTACTAAACTTTATTAACAGTATTCTTTGTCTAATATTTATGTTGTTTTGTAACCATGCGCTTTATTTAATATTTATTTGTTAGGGCTGAAAAACAGCTTTTTCAACGAACATTTTGAAAAACAAGCTTTTACCTTTTCTTGAAATTACAAATCAAAACTATTCAAAAGATACCAACAAATAACTGTATTTTGATTTTATTTTTAGGGAACCTACACAATAACTAACTTTCAAGCGTCAGCAAAAGATATTACAATTCCAGCAATTTTTTATGGACGATTACTTGTGAAATTAAACTTGAAGAAATCTGGAAAACTGCTTGCTTGTGTAATAGCCGAAGCTGACTCTCAGGCACCGTCACTCTTATAGTTGCAATTAAGAGAACACGTTCCTAATAGCTATTTCTATAAAAATTTTCATGTGACAAATATTAGCACAAATTTTATTTAAACATGAAATAAAGTAATTGTAAAATTTATTAATTTATTTATATTAACATTAGTGTAGGAATTATGCGCTATTTTCAGCGGTTGCACTTACTTCGTCAAATGGTAAGTTAAATTATGATTCTGGTGAGGTCTTTGGTTCTATCCCATTCGATGTCAAAATTACTAGCATTTATTATTTGAAATACGTATTCATTTTGAAATTCAAAGTATACCTCTATGACAAAAGTATTAAGGCCGCATAACTGAATTCGTAGTGCATTGAGATCGACACATTAATTATTATTTACTCAATAAAAATTGCAACTTTCTGTAACTGATCTTTTATTTTTTCTCACAAAAGTCGTGCAGAAGATGTAGTTTTATCCGTATTAACACAACTGACTTTTGGCACTAACTCTGAACTATATCTTCAGCGGTTTAGAGGGTCTATCAGGGGAATCATTAAATAAATACGGATGTGTAGGGCGCCACTGTACTTAGGTAAGGCGTGAGAACAAGAAATATCGCTAAGAAAAATACAGGAACCTCAACGAATATATTCTGGTATTGGAATACAAGATTTTGTGATGGTACTACGTTTATCCTGAAATAAAATAAAGTAAATAAAATAAAATTGGAGACAGCAGTTTGCGCCTCAAAATAAAAAAATCAATAAATCAGACAAGTTTTGGGCATTTATGTTATTTTTCTTTTGTGTATTGGTGCATAGACACTCTACTTATTGAATTTATGCACTTCTGGTTTATATATAATTTATAGAATCCAAAGATAAGTATGGATAGAATAAACATTATTTCTTAAGTGCTTCTTTCAGTGTAATTAACCTTTTCTAAGTTTATACAGAAATCAAAGTTCTTAAATATCAACACATATATTAACTGACAAATATTTCCGATTTAAGTTGATAGATATTTACTATAAGTTTTCTGAATGCTCCATTAATTTTATGAATTCATATTAATAATCTTGGTGATTTTAAAAGCCTCTAAATCAAATAGGCATTATAAATATCATTAACAAAATTATGAGATTTTTTGTCATTTTTTCAGTACTGACTAAACGACGTCCATACTTACAAAATTTATAATAATATTTATTTATAATATTTATAATAAGATCTTTTAGTTAGTAAACTTAAACTTTGTTAAATAGTTGTTATGGATAAGCAAGTACACGACTACATTATTTATAATGTAAATTCATGAAAAGTTTGTTAGGCAAACAAGTTTATAAAGCATAATTTTAATCTAGAGCAAAGTTTAAAAATCTAAATTCCTAATTAAATATCATCATTAAGATGTTAGTTTTCATGGGTTCAAACTACCAAGGTTACGGTTTAAACACGACGTTGTACGTCAAACAGACGATTGTCTTAACAAAAGAGAACCACTTACCAACTGTGAACATAGAGTACGGCTGGTTACAAATTAATTAGTAAACAAACCTGACCCATATTTGGACTTCCAACATTGAACAAACACAGGAAAAAGCAGTTGTCTACATTGTTATAATAACGCTTCGTAAATTGGAACCATTAAAATGAAGAATGGAATCCTTGTAAGTTTCCAATGCGTAAATGTTTTATACGCCACAAATCAACTTTTTCTTATAGCCATGAATCAGTTCTTCAGGGTTATTTCTGTATTAAAACAAAGCTTCCATGTTGATAATGAGGAACGTATATATCTTATACGCAATAATTTAACGGTTTCGTACAACCATTATTACTTCAGTTCTTTAGTGTTGCGCTAAGGAAAACCAAATAAAAATTAATTTGAATTATTTAAAAATAGAAATTACAAACCATGATGAGCGTCTAAACCTACAGATCGATGGACTGCATGAAAATAGATTGCAATTCGCAAGTCACCCTTTGATATCAATTTCCCCATGTTGACGCTAGAATGATAAAGGGCCGACTGGTTCGACTCGACAACAACCGCTACCTCAACACTTGAGTATCAAACAACCGGGTGCGCAAAATCACGCTATTTGATATTATGTTGAAGATACTTTATGGAAATTCTGAATAGCTTATTCGAGTTTTAGCATGCTTTTAAAATAAGAACTGGAGCATTTATATCTATGCATTTTATTTACTAGATAATTGGAATAAAACGACAATAATTGGGGTGTTTCGAAATTATGATACCTTCTTTTAATTTTGTATTAGTTGTAGATGTACGATTCATATTGAATTATAAAAGTAAATTTAAAATTTTTGTAACACAACACATAATTTTTATGCGTTATTGTAGAAGAGGAAAACAAACTATTGCAATATATATCAAAATTATTCACACTTAATCCAGATTTACAATCAGTAACAAAGCAGAAAGCTGTAGAAACACTACAAGACGATTCACTGAAATTGAATGTTTAAATATTTAAATACTACAAAATTTAAATTTTGTTTGCTAGCTATATAGGCGACATGCGGTCTATTTAAAATATTTATAACTAACTGACACTTTCAGCTTAGCCAAAATACACATTTTATTATGAAATCAGTAGAAGGTTGACAGAGCTTTCAGGACACCTTTGCGCTTTTGATTTCATATCAAACCTAGGTGTTTACATGTAAATTCCCACTATAAAGTCTTATTTTAAAGAGATTTCCTCCTTGCTCCCTCCTTGTGGGAATGAAATTTCCTCCTTGGGGGGATTTTCGTTTTGCTTTATTTTTACCCCCACCATCCCTACTCTAAAAAATCGGCAACTAACCCCTAAAAATTTCGAGATACCTCTCGGTGTCTGTCAGCACCGCACGACCTTTGTATTCCCACTTTTTTAATTTTTATCTTAACATCAACCCTCATCGAGTTATAACTAGGGGTGGGCGATACGGGATTTTGCGTATCGAATACATATTCTATATCGATATGAATCGAAATATCGAACATCGATACGTAACGATACATATCGATGCATATCGATACGTATCAATACGTAGCGGTACGTATATATATATATATATATATATATATATATATATATATACGTATCCGAACGTTTAGATGTTTAGATTAAATATACGTATCGAGACGTAGCGATACGTTTCGGTACGCAACGGTACGAATCGATACGCATCGATATTTTATTTACTCTTTTTTTGGGAATAAAATCACAAGATCGTTTTAAAAATTGGTTTTTATTGACAATTCGAGCATTCACCTAAGATTGTTTGTTATAAAAATAATTAAAGTTTCAAGTTTAATATTTATGACAAATATATATATATATATATATATATATATATAGGGGTGGGCGAAAAAAGGGATTTTGCGTATCGAATATCGATACTTATTCTATATCGATATGTATCGATATATCGAATAATGATATATGTATATATATATATATATATATATATATATATATATTATATATTAGTTGTGGGTTTAGGTCAGCAGAATTGAAGAGTTCTCTTTTATATCAGAGTTTATAAAAGAGAACTCTTCAATTCTGCTGACCTAAACCCACAACTAATTATATACAATTAAGAAAGCAAGGTCGTTACCGAATTTAGTATATATATATATATATATATATATATATATATATATAAAATACTCATATTTAGACCAGGGTAGAAAATTAAATAATCACATCAAATAATTTTAATCACCGTGTATAAGGAATTTCATTAAATAATACGCGTTATTAAAACCATGAAGCATAAATAAACTCGGTTGTTTCAGTAAAATAAGAAATTTAAATTATTTATAAGACGCTTTATATCAAAAGAAGCAGTATTGAAAAGCTCTGCGTGTAATGTAATTATTCCTAAACAAAGAGAAATTACGTGCAAAGTTTATATTAATGAACTCTATTTAAGTAACCGGTAGTAAAACAAAGTGTACCTATAATAATTAATATTTAAGTTGTATTCGCTAAAAATGAAAAGGATAGAAATCAATTTTAATTGGAGTTAATTAAACCGTTAATAACATATAATACCTATAGAAACTTGTAAAACCCAAGATTAAAATACCACGGAATAAGGCTCTGAGAATTAATATATGTTTAAACACCTGGGTTTATTTAAAAGCTCATTCGGCGTAAATTTTGCAGATAATTAATATTTCAAAGAATCTTGGGAAAACGTCGCATAATAGTTACGAGAATTGCTAAAGCTGGGTATTTCACACTCCATGTGGACTAAAATAATCGATAATAAAGAATATCAAGTTGCACCAATAAGAACACGGTAGAGAAGGAAAGAGAAATGCGTCAAGCAAAGACACATATTGTAAAGGCGTGATTTAAGCAACGTCACGGGGTCACAATTGGTTAAAAATAGGATGCAAATATTAGAGGTAGAACAACAATTTCTGTACAAAATCAATTAGTTTTCTCGGACATGCTTGCGTGCCGTGTGGAAATTTTCTGAGATTTGAATGGGGCGAGTGAAAATTCGTAAAAATCGACGCGTGAGCGGCAGACTGGGAACATGGCATGAGAAATTCTTTATAATTACCCGTTTTGGGAACCGACCGACAGACAGGCTTTTGCTATATATACCGAGATGAATATAAACAAGCTCTCTTAGACTTTTGACGATTCTATGAGTTAAAAGATCTTTCAGACGCGACTTGATTGAATATATTAAACCGTGCATTTTAGTTTGATTAAATAATTTAAAGTTTGCTAGTATATTTTAGTGATTCAAAATAGCTTGTTATTTACGTGCTAACATGAATGTACTTCAGTGCACTTAGATGCAAGGTAATAAAATTTAGTTTCACTGTACCAATTAGCAAAATTTACAACGACGAATGTATACACAAAAGTAGGCAGTTTTGGCGTATATATTGGTGACAGAAGCATGAACTTCTTTGCTATTTTCGGGGTGTTAATAATTAAATGGTTCAAATACTTGTCTGGATCCATGAATCAAGGGTCAGATAAACACAGATGAGTTCCGGAAAGGCCCAGAAACGACTTTGAATGGATGGTGATGGAGCAAATTTTAAAAGCGTAGAGAATCAGAAGCCGTAAATATAATCCTGTTGAATGGTGTGATTAACTAAAGAAACGATACTTTGAAGCTACGAGGACAGTAACCTTCAGGTAAATTATACTATTTTGTTTGACATTTTGTGTGTATTGAATGACTTTATAATTGATTTACTTTAAATGGACATTAGTGAAATTGTTCTAACCATAAAAGTTTAATTTTAAGATGAAATTTGCTTGTTTAAGTAAAAGGGTATTTTGTTTTGATGTTCGGGAATATGATGAAAATTTGGGTATGTCTTTGAGCTCAATTAGACGAACCTGGTTAATTAACGTAAAGGGGTGGTAGATGCTCCTTTATACTCAGACTACGGTCTGCTTATATTGTTATATTAATTAGTAGGCATCCAACAAGGACTTTAATTGTGGATGCACAGTAAATGATAATAAAATTAATCTTGAAATTCTTTTAAAACTGAAATTTATGCTGAGTTTTAAATTTAAAATTTTAATGTATTCTGAATATTGATGTAAATAGAGTTAACGTTGATGTTTTGGTAGGAATGTGTTTGTTTTTATGAATGAGGAGGTTTATAACATTAGGTGAGCAGCCGAGGCGAAAAGCGTAGTTCACGGATTTTAAAGGTATCACAGCATTTCTTGACGCCCAAACTGTGGGGCTCGAATGTTTTTTTGAAAGGGCCAGTACCTGCAGATATGAGAAGATTCACAGCAATATATATATATATATATATATATATATATATATATATATTGCTGTGAAACCTCTTGAATTACCTGGTCTGTTGATTTTCTTCTGTTAATCGCCTCGGCTGCTCCTCTAGATAGCTTTCATCCTCATACATAAAAAAAACAACACATTCCTACCACAAACATCAACGTTAACTCTATTTACATCAATATTCAGAATACATTAAAATTTCACAATTAAAACTCAGCATAAATTTCAGTTTTAAAAAGAATTTCAAGATTAATTTTATTATTATTTTAATGAGATTCCAGAATTAAAGTCCTTGTAGGATGCCTATTAATTAATATAACAATATAAGCAGACCGAAGTCTGAGTATAAAGGGAGCATCTACCACCCCTTTACGTTAATTAACCAGGTTCGTCTAATTGAGCTCAAAGACATACCCATATTTTTATCATAATCCAGAACATCAATACTAAATACCCCTTTCTACTTAAACAAGCGAATTTCACGTTAAAATTAAAATTTTATGGTTAGTACAATTTCACTACTGTCCATTTTAAATAAACAAATTAGAAAGTTATTCAACACACACCAACATCTCAAAGTTCAAACAAAATAGTATAATTTACCTGAAGGTTACTTGCACTCGTAGCTTCAATGTACATCGTCCCTTTTGTTAATCACACCATTTCAACTGGGTTATATTTACGGCTTCTGATTCTCAACGCTTTAAAAATTTTCTCCATCACCATTCATCTAAAGTTGTTTCAGGGCTTTTCCGGAACTCCTCTGTGTATATCTGACCCTTGTTTCGTGGATCCAGACACGTTTATGCACCATTTACGTATTAATACCCCCGAAAAATAACAAAGAAATTCATACTTCTTTCACCAAGATACGCCAAAACTGCCTACTTTTGTGTATTTATTTGTCGTAGTAAATTTTACCAATTGGTACAGTGATACTAAACTTTATTACCTTGTATCTTCTTTTCTAAGTGCACTAACGTACATTCATTGTAGCACGTAAAGAACAAGCTGTTTTAAATCACATAATATTCGAGCAAACTGTTTAAATTATTTAATATTAAAACCGGAAAACTAAAAAGCACTGTATAACGCGTTCAATCAAATCGAAGATCTAAGAGAGCTTGTTCATATTCCCCTGGGTATATATAGAGGTTAGCCTGTCTGTCGGTCGAGTCTCCAAAACGGCCAGTTTCTAGAATTTCGCATGCTCTGTTCCCAGTCCGTAGCCCGCGCGTCGGTTTTTACGAATTTTGCTCTCGCCCCAGTTAAATCTCAGAAAATTTCCACACGGCACGCAAACATGTCCGAGAATACCTAATTAAATTTTATACAGAAATCGTTGTTTCTACCTCTGATATTTGCATCTTATTTTCAACCAATTGTGACCCTCGTGACGTTGCTTAAATCACGCCTTTTACTATATGTGTCTCGGTCTTGTGCATATTATCTGTCTCTATCTAACCTGTTCTTATTAGTGCAAATTGATATTCCTTATTATCGATTATTTCAGTCCATGTGGACTATCTGGGTTAAATAACCCCGTATCGCACCTTCTCGTGAATATTAAGCCACGGTTTCTCCAAGATTCTTTGAAACCATTTGTTATCTACAAAATTTTCGCCGTACATGACATTTAAACTACGCAGGTGTTCAAACATAATATTAATTCTCAGAGCTTTATTTTCTGGTATTATAATCTTGGATTTTCACAGACTTTTATGCTTATTATTAATAATGGTTTAATTAACTCCAACTAAAATTGACTTCCATCCTTTCATTTTTAGCGAATACAAATTAAATGTTAATTATTATGTGTACACTTTGTTTAATACCGGTTACTTAAAATATGGTTAATTAATATAAATCTTGCACGTAATTTCCATTTGTTTCTTTCTTAGGAATAATTAAATTACACGCAGAGCTTTTAATACTGTTTCTTTTGATATAAAGCGTCTTGTACATGATTTAAATCTCTGATTTTACTGAAACGACCGAATTTATTTATGCTTCATGGTTTTAATAAAGCGTACTTTTTCCCAAAGCTTCTACACGGTGATTAAAATTATTTGATGTGCTTATTTAATTTTCTACCCTGGTCTAAATATGAGTAATATATATATATATATATATATATATATATATATATATTGCTGTGAAACCTACAAAAAGCCTCACCAGAGTAAAAAAAAATATTCGAGCCTCTCGAATTGGGTACCAAGATTTGCTGTGATTCTCGCCGTGGTGAATCTCTTTTGATAATCGCCTCTTTACTCTTTCCACCTCGGCTGCTCACCTAGTTAAAACTTTCATCCTCATTCATAAAAAAAACAAACACATTCCTACCACAAACATCAACGTTAACTCTATTTACACCAATATTCATAATACATTAAAATTTCAAAATTAAATTTCAGCATAAATTTCAGCATCATAAAATTTCAAGTTAAAATTTGTCATCATTTTACTTTGCATCCAGAATTAGAGTACTTGTAGGATGCATACTAATTAAGTTAACAATATTTGCAGACTTGAGTCTGAATAAAAGGGAGCATCTCCCACCCCTTTACGTTAATTAAACAGGTTAGTCTAATTGAGCTCAAAGACAGACCCAAATTTTCATCATAATCAAAAACATAAACTTAATAAATACTCCTTTCTACTTAAACAAGAAAATTTTACCTTAAAATTCAAAATTTGTTGTTTATACAAATTTACTACTGTCCATTTTAAGTAAACAAATTATAAAGATATTCAACACCCACCAAAACATCTAAGATTGAACAACAATGCATAAGTTACCTGAAGGTTAATGCACTCGTGGCTCCAATGTACATCGTCCGAGCATCTCCCACCATTCCAACTGGGTTATGTTTACGTCCTCGGATTTCTAGCCGCCTTTTAAAATTTCTCTACACCACGATTCGTCTAAAAGGTCTCAGGGCTTCTCAGGAACGCATCTATGTATATCTAAATCTTGCTTTGTGGATCCAATCACGTTTACGAATATCACTTGATTACTCACTCCCGAACAAAATAGCAAAGAAATTCATAATTCGTTCACGCTATACAAAACTGCATACTTCAATGTATTTATTTATCGCTACTAATTTGGATAATTGGTACAGTAATACCCGCAAATATAATTAGACTTTATTACCTTATCTATCTTCTCTAAGTGCACTAATGCATAATAACTTGTATCGTAGCACGTATTCTGCTTGAAGTATCGAATAAAATCAAAAAATAAAGAGAGCGAAACTCTTATTAGCACGAGTTTATATAACGGCTTGCTTGCAAGTCGAATTTGTCCCGCGACGGACAATTTTTGAAAATTCGCATTCTATTTCCCTTTCGACGGTTCGGCACAGCGATTCTACTAAAATTTTGCACTCATCCCAGTTGAAATCTAAGAAATTTTCACACGTCTCGCAACGCGTCTGCGAACAACTAATTAATTTTATATAGAAATTGTTATGTTTCCACCTCTCATATCTGCATCTTATTTCAACTAATGGTAGACCTAGTGACGCTTCTCAAATCCCGCCTTCTATTCTCAGTGTCTCTTCTTGACGCGTTTTATCCGTCCCTTTCTACCCTGGTCTGAGTGGTACAAATCGATATTCTTTACTATAGGCTGTCTAAAATACACGCGGACTCGCGAAGTGACTTTTAAATAAACGCTGCTTTGTATTTCGTGTTAAAGCATTCACCCGTTCCAATCTACGTAGAATCTGCATGTTTATCAGCTCGAATTTATTAGAACGTGACATTTAAAAGTTTGCAGGTGTGCGCTCCTAATGAACGTTTTAAATATAATTCTCCGAGCTTTGTTTCATGGTATTTTAACCTTCCTTTTAGCTGTTTGTTACCAATCTTGGATTTTCACAAGTTTTTATGCTTATTATATATTACTTATGGTTCAATTAACTCCAATTAAAATAATAATGAATGGCATTGACTTCTACCCTTTAATTTTTAGCGAATACTAATTAAATATTAATTATTATTTGTACACTTTGTTTAATACCCGTTACTTAAAATTGAATTAATTAATATAAATTTCGCACGTAATTTCTATTTGTTTCTTTATACAGGGTGATTAAAATTATTTGATGTCGTTAATTAATTTTCTACCCTGGTCTAAATTTAAGTAATATATATATATATATATATATATATATATATATATATATATTTTGCTACGTATTAACTGGAACTCTCGAGCTCCGACGTTGTGCCGTCCAATAAATACTTGATATGATAACGCCGTACTCGGTATCAATGGTGTATTCTACTTATAACTCCACCTCTCTGTGTTTTCCTAATCAAATTTCACTCCCACTAATTTTATTATTCTGCCATGGCTAGCTTTTATTATTATTCTACACAAAATTACGATGATCTTCTTTCTTTTACTGTTTTATGATTACCTCTTTGTTTGAATTATAAAATGAAATTAAATAATTCCATATAATGAAAAGAAATATTATGTACAGGTTTTGAAAATTATTAAAATACACTTTTCAATCAATCAATATTGTAAGTCTTATTTATCTAAAAAATCATATGCTTTGCAATCAATCTAAAGTGACCAATAACTACTCTTTTTATCAAAGAAGCCTGGAATGTTCAAAACCCCTTTATTACATTAAGTACTTTCAACGTATGCAAAGTTCGTTGCTGACTCTGTTACACTAGTTTATCTTAATTACGCAAATTCAATATTCAAATTCAAATAGAAAATAATGTCTTAAAACTAATAAGATCTAACCTGGTATGTTTACTTCGTGCTTCTTTATTTCTTTCTCGCAACTCAAAATTGTACGAAGATTATCGACGCATCCATTATCAACCAACATCAATTAGAATTTTCCATGCATTATTATACCATCCATTTGGATCATTAACATCGTATTCGAAATTATTCTCCACCAATTCGGAATTATTACATACCCATTTGAAATATTATCTACTAAATTATGCATCCCTTTGGAATTTCGAAATTATCATCAGCCTCGAATTATTTTTGTCAAACTTAAATTTATTATTGTCAGCCTCCGAATTGTACACCTATAAATTATTGTCACCACCCTCAGAATTATTGCATCTATCCACACATTTGGAATATCTTATATCTATCCAGTTGCATTTATTGTCATCAGCCTCAGAATTATTATCGTCAAACTTAGATTTATTAGCGTCAGTCTCCGAATTATTGTCACCAGCCTCAGAATTATTATACACCTTCGAATAGTCTCAGGATATTGTCGCCAGCCTCCGAATTTTACACCCATGAATTATTGTCACCAGCCTCAGAACATTGTCATCAAACTTAAATTTATTGTCATCGGCCTCCGAATTATTATCGTCAAACTTAGAGCCCTATTATTATTATATTTTAGTTTGAATAAATTCCCCAAATTCTACTTACGTTAATTGGCAATAGAAATTTTCATATTCGTAGCATTATCTGTCACTAAACAATTTTACTATTAAAATATTATTATTACGCGTTACTCTTAGATTCAGAGTAACGCAGTTTGGCCTTGTTGAGTTGAAACTGAGCTCCGTTATCATTTCTCGCTGTTAATATATGGGTTGATTCCCCTTTGTATGTGGGCTTGGCTTACTAATCTTAACCAATGAGGTCTTTTGTATTTCCTACACTTAAAGTGGTTTTCTGATGTAACATTCTTGGCTTTTCAAGTTATGGTTGTTTGCTACAGATGCTTTGTTATCAGACCATACGGTGTTTTGAGTAAATAAACGCTTTTCCATATTATGCAAAAATTACCTGATGCAATTTGAATTTAATTTTCATGTATGTTTATTTATTTACGCATTTTTAATTACATTTACTATCAAAAATGTTGATCGTTTCTACGCACTTACACAAGGCTTTGTTAAGTTTTATCTCTTATCTCCGTATTATATCATAACTAATTAGAATTCTTTTTGAATGCGTGTTTAATTACATGAACTATGCTTATTTCTAAATACGCGTGCTTCTACTGAAAAATATCGTTGTTTGCATTACTTAAAATTACTAAAGCTCCATATACCGGTGTTAAATATTTGTTATTTACCTAATGTATGAATTACTTATTTCTATGCTAACTATGCGTCTTATTGTTATAAGATGTGTTCATTCGCGTCGCTTAAAACTAATTATACTCTATACACAGGGTGTTAAATGCTTACTATTTACAAACTATCCCTATTACTCAATTTTCTACTAAATAAATGCAGTTTTCTGTTTCCTATTATAATTTATGATTCCTGCACGACCTTTGCTATAAAATACACCCTTAAACAACCCCTTATCACAGCATTATATATATATATATTTATGTGGATCGGGGGAATTACGGGTTTGACATCGCCAGTATCAACACTGATTTTCAAAAAAAAAAATTTTTTATAAAAATGTTCTTTTCCGTTTATTCTGCTGCAACAATCTTAGGCAGCTTCCCTGGCTAGCTCAGCTGTGCCTCTTCTCGGATACCTAAATTTACAATCATTCTTCCTTCCCACTCGCACACCATTCAATAAAACCAAATAATACAACAATCATACAATTTTTTATTTACGCTATTTACAGCCAAATTATTCACAGGTATATACAGTTTGGTACACTAATTTCAACTCAATAAATGATATATTTCAAAGTCCTTGTTTTAAATTATTATTTGCAAACACATTTAATACAATATGAGTAGATGGGCCCCAAGTAATACCCTATATTTATTGCACACTGGAGTATGGTGAGCTCATAATAACCCAGTTTATTAATGTACGCCTTTTACCTTGCATAAAATTACTACAAAACTAAAAAACCCATGTACCCCTAACAATCCAATTTATATTTATAACAAAATTCAATAAGTTTTCAATACACCCTTTTTCAATAACCCCAATAATTCTCCTGTACACGTATCTTGCGTTAATAACTATAAATAACTCCAATATTCACTCTCACATCACCAAAATAATACCAAAAGTTTATCAGATAACAGAAAATTCAAATAAGTTACATGGAGAATGCTTCAAGCCTCTATCCATTCAGACGATGATTTCCAGAATCCCTCGGCTTCGTGATTATGCGCTCTGCTCCTCCACATATTCATAGATGAAAACCCCAATATCCACCAAGCATTGCTTCAAAATACCATTCCATAACAGCATACAAACTCACGTATATTATGCGTCTATTTATTGATTTACTAGCCTGATATGGTAGTAATTGGACCTCTGTTAATTTGATTTTCACTACACTACTCGTATTAAATTCATAAGTGCTAGTAGTACATTTACGGTATAATGAATATATTTAATACTCACAAAAACTTTACTATAACGTCGATCTATTGTTGTAAGTAGTTAAAGGCGATGAGAATATAAAGAGAAAGCTCCCAATTCTCTCAGAGTATTTATATCGTTTATCCTGTCACCTCTAGGCCACACTTTACGCGAAAAACTTATTTTAAAATAACACTTCTGCAAATTTTGATATAACCGACTTAAAGCTCCCAGAAATTCACATCGTGGACGCTCCGTATAATCTTAACATTGCCTCCACCTGTCGCATGTTCGTCTGTTTGTAAAACTATCCGTTTCAACCAATGATTCTGTTATGTGTCGTCATGAAACTCCGCCTGTAATTTTTTTTATCTCAGTCTTATGCATATTTAATGTCGCGTTCCAAATCCCACTTGAGTTGTAGAAAATCGATATTGCTGACAGCGTTATATCACTTCACGTGGATTAAGTACGTGCGTTTTGAAACCAATGCTTTTATATCCGTCTCTATCTGTAGCATATTACTGATCGTGCCCTCACCTACTCTTTAAGTAACTTCGTTAGCTTGTTCTTCGAAGCCACTGACGGTTGAACACTATTTTCTATGAAGCCCGCTTTATTATGCTGATAATTTCAAAGAAGGTAACCTTTTAAACATGTAGGTGTTCTTAATTATAGACCGTTTTAAAACAACAATTTTTGGAGTCTATATTTCACGGTATCCGATAAAACTCACGTCCTCGATACGCCGACCCAACCCTAGTTATAACCCTCAATTTTACAACTTTCTTATTTATAAACAGTTTCTAATCGTGTATGGTAACACCGATTTAATTTTTCTTGAAAGTCCGAATCTACCATTAATTTAACCTTTGGCCAACTTGATTTTAAAAATTGGTGTAAGCAAAAAGTCGTACACATTCCTTTAAAACAATTTTATTTAATTATAAACATACAGTGCACACTTAACATCGATTTTCATACACATATATTTTTACAGACGGAAATATTCTGACGTAATTTAAGTGTAAAATTTAAATTTTTATTTTGGTATTGCAGGGTTCTTTTCTTCATCCCACTGGACCCTCACATCGGCTTATACTTATTAATATTTATTTCTAAATAGAGCACTTTTTCCAAAGACCAACCGGATCCACGTGTTTCAAATTCCTCTGATTTTGTTCTCATGGTTTCGCTTAAGAACTCGTACATATTTTCCAGATTACTAGAAGATGTTATAATCATATTTTTTGTGTTAAAGGATTTCACGTCGGTAGACTCTTCTTCTATTTTTTTGTAGACGCCGTAGAGTTCGTAATTAACTTTTATTGCTGTATGTTGTGTTATTTTTCATTAATTAATCGAATAACCCGCTCTTTCTGCTTCCAAAGAAACTCGGACACTCCATCGTCGGCACAGTCGTTCTTTATGCGATAGCAAGCCATACGGTTGTTAAACGCTGTGCTAAACATTTCTACACCATCTTCGTCAGTCGCGGTAACTGTTGCATTTTTTTGTCTGTTGCTCCGCAAGTGTGCGTCATACGTCGTCTTTTCCACTTTCAAATCGCATACTTTACACAGAATTTGTGGTTGTTCGGGGAAGGCTCTGCAACTGATGGTGAAGCTGAACATTTACGACTTACTGACATACATGCTGTTTTTCTTTGTGTCGCAGTAAGTTGTCTATTCTCCTAAAAGCGATACCGCAAGACCCACAGTTTAAGTATTTTGGTGCTGACGGATGTATAAAATTAACCCTGGACGATGTTACACCACGACATTTGTTCTAGTGCCGTTTGAGAGCATTTTTCAGGTATAGGAAGCACCACAAGAGTTGCAATTAAAAATATTTTCGGACAGCATTTTTCTTCGACCAGCTTTCAAGGAGTATGAATTATAACTAAAGTTTTACGTGTAGTGTTATGGTTTATATATACAATTTGGAAACTATCGAAGATTGCCGAAGACACTCGAAGAGTGCGCAAGCGCGGTTACTAAACCAATTAGCATTAATACCAAGTATTCCGTACTTTCGTAGGTTGCTCATTTTCAAATCTTCCACATCATGTCAAGCTGCTCCCTACCCCATATAACTGGCTTTATTTCTGATGCGGCTTTGGTGCTAGCTCGACAACTTTAGCGCTAGCTGGTGCTAGTTATAAGCAAAGAAGTGCTAGATTTTGGAACAAATCGGACAACGGGGGGGGAGGCAACATTTTTTAAAGCAATCGCGGCCTTTTTGTTTTTACGGTGCTAGCTTTCTTACTTGGGTGCTAGCTCTAAGCTACACGGTGCTAGGTTTTGGAGCACATCGGAGCACTGGGAGTGTGGACCTAGCGCCAAGTTGCCCCTCCTAATATAATTGGCCATATTTCTGAAATGATGTTGGTACTAGCTTTACAACTTTAGTGCTAGCTATAAGCAAAGAGGTGCTAAATTTTGTAGCAAATCGTACAACTAGTGGTTGGTAAAATTTCTTTTAAAAAATCGCCGCCATCCTGTTTTTAAGGTGCTATCTTTCTTACTTGGATGCTAGCTAGTGCTAGGTTTTGGAGCACTGGGAGGGGGGAAGCTAGCGTCAAGTCGGCTCTCCGAATATAATTGACCATATTTCTGAAACGACTTTGGTGCTAGCTCTACAATTTTAGTGCTATCTAATGCTAGCCATAACCAAATAGGAGCTAGGTTTTGGAGCAAATCGGTCAATTGGGGGGACGTCAACTTGACGGAATAAATAGAATGTGTTATCTTTTAAAAATAATGAATTACGTCCAACGTACAAAATAAGCAATGTACAGGAAAGATCATTGTAACACTATAAAGTGACTGTTACAACCAATTTCAGTGGATAATTTAGTTGCTGGATAACGCCATATCTCAAAGAAGCAACTTTGTGCAAACTAATTTCAGAATTTCAAATTATAAATTTATCAGTACAGTTTTATCGAAAAATCTCTTAATTTGGATCGTTATGTTCATTAAGTCAAGCTAAAAAAATGTTGAAAGACGAATGCCTCGAATAATGCACATTAGAAACTTTAAAGTCAACAATAACTCATAGCGGGAAACATCATTGATGTCGTTAAATGCATGTAATGTTTTGTAAACAAAATGCTTTAAGAAACGAAAACCCCATTCTTGAACATATTGTTACGTTCAAAACTCTACAAGCGACCTTATCTGCATGAATACTACTTCTTTGTAAAACGCCCTATATTTTCTAAAAAATCATACAAGCTATCGATCAACAAGCTCGATTTTCTTCCCTTTGAAACTAGTTTTCGACAAGTATTTACTCTATAATATTCTGCCTTATAAAATCAAACAGCTGCTTATCAAACTTTACGTTACCAATTCACCACAAAGAAGTTTTGACACCTGCAGTGAATGCGCTTCAACCACAGCTGCACATATTCATGATTTTTTTTTAAAAGATAAGGCCGCTTAACCACCTGCTTAGTAAAATAATACTTGGAATGGGTTTGTTATCTAAACCAAGTTTATAGTGTTATCCTGCAGTTGTGCGGGTGTTCAAAGTAATGTGATTGTTCTTCTTTGTTAAAAATTTTTGATATGCGTTATCTCCTTATTGACAAGCTGTTTGAGCTGGTAAAGTTTTGCAGCTGCTGTCTGAGAATTCTTGACACTTGATTCTTCGGCGATATTTTTGAAAGCCAAAAACCTTGTCATTTCTTATAAATACAGACCGTGCGGGACATGGAATACAACATCCTCTTAGCGAAAAGACATGTGTAAGTCGCGATTTTAAGATGCTGTTTGTAAGTATTGATCCAATATAGTTAAAGTGGTTGATCCTGTACGCAGTCCATAGGCAAATGCAGCCGCATATGCTTAGCCCAAGATGGTACCGGCAAGAAGCCGATAGCTCAAGGTACAATGAATTTTTCGGTTTGCCTTATTTGTGTTGCTTTTTGAAAAATATACATCTCCTTTTTTGAGTTGATTCTGCACTAAATTGCAGACTATATGTTACCAAATGCACGCTCACAACACGAACAATTATGTACCTTATTCTGAAAGCTTGCATTAGAGCACTAACTGCTGTTTACTTTTTCTGTAAATTAATGTTCACGTCAACGTCTTGCTGGTTACTATTTGATTAAGCTATTAAAAAATTTAGTGTTATGTTATTTTTAAATTTTACGAAGCGTCTCGCTAAAATAGATGTTACTGTAAATTTTATGTATAATTTTTTCTCGTACATATTTAGGGCTGGAAATATTATACTGGTATGTAGATATGTAAGTGTTATTTTTGAAAATAAGATTTTATTTTCGCTATTTTAAATGTATAGGTATATATTGTACTGTATGTAAATTGATGCTTTGTGTACATCACGTTGTGACGTACGATTACGTAAGTGTGTTTTTGATTTTTTAAATAGTCCTTCGGGACTGTATGTAGATAATATTGTTTAACTGATGTTTCCAATGTATTCTTTCTGTATCACCCACTCCACTCTACGACTTTTTTGAGCTAGTTCGGAATCTAATTCGTTTGTATTTCGATTCTACCATTCTGTCCCTGTTTTGTTACGGTATTCGGTGTAGGGGATTTTTTTATTGCCTTTTCTGTTTTCTTTCGTGTCTGCACGGAATACCGTAACAATATTATCATCTTTTCTGAAGCAAGTGCTTTGATAAAAGAGATACCACCGTTTAATATTGTATTGAAAAAATAATTTGTTAGATTTAAACTATAATTACATACACTAACAAAACCTATTGAAAAAATGTAGTTATTTAACCGTTATAACTGAATATTTAACAAGATTCTACATGATGATGAATAAGCGACTGTTTCGATTGACCGAAGGCCGCGGGATTCGCCAATACACTCAAATAACTTTAAATGTGAGATTTTAAATTATATACAACCCAAATTATTAAGGTACAGGTGCGGAACGTAACATATTTAATAGGAATATTTATACTTTTCGCAGGATCATACTCAATAGCTAGTTTTCTAGTATCGGTGTTCGTTAAACCATGAAATATACTGCTACACCTTATGATGTAGGCTGCCAGTTCATGTTCTTGAAATTCTGGAAACACCAACCGCGGCTTGGCGTAACTTACTAATGATTTACTATCTATTCAGTTTTCTTTTCTTTTAAATATATCTGTACAAAGTCATGAAATTTATCCCAAAAGCTCTAACTGATTGATGCAACAAAATTTTAGTATGTTGAATCTCGTTCCCAGGTCTCTCCAATGTATCTAGAAGGATTTTACCATTTTGCGTGTTCTTCTTATATTTCTTACCATATGAAATTACCCTAGAAATACAAATTAACTCAATTGCACAATTGATGACTAACATTTGGGCGTTTTTACTATTAAACGGTACAGCAATATGTAATAAAAGATCCCTATTATGCCATTAATTTCTAGAATTTCTAGAACACCCATTATATTTAAACATAACTTTTATAATATTAGTGTTCTTAACCAACATATGTGTAATATGAAAGAAAATAACTATTTAGAAGAAGCAACCTGTCATTAAATCGCATACTAAAAAATTTTAATAAACAGGGCATATACCTATTGCTGTGGATTGTCTGCGGCCTTATAAAAATCACTATGGATTGATTCTGATAACGCTTCAAATTTGCCGTTGTTTAATTATTTTTGCTAGCTCTTTCCAAATAAAATCATTAGAATCATACATCAGATTTAATACAATAATACGCAATATTCTCTTATAAACAAATTTTCAAATGCTAATTTCTCCATCCACAACAGTTTTCTCTTACAAACAATATCTTAAATATAATATCTATGAAAACAACTTTCTCTCAACACAAATTTTACGTACTGAAAAATAGAGTTCAAAATTTCCACAAGAGATTTGCCTTACGAACAATATCTTAAATATAACATATAAATATATATATATATATATATATATATATATAATTTCTGGATAGTCACTCACTTATGCTAAAAATAGAGTCTAAAAGTCTTTCTTTAGAAGTACGATAAACATTCACGAATCTTAGTGTCATTATAGTCAATCGTGAACAACTTCCTAACTAAATCTTTCTTAATATGTACAAAATTTATAAAAATAAGTCGTATAACTTAATCCTATTCCCTCTAAAAATCGTATTCAAACATATCTGATAGGTTAGGTTTAATTATATCTTTTTATGCCGGCAAAAACCTGCCCGTAGACCTACCAATCCCTCTAATCAAATTATCGACTTTTACACACACCTTGCTTTAATTTTAAATACTAGTAGACAAAAAATCTTATCATCTAACTTAATTAATTGATACTCGTGTGATATCGTCGGAGGCTTTCACGGTCGGAGTCATTATAAATATATATGGTTACGGGTTGGGACCGTGTCATCTTATAAACTAAGGTCGATGTTTTGCCCACTTTTGTAAGGTGCTTTATCAGGACAAGAAAAGAAAATGAAATATAAAAATGACAAATATAAAAAATAATAATAATAAAGATAAGAGTGATAAAATATTAAGTAGACAAGTTAAAGTGTAAGGAGTATGTAGAGTTACTTCTGAACTAGCAGACTTACCAGCCCATTTACACCAAAATGTGTCTTGTGGTAAAATAACTAGTGAAAGTAGCGAAGGTGGTCGTTTAAATAGGGCGAGAACTTGATGCATGAGTGATCATAAATAGAGAGGAGTGTGTAGCGGATCAGTGAACGTTACGGTTCTGCTTTTGTGAACATAGACTGGTTTTCCAAATGGAAGAAAAGTAGTAGACATCGTCCTTGTTTAGATTGTTAAAAACGTACTGTTGAATAACTGTCATAGTTTTAAAATTATGTATTTGCAGGTTAAGTTGGTTGGTGCATATAACTTCCATATAATATTTAAACGTACCTTGTATAAATATACGGAAAACAGTAGTTCTGAAAAAAACTGCAATGTTCTGCAAATATAAACAGAATTTTTTATTTTGTGTTTAGCTTTAGTAGATGTAATGTTTGAAATGGAGAAGTTAATTTATGTAAATTAAGCAGCAGCCACCATTTTATGACGCCCAATCAAAGAACTACAGCAACGTACAATTAAAGGCAAAGTGCTGGTATCATGTCGGTGGGCAATGCATGACGACTGAGAAAAAATGACTGATGGAGAGAAAGATGAAACTGGTACAAGTCCAACTTTTACTGATATTTTATATTGGCAAATATGTTTTCCAAAATTAATAAAATAATTTAAAAATATTTTTATTGTATAAAGATTTTGAGCGTTGCTTCCTGTCTATATCTGACATAAGGCAAATACTTGATATTGTCCGATACGATTGACAAAAGTTCCAAACGTAATTGAAAGTTAGGTTGATGTATGGTTGCGTACACAATTTGGATTTGTATAATTTCCCAATTGTCATCACTCGTCCAGGTGACGTAGTTGGTAAACGCATCGGCCGTGAAAGCCGAATATACAGTTTTGAATCCTTATATTTTCCATCTTTCAATTACTAGCTCGATTTGAAGTAATAATTTATGCTTTGTATAAAAGTCTAAGTTATAATTTCATCCTATGAATAAATATATATTGCTGTGAATACTAGCTTGAGCTACCCAAACGTTGGGAGTCAAACAATTATGTTGTGGATATTTGCTGCAGCAGCCCAAACCAATAAAGATGCATTCACTGTTAATTGAAACGATAAAAAATCATATGATGTGGATTCATACCTGAATATTTCCCTATTGCCTTGCCGGCTCAGCGATAAAAATGCTGTGGACTTTACGAACATTAAATGAAACAAAGAAATCTCAACACCACAATTGTAATTACATAAATTCTTATAAACAATCAGTCAGATTACGTTACTTGGCACATTCAAAAACATCTTTGTTCTCCACACATTAAGAAATTTACTTACGTACAGAGGTGTAAAGAAAATCTATAAATACCAATTACAACACAGGTCTAGAAAGAAACAACATTTTAACACTACTACACATTAATACAATCTTCACCTAATCCTTGTTTACAATTAGAAACCTCAAAACTTTTCATATGTAAGTCACAAAATTTTCCTTAAAAGTAATATAAATAACCGAAATATTTTTGTATTATCTTGTCTCAGTGTGACTGATCATGATCGCCGAGAAATTTTTAAGGGTCAAATCACCTCGAGGTTTGATCTATAAATTGTATAAAATAAAATTATTTTCTTACAAGTAATTTTCTATACGCAAAAACCTTGAAGTAGCTTAATCTACTTAATATTAGCAAAATTGTATCTCTAAGGGTTTAAAACAATGTTCTTCTTGCGTTTCTGGACCTTTAAATTGTAGGATTGTAGGATTAATACCATCCCCAAATTGTTCTATTTAGAAAATAATTTTACCCATAAAATTATGCGGAAAAACCAAATTGTTTCATTGCTTACTTCTATTTACTTTAAATAAAATTTTATATGTCGGTATTGTACTTTATAAGCTTCAAAATACATTATTTTTGATAAATATAACTGGCATGTCTTTGAACGAAAATTTAACGTTCAGTACAGTTTGTCTTTTACCGACCAAAAGTATCGTCGACAAGTATTTTTATAAACATACAATTCGCAACGTTCCATCATGAAAGCAGTATATTGAATGAAATCTTCTCATTAATTACCGGCTACTGTATATCACAATCACAATACGTCAGTTTCTCGAATTTCTACTACCTTCCAGCAGGTCTGACTCATTGCATGGCGTAATAATTATCTGTAGTTTCTTACATCTTATCTTAATTACCTGCCAGTTTGAGATTTATTGCATAAGTAAAAGTTTTACTATCTCTTATTAATGAATGTAATGCTTGGTGGTTTTTTACGTTTCGACCTATGACCTAGATTCATTGTCAAAATAATAAAAAAATTTAAGTTTAACATTTATAACACAAATTAAGATGACTTTGAATTATTAATATTGGGGGCATTTGATTTTCATTTGTAATTTTTTTGTTATTTTTTTTAGTAATGGAATCCATTGTTTACTGAAAGTCACAGATTCGTTTGCTACGCAGTTATTTTTATATAGGGTTATATAAGCAGCTTCTTTGATTTTTCGTTTTTGGTGGTTTTCTTCATTGTCAATACTTTTTGCGTCCTCCCATTTCATGGATTTTTCAAATTTTCTATTTTATATGTATGATTTATGTTCTTTTAATCTAACTTAAAATGGTCTGGAACTTTCTCCTATGTAGAGCTTGTTACATTTGCACGGTATTTTGTAGATGCAGTTTTTTAAACTTTGTATAGCGCTTTTGGGTTTTGTTTTTGTTAGTTGTGTTCTTAGTGTATTGTTGGTTCTAAATATTGTTTTGATTTTAAATTTGTTTCCTATTCTTTGGAATTTTGTTGATAATCCTTTTATGCAGGGTATTGAGAGCATTTTTGGATGTGTATCGTTGTTTCTGTCTTCCTTTCAATTTTTTGGAACTTTATTTATTTCTTTTTCTATTATTCTTTTAGGATACTTGTTTTTTATTAATGTACCTTTGTTTACGTCTGTCTCTTTCTTTAAAATTTTTAGTTTGTTGATATTATTTTTGCTCTATCATACATGGTTTTGATAATTCCTCGTTTGACACAGTGTGGATGGTTTGAATCAAAGTTTAAATATCTGTTTGTGTGTGTTGTTTTTTTTTTGTATACTGATGTATTAATTGTTGTATCGTTTTTGTTAACTACAATATCTAAAAATGGAAGTTTTCTATGTTGCTCTAATTCATAAGTGAATTTAATAGTGGCTTCTATTTTGTTAATTGAATCTATAAAGTTTTTAATCAGTTCTGTATCATGAGGCCAAATAGCAAAGACATCCTCTATGGTGGTTATCGCTTCCTATTTTTATTTATGAGTGTCGTATCTGATTTATAGTCTTCACCTGCCTTATCGCGTTCCACGAACTCCTTCATTCACGAAAGATAGTTAGGTGTTATTTACAAATTGATCTATAGCTTTACGAACAATCTGGACAAATAGTTTATTTAAAAGAAAAATATATTATTCACACTTAGCATGAGACACTTGCAATTGCGTTTTGAGTGAAAAACGTTTTTCAAAAGGAGTATCTACTTGATATTAAAGTTATTTAGTATTTTTAAAGTAAATGAGTAGAACCGTTTCATTGTTTTTTCAGCCTGCATAAAACGCATCAAAAATTTGTTTTTAGCTGATATTTTTAAAGAGGATGTAAATCTACAAGAGTTTGTTTTGCTTGTAGTAGAAACCACTATAATAATCTTATCATACTACTAGAATATTATAGTGTCAAAAATTTAATTTTCCCGGGTTTGGGGTGCTTTATTTCACAGAATTATATATATTGCTAAGCAATTTACCTTTGTACTAAGGCACCACGATTGGGACGCCATAATTGCTGAAAGGTTTAATCTGTTAACTCGAACACCACTGTTTAGCGTCATAATTGCTGCGAGGTTTAATTGGAGCTGTTATTACTAATTCGAACTTTTTGCTGCTTATACCAAAAAATTCTAAATTTATCAGTGAAGTTGACCACGGCTGCTATCTGAAAAATACTACCCTACTATTCTAACAAAGAAAACTCGACTACGGCAACTCACCTCAATTTATTCAAACAGAAAAATTTTACAAGAATCTTTATCAATCGTTATTTCACACATCAGTAAAATTACTAACAATTTGGTTTTGAAATACTATCTTGTCCTTCAAATTATTTTCGAAATAACATTTATCCTTTATTGAACAATTTAAAGTAACAAGGCTAGACGATCCATGTTACGCTACCCCTGGTTTTAATATGAGCTCATAGTAAGACTTTTAAATACTCGTACTAAATTTTGCACTGCAAATTACCATAAGTCCTCTTACGTTGCACACAATCAAATATTACAAAAATTATTCTATGAGTATAAATTCATACTTAAGTAGTTAAATAACCACAAAAATAAACAATGTTTTACAAAAATCTGTTACCTGGAATGCACTATCGCAAATGGAACTGCAATCATCCCATCGATGCCTGATGTCCTCACCAATGACGGACGTTCTCAAAACTAACCAAATTGTATAACACCATCCGTGATGGCAATCAGCTATTGAAATCTCTAGACTACCAAGTGACAGAACATCCAACTTCCCCAATTCCACTACTGGTCCATTTACCTTAGGTAAAACCAAATCGATCCATCAATACCCTCTATTCCATTAGTGTGCACAACTACTTGCACCAACCATCAAAATATAAAGCTGTCTTTACTTACAGTACTCAAATCTGTTTTACATTTGTCAAAATGTACCTCATCACATTTCTGGACTGCTAGTATTATCAACTTTAATTCAAATATTAAAATTCACTGAAATATATCAATAGTAATTTCTTCACCAATATTAGTGGACGCGTCGATGACCAGCAAAAGAGAGCTCTATCACCACATCCTCGTGGTTATATAGCCAAATCTGCCCCTCTCAACTTGAAATTTCTCGTAAATACATCAATACAAACAAACTAGCCTCCTTTATAATTTTTGAAACGGTTAAGACCCTTCCACAAACAAAATTTTCAACTGCCACTAAATTCCAACAACACACGAGCTAACCTTCAACAATTCTTCGTAAATTTCTACCATAATATCTGTTCGCACAATACGCGACTGTAAAATTTATAAAAGAAAACAATAGAGTGCCGCTGTTTACAGACTGCTTCGCGATCACTTGCTAAACTTAGCACGAGATATTGTGACTGCCGAAGTTGTGGATTAGTGCCGATCGATCCTGGGCGAGCACGCAGTGAACCAAGAACCATAGAACAGACAAGTACTGTTTACCACGCGGGAATGATTTTCGGGAGTTATTGTTACGTGATTTTCACTGGAAACATTTTACCTTCAGTTTACATACTGCCGTGTGTGCTGTGCTACTTATTCCACATGACATTACATAGATTGAAAGTGCAACAAAACCAACGGAAATTGGAAAGGTCACCAGCGACCGACCAACCATCTACGCTTACCACGTGTACTGATTCCACTGGTAAGTGGTCTACGCATAATTTACGTCTCAAGATTTTACATTACTCGAATTAGGGTTCAAAGCAGGATAGTAATTACAAATACAGTCCACTATGAAAAACTTACAGTTTACAATTTCCGATACTCTGATTTGCGCCGCCAATATCAACTGTTACCAAATTCTCAGAATTTCAAATAATACAAACAACAATTTACCACGAAAATACACTTCAGCTTTGCAACGGATCTTTATTTCGCCGAATCCTAGCCCCTACTAAAATAAGTTCCTTTGTTATCACACGCCCATCATAACCCACGTATTAAAGTCGTCTCGCTCTAACCTACATACGAAAATTTTCCCTTTCTTACTTCGTATCCACTTCATATTTCATATTCCTACCACCAGTTATCTCTATCCCAGTCTACCATGTATTCTACATCCTATATCCTTTTTACACCAAGTTTGCAAGTTCGGTTATATCCAAAATAATATTTACCCTCTCTAAACAATCTTAAAACTATTGCCTGTCTCCTTTCTATATATGAAATCCAATAATCCTTCTCTGTTTCTCATATGCAAGTTTCAGCTGTCCTTGAAGAAATCAACCACTCTCAACGATATGCAAAATACCTTCATACTACTCCTATAAATACACAATCTATTAATCTTTCTTTGTCGAACAATTTTCTTTCAAAGTCAAACAAACACTTAACACATGATATCTTTAGTTTATGCTAATACATGCTATAAACAATCTTTCCTTATTCTATGTCGTTCCTTGTCTGTTTAACCGTCAAATACCTTGCGTGGAATCTAAATGTTATTTTGTGCACGATATATGCTAGAGCGACGGTTGCAATTGTCTATCAATTAACACAACGCGACCCAAAAATCCTTGATAAACAACTTTCAAATTCGTAAACAAATACTAAGAACGTTTTATTTGTCTACACTTCTTTTATTCGAATTTACTAGAACCCGCAACCGTTAAGCTTGTTTTTCTTTTGCTACAATTAAGCTTGTGAAAGTTATACAAATGCTAACGTTTTACCAATTATATTTACACTTTATAAACTATGATTAAATATACACTAGGAATATTTTCAATTATAATACCTGTTATTTTCAACTGGTATTTTTGATTAAAGGATTATTTTTCCTATCATTTAAGAATTGTGAAACTTCTTTGAGAATATTTATACACGCTAAAAATTCCGCAAATTAACTCTTGATTTAATGAAATTTTTCATTAGAATCCATAATTACTACGCTAGAGATTAGGAAAACGTTTTAAAGTTTGATTAATTTGTATTTACATGCAGAAACTTGCAATAACTTATTAAATGGCTTATCTAATCAAATTAACACACAAGTTACACAGGATAATCCCTCTATTTGAATACATTTGAAAACCAAATAGTTTGAGTTTTCATTTGAATTTAAATATCACTATATCCATCAATTCTTCGTATACATACTTATTATTGTCAACTATTATTCATATCTATCAACTATTATTTACGCCTATTTACTACTTGAACCTAACTCTCTTCCTAATACTGAAAGTTATGCTTCTAACATATTTCACAACCTTAACTTTTACTGTTTCTCCTATCTCTATCACTATTTGTACGACTACTTCACGGAATATTAAATAATCATTGACTTTACTATCTACTATATTTGATTCAGACAAACCATACGGTACCACTTCCGAATTATAAACTTTTCTCTCTACAGAAAATTATGTGTATACTTTTCATCTGGACATTTAACAGTATCAAATTTTCTAACTTCTCCCTCATCTAACTCCAATAAATTCACACTTATACCCACGTCATCTTCAGTGACATCATAACTGTCCTTCCAGGGCAATACCATATCCCTAGCCTTTACTAATCTCCTTATCAATTATTAAACTTAATTTCACCATGCAATCCACACCTATGATACTTTTAAACTTAAGTCCAGGAACAATAGCAAATTCCTACTCACAACTAAACGAGCTTATTTCTACCTTTAATGCCACAATGCTATTCACTACAGCAAACTTTTTTTATTTGGGGCTACCAAATGACTCCTCTTAATTGGAATAATCCTATCACAAATTTCTTCTTTAATTTCGCTAACGAACTCCTCCGACACTAAATTCGTCTCTGCTCCTGAATCGAGCAACAATCCTACACTATAATTAAAATTTTTTTATTTCTATAACCGGCAAACAAATTTTTTCTACTACTTCTGGCTCCAACTCCTCCTCAATAGTCATAAATTCCCGCGTATGTTCATATTTACAAATTTTAACTTCTAGTGGTTTGTCTACCCTTAAAAATCCTGCTTACCCTTAAAAATCCTGCCTACCCCTTGTTTCACTACTTGGTCCTGGTTGTCCCTCTACTACCTCGGCATATGTTCTCCTCGTAGCTTCCGGTCTATCTCTGACATCCCTATCTTTAACATTTGCACCTGTTTGTGCTCTTGTCATCTACGGTGAGCAAATTTGACGTTGTACTCCGGTCTTTGACTTGTACCTCTTGTACTGCTACTACTTTTATAAACACTACCCGTTTGCACCCAATTGTTCCTAAAATTTCGGTTGAAGTTCATCCCTCGTCTATTGTTAAAGGTCTCCCCCTATTCTCAAATCTAACCTGGTTCACATTTCGGTCCCTATTTTCTCTAGGTCTCCCTATACTTACATCATCATACCTCTGGAAGTATTCCAAAAATGTCTCCACACGTTGCCTAACCTCTATTTTGAAGTATTTAGATAGATACTTACTTATTTGTCGGTCTGTTAAAGTCGTCCCTCACTTGGTCTTGTTTATAATTACCCCAATAATGTTTTAAGAATTTTTCCTCAAAGTTCCTATGTCCCTCTATGTTCTGACATACTAAATTGTACCAGGCTTTTGCATTATCTTTTAATAACGCCTTTACAATGTTTAACTTGGCCTGCTCATCATATAAATTACAAACTAAAGTCCTAATATTATGAATGAATATTTGCGGGTTCACACGATTATCTCCATAAAATTTCATCTGTTGGTCTAGAGATACATTATTTGTAAAAATCTTGGTCCACCCCCCGTTAAAGTCGTTTTATTCCGCTTACCTCTCTCTCAAACCTTCCTAATTGATCCCTACATAAATCGCTTACTTCAGTCATTTTACCGTTAATTTCCTCCTCACAGAAAATGCTAACTTCGGTTTTTAATTGACCAATTTCCTGTCTAATTCTTGCTATATTCCTTTCATTCCTTTCTACTCTCGTTTCAACTTCCTCCATTTTAACCGTCAAACTATTTTTAAAGTCAGTGAATTCTTTAGTCGATTTCTCTATTTTGTCCCGTAATTGCTCAAATTTTCGGTTCGAGTCTTCCCTAACCCCGCTTAATGTTTCATTCATCTGTTCCAATTTCCTGTTCAATTCTTCCCTACCCAGTCGCATTTTCTCTTACATTCTCGTTATCAATTCGTTCCCTTGTTCTCCCGATTCCGTCTTCAACTGATAGTACCTCCTGCCGCCTGCATTTCTGGTTCCGGTTTATCAAACAAAGCACTATCAGTACTTCCAATTTCTACTTCTTGACTCCTCAACTACTCTTCCCTCAACATACGTTTACAGCACTACGCTTACACACACAAAAATTAATAATATTTACAAAAATCTACAACACAAATAATTCTAATCTCCAGGTCGCCAGTTTCCTGAAATAAATTTTATTTAAATTCGAGCCCCTCACGTTCGGGTCGCCATAATTGTTATGCACTTACCTTTGTATTAAGGCCACACGATTGGGACGCCATAATTGCTAAAAGGTTTAATCTGTTAACTCAAGCACCACTGTTAGGCGTTATATTCGCTGCGAGGTTTATTTGGAGCTGTTACCACTAACTAATTCGAGCTTTTTGCTGCTTATACCTAAAAACTCTAAATTCATCAGTGAAGTTCACCACGGCTGCTCTGCTGCTACCTGAAAAATACTACACTGCTATTCTACCAAAGAAAACTCGACTACGGCAACTCACCTCGATTTATTCAACCAGAAAAATTTTACATCAAGAATCTTTATCAATCGTTTTTTGACACATCAGCAAAATAAACTTACAATCTCGCTTTGAAATACTACCTTTTCTTTCAAATTATTTTCGAAATAACATTTAATCCTTTAATAAACTATTTAATCCATCCATGTTACGTACCCCTGGTTTTAATATGAGCTCATAGTAAGACTTTTAAATACTCGTGCTAAGTTTTGCACTGCAAATTACCATAAGTCCCTCTTACTTTGCACACAATCAAATATTACAAAAATCATTCTATGAATGTAAATTCCTACATAAAATAGTTAAATAATAAATCATAAACGTTCAATAAATAACTCTTTAGTCCATAGAGTTTATAAAAATATACCCATAATACACAAAATTGTCATAACACACCAAATAACCACAAAAATAAACAATGTTTCACAAAAATCTTTTAACCATCGCACATGGAACTGCAATCATACCATCGATGCCCGATGTTCTCACCAATGACTGCACGTTCTCAAACCTCACCAAATTGTGTAACATAAACCATTATGGCAATCAGCTACTCAAATCTCTCGACTACCAAGTGACAGTACATCCAACTCCCCCAATTCCACTACTGATCCATTTACCGTAGGTAAAACCAAATCGATCCATCAATAGTCTCTACACTATTAGTGTGCACAACTTACACCAACCACTAAAATATAAAGCTTTACTCACAGTACCCAAACATGTTTCACACTTGTCAAAATGTACTTCGTCACATTTCTGGACTGCTAGTAAAACATTACACCAACTTGTGTATGATATTATCAACTTTAATTCAAATATTAAAGTTCACTAAAAAAATATCAACAGTAATTTCTTCACCAATATTAGTGGACGCGTCGATGAAAAGCAAAAGAGAGCTCTATCATCACATCCTCGTGGTTTTATATATATATATATATATATATATATATATATATATAGATATATATTGCTATGATAAGAGGGTAGTTTAAGGGTAGATTAAGTCATAGAGGTCGTAGGAGAGATACAAATAACCTTAACTTTAAGAAAATCAAATAATTCCATCAATTATAGGAGTAAATCAACTATTCTACAAAAAGTCAATTGCGAGGACAATGTATTTAAAGGATATTTAATCTAGTGCATGAGAAAGAAGCTTATTTAGTAATAATCCGATACCATTTAATTAGAATAGTAATGTGTGCGTCGCATAATATGTTTAAGTATAATTTACGAGTAAAGATAAGGTTTTAGAAACATTTAATTGCATCAAAATAAATTATCGGGAAACATAGATCAATTGGGATTTCAAATATTTATAATTACGTCGAAAATATCAAGCATCTATATGCAAACGCATCTTAATACGTCATTATTAGAAAATGGATACGTGACTACGGAGAATACATTTGTTCAGAAAACAAACATCCTGTAACAAACAAATAAACACCAGGCGGTTTATTATATGATAAGTTTTGGACTACAAACATATAATTACGTAATTGAATGTGGGTAATAATTGGGAATCCCGAAAAATAACCATATAATACAGAATGCTTACGTGACTAATAAAGATTGTCACCAAGATTTCGACAGCGATTTTGAGAAAGTACCGAGTTCTGCCAGAGATAAGGCAAAGTACAAGTCTTGATCAATAAACACGCCAATGGAAACGATTAGTGAGAAGGGTTTATAAATACAATGGGAAATGAATAAAGAAGTCAGTTCATATTCAACCAAGCACAAACTATGCTTAAATGCAGTAGAAATTTACATGATGAAATTAATTAGTGAAACGTTAAAATTCAGAATAAGTAAAATTTGAAAGTGCAAAAATTAAACAATTAATTAAATTTATTTTTAATATTAAACAAAACAGGGCCTTTGTTGAGACGGCTTTTGTTGATGCCATTTTGTTGAGATGGCTTTTGTTGATGCCATTTTGTTGAGCGGGCTGTTATTGATGCTACTTTCGTTGATGTCAGTTTTGTTGAGATCATATGTACTAAGTTAATATTTAAGTTTATATGCAAGTCGATGTTCATGTCGAGATCTAAGCCTCAACACAAATCTAAAAATATGTCTGAAAGTGAGATTAAAAGGGCACTCAAAGTTAATTCTAGGAAAATACCAGAAATTAAAAATGGATAATTCTGGCCAATAAGTAGAGCGGACACAGCAAGGGATGCAGACCAAAGACACTATGAGGCAACACCAGTGACCGTTCCAGGTTAGCAATTTTTAAACATTTTATTATTTAAAGATTGTTTCAAATTTAATATTTGCTATACATTATGTATTTGTAAGAGTCATCAAAAAGGTCATTTAAAAACATGAAAACAAGGCAAGCATCTTAGAACGTTCGAAGATACTTGAAAGTAATTAAAAGATATTTTTGCTGGCTTTCGGAAAAGCATAAATTTGGTAAATGTAAATATTCTATACAGGAGAAAATTTTGAGGTTATTCAACATTGAGCATATTATCAATTATTATATTGTGTGATTTTGAACTGCTTTATTTGAATCCATTTAAAAGGTAAAATAAGATTTAGTATTAGGACGTCGAGCTAGTCGTGGTAAACAAATATAACGTACAAATCGTGGGGGCATAATAAGGGATATCACAACAATTTAATGGTACGCCCAACCGTGGGGCATTGTATATATATATATATATACATTGCTGTGATAAAGAGTTGTCTAGGAGTAGTAAGGGTCGCGTTGTAAATAGCAATGGGAATCAGAAAACTGCATTTATTTAGCAGAAAAATAAGTAATTCGTACATTATGTAAATAGCAAGCATTTAACACCCTGTACATAGATCGTAATTAACTTTAATCAATGCCAGTAAGCATATCTTTTAATAATAGAACGCGTTTTCAGCAAAGAAATAATCGTACATGTAGTTAAACTACGTTGAGAAGCGTTCAACAAGTTTATAAAACAAATACGCAGAAGATAAGATAAAACCTAATAAATCCTCATGCAACTACGCTTGTAATAAAGAAGGACCAATAAATGCTTTGATAATAAAACGCACTTTCAAAGATCAGTTTAGATAAATACAAAAACAGCATTCGTGTTACATCATTTATTTTGTACATTTCTCCAAAAGCTTTATCTGTACAAAACAACAGACATAAGTTAGAAGTCCGGTAACGACAACAATAGCAAATAACAGCTTGATATGAAAATCCAAAATAGTTTGATCAAAAATCAGCTTGAAAATACTGGAAATATTAAAAACAAATGTGATTGGTTGCAACAATCTGTAAGACTGCTTGGAAAACCAATCCAAATGTAGTGGGAATCCACAACACTTTTAATCAGATATCTACGCGTCAGATGAATGAAATTTATATTATAGTGAAAATAGTGCTGTATAAGAATTACGTGATAAAGTTTTGCCGTTTTCAGAAAACGGGAGTAGAAATGGTGTAATTAATTTAAATTAAATATGTATAATGATAGAGGACTTCTAATTCAGGGACAATTCTAATTCTAATCCGCGTTGAAAACAATTCTGGCCCAATTCTAATAGACTTTTGGTCTATTTCTAATACGCTGCTAATTTATGATCCAAAGTCTGGAATTTCAAGTGGTATTTAAGGCGTATACAGAAAAATATTAAATAAATCACGAGGTAATTTTTGGAAACAAGGGGTATCCGCACTGAATTATTGGTTCAAACATAAGGAGTACAAAGCAGAGCATTGGTTTCGATTGAAGATAATGAGGGAGGTGTTGATCCACAACACGAAACAAATCAGCAGGAGATCACAGGTCAGACCTACCTAGTTTTAAGGAATCTTTTTAAATTTAAATTTTAGCATTGAATATATTAATTTTCTCACTAATTTGTAAAAAGTCAACAAGGACATTGAGTACGTTGAAACTTACGTAATAATTATAAAAATGTCTCGAACGTTCCAGATTTTTTCTATAGGTATCGTTTTGGTGACTTTAAATTAAATTAAAAGGATATAAATTTTGGGATAAATAATACATTTTATATTAATTGATTGAAGGGTGTATTTAGAGAATTACAAAGTTTGCAAAGTGTAAATATTATTTCATTTCATTATATGATTGTTGATTGACTTCGTTTTATCAATTCAAACAGATAATCATAAAGGGATAAATGAAAATTGATTATCGTAACGTTGTGCAATCTGTGTAAGTTAAAAAGGGCTAGCCGTGGGATAATAAAATTAGAAGACTTGAGAAAAACAGAGCGGTGGCGTTCAGCTGGACGTTAATTACATCCGGCTGCACAAGTAGGGGGGGGGGCATAGCAAATTTATGACGTGGAGCGAAAACTATATAGCAATATATATATATATATATATATATATTGTCGTGGAAATTAGGAAATTATAGGTTAAGAGGGATAGATAGGTCTAGATAATAAATTTTTAACAACTGTGTATATAGAAAACAGGAACAATTTATTTACGCGCCAAATTAATTAGTTGTAACATTGAAAACGGACGGATAATGGCATAATTTTGTATTTCTGCATCGGAATGTTAAATTTGCACAACGTGTAAAAGCTTTGGTGTACGTGAAAACTCAAGGATACGCATAATTAGCTTTAATATTTTAAATCAAGCGCTTCGGATAATAAACAGAGCTTTTGAGTATATAAAATCGATAATATAAACGCATATTTTCAATTTAACTAAATTAAAGATTCGTTAAATACAAATCCTAAAAAATGCTAAAACTTGGAAACACGATTTCAAACGGACGGTTGCTTCATAGAAGAACCTGACAGTTGAAATAACAAGTTCAAGAAAACTTAAATAAACGTTGGAACAGAATTCTGTAGAATTGTATTTAACGGTCGATGCATAAACCGCTAAAACAATAGATGGTTTGAAGGCAAAGTGAAACGGAATATCCGTAGTGTAAATCAGACAGAGGGCACGTATAATAAACGTTGGTTAAAACACTCGTTTAAAGTACACGGCAGGTTTGGAGGTCAACCACAATATCAATTTTCTGTTGCTCGAGTGGAATTCTAAAAGAGACAGCAAATATGGGTTAAACAAGTGAAGATAGCTAAAAACTGGACGTAAAAATGGGGAAAAGATGTCTGATTGGTTAAAAGCTAGAAATTTTCAAGAAGCTCGCGACGGTTATATGTTGTTGAGCAGTTTTCAGGCTAAAAGCAGGGTGGAATGAGAATTTTCGGTTGTACTAGTCGGTTACGTGCGAAATTTTTAGAATCCGTTATGATGAAATGAGCTTTTCAACTGAAATAGGGTCCCAGAGGGGTGTATTAAAGAATATAAATACACTAGGAGATGTAGTAAAGCTCTCTTACTATTACTTATTGTCGTACGTCGCTTATCCGGTTGACTTCGCTTTGCTTGTAATGCAACATCCTAATTTAAAAGTGTATAAAACGGTGTTAGTACAGTACGTCGATAGTTTATAAAACGTGTGAATTGCACAAGTGAGTGCTAGTTAATAGACGGCGCTGTTACTACACTCAACAAACAAATGGGTGGATGTTACAAGGGTAAGCAAAATGAGAAGTGTTTGAAACAAGAATGCGTGAGGTTTAGTAATTACGGAAGGTGATTAGCTTCGTCTAGACAGTTATCGGGGTAGAAACACTGAAGGCGGCTGCAAAGATTTGGATAGCGAGTGCAAATGGGTTGGATCTATGTATAACAGCGAAGTGTATGGACGCAACGACGAGGGTTTTGGAACACATCTTCGGGGGGTATGATGGGGAAAAGCTTACTCTAGGTAACGAAATTAATTTCTCTTGCTTTTGCTTGGACATTTGTGCTGTTATTTTGTGCTTGAGTAATTTGACACATTGGGGGTGTATTTTATTTAAAAACTCATTTGAAGGGGTATATGTAAAAAACAATGGGTATTTATTATTTATAAGTGTTAATAAATGACATAAAAATTTTTGATGTAAGGAGTAAATGGGTCTTTAAATTTGTTTTAAACGAAGATGCGAGGTATTTAGGCATTTAGAGTAACTGGGTTTATGCTAAGCTCACCATAGACCAGAATAAAAGTCCATTTAGAGTTTCACGACAGGCCCATCTACTCGTATAAAATAAAACTGTTGAAATAAATAGAAATCGTGGAATTTTAAAAGGTTTAAGGGTTGAGATTGAAACATTTTATGAAGTTGTATATACGAATGTGTAAATATTTTCTTGGTAATGGAAACTTTTGAATATGTATAAATTAAAAGGTTGTATATCTTGTTACATTATTTGAGTGGTAATTTTATTTGACTGTATATGTGAGAAAGAGTGAACTTAGAATGGTAAATATCTAAGAAAAAACAGATTTTAAAGCTAGCCGGGGTGTATAGAAATAAGGAAACGTTCCAGAGAGAGATTGGAAGAATTTTTTAAATTTTTTTTCAGAAAATTTTTATAACAGCCCAACAACGCTGGGACTCGAAGGCGATCCCGATTGGTTTATAAAGTTAACCACTGCATTTTTATGGCACCCAACGTGGTGCACGATTGTTTCCCGACATTCACAGCAACTTTTATGCAGCCCAACGCAGGGGCTCGACTTTCCCGATATCCGTTGCAAAGCTAAAGTGTATTTTCGTAGTAAATTGTTGTTCATATGGTTCGAAATTCTGAAAGTTTGGTGGCAATTGATATTAGGGTAGAAATTTACAGAAAGTTGTTCGTGTGTTGTTAGAATTTAGTGGCATTTAGTGGCATTATATATATATATATATTGCTGTGATAAGGGGTTGTTTAAAGGTGTACTTTATAGTAAAAGTCATTTAGAAATAAGAAATTAGCATAGGCAGCAGAAAACTGCACTTATTTAGGAAAGAATTAAGAAATGGAGATAGTTTGTAGATAGTAAGCAGTCAACACCCTGTATATAAAGTATAAATAGTTTTAAGCGACGCAGATAAACATAGGAGGACGCATAGTTGGCGTAGGAATGAGAAATACATGCATTAAGTAGATAGTAAATATTTATAACCATGTAGATAAAGTTTTAGTTAATTTAGGTAAAGCAAGTAATGATATTTTTCAGTGGAAGCACGCGTATATTTATAAGTAAACAATAAAGTGTAATTAGACACGCATTCAAAAGAGTTCCAAACAATTAGATTAATACGGAGATAGAAATAGAGCTTCAGGTAGCATAGGTAAATGCGTGCAAATAGCTAACCATTTTTTTGATAAGAAAGTAGATTAAAAATTGCGTGAATAACATGTAAATAAGAAAATTAAAAGTCGAATTGCATCAGTTGTTTATGGAAAAGCAATTAGATCTATCAAAACACAGTATGTTGATAACGAAGACAGCTGCAAGCAGGTTACAATTATTGGGAATCGTGGAGAATTACATCAAAAACTACTTTGAATGTAATTATTTGATTGGTCATAAATAAGCGACGAGTTATAGACCATACCCACTGACGGAGTGGGAATTCAATAATATATATGCAGGTACAGTGATAACAAAGTCAGTTTGCAACTCAACAAAGGCCGAAGTGCGCCGCTATGAAATAAAGTAATACGTAATAATTTTAAAAGTGAAAGATAAAATAAGTGCCAAGAAAATAGACTACGATTTTGAAGTACGGGGAGAAACAAACTACAGTTTCTAAGTCTGGGGAAGAGTAATACAATTTCTAAGTCCGGGGCAAAATAGACTACAATTTCTAAGTCCGGGGGAAAATAGACTACGATTTCTATGTCCGGGGAAATAGACTACAATTTCGAAGTACGGGGGAAACAAACTACAATTTCTAAGTCAAGGGGGAAAATAAACTACGATTTCAAGTCAGAAGACAAAATAATAAGATTTCTATTCTAAGTTTGAAGAAATTGATTGATAAGAAGTAATAAGTCTGAAATGAAACGACAATAAATTGGGGTGCATAAGTTAATGGTAGTCCAGCGGGTAATGGCAATGATTTAAATGTAATCCTGAATTGTGGGAAGATAATTTTTATTCAAATGGAAGCGTCGCTGTGAAGAAAATAGACCAGGTCAGATTTTTTAGTTATAAGACATTTTATTTTTTTATATATTTTTTATTTTGAATATTGAATTTGCTTAATATAATATGAATGTAAAGAAGTCAACAAAAGAAGTTGCATACGTATAACGTGAGTAATATGATAACAGGTTTAGAATGTTCTACACTTCGTTGATAAAGATAATAGTTTTTTTTTGGTGACTTTGGGTTTTGAGTAAATAGTATATGATTGTTAATAAATGAGATTTATAACATTAACTAATTGAAAAGTGTATTTCAAAAGCTGTACATAATATTGGTTTCATTATATAAAATCGAAATTAACTGAATTTCATAATTCCAAATAAATGCTAGCCGAGGTCATATTTAAATAGTTCAAGGAGGAGCTACGAGTTGAATAGGAAATTGATAACAAGTAAGGCGGTAACATATCAAATTTTGTTATTGGTTGACAAGGTTGGTCCAAGATAAAATCCAGTTAAGTTTCTGGAGGGAATTGATAGCAATATTAATAAGACAGCCCAACGTCGGAGGAGATAATTACAATCTTGTTTATTCATAGCATAAAATAATATGGTCGTCCAAATGATGGAGCGCGCATAATTTAGAGTACATAGCAAATAATATAACAGCCCAACATAGGGGCTCGATAATTCCAGTAGTAGCATAGCATATATATATATATATATATATATATATATATATTACTCAAATTTAGATCAGGGTAGAAAATTAATTAACGACATCAAATAATTTCAATCACCCTGTATAAAGAAACAAAGAGAAATTACGTGCGAAATTTATATTAATTAATTCAATTTTTAAGTAACGGGTATTAAACAAAGTGTACAAATAATAATTAATATTTAATTGGTATTCGCTAAAAATTAAAGGGTAGAAGTCAATGCCATTCATTATTATTTTAATTGGAGTTAATTGAACCATTAGTAATATATAATAAGCATAAGAGCCTGTGAAAATCCAAGATTGGTAACAAATAGCTGAAAGGAAGGTTAAAATATCATGAAACAAAGCTCGGAGAATTATATTAAAACGTTCATTAGGAGCACACACCTGCAAACTTTTAAATGTCAAGTTCTAATAAGTTCTAATAAATTTGAATAGATAAACATGCAGCTTCTACGTATATTGGAAACGGTCGGATGTTTTAGCAGGAAATGCTAGATGAGGCGTTATTTTACTCAAGTAGGAATCCACGTGGATTTAAATAGCAGATAGTAAAGAATATCGATTTGTACCACTCAGATCAGGGTAGAAAGGGATGGATAAAACGCGTAAAGCAGAGACACTGATAATAAAGGCGTGATTTGTGAAGCTTCACTAGGGCTACGATTGGTTGAAATAAGATGCAAACATGAGAGGGGAAAGCATAGCAGTTGGTGTGTAAAATTAATTAGTTGTTCTCGGACGTGTTTGCGAGCCGTGTAGAAATTTCTTAGATTTTCAATTTGGACGTGTGCAAATTTAGTAGAATCGCTGCGCCGAGCCGTCGAAAGGGAAAAGAGAATGCGAAATTCTAAAAATTGTCCGTTGCAGGACAAATTCGACTTGCAAGCGGGCCATTATATAAACCCGTGTTAATAGGTGTTTTGCTCGTTTTTTTTTAATTATTCGATACTTTAAGTAGAATACGTGGTGATTACGTGCTACAATAAAAGTTATGAGTGCACTTAGAGAAGATACAAGGTAATAAAGTCTAGTTATATTTGCGAGTAATACTGTACCAATTATCCAAATTAGTAACGATAAATCAATAAATAGAAGTAAGCTGTTTTGGGTATAGCGTGAAAGAATTATGAATTTCAGTGCTATTTTTCGGGGGTGTTAATAATCAAATGTTATTCGTAAACTTGATTGGATTCACAAAACAAGATTTTGATATATCTAGATGAGTTCCTGAGAAGCCCTAAAACAATTTAGACGAATGGTGGTGTAGAAAAATGTTAAAGGCGACCAGGAATCCTAGGACGTAAACATAACCCGGCTGGAATGATGGAATTAGCAAGGACGATGTACATTGAAACCACGAGTGCATTAACCTTCAGGTAAATTATGCATTTTGTTCGATTTTAGATGTTTTGGTGTGTGTTGAACATCTTTATAATTTGTTTGATAAAAATGGACAGTAGTAAAGTTGTATAAACAACAAATTTTTAATTTTAAGGTAAAATTTTCTTGTATAAGTAGAAAAGAGTATTTATCAGGTTTATGTTTTTGATTATGATGAAAATTTGGATCTGTCTTTGAGCTCAATTAGATTAACCTGTTAAATTAACGTAAAGGGGTGGGAGATGCTCCCTTTTATTCAGACTTAGGTCTTCACATATTGTTAAATTAATTAGTAGGCATCCTACAAGGACTTTAATTCTGGATGCAAATTAAAATGATGACAAAATTTGAAATGGAAATTTTATAATGCTGCAATTTATGCTGAAATTTAATTTTGAAATTTTAATGTATTATGAATATTGATGTAAATAGAGTTAACGTTGATGTTTGTGGTAGGAATGTGTTTTTTTTTAATGAGGATGAAAGTTTTAACTAGGTGAGCAGCCGAGGTGGGGAGAGTAAAGAGGCGATTATCAGAAGAGAATCATAGCAATCTGGACGGCCCAACGTTGGGGCTCGAGTGTTTTTTTTTACTCTGGTGAGTTTTTTTTTTTAGAAGTCACAGAATCTTGGCTCCCAATTTGTGAGGCTCGATCCTTAATACGAGGAAACACAGAATTTATGACGGCCCAACGCTGGGGCTCGATTCAAAAACCGTAGTTCCCGAATTTTGGTGCGATTCACAGCAGTATATATATATATATATATATATATATATATATATAATTATTAATAGAGAGAAATAATCCACATTTGGAATGCAAATGAATGCTTAATATATATTAATAGTTATTAAGATGAAATGAAAACCCAACTTTGTATGTAAAGTTGAATTACCATTCCAAATCGAACTAGTAATTGAAAACCACTAAAAGAACGGCTAATAAAATAATTACATGTTTGTATTATTCCGAACGTTGCAAAAATGGGATGATCAAGTTATTAGTACATGAATTATGTATATAACTAAATTCAATTTCCTTAAATGCAAGACGTAATTGAAAATCATTAACAAGGGCCAAGCTTCAGTAGTATTAAGTATAACATCTTCTAAACAATTAGGCTAGATAGCTCAATTGGTTAGAGCACTGATCCGGAGAATCAGAGGTTGCAGGTTCAAACCTGCTGTAGCCGTTCTTTAGTGGTTTTCAATTACTAGTTCGATTTGAAATGGTAATTCAACTTTAAATAAAAGTTGGGTTTTCATTCTCTTAATAACTATTAATAATATATATATAATATACATTTTAATTGTAATTGTTATTTTTTCAAAGCCTGCCTGATTTCCTGCTTGAACATTTTCTATAAAATGCATATTGTTGATCTGGCAGAATTCTGTTGATAGCGTATTATTGTAGGTTGTTATATCTTTAGTAAAAATTGTTATTGGATAAGTGTAGTTAATTGTTAATCAAAATGTATCAATTGTTTTACAATATTCTTCAATAGTAAGCTACTTTTAGTTATGTAAATTAAAAACATTCTTAAAATTTGAAGAAAATCAAAAATATCTCAGAAAGTAATGGATTTAGGTATAGGAATGCTTAACAAAAATGAAAGGACACTTAATGAGCTATCCGTTGTAGCAATAAAATTGGTAGGGTACCATTTAAAAAAAGTTATAAAAATTGCATTTTGCAAAACCTGACACACCCTGTATACTGAGAAGAAATTTCAGAAAAGTGATAATTACAAATATACTATGGTATATAGTAAAATTTTCCCCATCTTGAAAATTAACATAAGTTGTGTATTAGTGCAGTGGCAATGTATCCAATCAGGGTCATTTTTTCTGAAAACAGTTGAATATCTCAAAAACTAAAATGAATAGACAAATACAATTTGATATCAAATTAAAGCTCTTTTAATGGGCTTTCCAAAAATGTAATAATATATAGGGTGTTCCATTTAAAAAAATATAAGTTTAATATGCCCTGGAATTATAAAACACCCTGTATGCTTCCAAATATTTTTAAAATGTGCACTTTAGCCATGCCTAATATGCCTCCAAATTTGGTTTACATAGCTTTTATAATAACGGAGTTATCGACCATTGCCACACTAAAAACTCATCCTGTATATATATATATATATATATATATATACAGTGTTTTAAGTGGGAGGTCACCTGTATATGGAAGACCAATGGTAGAAGGAAGCTGAAAATTTGCACTAGGAGGTTATCGAATGTGCCCTACACGTCTAAAATAGTTTCGATACGTTAGCACTTTCGGTTATACCGGAAGTCGGTATTACTATCGTTATTTTAAATAGAACACCCTATATATTTATGCATTTCTGAATTCCTTGTCGAATTTTATGTGAACTTTTATAACACAACCATACCTCTATCTAATGCCGTTTTCGAGATATTTTGATTTTTAGTAGATTTTTGACATTTGCACGCTGTCACATAAATTGGAATAACTAGAAATTGAACGAACTTACAAAATTGTTTTTTTGCAATCACATTCATAATGCTTGATATTATTTCTTTGTGCAAAGAAAATCTGGTTACAATGTACAGGGTGCTAGAAAATTCATTTTATAATTTGACTAATAAAATGTCAAATATTCCGTTTTTTTTAAATGGAACCTACCATATTTTGTTATATTAATCGATTCTATGGAAAAAAATACCTTAGGTATGTTATTACAACAATCCATTTATTGTAAGCCGTTTTTGAGTTATTTGCATTAAAAGAGAAAATGCACTAGTTCAGTAACATAATAACATTTGCTACTATCAAGTAGCTTTTGTCCGATACATTAACAAAAGAATAATAGGTTATTTTTACGAAACGTTAAATGTAGATAATTCTACGCAGATTGCAATTCCCGTACTGTAGTTATTTAGAGGGTTAATCGAAACTTTACAAATCAAGATTATCTCGAAATGATAATTATTTATGGCGAATGCAACAGAATGCTTCAAAGAACTTGCGATGTCTTTCATCAAAAATTTCCTGAAAAGCCAGCGCCGAATGTTAGGCTTCTTGAAAACTGTGCGAATAATGGATCATTTATTACAAAGAAGAACAGGACCAGCACCGTGACGGAGGAAGTAATTGGAGTTACTAATGTATTGGCATATTTTCATGCAGCAGAGCTTAATTAAATAATGCTGTACAGGATATAGGATTGAGCCGTAGTTCCATATACAATATTTTGAAAGCAAATAATTTTAAAGTTGGTCACTTTATCCTGTTCAGCACCTTAAGGAAACCGATTTCGAAAAAAGGATGTTGTTTTGCGAATTTGTATTACTTAGAACGCAAGAGGATAAACAGTTTTTGAAAAATATTATTTGGAGCGATGAAGCAAAGTTTACGAAAAACAGAGTGTTTAACCGACATAATTCACACCATTGTTCCATAGAAAATCCTCAACAAGCATACATAACAAATTTTCAGGAAAGATGGTCTTTTAACGTTTATTGTGCTATTAGAGATTCGCGACTTGTATGTGTAGTGTTTTACCAGGAAAATTTAAACGGTAAAGTACATATTGTTTTAGTAATTCTTTTTCTTCTCGATGAACACTTTTTACAGGGGAACGATATTTAGCAATTGGATTTTTTTCTATGGGGTATGTAAAAGATACGGTCTTCTCCTATGCTCCTACTACTGAGGAAGATTGCAAAGACGAGTATTAAATAATCCACATTTGGAATGCAAATGAATGCTTAATATATATTAATAGTTATTAAGATGAAATGAAAACCCAACTTTGTATGTAAAGTTGAATTACCATTCCAAATCGAACTAGTAATTGAAAACCACTAAAAGAACGGCTAATAAAATAATTACATGTTTGTATTATTCCGAACGTTGCAAAAATGGGATGATCAAGTGATTAGTACATGAATTATGTATATAACTAAATTCAATTTCCTTAAATGCAAGACGTAATTGAAAATCATTAACAAGGGCCAAGCTTCAGTAGTATTAAGTATAACATCTTCTAAACAATTAGGCTAGATAGCTCAATTGGTTAGAGCACTGATCCGGAGAATCAGAGGTTGCAGGTTCAAATCCTGCTGTAGCCGTTCTTTAGTGGTTTTCAATTACTAGTTCGATTTGAAATGGTAATTCAACTTTAAATACAAAAGTTGGTTTTCATTTCATCTTAATAACTATATATATATATATATATATATATATATATATACAGGGTGAGTTTTTAGTGTGGCAATGGTCAATAACTCCGTTATTATAAAAGCTATGTAAACCAAATTTGGAGGCATATTAGGCATGGCTAAAGTGCACATTTTAAAAATATTTGGAAGCATACAGGGTGTTTTATAATTCCAGGGCATATTAAACTTATATTTTTTAAATGGAACACCTATATATTATTACATTTTTGGAAAGCCCATTAAAAGAGCTTTAATTTGATATAAAATTGTATTTGTCTATTCATTTTAGTTTTTGAGATATTCAACTGTTTTCAGAAAAAATGACCCTGATTGGATACATTGCCACTGCACTAATACACAACTTATGTTAATTTTCAAGATGGGGAAAATTTTACTATATACCATAGTATATTTGTAATTATCACTTTTCTGAAATTTCTTCTCAGTATACAGGGTGTGTCAGGTTTTGCAAAATGCAATTTTTATAACTTTTTTTAAATGGTACCCTACCAATTTTATTGCTACAACGGATAGCTCATTAAGTGTCCTTTCATTTTTGTTAAGCATTCCCTATACCTAAATCCATTACTTTCTGAGATATTTTTGATTTTCTTCAAATTTTAAGAATGTTTTTAATTTACATAACTAAAAGTAGCTTACTATTGAAGAATATTGTAAAACAATTGATACATTTTGATTAACAATTAACTACACTTATCCAATAACAATTTTCACTAAAGATATAACAACCTACAATAATACGCTATCAACAGAATTCTGCCAGATCAACAATATGCATTTTATAGAAAATATTCAAGCAGGAAATCAGGCAGGCTTTGAAAAAAATAACAATTACAATTAAAATGTCATTTAGGTTTATTAATTGTAGTGTGTTGTCATTTAACAGGATATCTCTCGGTATATTCTTGATGCAAGTAGGCAATTTCTTAAAATTTCTCCCAATACCCAAATCATATCTATTTGTTCTTCCACGGTAAAATTCATTTCGAAAACTCCTAATATTACATTTAAAACTGAACTGATAATGTGTTAAATGACAACACACTATAATTAATAAACCTAAATGACATTTTAATTGTAATTGTTATTTTTTTCAAAGCCTGCCTGATTTCCTGCTTGAACATTTTCTATAAAATGCATATTGTTGATCTGGCAGAATTCTGTTGATAGCGTATTATTGTAGGTTGTTATATCTTTAGTAAAAATTGTTATTGGATAAGTGTAGTTAATTGTTAATCAAAATGTATCAATTGTTTTACAATATTCTTCAATAGTAAGCTACTTTTAGTTATGTAAATTAAAAACATTCTTAAAATTTGAAGAAAATCAAAAATATCTCAGAAAGTAATGGATTTAGGTATAGGGAATGCTTAACAAAAATGAAAGGACACTTAATGAGCTATCCGTTGTAGCAATAAAATTGGTAGGGTACCATTTAAAAAAAGTTATAAAAATTGCATTTTGCAAAACCTGACACACCCTGTATACTGAGAAGAAATTTCAGAAAAGTGATAATTACAAATATACTATGGTATATTGTAAAATTTTCCCCATCTTGAAAATTAACATAAGTTGTGTATTAGTGCAGTGGCAATGTATCCAATCAGGGTCATTTTTTCTGAAAACAGTTGAATATCTCAAAAACTAAAATGAATAGACAAATACAATTTGATATCAAATTAAAGCTCTTTAATGGGCTTTCCAAAATGTAATAATATATAGGTGTTCCATTTAAAAATATAAGTTTAATATGCCCTGGAATTATAAAACACCCTGTATGCTTCCAAATATTTTTAAAATGTGCACTTTAGCCATGCCTAATATGCCTCCAAATTTGGTTTACATAGCTTTTATAATAACGGAGTTATCGACCATTGCCACACTAAAAACTCATCCTGTATATATATATATATATATATATATATACAGGGTGTTTTTTTTAAGTGGGAGGTCACCTGTATATGGAAGACCAATGGTAGAAGGAAGCTGAAAATTTGCACTAGGAGGTTATCGAATGTGCCCTACACGTCTAAAATAGTTTCGATACGTTAGCACTTTCGGTTATACCGGAAGTCGGTATTACTATCGTTATTTTAAATAGAACACCCTATATATTTATGCATTTCTGAATTCCTTGTCGAATTTTATGTGAACTTTTATAACACAACCATACCTCTATCTAATGCCGTTTTCGAGATATTTTGATTTTTAGTAGATTTTTGACATTTGCACGCTGTCACATAAATTGGAATAACTAGAAATTGAACGAACTTACAAAATTGTTTTTTTGCAATCACATTCATAATGCTTGATATTATTTCTTCGTGCAAAGAAAATCTGGTTACAATGTACAGAGTGCTAGAAAATTCATTTTATAATTTGACTAATAAAATGTCAAATATTCCGTTTTTTTTAAATGGAACCTACCATATTTTGTTATATTAATCGATTCTATGGAAAAAATACCTTAGGTATGTTATTACAACAATCCATTTATTGTAAGCCGTTTTGAGTTATTTGCATTAAAAGAGAAATGCACTAGTTCAGTAACATAATAACATTTGCTACTATCAAGTAGCTTTTGTCCGATACATTAACAAAAGAATAATAGGTTATTTTTACGAAACGTTAAATGTAGATAATTCTACGCCAATTGCAATTCCCGTACTGTAGTTATTTAGAGGGTTAATCGAAACTTTACAAATCAAGATTATCTCGAAATGATAATTATTTATGGCGAATGCAACAGAATGCTTCAAAGAACTTGCGATGTCTTTCATCAAAATTTCCTGAAAAGCCAGCGCCGAATGTTAGGCTTCTTGAAAACTGTGCGAATTATGGATCATTTATTACAAAGAAGAACAGGACCAGCACCGTGACGGAGGAAGTAATTGGAGTTACTAATGTATTGGCATATTTTCATGCAGCAGAGCTTAATTAAATAATGCTGTACAGGATATAGGATTGAGCCGTAGTTCCATATACAATATTTTGAAAGCAAATAATTTTAAAAGTTGGTCACTTTATCCTGTTCAGCACCTTAAGGAAACCGATTTCGAAAAAAGGATGTTGTTTTGCGAATTTGTATTACTTAGAACGCAAGAGGATAAACAGTTTTTGAAAAATATTATTTGGAGCGATGAAGCAAAGTTTACGAAAAACAGAGTGTTTAACCGACATAATTCACACCATTGTTCCATAGAAAATCCTCAACAAGAATACATAACAAATTTTCAGGAAAGATGGTCTTTTAACGTTTATTGTGCTATTAGAGATTCGCGACTTGTATGTGTAGTGTTTTACCAGGAAAATTTAAACGGTAAAGTACATATTGTTTTAGTAATTCTTTTTCTTCTCGATGAACACTTTTTACAGGGGAACGATATTTAGCAATTGGATTTTTTTCTATGGGGTATGTAAAAGATACGGTCTTCTCCTATGCTCCTACTACTGAGGAAGATTGCAAAAGACGAGTATTAAATGCTCTAAATTCTTTAACTCCAGAGCAAATACAAAAGGCAACAAATGAAGAGTTTAAAAAACGCATTTTAAAATGCTTGGATCAAAATGGCCGCCAAATAGAACATTTATAAACAACCTCTTATGCTTTTATTTATTTTTCTTTAGGTAAAATATTGTTAGATAAAATACATTGTTCCATGTTTGTGTATCTTTTATACATTATTTTTCAAAAAATGTTCTTGCGCTGCCATTTTTGGCAACTAAAATGTGCAAAAGCATTTCCTGCTTTCTAAGTACTAAGATATTAATTCCATAGAATTGATTAATATAACAAAATATATGATGAAAAATATCGCCAGTTCTTCGAAGAAATCTATTACATTCGCCATAAATAATTATCATTTTGAGATAATCTTGATTTGTAAAGTTTCGATTAACCCTCATAAATAACTACAGTACGGGAATTGCAATCTGCGTAGAATTATCTACATTTGACGTTTCGTAAAAATAACCAATTATTCTTTTGTTAATGTATCGGACAAAAGCTACTTGATAGTAGCAAATGTTATTATGTTACTGAACTAGTGCATTTTCTCTTTTAATGCAAATAACTCAAAAACGGCTTACAATAAATGGATTGTTGTAATTACATACCTAAGGTATTTTTTTCCATAGAATCGATTAATATAACAAAATATGGTAGGTTCCATTTAAAAAAAACGGAATATTTGACATTTGATTAGTCAAATTATAAAATGAATTTTCTAGCACCCTGTACATTGTAACCAGATTTTCTTTGCACGTAGAAATAATATCAAGTATTATGAATGTGATTGCAAAAAAACAATTTTGTAAGTTCGTTCAATTTCTAGTTATTCCAATTTATGTGACAGCGTGCAAATGTCAAAAATTTACTAAAAGTCAAAATATCTCGAAAACGGCATTAGATAGAGGTATGGTTGTGTTATAAAAGTTCACATAAAATTCGACAAGGAATTCAGAAATGCATAAATATACAGAGTGTTCTATTTAAAATAACGATAGTAATACCGACTTCCGGTATAACCGGAAGTGCTAACGTATCGAAACTATTTTAGACGTGTAGGGCACATTCGATAACCTCCTAGTGCAAATTTTTAGCTTCTTTCTACCATTGGTCTTCCATATACAGGTGACCTCCCACTTAAAAAAAACACCCTGTATATATCTTCAGCTGCCACTAAATTCTAACAACACACGAACAATTTTCTGTAAATTTCTACTCTAATATCAATTGCCACCGAACTTTCAGAATTTCGAACAATATAAACAACAATTTTCTACGAAAATACACTTTAGCTTTGCAACTGATCTTTATTTCGTCGAATCCTATCCCCTGAAACACCGCCAAGATTGGTTTTGGCGCATCGTTAATGGCGATAATACTGTTGGACTTAAGAGGAAATTTTCTAATCATTTTGAAAGCTATACATTTTTTAGTATTTGGTTGATACCACCTCCAAAATTGCCTTTGACGCGTATTTGCTAGGGGTTGCTACTTCTATAGTCTTGGGTATCGTTTAACTCTTACTGCATCTTTCTTGTTCTTGCTTAGAATTGACATCGATTTTTTGCATACAAATTATACTGATTTTTTTTGCCTACTAAGTTATGATTATTATAATAGCAAATGTTCAATTAAAACCAGCTTGAATGTATATTAATTACTATTTACATGATATTTCGATGCTCATGTTTTAATAGCATTCCCTTACAAGTTACAGTTTCCGCAAACAATTTTTATTTTATTTATTGTTAATTGTATAATTTTATTAATATGTTGTACACGAATCCACTAGATAGGTGTTATGCACGCAATGTATTATTTCATAACCTTTATATAAAGTATCCTTTGCTTTAAATTAATATTAGAAAAATATCAACTGCAAAACTATAAGACAAGAAGAACATATTAGTTAAAAATGAGAATATTTATATTTTGCATTTGCGTACATTTTGCCATTTCTCTTGAGGTATATAACAGAATAGCTTTAAAAAATATGCTTTAGGTTAACCTATGTCGTAGAAACAGCTACCCCGATTAATAAAGGCGGCACATTTGGAATTATCATCCATCACAGACTGTAAAGATGAGAAAATCATTCCTCCTGATGGTTTGCAGTGCCAACTAAAACTTGTTGGAAATGGGCCCACAAAAGCCCTTGACGCAACTGTGACTCTTCCATTTGACCTTGATGATAGTATAATGGTAAGCTGTGAAAAAGCAATTTTTATAGTTATTTAATAGGTTTACACAAAACCAACCCATAGATTCAAAAACATTTTCGGCCAACTGTCCACTTTTCAAGACATATTTTATAACGCCCCACTCCCCTTCTATACAGTTTTGTTTTTGTCATAAATAGCAACTGTTGATACATTGCTACCACTAAATTATTGAAAATGCGGTAACCAATATGTAGCGGCTCCGTGGCTCGATTTGTATTCGCGTCACTACTGACTACAAGGTCACGGGTTCGAATCTCGACACGTGTTACGCGCTGATTGGCTATCACGAATTAATTTTGAAAACAAAGAGGAATGCTTGTAACAAAAATCAAGGGTTTAATCTCGACTAGCTAGCGTAAGTTGTGTTTTTTTTTAAACTGGAGAGTTAATGAAGTAATGCTAAGATTAAAAGGGCAAAAATTAATCTTGCTGATAAATAATGTACCAAGTTTGATTCAAATATCTTACCTGTAACTGCGCACTTTCTGTTCTTCTCTCATAGGGCGCCAGACCATCGGTCAGGGACTGGTATCAAAGAACGGTCACCTCAATACTTCAAATCTCACTTTTCCCTCAAATCAAAATATGAACACTTATAAACAATTACTGAAATAGTTTTACTGAGTTTAATCTCCCAAAATTATTAATCATCCGCGGTCAATTATGTTTTAAACAAAAGAATTTAATGTTCGCCCACAAATTAACTAACCAATTAATCTTAATGCAAGAAAGAAACGGTAATTTCGATGGAACAAAAGCTCCCCTTTTACAATATGTGTATATGGTTTTCAGAACTGGTGCTAGTTCTAAATATACTGACGCAAGGTGGTGCAAGCTGTGTTCTAACTGGTGCACATACAATTTTTTGAAATTGAAAGAGAGGGGGGATTTTTTTATCGAATCCCCCCTCATAAACAAATTACCGCAAGTGTTTCTCCAGGATTGTGCATGTGTATTATTTTGGTGGTACAAGATGGTGCAAGACTTGTACTTTCTGGTACATATGCTACAATTCGATCAAGCTTTTGAAGGGAAGCCAAGTTGACCTATTTAAAATTTCACCCCAGAACAAAGTTTACTTTAATGAGGATATTACAAAAAACGGTATGATGTATTTAAAACGGCACGAAGTCGATATGGGCCAAAAACGTCTGGATCATGAATGGTGTAATAAAAATTAAATTTAATAATCAGTTGTCTTTAGCAACATCTAGTGAAGACATGGAACGTATCGTTCAGGCCGTATAATATAGATTCTCAGCTGAATTGGTGTCTATAATTGATGGTAGTAGAATAAAGCCATATCAATCAATCAATCACCAATCAGGGTATTCCCTTTCGGAGTAAACATCTCTCGGTCCCTACACACTTCCTTTACCTCTGTAACATTCATACGCTGATTTTAGCATGCTCTTTTATTCCTCCGAACCTCCTCTACTACATACAATCATCTTTTACGCGGTCTATCCCTTTACAGCTCTACCAGTCATCTTGCTTGCTTATATACGTTCTACTAACTACTAACTGTGCTTCGCTCGCTCAACCCCTTAAGGGTCACTTGCACCCCACACTCTGCTGTGATCCATTCAATCTTGTCTCTCAATGTTTTTCCGCACACACTTTTTAGGAACCTCCTTCCTGCGGTATTTATACGACTAGACGTCGCCGTGGATCAATGTAGGAAGCGTAAGTCTACGGATTCCAAGGTCCTGGGTTCGAATCCCGACACGGCCGACTGCTTGAAAAATGGCAGGTGAGCATTTTTCACAAAAATTACGCCCTCGTTCAGATGAGAGGTTAAATGGAGGTCTCGTGTGTGAGTGTTGTCACGCTCGTTAAAGATCCTTACATTGCCTGGAAACGGCAAGGGTCGGCAAAATTCTAAATTTCCAGGCAACAAAAAACTCGCCTCCTGGCGAATGTAGTACTTTCGGGTGGAGCATTGAAAATGTAAATGCACGGTATTTATACGACTAACATGCTTCTTCTACAAGACCCAAGTTTCGCTCCCATACAGAACGGTTGGCACAAACACACTGTTGTAAATAGCTAGCTTTGTATTTATACTCAATCCTTCATTCCTGTTCACTGCCCACATATTTCCAGACACTTTTCTTCTAGCTCTTGCTCTTGTTTCTATTTCACCATCCAGCTTTCCATTACTAAAAATTTCTACCAAGGTATACGAAGTCATTCACTTTCTCTATCGTGTCATTGTCCATTCTAAATGCAAAGTCATTAATTCTGCCATCTCGGTCAAAAATCATACTTTTGTCTTAATGACATTCATTTTCAATTGCATCTTTTCACACGCTTCTGACAGTCGGTCAAGCATTCGTTGCAATTCTTGTGACGATTGAGCCAACAATACTGCATCATGCGCATACAACAGCACACCGACATTTGTTTTATTCATTTTCACTCCTATTCCGTCGCAAGCTTGCCTGATACATTTATCTATAAATATATTAAACAGCCATGGAGACATCATACACTATTTTACACTTTTTACAATGTCAAAATATTGCCCCATGTAGCCATTCACACGTACATATGCTCTACTGCCTTTGCACATCGCTCTGATACATTTTATTAAGCACTTGCTTACACCGTATTCGCTTAGAGTTTTCCATAATTTTTGCATTTATACTTGCTGCTTTTACCTTTGTGTAAGGGGACAATGATTGAACTCTTCCAATCTTCGGTACTTTTGCTTGTTACTTAAGCATTTTACTTGTTATTCCATCTACACCTGCTGCTTTGCCATTTTTCATAGTTTTCACCGCCTTTCAGACCTCATCTACACTGCATTCGAACTTTATACTATTATCTACGTTTTTAACCAGTACTTTACTGCTATCTTCATCATCCACATAGTCATTTGTATCCTTCTTGCTACCACCATACAGTGTCTTAAAATACTCATTTCAACAGCTTTTCACACTCGTTTCGTCCCAAACAATTTCATTTCTACTGTTACCAACGCCATTCAGATGCCTATTTCCACCCTTCCTTGTCTTCCTTGCCCATTTCCAAAACAAGTTTTCATTACCTTCAAAATCACTCTGCATTTTTTCACCCTCCCTCCCTCAGTTGCTTTTTGCTTGCCTTCACTACTTCTTTCGCATATCAGCTTTTCTCTTTATATACTTCCTGAAGTTACTTTCTTAACTCAACATCTTTTTCTGCAATCATTCTCTTATACGCCACTTTCTTTTCCACGACAACCTTTTTGACCTCATCGTTTTTTGCGCCTCTGCAGTTTCCCGGCGTACTAAATCGTGCTACCCTTCATCCCCTTCCGGATTATCCGATGGAAGAATTTCTTTAGTAAATATTCCGCCGTGGTTTAAAAACCTTCCGTGTATTCGCCATTTGTTTTCTTTATATTACCGAGCGCGATTTTTTGTTGTTTTCCTCTAATTACGCGGTATGCGGTTCCCTAGGGTTCTTTCTCCGAGTTTCGCGTGCAGAATTCTTTAAATTTTTCGTTCGAGTTCCTTTTATTAATATTATATATTCGCGGTTACTCTGATTATATTCCATTCGCCGTTGTTCTCTTATTTCTTCCGAGGCGCGTTGGTACCGGTGTCTTAAGTTACGCGTTACTACCCGCTTGGTGGTTAGTTCCCGGGTCCACCAGGATACGCTGTCATTAAATGTTTTTTTTTCGCGGTATGGAGTACGACGATGCGTCTACCACTGCGTCGTTTAAATTTTCCGCGAGTGTTTCTACTTCGTCTGTCTCTCGGCAGTTAAATATCTCATTTTCAAGCGCAGGGATATTTTCGCCAAATTTTTGTTTAAACCGCTCCCAATTTGCTTTTTTATTACAGAACCGCGGAAATATAGTTAGCTGCTCGTTTGCGCTTGTTTTGGTTTCAACGTCCCATGTTATTAATTTATGGTCAGATAGAGTTTCCTCGTCCGACCTTAGTTTCCAATTACAAATCGTTTCTAACATTTCGTGCGAGACTGCAGTAATATCTATAAAACTGCTGCCTTTATGCCCCTCAAACGTAGGTGAATCATTAGTGTTTATCACACTAAGATCCCATTCCGTAAAAAGATCAGCAACCTGCCAGCCTCTTTCGCCTTCGATAGGGCTGCCCCATAGTGGCGACTTGGCATTAAAATCTCCCACGATGATTAGATTTCTATTTCTGCCGATTTTACGAATAATATTATCTACTTGATTTATCAAGTCTTCGGTTTGGGGATTTTTCCGCCGGGAATCGACTGGCGGAAGGTACGCGTTTATTACGTAGAACACATTTACCCATGATTTGATTTCGGTCGTCGTTAAAAATTCGTTCGATAAATTATTTAAAATTATTCCGGCGCACGCCCCATTATTTATTATTATCCCGCTACGCGGTCGTTCGCAATCCGTGTTTAATACGGCAACTTTCTCCCAAAACCTGTTTTTTTACGGCTATACAGGAGCGGTTCCTGTATAAACGCGATGTCGATATTATTTTCGGCAAATAACTTCACGAAGTTAGTTGTTGCGCTTTTACCTTTCCCGAGATTTAGTTGCGCGAATTTCATCTTCTTCCTTCTTATAGAATTTATTTTATCTTCACAGTCCATAATAGATGTTACGTGTGATTGCGTACTTCAACCGTAGGTAGCATCGTGGGGAATCTACTCGACTTGGCGTTGTGGTGCGTATCGATCTTCGCGCCACCGCCATTTCTGTCGTTTGCCCTCGCGCGAACCACACAGCAGGGGACTGCCTTCGGGCAATTCTTGAATTCGTGACCGACTTCGGCATAGTTACCGCACCACTGCACCTTCTCCCTGCACTCCATCGATCTATGGCCGTACTCGTAGCACCGGTAACACTGCGTCATCGAGAAGTGGTTCCGGGCCCATACTCTTCGCCACCTGAGGTTGATAACGTCAGCTAATATACGCCTTCGAAACGTGGGGGTCACTTCGAAGACTACGTTGGCAAAGGGATCTCTAGGGCCCTTCCGCCAAACCTGAACTTCTCCCTCAGGTGGTTTTGCAGCTTCGAATCGCCGAAACGGGGATTTTGGCTTGCGATCAACCGCACTAGTTCTTCCGCCTTCATCTCCGCCTCGACCCCGGAAGAACAACCCGTGGACGCTACTTCTCGGTGTTCTTCGCTACGAGCTCTTTGCAGTGCCCGCCGACCTTCGACTGCAATTTCTTGGCGTCATCGCGCCCTGTGCACTCCACTACAACACCGCCCCTACGTGTTGGACGAGCTCCGAGTACAACAATCCCGTCACAAGCGGGATCGACCTTTTTCTTAAGCATCGACATAACGTCTTTCTTTTCACCTGGCTTGGCGTCGACCCTGACTGCAAACGTAAGCGTAGCACTTGAAGCATACGAGACCTTGCACGGCATCACTAACTCCTGGCTCCGGGATCCCTGCTGTCCCGAAACAGAAATTACCCCCGCCGGACTTCCCCCAACAACACTAGTTCTCCCAGAATTCTCCAGCCAAAGTGTAAGCGGCCTTACAATGCTTATAAGCTAATTCGTCGTTTCGCGGATATCGTCCACGGCGTGACGAATCACTTTTATGTCCTCCACGACGATAGTGGCGGAGGTTGTCGGCACCTTCCCGCAGATGACCGCGTGCGCGTTCCTCATCTTAAACTTCAATTGCTCCAGCTCATCAAGTCGCTAGCGGCAACGCTACTGTTGTTGCTAGTCGACGTCTTACGCTGGCCTCTTGAGATAGAGGGCAATTTAGGTGCCACAGTCACAGCTGGAGGCCCCGACTTTCTCGACACGATCGTCGCAGACACAGGCTTCTTCACTACCTCGTCAACCTTCTCCTGAGTTCGTAATCTAATGTCCTTTAAAACTACCTTAAGCTGTTTCCCCCCAACAGCGTCCTCAACCACCGACCTAGCAGACTTCAACCGATCGCCTCTTTTCTTCCGTGGCAACGGCTTATCGTCCCGGTGGACCACCAGCTAAAGCTAACGAAAAAGAATAACCAACGAAAAAAAAGCAACTAAAAAAAAACGACCTGGCCGTTAAGACACTAAAAGAACGCAAGACTTTGGTCCAATAAAAATATTTGATTAAAGATAAACCGTAAACAACCCTGTATTTATTATTTAAATTTCGAACCGTCAAATTAAATTTCAAATTTAGCAAAAATACAATAAACACTAAACATCAAAATAACGACTAGAACCAAATAACACTACTTATTTATTTTAATTTTTTTTAAACCTCAAATCAATTTTAAATAAGTTAATTATTTGAAAATATTATTTATAAAATACTGTAATTTAAGTTATCTGTGGAAATAAACAAATAAAAACACGGACTATTGGAATGCGGTTCTGAAAACGTACTTACCCCGTGTTTACTCGAGCTTCAAGTGCTACACCACTAATTAAACTGAAAACTTGACTTTAAGAACGTTTAAGTACACGTGTATTTAAAATATGGAATATTTATATTTAATTTATTTCAAAATTTACTTAATTTAAAAGAGCTTAGATTTTGGTTTTTAGGTTGTTATTTTATTATACGCATAAAATTTTTACACACTTTTCTGATGGTTTTAGGCGGTCTTTTACACGATTTACGCGATTTTATTTTAAATTTATTAGAAACGCCTTTTAAATTATTTTGAAATTATTTTGGGGTGTTTGTTTATTAGTTTTTTACTTTATTAGCCCGAAGTTCAATTTACTTTATTTTTAAACGCAGATTTTAGTTTAAATTCAAAGAAAAACGCAATTTATTTGTTATTTAACGGATTAAATTATTATTTTTAATTTTATTTCACTGCCCTGTGTTTAAAACTTAATGCCGCACAATAATAAAAATAAAATACAATAAAAGGCAAAGTTTAAAATATAATAAAAATAATGGAAAACCTATATAAACACTTACTTGTAGCCTTGTATCCGGGAGCTTCGTAAAACACGTCCGCTCACTTCAAACGCTAACTAGAAAGTCCGGAGCGTTGGCAGCCGGAAATCCAAACGTTGAAAAAGCAATGTAAGTGTGTGTATAGGTTGTGTTTGTAAAATCTGCGTGTTTGTATGTGCGCGGGCTTGAAGGCGTGTGTTATGTGTGTGTGGGTAGGGTGGGTGGGTAGGTGAGGGTTGTGTGAATGTGTGTTGTGTTTCTGATGTTGATGTCCGTATTACGTTTCCCCTTTAGAACCAGGACCACCGGCAGCCGGATATCCTAGTCGTCAAAGAAGAACGCTCAACGGATTTGCTTTATCAGTCCGGACCATCGGTAACCGGAAATCCAGATGTTGAAAAGGCAATGTAGATGTGTGAATGGTGTTTTGTGTTAGTACAGTGTTCGAGAGGTGTTTTGTGTGTTTATGTGTGTATGTGTTTGTGTATGAAGTGTGTTTGAAATGTTAATTTGTGTTTATATTTGCCCAGGTTACCAAAAGGTTAGACACAAGAAATATTTGCCTTCTCTTCAAAAGGTTTAATATCATCCCTCAGCTGCATATAATTAGACCTGAATGAAGGTGTGCCTGCGCCTGTGTGTGTCCGTGTGTGTGGTGTGTGCGTGCGTGCATGCGTGTGTACGTGCGTGCGTGCATACGTGCGTGCGTGTGTGTATGTGGTGTGTGTGATTTTGAGTTTTGGTCTCTCTAATTAATGTATTTATAATAAATATTAATTTAGTAGCTGCGCCAGACATAGTTTAATAGTCGTCAGGGGTTTGGTGTAAGAACAGCATGAAACGGAACCACGCTTTGTAATTTGAATTTCATTTATTTGAATAAAAATGGCATTTATTATTATTATTATTACTACTATTATTATTCGAAATTTTCTAAAAGCATCAAACAATGAGGTTTTTTATGTACACATTATAGACATGTTTATTATTTTTTTTGTTCAATACTGAAATTTATTAAAACGTTAATATATGTTTTTAGGCGAGTAAACGTTTTTCGTTGAGGTGATCTTGATGTACATGAGTGTTTATGGTAAAATCTCGAAACCTTCAAAGGTTTATGTATTTTATTATTGAAGCATGTTTAACTTGATCAGTATTTATTCTCATTAAATTACAAGTATAATGCGCCAAGCGTGCCTTATTCTTTATTAATGTTCCATATAGTACACAATGGAACGCTTCGTTTTAATAATCTTCTTGTAGTAAAATATCTGTGTGACATAAAGTAATTTTGTCGAGCATCTCTAGCAATCTTGTTGCTTTCGTATTTCCCCACCTCTAACGGCGAGTCTTTGAATCGTCGCTATCGTTCGTTTCTCGTTTGTTCGTTAGTCGCAGCCAAACTATCAATTCCTCAAGATGTTTTCCAGACTAGAGGCTTGCGACCTTCGATTAAATTATTTGTGAGAGTGGTTCAAGTCATGGTAGACTTGAATAAATATCAATAACTTCTACTAACGGTTTGTAATTTATACATTTTACGAACTTAATTTAATTTTATTTCATTTATTTAGCGCGCCTACAAAAAACAATAGAAAAGTACAAGTGAGAATTTTGTTTTGTAAGTTGTATTGTTCTGTACAAGGATTGGAGATTGCGGACATGTGGTCGTGATTGCTGTTACCCCAAGAAATGGTTACGGCTTTCGAAGTTTGAAATGGTTTATGGTGTTGTTTGGAGCTGATGAAATTTTTGATGGGATTTGTCTATGAAAATCAGATGTAGTTTGGTTCGTTATTAAATTTAAGAAATTTTGCATGTGTTTAGAATGTCGTTAGTCTTTGATAAACAAACGGTCATATAAAAAACACAAAATTTGCTATCATGTTTATGACCATATGACCTGTTTCACTTTCGATTATTCTTAAACTGGTTTTATAAACCGCAGAAAGAAATTTTTGTTAGGTTAGGTTTATATATTTGTAGGCTTTGTTTACATTCGAACTTCAGATAAATTTCGAAGTATAGTTTCGACGTTATATTTTTTTGGTGATGTAGTAACATTATAAAGATATTTGCCGTGAAAGCAGATGCTTCGTGTAGCTTTCCTAAAATTCAAATTAAGCATTCTTCAATCTTGAAGTTAGCTTTTATTCACATATAAATTATAAAAACCTAGTATAAAAATTTAATTTCGTTTAGTGACAATTGCAAAGTGTTTACATTTGTGTTCATACAACAAATTTTAGGTTATGAAAATTTATCTACAAAATTTATATACAAAAAGTACTTGATAAGTAATAGCAGTAAACTTTTGTTTACTATTAATTTGTTATGTACATGGAAGTTTATTTCACTTCATTGCAAAATTTAAATACACGCTGCGTAATAATTATGAAACTGTAATCTACCTGATAAGATCGGCCCAGGATAGAAATGATAGTTCAATGCATTGTGTTTACAAATTTTTTTGATTAAATATTTAAAACAAGCTTATGTTTAGAGAGCAATCTTTTTCTTTAAAAAGACAAAATTTTGATTTTGTTATAAACATTATTGTTGAGAATTTTTTACATGTTAAAAAGTTATGAATTTTTAAAAGAAAGTTTTTTTACTTCAGTAAACAATTAGTTAAACTTTGAGACTTTTATTTTGGTCAAACGCGATCAAATCTGATAACATAAAGGTAGAATTTTTGAGTAATAATTTTGTGCCAATATCATATTGGATACCTATATATTTTTATTTTTGATACCTTTATAGAGCACAAATGATGTTCTACATTTATTTATTTAATCTTTGTAATTTCTTACAGGAGCTGCGTCTTATTTTTATAAGACAGAATTTTGTTAACGAAGGCGATCGTTTTATCGTTGGGTTTCTACGTCCGCCCTTTGAATTGTGCTTTGCTTTTATAGTGATTATCTCAGGACTTGGTGACGCCTATTTAACTTTGTTTAGTTTTTGTTCGAAAACAAAATTTGACTTCCCCCCCCCACTTCTTATTGCTCTACCCAGGAATATACCCCTAGCTATGTCGGAAGATGACCCTTTCTTCGATTCTCTGTGAAGGAAGCGGAAAATTTTTGTGCACTGGCGCCCATTTATAAAATTACGTTTCACTGGCGCGCATCCTACAAAAAAATACGTTACACTGGCGCCCATCCAACAAAAAAATTACGTTTCATTATTATTTTAGATGGAAACTGCTGCCTCCATTTGAATAGTTCTAACTTCTTTTTATTTCAGATATAACCTGTTCATCGTCAATCTTTTGTTACCTTATGGTTCTCACACCATCACTAGGATCACAACAACTAGTTTAGTGGTGCCTAATTTTAATTTGTTACATCTTAGTTTTTACAGTGAACCCCCTACTCATCGCTCTAACGCTGGAGTTAAGTCCGGAGCTAGTAAATACACTTTTATAATCTTAGACACGGGCAATGGTCTTTCAACGTAACATATCACTCCAAATATTTTTGATATTACTCGTTTGAACTTTGAAATAACATTTACGCGAACTTCGACGGCACGAAGCTGCTATTTCATCCGACATTTCCCGATTTCAATTTTGAAAAATAACTCTTCAAAAATTTGCTACAAATATAGCCTTTACGAGAATGCTATCACTCAGTTACGTATTTATCTGACTGGCAAAGAAAATTTTGGGTTGTGCTATTCTAGCTCGTGGCAGCAACAAGTGAGTCTTGGAAAAATTCTGAAAATAACCCAACGTTTAAGCCACTCCCAACTAACTACGCATGTGCACAACAAGAATTTAAATGGCGCTATCTCTAATACCTAGAATCTAACTGGAAATTTCTAGAGAATTTCCAAGTTGAATTAATAAGAATCCAACTCGGTGAACCAATGAAGTTGCTTTGTACAAGAAAGTATTATAATCATTAACAAAATACGAGGCTTGTTCAATTGAAACCATTCTTTGAACAGGTTAGCCTTGGAAACAATTGTAATCACTCAGCTGACGTTTTGCAACGTTAGTGGTGTTTGTAAACTTCCCACTGGTCAGTTTCTCTCGTATATATTTAACAGCGATTTTAAATATTGTGACTTTGAAATGACGTTTGTTGTTAACAATCCGACCAAATGTGATCAGCGTGCGGTCATTCAATTTCTGTGTGCTGAAGGTTTCCAACTATTGGAAATTCATACACGAATGCAAGCAGTGCATGAAAACGCATGTTTTGCGTATCCAACTGTCAAGGAATGGCGTCGAAAATTTAAGAATGGATGCGAAGGGACGAATGATAAGCCGCGACCAGGTGCAATGTATACTGCGTCGACAGACAGGAATATGGCATGTGCGGAAAGCCTAAATAGAGAAAATCGTCGAGTTTCCATAAGAATAATTTCAGAAAATGTTGGTGTGGGTATCGGATCTGTTCATAGCATTGTATACAAACTAGGCAACAGCAAAGTTTGTGCGCAATGGGTTCCTCGCCTTTTGTCAGAGAACCAAAAAAGCTTGCGAATGGGCTATCTTTGCAATACCTCACGGAATACAGACAAAATGGTAACAATTTTCTCTCTTCAGTAATTGCTGGTGACGAATCTTGGTGTCATTATTTTGAACCATCCAGTAAACTGTCATCGATGCAATGAAACACGCAAATTCTTCGCCACCAACGAAGTTTAAAGTTCAACGTTCTGCCGGTAAGGAAATGTTGATATTTTTTTCGACCATGAAGGACCCTTGTTGATAGAATTTACAGAACCTCGGGTGCATATCAACGCAAACTTGTATAATGAAACTTTGAACAAGCTCCATCAAGCAATAAGACGAAAACGCCCGGGGAAGCTTTCACGTAGTGTCATTCTGCTTCACGACAATGCTCGACCTTATGTTGCTAACGTAGTGAAAGAAAATCTACAGTGAAAGAAATGAAGGATATTAGAACATCCACCCTATAGTCCCGATTTATCGCCTTGCGATTTTCACATCTTTGGGCCACTAAAAAAAGCGTTAAAAGGTAACCGTTTTCAGTCGGACAAAGAAGTACAAAACCCAGTGAAAGAATTCTTCGAACAGCAGCCAAAAAATTTCTTTAGGCAGGGTATACATAGGTTGACGAAACAATGGGATACGTGCCTTAATCGTAGTGGTAATTATTTATAAATTTAGTTGTCAATAAATTTTGCCTGAACCAAAGATGTGCTTCAATTGAACAAGTCTCGTAATATAAATGATATTCTTCTGACCATCACCAATTTAACTAAATATACGGGGAATTCAGTTTAATCAACATGAATCTCAATTCGCTAAGATTGTACAGTTTCCAACAACTGTTGTTTCAATTTGTTTTCTAACATATCTGCTTCTAAACCTTCAAACGATAACTTAACAGTTCTAAAAATTGCATTGGATTTGATAATAAATATTCAACTAAAAATTCACGGAATTTGGTGTTGTTCCGATAGATTCTTTAGAACCAAGTGTTTCATGCATATAAATCAATATTTATTTTTCAGTATCGCTGTTCCTTCAAAAAATGGATTAATGACGCATGGGTGCCTATTCCTTTTAGTCTATCTGGTAGTGTTTGTAAACACGGTCCGAAATTCCTTCCAGGAATATGGGAAAAACTAAGTAAAGCTCTGAATGTATCACCCCAGTGTCCCATTAAGCAAGTAAGTAGAACTACGATAATCTTTTACATTTTTATTTAAATCAGAGAAGAATGAATTTAAAAATAACTGAATGATAACACAAATTCTTAGTTATTTTAGTAGTAAGAAAATATTTTAAGATTCTAACACCGACTAACGAACAAAAGCGATTACATATCTAGTTAATTAGCTTTGAAATTTGGAACCTTCTGCATAATATTGTTACGAACTACTATTAGGCAACCCGTCAAACACACAAGCTACATAACCCAAGTGCATTCTCCAATCAAGAATGTTTAAGCACATACCAGAGTATTATCTATTTAATTCAGGGTATATATAAGACCGCTGATGAAGTACAGAGTTTGTCTATATCTAAACGTCGAATATAAATTACATTATGTAAAGTTAATTAGTCACGCGTTTGAAAATGTAAGAGTAAATATAAATTTGGCTGTTGGAACGTGTATATTGTACCGCCAGCTTGTAGACACATAAATAGACATAAGTGTAATAAATAAATTATAGTAGTGTTTAGTGTTGTTGAAAAGCCTTATGGTTAAGAATTTAGTTTAAGAAGATATTAGTACTTGTAAAGAACATTAATGTTATAGTTATTATTTGTTTTAAATTAGTGAAACGCGTTAATATTAGCCCGCTGCACTGATGTCAGGCTGTGTGGGGATTATAGTGATTAATTTAAAAGAAAAAATACACAAGTTTAAAGACATTTAAGTAGTTTATATATGCCTGTTACAAGAAGCTAAAGTAAAATGGACGCAGACACTTTAATGAATTTTCTTAAAGATTTTAAATCCGGTATGGAAGAGAGGTCGGCTAAACTAGAAGTAAAACTTAGTGAAAATGCTGAGAAAATGGGAGAAAAGTAAAGTGAAAATGCTGCGAAAATGGAAGAAAAGTTAAGTGAAAATGCTGCGAAAATGGAAGAAAAGTTGAATGAAAAAACAGCCACGTTAGGACAAAGATCAATGGAAAGCTCCATTGCATTGAAAGAAGAATAGGTAAAAATAGTTGAGCAAAAGTTGTACAGTAAATTGGTGAAAATGGAAGAATATATGATTTAAGATTCTCCAACCACCGTAAAAAGACCTCTTTGTTTACACAACAGCAATAATGATGCTTAAGATTAAATTTAGATTCTAAAAGTGTCTCGTAAAACTAATAAATACTTACAGCCGAAAAACCTAGACCTGTGTGAAATTTATAACTTGTATGAGGGCTTAAGTAAGCTTCAATTATCAAATTGTCTGTCACCGTTAAGTCTCCAAGGTGTAGTGAAGATTGACAATAATTTCATTTAATGCAAAGTCACCATAATATATATATATATATATATATATATATATATATATATAATGTTGGGGGACGACAATATTGTGTGAAAACGATCATGGTCAAAGCGCGGTGAAGTAGCTCAAACGGTGGCCAAACCAGAACTGACGACCAGAAAGGTTCTGCTGTACATTTGGTGGACTGGAAAGGAATCATTTATTATAAGTTTATGAGGTGCTTCCATATGGCCAAACACTAAATTCGGATCTGCACTATCAACAACTGGACCGTTTGAAGATAGCGATTGACCAGAGACTGCCAGAATTGGTCAACAGAAGAAGTGTTGTGTTTCATCAAGACAACGCCAGGCCACACACGTCTGTAGTGATTAGCCAGAATCTCCGAGAGCTTGGTTGGAAAATTTGTATGCATCCACTATATAGTCAAGACCTGGCACCAGGCGATTACTACTTTTTTCTCGCATTGCAAAACTTCCTGAGTGATAAGAAATTGACATCAAAAGAAGATTGTGAAAATCGATTGCTGGAGTTTATCACCAATAAGAACTAAAACTTCTATGAGAGAGGCGTTATGAAGCTACTTATAATGGCAACAAATTATAGAATAAAACGGTGCATATTTGACCCAAATCGAACAATTCGAAACATGTTAAATAAAGTCTTCAAGTTCACGCAAAAATAATGGATTTCTTTTTCCACAACCTTTTATAATATATAATTTTATAATATATGGTGGAGTTGGTTGAAGTCTAGACAGGTTAGTAGAATTTGTGGGGCACGAATTAATTCAGATTTATTCACAAAAATTATGTCGCCCAAAATTGGAGCACGATTTTTGTGCTTTCTTTCAGGATAATCCAGAGAATAAGCACAGAAATAATGACGCCCAAATAGTGGGGTAGAAATTAGTTAGTTCAATCACAGGAAATATATATATATATATATATATATATATATATATATATATATATATATATATATATCCTGTGATTCCTGTGATTGAACTAACTAATTTCTACCCCACTATTTGGGCGTCATTATTTCTGTGCTTATTCTCTGATTATCCTGAAAGAAAGCACAAAATCGTGCTCCAATGTTCGACATAATTTGAATAAATCTGAATTTTGCCCACATAACTTGTCTAGACTTCAACCAACTCCACCAAATTGCTTCTTACTGCTTTCCCAAACTGATCTTCCTCGGCTATCTCTGTGCACTACCTCCTATGATATACTTACCCCAACTACACATTCTTTCAACACCTTTATATTACACACAACAAAATACAAAAATAAAATAAAATCCTTGGGAAAACAAACACCCTTTTATTCCTATGACATAAATGATAATTCAGACCATCTCAATATGTACACTTTTATATTTACAATAAAACATTTCACCCTTTTATTCAATCTAAATTGTTTATGAGTTATTACACTTCAACATTTTTATTTCAAAGTAGATGAGCCTATCGTGAAACCCTAAATTTACTTTTCCTGATCTATGATTAACTCAGTATAAACCTTTTTCCCAGATATGCATAAAATATTGCATGGTCAAATTACTCTAAAGACCCATTTACTCTTTACATCAAAAATTATTATTCCTGTTTTTACCCAGTCAAATAATAATAGAAAATTGTCTTTTATATACGGTAATCAAATTACATTTTAGTTTATAACATTTTCACACAGTTTTATAACACAATACCAGCATCACAGTTCAACAATAAAACAAAACTCGTTACCTGATATGTTTTTTTGGACGCACCATCTTCTTAGATGACCTCCACCAAACTCACGTTTTTGGGTTTCCCCCAATTTCTCACTCCTACATGGACAGCAACTCCATCTCAATTCGTTCATTCAGTTTCCCCAGTTATTAGTGGATGCTTTCCATACTACCATGCATCCAAATCCAAATGTTGTCTTCGTCTCAATTTAACGTGCCACCAGCACTCTCGTTCAAGAAATATTTGGTTCGCTTACCTCAGTAGCATCATATTCTTACTCGTACAATTATTTATAATAATTTATTTTCAGCCCGTTTAGCTTGTTAGCACCAACTCGTGCATTTATAACACTTGTAAAAATATACGGCGGACTGCACCATATTGCGCTTTTAATTTTAAATTAAGATGTCTTTTTGATGCTACTTAGTGTACTCGAAGCGAATCAGAAAATTAAGTGATCTCTTCCACCCCTGGCAAGAGCTTTTATAATCTTCAAACCCTTTCTCTGTTCACGTATTTCCACTGTCTTCGCTGAACTATTGCACACGCCACAAACAATTCTCCAAATTCCTGAACTCAAAACACAACGAACTTTTAAAACTCAGAATTTCTCCCGTTCCACCATAGCTTTACCACAAAAAACTATCTACCAGTTGCAACCGTCAAAAAGTACTCAGAAAATAATTCCTTTCCATTTACTCTAACAACCTCCAAACACGCCCATTGTGCCTGAGTCTCTATTCTCCTTGCCGTCATGCGTTGATAAGCACTATTTTCTGTCTCACTCTTGTTTTCCTATTTTCATAGAGCCCCACTATTGCCCTGCTGTTACGGTCACTGCTCCATCGTTAAATATGCACCTTGAAAATCAATACCGTCGACAAATATTTTGCATCTTTGTTTCACCTCTTTGTTTTTAAAATATACTCGTTTGTATCGTGCTTGAAAAATGCTTTTCCTTACCAGCTGATGTATTCTCTATTTACCCTAGTTGCCGTCTAACGATTGTCTGTCCTTTAAAGTTATTGATTTTTACTTCAAAATAACATACTGTTCGTTAACCTGGCCTTTCCGTTGTACAATACCTCAAATTGTTATCGTAACGTCTTCTAGCTTTCATATAAATATTTATTTACTTGCAGCTTTTATTTCTTGAACTCCTCGACCGTTTTGTTATGTTATTTTGTAGTCTCTACGAATTAAATGCCTGCTAAAGAATACACTCAAAGTAGAAAGCTTTTATTTGTCAAATTAAAATATTTGTAGGGTTAGGTTATTAATATTCACCATTAATGGCATTATTGTATTTTTTAATCTTTAATAATTTTAAAAGATCTAATTAACAATATACACCACGGAATTTTAAATTTGCTTAAAAATGCATTGTTCCCGCTTGGTGGCAATGTTATATAGCATATTTGAGTTATTATAATTAAAAGATTTGTTTTTTCTAGGGTACCTATGTCCTTAAGGGTTTCACGGCGGAGCCAAGTGATGTTCGTATTCCAGCAGCATTTGCAGGAAAATATTTGGCGGCAACAACTATATTAAAAGACAATAAGCCACTTCTATGTAAAGAAGGTGAAGTGAACATAATTTCTGGTTAATTATTGCTATTAAATTTCTGTTTACCACAGATAATTTATGTTAATTACGTATGTAATAACTAATTAGCAGCTAGTTGAAGTAAAAAAAAAATACTTTTATAGTGGTGTCACAAATTATTATGCTGTAGTATTTGATTTGCGCTTACATTACAGATGTGAAATAATAGTAAAACCTGCATATGCTTAAAAATTTGTTTTTACTGTTTGTTGTTGAGTTTTCGAAAATCTAAGCCTAATAATACGACTCATGTATGGCGAAATAAAGAAGCGAAAAGAGTAAGTTGATGAGTGGCCAATTTATATACGGAAAATCCTAATAATAGTGGTCTCAGAGGTAGAACAAAAGATGTTCAATGGTTTGATTATTTGCAAAAAGTGAAGCTTAGACGTCATTAAGTTTTTAAGTCAAAACACATAGAAGTAGGGCCAACCTGAACTGTATGCGAAAACCTCCATAGGAGGAGATCATTACAAGATGGCTGTGTGTGATTAAGCATTAGCATATTGGTACAGCAAATTCATACATTTGACAAGTCGTGCAGTTATTAATTTTAAACACCAGAAATCCTTCACATACATAACCAGCTGGTCAAGTGGGGATTAGCACCTTTCATAAGGAATTTGTCAAAAACCAACACATTTTGCTCTGCTTTAGTGAAATAAAAATAATGTGTAACAAACTTGAAGAACAATTGGACGATTTAGAAGCGTATTCGCGTCGTAACTCTTTCCTGGTGCATGGTATTACGGAATGGTCCAATGAGAACTTTTACGTGGTTATAGATAATTTTTTTAAATATGCGCTTAGAATACCTAATTTTGTATTTTCAAATAACATAGCTGATCGTGGGCATTGCATTGGGCTTCGTCACAATTCTGGTTCCAGACCGATTATAATAAAATACTGATTAATAACTTACTGCATGAAAGAGCAAAATTTACAGTTATTTGTTTTATTCTCTTTCTCAGATCTGTTGAAAGATTACACATGAAAATTTAACGTAGTTATTTAGCTAGTTGTTTTACAAATGTTCTACAGATTTTTACGTATTCTTAAAGCACAAACAAAGCAGGGTCATATTGAAACAAAATTTTATATAAAGTGTTATTTAAACTAGTATTTTAAACTGACAAACAAACTAATATTACGCTAGAAAAAACTAGGTCAAAGTTAGAATTCTTACAAATGTTCTGACAAAGAATTCATTTTAATAACAAAAAAATTACAAGTTCATAAACTTCATCAAGCGTGTTATAAACGTCGTATCTGTTCGAAATTTTTCAAAATATCATTTATAAAACCTCCAAATTTTCACGTCAGCAAAGACACAATTAATCTAACTACAAAAATTTAAAGTAAACACAGACTTACCCCAGGTATAACAAAATGTTAAAACTTTCATTTTAAGTAGTTATCCTAGGTCAAAACGAGTATTCCTTCATGACACAGAAAACTCCATCTAACAGCAACCTGTATCTTGTTTATATAGGAATACAAAATTTCATATCGTTAAAGTCAAACGATTCTGTTACAAATTATTATCAAAATCGATCAAAGTTACCAAATAAGTTATCGAAGTTGATCTAATAACAGAAAAATAAATTTATATTAAATAACGAAAGACTAACATACCATTAAGGAGTTTTGTCTACAACAAAAATGATGTAGACCAGGTCATCGTTTCACTTAAACTAAGCGCACCTCCATGCTATCGACCTATTTTCGTCGGACGTCTTGTAAAGGCAAGAAAGTTTACGACGTTTCCGAATCTAACCTTATCAAACGCATTACATGCGCATGAGGTAAAGGACCAGTTCTTATACTAGATCAATGATGCTAAGGGACAAATATAATAAATCTTACAGTTTTCAAACCAACTTAATATTATCGAACAAAAATAAATACGTTAGTGTATTAATACGAATTGAACAACCTTGTGTAACTATAATGGGGATTTAATGTAAATAGTTAAGCAGTATTACGGTAAATTAAATCTTTTAAAGCAAAACTAAACTTAGACTGCATCATCTAATCAAATTATAAGGACGGAATTAATTTGTTACAATAGATGTATAGTTATTAACGTTATATTTCTCAACACACATTTGTTTATCACATCTAAAGAAACGTGAGATTATCTTAATAAACACAACGAATTGTGGTTTGAATTCAGTGGTTAATTGCAATCCTATTTATTTTTATCAAAATTTCTGAAAAGGTATTAAGAACTTTGTTAGCTAATAGAGATTAATTATACACCCGTGTGTAAATTCGTTTTGATTCGTCAAAAAATGTTTTAAATGATCCAAGTAAAATTGATAATTTTGAGACTAGAAATTCCAAACTAAAAAATACTTACCTTGAACTCGAAAAGGTTCAAAACGCGATTATGAACGTAATCTTACGAATTTCACTCGATCAAGGAGTTGATATGAAACCTCTATTGTCTTTTGAAGATCTATATTTTTAAATTAAAGCAGTAGCGAAAAGAGTTTTTCCTACTGTAGTATCAACTCCAAGGTCGTCTCAAATTTCTAGTAGCAACCTTCCAAAAATTACCCCCCCCCCGGGTTTGACAGTTCGCAACGAAGCTGAAAAGTTTTTTATGATAGTTATCGCTCTTTGATTTATACAAATCAAAGCCTAACTAAAATTGAAAAGTTACTTCACTTAATTAATGCCTTATCAGGACCGGAACTAAGTACTGCTAAAAGTTTACCATTAACGGAAATAAACTATGATATTATCTGGGAAACCTTGCTTGCGAAATATGAAAATACAAGAATATAGGTGATTTGTTAAATAATATGCTTGCTTCTAGGCAGTTTAATGCGGTTGTTATTTAAATTATCTTTTTTATTATTCAACTTCGTGGGAAAAATATTGTATTATTTAAATATTAACCAAAAACATTAAACTAAACGATTAATATTTTAAGGTAATATTGTTACTGCATAAGAACTTTTGTTAGACCTTTAATAAGATAAATTAATTTTTTTTGAAACAAACTATTCAAACCTTTCTAGAAAAAATAAATTTATTTTTGTATATTAAATAATTGTTATTAATAAAAATTTAAAATTTGATTTTTTTTAATATTGTTTAGTATTGTTTTATTTATTGATTTATATTTTTTGTGTGCTGTATTTCTTGTGGGATAGTGAGGGGACCTGGTAAGGTAAAAAAATGTCAAGGGTCGCACAGTGGGTTAATCCGGCGCTCCTTATGAAACATACAATGACAAAATTGATGTTCGTTTTTGACATACTGTCAATTCAAAACATTGAAGGCTATCATCATTTTTACGGACACTACTCAATAAAAGAAATAGCAATATTTATGTGTGTAATTAAAACGCTCAAAATAAACACCTCATTTGATAATTAAAAGGAAAATTGTATGTATAACTGAAGAAGATGCTCATCTTGTATAAGAAAAATATTTAGTTATGTAGTAGCTTTAAGTGTTGTTCGAAAAATTCGTTTGGCTAGAATTGGATACCTTCTTTTGTAAAAATCATAGGGTGATTGAACCGGTTTGCCGGACAATACCACTTGTCGAACACTTTCCACAAACAAAGAATAAAATAGCAAAACCTCTATCTATTTCACCTTTTCCAACTTATGATGTGTTGCATACGTTATCTCGCTCTTAACTGGTAGTCTTGTCGCAGCTGTTGGTAACCAAAAAAGAAAGAAAATAGATTCAAAGATGGTCGAGGTTTAGTGTGTGCGTCATTTTACAACCTGTTCAACAAAAACTGTAGTGGGAAGTGCTTTAAAAAATAGTAAGTAAATATTGTGAAAACTATATTCTTACCGCGATATCATTTTTTAAATGATTAGATTACGAGTAGCGTCAATTGTCTGCATAAAAGACGTTCCTTATTTGAGTTTTAACCTCCAAAATTGGGTGTCCGGGAAACTAATACCAGTAAACTAAGTAAGAACTATTTTCGGACACCGTGTCTGAAAAGCGATATCTGGCGCAAAATTTGTATTTATCTTTGTTTTACACTTGCAATAGCTTTGTTCATGTAGGCCTTACTTCCATTACTCAATTATATATAAAGAATAAGGTGACCAGTTTTCGGACGTCTTTTTCTTTGCTTAACGAGGTAGACGTAGCACTCGTTTCTTGGGGCGTCCGAAAAACGGTAGTTTTTAGACGCATTAGACTTATTTACAGTAGATGTATGTGATTTTCATTACGTGCAAAGGTGTCCGAAAAATACCGTTTTCCACAAGGATTCATGTTTATTTAAAATTAACCAAATTCAACGATATAAATCCATCATAGGCACTTATATACTTAAGACTTACTCCAATGCTTCACTTCAAGCAGCCCTGCAGGCTATTCGAAAAACGGGAATAAGTTTAAGAAAAGCCAGCAAAACTCTATGGTAGGTATCAACCAAAAATAGTACCCATATCTTATGGAAATTTGTTCTGTAAATAGTCATCCCCAGAGTCACCGTGCATGATAAATTTACTGGAAAATCTCCAGCTAAGAAGAAGAAAATCGGACCGCCACCATTGCTAACTGTGGAAGGTAAGAAGAAATTTTCAGACTGAGTTATATGTATAGCAAAATGTGGCTTTTCGATCTCAAAAACCGATCTTGTGGAAGTTGTGGCAAAAATTACAACAGATACCGGTAAATCAAACTCCTTTCCTAACGGCGAACCTGGGATTAGATGGTACAAAAGATTTCTGAAAAAACCCGAAATTTCCCAATGGATGGCAGAGAGAATTAACAAAGTGAGGGCTTTAGTAACTGAAGAATCTATTCTATCGTGGTTCTGCGTTTTGGGAAAATATCTAAAAGACAACAATTTTCAAGATGTGTTAGAAGACTCAACAGAATATTCAACGGAGACGCGGTTGGAAAATGTTCTACGCGATTAAGTCCGGCGATGAAAAGGAAAATATCACCGGCCTTATTACTTACAATGCATCAAGAGCAAAATGTCGTCTTTGGTAGTATTTCCATGTAAGGCCTCCTAAAGCTTTTGTGGAAGATGTTCCTAGGAATTGGGTTATCGGAAAATCAGACTCGAGTTAGATGACAAGGGAAGTTTTCTTCGAGTACATTTCAAATGACTTTAACTGACAAAGAACGAATTAAGGCGACTTGTTTTGTTATTAATAGATGGCCATAAATCACATATGACTCTACCGTTAAGTCAGTTTTGCGAACAACACGATATTATTTTTTACGCTTTACCTCCAAACACGACACACATATTGCAGCCGGCAGACGTGAGTGTGTTCAAACCCATGAAGGAAAAATGGAAGAATATGGTTAAAAATTGGCAGAAACGTCCTGAAAATTCGAATCAAATAATCACAAATATCAATTTCTACAAAGTATTTGACGAGACAGTGCAAAAAACGCAAATGCAGTCATATTGTAAAAGGCTTCCGTAAATGCGGATTATATCTTTTTAACCCTGATAGTGTAGACTACACAAAATGTGTTAAACATTTCCTTGAAAAAATTTATGAACAAAAAACTGTTTCGGCAAATACATCAGAACAAACGTTAACCGTAAATGATTTTGATGCTGCTAGGAGAGTAATTGAATCAATTTCCAATGATTTGAAAAATTATGGTGCCAATGTAAATATTGTAATCAACGAAATTGACTTTCACAAATCACTCTTTAAAAACAATTTTAATAAGATTCAACCATCCACTTCAACAACTACTTCAGCAGATTAGGCTGTGAATATTGCTGTGGGAGATATTGTTTCTATGGACCATTTAACTTTGCTACCCGTCGATATAATAGAAATTGAATAGGGTATGCTTTTGCAGTTTGGGAATAATTCGTGGACATGTAATAAAAACTCATTAGAAAACTTTCCTCAAATCAACAACGCTGGGGATGAAGAAGTAACTGCAAATGAAAGTAAAATTGTATCAGAAAAAAAAGATCACATTGAAACTATTGAAACTGATGAATTTTATCAAGACAAAATTGTAACTTTAACAGAAAATGAAGAAGAAAATCTAAATGGAAAAAAAAACTGGGGAGAAATTGAAAAACGAAATTAAAAAAAGAAGGCAATGAAAACGAAGCAGGTAATGAAATTGAAAACGAAAGAAAAACTGAAGGCTGCAAAAAAGCTTATACAGAAATAGAAAATGACAAAAAAAATGGAACAGTAATTGAAAATGACACAGAAAATAAGAAAGAATATAAACAAGCAAACCAACAAGATAATAATAAAAAGTGAGACTGAACCTGAAACAGAAAGTTACACAAAAAATGAACAAAGAAGCTTAGTTCTGGGCAAACAGACTAATAGTAACACAACTGTTATATTACACAATAATATAGATGATAGTACAAATAGTGACAGTAATGGTGCTCTTAAAGCGTTTAATAATTTAAATTAGTTTAATTTGTATCACTCTTATGGTACGCCTATGAATGCAAATGTTTTCTACGTTCATGATCGGTAGTCTTGTCTTCGGACGGCTCCGTCAGAGTTCAGTAACAGTTCATGTTCAGTTTTCAGTGTGGCAGGACGTTTCTGCTACATAACAAAAGGTATTATTTTTTGTGTAAATAGTTTTTTTCATGTTAATAAATAAATGTAGTGTGTCAATTGCTATTCCTTTCATTAAAAAGGCTGAGTTTATTGGTATTACAGTCCCCAGTATTCTCACGGCATGCTACACAACCAAGTAGATAATTCCACATCAAGCAACCGACCAGCGCATATCGAAGGACAAGGTGAAATAATCGCTATTTATTTCCGATAGCTTTATTAGCCGCCCTACAGTTGCAAAGGCTCAAAATGAAGAAAAACAAAGGTGTATCGCATGGAAATAAAAAAGTCAGTAAGTCGAGTAACAAAGAAGAAGAAAAGACGATCACTCTTGACCCTTTTCAAAAATACCTGACATTCCCAGAAGCATCTTTAAAAAAAAGCATGACTGTCGCGTAAAAGAAAAACTACCCAGAGCAATATCATCAGCGGCGTGGAGAACTTATGTATTATGCTCGCATGGAATATTAAAAAAAAATATGGCAAAAGCTAATCTAAAAAAATTTAAAAAGAAAACCCAAAAAAGAAAAATGGAAGGAAGCAAACAAAACCAACAAAAAAGTCAAAAAAGAAAGCGGCAGGTATGAAAAACAATACAGCGCTCGACAAGCAAAGATAAAGTTTTATGCACTCTCTCTGAAAGAGCTTTTCAGCGATGCCGAAGATGACGAAAACAAAAACATAGGTTGTGATAAATGCTCTCTGTGGTATCATCTTAAATGTACTGATATGTCAGACTTGACGTACAATAATGCAGCTCAAAAAGACTAAATATGTGACAAGCGCCGATAAAAATAACTACCTTATTTGGTTAGTACCTTACTGTACGATGATCTATTCTAACGTTAAGATGTATAATTTAAATTTTGTTGGGTAGGCATTGTAATACTAACTGAAGTAAAGTTATACTCCTGTTAACGTTCTTAACGTTATATTTAGATGCTTTTTGTATAGATAAGTGTATTCATTTCTTATTGATTTCTTTACGCTTTCTACCAAAAATATACGTGCAGAATTCGTGTATCATTATAAAAATGTTTTCTTTTAATGCTATGTCTGACTACAGTCCATTCCAAATAAGAATAAGGTAGAGGGCGCTTGGATGTAAGGTGGAGTTACACATAGTAATTATAAATATAAATTAATTATAGTTAGTATATGATACATACATAACAATTAGTAATTCCATATTTGAGTCATTAGTTTTCATAACTCGTTCTTATTGTAAAACTGACAATTACGTTTTTCACATTTTAAACATAAGTCTAGTTAAGGCGTGTAAACCTGCACCATGATTTAACCAATCAAAGTGTAGTTCAAACCTACCCTATACTTTTTATCGCTTTATTCTTAGCTAGCATGGACTATAGGTAGGTTAATTTTCGTTTATCACTAGTAGGTATCGAAAAGTACTTCTTTTCGACCAGTTATCCGAATAATAATACACTAGTGTCTGAAAATTTGTCAATAGTGTCTGAAACGCGGTAAAATTGACTTTCTGACTTAAAAATCATACTCAAAAAATAATTAGCGAGTAATGTCTCTTTTTCGTCTCAATCCATTCTTCGCATTTCAAAAAACGCATTCACGCGGACAGAATTTGTTTCATAGCATAAACTAAATATTTTTTTAAGTGTTCAATGCAGAAAAACAATTAAATGTCCGAAAACCGGTTCGATTACGCTACATATACGACTAGTTTCTCTTATATTATACAGCTATGCATTTATATTATGAAAAGAAAAATCTCCGAGTTTTGTACAAATCCTTGAATTGAAATAACGCTCCTCTAATATATATAAAACCTAATTAATCGTTAATATCTCAAAATATTAATACAATCGTTTAGTAATAATTTTGCAATTATAGAGAAATAAATGTACTAACTTATATTAAACATATAATATTGTATTCATTACATTTAAACAGTCAAGGTATGGCACAATTTTCCAGTACCAATAGTCTAAGCAAACTTCGACAAAATATGGATATAAATGTTTCTCTAAAATAGTAAAGATTTTGTTAAACTTTAAGGCATCTGTAAATTATCAGATAACATGAATCGCAGATGTAAGTCATTTTAGTTTTAAGGTTTTATTTGAATGTTCTGTAGTTGTATAATCATCGGAGAACACTATCATTCTCCTTGTAGTCGTACCTAAAAGTTCATTTTCCTGCAGCTCTTTGAGTTTTCCCCCAAAACAAGTACAAGGTGTAAACGAACATATGTTACTATTCTCAGGATCTAGAAGCATACTGTTGAATTCCTTGATTACTGAATACCTTGGCCCAAAATTGATATCATCCTTCAGCCAGGAAAGGCCTTCACATGAGCATGGAAGGCTGTTATGCGAATAGCACAAATCCGCATTGACATTCTGATAAGACCATATATCTGGTCGAAAACTACCGTCTTCCATTTGTCCAAGATGGTTATTGTTAAAGAGGTAACTAAACCTAAGGCTAGTAAAGCTTTGTTTGCTGTCGTGTAATAGCCCAGGACTGATTTTACGAAAAGAACCACTTTCGATCTTCTTAAACATGTTATTAATTATATAAACGTTTTGAGCTAAAATGGAAAAAGCACCAGATTGGATGTTTTGAACAGAATTGTTACTGAATTGAAAATCGTAAATCGTTCCGTTAAACCCACTTGTCCAAATATTGCCAATTCTAGAATTTGTCACAGAAAAACTGTCTCCCATTACAAGAAAAGCCAATGGTTCCAGAACTCCGAAATTGCTTCTTTTTAACTCACCGCATCCTTTGTCCTCGAAACTGATATTAACAGCTCTTGTTTCTATTCTCTTTACTGACACGTTACTCCATGAATATTTTTTCATAAGCTGTAAGTTGTTAAAAGCTTCTGTTTTTATAACATCAATATTAATATTTTTAAAATAAATGCTATTTGTATCATTTTGTGGAATGGAGCATCCAGCTTTGTTTGTTGCATACTTAACTTGCGAAAAAGTGTTGGTGGGAATCCGTTCTATGTAACTTATGTTTTCGAAGAATATTTCTGCTGGGTTCTGGACTGTTGACACTGCAGGGATGATTTCTAGTACTCCAACATCTTGGATTTTTAGCGATTGAATCGGTCTATACTCTCCTGTACACGCAAACGAAATTTGAACACGATCGCACTTTTGGATTGTGAAGGTGGCAACATTGGCTGGGCAACTAAACTGCCATAAATAGAATAGGACATCCTGCAAAAATATTCAACTTTAGTCATAAAAATAGGTATATATGAATTATTCTAAAGCCCGACATTTTTACAGAGGACATTATGAATAAAAGATTTAATTTCCGCAACTTCTGAATATTTCAGTTAAGATATGACTGCAAAAAACTTTGCACTGCTTAACCAGCATCATATTTTAAACATTCAGAGAGAGAATTAGTTTTGTCTACATGATTAGCTCAAATTAAAGGTAGTTTGTTACGTTCAGTTTCTTGCTTTTAAATATTTCGGCTTTCTTTTTTTATATAATTTTTATATAATTTAAAATTTGTTACGTTTATTCTTCTGCTTCCATATATTTGGGTCTTGTCTTCTATATGTATAATTACAAATCACATTTCCGCTTTTGCCATTTATTCTAAATGTATGTTGAGCTAGGAAATAAATATATCATGGTGAACCACCGAAGCACATTTTCAGAATGATGTAGCTAGCAACAGTCGCAGATTAAGAGTGGAGAAACAAAGAAAGCTCAAGAAAACAACTTGTTCAGCTAAAATAAGAAAGATATCTTTTGTTATTTAAGAAACGCTAACCTTTAGTTTTGTTTTTTTCTCTTTATTCTGTACTATAAATTTAAAAATAGCAATGGTTTACAACATGCTTACAATTAGGTTGCAATTTAAAATACGCACACAGATTCACTACTACAAAACATTGACAGTGCACCACAGGGACAAGAAGTAACTAGAAGTAGTAAAAGTAACTTTAACATCAGCTAAAATTAATGAACCCGTAAGCCACAATCTAAACATTATTTAAGGAAGAGCAGAAAGCGTTACTAGCAAGATACCACAGACCACAGATGTGCAGGACTTTAAAGATAGATTACTAGCTAAATAAGCGGAATTTGTAAAATAAAGCTAATAAAACAATCCGCCAGGTACAAACACGACACGTGCACAATATAAAAAGTATAAAATATTTGTTTAAAAAAAAAGAAATCAATGTAACATCTTGACGGATATTTATACTGATACACTTGATGTACGCATTAGTGTTTCACTGTTAACAACATTAAAATTAGTACGATGTTGTATGGTAAACAAACATTAAAAGTGTTAGTATTAGGTCAGATATTCACTTATATGGGTTTTTCTACTCCACTATGAACCTCACGGAATGAGGGTGGTCATCGACTATCAGGAAGCAATGGTAACACTTAGAATCTGCAGAAGTAGAGAAGAAAAAACCTGCTGTCCACACGCAATTTCGGTACAACCTAACCCTAAACGAGCTAAAATACATAAAGTTTAGTAATTCAACGCCGAAAACATACCTACCAAATACACGAACGAGGCCAGCAGTGAAAAGAAATTTCAAGTGTGTACCTGCTCACTTTAAATATAAATAATCTCGCTAAGACAATTATGTTTTTGAGAACCATGCCAAAATAATACACTTCAAAGAGCAATGTATGAATTATATCTATAAATATATGTTCGCTCGAATGTATAGCATAGATTTAGATAAGCGAAAAATAGAACTTCCACTAGACTAGTTCGTGCGAAATGGGTTGCATTATACAGGCTTAAATAATCGAAAATAGTAGTAACCTGAAAACCATTTATTTAATAGGATACTGAATTATTTTGAAGTAAGAAATGAACGCAACCAATGTAATATCTAATTATTTATAGAAGATACTGAAATATTTTAATGTAGAAAAATGAACTAAACAGGTTTCTCAATCATATGCATTAGTCTGCGATTGAGACAATCTAATGTTTAATTAATTTTTCTTAAATGTCCAACATTTTTACGAGTTTCATTTTTGCCTGAACTAAATTTATACAATGTTATACAATGAAATGCACTTGGAATAGAAAAAATGCATTATATACTGGCAGTGCTAAAAATTCAGAGAAGTCCTATAAGTTATGGTGATAGCAAAGTAAGCACATGCTTTGTTGATAACAGAACATTTTAATCAAATTATGTTTAATTAATGTACGTATTAGGAAAATAGAAATTTTTTTGTTTAATTTTATTACAATGTGATTGAAGTTTATTTATTAAGTTATGTAAATTTTACTAAGTCCTTTTATGTCAGTTTTATCATTAGCCGTATTTATGTTCTTAGCTATATATATATATATATATATATATATATATATATATATATAGTATAATATACATGTACATATTATCATGGGAAGTAGTCCAAATCAAACAACAGAAACTGATTGAAAATTTAATCAACACCTAACGTTTCGGTTACATTCTTTTTGTACCTTTTTCAAAGGCTAAAATGGAGACAGAAAATTCGAAATTAGCAAAAAATACATAACCTGTCGCTAACTACTTACATTGACAAAATTATATTAAGGAGATTGAAAACAAATTACTGCACGATTCACATTATAACTGTGGGTCAAAAATATTAAAAATTAAAAATTGCCTGAAGGGCAACGTCAAGCCACGATGGCGGTGAAAAAGTAAAGACAAAGTTGATAATGACAAATTCTATAAAAGTGACAGGACACGTTCCGAAAATGGCAATGATTACATAACCTGAAGGAAGATACCTAACGTTGTTTAAAAATGTCCTTACTATATAGAGCAGAGTAAACATTATGTACCCTATCAATATCAATCTTATTATTGATAGGATTAATTTCACTATAAATATAAAAAGACTCGATGAAAAGCCTCGTCTTGTAATTGGTTTCGTTCTCCAAAATGGCGGTGTCATCGAAAAGTGGTGTATGACTGGTTGCAGCAACATGAGCAGACAATGCACATTTAGTGGAGTTAATCCTACAATCACTCCTGTGCTGGGTTAAACGACTCTTCAGCCACTGGCTAGTCTGACCAATGTAACTATTGTTGCAATTACACGTGATCTTGTAGACGACGTTGCTGTTTAACAATTTCGGAGTACGATCCTTTAATTTGGTAAACAACTTCTGAATAGAAAAATTGTATTCATAAACAATGGCGATCTTAGTTTGTCTAAGTAATCGTACTAAAAGTGGAGATAACTTCTGTATATACGGAAGCTTCTTGTACGCAATATCAGTTTCAGAAGGGTTTACTTTTAAGAAGTTGCCATATATCAATCTATGCAACATTCTCTTTGGATAACCGTTGTTAACTAAAGTGTTAATCAATAATTTCTTATTTTTATCAATGAACTGTGGGTCTGAAATATGTTCTATTCGATATCGTAGGGCCTTCACCGTGTTTACCTTATGTTGAAAAAAATGGTTCGAGTGGAAATTTAGATATCTGCCCGAGTTAGTTGGTTTAGTGTACCAATCAAATAATAAATGATTAGAACTATCTCTGATGACCAACACATCCAAAAGGTAATTTACCCTCCACTTCAATTTCAGAAGTGAACTGAAGGTGATCATTAAAATTATTGAATGCTGTTAACGTTTGGTCAACATATTGGGCTGGCAACGAACAAATGATATCATCCACATACTTTACCAAGAAAGACATCTCATATGGTAATCTAGGTAGAACACTTGACAGTAAATTATCCATAATCATTTGAGCGATTATGGGTGATAGAGGTGACCCCATTGGAGTTCCAAATAATTGTAAGTAGAACTTCTCTTGGAAAACAAAGTACGTATTGTTAAAAACCAAAATAACAGTTGTCAAGAACATATCTTCAGACATATTACAGAAGGGCTTGATCTTATTCCAATTTTCTTTAATGATTTTTCATAACCATAGATAAAGGAATATTAGTAAAAAGAAAAGCTACATCCAGTGAAATGAGAATATGATCTTCAGGTAGGTGAAAACCCTTGAATTGTTGCACAAACGTAAAGCTATCTTTCACATTGCGTCCACCAAGCGGGAAAGCCTGTTGGAGGATATTCGACAAAAAAGAAGCAATACCATACGTAGGTGTATTCACCGTAGACATGATGGGTCGTAACGAGAGGACTGGTTTATGTATTTTTGGTAAACCATAGTATTTACCAGGAGTCGAGTTATTAATGGATAATCGATTCTTGTCAGAATCGTCCAACATCCCCTTTTTATGTAATAACCTTATGTGCTCGTTCACCTTTTTTTGAGTAGTGAATGTAGGATCTCTACGTAACAATTTATAAGTAGTAGTATCTGATAAAAGATCCAGAGACTTATCTATATACTGGTGCTTATCCATGATCACAGTAACTGCACCTTTAGTCAGTCCTTAGTGACAACAATTTCAGGATGGTCAGCTAAGTATTTTCTAACTGTAGAACTGTTCATTATAAATATTGTAAAGTGGTTATTTCGGGTTATTAAGTAATTCTACATGATCAGTAGCATCTTACCTAATCACATCTTTCTTGCGACAAAGCATCGCTATCGATAATAGATTCAACCCGACCGATTAATTTCAACGAATGTCTCTGTGTGGTTGTAAACTAAACTTAGGTTCCAACGATAAAGTTCAACACAAAGTCAGGCACTACCGCACCACTAATATTAGAAACCCATTTAGAATTGTCTATATATGGTTTGGGATTATATAACTGTTCATCTAACAATCTATTAAATTTGTTACTATTGGTTGATTTAATTTTATGGTTAAGAAACCATATCTAGCAGCTTGTCTCAGATCAAAAGATTTAAGTAATGCATGAGGTAAAACTCCTCTAAGAGAGTTAATAACAAATTGCAAGTTCCTATTATAATGAACCAATATACCATGGCTTTCCTCAATTTCTACATTTAAAATAAATCTTGCTGACCTGTATACAAATAACTAGGATTAACCAGCATTTATACAGGTCAGCAAGATTTATTTTAAATGTGGAAATTGAGGAAAGCCATGGTATATTGGTTCATTATAATAGGAACTTGCAATTGTTATTAACTCTTAGAGGAGTTTGACTCATGCATTACTTAAATCTTTGATCTGAGACAAGCTGCTAGATATGGTTTCTTACACCATAAAATTAAATCAACCAATAGTAACAAATTTAATAGATTGTTAGATGAACAGTTATATAATCCCAAACCATATATAGACAATTCTAAATGGGTTTCTAATATTAGTGGTGCAGTGACTTTGTGTTGAACTTTTATCGTTGGAACCTAAGTTTAGTTTACAACCACAAACTAGAGACATTCTTTGTAAATTAATCGGTCGGTTGAATCTATTATCGATAGCGATGCTTTGTCGCAGAGAAAAAGATGTGATTAGGTAAGATCTCTAATGTCATTTGAATTACTCTAATACACATCACATTTCAATATTTATAATGAACAGTTCTACAAATAGATACTACTGATAATTGACAATCCTGCCGCCACATTTCCTCCAGAATCCCACATTTCCTCACACATCTGGACCAAAAGTTTTCTTCGACTAACCATTTTTCATCTTTCGAGATAAATGAGCATCCTCATTTCCTCCCACATCTGAACCAAAAAGTTTTCTTCGACTAACCATTTTTTATCTTTCATCTGAACCAAATAGTTTTCTTCGTCTAACCGATGCATCTTTCGAGATAAACCTATCTTGTTTGGCATCAATTAATATTAGATTTTTCTCAGCTACCCAAATCTCTAGGAATTTTTCAGATTGCACCACCTCCAAGGGAGCTACCCTGATTTTAAGATTTCTTACCTGTAGCGACTTTTGACCGTTCTTATAAACTTTTTTAGTCATGCGATACATCTTGTTAGTCTAGAATTTTATGCACAACCCGAATCTGCAAACAAATTTAAAATCGGACTACTCCTTACAAAGTTACCCTTTAAAGCTCTCAAACCTCTACATTTTGCTCTTTGCTCCCAAATCTGAACCAAATAGTTTTCTTCGTCTAGCCAATGCATCTTTCGAGATAAACCTACCTTGTTTAGTATCAATTAATATTAGATTTTTCTCAGCTACCCGAATATCTAAGAATTTTTTAGATTGCACCACCCCCAAGTGAGCTACCCTGATTTTAAGATTTCTTACCTGTAGCGACTTTTGACCGTTCTTATAAACTTTTTTAGTCATGCGATACATCTTGTTAGTCTAGAATTTTATGCACAACCCGAATCTGCAAGCAGATTTAAAATCGGACTACTCTTTACAAAGTTACCCCTTTAAAGCTCTCAAACCTCTACATTTTGCTCTTTGCTCCCAAATCTGAACCAAATAGTTTTCTTCGTCTAACCAATGCATCTTTTGAGATAAACCTACCTTGTTTGGTATTAATTAATATTAGATTTTTTCCAGCTACCCATATCTCTTTAAATTTTTCAGATTGCATCATCCCTAAGGGAGCTACCCCAATTTTAAGATTTTGTACCAAGATCAATTTCTAATCACCTCTCCTTTTTAATATCTACAATCCTTTAACCAAACACGTAGCAGTATTAACATAAATTAAGCATGCGAAAATTTATTTTATCAATTACAGTTTAATAAACTAATTACAATTTTACAAAGTATAACATTATTTCCGATGTGTACCCGAATCCAAGTAGTTTAACCTGTAACAAAAAGATTAATGTGTTGTTTAAATAGACCTGTAATAAAAGAGATTAATGTAAAAGAGGAAACGTGTTTTCGGTTAATAAGACATATTATCGTTAACCTAACAATATGTTTTACCGTCCAGCGACACCACGTGGAGGTAAACACATTCAATGTAATGGGTTTTAAATAGGAAAGTACGCTAAATGCTAGTCAATTAACAGCAATTAAATATTGCTTACTGACCTACCTTAATTAGGTTGCTGTACTATTAGGAATGATGTTTAAGACCTCGTACGTATTTTCCGGATTATATGTTGTATTCTTTTTATTAAGTAATCGAATAAATCGTTCCTTCTGCTTCCAAAGAAACTCGGACACTCCATCGTCGACGCTGGCGTTATTTATGCGATACCTAGCCATACAGTTGTTAAACGCTGTGCTAATCATTTCTACGCCATCTTCGTTAGTAGCGGTAACTGATGCATTTTTATGTTTGTTGCTCCGTAGATGACTAGGGTATGCTGACTTTAACACCTCCATGTCGCACACTTTACACATAATTCGTGGTTGTTTCGTACAAGGCCCTTTAACAGCTGGGGCGTTGAACGTTTACGGCTTAATGACATGCCGTGCTGTTTTTCCTTGTGTCGCTGTAAGCTGTCCATTCTCGTAAAAGCGATACCGCAAGACCCAGAGTTTAAGTACTTTGCTGCGGACGGCTTAACCCTGGGCGATGTTACACCACGACATTTGTTCTGGTGCCGTTTGAGAGCATTTTCCAGGTATAGGAAGCACCGCAAGGTTGCACTTATAAACGTTTGCAGGTACCATTTTAGTACAAAACAAAACCCGCACTATAGCACTTTAGTTAAACTTGTAAGCGAACTAACTAAAAGCTTACTCGAGCGTACCTGATTTATGCTCCTTATAGAATGCAAACCGAAGGTTTCGAAGACATCCGAACGAAGTTGAGGATTCGGCGGGAACTAAATGACGTCATAATCCTCGCTGCTCGTCCAATACATTTAGCGCCAATGCATGCACCTGGTCCGCTTCGTCGATGGTGCGAATGCCGTTAGTAGAAACACCGGAAAACGTCTTCCATGTTATACGGATCGTGTGCATATTAAAAATCCAAAAGAGCGGTAGCACACGCACACAAGTTGTCTGCAAGTCGTGCTGTAGAAGATGCAGTGCTACTATAACCAAAAACACTTTAAACCATTACTAAGAAAATACCAACTTGTTGTCTACAGGATACTTACAACAATTTAATTTTAAATAACTTCTACGTCATACTTTAGGAAATGATAGGCTTGAATATTTTCCAAATGAATCACCAAGCGAAAGTATATGCTTAGCGGTATTCAAATTACCCATTAATTTCCCATTTTACGACCGTGGTTAATTATAGATTAAAATTTAATTTGTGCACGTTCGAGCTTCCGTAAACTAACATATTTTATAGCAACAATGCGCTGTATAATAGATGCATACCCTTCGCCGCGCTACTGCTATTCTTGTAATTGCTAGAAAAGTCACTCTCCTTTTACTGTTAGGAGCGATGCAAAGCACCATTTTTATACTTTCTATAGCACATCGCGCACTTTTCGTCTGATAATTAAATTTTGCTTCTGTAGGCTTTTACACTTTCGCATAGCGGTCGGCCGCACGTATTGATTTCTAGAACCGGTAAGTACTCGATATCGTCCAAATAGAGAATTAGATGCTCGATGTCTATCAATTTCCGATTCCCTCGTAAAGGTAGAAAAACTCGGTCAATCATCCATTAAACTTCGACCCGCTACCGTTTTGATAATTTCCAAACATTTTCGAACGACAATGGGCTGAGATTTTTAAACCTCCGAGGATCTTTAAGTCGTGGTCAATTACACATCCGAGCTACGCGTAAACTAACATATTTTGCAGCAACTGTATAATACATGCATACCCCTTCTCTGCGCTACTGCTATTCTTGTAGTTGCTTGGAAAAGTCAGTCGCCCTTTTACTGCTACGGCCGCTAAAAGCACCATTCCATACTTTATTTATAAGTGTAGCACATCGCACACTTTTTGTCGGTTAATTAAATTTTGTTTATGTAGGTCTTTACACTTTCGCTTATTTAAACATCTAATACGACCGATTAACCACTTTCGATTATTCTAACGGGAACCACCATACATCCCACCGCACCGTTCTTTTGAATCCAACGATCCTATGGGCTTCCGCACACTAACACCTAACGTATCTTTCCTACTAGTTGTTAAACAAAAACTACCGGTATCGCCATTGTGGATATAAGCAGATGTTTGTGGATGTGTACGAGAATATGTAACCATATACATTAATTAGTCTAAGCTATTTTATTTAGTCCAAGAAAATTATTATTTTCTAATCCACAACTAATAATCGCCTTTATAGGTTTAACATTTCTACCATTTCCCAATGACTGGTGCTACGTACATGAAAACTTTAATTTCTTATTAGAGAATTCTTATTATCCACGCACTGCTGCGTAGTTGCATGTCCATTCCTTTTGAGGTATATGCTCGTTCTAGGTTGTAAGACCCTCGGTTTTACTTAACTACACTTTGTGAGATCTCTTTAATCTTTTAATCGTATCTTTCTCGCCTGCAATACAGTAGGACTTAACATTACCACCAACAAATTCTAATACTGGACCCCATTAAATATGTCTTTAATTTTCCTACAACTTTTTTGTTGACAAGGTGTTATATTGTATTTATTATACGCGGGTAGTCACTCTTTTAAGATAAATATATTTTGCTAGGTATCAACTAATATTAAATTTTCTAGGGACCCCAAATCTGTAAATAGATTTTAAATAGGACCACCCCATACAAAGTTATGCCTTTTAAAGACTAATTTTACCCATCTTTATTTAACCCCATCTTTAAAACCCTTTTTTCGCTAACCGAGACATATGCTTTAACTAACCATTCCCCTAGAAATCTAAAACCGATGTGCCCCGCGAATACCGCGTGGAGATAACACGTATACTCTGTCAACCAGGATAGTAGCAGAGGAAGGATTTGGAAGGTGGGCGAGAACTTAAAAATTATGGAATTTAAAACTAATATATACAATAGATTTACAAAATCTATACAACTATCTTAGATTTATATCTTTATGCCTCCATGCGTAGATTGTTGTACTATTAGTAATGATATACCTTTTGTCATCTTCGCTCGATAAACTAATTTTATTAATTATCTGCGTGTACAAATCGTGTTTTACTCTGGATACATACACCGGCAGGTACTCTACACCAAATAAAGAATTGGATGCTTGGTGACTGTTACCATCCGCTTCCCTCGTGTACGCCCAGACACATCCCAGCCCATGCGCACCCTGCGCATGCACACCTGCCCATGCGCGCCACTGCGCGTGCGCACCCCTGCCCATGCGCGCTGCCCATGCGCACCCCTTTCTGTGCGACTGCTATTTCGTGGTAACGTCACAGCCTTTTATAAATAAAGAACAATGTTATATACTATTATAAAATGTTTATTCTAACATTATACATAGCAAATTTAAAACAACTAATACCAAGCATGGACCCATTTAAACTTAATTTTAATACAAAGTTATACACAGAAGACAGTCCTTTCTTTATGTTTGTTTGGAGTGGTTTTAATTTTATCTAATTTTATTCGCAGCTTAAAATTTAAATCGACACCCAAGTCTTCTATCTCCTTTTCTAACCAATAGTTTGATACATAAAGACCGTCTAGGTTTTCGAATTGTAAAATGTACCGAAGTTTGCCTCTATATTTAAAGTCTTTGATTCCGCCGACAACCAGATCCATTCCTTCGTGTAATTCTTGCAGCTTGTGACAATCTTTTAATCGCAGCTTTCCCACTATATCCTGCATACGTATCTTGTTAGCTTGATCGACTTCTTCTTGTCGGTATTGGAGAAATCCTTTTCTCCACACACTGTTGCGTAGTTGCATGTCCACCACTTTTGGGAATATATGGTTGTTATAGGTTGTAAGACCCTCGGTTTTAAATGATCCGAAAGGTTCTTTACTGGGCAAATATACAATGTTTAGCGGAACCCCTTTACGTGTGGTGTACGCCAAGGTTACGAAACCCGCATTCCTTAGTTCTTCTTTGTTATCTGCCATTTTGATAAATACGTTTTAGAATAACCTTTTAAAAGTATACGGATTTAGTACCATCCTTTTCCGCAAGAACGCCTACATAACTAAAAGAGTCTTTCTTACTAACCGCAAATGCAAACAGCTTGTAGAACCCGGATGTATTTAAGTCACTCCATCGGCACATAAAATAATCTTTTAATTCTTCCTCATTTTCTCTAGTAAGATGTTCTTTGTATAACACATCTTTGTATTGTTCGCGTATTGTCGCAGTGTTTTCCATGTACTCCAATTTTCGTCTTTTTGCATCCATTTCCTCTAATTCCAGTTGTCTTTTCCTTCCACTTACAGCGTATGGTATGCATAATGGAGCAATTTCCTTTAGCGTAAACGGATAAAGTTTACTACCAATATTTACGCGTTGTCGTACAACCTCTGGACGAATGTTATGCGTATCTATCAACCCCAATTCCGAAATGATTATTTCTTTTGGAATTGTAGAATATGGTGTTGCAGATTGTGTAAAATATGTACTGCCTGCTTTAATGTAGCACTTGTGTAAGATTTTTATTTTATCTGAGCTGTCTTCCTCCTCTACTATCTCCAAATAATTTACAGGTAAATAGTTAAAACTAAAAGCCGAAAGCACATACTTTATCAATTTTTCCCTTTCTTTTGGTTTTTCGGACAACTTAATCTGCAAGCCCGTCAATTTCTTTGTATTACCATTCCCCCAATACACGTACTGTAGCAGGTTATTAAACACTAAACAGCAGCTATTTTGTAGCTTGTCCGATAGCTTACTCCACATTTTGGCAAGTGGTACCGAGTACATTGGCGCCTTTAGGAAGTATAACACTATCTTCCAATAACGTTAAACAGTCTTTTAAGGGATTATACACCCGTTCCGCACTGACATTGCTTCCAATTGCACAATTGTATATTGTCGCTTCCAATCGCGTAATACCATGTTCTTTAGCCAAAGTAGACGCAAATGTTTCCCTTAAACGCACATCTGGACAACGTAAAAAATCTAGTATATGATTGCCAAGTTGTTTATTAACACCAGGACTTGTTATCTGACACACAAATTTGTTGTATATCTTAATTCTTGCATTGGTTGTTAGCCATGTTAAACAATCAATTCCTACAGTTTTATCGTTGTCAACTATAATATTACACTTTTCTTCGTATTCGCCCTTATAGCAAAAGTTATGGTTTGTAGTTAAATAATTACACATCTCCATCTTGCTAAATATACCCGCAAAATCTTGGGTTACATCCATGTCAAAAGATAGAAATAATCTTTTCGAGTTCGTCTAATATATCTGGTAGTTCCTCCAATAAAGTTTCCAACTTAACATCTGCTAGTTCCACTTTGTATGGAACACATATAGGATTTTGGAATTTTTATTAATGCATTCGAGGTCTTCTTTTCCGATAATTTCTTTTACTCTCTGGCCCATCTTGTTAGTGCTTTCCAGAGAAAACGGAAGCTTAGCTTTAACACCATGTCTAGCGGAAACAAATCGGTCAAACTTTCTTCGTAGATAGCTGTTAAATGCACCACAAATTTCTTTTTAGGATAAACATCCTTTTGCTTGCAGAGGTTTGTTCGGCGTCAGAAAAGTCGCAAATTTTAACCAACATTATATTGTCACAAAATGGTTCTGTAATTGGTGTGTGTAGTCCACCAGTCAGCATCTGCTCGCCTTCGACATAACAAATATTACCAATATCTGTTACCAGATTATTGTTGCACATATTTTCTACCAAAAGCCATAATCCAAATCGCTCATTTGTCGGTTTCACTTTATTCCCAAGAAGTTGAGAAACGTTAATCACCTTGGAGACGCTCATGTTTACCGTTCTAGCTACTATCGAATACTAAATTAAATACGAAAAATTGTTCTCTTATGTATTCTACAGAGTGGGGCGTATATTGCCGAAGATAGTCGAATATGTTGTTATCCGACCTAAGCCGACAGGGATGCGCATCGACATATATCCGGATATATGTAGGATGTTAAGTTAGTGAAATTGCCCCATGACCACATGACCACAATTTTGTATTACATTAGATTCCATATGATCACATGACCACATGAAAATTGATAGGTTCAAGGTGTTAATGCAGTTTTCTCATTAAAACCCATTGACTAATTGTTTTTAATGAGTTCCATTAAAACCGTTAGACTAATTGCTTTTAGATAGAAAATATTAAAACAGCCTAATCTGTAATAAAAATTCCAAAATCCTATATGTGTTCCATACAAAGTGGAACTAGCAGATGTTAAGTTGGAAACTTTATTGGAGGAACTACCAGATATATTAGACGAACTCGAAAAGATTATTTCTATCTTTTGACATGGATGTAACCCAAGATTTTGCGGGTATATTTAGCAAGATGGAGATGTGTAATTATTTAACTACAAACCATAACTTTTGCTATAAGGGCGAATACGAAGAAAAGTGTAATATTATAGTTGACAACGATAAAACTGTGGAATTGATTGTTTAACATGGCTAACAACCAATGCAAGAATTAAGATATACAACAAATTTGTGTGTCAGATAACAAGTCCTGGTGTTAATAAACAACTTGGCAATCATATACTAGATTTTTACGTTGTCCAGATGTGCGTTTAAGGAAACATTTGCGTCTACTTTGGCTAAAGAACATGGTATTACGCGATTGGAAGCGACAATATACAATTGTGCAATTGGAAGCAATGTCAGTGCGGAACGGGTGTATAATCCCTTAAAAGACTGTTTAACGTTATTGGAAGATAGTAAGTTATACTTCCTAAAGGCGCCAATGTACTCGGTACCACTTGCCAAAATGTGGAGTAAGCTATCGGACAAGCTACAAAATAGCTGCTGTTTAGTGTTTAATAACCTGCTACAGTACGTGTATTGGGGAATGGTAATACAAAGAAATTGACGGGCTTGCAGATTAAGTTGTCCGAAAACCAAAAGAAAGGGAAAAATTGATAAAGTATGTGCTTTGGCTTTTAGTTTTAACTATTTACCTGTAAATTATTTGGAGATAGTAGAGGAGGAAGACAGCTCAGATAAAATAAAAATCTTACACAAGTGCTACATTAAAGCAGGCAGTACATATTTTACACAATCTGCAACACCATATTCTACAATTCCAAAAGAAATAATCATTTCGGAATTGGGGTTGATAGATACGCATAACATTCGTCCAGAGGTTGTACGACAACGCGTAAATATTGGTAGTAAACTTTATCCGTTTACGCTAAAGGAAATTGCTCCATTATGCATACCATACGCTGTAAGTGGAAGGAAAAGACAACTGGAATTAGAGGAAATGGATGCAAAAGACGAAAATTGAGTACATGGAAAACACTGCGACAATACGCGAACAATACAAAGATGTGTTATACAAAGAACATCTTACTAGAGAAAATGAGGAAGAATTAAAAGATTATTTTATGTGCCGATGGAGTGACTTAAATACATCCGGGTTCTACAAGCTGTTTGCATTTGCGGTTAGTAAGAAAGACTCTTTTAGTTATGTAGGCGTTCTTGCGGAAAAGGATGGTACTAAATCCGTATACTTTTAAAAGGTTATTCTAAAACGTATTTATCAAAATGGCAGATAACAAAGAAGAACTAAGGAATGCGGGTTTCGTAACCTTGGCGTACACCACACGTAAAGGGTTCCGCTAAACATTGTATATTTTCCCAGTAAAGAACCTTTCGGATCATTTAAAACCGAGGGTCTTACAACCTATAACAACCATATATTCCCAAAAGTGGTGGACATGCAACTACGCAACAGTGTGTGGGAGAAAAAGGATTTCCTCCAATACTGACAAGAAGAAGTCGATCAAGCTAACAAGATACGTATGCAGGATATAGTGGGAAAGCTGCGATTAAAAGATTGTCACAAGCTGCAAGAATTACACGAAGGAATGGATCTGGTTGTCGGCGGAATCAAAGACTTTAAATATAGAGGCAAACTTGGTACATTTTACAATTCGAAAACCTAGACGGTCTTTATGTATCAAACTATTGGTTAGAAAAGGAGATAGAAGACTTGGGTGTCGATTTAAATTTTAAGCTGCGAATAAAATTAGATAAAATTAAAACCACTCCAAACAAACATAAAGAAAGGACTGTCTTCTGTGTATAACTTTGTATTAAAATTAAGTTTAAATGGGTCCATGCTTGGTATTAGTTGTTTTTAAATTTGCTATGTATAATGTTAGAATAAACATTTTATAATAGTATATAACATTGTTCTTTATTTATAAAAGGCTGTGACGTTACCACGAAATAGCAGTCGCACAGAAAGGGGTGCGCATGGGCAGCGCGCATGGGCAGGGGTGCGCACGCGCAGTGGCGCGCATGGGCAGGGGTGTGCATGCGCAGGGGTGCGCATGGGCTGGGATGTGTCTGGGCGTACACGAGGGAAGCGGATGGTAACAGTCACCAAGCATCCAATTCTTTATTTGGTGTAGAGTACCTGCCGGTGTATGTATCCAGAGTAAAAACACGATTTGTACACGCAGATAATTAATAAAATTAGTTTATCGAGCGAAGATGACAAAAGGTATATCATTACTAATAGTACAACAATCTACGCATGGAGGCATAAAGATATAAATCTAAGATAGTTGTATAGATTTTGTAAATCTATTGTATATATTAGTTTTTAAATTCCATAATTTTTAAGTTCCTCGCCCACCTTCCAAATCCTTCCTCTGCTACTATCCTGGTTGACAGAGTATACGTGTTATCTCCACGCGGTATTCGCGGGGCACATCGGTTTTAGATTTCTAGGGGAATGGTTAGTTAAAGCATATGTCTCGGTTAGCGAAAAAAGGGTTTTAAAGATGGGGTTAAATAAAGATGGGTAAAATTAGTCTTTAAAAGGCATAACTTTGTATGGGTGGTCCTATTTAAAATCTATTTACAGATTTGGGGTCCCTAGAAAAATTTAATATTAGTTGATACCTAGCAAAATATATTTATCTTAAAAGAGTGACTACCCGCGTATAATAAATACAATATAACACTTGTCAACAAAAAGTTGTAGGAAAATTAAAGACATATTTAATGGGGTCCAGTATTAGAATTTGTTGGTGGTAATGTTAAGTCCTACTGTATTGCAGGCGAGAAAGATACGATTAAAAGATTAAAGAGATCTCACAAAGTGTAGTTAAGTAAAACCGAGGGTCTTACAACCTAGAACGAGCATATACCTCCAAAAGGAATGGACATGCAACTACGCAGCAGTGCGTGGATAATAAGAATTCTCTAATAAGAAATTAAAGTTTTCATGTACGTAGCACCAGTCATTGGGAAATGGTAGAAATGTTAAACCTATAAAGGCGATTATTAGTTGTGGATTAGAAAATAATAATTTTCTTGGACTAAATAAAATAGCTTAGACTAATTAATGTATATGGTTACATATTCTCGTACACATCCACAAACATCTGCTTATATCCACAATGGCGATACCGGTAGTTTTTGTTTAACAACTAGTAGGAAAGATACGTTAGGTGTTAGTGTGCGGAAGCCCATAGGATCGTTGGATTCAAAAAGAACGGTGCGGTGGGATGTATGGTGGTTCACCGTTAGAATAATCGAAAGTGGTTAATCGGTCGTATTAGATGTTTAAATAAGCGAAAGTGTAAAGACCTACATAAACAAAAATTTAATTAACCGACAAAAAAGTGTGCGATGTGCTACACTTATAAATAAAGTATGGAATGGTGCTTTTTAGCGGCCGTAGCAGTAAAAAGGGCGACTGACTTTTCCAAGCAACTACAAGAATAGCAGTAGCGCAGAGAAGGGGTATGCATGTATTATACAGTTGCTGCAAAATATGTTAGTTTACGCGTAGCTCGGATGTGTAATTGACCACGACTTAAAGATCCCTCGGAGGTTTAAAAAATCTCAGCCCATTGTCGTTCGAAAAATGTTTGGAAATTATCAAAACGGTAGCGGGTCGAAGTTTAATGGATGATTGACCGAGTTTTTCTACCTTTTACGAGGGAATCGGAAATTGATAGACATCGAGCATCTAATTCTCTATTTGGACGATATCGAGTACTTACCGGTTCTAGAAATCAATACGTGCGGCCGACCGCTATGCGAAAGTGTAAAAGCCTACAGAAGCAAAATTTAATTATCAGACGAAAAAGTGCGCGATGTGCTATAGAAAGTATAAAAATGGTGCTTTGCATCGCTCCTAACAGTAAAAGGAGAGTGACTTTTCTAGCAATTACAAGAATAGCAGTAGCGCGGCGAAGGGTATGCATCTATTATACAGCGCATTGTTGCTATAAAATATGTTAGTTTACGGAAGCTCGAACGTGCACAAATTAAATTTTAATCTATAATTAACCACGGTCGTAAAAATGGGAAATTAATGGGTAATTTGAATACCGCTAAGCATATACTTTCGCTTGGTGATTCATTTGGAAAATATTCAAGCCTATCATTTCCTAAAGTATGACGTAGAAGTTATTTAAAATTAAATTGTTGTAAGTATCCTGTAGACAACAAGTTGGTATTTTCTTAGTAATGGTTTAAAGTGTTTTTGGTTATAGTAGCACTGCATCTTCTACAGCACGACTTGCAGACAACTTGTGTGCGTGTGCTACCGCTCTTTGGATTTTTAATATGCACACGATCCGTATAACATGGAAGACGTTTTCCGGTGTTTCTACTAACGGCATTCGCACCATCGACGAAGCGGACCAGGTGCATGCATTGGCGCTAAATGTATTGGACGAGCAGCGAGGATTATGACGTCATTTAGTTCCCCGCCGAATCCTCAACTTCGTTCGGATGTCTTCGGAAACCTTCGGTTTGCATTCTATAAGGAGCATAAATCAGGTACGCTCGAGTAAGCTTTTAGTTAGTTCGCTTACAAGTTTAACTAAAGTGCTATAGTGCGGGTTTTGTTTTGTACTAAAATGGTACCTGCAAACGTTTATAAGTGCAACCCTTGCGGTGCTTCCTATACCTGGAAAAATGTCTCAAACGGCACCAGAACAAATGTCGTGGTGTAACATCGCCCAGGTTAAGCCGTCCGCAGCAAAGTACTTAAACTCTGGGTCTTGCGGTATCGCTTTTACGAGAATGGACAGCTTACAGCGACACAAGGAAAAACAGCACGGCATGTCATTAAGCCGTAAACGTTCAACGCCCCACGCTGTTAAAGGGCCTTGTACGAAACAACCACGAATTATGTGTAAAGTGTGCGACATGGAGGTGTTAAAGTCAGCATACCCTAGTCATCTACGGAGCAACAAACATAAAATGCATCAGTTACCGCTACTAACGAAGATGGCGTAGAAATGATTAGCACAGCGTTTAACAACTGTATGGCTAGGTATCGCATAAATAACGCCAGCGTCGACGATGGAGTGTCCGAGTTTCTTTGGAAGCAGAAGGAACGATTTATTCGATTACTTAATAAAAAGAATACAACATATAATCCGGAAAATACGTACGAGGTCTTAAACATCATTCCTAATAGTACAGCAACCTAATTAAGGTAGGTCAGTAAGCAATATTTAATTGCTGTTAATTGACTAGCATTTAGCGTACTTTCCTATTTAAAACCCATTACATTGGAATGTGTTTACCTCCACGTGGTGTCGCTGGACGGTAAAACATATTGTTAGGTTAACGATAATATGTCTTATTAACCGAAAACACGTTTCCTCTTTTTACATTAATCTCTTTTATTACAGGTCTATTTAAACAACACATTAATCTTTTTTGTTACAGGTTAAACTACTTGGATTCGGGTACACATCGGAAATAATGTTATACTTTGTAAAAATTGTAATTAGTTTATTAAACTGTAAATTGGATAAAATAAATTTTCGCATGCTTAATTTATGTTAATACTGCTACGTGTTTGGTTAAAGGATTGTAGATATTAAAAAGGAGAGGTGATTAGAAATTGATCTTGGTACAAAATCTTAAAATTGGGGTAGCTCCCTTAGGGATGATGCAATCTGAAAAATTTAAAGAGATATGGGTAGCTGGAAAAAATCTAATATTAATTAATACCAAACAAGGTAGGTTTATCTCAAAAGATGCATTGGTTAGACGAAGAAAACTATTTGGTTCAGATTTGGGAGCAAAGAGCAAAATGTAGAGGTTTGAGAGCTTTAAAGAGGTAACTTTGTAAAGAGTAGTCCGATTTTAAATCTGTTTGCAGATTCGGGTTGTGCATTAAATTCTAGACTAACAAGATGTATCGCATGACTAAAAAAGTTTATAAGAACGGTCAAAAGTCGTTACAGGTAAGAAATCTTAAAATCAGGGTAGCTCCCTTGGGGGTGGTGCAATCTAAAAAATTCCTAGGAATTCGGGTAGCTGAGAAAAATCTAATATTAATTGATACTAAACAAGGTAGGTTTATTTCGAAAGATGCATTGGCTAGACGAAGAAAACTATTTGGTTCAGATTTGGAAGCAAAGAGCAAAATGTAGAGGTTTGAGAGCTTTAAAGGGTAACTTTGTAAGGAGTAGTCCGATTTTAAATCTGTTTGCAGATTCGGGTTGTGCATAAAATTCTAGACTAACAAGATGTATCGCATGACTAAAAAAGTTTATAAGAACGGTCAAAAGTCGCTACAGGTAAGAAATCTTAAAATCAGGGTAGCTCCCTTGGGGGTGGTGCAATCTGAAAAATTCCTAGAGATTTGGGTAGCTGAGAAAAATCTAATATTAATTGATGCCAAACAAGATAGGTTTATCTCGAAAGATGCATCGGTTAGACGAAGAAAACTATTTGGTTCAGATGAAAGATAAAAAATGGTTAGTCGAAGAAAACTTTTTGGTTCAGATGTGGGAGGAAATGAGGATGCTCATTTATCTCGAAAGATGAAAAATGGTTAGTCGAAGAAAACTTTTTGGTCCAGATGTGTGAGGAAATGTGGGATTCTGGAGGAAATGTGGCGGCAGGATTGTCAATTATACTCTACTGACCATCCTGAAATTGTTGTCACTAAGGCTGACAAAGGTGCAGTTACTGTGATCATGGATAAGCACCAGTATATAGATAAGTCTCTGGATCTTTTATCAGATACTACTACTTATAAATTGTTACGTAGAGATCCTACATTCGCTACTCAAAAAAAGGTGAACGAGCACATAAAGTTATTACATAAAAAGGGGATGTTGGACGATTCTGACAAGAATCGATTATCCATTAATAACTCGACTCCTGGTAAATACTATGGTTTACCAAAAATACATAAACCAGTCCTCTCGTTACGACCCATCATGTCTACGGTGAATACACCTACGTATGGTATTGCTTCTTTTTTGTCGAATATCCTCCAACAGGCTTTCCCGCTTGGTGGACACAATGTGAAAGATAGCTTTACGTTTGTGCAACAATTCAAGGATTTTCACCTACCTGAAGATCATATTCTCATTTCACTGGATGTAGCTTTTCTTTTTACTAATATTCCTTTATCTATGGTTATGAAAAATCATTAAAGAAAATTGGAATAAGATCAAGCCCTTCTGTAATATGTCTGAAGATATGTTCTTGACAACTGTTATTTTGGTTTTTAACAATACGTACTTTGTTTTCTAAGAGAAGTTCTACTTACAATTATTTGGAACTCCAATGGGATCACCTCTATCACCCATAATCGCTCAAATGATTATGGATAATTTACTGTCGAGTGTTCTACCTAGATTACCATATGAAATGTCTTTCTTGGTAAAGTATGTGGATGATATCATTTGTTCGTTGCCAGCCCAATATGTTGACCAAACGTTAACAGCATTCAATGATTTTAATGATCACCTTCAGTTCACTTCTGAAATTGAAGTGGAGGGTAAATTACCTTTTTTGGATGTGTTGGTCATCAGAGATAGTTCTAATCATTTATTATTTGATTGGTACACTAAACCAACTAACTCGGGCAGATATCTAAATTTCCACTCGAACCATTTTTTTCAACATAAGGTAAACACGGTGAAGGCCCTACGATATCGAATAGAACATATTTCAGACCCACAGTTCATTGATAAAAATAAGAAATTATTGATTAACACTTTAGTTAACAACGGTTATCCAAAGAGAATGTTGCATAGATTGATATATGGCAACTTCTTAAAAGTAAACCCTTCTGAAACTGATATTGCGTACAAGAAGCTTCCATATATATAGAAGTTATCTCCACTTTTAGTACGATTACTTAGACAAACTAAGATCGCCATTGTTTATGAATACAATTTTTCTATTCAGAAGTTGTTTACCAAATTAAAGGATCGTACTCCGAAACTGTTGAACAGCAACGTTGTCTACAAGATCACGTGTAGCTGCAATAATAGTTCCATTGGTCAGACTAGCCAGTGGCTGAAGAGTCGTTTAACCCAGCACAGGAGTGATTGTAGGATTAACTCCACTAAATGTGCATTGTCTGCTCATGTTGCTGCAACCAGTCATACACCACTTTTCGATAACACCGCCATTTTGGAGAACGAAACCAATTACAAGACGAGGCTTTTCATCGAGTCTTTTTATATTAATAGTGAAATTAATCCTATCAATAATAAGATTGATATTGATAGGGTACATAATGTTTACTCTGCTCTATATAGTAAGGACATTTTTAAACAACGTTAGGTATCTTCCTTCAGGTTATGTAATCATTGCCATTTTCGGAACGTGTCCTGTCACTTTTATAGAATTTGTCATTATCAACTTTGTCTTTACTTTTTAACGGCCATCGTGGCATGACGCTGCCCTTCAGGCAAATTTTAATTTTTAATATTTTTGACCCACAGTTATAATGTGAATCGTGCATTAATTTGTTTTCAATCTCCTTAATATAATTTTGTCAATGTTGGTAGTTAGCGACAGGTTATGTATTTTTTGCTAATTTCGAATTTTCTGTCTCCATTTTAGCCTTTGAAAAAGGTACAAAAAGAATGTACCGAAACGTTAGGTGTTGATTAAATTTTCAATCAGTTTCTGTTGTTTGATTTGGACTACTTCCCATGATAATATGTACATGTATATTATACTATAAGACTGACCAGTCCATTATTTATTAATGTATATATATATATATATATATATATATATATATATATTACCGTGTAAATTATAGGTTAAAAGGGATAGATAAGTCAAGAGAATAATTTTGTAACGACCGTGTATATAGAAAAAAGCAATAAATTGGTTACGCTCCAAATTAATTAGTTTTGACCTTAAAACAAACGGATAATAGCATACATTTGTATTAATAAATCGAAGTGTTAAATTTGCATAAATGTAAAAGCTTTGTAGTATGTAAAAACTCAAGAATAATACGACCATAATTACTTGTAATATTTGACGTTTGTAAATTGAGCATATCAAATAATTAGTGAGAGCTTTTGTGTATAAAATCGATAATGTAAAAGCATATTTTCCATTTAACTAAGAAAGCGTACATTAAAGATAAATCCTAAGAAATCTACAGGTTAAACAACATGAAGAGTACAATTTCAAACGGGCAATCGGTTCATAGAAAGCCTGACAGACAAATAAACAGGTTCAAGAAACCAGAATGTACATTGGAACATAATTCTATAGAACTTTGAGTTAACGGTCGTAGCGAAGGCTGCAAAATAACAGGTGCTTTGAAAACAAATAGAGAAGGACTGTCAATAGCATTGGGTAAATAAGGATGAGAAATAACAGATGTTGAATAGAACAGACATGTAAAGCGCGCGATAAATTGTAGAGTTGTTGACGACAATATCGATTTTAAGTTGCTGTAGTGAGATTTAACGAAGACGGTAAATATGAGTTAAACCAGGATAACATAGTTGAAGGATAGACCTACGAATGGGAGAAATGTTTCTGATTGGCTGATCGTAGAGTGGAATGAGAGAAATTTCGAGAAGATCGCGACCGTTGTATCTGTTAGCCAGTGTTTCGGACTAAAGCTACGATGGAATGAGAAATTCTGAGTTTTAGAAAATTCGTTGTATATTAAATTTTCAGAATCGGTTACGGTGGTAGTGCTTTTCAATAGAAACGGGGTACAGAAAGTGTGTTTCAACTATGATAAATACACTAGAAGACGTAGTGGGGCTCTCCCTTACTTCTTCGTTCCGCTTCAGACTTATATGGTAACATCTAAGTTAACAATTTATAAATCGGTGATAGTGCAGTCCTTCGTAATTTAATTAAAAGTGTGAAAGCACGCGTGGGTGCTAAATAGTAAACGGTGCTGTAGCTACATACAAAGAACGAATAAAAGATGTTACTGAGGTAAGCGTGCCTAGATAATTTTTCAGAACGAGGATGTTGGGTGTGTGGTAGATTCAGAAGGCGATTAATTTATTTTGGACAATTATATGGGTAGAAATATTGAAGGCGTCTGCAGAGAATTGGATAGCGAGTGGAAATGAGATTGATGTACATATAGCAAAGAGAAGGTGGATGGAAAGCAACGACGAGGTTTTGGGTGGACAACATCTTCAGAGGTGACGATACAAAAAAAAGCTTACTCCAGGTAACGAAATTAGTTTTTTTGTTATTGCTTGAACATTTTGTGCTGTTATTTTGTGCTAGAGTGATTTGACACATTGGGTGTGTATTTTATGAACATAAAAGCTAATTTGAAGGGAATATAAAAAAGACAATTTGTATTTATTATTTGAAAGTGTAAATAAATGACGTAAAATTTTGCTGTAAAGAGTAAACGAGTCTTTAGGGTTGTTGAAAACAAAGATGCGATTTATTTATGCATCTAGAGTAACAGGGTTTATACTGAGCTCACCATAGACCAGAGTAAATGTCAAATTAGGGTTTCAAGATAAGCCCATCTACTTATATAAAAAAGAAATTGTTTAAAAAATTAAAGTCAAAAAATTTAAAAGGATTTAATGGTTGATATTGTACAATTTTATGAAGATGTATATCCGAGTTTGTAAATATTGAGCTGGTGACGTAAAATTTTGATTTGTATGAATAAAAGCTTGTATGTTTCGTTGAATTATTTGAGTAGCAATTTTAGTTGGTAGTATAAGTGTAAAAAAGCAAACTTAGGATGGTAAGTATCTCTGAAGAAGCCGATTTTAGAGCTAGCCGTGGTATGCTGAAATAAAGGGAGCTTTTTCAGGAGATATTGTAATAAACATTTTTTTTAACTTTCGTAGGTATAACTTTATTTTACAGTAGGTACACTGCAAATCTATGCAACTCGATGGTAGGGCTTCTTTCCAGAACTCCACTGCACTTTTATAGTACCCAATTCGTGGGACCAGAATTAAAATAGTAATCCACTGCAAATTTTTATGACGGTCCAACGCTGGGGCTCAATTTTAAAGGCCACTCCACAGCAATATATATATATATATATATATATATATATATATATATATATATAATCGTGTAATTAAGGAGTCATTGGGATATTTAAGGGCACAAATGAACTTATGGTTTGAGAGCTTTTGAATAAGGAAAACAAATTTACTTAATTAGAGAGTTGGCATATTTTTAACAAGATATTTTTTTTAGCTTAAGTTGTGAATAGTAATATAGGATCAATGTAATTTAGCCAAGGATAATGTAATATAATATTTGTATAAACATAGGGCATAATAAATAAAAAATTAGGGTAAAATCATTCTAACGTATTTAAATTTGTTGTAAAGTAATTATATGAAAATCCAAAAGGGTGGAGCTGGTGTTAAAACAACATTTCTGCTCTCAAACGTAAAATCCGACACGCTTAAACAAAACAACGAGGGGAGATAATATTTTTCGGTAAGCTCGGCAATAAACAAATTTTAATGGGTTATTGGAAAAGAAGAGCCGTTGGGATTAATGTAGACGCGGTTTGGTGGTTAAAATATTGATTTTAATGTTGGAGGTGGTATTGTAAAAAGTCAACAAAAGACCAAGACAGAATAAAAGTGTATTGAGTGCAAGAGGGATGTGTATACTTAATTCAGGAGACAGTATAGTTGGGAAAACTAAATAAAATCGATAAATTCAAGGATATATAGAAACAAACACGCGTCCGTTAAAAAGTGGGAGAATGGAGCCACGCAAGGTGATTGGTGTGAATTGTACAGGAGGGCAGAGATCCAGCTGGTGGAAGGATATGTGTGAGAGAAAGCTATATGTACAAGGGAGATGAGAAATGTTTTTTCAAGTTGGAGGCGTCAAATAAGGACATAGAGGCAACATTAGAACGGCTGTTGACGGTTTGAAGCGATTTACCGAGTATTGTTATGTTCGTTATGAAAATTCACAAGAATCCGAGGTTTGTTAGGGGTTTCTCGCTGGAACAACGAGCAGTTAGAAAAGATTTTCCAGAATTATAGGCATGTGTGTACAAGTGTATGTGCCAATTTAAAACAAGGGGTGGCGAATTTTATTTATATAATCACTGGCAAAGAAGGGTCTCGCTTTCTTTTGTTCTTTTTTTTTTTCGTTCTGAGTTCATCCAGCATTGGTGATAATAGTTACTTTCAAGTGAACTAGTGCAATTTGATAAAATTTTATGTAGAAGCCAATAAAGCATCTTTGTGTTAAAAAGTTAAAGTGGTACGTAAGTACAAAGCTTGTTAAGTTGGTATCGAAATGCACGAAAATTATAAAATTTGAAATTGTTTGGACGATAAGAAAAAGCGATGTTGAATAATAAAAGTTAAGTTTGGAGATTGGAACTTTTGAATTGGAAATTGTAAACATCTGTATGCATGGCAGATATGGTTATTGGACCAGGGAGTTAGCTGATGGACTCGGTATCTACTAGACGGCAGCATCTTCAAGCAGCTAGATGGTGGAGCACACTTAGAAGATAAAAACCAAGTAGGCGATACAATAACATTGAGTGGTAAATATTTTTATGGTGTTTGTGATTATTTAAATTTGAATTTGACGTGTTTTATTATTATTTGCTATTTTATGAACAGACATTTATAGGACTTTAAAAGAAAATTGATTTTTGAAAATAATTAATGAATTTACAGATAACCAAATGTTGTAAAGATCTATAGAAGTCTTATTGATATTTGGTAGTGCAGGAAATTTATATGCACAATTGTAGAGTTTTATTATGAGCTCATGCTAAGACCAAAAGGGTAACGTAAGGTATGAGGAACGCCCTCCTACTTTAAATAAAAATATGTGTTTAAAAGGTTATCAATTTGCATGATTATTGTATAAAATTATTGACCTTTATGGATGTAGCTAAAGGATTGATGTTTTAAAATGTACTATGGATCTAATTTAAATAGAGTGATATATTTGGTCAATTGAGTTATTTTTGAGTGCGTGATTGGTGTGAATGTCTATTTAGATTTCAGCATGAGGATATTGAAAGGAAGTTTTTAGATGTAACAGGTAGGTGTCAAGAATATTATTTAGGCTAAGCTTACAGTAATAATATATATATATATATATATATATATATATATATATATATATATATATATGGATATATATGTGGATTTAAAGGGTTAAATTTGGGTATAAACAATGCAATTTCAAACACCCTGTGTAGAGAGAGGAACATAATACTTACGCTCAAAATTTATTTTATCTATTTAATTTAAAGTAACAAGTATTGACATAATTTTATAATTAGGGATTAAAAGTTAATAGGTTCATAAAGAAAATCAATTGTATAAGCCATAGCAATTATTAATTAATTTAATTTAGTTTAATTCAACGGGTTATATCGTCAGAATACGCATCAGAGCATGAAAAATCCATAATCCCAAGGCGAAAAGCTTTCCTAACAAACAAACAGACGTTGGTTGTATAAAATACTGTGAAATGTAAGATCCGAAAAGTATTATTTTAAACGATCGTTAATTGAGCACACCTGCATAAGACAGGAATAGAGATATTACAGGCGGAGTTTTAAGACGTCCCTGAAATGTATCATTGGTCGAAATATATAGTTTTAGAACAAACGAACACGCGACAATTGTTTGTCTGATATAGCGTGTTGACGGGGAAATATTTTTGGAAGTTTAAAACGGTTATACAAAATTTGGAGAAATATTAATTTTGATTAGGTATTTCGCGTAAGGTGTGGCCAAGGAGGCCTAGTTTTATGATATAAATACTCTGGGAGATTTAGGAGGGTTCTCTTTAATTTTGCATCGTTTAACAATGTATTATAATCAACTGACAAAGCATATGAGTATTAAAAATTTGTAACATTCAGTGAAATAGTATTAGATTATTTGTGGCCTTATGGTTAGTACAGCGAGTATAATAGAGCGTAATTTAAATTTAACTGAGGTGCACGAATACTTTAACAAACTCGTAAATTATGAATGCAATAATAAACAAGTGTAATATACATGGATTTGGATGTTGGAATTGGTGCTAATTGGTAGCACGCAGCTCAGCTTAAACTGAGTTGTCTTCTATAAATAGCTGGTGGAACGCGAGCATAATCACGAAGCTGAGGGGTTGAGAAATATAGAGGTTCAATGTAGATGGACTTTTGACGCTTTTTCCAGGTAACGCATTTGAATTTCGTGTTTTTTTTTATATAAACTGTTGATTTTATTTGTGATGTGTGAGTGAACTTTGATGGTTAATTTTGGTAATTTAACGTATTGAAAAGGATACGTATAACTGACTATTATTATGGTATTTTGGAATATAAAACAAAAAGTGTACGTAAAGCTTATTAAATTTCTTGATAAATTTAAATTTAATTGTTAAGAGTACATGGGTTTATTAAGTTTGTAGTCATAGTTGCAAAGTGGAAAGCATACATTAATAAACTGGGTTATCATGAGCTCACCATACTCCAGTGTGCAGTAATAAATAAAGATAAGGTATTATATGGGGCCCATTTACTCCTATTGCATTAAATGTGTTTGAGATTACAATTTTAAAAATAAGGACTTTACAAAGATAGCATTTATTGAGGTGTAACTTGAGCACCAAACTGTACATATCCATGAATTATTATTTGTAAATAGTGGTAAATAAATATTGTATGATTGTTGTATTATTTTGTGATTTTATTGAATGGTGTGTGAACGGTAAAGAGAATGATAGTAAATTTAGGTATCCGAGAGGAGACACAGCTGAGCTAGCCAGGGCAGGCTGCTGAAGAAATTAATTTGATAAAGCAGAATCCGGGTAAGAACATTTTTGTAAAAATTTTATATTTTTGAAAGTTAATTTTAAAAAAAAAACTGGTGAGGTACGGAGCCCAAAAAGGCACGTTCCACGGCAATTTATAACGCCCAATCTGAAGGGCTCGAATGTTTTTTAGAAAGTACCAGTTCCTGTGACTTAAAGGCAGCGTTCCACGGCAATATATATATATATATATATATATATATATATGTATATATATGTATATATATATATATATATATATATTGTAGTAGTTTTAAAGGGTTAAAAGTAAACATAAACAAAGCAATTTTAAAACACCCTGTATAAAGGAAACAACCAGAATTTACGGGCGAAATTTATTCCAGTTAGTTTATTTTTAAGTAACAGGTATTAACAAAATTTTACAAATAATGTTTAAAATTTAGTAGATTTGCAAAGGAAATAAACTGTAGAAGCCAATGCCATTAATTTATTAATTTAATTGAACGGTTATTTACGTATAATATGCATAAAAGCATGAAAAATCAATAATACCAAGGTGAAACGCGTTGCTTACACATAAACAGCCGTTATATATATCGGTTGGGTTGAAATACCATGAAAAGAAGTTCCTAGAAATTCTGTGTTAAAACGTCGGTTAATTAAACACCTGCATGTTTCTAAATGTCATGTTCCTCTTATTTTTATAGATAACAAACAAGTTTCAAAGAATATCGGGTAAACGGTGGGATGTTTTCGCATTAAACGCTAATAAGGAGTTATTTAAAGCACGTATTTTGGGGTCCACTTAGAGTTGTAGAACGCGGACAGGAATATCGATTCTCTACCACTCAAACAAAGTTAGAAAGAGGCGTAGAATATGCATAAGCAAGGGACAGCGTTAGTATAGGCGGGATTTGTAAGACGTCAATGCATAGACTATTGGTCGATATCGTTAGTTGTACATCAGACAAACACGAGAATATCGAATATTAATTTTCAGAAAATATCGTAACGACGCGCTGAATTTCGAGGATTTAGAAAACGGTTGAACCCAAAATTTTAAGAAATATTATTGTAAATGAAGGACTTCGGGTGAAATGCGGCCGAGAGGTGGCATCGTAAATGGTATAAATACTTTTCGAAAATGAATAAAAGGCCCTTAGTATTTTGATCGCTTCAAACTACGTACGAAAGTTACCACGAGCTTGTAAGTATAGAAAATTATTTTAAATTATATAGCACGGTGTTAGCCTCATAATTTGTACGCTGATTGTGCCGAGTTTAAATTTTATTGAGGTGTCACATACATTTTTTTAACAAGCTCGTGTAGTGACGTTATGTAACGTGGATTAAATTAAACAATTATGAAAAAAGTATAATTAATTTGGATTTGGAAATTGGATACACCGTGAAGGCAGCGCAAGCAGCACAACTTAAATAGGATTCTTCTACTAATAGCTAGAAGCGGCCTGCAGAGCAGAGCGAAGCAAATATACAGCATCGTCAACGGAGCAGAGAGCTTCTAGAAATTCCAGGTAACGCTTTAAAATTGTTGTTGTTATAAACTATGAAACTATGAATATTGGGTGACGTGTAAGAGTGAATTTTGAAGGTATTGTGTATTATTTTGCGTATTGAAAATAATACGTATAACTAACTTTATTATGGTATTTAAATAGAAATCTGAAGGTGTATATAAAGCTTATTAACGTTCCATCAGGAATTTAAATTTTGTAAAGAGTACATGGGTTTGTTGTTTTTTGTTTCTTATAAGAGTATGCGAAGTATAAGGGCATACATTATTCATAATTAACTGGGTTATCATGAGCTCACCATACTTCAGAATTTACGTAGATTTAAAATAAATTATAATGAAAGAATGAGAAATAAGATATTATTCAGGGCCCATTTACTCCGGGCACATTCTATGTGTTTGATAATTTAAATTAAAATACAGGACATTACAAAATAGGATTTATTGAGGTGTAACTTGATCACTGAAATGTGGATAATATTGAATTTTATTTGTAAATAGTGATAAATAAAGATTGTATGATAGTTGTATTTTGTGGTTTTATTGAGAGTGTGCGTGAACGATAGAGAATATGAGAGTGAATCTAGGTATCCAAGAGGAGGCCCAACTGAGCTAGCCAGGAAGCAGTTGAAGAAAGCAATTCAACCGAGGAAGAGAGGAATCTGGGTAAGAAATTAATGTTTTTTGAAAATTTTTATTTTTGGTGAAATTTTGATTTTTGTATAAATTAATTTTCGAATATACTGAGAATCCTGACAGAATACACGGCTATATATATATATATATTATTTATATATATAATATATTATATATAAAAAACATTAATACATATGACATATCATTCGGTATAGAAAAGCAAATACAAATCGCTGTATAAAATCAACAACAAGTTCACAAATAGTTAAAGGAAGCTTATTCTAATAACTCGTACATTCATTAAAACACAATAATCCAAACATTCAATCATCTTAGAACATTTAAACATTCTAAGCTCAATACAAACACAAATATTCGAAGAAGGACAACCGTGAAATAAAATTTCTTTCAATCTAAACGCATTTGCGTAAAGAAGTTAATAAATACGTGCAATTCAGAACGTACATAAAATACAATATTTAATAAAACCAGCATATTTAAATGGAGTATGGATATTTGAGGCGACGCTAGTACGCGCAATTTGGAATGTACATGAAATGTGATGCTTAATAATACGTGCGATTTAGAACGTATATTTAATACCATTTGTTAATCAAGTTCCTCTAAAATCCAAGGTATTGCAGATATAACCATAATTGAAACGCATTTTTCACGTACGAACAACTGATAGCGTTCTGTCAACCAATGAGAACGCGTCAAATATTCGAAGAAAAATTTGATTGTATAAAACTAACGAAGCAAATAAAAGAGCATCATTTAATAATTCATGCGCCGACTGCGCTATTTTGAAAGAAAATTATTACGTGAATAAAATTATTAGTGAAAGTCAATAATTGTAAAAGTTGAACTTAGAAACATTCAAACGAGTGTGTTGCAATAAATTTATATAGAATTTTGCCGTTGAGGTAAACGTAATTATAGAAATAATTAATTTAAATAAAAATCTTTGCAATTTTATTAATGTAGGGCTCTAAATTACTGGATATAAATCGCCTAAATTACTGGATAACCGATTCCAAGGTACTGGCAAACGATTTTAGATAAATGGTTAATACACCAAGTTGCTGGAAAATACTACAAATTAGTGGATTAACACCACGCTAAGTAGCCGGTCAACAACTCTAAACTACTTAATAAACGACCGTTATTCAATTAAGAGGGATTTTTCAGGTGAATTATTGGAAGTTCCAGAACAAGCTGGAATTTGGGTCAGCAATCTCCAGCAAGTGAAAACCAGGAGAACTATAAGGTCAGAACTACTTATTCAATTTATAGCACGTTGCATTTGCAATTTTACATAATTTGTGTATTCGGAAGTGAGAACATTTGCATGTGATTAAGATATAGTGCGTAAAAGGTCAACAAAAATTTGATTGGTACATAGAATTTTGTTTAAGAAAGGGATATTTCTTTGAAATGAGCGAGTACGGCGATATTGTAGCAATATATATATATATATATATATATATATATATATATATATATAAGCTAATGTTTTGTTAATGGCTATATAACTACCAGCCCGATTTGTATTTGTCAATAGCTCTTATTATTTTCATAAGAGTTTATTTACAGATATATCTTATTTTATATACAATTTCTTATTGCGGACTGCAAATAACTTGTCTCTTATAAACATATATATATATATATATATATATATATATATATATATATATATATATATACACGCACCGTAAATTGGGGAATATATGTTGACGAGTTATCAAGAAAAGTTAGATAACAGTTTCCTCTAAACCGACCCGTTTCCATTATGCATGATGATGAAATGATATTGATAAATACGTGTTTTTTTAGAATATTTTCATTTAGGGTAGAGGGTTTAACTTGAAAATAAGTACACGTTAGTTGTTTACTAGTACGAATTATTGCACTTCATTTCGACAAAATAGGATAATCCATAAGGGAGATTATCAAATAATTTTGACCTATACTTTTTGCACACCCTGTATTTTATAAAAACTAAAACTAATAATTATTCCTCATACAATTTGCCAAAAAAAAGTACTGTTGGTTAATCTCTGTAGAGCCTTGACTTTAACTTTAAAAAACTAAAGATAAAGATATATACAAAAGATTTGTAAAAAAGTCAAACGAATTTCTGAAAGATATCGCGAAAATTTCTGATAATGAGGAAGTAGGAACAGAATGGAATAACATTAGATCCAGTTTAGACATGGCGTCTAGAAACATTCTGGAGTATACACAAAAAGAAAATGAGAAACCACGGACAACAAAGGATATCACGAATTTAATAGAAGTTTTGAACAAAAGTCAAACGAATTTCTGAAATATATCTGGAATATTGCTGCTACTAAAGAAGTAGAAACAGAATGGAACAACATTTGATCCGGTTTAGCCATGGCGACCAGAGAAATTCTGGAATATAGTCAAAAGAGAATAATATAAAACCGTAGGTAAAAAAGGATATTGTGAATTCAATAGAAGAAATGGAAAAATATAAAAACAAATAAGATGAAACAGGAAAATATAGGTGCAAAGCCATAAAATGGGAAATTATTCGCAAATGCAGAAAAGCTAAAAAACAATGGATTGATAAAAAGTGCAAAGAGGTACAAACTAAGATGGAAGTAGGAAAGACAGATGAAGCATACAATCTAATTAGAATGAGGTTTAGGGATATAAAATCGGCTGGCAAAAATATAAGAGGGGCAGGCAGAAACATGAAAAATAGAAAATGTAGAGAAAGTAGTTAGATGGCAAGAATATATGGGGTATTTTATGTAGGATCGGAAATAGAAACACTAGAATAGGAATCGGACATTGAAAAGGATGAATTGGGATATTTTATACTCAGAGATGAATTTTAATTAGCATGAAATAGTCTGAAAAAACTCAAAAAGATTGGAATTGGTTTTAGGGATAGACGGTTAGTACATAGCTTATACAAAAAGCAAACAGCGGTAATAAAATTAGAGCAGGAACGTAGAGAAGTAAATATTAGGAAAGGGGTGAGACACGGATGTGCATTATGCCCATTAATTTTTATCTCGTACATCGAAGAGGCAATAAATACTGTCAAATGCAGTAAGACATTTGGAATTACTATGCAGAGACAAAAACTGATATGCTTAGATTTGCAGATGATATAGCGGCATTAGCATCTAAGCAAAAAAGGGATAGAAGCTGTTCTTAATGAAATAGAAACAGTTCTAACAGAGAGATATGGTATGAAAATTAAGAAAAATAAAACTAGAGTACTAGTATATAAAGGAGGGTAAAATAAATCAAAAACAAGAATACAAATAGATAACAAGGACTTACAAGAGATTAAGGATTTCTGCTACCTAGGAAGCCAAATAACGCAAGATGAGAAGAGCACAAAAGATATAAAACAAAGATGAGTACAAAGTCGTACTACATTTAACAAGAAAAAGCAACTACTGTGTTCAAAGACAACAAATATAAAAACAAGGAAAATATTCCGTAAAACATATATGTGGAGCACAGCACTGTACGGCTGTAAAGCCTGGACAGTAGGAAAAGCGGACAAAAAAAAGGTAGAAGCCATTAAAATGTGGTGCTGCAGACACATGATGAAGATATCATGGACAGAGAAAGTTAAGAACAAAGAGGTACTAGAAATGGTAGAAGCAGAAAGAAGTATGTGGAAAGCAGTAAGGTATATGAGAGATAGGATAATAGGACACACAATAAGGCATGAGGGTATAGTGCGTAATATATTAGAAACTGAGATAGGAAAAAGAGAAGTAGAGGTAGAATTAGGTTAAACTATCGCACACAGATAGTAAAAGATGTTGGGTGTGGTAATCTCAGAGAAATGTGTAGACTAGCTCATAATAGAAATCAATGGAGGTATGCATTCAACCAATGCCAAGGTGGAAAAACTAGGGATGAAAATAATAACTGTACTCGAACATGAAGATTATTATAAATAATTACAGGTATTGGTCTTGCGATATTCGCAACTAATGCTAATTGTGCGAAAGGATTTACTGGAAAACTATTAATTCGGTAAATGTCTAAGTGTTGGGAGATACTTGGCAGCCACGGCTGCTTAACCCTCTTCACATAACACTGAATCTCGGTGAAATGGGGCATATAATTAGAAAACAATATAATGAGAGCCGAGCTCTATAAGCTGTTGGCGTCTCCGTGGCGTAGTTGGTAAGTGTGTGCCTACTACGCCAAAGGTACCGGGTTCGAATCTCAACACGGTCCGCTTGAAAAATGTTAGGCGAGCATTTTTCACAAAAATACAGCCTTGTTCGGATGAGAGGTAAAATGGAGGTTCCGTGTTTGAGTGTTGTCACGCACGTTAAAGATCCCTACCTTGCTTGGAACAGCAAGGGTTCAGCAAAATTCCAAATTTTTCAGATAAAAAAAACTCGCTTCCTGGCCAATGTAGTATTTTCGGGAGGAGCATTAGCAAATAACATGTAGTGTATAAGCTGTTGTGGGAATTTCAAAGAACTGTGTAGGCTAGCTCAGAACATAAATAAGTGGAGGTACGCGTTAACCAGTTTCAAGACGGAAAACCTAATGACGAAAAAATATGTGCACTTAAATCTGATGATTGCTATAAACAACTACAGGTGTTGGTTGTGAAATATTTTCAACTAATGTTGTGTGTGCAAAAGGATATATTTGTAAAACTACTAATTCGACAAATGCATAAGTGCTGGGGGAACTTGGCAGCAGCAGGTTGCTTACCTCCCTTCACATACCACTGAAATGCAACATCGTCTATAAAATTGAATGTAGTTGCCAAAGAATTTACGTAGGTCATTCCAAGCAACGGTTAAAAACCGCTTAATCCAACATAAAAGCGATGCCAGGATAGGTAAATTATGTTGTGCACTCACGTCTCACATAAATTCAACAAGACATATCGTAAACTTCAATGATACAAAAATACTATATATTGAAAACGACTATACCGACTATTTCTAGAGCCCTTCCACATTCATCACCAACCTAATCCTATCAACAGCAAACAAGTTATTAACAACATTAATGTAGTTGATTCCAGTCTTTACAGATTCAAGTGACAACAATACTCACCTTCGCAACATTTACTTATCGCAGTTTAATCTACCATTACTTTTTCCATTTTAATTAAAGGTTAGTACATGTTTATCTATATATATATATATATATATATATATATATATATATATATATATATATGCCGACTGTTGATAAAACCTGCAAAGTCAGGTGAAGCAGCACGAAGGCACAAATTGTGGGCTAGGTGATGCTGTACTTCCCATAATGTGTTAGTGTTAAATATTACATCTTCGCTACTCCTGTCCTGATGAACCCCAATAAGGGCGAAACGCGTCGACAGGATGCCCTTGTGGCTAATACTGAGTCACTTGCCATTAAATTTCACTCTTTGATATATATATATATATATATATATATATATATATATATCTCGATTGATTGAATAATTATTTAATTTTTAATACAGATGATATTTATCTCGTCAAATATTCTTTTCAGTTTGCGACTTTTTAAACGAATACCAGCTTGGAGAAAGTTATATCATCCGTGAACTAGTAATAACTCATATCTGAATTTAGATAAATTTTACAGGAAGCTTTAAAAGTAAATAATATGTAACTGAAATTGTGTATTTCCTTCAAAACTTGAAAACTAGTTACAATGTAATACATTTTCATTATAGCATTTTCATTTTAAATTTGTAAAAGTGTTTTAGATTGTTAAATTAGATACGAGATTTTGACGCAACCGAATTATGCCATAAACATTTTCCGCAAGCTAGTTAGTAGGAGTTACTATTATGAAAAACAATTAAATATCCAACCTTGCAAGGAAAAGAAATGTTTTCAATGTTTTCTTAAAATAAACATAGTAGTAATATAAAAATTAAGAAAACGCCTCAAAATTCGCAAGTTTTATTAGTAAGCTGTACAACTAAATGTCTATAAAACAAAATTATTCCACAAAAAATAAAGAAACTAACTAACATTTTATAAATAAGGCAAATTGTCGTAATAATGGTGGCATTCGGGTGGGATAACACTTTTAAGGTCGTGCAAGTGTTCAAATTTTATTCTTCAAATAGGCAATCTTTCACAGTGTAGATTTGTGTACTCAACTGTTTCATTCCTTTGTATCCGTCGTGGTAGGTCTATACAATCATCGTCAAAGGCTAGCTATATTTTTATGTATCCTTTAGGATAGCACGCAGATCGGTTACTTTAGAGTTTCCAGGTTTACGTTCTGATCTTATGGATTTACATCAAAGTGTCTCTGGATCTGCATAATTTTTAAACAAGTGGAACTGGACCATGTGTACTTCATAAGGAAAAGGTTTTTGTCGTGCTTCTATAGTTATAGAAAGATAGTCACTTGGAAGGTGAATCAATCGATTTTTTAGTTTTCTATCAATACTGCTATGAACCGAGTCACTTTCCATTTGTGTGTGTCCCACTTCTAGAAACTTTTGAATAATAGTGACACCATGTGTAATCGCAAAGTTTAATAATGCATTGGATACAATATTGTTACGGTTTTGACTTGTGCATCCATCAGTGTAGATAATACCGGGCAAATTCTCATCAAGACAATTTGTACTTGATAATCAATGATAAATGATGCATAAATGGAAGCTGTAAGATCATTTTCAGTTTCAGAGAATCAATATCAAGTAGCGTGATAGGAACCGAGATTATATACTGCATAGTTATGCATGCAAAGCTTAGTTTTATAATAAATAGCACCTGCTGTTGTAAATGGGCAATGGGCATACCTTTACGGTTTGCAAATTAGCCGTCAGGACAATACTTTTTTTCTCATTTGCAAGTATTTTGTCAATATGTTTTTCTTACCTTGTTCGATTTTTTTTTTTCGTTATATTTGCATTGCACGTTTCATCGTCGACATTTCTATGTTCGTGTACTACACAAATGTCGCACATATCCTTTTTCAACTGATGAATCGTTAAATTTTTATTATGAAATACCTCTTCAAACTTTTTTCTCGAAAATGCTCTTTCCTGTAATTCTGAGCCACGATTTTTGTAAATTTGATATAAATGAGAAATTCTTCTATAAATAGGCTGTAAAAAAAATTTGTTTGTGTTCCATCCTATTATAGTGAGAAGAAAGTTTTGGAATATCATCAAAAAAACATGTTTAAAATTTCGGACTGACGTTGCTGTTTATTTGTACGGGAGTCCTGTTTGATGCTCTTGTCTGATATTTTAAAATTACATTTCTTTACCTACCATTGAACAAAAAATGATCCAAGGCATAATGTCGATAGGAGAAAGCTACGGGAAACTTGTTTTTTTTATGAATTTTCCGTAATTGGCAAATAATAAATAAAACTTCCTCTTCTTCTTATTAGAAGTGATTGTAATTCGCTTTCACTCTTTAAACACAACATTATTGCCTACACAAAATTTTGTTTCGTTCCAAGTCATGTTACTCCAAAATCTTTGAAATAAAACTTGGCGTTGGATTTCCGTAACTGAATTACATAACCTCAATTTACTTTTTCTACAGTAACTAGAATTACAACTTGGGCTCAATTTTCACTCTGCGTTTTGCACATTTTACCGTCTCTTGGACGTATAAATCCAAGGTAAGCTTGCCCTTTCATTCTTAATTTCTTGTTTACATTTCTTTTCCACGTAGCTGGTTTACGGTTACTTCTTCTTTTTCTACCCTCTTTCATATTACCATGGTATTCGTTTTCAGAAACCGCATCTGCATTTTCTTTTATGAGCTCAAACTCATTACTTGCATCTATTTTCTCATTGATTTGCTCTATATCAGAAGCAGATTCAGAAAATGGTTGATAGTCACTGTCTTCATCAGGAGAAAAATCACTGAAATCTTTTTTTTCATATGAATTAAGCTGACACGGTACTAGCGTTGTTAGAAAATATTCAGAAGCTGAAGCATTTATTTCTTTATTTCGAATGGAATTAATTCGGCTAGTTCTTTATGTATATTATTAACGTGTGCACAATCGTTTTCCAAACTGGGTATCGTTGAAACTGCGTTTTCTGCCGAAGATAAACATAATTACATTATTCGTGCCGTTCTACTGTGATTCATTATTCTATAATAATAAATTAAAATTAACAAGAAAATAGTAATTATCAAATCAAAATACCTAAAGCGTTTATCCTATTTACCGTAAGAACATCTTCCCAAAAGAGTTAGCATGTGTTTAAATAGAAAAATGTTGGTGTAAAATAATGCAATACATTCAATGAAATCTACTATTGTACAAAAAAATAACTACGCAGCTAAAGTAAACTATCGGAGTCGTAGAAAGCAATATCTCCTAAATCCGTTTTAACGTCCATAAAATATTGTAGAAATGGACATAAAACTAATATAGCAATTTTTCTTATCTTAAATAAATAAATAAAAAACCTTGTCAATCGTATTTGATGAAAATACAAAAGATTAATTTGATTTAAAGATTTGATTAACTATAACTGAAATACGTACCACTCAAAAAATTGTTAATGTACAGAAAAACCACCAAATAAATGTACATTCAGAAATGCAAATGTGCATACTCTGACAAGTCTATGCATGTACTAAGCTAAGAACGTCAGCAATTGCTGCTAACTTTTTTTGCGTTACAGTTTAAAGGGATCGCTGCTTACTAGATAGAAAGATTACTGCCAATATTCCTTGCTTTCGAGTTGGATGTTATTATCACTTAAGGAAAATAGCGTTTATAATAGACATATTGCTTGGAAGGATTTCATTCTAATATAGATAGTAACTATTTCCAAAAGATGACGTGCATAACTCATTTTCGGTAAAAATGTTAGTTAGTAGGTATTGCTGGTTCACGGACGATATATTGATTATTTTAACTGCTTATGTCATTAATGAGTTGTATAGTATTTTCAATTGCTATAAGAAAATGTATATTCGCATTATAGTTCTTAAAAGGTTCTAAAGTTTTGTTTATTGTATGCTCGAAATGCATTAGACTTGAAACGTAGCAAGATTCTACAACAGAGTGACTTAAAACGGAACACGTGGAAGAAAAAGCAGCTTGCAAAAAGATTCATACCTCACCGAGAGACGGGAAAGCACACTCCATCAGTATTTCGGGTTTAATTTGATTTTGAGGAACTGATTAAAACCCACACAGAACTGAATTTAAACGTTGCGTTTACGAAAGCCGGCCTATCGAAGGGTGCTACTTTATTGAGGCAATTTGAAAAGGAAGTCATTATGGGCTCTATAATAGAAATGTTAAAAGTGTTAACTGGCGTGGTGCAAGCATCCATTCACTCATGATTTGTGCCTTAGGTAGAATGGAAATAAATTGTTTTGTCTGTAGTGTGGACGAATACAATTAAGAGAAAATACGTAAAGCATCCAAATAAATTTTCTATTACCTCATTATATGGAAACGAATGCGGTTGTAGAAGGTCAATTACAATATACTGTTCTGTGGAGTATATTATAATGAACAACAGTGTGCCAGTTACTTTGGAAAGAAGAACTTTACATATAGAATTCGTAACTTGCATTGAATTTAAAGCATTTGATGTTTCCAATAGGTATTTCAAGGGCAAGATTGACTAAACTCGAACTGCGTAGATATATGATTAAGTCGCACTTCAAAGCTTAAGATACAATAATAACAGCACAGTTATAAAATAAGATTGCTATAAGTTTGTAAATATAATATTCACCAATTACAAAAAGTAAATACAGCGCTTAAAAAATTGCTTGTCAGTAATGCAAATATCAAAGATATACAACTCGTAATATATTAATTCTATGTTTCTAAATAAACAAGGAAAACGTTGTAATTGAGACTGATAAGAAAATGTTTGGAAGAAAACATGATAGTAAAACCTCTATATTTTGTAGATACTAGTAAGTTTTAAGATGCTGTTCATTGAACTATTGTTATAGTTTTATTGCTTTTCATCAAAACATGATGTATTACTTAGAGAGTAAACTTTTGTTACGGTCCATTTCGTATTTGTAAATTAGCTGCCCTGTTAATTGAAAACCATTTCATTTTCTACTTATTTGAATACGGGTTTGCTATACTTTGAAGTTAACTAGGTTAGGCAGTCAATGTTGCACATCCTTTATGTAATTCGCAAGTCCACATTTTTAGATTATACTTTCTGGTTTTTTATCTGGGTATGTGCTCGATTAGAATTTCAGGAATGCTGCTAGCTGAAAATCGTTGTTGGTTGTGCTATTATGTTGTAATAATAATTTCGCGTGTTGGTTTTTCAATGAAGCGTTCTAACTAAGACGTTGTTAAAAGTTTTTTTAGAGAGAGTTGTTGGTGTCTGTCATACACGAAATGCGTGATTTGAATGAAAATTGAGACTTCTTCAGTGCCATAATGTTTATTGACTATAAACCCAACCAAGCAGTTAGCAAGTGGAATCTTGATGCTGTCGTAAAGTAAATGCACACGTTTGGTTGCGATACCATTAAAATGTTCTAATATTAATACTTTGTGTTTCTTTAGAGCGTACGTGTCCGTTTTCTTTTTAGATGTTACCAACCCCCTTCACAGCTTGCGTGAGAGAGTATTATATCATGGTGACCGACAACTGTTTACTTGACTCCTTAGCAGCGTGTAGACTGCCTAGATTTTACAAATGTTAAAAGGGAATACTTTATACAATGAGATTTGTCTAATAATTTGTCGTAAGTAACTGCTGTTAAATATTTATTGTTCCAAGTACCAATCAAACGTAAAGGTATTTGGTAAATAAAAGAACTACTCGATTATACACTACTTAAATACTGCTTCTTAACTTCGAATAACAAAACTAAGCGGCATCCAACCACTGTAACTAATTAATGGTACTTACACAGCGGCATAAACATACATATAATAAATATTTTCAAAATCTTAACTGCTTACCCTATATTGACGCAAACTTAATTACTTATTATAATGATGCAGATCAAGTTATTTAATATATTAATGTATACCAAGTTCATTCTAAATATAAGCTACTGAAATACAAAAGCATACAAAAATACATATTCACAATAGTGCATTTAGGTACAAACGCAAATTATTGAGTGACCCCTATAATGTGAAGTATTCTTCTTAACATTGCTAGAATGTCGGTAGTTTACATACCGTAAACAAGTCAAGTAAACAGTTGTCGGTCACCATGATATAATATTTCCTCACGCATGCTGTCAAAGATGTTGGTAACTTTCAAATGGGTAATGGATAGTTAACGCAAAAAAAACATGAAATATTAATATTAGAACATTTAAGTAGTATCGTAACCATACTTATACATTCACTTCACGACATCATCAAGATTGTTCTTGCTAACTACTTGGTTGGGTTTATAGTTAGTAAATATTATAGCAGTGAAGAAACAAGTCTCACGTTTTTTTAAATCACACGTTCCATATATGACAAACGCGAAGTACATTCTATAAAAAAATTTATCACGTCTTAGTAGTAACGCTTTATTGCGAGTACAGTACTTCAAGTATCTTTTGAGTGCTTGAAACGATTTTTTACTTGGAAGTTATTTTGATGTTGTAGCTTTCGAATTCCTACATGTACATTATCTATACGTATATAATAAATAAATTGTTTAATTTTTTATTACTGTTAAACAATGTTGTTAGAACTTGAAGTAAAATATTTGAATTTTATATTAGAGTAGAAAAGGCACTTGAAATTTTCTATCTGGGCGTTTGCTACTTGCTACTTAGTGTCTTTTACATCTACCTACTTCGTACAAATACAATTCTTCAACAATCTTTTGAATGTATTGTATTGTATTGAAGGTAAATTCTAGTATAGTAGAATTTATATAAGAAGAGCCTGTACGTCATTTGACATATGCGCAAACTTTGAAAGTCAGTGGCGTAGCGGTTTTAATAATTTTTAGGGGTCCCATAGACTAAATATTCTAAAATCAAGTTTTATTTTGTTGGTGGTTTAAATTTACATGGCGAATATGTGAATGAGCAAGGCATAAAACACAAAACAACAGAAAGAAAACTATGAAAGCGTACGAAATAAATGTAGAATGTCAAAGACACAAATGTCAATTGACATTTAACAGCAAATTATCTACGCCGCTAATATGCTAAACGAACACGCCAATTTATAAACAATGGACTAATCGGACACCATTTTAGTCGTGTGCGCATGATGACGTACAGGTTCTTCTTAAATAAATTCTGCTCTGCTTCAAATATTGAGCACTTGAAGTAATTCTTCATATGGTAATTATTTTGATGTAACAGTTTTACTTTTCAAATACCTATATGTACAGTACTTTTTGCTATATTGTTAATAAGTAGCACAATTTATTACTACTATTGTTGCACAGAGTTGTCAATATTTGCGGTACAATATTTAAGTTGAATACTTCAAGTATTGAAAGTACTTGAAGGGATTTTTTTAAAGGATACATGCTACTTAATATTTTAAGAACGTTTTACATGTATTAGACACTTATATTTACTAAAATTAATAGTGCGCTTGGTACCAAGTCCCTGTCGTTCAAACTACAAAAACACAAAATACTCTGTATACGTACTTAGAAAGTGTTTTAAGAATTTATTACTTAAAAAATATCACAAAAGAAATTTGAAACATTATTAAGGATACATACCAAACTTATTCCTTCAAGTAGTTTTCAGTATTCAAATACACTGAGTATGTGAAGTATCGGAGATGATTCAAATATTTTATCTAATTTAAATACTCAAAAGTATGCTTAAAATAATAAGACTACCTCAAGTACATTGTAAAACTTGAAGAAGTTGTGGTAGTTCGAGTGCTCTTAAATTACTTAAACAGAATCGTATATTTGGTAATATTTTCAGGTACTTCAAACTTCAAAAATTTTCAAAATGTAAATACTTTGGTAACTGATATTTGACGTACATTGATGAAGTACTTGTTATTTTGTAATTGAAGTCATCATCATTTTGTTTTCGACCTTACTTAAGGTCGGTTTGACGAAGCTCTAACTTTTTTTTTCTATTCTGTGCTAATCTAAAAAGTTCTACATACCCTTCACAATCTAAATTTCTAATAATTTGACTAATATACCTTGGTCTAGGTTTTCCTATGCTCTTCTATCTTTTTCTTATATACTTGGCTCTACATAAATATTAGCAACCTGATGGTTGTTAAAGGACTCCAACATGTTTACATGATTCCCATTTATAAGGAAATGAAATATTACCTGGTTATCCCCTCCAAAAAAAGGAAAAGTGTTAAATTATATGTTATGGTAAGGCTTAAGCAGAGAATCGCTGCCAACATACCAGACCGCTAACTAATTGTGAGTTATGTCATGGTGACATTTAGTTAACTGATTTCTATTTATTTTTTTTTGTTTTGTTTTCGAACTTACTTAAGGTCGGTTGGACGCAGCTCTAAATTATTTTCTATTCTGAGCTAGTCTAAAAAGGTCTACATACCCTTTACAACCTAAATCTATAATAATTTGACTAATATAGCTTTGTCTAGGTCTTCCTACTCTATTTTTATTTGGTAGTCTATAATCTAAGACCTTACTAAATAGTCCCTCATGTCTTAACTGGTGCCCTATCATTCTATCTCTCCTGACCTTTAATTGTTTCCACATACAGGGTTCCTCACATATCATTCTATAATCCTCATTTGTTACTCTATCTGTTCAACTAATCTTTAACATTATCCTATAAAACCAAGTTTTAAAAGCTTTTATTTTTTTCTTATCTACTTGTTTAATTGTCCTAGTCTCACTACAGTATAATAGAATGCTCCATACGTACGACTTTAAGAAACTTTTTCTATTGTTTAAACTAATACTATTAGCTATTAGTAAGTCCTTTATTAAGAACATTTTTCTAGTTTAAGCTATTCTAGCTACTATAGCCCTTCTGCTGCGTCCGTCCTTTGTAATTATACTACCTAAATAACAAAATTCATCTACCTCCTCTACCTCGGTATTACCTATTTTTAATTTTGGTTTAGAATTAATTCTCATACTATAGTTACTTTGTAGTACCTCATCTAAAATATTTAAAAACTCTTTTAACTCTTTTCTAGACTCTGCTATAATGACTATATCATCTGCAAAACGTAACATTTCTATTTTCTGTCCCTGTACACTAATACCTATCTCTTTTCTCGCTTTAGCTAGGTTTAAAGTTTCCTCAATATAAACATTAAAAATCAAGGGAGATAGTATACATACCTGTCTATTACCATTTCTAATCTTAGCTTTCTTTTCTATTTCATCAAATCTAATTACTTCGCTTTGCTTTTTATATAGACTGTAAATAATTTTTCTATCTCTATGAGAGATTCCTATTTTTCGCAAGACCCTGAACATAACAATCTAATTAATTCTATCAAATGCTTTTTCTAAATCTATAAACGCAAAATGAGTTTTTATTTTTTTGAAACCTTTTTTTGATAATTACCCTAATCATTACTATCGGTTCTCTAGTCCCTCTGTCTTTATGAAAACCATATTGGTATTCGCCTAAATAATTCTCAGTCAAAGCTTCTACTCTATTTTTAATTATTATTGTTAATATTTTGGACACGTGGAAAGTTAAACTAACCGTTCTAAAATTCTCACACCTACCAGGTTCTGACTTTTTTGGGATTGGGATAATAATATTTTTTTCGAAATCTATTGGAACCTCACCTGTGTCATATATTACTTTTACTATTTCATATAACCTATCTAAAGTTTTCTGACTTGCATATTTTATTAATTCTGCGAGTATATCGTCTATCCCCGGTGCTTTATTTAGTTTAAGATCCGTAACAGCTCTATCAAATTCTTCTCTTAATATTGAGAACCCTACTTCTACATTCTCTTCTCGGTCGTTCTCTAACTCATCCATATCGTCTCCCTTATATAAATCTTCTAAATATCATTACCATCTATCTGCTACCTTAACTTTATTTATTCGAAGCTCATTACTTTCATCTTTAATATCATTATAATTTTTCCAATCTTCCCCGAATAACTTTGTAACTGCCCTGTAAGCCCTGTCTGTCTTACCCACACCCCGATCATTTTGTATTCCCTTACAATTTTCTTCCATCCATTTATTTCTAGCTTTTCTACACTCATGTACTACCTTATTTCCAATTCTATTATACTTTAGCTTACTTTCACTATCTAATTTTCTGAAAGGTTTAAGCTTTCTTCTATTCTCTATTAAATCTAATATCTCCTTTGTTACCCAGGGTTTTCTCGCTTCTATTTTTTTCTTACCTATAGTCTGTGTTGCTGTATCGTGACCAGCCCTTTTATTTCTACCCATCTCTTTTCTACGTTCCCTCATATAGCTATCTCTTCGATCTTATTATATAATACTTGTTTATATTCCTCATTTACCTCACTATCGTTAAGCTTACCTAGATCCCACCCCTCTCTTTTAGCATTTCTCAATTTTTTGAATTTTAGTTTACACTTCATTTTAACTAAATTATGATCACTATATATGTCAGTCCCTGGTTAACTACGACAGTATTTAACTTGGTTTTTAAATCTTTGTTTAATTAAAATATAATCTATTTGATATCTAGCCCTATAACCTGGCACTTTCCAGATATATCTTCTTCTAACATGTTGTTCAAATGGGGTGTTTACTGTTACTAATCTATGTTCCTGACAAAATTCAACTAAACTTTATCCTCTATTATTTCGTCTACCATACTCAAATTTTCTTACCATTTTCCTTCACTACCTTGTCCTACTGACCACTGATGTATTAAAATCGTCCATAACTATTAAATTCTCATCTCCCTTTACTTTTCTCACTATACTATTTATATTCTCGAATACCTTTTCTATTTCCTCATCCTCGTACTGAGCTGTTGGCATGTAAACCTGTACTAAAACAGTGTCTGTGGGTTTCGTACTCAATCTAACCATAAATATTCTATCACTAAATTGTAAATACTCTTCAACTTTACGTCCTAACCTTTTACCTAGCACTATTCCTACCCCTGCTTGTCCATTAGATGAAGAAGTTGTAATTATTCTATAATTATCCTTCCAAAATTCATTACTATCTGGCCATTTCACCTCACTAATAATTGGAGTACTTTGCTATTATTTGACAAAAATTGTCTTAATTATTTATTTTTCAGTTGGTATGAATATCAACCTACTTTAAGGAGGTTTTTAATTACTTTACCATATAGATCCCAAAATAGTTTATATCCTCTTCTATCATTCAAATACGTCTCCAAGAATTAAAGGTACTGAATCAAATATTAAACTGTTTGACAATTATTTTTTAAACAAAATTTTGTGACTCACGTATGAAATGTTTTGGGGTTTGTTAATAATTAACGAGGATTAAGTGAAGATTGTATAAATACGTAGATAGTAATAAAATGTTGTTTCTTTTTAAATTTAAGCTGTAAAATTCTTTATATCTGTGCGTATAAGTAGATTTCTTAGATAATATGTGTAAAAGAAAGATGTTTATGAATGTATTGAGATTGTTCATAGATGTTCCGTGAGATTTATTTGTTTCATTTCATTTTTGTAAAGTCCACGATAGAATATTTGTCGCTGAGTTGAACTTTTGAACTTTTTTTTTTAATGTTTTTAACAGTATACTAAGTTTGCACGGTTTGTCGATTCCGGATTTGGCCATTGTATTGGAAAAAGGACAATAAAACTGTTGATTTTACGATGTTTTATAAATAACTCGGCCTGGATTCACTTTATCAAAAATTTTTAGGTAACCAAAAATAAAGCTAATAAAACTCTACCTTAAAAAAGTTTTGTTTTTTCTACATCCGTTTCTCCGCCACCTTGCGGTAGGGCACGCGACACGTTTGTTTTTCTTTTCAAGTGATTTCTCCAATAAGCCTAATCCACTGTGTTACTTTAAATAACGATTAAATAATGATTACTTTTATTTTAGATTTGATTTGACGTATGAGATTGGTCAATAAGCTCGTCAGTCAACTAATTCATCCTCTGGTTGTTATTCTTCTGTTTCAGTATATATAACAATATCATCGATGTTGTGTTTTCTAATTTAATTCCCGAATTTATGGATGCAATTGGTACTACTCTTTGTTTCCTGTGAAACTTAACATTTTGATAATTACTCCCTACAATACTTTGCACCATTGACATACCAATCTCATATGCATTGTGACAATTGATTTTTTCATCTCCCACCACTCCTGTGCTTATAGACATAATGACTTTGGTATATGAAAAAGGTAAATGAGCTAAAAATCAACCTACAAATTTGTGGATATCCACATTGTCTCTTTGAATGCGCGAAGATCTGCTATCAACGTGTTGTTCAGAAGTAACAAATGACGTACTACAGTATTCTTCCATTTGATCCGATACGGCAGAAAGAACAGGCATCCCAAAAATCCATTTTGCCAATGTAGAGTCGGTGATTCCACGACCGTGGGTTAGTCCTCCACAACTTTTTATTGACCTCATAAGTGTCTGTTCAATCGTCATATCTAGCCAAATCCCAGACCATAATTTTTCAGAACGTCTTATGGTAAACATTTTGTTTTTAACAAATTTAAAATATTCCACAGACATTAAGATATCTTTTAGTTTAAGCATATCTTGTAAATAAAGATGCAGGATTTTGCATACAGAAAATGGCCGCTGGTGTAGAAATAAGACAGCATTGTTTTGACGCATTGCAGGTGCAAGTCCCAATTTCCTGTAGGTTCTGCCTCGGCAAATTTTTTAACTAGAGTAACCATGTTAAAATACTGTATCCATAGTTTAGCAGCTGGGCCATTATCTTGCAACTTGTTTAAACTTTTACCAAATTTTAATAAAACCTGCTTATATGATTCTTTTTCCAAGTCATCACAGAAGACAGGATTCTCGATATCTACCAAACTTTTATCAATCAATTACCGTTCCTCTGTAATAAAATGGATCTCATTAAATACAATTTCAGCCAAAGCAGCATGAGTTAGAAGGTGCGCTGTCAGGGTTCTTGCATAAGCGTGGCCCGTTAACATCTTTTTCACAGACGCAGCTGCATGTGCAGCCTCGAATACTTCATTCAGTCCACTTCCGTTGATAATGTAACCAATTGCACCCATATAGGACATGAGCAAGTGAAATCCACCAAGTCTTATCACAATTTTATTTGACTCAGGGTTGAAGTAAATTGATTCAACGATGTCGTGTGCCTTAATATAAAGGGGCTGGTCAAAGGTTATAATACAAATTTCTTGTTTCAAAGACTTACATTTTTCTGTGGTGCTAAAAGTGCGGTATGTATTGTGTCATATTCTGAAGGACAAGCTTTAATAAACGGCAGTAAAGAATCCGTGATGTAAATTAAGTTTGTTTTGTTGTTGCTTTTTCCATATACCCATTCCACGCAGGAATATATGGCATGTTTTGCCATTTTCCATACAGCCAAAGAAAGTCGCAATCAAAGATCAGAACCTCATTTGATATATTAGTTTCTTCATTAAGAGTTTCGATTTTAATATTTACTAACCCAACGTTACTGGGTTTTTGAAATATTTTTATAGATACATGTCCAATATGACCAATGTTAACTGCGGTAGATATTTTTTTTAACCTTAAAATTCTGCCTACTTTAAAAACAGCCGTTGAGGAAGTGATAGCTTGAATTTCACCCATAGCTTGAAAAGTATTTAGGCCATCAATTGTGCAAATATTTACATCTGCGTTATCAAACACAAACAGACAGAATGCTTCTTCAGTAGTTGAAATTAATGGTTGTTGCAAAGCCGACATCTGGAACAAAGCTGCTTCGTCATATGATGAACAAAAACCCAAAGCAAAAAGTACATTTATGAGGTGTTTGGAACCAAACTTTTGATTAATAAACGACGCAAGACCGACTTGCAACCCAGATAAAAAGCACTTGGGTTTTGCTGCTGCAATAAAAGCGTGTCAGATAGCTGTACATTTTTTCTCTAATTTTTTAGTTTCACCTTGTTCGTTTTTCATTATGATGGAAAAACCCTAAATAATTCGCTCGTAAATTTATACTTATAAATGTCACTTAAATCAAAAATTGCTTTTTAACTTTTCAAAGAATTCGTTTTCAACGACACATTACGGAAATTTTAACAATAGATACTTACTTGAGTGGTTACATTATTGCACTCGAAGACAATGTCCACCCTTGGCGAAAAAATTGGTGATACTGTACAAGTAAAACCCCTAAAATCACATCTCTGTATAAATATTCTAGCGGGTGCATTTAAAGAGCTGCTGAAAAAAGAAAGGATGATGAGTAATATAAATTGTTTAGAATGCATCATCATTCTACGGCAAAATACGTTTTCAACTGTTTATTTAATACTGAGCTGAAATAGCTTTCTCTGCTTATCTTGTATTCATCATGGAACATTTGTTTGTTAAACAGACATATAATAAATCTAGGTTTTTCCCTATTTTCATCCTAATTTAGTGCAATCTGCAAGAAACATATGAGTCACATTAAATATTGTAATAATTAAAAAAAGTACCTAGGAAAACTCGTGTGTCAAATATGTAAGTAAATTTGTATTTGCTATATTGCTTTCTGGATTTATTATGATTAGTAATGGAAAATTTGATCTATCACTAACTATCCACAAGTACCAGAAAGAGCAAAATTTACGCAAACAGCACCAATTGCAATCGTAATAACCATAAGAAAACTGTAAAAATGCGATAAAATTTAAGCTGAATGTAAAATTATATTTAAACTTCGAAATAAAATTATTATTTACAGTGCATAAGTAGAGTGCAAATATCGTTCTTTTAATTGCTTTATTATTTCATGGAATCATTTGACATATACGAGCATTAGGGATTATAAGCAGTACCGATCGTCGAGTTAGTTCAGTCCGGAGATAACCCGTTTTTACTATTAATTTCAGGTTGCAAAAGAAACTAACATTACATTAGCATGGAATGGTCAAAAAATTTATTGAAAATATCTATTTTAGCTTTATTTATTAATGGGTGCCTTACTGTACCTGTGAGAATTATGTTTGAAAAATGTGGATACAAAGGATTTACCTGCCAAAATTCAAAAAACGTTATTGGAAAAATAGATATAACTTTCCAGTGTAACACTACGATTACAACACAAGTAAGTCAAAGTTATTATTTAATGTTCGAGTCAGTAGTCACTTAAAATTTTGTTATTTAGTGGTAGAGCCCAATTCCGAAACCTCTACTTTCGTACAGGAGAAATGTTATTTATAAATCAACTTTAAAAACAAACAACAGGTGTTTTGTTTGCGCATTTATTGATGTTTTTGTATCCCGTCTCAAATCTTAAAGAATACAAATGCTTCTCTAAATCTTGCGGTTCAAATTTTCCTTTACAGGATTGTACAGTTCTTTAGTAATTAACTATAGTAGAATGGTGACAGGGCTTTCAGGACAATTTTGCGCATTTGATTTCATATCTAACCTAAGTTTTAACATGTAAATTCCCACTATAAAGTCTTATTTTAAAGGGATTTCCTCCTTGGTCCCCCTTGTGGTGGCGAAATTTCTTCCTTGCGAGGGGGATTTTCATCTTGCTTAATTTTTACCCCCCCCATCCCTACCTTAAAAAATCGATAACCTAACCCCTAAAATTTTCGAGATACCCTCGGTGCTTATCGGCTCCGCACGATCTTTGTATTTCCACCTATTTAATTTTTATCTTAACATCAACCTTTATCGAGTTACAACCCCCAATTATATAACTTTTTTATTTATAAAAGTTTCTAATCGTGTATGGTAACACCGATTTAATTTTTATTGGAAGTACGATTCTACCATTAATTTAACCTAAGGCCAACTCTATTTAAAAAAATTGGTGTAAGCAAAAAAGTAGTACACATTCCTTTAAAACAATTTTATTTAATTATAAATATACATATATACAGACAGAAATTTTCTGACGTAATTTAAGTATAAAGTTTAAATTTTCATTTTGGTATTGCCGGGTTCTTTTCTTCATTTCACTGGACCCTCACATCGGCTTACACTTGTTAATATTTATCTCAAAATAGAGCACATTTTCCAAAGACCAACCGGACCCACGTGTTTCAAATTCCTCTGATTTTGTTCTCATGGTCTCGCTTAAGACCTCGTACATATTTTCCAGATTACTAGAAGATGTTATAACTATATTTTTTGTGTTAAAGGATTTCACATCGGTAGTCTTTTCTCCCACTTTTGTGTAGAGGCCGTAGAGTTCGCAATTAACTTTTATTGCTGTATGTTGAATTCTTTTTTCATTAATTAATCGAATAAGCCGCTCTTTCTGCTTCCAAAGAAACTCGGACACTCCATCGTCGACACTGGCGTTCTTTATGCGATAGCTATCTATACGGTTGTTAAACGTCGTGCTAACCATTTCTACACCATCTTCGCCAGTAGCGGTAACTGTTGCATTTTTATGTCAGTTGCTCCTTAAGTGTGCGGCATACGTCGTCTTTTCCGCTTCCAAATCGCACACTTTACACAGAATTCGTGGTTGTTTTGAACAAAACCCTTCAATAGCTGACGGAGCTGAACGTTTACGGCTTAATGACATACCGTGCTGTTTTTCCTTGTGGCCCAGAAGTTGTCCATTCTCGTAAAAGCGATACCGCAAGACCCACAGTTTAAGTACTTTGCTGCTGATGGATGTATAAGCTTAAACCTGGACAATGTTACACCACGACATTTGTTCTAGTGCCATTTGAAGGCATCCCTCCTGGTAAAGTAGACGTGGCAGTGCTCGTATTTAAAAACGTTTGCAGGTACCATTTGGTACAAAACAAAATCCGCACTATAAGACTTTGGGGAAAGTCGTACGCAAACTAAATTATAACTAAAAAGTTTACTCTTGCGTGCCTGCTTTATATACCCTATAGAATGCAAACCGAAGGTTTCCGAAGACAGCCAAACGAAGTTAAGGATTCAGCAAGGAACTAAATACGTCATGTTTTGCCAAAATTTGCTGCTTGTTCAGTACATTTAGAACCAACGCATGCGCCCGGTTTGCATCGTCCATGTTGCGAATACAGCCAGTAGAAACGCCGGAAACGTCTTCCATGTTATACGGGTTAGCAATCGCATCGCGTGCATATTAAAAATCGAAAAGGTGGTAGCTCTGACCGATAGTGTTGTAGGCCAATGGTATCACAGGATCTTAAAAATTAAAATTACCAAAATAGCTACAGTTGTGGTGAATGGTATAAATACATTCATTCGCACATGCATACGCCCACCAGCCTATCCGTACATCGACCAGTACACCCATCCATCCACTATATCTGTCGAATGATGAGCATCTCCCACTCTGTAAATAAGATCTAGTTATTTTAGAGTAAATTCTAAATTTAATTCTTTAGAAGTGAAACTTAATAAGGCATTTTAAACTTTTACTAAGGGTATATCATGCTATTGTCTACAGGATAGTTACTAATAAAGCACTTTGATTTTAGATAACTTCTACGTCATATTTTTGGAAATGGTAAACTTGAATATTTTCTAAATCAATCACCGAGCGAAAGTGTATGCTTAGTGTTATTAAATTTAACCATTAGTTTCTCATTTTACGATCGCGGTTAATTATTATTTAAAGTCTAATTTGTTTTAAATACCGACAAGCTGTAAATTTAGTTCTTTAGAAGCGAAAACTTACGTATTTCTACAAGACTTGACAGTTTCTAAATGAATCACCGATACCACTTATAAGCTTATTAACGTTGTCGACTGTCCTCGCTGTAATTACTAATACGAGGTCAGTTTTGTAAATGCTTTGGAAGTGAAATTTTGTTTTCCCCAATACAAGTAATGTTTAATTGTATTTACCGGAATTAAAAATTGCAGTTGGCCTTACTGGTCATTTTGAAAAAAATTTCCGTACAATCTTCCAAGATACTATTACAAAAACTTCTTTATACAGAAAATCATAAAGCTATTACATAAAACTTAACCTATAACAACTTAAAATTAGGTAAAATAGAAATTGTCTATTTTTCGATGCCCCAGGCGTGCGTATGGACAGTTCCGGGGATAATAAAACGTTTGTCGTTATCCACGGATAAGCTAATCTTATTTATTAGTTTGGTGTGTAGCTCATGTTTAGAGCTTCTAATAGATGACATGGTATGCCTGAGAGCACCTGTATTATTTTGAGCATTTTTGCTCATCTATATTTAACTCCATCTTTAAAACCTCCTTCGGAAATTGTAAAATTTATTATTGTTGTTGTTGTTGATTATGCAAAATTCTTTTGTAAGGTAATAGGCAAATTCATTATAATTGTTGAACGTTCCGTTTGTATGACCATTCATTATATTATAATCGTATAGCAAGCGTAGTAAATGACGCACTTCGAATATTAATTTTAAAGCAGGCGAGGAATTGACATTAAGGAACGTCAGGGTTTTTGTGTTATTTTATGGTGCGGGTGTGTTAATCTATTTGTTGCAGGTCTACTCATTGTCCACTTTTATTTGCCGATATCTATATCCATATATATATATATATATATATATATATATATTGCTGTGTTATCGTGTATTAGAATCGAGCCTCGCGAATTGGGTGCCAAGAATGCTGTGTTACCCTGTATTTGAATCGAGCCTCACGAATTGGGCGTCAAGAATGCTGTGAATCCTACAAAAAGCTATTCATTACCTTAACTGTGTTGGTCCATTGACTTTCTTCCGTTAATCACCTCGGCTGCTCCTCTAGATAACTTTCATCCTCATACATAAAAAAAACAAACACATTCCTACCACAAACATCAACGTTAACTCTATTTACATCAATATTCACAATACATTAAAATTTCAAAATTAAAATTCAGCATAAATTTCAGTATCAGAAAATTTCAAGATTAAATTTGTTATCATTTTAAAGTGCATCCAGAATTAAAGTCCTTGTAGGATGCCTACCAATTACTATAACAATATATGCAGACCGGAGTCTGAGTACAAAGGGAGCATCTACCACCCCTTTACGTTAATTAACCAGGTTTGTCTAATTGAGCTCAAAGACATACCCATATTTTCATCATAATCCAGAACATCAATACTAAATACCCCTTTCTACTTAAACAAGCAAATTTCACCTTAAAATTAAAATATTATTGTTAGTACAATTTCACTACTGTCCATTTTAAGTAAATCAATTATAAAGTTATTCAACACACACCAAAATATCAAAGTTCGAACAAAATAAAATAATTTACCTGAAGGTTACTGCACTCGTAGCTTCAATGTACATCGTCCCTTTGTTAATCACACCATTCCAACTGGGTTATGTTTACGGCTTCTGATTCTCAACGCTTTTAAAATTTTCTCCATCACCATTTATTTAAAGTTGTTTCAGGGCTTTTCCGGAACTCGTCTGTGTATATCCGAACCTTGTTTTGTGGATCCAGACACGTTTATGCACCATTTAATTATTAATACCCCCGAAAAATAACAAAGAAATTCATACTTCTTTCACCAATATACGCCAAAACTGCCTACTTTTGTGTATTCATTTGTTGTTGTAAATTGGTACAGTGATACTAAACTTTATTACCTTGTATCTTCTTTTCTAAGTGCACTAAAGTACATTCATTGTAGCACGTAAAGAACAAGCTGTTTTAAATCACAAAATATTCGAGCAAACTGTTTAAATTATTTAATCAAAACCGGAAAACTAAAAAGCACTGTTTAACGCATTGAATCAAGTCGAAGATCTAAGAGAGCTTGTTCATATTAACCTCGGTATATATAGCGGTTAACCTGTCTGTCGGTCTGTTCCCCAAAACGGACAATTCTAAAGAATTTCGCCTGCTCTGTTCCCATTCCGCAGCCCGGCATGCGATTTTTACGAATTTTGCACTCGCACCAGTTAAATCTCAGAAATTTCGACACGGCTCGCAACTTCTGGAAATAACTAATTGAATTTTATACAGAAATGTTATTTTTACCTCTCAAATTTTGCCTTTTACTTTCAACCAATCGCAACCCCATGACGTTGCTCTACTCACGCCTTTTACTATATGTGTCTCGGTCTTGCATATATTATCTGTCTCTATCTACCCTGTTCTTATTAGTGCAAATATTCTTTATTATCGATTATTTCAGTCCATGTGGACTGTGAAATAATCCACCTTTAGCATTTCTCGTAACTATTATGCGACGGTTTCTCCAACATTCTCTGTAACCATTAATTATCTGCAAAATTTACGTAGAATGAGCTTTTTTAAAAATATGCATGTGTTTAACATAATACTTCTAACTACCACTTCTACGATTTGCATTTTATTGGGTTTTTACAAGTTTTTATAAATATTATATGTTACTAACGGTTCAATTAACTCCAATTAAAATAATACCCTTTAATTTTTAGTGACTCCTAATCAAATATTAATTATTATCTGTACGTTTTGTTTAATACCGGTTACTTAAAATAGAGTTAATTAATATAAATTTTGCACGTAATTTCTCTTTGTTTCTTTACTAGGAATAATTAAATTACACGTAGCTTTTTAATACTGCTTCCTTTTTTATAGCAAGCGTCTTGTAGATGATTTAAATCTCTTATTTTTAATGAAACGACTGACTTTTTATGCTTCACGGTTTTAATAAAGCGTGCCTTTTCCCAAAGCTTCTACACGGTGATTAAAATTATTTGATGTGATTATTTAATTTTCTACCCTGGTCTAAATATGAGTAATATATATATATATATATATATATATATATATATATATATATATATATATATAGAATACAAATCCATATTGGGAATTTCTAATTTGGACGAGAAAGAAAGGACCTTTAAATTACGTATGCCGTAAGCCGTAATTGTCCAATCTATTTGGGAACAGCACACACCCCGTAATGATGCTTGTTGGTAGTTTGTTAAAACGTACACGACTCCTCACTATGTACAGTGGTTTGATTTACCCCACAAGGTAAGCGTTGAACTGTTACTATTTTTATTTAGTGATCAGAATAGTTCCGCACGTTGGCACTGAGCTATTTTGTTCCCCAAAACTATAAGCTGTTGTTGACAATCTGTGTCAGTGGAGCCAACATTAGAAAAGTGCGCTTTGTCGTATATTCACTCTATCCTCGCTGCCCCGTCGGCCACGTGGGATAAAAATAGATGTGTGCACTGTTAGCATTTATAACTGTAAAGCTACGAGCCTTTTCAAGGTAATTTACCCCTTTTGTAATTTGTTCCGTGGACGCAAGTTTATAATATGTGTTAAGCAAACCTATTCAACTAGTCCTACGTTTAGTATCCACCTAGATACAGCAGGTTTTGCATGCACCCGGATCAAAACGCATGATACTTCGGGTTCCAGTTCATAACCTACGTCGTTAAATTGATTAGCCGCATCAGCGTGAGATCCAGGTACATCCATCCCTACTTTGTTTAAAAATATAAGTTGTACATAAGAGTTTATTTTGATAGCTCTGGCCAGTGCGAACGTCGATTTAATAGTAAGTTATTGTTTATATTTGTTGCATTTAAGGCGTACTAGTAGGCGCCGTATGTTTGTTCAAATGTATATATATCTGTGTCAATTAATGTAATCTTTACAGCTATGTGTAGAAATAGAGCCAGCAACCGAAGATAAGGTGTATCATTTCACTTAAGATTGCATGTGCAAGTAGGGCAAATCAGAGCATTCTACACCGTGAGTTTCTCTTTATTGTTCCTTTATTATTATTACCAAGTGCTAAAAAGCTTTCTCGACCAGTAACGAGATTCTTATGATTATAGCTAGCATTGTGTCATTACTGGTGGTGCCCACCCGATTTTGTTATCGTTAAAACCTATCTCTAATCTATACTGTTTACCGCTTACTACGGATTTGGGCTGTTAGACACCCAAACTACGACTTGTGTCAGACCCACCTCTTGCCGACTAGAGCTAGTCAACTTAAGGATATCAATCCTTTTGTCCCCTGGTGTCGTAGTGTCAAATAGGCCCGTAACAAGATAAATTTGGCGCCCAATGCGTGGGGCCCGATTGGTGTTCCTATAAGTTGTAGAAAATACTGTTTTTTGACGTTTGAAGACTATTTTCTTTTTCTTGGTATTGTTGTTTAAAGATTTGTGAGTATGGGTTTACGAATGATTGTTGAACGTTTGAGTAAAGAGGAGTTGCAGTATACACTTGGTATTATAGGTTGTAAAACGGAAGGTTTAGTTAAAGAGCTACGGACTAATTTACGTAAGGTTCTTAAAAAAGAGAAAGAGAGCGGCGAGGTAACTGCTGTTAAGATTCCAGAATTCTCTGTCGATGTTGAAGCTGTCGAGAAAGGATGTTCTATTTTAGAAAAATTAATTAAGGCGTATGAATGTACGCCTTGTAAAGAATCTGCGCTATCTGTTGAAACTAAATTATCGCATTATCTTGTTCGTGTGAATAATAGTCGTCCCGATGATCAAGAAAAAGCTGTGAAAGAAAAACTGTTGACGAGAGTTTCATTGTTGTTGTCTCGTTATCAATTACTGTCGCTTAAAGTTGATTCCGATGAATTAGTAAATGAAGGTACTGGTTGTATTGACGATACTGTTGTTGATACTAATCCTGTGACGCAAGTGTCAATGTCTCAAAATTATTTGACAAAATCAGTCCCAGTTGCAAAATGGGGTATTCAATTTTCGGGCGAACCTCGAACCATGTCGCTGAGTGCGTTTCTTGAACGTGTAGATGAGCTGAGGGTAGCTCGTAATGTTAATTTTGTTCAGTTATTTTTAGAGTCGGTTGATCTTTTTACCGGTAGAGCGTTGTTATGGTACCGAGCCAATAAATGTTCCGTAAGTAATTGGGAAGAATTAGTTCGTCTGTTACGTTTAGAATTTCAGGCAATTAATTATGATGAGCGCTTGATGGAGGAAATTAAGCGTCGCACCCAAGGCTCCGAAGAGACTATGGGGATTTATATTGCAGTTATGCTGAACATGTTTAGTAGGTTAAGTGAGATTGTTTCGGAACCAGACCAACTTAAAATTTTAATGCGTAATATTGCCCCCTTTTATCAAAATCAGTTAGCGCTTGTTGAAGTGCGTTCTGTAAATGAACTATTGTCGTATGGTAGGAAGATGGAAGAGAGACGGTTTTCTATTGATACTTATGTACCGCCTTCTCGTCGTCGCACAGATTTGGAAGCTGATTTAGCTTATATGGGTTCTTCTAGTGATTTATGCACTACCGAAGTTGCTACAACTGCAGGTACAAGGTTTGGAGACGAAATCCGTCAGAAAACACTCCGTTGTTGGAATTGTGATAAAAGTGATCACAGAGCCAGTCAATGTGATGTACCGCGCCGTCGTCAATATTGTTACCGTTGTGGAAATCCTGGTTTTACCGTGAATACTTGCAATAAGTGTCGTAGATTTTCGGGAAACGGCCCGAGGGGAAATTGAATGGTCGAGCAATTTTGTCCCGTACGTTTACTAACTCGACTTTTTATGTACAAAATTTAGTTAAGGTCAAGAATGCCGATTTCGTTAAGAATAAAGTTATTCTGGATTATGTTTTTGAGAATTCTACACCCGATGCGCGACCTCATGTTACTGTTGATATTTTGGGTTATAAGTTACTTGGACTTTTAGACTCTGGTGCTAGTAGAACAATTTTAGGTTCGATAGGTTGGGATTTATTACGTTTGTTGAAGTTACCGATAAGAAAAGATTCTCGTCCCGCCTGTACCGTAGCGAATGGTGAAAAAATTAATAGTTCGGGGACAATTATGTTACCGATTACTTTGAAGGAACGAACTGTTACTGTTGAAGTATTAGTTATGCCTGACGTCAAGCATCCGTTAATTTTAGGAATTGATTTTTGGTTGTCTATAGGATTAGTCCCGGATATCATGAAAGGCCAATGGCAGTTTACTAAACCCGATGTTTTGTCTATTGAGGATGCGTTAAGTAATTCTGTTCTACAGTCTACCCATGATTTGTCTTTTGAGCAGCGTATGAAATTAGAGCGGTTGGTAGATGAACATTTTGCTAAACATTCTGGTGAATCTCTAGGTTGCACGAATTTAGTTGAGCACGAAATTAAGACCTCTTCAAAACTGATTAAGCAGAGATATTATCCGGTGTCGCCGGTTATGCAAAAACATATTGATGACGAATTGGAGAAGATGTTAAAGTTAGGTGTGGTGGAGCGATCGAACAGCGCTTGGTCTAGTCTGATTTTGTTGGTGAAGAAGCGGGATAATACGTTTCGATTTTGTGTAGATTTTCGTCGAGTTAATAATGTTACGGAGAAGGACGCGTATCCTTTGCCATATGTTTCGTCTATTTTAGATCGTCTTTGTAATGCAAAGTATATTACTTCGTTAGATATTAAGTCAGCGTATTGGCAGGTCCCTGTTGCTAAGGAATCCCGTCAGTATACAGCTTTTACGGTTCCAAACCGTAGTTTATTTGAATTTTGTCGTTTGCCGTTCGGATTACATAATGCTCCGGCTACGTGGCAACGTTTAATAGATACTGTGTTGGGCCCGAGTTGGAACCCTACGTTTTCGTGTATTTGGACGATATAATCCTATGTACACCTGATTTTGAGAGACATATCGAAATGCTACAAGAAGTATTTACCCGTTTAAGTAATGCTGGTCTGACATTAGGTCGTGAGAAGTGTCATTTTTGCAAACCTGAACTTAAGTATCTTGGATACGTTGTTAATAGTAAGGGGTTACTCCCTGATCCTGAAAAAGTTACCGCTATTCTGAACATACCGTCACCGAAGTCTGTTAGCGAAGTTAGGAGAATTGTAGGTATGGCTTCGTGGTATAGACGTTTTATTCCGAATTTTTCGTCAATTGTCGCCCCGTTAACGGCTTTGTTAAGAAAGAATTGTAAATTTGATTGGTCCGAAATTTGTAATGTTGCGTTTACTACTATTAAGAACCATTTGATTTCCGCCCCTATCGTTAGATGTCCTGATTTTGACTTACCGTTTTGTGTACAAACAGATGCTTCTGGTTATGGCTTAGGCGCAGTCCTAACTCAAACCAAGGATGGTCAAGAATATGTCGTATGTTATACTAGTCGTTCTCTTACTAAAGCTGAAAGAAATTTTTCCGTTACCGAGCGTGAATGTTTAGCCGTGATTTGGGCTATTGAAAGGTTACGTCCGTATCTTGAAGGCGCTAGGTTTACCGTTATTACGGACCATCATTCCTAGTGTGGTTAAATAATTTGAAAGAACCATCAGGTAGATTGGCCAGATGGGCTATTAGGTTACAGCAGCATGATTTTGAGATTTTACATAGGAAAGGTAAAGACCATCATGTACCTGATGCGTTATCTCGTTCCGTGCCTGAGGTTAATGTTGTCAATGTGGTTGTGGGGGGAGCGTGAAGAGGTGGGGCCTCCTGTAAATTCGAAAATTGATCGCTGGTATAATCGTATGTGTAAGCTTGTGCAGACTAGACCGATTGTCTATAATAGTTGGAAAATGGTTGGTGATACTCTGTATAAGCGGATGAAAGTTGATTATCCGGATGTTTCTGAAGAAGATGATTGTTGGAGAGAAGTTGTCCCGAAATTTCGCCGTAAAGAACTTTTAGTAAAGTTTCATGATGACCCTACTGCAGGTCATCTAGGTATTTTTTAAGACTTTTAGTCGTATTTCTCGTTTACATTATTGGCCGAAAATGAAAGCTGATGTTACTCGTTATGTGAACCATTGTAAAGTGTGTTTAGAGCAAAAGCCTGAGCAGAAGAAACCTGCAGGTCTGATGTCCAGACACCCAATTGTTAAGAAACCTTGGCAGATGGTATCTTGTGATATTATAGGTCCGTTACCGCGTTCTTCTAGAGGTTATTGCTATATTTTGTCAGTTACCGATTGTTTTACGAAATTTTCATTGTTTTTCCCGTTACGTTCTGCTACAGCTTCAGCTGTGGTGCAACGTCTGGAAGAAAATGTTATATTAGTGTTTGGTGTTCCGCAATATTTACTTACCGATAATGGTGTTCAGTTTCGTTCTAAGGAATTCAGCAAGTTGGCATCCTCGTATAAAATTCAGATAATATTTAATGCTTATTATCATCCTCAAGCGAATCCGGTTGAGAGAGTACATAGAATTTTGAAGACCATGTTGTCGTCGTATGTGAAAAATCATCACAAAGATTGGGATCGTTATTTACCTAAAGTAGCTTGCGCCGTACGTACTGCTATTTATGAAGTTATCGGTATGTCGCCATATTTTGCTAATTTTGGTCGTGAGATGAATCTTGAAGGAAGTCCCGATGTGCCTGATAATTCTCGTGATTTAAATGGTGTTGATTTTGCTGATCGAAAAGATCTCCTATCGCGTTCTGCTGCGATGCAGAAAATTTACGATGATATTGTCAAGAGACTTAAAGTGGCATATGATCGCGCTAAAATCAAATATGATTTACGAAGGCGTCCCGCAGATTTTGAGGTTGGAGATTCCGTGTGGAGAAGGAATTATGTTTTGTCTGACGCGTCGAAGCATTTTACCGCGAAATTAGCCCCTAAATTTGTTGGGCCCTTTATTATTCGTAAAAAGGTGTCTTATTCGACTTACGAGTTGTCCGATTCGACTGGCATGTCTAAAGGTGTATGGCACGCCAAAGATCTCAAACACCACCCCGATTAGTTGTTAATGTGTTTTGATTTTTTTTGTCTTTCTTGTGTTGTTTAGTTAATTTCGTTTTCTTTAGATTTATGTTTCGTTTTCTTAAGTCGAAAATGGGATTTTCGTCTTCGAGTGGGGGAGGTGTAACGTTCCGTTTGTATGACCATTCATTATATTATAATCGTATAGCAAGCGTAGTAAATGACGCACTTCGAATATTAATTTTAAAGCAGGCGAGGAATTGACATTAAGGAACGTCAGAGTTTTTGTGTTATTTTATGGTGCGGGTGTGTTAATCTATTTGTTGCAGGTCTACTCATTGTCCACTTTTATTTGCCGTTATCTATATCCATATATATATAGAATACAAATCCATATTGGGAATTTCTAATTTGGACGAGAAAGAAAGGACCTTTAAATTACGTATGCCGTAAGCCGTAATTGTCCAATCTATTTGGGAACAGCACACACCCCGTAATGATGCTTGTTGGTAGTTTGTTAAAACGTACACGACTCCTCACTATGTACAGTGGTTTGATTTACCCCACAAGGTAAGCGTTGAACTGTTACTATTTTTATTTAGTGATCAGAATAGTTCCGCACGTTGGCACTGAGCTATTTTGTTCCCCAAAACTATAAGCTGTTGTTGACAATCTGTGTCAGTGGAGCCAACATTAGAAAAGTGCGCTTTGTCGTATATTCACTCTATCCTCGCTGCCCCGTCGGCCACGTGGGATAAAAATAGATGTGTGCGCACTGTTAGCATTTATAACTGTAAAGCTACGAGCCTTTTCAAGGTAATTTACCCCTTTTGTAATTTGTTCCGTGGACGCAAGTTTATAATATGTGTAAAGCAAACCTATTCAACTAGTCCTACGTTTAGTATCCACCTAGATACAGCAGGTTTTGCATGCACCCGGATCAAAACGCATGATACTTCGGGTTCCAGTTCATAACCTACGTCGTCAAATTGATTAGCCGCATCAGCGTGAGATCCAGGTACATCCATCCCTACTTTGTTTAAAAATATAAGTTGTACATAAGAGTTTATTTTGATAGCTCTGGCCAGTGCGAACGTCGATTTAATAGTAAGTTATTGTTTATATTTGTTGCATTTAAGGCGTACTAGTAGGCGCCGTATGTTTGTTCAAATGTATATATATCTGTGTCAATTAATGTAATCCTTACAGCTATGTGTAGAAATAGAGCCAGCAACCGAAGATAAGGTGTATCATTTCACTTAAGATTGCATGTGCAAGTAGGGCAAATCAGAGCATTCTACACCGTGAGTTTCTCTTTATTGTTCCTTTATTATTATTACCAAGTGCTAAAAAGCTTTCTCGACCAGTAACGAGATTCTTATGATTATAGCTAGCATTGTGTCATTACTGGTGGTGCCCACCCGATTCTGTTATCGTTAAAACCTATCTCTAATCTATACTGTTTACCGCTTACTACGGATTTGGGCTGTTAGACACCCAAACTACGACTTGTGTCAGACCCACCCCTCGCCGACTAGAGCTAGTCAACTTAAGGATATCAATCCTTTTGTCCCCTGGTGTCGTAGTGTCAAATAGGCCCGTAACATTGTTCACTAAACTATGAATAATTGTTAACACAAGGTGAGCTCAATTTAAATGTTATTCATAATGTGGTATACTAGTTTGAAAATTACCCGGGCAATTTTCTCATAAGCTTGGTGGCGCTTCAGCAATGTAGTATTCGTTAATTATTTTTGTATATTACTGATGCCTAGTTAATGAATGTAGAAAGCAACAACCAGCCGTTTAAGTACATACTACTGAAATTTACAAATCGCCGTAGGTCGAGTTGATCATTCTGAAATATTTTCTGTACAATATTCGGTAAGGCTGTATTATCCGCGTAATGTAATGACGTTCAAGGAATGCAATAATTGTTTCGGTATATTTTTAATGAGAAACACGTGGTGTGCCTATAGTGCCTGTAAATTTTGTGTGGTAAGTGCCAACGCTTTGACTTGTAATTTCCAGCAGTTTTTATTCTAATCAGGGTAGGTTTTATATTTGCTTTTTAAACCTGCTTCTTATTATCCATTTAAGCTGAAAAATGATATTTTATTTAAAGCTTTGCAAATAGCATGAAAATTTTCTTTTCACAACTGGGAATCGTGTTTAAATACTTCGCAAATTTATAACTTTAATTTAAAATATTTTGGAGTGCTTTGTTCGTAATTCCTAGCGTAGACTTGTGACATGTTGAATTATTTATGGGTAGATGTAATAAAAACACTTCCCAGAGCATGAACCAATATTTTTGATTTCGTACAAGCTGAATTTTATATAATGCTAACTGAATTAGAAGAGGAACACAATTCCAAAAATATATTAAACTTAAATATATTACAATGCATTCTGAATAAGTAAAACATTTTATTTAGCGCATGCTAAATGGTTATCTTTATGCATAAGACAATGACCAAATCCTCCATGATCTATCCTTAACGTTTTCAAATTCGGAACATTAAATTCTTCAATATTTTCAATATGGTTGTGCTGTAAATATCTGGATACGATATTTCGTTTTTGTGTGCCCTTCACGTACACTGTGGCACTTGGCGGAATTATCTTTTATAAATATGAAGTTAAGTGCAATGACGACAGCCCACTGGTCGACTGGTTTTCCCAACTAAGTCCATGCAGATTTTTCAGGAGCCATGCGTTATGTTTCTTGAAATTTTTGTTCAAGTGGGTGGACTACAACGGCAGAACCAATATTTTGTGCCACAATTTATTACTTTTTACATCCAAAATAGCCATTTCCTGTATAAAAAACGGGCTGATTTTGAATTGGAAACCTTGAATATCCAGGATGTAAGCCATAATGCTGCGTTCTTTTCGATGTTTGATTTTCAAATAACCAAACTTGCGGTAACTCCATCAATACATACTAAAGCAAGTCTGTTTCCTTAATTCAACTTTTACCACCCCCACACCACCAACAACGACACTAATAGTTCACGAAAAATATGGTTATAACATCTTCTAGTAATCTGGAAAATATGTACGAGTTCTTAAGCAAAACCATGAGAACAAAATCAGAGGAATTTGAAACACATGGGTCCGGTTGGTCTTTAGAAAACGTGCTCTATTTAGAAATAAATATTAATAAGTATAAGCCGATGTGAGGGTCCAGTAGAGTGAAGAAAAGAACCTTGCAATACCAAAACGAAAATTTAAATTTTATACTTAAATTACGTTAGAAAATTTCTGCCTGTAAAAATATATATGTATGAAAATACATGTTAAGTGTACACTCTATATTTATAACAAAGAAAAGTTGTTTTAAAGGAATGTGTACTACTTTTTTGCTTACGCCAATTTTTTAAATCGAGTTTGCGTGAGGTTAAATTAATGGTAGATTCAGACTTCCAAGAAAAATTAAATCGGTGTTACCATACACGATTAGAAACTGTTTATAAATAAAAAAGTTATAAAATTGGGGGTTGTAACTCGATAAGGGTTGATGTTAAGATAAAAATTAAAAAGTGGGAATACAAAGGTCGTGCGGTGCAGAAAGGCACCTAGAAGTATCTCGAAAATTTTAGGGGTTAGGTTATCGATTTTTTAGGGTAGTGATGGTGGGGGTAAAAATGAAGCAAGAAGGAAATCCCCCCTACAAGGAGGAAATTTCACTCCCACAAGGAGGGATCAAGCAGAAAATCCTTTTAAAATAAGACTTTATAGGGGGAATTTACATATAAAATCTAGGTTAGATATGAAATCAAATGCATAAAAGTGTCCTGAAAGCCCTGTCAGCATCCTGCTAACTATCATGTGCGAAATTTTTCGACTTGGTCACCAATGATACAATTGGTCGTTCTTGCTTATTGATTGTGTCAAAATGAGCCGTAATTTGCAATAACTGCGCTCAATTGCAAACTACTGAAAAATAAAATCTAATTTGAAGACGAAGTTGGCGGTTTACCTACACCACCGGTATATATTTTAGATTTTTATGATTTTATCTTCTCACTGTATTATTAAGCCAAGATACGTAAACGTTATATTTTGCTACATTAAAAATTTTCTCTAGTGCGTCATAAAAATAAACTACCTGTTCTAACTTGAAACCGAAGAAGTTTTAAACATAATAAGTTAAGGATAAACAAACTGCACCATTTCAAATGGACCTGCACTTTGCCGAAGTTCTAAATTACTAGAACAGGTGAAATGGCTTGCGTGTTCTAATGAGCTAAAGAGCCAAACTACAGGTCCAACCAAAGTAGTAAGGTCGTTAGTGAGGAACCAGACTAAGACAGGTCCCCGAAAGGGGGCAGCGGCTCTTTCGGTACTTAGATTGGCATAGGCCATAGGGGTCGGTATGGCAGTCTAAGACACACTACCGCGATGTGGAAGGCAACGGGAAACTACCACATTATCTCCCAAGAACACAACGTACTTAAATTATAACAAACATGATGGCATTCTCTGGGGTAAAAGATTCCGGAGTTAAAATAGTCTTCCATTCGGATCTCCGGGAGGGGACTGCTTCGGAGGATGCTATCGGAAAGTTAAAAATAAGAGTCGGGAACATTCTGCGAGTCGGAGTGTAATTTTAGAAGTATGAAGCAAGTTGGTAAGCTAGAGAACCTAAAAATCGAAATGAATAGGTTATCACTAGACATAGTAGGGATCAGCGAAGTTCGGTGGCCAGAGACGGGAGATTATTGGAGTGGAGACTTCAGGGTAATTCATAGAGGAGCAAAGGAAGAAAATTTGGGTGTGGGGATAGTTATGCGGAAAAAGATAGGATACTGTGTAGAAAATTACTTACAAAAGAACGAAAGAGTACTCATGGTTAGATTAGAATCTAAACCGGTAAACACAGTAATAATATAAGTATACATGCCCACCTCTAGCTACAGTAACGAAGAGGTAGAAGCCATCTACAAAGACATCGAAGACATAGGCTGGTAGAATTTTGTGACAAGAACGATTTAATCATCACAAACACATTATTTCAAGATCATGCTAGAAGACGATATACGTGGAAGATGCCAGGAGATATAGGACGATATCAAATAGATTACATTCTTGTTAGACAACGGTTTAGGAATCAAGTAAAAGACTGTAGAAGCTACCCAGAAGCAGATATATATATATATACTGACCACAACATCGTAATTATGAAGGCCGCACTTAAATTTAAGAATGTGAAAAAAAGAAACGGAAAAAGGCACTTGGACTTAGAGAAACTAAAAGATAAAAATATTCAGGAAAGATTCGAAAAAAAGTCAAATGAATTGCTCAAAGGCATCGTGAAAATATCTGATACTAAGGAAGTAGAAAAAGAATGGAATAACATTAAATCCAGCCTAAACATGGCGGCCAGAGATATTCTGGGGTCTACAAAAAAAGAAAAGAAAGAAACCATGGATAACAAAGGATATCCTGAATTTAATAGAAGAAAGACGAAAATACAAAAATAAATCAGACGAAACAGGAAAACAGAGATACAAAGCCATAAAATGAGAAATTATTCGAAAATGCAGGAAAGCTAAAGAACAATGGATTGATGAAAAGTGCAAAGAGGTACAAACGAAGATGGAAATAGGAAAGACAGACGAAGCATACAAATTAATTAGAATGAATTTTAGGAATATAAAATCGTATAGCAAAAATATAAAGGACGCACAAGGAAACGTCATCACAGAAAACGTAGAGAAAGTGGGTAGATGGCAAGAATATATAGGGAATTTATATGCAGGAGAGCAACTAACTGCATTAGAACAGGAATTAAACATTGAAAATGATGACTTGGGATATTCTATACTTAGAGATGAGTTTGAATTAGCATTAAAGAGTCTGAAAAATGGCAAGGCGCCGGGTACAGATAAGGTGCAAGCAGAAACTCTAAAAGCCGCTGGACAAGCAGTAACAGAACGTCTCTTCCAACTTGTAAGCTATATGTATGAGACAGGCGAGATACCCAAAGATTTCAAACGTAGCATCATAGTAACTATACCACAAAAGAAAGGCGCGGATAGATGTGAAAATTTTCGAACAATAAGTTTGACAGCACACGTGTCAAAAATATTAACTAGAATTGTGTAAAGACGAATGGAAAAACGGGCGGAAGAAATACTAGGAGAAGACCAATTTTGGTTTAGGCGAAACAGGGGAACACGGGAAGCTATTTTAGCTCTGAGAGTGATAATGGAGAAAACAATAGAAAAAGGAGAAAGCGTGTATATAGGGTTTGTAGAACTGGAAAAAGCATTCGACAATGTAAAATGGAAAAAAATGTTTAAAATACTCAAAAAGATTGGAATGAGTTACAGGGATAGACGAATAGTACATAGCTTATACAAAGAGTAAACAGCAGTAATAGAATTAGAGCAGGAACGTAGAGAAGTAAACATCAGAAAAGGGGTGAGACAGGGATGTGCCCTATCCCCATTGATTTTTAACTTGTACATAGAAAAGGCAATGAATACTGTCAAATGCAGGAAGGCATTTGGAATTACTATGCAGGGACAAAAAATTGATATGCTTAGATTTGCAGATGATATAGCGGTATTAGCGTCTAGCAAGGAAGAGTTAGAAGCTGCTCTTAATGAAATGGAAACGGTTTTAACAGAGAGATACAGTATGAAAATTAACAAAACTAAAACTAAAGTTCTAGTATGCAAAGGTGGGGAAAATAAATCAAAAACAAGAATACAAGTATATAACACGAACTTACAAGAGGTTAAGGATTTCTGCTACCTAGCAAGCTAAATAACGCAAGATGAAAAAAGCACAGAAAATATAAAACAAAGATTAGAACAAGGTCGTGCTACATTTAACAAGATAAAGCAACTACTGTGCTCAAAGACCACAAACATAGAAACAAGGAAAACATTGCTTAAAACATATATGTGGAGCACAGCACTGTACGGCTGTGAATCCTGGACCGTAGGAGAAGCGGACAAGAAAAGAGTAGAAGCCTTTGAAATGTGGTGCTACAGACGCTTGATAAAGATGTCATGGACAGACAAAGTTAAGAACGAAGAGGTAATGACGAAAAAATAAGCGCAGATAAATCTGATGATTAGTATAAACAACTAGTTGTTGGTTGCGAAATATCTGCAACTAATGTTGACTGTGCGAAAAGATAAATTAGAAAATATATTAAATCGGTAAATGGTTAAGTGTTGGGGGAACTTGGCAGCCACAGGCTGCTTACCTCCCTTCACAACCACTGAAGGTCGGAGAAATAGTGCATATAATTGTAATACAATAGAAGGTAACCGAACGGCATCTAACAAGAAAGAACAGCGCCTATGAGGAAAGACAACAAATATAGAACAAGAAGAAAATTTGTGAAAGCATATGTGTGGAGCACAGCACAGTATGCCTATGAAATACGGGCAGTCTGAAACGCATACGGAAAAACGGTAGCAGCCTTTTGAAATACTGTGCTTCAGATGTATAAGGACGATAGCATGGACAGACAAAGATAATAAGAAATAGGTTATAGAAATAGTAGGGAAACAAGGATATCTGGGGAAAAAGATAAGAGAAATAGAAGGGCAGAATACGTTCTAAGGGATTTTTGGGGAATAGTATGGGATATATTACAAGCAAAAATAAAAAAATGAGATTGACCTAGATCAGATAATGATAGATGCAGACTGTGCAAATTTCAGGGAAATCTGTAGGTTAGTTCAGAATAGAAAACAATGATGGTACGCGTCTAACCAGTTCCAGGACTGAAGACCTAATGATGATGAAACAAACTGCAGTCTTTTCTTCTTTTATTCACAATCTCATCAACTATTCCTGCATGCTCCAAAATATAACTTGGTGTTCTAACATACTTTGTTTTAATTACATTAATATTTGTTGAATCATTTCAAAGACCTTTTCCTAACTAACTTCAGGGCTCCCCCGAGAAGAAAAGTCTCTGCCGCATGCTACTACTCCTAGTGCCCTACGACGAACGATTTGGGATACACAAAAATGTGAGATCTGTAAACAGTTAATCATCAGTTAAAATAAATTAGCCTGGATCATCAAAAATCACCATACTTATTGTGCTCTTTCAATTTGTTTATTTCTGTATTATTGGCATTTCTTTTAGCCACAGTTTCAAAAGCTTCAGCTGCAAAATTTTCTTTGGATTCTATTGACGACTGCGATGTTGATGCAGATGTTTATATCGCATCGGCATCCACTTGAGTCGTGTGCGTTATAATTTTGATTGACGCGTTTATACTATTTTTAATTGTTTAATCCTGAATGTGCGAAAACTTATTTAAACTAGTAGTCATTTTTCTCTTTTCTGTTGCCTAATTTTTGTTGTTGGAATTTTGCATCTGAAAGTTCTTTTCTGTGAAATCTTGATACGAAGACAAAACAAATTTTTTAACTATGCCACAAGTATTCGATATTTGTTAAAAATGTTCCTACTAGTTGAGCGGTTTAAATTTTTTTAATAGGAAACTATAATATAATAAGTTAAAAAAATAAAAATCGAAATCGTTTCACAAGAAAACCGCTAAGCTGATCAAAATGAACTTTTGTTAGTAATTTCACCTCACGCTCGATTTTTTTTATGAAGTTTTATATATCCGAATGGGAATTTTTATATCATAGTAACAAACCCATGGTAAAGTTAGGATGGAAAATGGCTTTTAGAAAAAGAAAATTCTTGAAAGACTTTTAGCTAACTGGGTTCTGACCCGCGGTCGCATGAGATTGGGACAGTGGGTTTATTAAAGTTTGAAAATAAAATAATGAACGCCCCCTAATTTTTTTTTATGCAACTGACTAAATCAAATTGCGAGAAAAAAAATTTGGAAACCTAAATTATCACTAACCACTTTATATACTAAGATTGATTACCACAAATATGTTACTTACTTCTAGTCGTCTTCTTCAATGCACTGACGAAGTTCTAGGACGGCTCTGAAACATAAACACTACCAACCAAGATACTATTTATATCTTATAATCCTGTGTGCACACAAAATCTTTATTTCAGTTTCAAGTAGTGTTCATAGTATCATTATATCCATTCATAGCGAGTGAAATCTTTCAACTACCTTAGCACTTTTGGAGAAATTTAATGATTCTTCAATAATAAACTGAAGTCAAAAATAATTATATATTCCTTTTTAAGACAAATTATGAGCTATTATAAACGTAATTGAATAAAACAAAATTTTTATTAGCGTAATTTCCATGTTTTACACAGAGGGAGTAAAACAAAATTTTAAGCTTTAATTACTACTAAATCTTAATATGATTTGTGATTTTATGTTAGGATATTTATTTTAATAATTAATAGTCTGGGGTAGCGCTACAAAAGACCTTACATTTCTTTAAGAATTACTCAACTTTCAACAAAATTATTAAACATTAAATTTAAGCTTAACCTTCATCTTTCTGGTATTAGGTTTTATTAAGTGAACATCTTAACACGTATTTTGAAATAAACAAAATAAACAGTATTATTAAAATTGAATATTGACTTGACTTTATAACTAACAAGTGACAATTACTTATCTGTACATAATACTATTTTTTTTATATAAAGCGGCTAATGCTCAGGAATAATTTATAAATTTGAGCACATCAATAATTATGTAAAATTGTTGTGTAAATTATAAATATCACGAATTTAGAAAAAGAATAACCCTTTTTAACAAAATATGTCACAAAATTATTCATGAACGAATAAATAGTTGATTCCATACAGAAATATGAGGTAATTTATAACTTTTCACTACATATATACGGAATGAGTCATCGTAAAACGCTGCATAATCTTAAAAAATTAAATGGTCTTACCAAATTGCAGCAAATGACCTGTTAACCTTTAACCACCTATCGGTCAACCAACAATTCATTGCATTCTTAAATGCGGACAGAAAATTCAATTTTGTCCAGTAACAGCATACAATTTATATTAATTGAATTCCATGAAAGTAAAATTTAACTTGAGCATTAACTAAGTTGTACTGTAATAAATGTCATTATAAATTTAAATTAATTTCATATTCACACAAACCGTTGCGAAGATAGAGTTATAATTGGCACATGAGTTGCTTCAGATGACTCTTTATGATCTGCTTATTTTATTCCGACGTTTTTGCCAGGAAAACTTAATTTTCGGCGCCATCTTGCCTGACTGGTAACAGCAAGGGACCTTTCACTTCAACAAGAAAATGAAAAGTGACTGCCTGTCACGAATAGACGATCAAACTAGAGAGCTAAGAGCACGCGGGTGTTATTAGCTGGAACCACATAATACGTTGCAGACTGCAATTCCGAGTGAAACTGTAGCGTGCCTTAAAAATTTGTTGGGTTGTTAAATATACAAGAGTACTAGAATCAATAATAGAATAAAACGTTGTTGAGTAAATACTAAAATAGCGAATTTATAGCGGTAGTGTAGACAAATTATATTGTTAAAAATTTTTAATGTTACACTTTCTATAGTTATTCGATTTGGAATATAGTTATTTCAAAGTTAAAAAATAATAACAAGCTACGGAATAAACTTATCATTCAATTTCGGCAATTCATAACAAACGCAATTTCACATTTCGGTCACACAAACTTAGACATATTTGTTGCATCAAACTTAACTCTGAATATCATTACACAGCGGTGTATAGGTGCCTCCAACTCCGTGGATTAAACAGGTTTGCGTAAGACTGCCGATCTTTAGGTCCCGGGTTTGATTCTCTACACCAACTGTTTGAAAAACGTTAGGCGAGCTTTTTTCACAAAAGCGCGCTCTCGTTCGGATGAGATGTAAAATGTAGATCTCATGTGTGTGTGTGTGTGTGTGTGTGTGTGTGTGTGTGTGTGCGTGCGTGTGTGTGTGTATGTGTGTGTGTATATGTGTGTGTATTATTATTATTATTATTATTATTATTATTATTATTATTATTTATTTTTAGCTCAAGATTATACAATATACAATATTGATGTATATAAAGATCTTGGTATATATAATTAATGAACTATCACTTCAGATTCACTCATTAATTTAGGAATTTTCGCACTATGTGGCATGTTTGTAACACTACTGCTTTAACACATAAATTTTGAAGTCTATACGGTAAACCAATTCTTTCCAAATTTTTCTTCATGTATTTACTTAGAATTCCGTCGACTCCTATTACTAAAGGGATAATTTCTATCGATTTTATATGCCAAATTCTTTTTATTTCAATTGCAAGGTCTTCATACTTTTCAATTTTGTTTTCTCTGCTTTAAATATGTTTGAGCTTAAAGGAACGGTTATATCGATTATGTATGCTTCACTCTTAATTTTATCAAATAAGAAGATATCCGGTTTGTTATACGCTATGGTATGATCTGTAAGTAATTGTCTATCCCAATATAACAGTATATTGTTGTTTTCCAATACAGCAGCAGGTGTGTATTTGTAGTATGGCATTGGGTTCTTCAACAAATCATATTTTATTGCTAATTGCTGGTGTATTATTTTGGCGAATTGGTTATGTCTTCCCAAATAAGCATTTGGAGCGAGTGCTGAACAACCTGCGGTGATATGCTCTATGGTTTCTCCAATTTCATTGCATTTACGGCATCTGTCAATGGTTTTACATCCTAAAATGTGTTTTTCGTAGTTTTTAGTACGAATAATTTTATCCTGAATGCCTACGTAGAAACCTTCTGTTTCGGGATACAGATATCCTTTACTTATCCAATTTAGAGAGGCCGTTTTGTCTACATCGTGGGTGTCTAGAATTTGAGGGTATTTTCCATGAAGAATTTTATTTTTCCATATGTCAATTTTGTCTTGTACTGTTGCTATTGTTGGTTTTTTAAAAGTTCCTAATCTCAAAGGCGTATAGTTTTGTCATATTTTAATATTTTTGAGATTTCGTTATTTTCTAAATTATGGAAGTATTCGCAGAGTTTATTTTCCTGGCTTTTACATAGATCATGGATATTAATTAATCCCCTACCTCCGTATTTTCTAGAGATATAGAGTCGTTCAACTGACGAATTTGGGTTGAGGAATCGAAATTTTGTAAGTGTTCGTCTTGTTAATCTATCAAGATCATTTAAGTCTGTTTCCGTCCATTTTAAAATTCCGAAAGAAAAGGTGAGGTAACTTATTGCCCAAGTATTTATGGCCGTAAACAAATTTTTGCAGATAGTTGAGTATTAAGTAGTTTTGTCAATCTTTTTTGTATGTATCTCGGTACATATTTTTCATATTTTTGTGGTTTATAGATTTATTTTGTTCAAAACCTAGGTATTTATACGTTTCCTCACTGGATAAAGATTTAATTCCTTCAAAATTGTTTTCCGTACCGGTAATTTTGCCCTTTATTATACTCAATGTTGCACATTTTTTGATTCCAAAACGCATATTTATTGAATCACTAAATATTTTCATAGTGGCAATCATTGATTGTAGCATGGTTTTTGATTCAGCATATATTTTTATGTCGTCTATAAAAAGTAAGTGTGTTAATTTAAATTGATCTTTTGTATTCCATTCTAAATCCCCTCCTGTATTTTTCAAAATTGCGGACAAGGGATTTATTGCTAGACAGAACCACAATGGACTTAGAGAATCTCCCTGAAATATTCCCCGTTTAATATTTATATTACCAATATCTTCATTTTGTACATATAATTTAGTGTTCCATTGGTTCATTAAGTGTATCAGTAATTCAATTATATTTGGTGAGATTTTATAGATTTTGAGAATTGATATTAGCCAATCGTGAGGTACAGAATCATAGGCTTTATTGAAATCTATGTATCCCACATTTAAATTTCGCTTTTCGTTTTCGCGTGATTTATGACTATTGCATCAATTGTAAGTTGTTCTTTACAGCCCATTGCATGTCTAGTACATCCTTTTTGTTCGGTTGCAATGACAGTGTCATTACAATGTTCATATATTTTAGCTCTTATGATTGAGGTTAGCAATTTATATGTTGTGCATAGGCATGTTATTGGTCTATAGCTATTGGGAGACTCAGGGTCGCCATTCTTATAAATCAATGAGGTTCTACCGGTTACGAAAACTTGGGTACACTTTCGGGGTTTTTTAACAAATTGTTAAAACATATTGCTAAATATTTATGTGTAGAGACAAATTTCTTTAACCAAAAATTTTGTATTCCGTCTAAACCAGGGGCTTTCCAGTTTGTCGTATTATGTATTGCATTAGTAATATCAATTATAGTTATATTTGTATTTTCCATTGATTTAATACTCTTAGCCGATTCATTAATTGTTTCTAATAGATCTGGCATAAGTTTTGATTTTGATTTATTTTCCCATAGACTTTTCCAGAAATCTAAAAATCCGATTGTATTAATTTTTTGGTTTGTATTGGTGTTATCATTTTCTAAGGACCTATAAAATTTTGATTGCGAATGCACAAAGCTAGAATTTTGCTGCTTTCTTTTTGTAGTTTTATTGTATCTGCGTAAACGTGCTCCTTTTACTTTAACTTTGTGTTTTAAGGTATCACAATATTCTATTAAATATTCCGTTAAGTTCTTTTTTTTAAATAATTTAGCTTCATGGATTATATGATTAATTTTATAACTTACTTTAGGACTGTTATTTCCTTTAATATACTCGTTTATAATATCAATTTTACCACGCAGCAAATCTATTTCTCTAGTTAAACGTATTTTCCATGAAGGCTCCTTATTATAATTAGGCGATTTTTCGTTTCATTGCATACTTCTTGTCCATTTAACTGTATACATGTCATTATTGCACTGTAAATTATCACGTTAATTGAAGTTAGGTCTTTTCCAAATTTTTGTAGTACTTTTTCCAATGTAGTGTTTACTTGTGTCATTATTTCTTCTGTCTGAATCTTAAATTTCAGTTTTGGAATCCTTGGGCGATTAATTAGATCTAAACTTTCATAAAATTTGAAAGTGCTTACAATTGTATCATAAATTGAGTTTTCTTTCAATATCGCACTGTCATTCATGATTTGATTAGCTTCCAGGTCGTTACTATAGCACTCCTCTCTTATTTGATCATTATATAGCATGTTGCCTACTTCACGTTTGATTTCTTGAAGCTCTGTTTCACTTAAATATTTTTTCTTTACAATTACGTTCCTTCTATCTACAATATTTTGTTCTGATAAAGCTAGATTAGGATATTTGTTTGAAAATTCATTATGCAGTAGTGTTCTCCATCCAGGAAGCGGCAAGTCATTACATTTGTTAATATAGTAAAATGAACGCATTACATCTATATTCATATTTCTTGACCATTTAATGCGCTTTCGTCTATTTCCGTTAGCAGCACAAATTGATATGTTTGGCGAGCTAACAGTATTAATAGGCATTGGATTATTATTATTTATGCCTAGATAATTTACCGTTTCCTGTGTTGTAGTTGTAGTGCATATGCTTTTTTCCATTATAAGGTTATTGCAAGGTCCTGCCTGTCTTCTATCTTCTGATGAAATCGTCCAGTGGTTGGTTCTGATAAAATGCGTTAGGTGATTATCTACAGGATATCTTTTAATATTTCTCCAATTTTGTACGTTGTCATTTTCATTTAGACTACTGTCAAAACTAGAATTTTCACCCATATTTCTCACACAATCCGTTTCGGTGTTTGGATTTTATATACACTAACGAACTGCTTGAATTTTAATGCGTTTTCATTGATAGCAATGCAAATTTAAAGCTTTTAAATATATTAAAATTTGCTTTTTGTAAATTGTTGCTGTTGCAGTCACTTTAACAGGCAGAGGTTGCTTTTTTTTTTTTTTTTATTATTATTATTATTATTATTAATATTATTATTATTATTATTATTATTATTATTATCTAATCATTCTCATAACTACATGTAGCTATGGTAAACTTAATTAGTGGAAGGATAATTTAACCCGGCCCACTAATTTAAGAATTTGCGTACGATGTTGCATGTTTGAAGTATCGTAGCCTTTTGGCAAACAGTATGTAACTCAGAAGGTAGTGAAAGGTTAAGTAAGTATTTTTCCATGTTTTTGCTGGTTACTCCATCGACAGCAATTACTAGAGGGTCTATTTTCACTGAATTTAAATTCCATAAGCGTTTCACTTCTATGGCCAAGTCCGTGTATTTTCAATTTTATGTTTTCGGTTTTATAACATTATGTGGTAAAGGGGTTGCAATATCAATTATGTGACCTGTTCCTTTTAATTTATCAATATATAGTATGTCAGGTCTATTAAAAGCAATTGTATGGTCTGTAAGTATTGGTCGATCCCAGTATAACAATGTCTTTTCATTTTCAAGAACTGCACATGGTGAATATTTATAAAATGGCGGAGGGCTTTGAATTAAATTATAGTTGATGGCTAACTGTCGATGAATTACTTTGGCAAATTGGTTGTGTCTTCCTAGGTAAGCGCTTTCTGCTAGTTTGGGGCATCCAGCAGTAATGTGTTGAATTGTTTCACCCACTTGACCACATTTGCGGCATTTGTCAGTAACATCCATGCAAAGAATATGTTTTTCGTAGTTTTTCGTTCTTATCACTCCATCTTGAATAGCCATTAAAAATCCTTCAGTTTCACTATAAAGGTACCCAAGTGTAGTCCATTTAAGTGATAGTTTCTTGTTTATTTCAGGTTCTTCTAATGATTTAGGGTATTTTCCGTGTAAAGTCTTTTCCTTCCACGCTTCTAGTTGATCTGGAAAATTGGACACAATCGATTCGGTGCAATTTTGAAGATTTAGTGCAGAAAAGTTTTTGTCGTACTTTTTGAGTATTTTAAGTCTGTCATTATCTGAATTTAAAAAATAGTTTTTGATAGAATTTGTTTGTTCTTTGCATGTATTTGAAATATTGCACAAACCCCGTCCACCTAGCCTTCTTGGTAAGTACAACCTTTCCATTGCTGAATTTGGATGAAGATATCTAAATTTTCTTAGTAATCTACGTGTCAGTCTATCTAGCTCATCTAAATCTGTATTACTCCATTTTATAATACCAAATGAATAATTAAGGCTAGATATTGCCCATGTATTAATAGCAATGATTAAATTTTTTGAATATAGCTTTGTATTAAGTAATTTTGTAAGACGTTTGGAATATTCTTCTTTAATTTTGATTTTAGTTTTGTATGGTCTAAAGTTTTATTTTGATAAAACCAAGGTACTTGTATTCATCTGTGGTGTCAATGGATTTGAAATTTTCGATTGATTTTGTTTGTTTAACTACATTACCCTTAATTATACTTATTGTAGCACATTTGTCAGTGCCAAAAGACATTCCAATTTGATCATTAAATAGTTTAGTTGTTTTTATTAGAGAGTGGAGTTGATCGTGTGTTTCGGCATATAGTTTCAAGTCATCCATAAACATCAGATGGTTAAATTTAGTTATTCCATTTTGTATTTCCAATCGATAGCCTGCACTTGTTGAATTTAGCAGGGTTGAGAGTGGATTTATAGCCAAGCAAAACCATAAAGGGCTTAAAGAATCACCTTGGAAAATACCTCGTTTTATATGAATATCGGTATAAAACCCATCTTGTATGTTTAAACGGATACTCCAAAAGTTTATTATATAGTTTAACAAATTTACCACTTTTGAACTAATTCTGTAAATTTTCAAAATTTCTATAAGCCAATCGTGAGGTATACTATCATACGCTTTTGAATAATCCACATAGCCAACATGGAGATTGCGCTTTTGTTTTAGCATTGCCCATTATAATTGCATCTATGACTAATTGTTCTTTCGCTCCAAGCGTTTTTAGTGTGCAACCCTTTTGCTCGTTTGCTAAAATTTTGTTGGATACACAATGTTGATATATTTTATTTTGTAAAATGGACGTCAAGAGTTTGTAAAGCACTGAAAGGCAAGTAATGGGTCTATAACTACTGGGATCTAAGCGGTTACCATTTTTATAAATAAGTATTGTTCTACCAACCATTAGAAATTGTGGAATTGTGGACGGATTATCCAATAGATCATTGAAGTATTTTGTAATATGTATATGAGTAGAGACAAATGTCTTTAACCAAAATTTTTGAATCTTATCAAGTCCAGGAGCCTTCCAATTAGTACAGTTTTTAAGCGCATCTTCAACGTCCGTTTTAGTTATATGAATCTCTTTCATTTGAGGTATTAATTTTGAATTATCTTTTATTGGTTTTAAAATCGGTGATTGGATATTGGTCGTTCCTGTGTTCTCCCAGAGCTTTTTCCAAAAATCCGTAAAATGTTGCCTGTCTATACAATTATTTTTAATGTGGGTAGTAGGATTTTCTAAATTTTGATAAAAAAGTCTTTGTGATCGCTGAAATTTAAAATTTTGTGTTTTACGTTTTGTGCATTCATTGTAGCGCCGAAGTCTGGAGGCTTTTACATGGAGTTTTTGTCTTAAGAAATCCCTATATTCAGTAAGCACTTCTCTTAAGTTATTATTTACTTGTAAATTAGCTTCTGTTATGATGTTTTTAATTTTGCGTTGAACCTTTTTCGTATTAATACCTTTAAAATATTCTGTGATGATGTCGATTTTCGAGCGATAACCATCAATTTGTTGTAAAAGTCTGGTTTTCCATTTTGGTTCCATCTGATTTTTATATTTGTCTGCATATAAACTATCGCTTACATGTTGGCCGTTTAGATTTATGCAGGTATATGCAGCCGAATAAATTACTAAGTGTAAAGTTTCTAAATTATAACCTGGTCGTAGAAATTTGGCCAGCGCTGCATCTATCTTGTTTATTAATTCGTTCGTCGTGCTTCTAAATATTAATATTGGTATTTTAGGTCGGTCTAATGGGTAGGTGTTTTCAAAAAGTTTTATACTGCTTAGTAAATTATCATAAACCCCTTCATCAATATATTCCACTGGTTTGACACAGTTAAAATGTTTAATAGGAGTATTTCGGTTTTGGATTTCTGTTTCCAATTTATCATTGCGCAAAGACCTACTGATAGTGATTTCTTCTTTTAACTGTGTGAGTTCGGTTGGACTTAAGTATTTCTTTTTAATGATTACATTCTTTCTATCTACAAGGTTTTGTTCACTTACACATAAATGTGGAAACTTTACAATAAAATTTTGGTAAAACAATGCTCTCCAGCCTGGAAGTGGTATTTCTTCGCAATTATTTATTAAATAAAAGGAGCGCATAACTTCAGTATTCATGTCTTTACTCCATTTTATCCGTTTGTTAAACGTTCTGCCAGCAGCTTTCCTAGTGGATTGCAAACTAGCAGTTTCGATATTAATCTCCTGTTCCGATTTAATCACTTCATTTGGCTGTGAACTATCTTCATATAGATGTTTTACAGATAAAATTGATCATTTCTATTTCTAAGTACGCGATTCTCTACAATCTTAGTTCTATCAGTATTTTGTAAGCAAGGACCTCCCTCATTTTTATCCTGTGTTGATACATTCCAGCCTGTGTTTTTAATGAAGGTAGCCAAACGGTTGTCAGTTGGATATTTGTAGGGTAAGTAACAAAGATTCTTCTTTAGGTTGTCTGCTTCGGATTCATTTTTAAAAATCGAACTGTCAAAACTGTCACTATTACAAATATCGGCCATTTTCACTATTTAAAAAAGATATCTACACTGCTGTTCGTAGAATTTAAGTCTGTAAACTATCTGTATACAAAATTTTTCTGTTATGCACGTTATAACTTATTTAAATATTTATTTTACTGCTACAACGACTTACAGCGTTTTATATGGTGCAGGGCTTGCTTATTATTATTATTATTATTATTATTATTATTATTATTATTATTAAAAAAGGCAATTGTAAATATGTATGCCAAATGGATAATAAATAACAAAAGAAATGCAGGAGAACTGAATGTAGAAAAAGGTAATAAAGAGAGAGTTGAGTCAGAACAAGAACTATATGCAGAAAGTTCTAAAGTTATACTGTGTAATAAAAGAAGACCATTCGTTTACTAGGTGATATTTAGTTTATATAACAAATATATTATGTATTATTAATAAATTATTTTATTTACTTTTTGAAATATTCTAGATTATAACGAATGTATGTATATAGTTTTAACACCATGTCAAGCAACTCATGGAGTTAGCTTATGGTGAAAAGAGAACAAAGTTGTAAATAAAATTGAATTGAATTGAATTGATTATTATTATTATTATTATTATTATTATTATTATTATTATTATTATTATCATTGTTGGCTCGACCTCCGAGCCGGACGGACGTGTTCTCGTACGCTCCGTTAGTATATGTGTGACAAACCTATTAAATTAAAATTACGGTGTTCTTATTATAAAATTATAGAAATCGTTTAATGTGTGTGAAGCACCCTCGATAGTACGTGCTAACCCAAGTTAATGTTCAATTTGGCATAATGATTTGCGGCGTGTGTAAAAAAGGATTGCCTAAAGATGAAAATTATGTTACGTGTTCCGAATGTGAAGGAGGTTTACACTTTGATTGTTCTGGACTCGCCGAAAGTACGTATGCTAGGTTATCAACGGCTAAGAAAGAAGAATGGAAGTGTAGAGCCTGTAGGGCTGGTAAGGATACCAGTAAACCAACCTCGGAAGTAGAAGACAAAGACGTTAGGCAAATGTTTAACACAATCAATAATAAACTGGATAAATATAGCAAGGTGATGAATGAATTAATAAATGACGTTAAGGGATTATCCAATTTATATGATGGTTTGCGAGACGAGGTTGCCATCTCTAAAGGAAGCGAATATCAAACTCTCAAGCACCATTACAAGGCTTTTGGAGGATAACAAAACGAAGGATCGTAAAATTAATGAGTTAGAAATACAATTAAATAATTTGGAACAAAGAGGTAGGAATTTTAATCTGAAATTCACGGTTTAGAAAGAATACCGAATGAAAATGAAAATCAGCTAAGAGGTGCGATAGTAAAAATAGCTCAATATTTGGAATTAGATATTTCCGAAAACGAAATACAGGTGGTACACAGACTTCCACAACGGCGTCAAGACTCTGTTCCCGGAGTCATTGTCAAATTCGCATCACAGTGTATAAGAGACCAGTTCTTTAATAAAAGAAAACCATAGTCACTAACGATAATGTACTGGCTAACAAAACAACAAAAGAATATTTTGCTACGAAAATCTGACGCTCTTCAATAAAAATTTACTCTGGCAGACAAAAAATGCAGCTAGAGAAAAAGGTTGGCAATATGTTTGGTATAGATATGGTCGAGTATTAGCTAAGAAAACAAGCGACTCCACAAATGTAATAAGAATTAATAATATAAACGACCTATCTAAAATAGACTGATAAACAACAGAAGATAACTAGGTTTACGTAAGTTTAGTTTTAATTCAATACAAAATTTATTTAACATTTGATAAGTTTAGCTTGAAACAAAATTCAATACTTTAGGAGAAATTAATATTAAAGACAATGTGGTTTATTATCAGTCGTTTCAAACGTTATCAGACTGGAATAATGCTTTAAACGTATTTTCCAATTATAATAACTTGGGGAATAGTGAAAATTATCGATCATTTGCTTGAACATAAACGGAGTAAAACCCACTTCGATGAATTTGTTCTGTATATCTCTAAGTTAAGCATAGATATCATTGTATTAGTTGAGGTATCTATCTTTGACATTGAAGTTTCAAATTATAACATTGAAGGATATCAAATATACTGGAAACTACGTTGTAAATCGAAGGGGGGCGGAATTCTTGTTTACGTGAATACTAAATACACTTTCTCGGAACACTATTTCAACTCCAACGTATATGAAAATTTAGAGGGCTCCTTAATTATTGGAAATAAAATTTCAATTAAATTAATTGCAGTTTATAGGCCACCCAATAACAGTGTTAGGAATTTATAAATGAATTTAAAATGCAACTAGAAAATTGTGGTACCTATAAAATGTTGTATTTTGTGGGGATATCAATATAAATTTGGATCAGCAGGAGAATTTAGTAAATAATTACGAAACGGAATTAAACACCAGGATTTTACAAATGTATTAAGGGTATACCAGGAGGTAATTTATAATAATTCTTTGGTTTGCTCAATTATTGATCATTTATTTATTCGGGGCATCTACTGCAAGATTTTTCAAGTGTAATAAAAGTAAAATCTCTGACCATTATTTGTTAGCCGCCAGGATATATTTTAATGAACGAATACTTTATTCAGAACAAATAAAAATTATAATTGATGAGAAATACATTAAACGTGGACTTGCCAATTTTGATTTTAATGATTTAAAAAATATAAACGAAGCCGAGAATTTATATACTGCAATTACAAATAAATTTGGAAGAATGTATAGTAATAGTTATAGGTCAGTACAAAACAAATCGGTAAAGAACAGTAGAGTAATAAATAATTTTAAGAAAGAATGGATGACAGAAACATTGTTAGCATGTATTGATACAAGAGATAAGCTATATAAAAAATGGAAGCATTCAAAATTAGACACACATAAGGAGGAGTATAGACGCTTTCGAAATTGGTTAACGCTAAGGATACGTCAAGCAAAAGAAGAACACTATAAAAATAAATTTAAGGTACCATTTAATGATAATAAGACAATTTGGAATACTTTAAATGAACTGTTACATAGAAAGAGCAAAAATTCTTTGGATGTGATTATAAAGCAAGCAATGCCTAAGGAATCCGATGTGGAACTATCCAACAAATTCGCAGATTTTTTTTATAAGAGTGTCAACGAACTTAGGCATGACTGTAATATACAGCATTTGAAAAATTATTCTTTAATAAATTGTTTAAATTGTAGTTTTCGTTTAATAAAGGTAGATAGTGGTTTTGTAAAACAGCAGCTCTCTCTAATGAAACTCGCCAAATCGCCTGGGTATGATAGAATACGACTCAAAGACATTATTGTGCTTGAGAGGAAATGTATTTACTAATAACAAAGCTTATTAATCTTATTATTCAAAATACAAAAATTCCAGATAAACTAAAGATATCTATCGTCCGACCTATACACAAAAAAGGTTCCTTATCAGAAATTGCTAATTATAGACCGATTTCTATACTACCTGTTATTGAAAAAATATTTGAGAAACATTTAGCTAAAATAATGGAAAACTTTCTACAAACTCATGCGATTATTGCTAAGGAACAGTTTGGTTTTATTAAAGGTTCAGGCACAAGTAGCTGTTTAGCACAGTTTTCTCAGCTGGTTTATGGAAAATTAAATAATAATATGAACATCTTATGCTTATTCGTGGACTATGCAAAGGCATTTGAAACAATAGATCACGATATTCAGTTAAATAAAATGGAAAAATACGGATTTAGGGGACCGTCATTAAGGCTACTGCAGAGTTACCTAAGGTATAGAAAATTTTAGTAAAATAAATAGCACAGAGAGCAATGAATATCAGCTTAATATTGAGTACCTCAGGGATCTGTGTTGGGCCCATTGTTATTTATACTATACATTAATGATCTACCAGCTGTAATTAAAAATGTAAAGTTTTATGTTTGCAGACGATGTGGTACTAATTTCAGTACATAAAAAGTTAAAATGGCAGAACATTATCTACAGCTGGATACCGATAACTTAGCTAGGTGGTCGCATGATAATAAGTTATTGATTAATAAGGACAAAACCAAAATTATGCACATTACAACCCCATACATAATAAAAAAATGCAAAAATAACAGTGCATTCATGTAGATGTTTCCAACTACAGAAAAGGCACTGCGACTTATGTACAAGTAGTTGTTGGGATGTAGAGTCTTGCTATACATATAAATATTTAGGAATAACGGTAGATAGTTATTTTCGTTGGGATCAACACATTTCTAAAGTTTCCCAAAACTAAAAATCGTATTGGTACAAATGTATTATATCCGTCGTCTGTTACCACCAATAGTTAAAAACTATATATAATGCACTTGCAGAATCAATGATTAGATATGGTATAGAAGCATGGGATTTGCATCTGATATTTATTTAAACAAGGTTAACGTAGTTCAAAAGCAATTATTAAAACTGATATTTAATAGTGAATCAAAAAAATCGTTTACAGAACTATTGTATGAATGCAATGCACTAACAGCAAAAGGGTTGTTGTTCTATAAAATGTTGCTTGAAAACTACTTTGATAGTAAATATCTACAATTAAAAGCAAATGAATACGAATTGCGAGGTGTAAGATTTTGTATTCCGTCTGTGTTCAATAGAAATGGCGAAAACTGCTACAACTATATAATACCAAAATTATTTAACGAACTAACAGCTGATTGTAAAAGCTTTACTAATATGAAAGAATTAAAGCAAAGTTTGAAGCGGTTTATAATATCAACTTATGTTTTGGAAATAGGATAGGAATTTTTTATTGGATACAGAGAATTGGTAATTGATATATTTCTATAGTAGATTAAAATCATCTTATGAATTTATGTTATGGATTCTGGATAGCTTTAAAGACAAATAGTTATTAGATAGGATATTTTGTTAGGGTTAGAGTTAAATATTTATTAATTATTTATTTATTTTCATATTTTTGATTTTAAACAATTACTTGTAGATACTTATATTACTTATATACCACGTTCTTAATTCAAATTCATTTACAATTTACTATTCACAATTAACGTTTTATTATTATTATTAGTATTATTAAATTTTTTTTACATGTATATAATACAGTTACTACAGTAATTTAGATAGTTCTGTTCTCTATTTACGTATTTCTTGATATGTGAGACATCTTTCTATAGGTTTATGTAATTAGTTTAATTTAGTTTCGTTCAGTTTAGTTTTGATTATCGTTGTTTAGGGTAGTCTGATCTAGTTTAGATTAATTAGTTTTAGTTTAGTGAAATTAGTTAAGTTTAATTAAGTTTAGTTAAGTTCAGTTAAGTTTAGTGAAGTTTAGTTAAGTTTAGTTAAGTTTAGTTAAGTTTAGTTAAGTTTAGTTAAGTTTAGTGAAGTCTAGTAAAGTTTAGTTAAGTTTAGTTTAGTGTAGTTTAATTTAGTTGAGTTTAGTTCAGTTCTGTTTGGATTAGTTTAGTTTTTCTGAAATTGAATTAATTAAATCGTTAAATTACGATTTATAGAAGAATGTATTATATTTTTTTTTCTTGGGTTTATATTTAGATCTAGTAATATACATAGGAGGGTTGAGTCAAAATACTGAATTAGTTAAGTTAATTAAATATAGTTAGTATTATTAATTGGTAATTTAGAAGTAATGCTTTCCTTAATTACAAAACACACAATTGTCACATTTTCAAAAATAACAAAATATTGCAAAGGTAAGAATAGGAAAGCAACAATGCTGTAAATAAATACTATTTTTTTTATGTGTACACCTTGTCAAGCAGCTACGGCTAGCTTAAGGTGAATGTACTATATAAAAATGAATAAAGATTATTGATTGATTGATTGATTATTATTATTATTATTATTATTATTATTATTATTATTATTATTATTATTATTATTATTATTATTGGCTCAACCGTCGCACGAGCTAGACGTGTTTAAGTCGCTCTGATATTTAAATTAAAATTTTATCCATTTGTTGAGTGTACGCGATAAATTACAATTTCTTTAGTGTAGCAAAATTTATGTGTAACAGCATACCCTATTTTTGAAGTATCCTGCACCAAGTATTAGATAATCGTGATAAGATGAGTAAACCGAAATGTGTGAAATGTTTGGAACTGCTGCCAAAAGATGGAAGTTACATTACCTGTAATGCTTGCGAAGGAGGTTTGCACTTTGCCTGCTCTGGTGTTGCTGAAGCTACATTCGAAAGAATGTCAGCATCAAGCCGTGAAACTTGGAAATGCAGAAATTGTAGAGGTAAAGATTCGCAGGTAAAATCGCAGCAGGTAACAGCACAACCAGTAGTAGAAGAAGAATCTGTGAAAGATATGTTTCGAAAGATTACTAAAAGGTTGGACGATAATCAGCAGGTAATGAATGATATTTTAAATGATGTCAAAGGCTTGTCTAATTTATATGACGAATTAAAAGAGGAAATGATGTCCCTAAAAAAGGTCAATAAGGAATTGTCAAAGAGTGTTGCTACATTAGTAGCCGAAAACAAAGAGAAGGCGCAGAAAATAATTGAACTTGAGATGCGGGTCAATGTATTAGAACAAAAAAGTAGAAACGTTAATTTCGAAATTCATGGGCTCGAGGTAACTCATGCCGAAAACGAAGAGAGCTTAAAGGCTGTAGTCAAAAATTAACGGAATGTGTTGGTGTAAAAGTGTCTAATACAGAAATTGAAGTAGCACATCGCCTTCCGAAACGAAAACATGACAGTGTACCAGCAGTAATAGTAAGATGTACGTCACAGATGATTAGAGACAAAATCTTAACTATGAGGAAAGTTGTTGTAAACAATGATCAAGTTTTAAACAACAAAAGCGATAAACCATTATTTATTAGTGAAAATTTAACTCCGTATACTAAGAATTTGTTATGGCAAACAAAAGCACGTGCGAGAGAAGTAGGTTGGAAATATTGTTGGGTAAAATATGGGAAAATACTTGCAAGGAAATCAAGTGATATGCCACGAGTGGTAAGAATAGATAACATAAACGATTTGTGTAAACTAGATTGACATTGAAACATGCTTTATTAGAAATAAGTTTTTAAAATAGTTTAAGTTGATAAGTGGGAATAATTATTTAATTTTAACAATGATAAACGAACAATATTATGAAAACACCTGTGTTCAATATCAGTCGTTAAATAGCATATCAGAATGGAATATTGAGTTAAAGACACTTGCAAGTATTTATGATAACAACCATATAAATCTATCATTTATTTGTCTTAACATTAATGGTATCAAAAGTCATTTCGACGAATTGCTAGTTTATCTATCCAAAACACATTTTGATATTATTGTTTTAGTTGAAGTTTTGATACATCAGGAGGATATTGCAATTTACAATATTGAAGGTTATAATTATTATTCAAAGTTACGTTCAAACGCGAGAGGTGGTGGAATAATTTTATATATAAGGAAAACTTTCATATTTCAAGAAAACCAGTATAACACAATAACATACGAAAACGTTGAAGGAATTCTAACTTTTGAAAATAATCAATGTTATAAATTAATATTCATTTACAGGCCCCCAAGTAGCAATGTACACAATTTTATTAAAGAGTTAAAAGATCAAATAAAAAATAGTAGTTGTTATAAAGAAATCATTCTTGCGGGGGATACTAATATAAATTTGGCTGATTTAAACCCGATAAGTAACAAATATGAGGCAATGCTAAGTTCACATGGATTTTATAAATGTATCAAGTATTATACAAGAGAACATTTTTATAATGGAATCCTTGTGTCTTCTTGTATAGATCACTTTTTTGTTAGAGGTATATACGATAAAAATTTTCTCTGTAGTAATTAAAATAAAAATTTCGGACCATTATATGATTGCGATGAAAATATTCACCAATAAAAATATTTTAAACCAGACTAATATAAGGTTAACTATTAATGAAAAGTACATCAAAAGTGCATTACAGAATTGTGATCTAAAAGGAATATGCAATATACAAGATCCGGAGATTTTGTATAATAGAATTGTAAATATATTTAAGAATATATATAGCAAAAGCTATGAGTACAAAAAGAAAAAATATATGCGGTAATAGAGGAGAATTTAAAAGTGTTGGATGTCTGATGCATTATTCAGGTGTGTTAAAAATAGAGATAGATTATTTAACGTTTGGAAGCTGTCTAGGAATGAAGCTGATAGAATAGTTTACAAGAAATATAGAAATTGGCTAAATTTAAGAATAAAGAAAGAAAAGGACAATTATTATAAACAAAATTTACTTTTGATAGTAGAAAACCTAAAGAAGTTTGGGCTGCTATTAATAGTGTATTGAGAAAAGAAAAATACCTAGTGTAGACGATATTGTAACTAAAGCAATGCCTTTACAAGATAGGAACCAATTACCGGATAAATTTGCTGAGTACTTTTACAACGGTGTTAAAACGGTACAACACCATTGTAGCTTAAAACATGCAGAACCTATTAATATTTTATATAATACAGAATGCACTTTCCGCATACCATTGACAACTAAAGATTTTGTTCTTAATGTGATACAGAAAATGGACATAAAAAAATCTCCTGGGTATGACAATATAAGAATTAAAGATATTATGTTCTTGAATGACGAGATATATATTGTAATTACACATTTAATTAACCTAATGCTTAAGAAGGATTGTACCAGATAAGTTAAAAAAATCAATAGTTAAACCAATTCACAAAAAAGGCAAATACATGGATTACAATAACTATCGCCCAATATCAATACTTCCTGTAATAGAAAAAGTATTTGAAAAACACATAGCAAGCGAAATGAATAAGTTTTTGATGAAAAATTCTATAATTTGTAAACAGCAATACGGGTTTATAAAAGGTTTGGGGACAAACAATCTATTTTCCGAATTCTCAAATTATGTGAACGCCAAACTGAAGAATAATATGCATATTTTATGCTTATTTGTTGATTATACAAAAGCATTTGAAACAATTAATCACAATATTTTGTTAAACAAATTACGTAGTCTGGGAATTAAGGAATTACACTTCAGTTGTTTAAAACCTACTTGCATGATAGAAAGTTTGTAGTAAAATCAATAATCACCATAGCAAGGAATTTATAATAGATGAGGGCGTACCCCAAGGTTCAGTGCTTGGGCCACTACTATTTAACATTTACATAAACGCACTGCCAGAGGTAATAAAACACTGTAAAGTTTTAATGTTCGCAGACGACATATTGTTGATATCGGCACATAGATCATATCAGGTTGCAGAAAGCAATATGCAAAGCGATCTCGATAGCTTGACTAAATGGTCGCATGACAATTGTTTAGTAGTTAACACGGATAAAACAAAAATAATGCACATGATTACACCCTACAATCAGCAAATAGAACCTAAAGTTAAAATTCACTCGTGTAAATGCTTCCAGTTGCAGAAAAAAATTAAACTAGAGACGTGCTTTACTGATTGTAAATATGTAACATCGTGCCGAACTTATAAATATCTGGGAATTACGGTTGACAATTACTTTCGTTGGGATCACCATATCAAAGACATATGTAATAAACTTAAAATAGTTTTATCTAAATTATATTATGTAAAAGATATTGTACCGTTTAATGTAAAAAAGACCTTATATCTAGCATTGGCAGAGTCGGTAATCAGGTATGGGCTGGAAGCATGGGGATATGCAAGCGATTGTTATCTTAAACATATACAGCGAATACAGAGGAGAATTTTAAAAATAGTTTGCAATTCTGGTTCAGGAGTCAAGCTAAACGAACTTTTTGATAGATGTAACCTTTTAGGTATAAGAGCATTACTATTTTATAAAATAATTATGGATAACTATTTTCTATCGTCATATTTGGTCAAACAAAGCTTTGGATATGAACTGCGGCATGAAAAGTATACTGTACCGCGTGTTCATAATGAATACTCAAAAAGAACACTTTCATACATTGTTCCTAAATTAATGAACGAACTGCCAGACGATTGTAAAATATTTGTAAATATGGCTAAGTTGAAAAATGATCTGAAGAAATACTTAGTTAAATATAATGTATAGTAGTAATTAATATAAGCGTCTAGGGCTAAATTATTATATTTTATTACTTTTAGCAATAATCATGCAGTTACTGGAGCTACAAGATTAAAAATCATAATAGAATTGCCAATTCCTTTGTAACTGTATTAATGTTTTTCATTTATATTATTATTTTAAAATTAATATTCATGTTTAATTTAGTTTCAATTATTATTTTAAAATTAATATTCATGTTTAATTTAGTTTTAATTTAGTTGTACATTATCTTAAGTTACTTACAAAACCGTAGAATATAGAAATGTAAAATGATTTTAACTAAGCTAGAATAATTTTAATTTTAACTAACCTTAACATTAACATTAACATTAGCTATTAATTTTTACATATTAGTTAAGTTAAATACTAGAAAATACATAAATATGATAGTTAATATATTCATTACTTATCTTATAAAAATTAATACAAAGCAGGGATTAATTATAAATTATGTAAATAGAGGGTTGAGCCAAAACTAAATAATTTAGAAATCAAAACAATGTGTATATGTAGGTTGTACTATTTAGATTTACTAGACAATTAATCAGTAAGGCAACTCTACAAAATTCATAAAATATTAAAACACCTTGTCAAGCAACGTTGAGTTAGCTTAAGGTGTATTATTTGTAAAAATAAGAAATAAATAAATTTGAATTTGAATTTGAATTTGAATTATTATTATTATTATTATTATTATTATTATTATTATTATTATTATTATTATTATTATTATTATTATTATTATTATTATTATTATTATTATTATTATTATTATTATTATTATTATTATTATTATTATTATTCTATTTAATTAAAACAATAATATTTACACTAACCAAAACTTTATTCTATACATATAATCATACATATGTGTTCCAAATACTCTTTTTTTTAAATAGAAATGTTAATTATTGTATTTATATTTAAAATCATTTTTAGGTCTAATATTTAACTAAAAATTAAAGTTTCATTGTCTGTTTTATACACAACACTTCTTCTATAGCCCACCTCCTTTCAAATTCTTCTAATTGATTTTTACCAAGATACCAGCTGAATGTTTTTAGTATTTGTGTTCTTAGGTCGTGTAAGCCGTTTTATAATCTAATTTGTCTTCTCTTGTCTTTATGTGCTTTGTAAATATATGATATATTGTCGACTTCCCCATATTCAACAGGTAGTTTATTAGGTTGCTGGTATTTAATTTTCCAGGATATCCGGTGTATATTAGTTTTGGAGGAAATTAGTTTATTTTTATTAGCTTTTTGTTATTTCCGCTGTGTATGACCATAGATCTTGACTTTTAGGGTAATCTATTAATACGTGCCAAGAAGAACCTATAACGTCCTGACAAAAGGGGCATTTATCTGTAGTACTGAGTCCGGCGTGTAGTAGAAAAACATTGTCTGCTAGACAATTCTTAGCTAGTCTCCATGAAACATCACCCATATGACCAGTTGCAGGTGTGCTGTAGTAGGTTTGCCATAGCATTTTCTCTTTAATTCTTTACCCTTCCATTATTTCAAAAAATTTTGTTGAAAAGAAAATTAAGGTTAGGCTTAGTTGTAGTTTCCTCCTTGTCGCTTTATTTATTAGGAATTGCTCATCACGTACCTCAGCTGTGTGTGTGTGTGCGTGCGTGTGTGCGCGTGTGCGTGTGTATGTGTGCGCGCGCGTGTGCGTGTGTGCGTGCGTGTGTGTGTGTGGGTGGATGCGTGTGTGTGTGGGTGCGTGTGTGTGTGTGAGCGCGTGTGTGTGTGAGCATGTGTGTGCATGTGTGCGTGTGAGCGTGTATGCGTGTGTGCATGTGTGCGTGTGTGCGTGTGTGCGTGTGTGCGCGTATGCGTGTGTGCGTGTGCGCGTGTGTGCGTGCGTGCGTGCGTGCGTGCGTGTTATTATTATTATTATTATTATTTATTAAAACAATAATGTTTTTATATACAAAACAATAGAAACATTGTTTACAAGTATGTGTCCTATAGTATAATCAACAATTTAAAAGATATATGTACATATTCACAAATACACTGGTCTAGCTTCCTCTACCCAATGAAAGCTTTTGCGAAAAACAGGCCATGATTGTCCACCAAACATAAAATTTTATTGACACACCACTTTTCTTCAAATTTTTTAACTGTCTGTTTACTTAGGTGCCATACGTATTCTTTCACTATTCTGGATTTAACCCGATTAATATATTTTTGCACGAGGCAAACCTGTTTGTTTTCTTTTATAAAATCCATAGTCGCCCAGTATATTGTACTCTTCGCCAAGGTTGCTAGGTAGTTTGCTACGATACCACCACTTGTTTTTATTTGGAAGCCACAATATAGTTCTTTTGCAAGAACTCTTTCTCGTTTGAGTAGTGTCTTTATAAGTGTTATTACAAGATTCCAAAGTGCTGTAGTTTTTGTGCATTCCATTATTATATGCCAAGAATTTCCTTCAAGGTTGCACCACGGACATGTTCTTGATTGAAGTACCCCAATTTTTTGTAAATATTTAGAATCTGCTAATCTATTCTTAGCAAATCGCCAAGATATAATTCCATCGTGTCCTAAGGACGGCGAAGTAAAGAAGGTTGCCCATTGAACTTTTTCGACTGTCCAGTGGTCATCGAGCGGGTCTATGTTATTAAAGTGGTTAGCTGTTAAGTACGTTTGGATGATTTTCTTGGTACTTTTTTGTATGGGTATTAATATATCACCAAAATGTATTACGGGCTGCAAAGGAATGTCATTGTAGACTCTAGTTTCATACAAATGTTTGAAATTCAACTTGAAAGATGCTTTAATTCGTTAATATTGCAACAGTAACTCTTCTCGTACTGTTGGTGTATTGTTTGCTAAAAGGTTTGCCATTTGGGTATTTGACAGCCAATTCTTGCTATTTGTTGTAAAGCTACCTAGCGTTTTAAAACCATGTTCTTTTCATCTTGTATTAAATAGGGGTGGAATGTTGGAATCTTTAATTAATCTGAAAGTACCTGTTGGGATTGTATGGAGGTCATCCAGATTTCTTGGAAAGTTAATGATTGTGGCGTTGACACTGGTCCATGTTTCAAAAAAGCCGTTAATGAAAACGTTACTACAAATACGGCGGTCACGCAAACCTGTACTGAATAGCCATTGCCAGGATGCTTGATATAGATTACTCTGACTTAAGAAATATTTGATTCAAGCAGCCCAGTTTTCATTTGACGTATTGGTAATTAGCCTGTATCCAAGTTGCAGATAAAAGGACTTTTGCTTTGTTCTAAGATGAACCAATCCCAGACCTCCACGTGGTATCGAAACATGCAAATCTCTAGATGTGGTCCAATGTTTTTTTGACCAAATAAAATCGATTAATTCCTTTTAAAGCACTGTTAGTTGGGCGGATGTGAATGACAAAATGTGCAAGTAGTGTCAGATTTTAGGGGCAACATATTGATTTATGATGGTCTTGCGTCCGATGAGTGAAACTTGAAGTGCCTTGCTACGCCACATTCTTATTGACGTGTCCACTTTACCTAAAATCGTTTCAAATGCCATTTTTGTATCATTTACAATGTTCCCAGTTAGTAAGATAGCGAGCACCTTAACACTGTTTGAAGACCATGAAAAGCCTAAGGGTTCGTCCATCTGCATCTCCATGTGCCTGTCCAAAATCCTCGTGATTTGGTTTTGTTAATCACCAATCCTGACTGCTCCTGGAATTCGGTGCACATATTATTAAGTTTATTAAAGTAATTATCGGTTGATATAAAAACTGATATATCATCTGCATACGCACTCACCACCAGTTTTCGTTGCGCTTCTGTAGGCATAGGAAAACCAGGTAAGGAGTTACGACATAGGTTGAGGAAAGGCTCAATGGATGATGAGAACAAAGATCCAGAGAGAGGACAACCTTGGCGTACTCCTCTACAAAGCTAAATACCGCTAGTAAGTAATGGACCTACCCTAATATGAGCCTGTGCAGTTGTGTACAGTGTTTTCACGTATCCTGTAAATAATTTACCAAACCCGAATGTTGTCAATACTTCAACTAGATATTCATGATCTACTAAATCAAATGCTGTTTCTTGATCTAAATTCAGTATTGCTAGAGGCAGTTTGCAATCATTCGCATACTAAATAATGCCCCTATGTAAATGTAGTATATCGTACATGGTTCTATTTGGGATAGGAAAACATTGGTCCGGGGAAACAAGTTTAAGAATTACGCTTGTAATCCTATTAGACATACATTTAGCTAATATTTTGTAGTCTACGTTTAAAAGTGTAATCGGTCGCCAACTTTTTAGTTCTGTAAAGCATGCGTATTTTTTAGGGATAAGAGTAATAATGCCTTTGCTAGAAGAGTGGGGTAGTGCATTTGTTGACAGTGCTTTGTTGAACACTTGCTGAAAGAAAGAATGCAATTCATCGGAAAATTTTATATAAAATTCTGCCGTCAAACCACCCATTCCCGGAGCTTTGTTTTTGTTCAACATATGCACGGTCTTCGAAAATTCTTCTGTGGTGAAGGGTAATTCTAATATTTCCCTATCTTCTGCAACTAGGATTGGTAAATTTATATATTGGACGGTTAGTATCTTCTTGGCGTAATGCGTTTCAAAATGAGATTTTAATGTGTCACATATTTCAAACCTATTTGTAACGACTGTTACATTTATTCTTAATTCAGTAATATGAGGCGATTTTGTTAAAAAGTTACGTTGTTACGTGTGGTTTTCCAATTTTAAGAGATCTGAGTGTTTTTGCAGAATTAAAGATTTTGTCGCTTTGTTGCGGTAGCAGTTTCTTGTTTCTTCAATTACTTTAATTGCAGTTTCTGTATCACCAGCTGCTGCATTGCTTAGTGCCTTTTTAAACGTGTGTGTGTGTGCGCGCGCGCGTGCGTGCGTGCGTGTGTGTGTTGTCAGACATCCCTATTTTGCTTGGAACAACAAGGGTTCGGTAAAATTTAGAATTTCCGGGTATAAAATTGCTTCCTGTCCAATATAGTGCTTTCGGGCGGAGCATTGGAAAGTCAAACGTAAGAATATATGGTGCGAACAAAATACCATTTCTAATTTATATACGCATGGTATCATACACTGCAATTTGTGCAAGAATCGAAAATAAAATTGGTGTAAACTGACAGGAGAAATACCACGCAAAGCGCACTTATGCTACAAGGTACAAGTTAGGCTAGTTCCTTCTTGTTTCGAATCAAAAGGAATAAAAGTGTTCAAAAATTTTAAAATAGTGTAATTCTGTTTATGCTTAAGCAGAAATATGTAATAAATATTACAGTTTTTGCTAAATGTTTTAAGCTCTTGTCTTAAACTAAACTAGGAAATTGAAACACGTACCGTGTGATTAAAAAGCTACTCGCCGTCCCTTGGATATGCCGCATGTGTGAACTAAACACTTTGCACGTATGCTTAGGGGAGCACTGAATTACTTTATTCCTGCACTATTCTCGAGTATTCTCCTGTGGAACCCGATTTCGGAAATATCTAATTGTGTATCTTCATCTTTGCAGCACGTTCATATTTCGCAGACGTATAACGCTATATTCTACCAATCATTTTATCTAATATTTAGAACTGTTATATTTTCTAGAAGCGCATTTTACAGTTCAAAGGACTATTCTATCTTTTATATTGCTTTTGCTAATATTATCGAAGACTTTTATGACTAGGGTAATGATTAGTAATACGTATTCCTGATTTTTTTGTGACGTGTAACATCAGGACATGACGTGAATCAATTTTTCTGAGCATGTAGATTTTTTTCTCAATTACTTAGAAACATGTTTGTAGCAAAGCAGTAGTTGCAAGGCAAAATCATTTTTGAACATGCTGACTCGCTTGTCCTATCAAACAAACCTTTTTGTATGGACGTAGTTCAACTAATAGAGAATCCATCAGCTGTCCTGCCACTTAGCCCACTAATGATGGAAACATTACAAGTTTTTATTAGTTAGCAGTTATGTGTAATAATTAATTATATTTTATTGATAATAAATTTAATTTTATTGTGAGGTCTTTCCGGTGTTCTTCGGAATTTGTTCTATTTTCAGCAAGTGTACTTTGATAGGATAACATCCCTCCCGCTGAAGGGTGTTGTGTACCTAGGTTGATGCGTGATGGTGAAGCTCTAGTGGATGCTGGGTATATGTCTTTGGGGTGGATTTTACTTCCGTTCAAGTCGAACCCAGTAGCTGTTGGGTTTGGCTCTTCTTTAAATTGGATGATATTCGGTCCATTTTTATTCGAACCGACTCGTGGGTGACGGGTGATTTGTCATCGTAACCCATATTGCCGCGGGAGAATAGAACGGGTCGTCGTCGCCGGTATATCTGGGCCTGTAACGGCGTTCGCGATTTTGTGTTGGCTTGGTGCGGCGGCGTCGGGCTTTTCCGTGGTTTCCTACTGCTGGGCGGTGGAGTTCTCCCGGATGGGGTAGATGCGGTCGAAGTGGTACCTCTTGAGACATCCGTCCAATGGTATTGCTTTCTTGTTGTGCAACTCGCACACGTTTGGGCAGATCGATGAGATCTGCCTAATTGGTATGCGGTTTGCATGGGTTGGTGTCTAGTGGTAATAAGCGGTTTTTGTTGGTGTTGGCATTTGTAGTTGGTTTTGTTGGTCCATTGATCGCTGGGCAAGAATTCGGCTGCGAACTGGTGAATTGCAGTTGACGTGGGAGATTTGTAGGTGGTGACGGACATCACCCTTTGGTTCCAGTGGAGCGTCTTGCGGTTGTGTGCTCCGAAGTGTATGGAGTCTCGTACGTAATTTTTTATAACTTTCTGGCGTCGAAGCTAGGATTGCCCCAGCTTGACATTCTTTGTCAGGTTGGTTACTACTAAGAAGTTTTCATGGCCCGTCATGTGGCCGAGGGTGAATGGCATGCGGAACATCCCCTTGATGGCCATTTCTGTCCCTGTTAGGCTAGATGGGCGGAGGTATGGTAGGGTTCTACCGGTGAAGCTGTGTGTATTCGATCTTTTTTGATCATACATGACGATGTTACTGTATCAGGTAGCGCGTTGTAGGATGTCTTGTGTATGTTGACGGGAATCCTTGGTAGAGAATCATCGTGGGTTGTATTTAGTGTCGCCAGTTCCTATCGCCTGGTCGACGGTGCTCTGGCGTTGCTCGGCAAGTGCGTTGTTTCCCGACGCTGTGGTTAGGCAGTCACGGTGCTAATGTCGTTGTGGACAAAAGCGGCACCTTGGCAGTTGTTCTGTTGTGGGTAGAGGTCTGGCTGTTGGCGTGGGGTCGGTTGTTCCTTTTGTTGCCTCCTTTGCATTCTCTTCTCTCTTGGTGAGGCGGGTGACCATTTCTCATAAAGTTGTAGGCATATGACACTGAATTGGGTTCTTCAATGTTGGAAGGATAAGATACGTAAACAGCTCTATGTCGTGGTTGATCTCTAATTTTAGATGGGGCGTCTGCCATACGCCAGTGCTGAGGAAGGCAGCTACTGGTTCAGACACCGTCTGTTTCTGCCCATAATAATTTGAGGTTATTTTCGCTCTAATGGGTCGACTGTCATATTTGTCCAGGAAGAACTTCTTAAAGTCGCTATAGCTGAGCTGGAACATCTCAAATGTTGCCCACTATGTGGCTACTTGACCTTGTAGTTGGCAGGTTGTTGTTGATAAATCTGCCTCCATTGCTTCCATTTGTTGTAGGAATTCTGTTATATCCGCCAGAAGGAATTCAAAAAATACGGGTTTCTCGATTTCTGTGGCTCTATGGTGACATGGTAGAGTTCTTCTACTAGTGTTTTGATTGTTACCATTTTGATGATAGTTTGTTGTTGTTGAGCGCCACTAGATTGTAGCAGTCGTCCTACAGCTGTTTGTGGTTGTGTGTTCTCCTGAACTGAAGGCGGGTGATTGGTGTCCAGCTGGATGTTGGTGGCTGTTTGACTTCTCGTCTCGGGCACTTTGTTTGATCCGTGCAAGCTCCCGCTTGCAATATCTTTGCTGAAGGTGACCCAATCACGTTAGATGCCACTTGTTACGGCCGGTGGTCGTCGGCGTCGTGATGCAGCGCGCCTCTCATGGGGGCGTAGGCGTCAACAGGTTGTGATTTAAGTACTGTTGACTAAGATGTGGATGTAGGTGTTCAAAATGCGGTAGGCGTCGACGTCGTTCAATGAGGCGTCGGCGTCAGCAGGCTGTAAGGCAGCGCTGCTGGTGTAGTAAAAAAAGCAGATTAAAAGACAGCGCTGCTTGTAGAAGATAGAGGCGGCTCCGTGGCGTACTTGGTATGCATGTAACTACTACGTCCAGGGTCCCTGGTTCGAATCCCGACACGGTCTGCTTGAAAAATGTTAGGCGAGCATTTTTCACAAAAATACGCCCTCGTTCGGATGAGAGGTAAAATGGAGGTCCCGTGTGTGGATGTTGTCCTGATGCAAATAATAAGGCACTACTTCACTTACGATTTTCCACTTAGAGAAAATACTCCTGGTATCATATCCGTTATCCAGGAACTTTTGGATTCTACATCGCGGCACTTGTCGCAATGAAGCCGGGTAGCTTAATGACCGCGCTAGTTATCTTGTTTTCGATTCGCACCTACAAAAATGCTAGTACTGCTAATCACCGCTACGCCAATCTTCTTATGGTAAAAGGGCGCTGTTGGCAGACATAAATATCTGTGATTTAACTATAATAAATAACCGTACTTTCATAACAAAATTGAATAAAAGCGACCCTGTATGCTTTTTATAAACGGGAATGTACAAATATTCGTAACACTCTTTGATAAAAATGAATTTTTTAAATCTATTTTTGAACAGATTTTCGTATTACCTAACCTCGCCAAAATACTATCCATTGACGTTGTTGGATAATTATATTGTGGTTTATTATGTTTTTTTCTTTTTTTAGCAATCAAACAAAATTTCATACTACCTTCGCTTTTACTTACTACAAGCAAATGATTAACAAAATACTTATTTCATTACTGAGTGATACTCTCATTCAATATTATATAAATATTAGTGATAATTTTAGTGTTTCATAAATAAAGGTTATTTGTTTTAGGATGTTCTGATCTACTTTTGGTCGTTCAATGCCCCAGGAACAACTACATCGTTGACAATTGAGAACTGTGACAAGCTACTATTATCATTTGCTTGTTCAACAGCAAATATGCCAATTCAATCGCTCAAAATTCAAAATGTAGGCAGCTTGGAAATACTCCCACATATACTGATTCACAATCCACCCAAAATCTACTTCGAACATATCCAAGTACTTGAAAATATTCCAAGAAATACTTTTGCTCAAATCAAATATGACGTCTACAAATCGAATTGCTTTATTCCTCTTGTTGACTTAAATACAATTGATTTTAACAACGTGAATATTGGAAACATCGAAACTGAAGCCTTTAGAAACCTATCTTATATGAAATCATTTACTTGGACAAATGTTTCGGTAAACAGAGTAAGCACCGGCGCTGTCAAATTGTATTTTGAAAATGGATCAGGTGGAGAATTGAAGAGGTGTAAATTAGGAATATTGGAACCACTTGCATTCCAAGTAGTTGGAGATACCTTCTCAATTTCAAATGGAAAATTTTCTGACATTTGGGGAAGTGGATTTAACGGTACCTTCAACGACTTTTACTTTAATAACAACAGCGTTAGTAATCTTGAATCAGGAGCATTGTCTGTTCTTGCACAGAACGTGTACATATTTGACAACCATTTTGAAAGTGTTGAATCAGGTGCCTTCCAGAAAATAAGTCCTGGCCTTTTACTCGACTCAAAGAGAAACTTTGGAAAACTACATTTTATCTACAAATTTAATAATAATTCACTAGAAAATGTAGAAGATGGAGGTATTCGACCTGACGTATTAGCGTACGAGGATGTCGCCACTGATGTGGTATACAGTTCCAATACTCTACAGTGTTCATGTGATGGATTAACTTGGCATGGAGCAGATATTAATCTTGGATTTGGTTTTTCTGTCATCAAAGACTTTAGTACTATAATCTTGGAGCGGCGACACCGAAGTGCGTGTACTTTAACTCCATGCATGTGTTTTACTGTAAAACCAAAAAGTAAGAAACTAACTCGTTGTTGTGGTACTTCAAAAGACTAATATTTATTCAATAAGCTAGTTTAACGTTTTATATAATTAAAATACCACATGCCCGCCTTTATTTGTGTAATACAAGAAAATAAAGAAGAAATAAATTGAGCTCAATGTTAGTTAAACTCCTTCTAAATTCAACTTCCAGCTTAAATCTGTAACTGTTGTACAATTCATAATCACTGCAAGCTTAGCTAAGCTTTAGAATAGATAATTTTTTCAATAGTTGTTAATATAACGCAAGTTAAGGTTCGTGGCTTGGGAGCGACCTTTTTAAAAACCAGTTCCAAACTTTTTAACAATTTTTATTTTATTATACAGAAATTAAATATGGAATTTTGACAAGTTAAAAATTATACATTACTTTGTAACAATTACTATTTTCTATTATTCAAATATACAATTTTATTCAATACACCTATACTCCATTCCAGTTAAGAAGGTACTGAAGAAAAAAATAGGACTGAATTTTAGCGATTCTCATTGGTGGATGGATGAGCCAAGTGTACACAAGTATAAATATCCCGTATGTTTGTGTTAGTTGTTTGAACATTTTTATTATAAGACAGATTGTCAATTAGCATTTTGACATTTTCTATTGCCCTTTCATATTTTCGTTTTTGTTATTTATTGTATTTTGTTATTAGTTTGCTTTTGAAATTTTGCTCGGCCTTATTAATTTGTGTTAATTTTATATTTAGTATCAAAACAGTTCTTGTCAGAGCTATAAAACACCAGTGTCTTCATAATAAGGTAAGCATGTCTCATTAAAGATAAGCATATAATACTAACAATGAATTCTTTTCAGACTTTTATTTAATTATGGATCACCAACCTTTTAAAAATCCGAAGGGCAAACATGTTATGAGCGGGCAAAAGCTTATTGCCTATAATATATATTTGAAAAATTCTACAAATGCATCCAAAACGCAATCTGTGAAGCAAACTGCGTTAGAAGTGGGTTTAGGTGTTCGATCAATGTGGAATATTGTAAAAGAAATGGAAACTACTGGTACTGCTTCCTCGCCAAAGACTACAAGAGTGCGTACAACAATCTACGACGAACTTGAAGAATTTGAAAGATGTGCGATTCGACGGCATGTTCATGCATTTTACTTTAGAAATGAATTACCAAATTTAGAGAAAGTATTACATGCAATAAACGATGATGACTCTTTACCAAACTTCAGTCGCACATCACTTTATCGGGTAATGATGAAATTGGGTTTTAAATATGGAAAGCGTAGCCGAAAAACAATTTTAATTGAAAAACCTGAAATTGTGTTGTGGCGAAGAAAATATTTAACTGCAATTAAAAAGTATAGAGCTGAAGGCAAAAGAATTTATTATACTGATGAAACGTAGGTGAATGCTGGACATGTAAAGAACAAGGTATGGCAAGACACCACTGTTGTGAAGAATGTTTAGAAATTAAAACAGGACAAAATAATTGAAGTAGGCTGGAAAATAGATTTGAAAGGATAGATAAAAATATTTTTGAAAAGTCAATTAATTGTCAATTTATTATGTTTAATCTTGCTAAAATATCTTTGTTCACTTTAAAAAGAGAGGCAACTGTAAGTAATTTAGAGTTTGCATATTTGTGGTAAAAGTTACATTTTAGGTATTTGAGTGTTATAGTTACAAAATATACAGAAGTTAAATTGGCTCTGTAGTTGTTATTATGGTGTGGTTTAACCGAATATAAAAGTATATTCTAACCCGTCATACATCTGTGCAACTCTTGTAACACACTGCAAATAATTGCCTGTCTGAGGAAGTTTCGTAGTTTCCCAACAACTGTAAAAACAGCAAGGCAGGCATTAATCGAAGGTTTATCGACTGGTATACGAGATCCCTCTGGCAAGGGCAAGAGATTAATTGTTGCGCACATGGGTAGTGATATGGGATTTGTCAATGGTGCATATTTAAACTTTCAATCTAAAAAAACAGATAGCGTATTAACACTATGAACAACTTAGGTCCCTGAGTTCATAATCATCGTTTTAGGAGATTATCACGAAGACATGAACGGTAAAGCGTTTACAACTTGGTTGAAAGGTGTATTACCTCTTCTTGATAATGATAGTGTAATCGTGCTTGATAATGCTCCTTATCACAGTGTCAAAGCCGATAAGGTTCCAAATCAAAGTTGGCGGAAAGAACAAATTTATAATTGGTTAAACGCAAAACACATTGAAGTTACCAAAGAGCTATTAAAAGTTGAATTATTAGCCTTAGTAAAGCAGTACTCTCTAGCTCACCCGACAGCTTATGTTGTTGACGAAATTGTAAAACGCTCTGGCAGAACTGTATTAAGGTTACCCCCATACCACTGCAATCTAAATCCAATTGAGCTGATTTGGGCTCGAGTAAAGCAGCATGTAGCTACCAACAATTCTACTTTTAAAATTAACGACGTGAAGGTGCTTCTGGATGAAGCAATTGCAGCCATAGATGAAGGACATTGGGTTAATTGTATTAGCCATATAATTAAAGAAGAAGAAAGAATGTGGAAATTGGATGGCATTGTCGAAGAACTTGTCGAACAAATTGCAATAAATGTTGGATATGAAAGTACAACAGACGACGAAGATACCTCTGGGGATGATATGGACGTAGATTAAATATAAATTTGTGATATCATTGTTTTGATATTTTGTGATGTGTTTAATTAAAAATAGCTTATATATTGTTCCATATTAATATTTTATTTAAACTTTAACCAAACAGGTAGAAAATAAAGTTCAATAATGCTTGATATGTTTTAAAACCGTGTTTCTTGGATGTATTTATTCAAAAACCTCAATCTTGCAAAAAATATAAATAAAAATCTGTATAAACATCGATGCATTGCTTTAATTTCAATCATTGTTAACAAACTTACAACCTTTCGAAAAAATGAAACTGACAGAATTTTATTAAAGCATTTTATAACTCCAGGTTTGTTTCTACCATAATTGTTAAGTATAGATTATAGAAATTATAGACATTAAGCACTCATACTTAAGTAATGCTCTATCTCAATTTTTGGTATTCGGAAAAATACTAAAAGTTGAGATGGAACATTGATTAAGTATGAGTGTAGCTTAAGTGTGCTTTATGAATTTGCCTCTAAGTTTCGTCCGTCTTAAACTTAATGTAGTTCCAAGTCCAATTTTATCTTCTGAAATTTAATACCAAATTACAAATACTCCTTGTTATTATTTAGACAACTGTCCTAGGAGAAGGATCGAAACGTCAATAAAATCATTTTCAAAAAGCAATGTGGTCTTATTCCTTAAGAAGAACACCAAATTGCAATTACTGAATGCAATAATACTTAAAAATTAACTAATAAAGTCATCCATTTGCATTGTTATTTTTGAAAAACTATCGTCACAAAATAGTAAATATACAACCGACGCCGGCAACTTTTCAAATACAGCAACTAATAAATTTTTGATCTGTGTAAATCTGACTCAAGCACAAGCGCCATCTACTACCTTCTTAACTGGAATGGAGTATAGTCAATAAATATTAAATTTTTATTGAAACCTTTTATTATGAATTCATACATAGTACGCCATCTACATTAGAATAGCAAAAGTAAACTTTAAGTGAACTTCTAGTTGTTTGTATTTTGATTCAATATCCTTCTTCCCGGCGCATGCTCGTATAGTTAAGATTGCCTCGTGGAATAAGCCATTTTGATATCAGATGTGGTCCGAATACCGGTAATATCCATGGCCTGCAGTTTTTAATTAAACATGCCGCCCGAACAATTAGTTAAGTGGAGTCAACATGTACCATAAGTTTAGTTTTGGTAATAGCATCGTCCTAAAATGGTTGTAGATATATTTTTACGCGCAAGTTCTTTTTTAGTTTCGAGTTTTAAGGAATAAACTACCAATTATTAAAGATGGAGACAAATTTTGATTCCGAGTTTTAAAATATTAAATTCAAGTTACAAGTAATGATGCAATGGAAATTTAAGTATTATAAAAAAAAACAATCGTTAAACATAAGGCAAGCACTAGACTGAGAAGCAGCTTCAATTGTTGCTAGGTAGAAAAGCAGAAACCCCCACATGTGATTGGTTTGTATGAAGGTTAAAATCCGAACCCCTGCGTCAGCCACGCTCAACTATAAGAGTAAGAACGCAGATGGTTAAAAAGATTTTACAGAAGGAAAACCGGCCGCCAAGCAGATGGCCAGCGGTGAGTCATCGTCCATTTTTATATCTATATTCTTTCCAAGGAACTTTCATGTAAAATGCTCAGATAATTTTCGAAGAAGCTATACATAAGTTTGTTTAAAAATAAATTCTCGAAATTTTGCTAAAATTTATGGTTCAATTATTTTGTTTCACGTAAAATTTAGTTAGAAAATTTAGTATTTGAATAAGGCATAATTGACCTTAACATTTTCAAAATCTTTGTACAAGATTATGTTTTAAGTTACAAAGTTGTTTTAAAGGTTTGCTTTATTGAACATGTGATATGATAAAAATTGTTTGCCGAATTGTTGTGTATAACACATTGTGATAGTACACCTGAAGTGCAATTCAATGTCGACAATAAGTATTTTTCTCTGACCTTTGATTTTATTAAAGATAGCTATTAAAAATGTACAGCCATACCCAGAGAAATTGTTTTTTGAATATGTAATTTGTTTCTTGTACACTGAACAGGATCCTATTCTAGTAGCATGAAGTCACTATAACATAAAATAAAAATCATATATTTCTTAAAGAGAATTGAAGTAATTTATGCAATTAATGAAACCATATTCCAAGAATGCTTAGAGTTTAATATTAAATAGTGTAAACAGAACTGTTTCGAAAGTCCCCATATAAATAAGTTTGTATAAACGATGTATATATACATATTTTTTAAAAAATCAATAGAAAAAATATTAAGTTGTCTCAAAATTTTCTTCCTTTGAAGTCAACAGCAATTATCCTACAGAAGCAAACAGTTTACAAATATGAAACTTTAATATTAAAGAAATATATTATTGGTGTTGAAGTTAAAAGTTTTTTTTGAAAGTATAATTTTGACTATTGGATTTATATATAATTTTTTTGTGATAAAGTGACTAGGCTCTAACGAAGCCCTAGTTTGAATATGTTTAGGTGTGATTAAATTTCCAGATAGCACGAGTTCGTCGTTCCCATTCCAGATTGCAGAGACCAAAGTAAGTATTTTTGTTTATGTTGCTCGTCTTAAATTTTTTTCTTTCGAAGATTTCCGTATCTGATCTTCGGATAGTTTTTTATCAAACACTCATTAAGATACGGTGGCGTCCAATAAAATTTCTTTTGTTTTGTCGTATACCATCCTACGACCCTAGCTCATAGCTCTGCCCTAAGTCGAAGAAACTTAGCAGGCTGGAAGATCTCTTTAGAGGGACACTTTTTTCTCAAAGACATTCAACATCCTTTTTACCCTGGACTTGACAGTCAAACAGGAACCCCTTGTAATCTATCGAGGCTCTGCCGCCTGTATGGTAGAGCAGACATATTATTTTCCTTTTGAGGAATTTAATATGTTACAACTTTAAATCGAAATGAATTGATAAAGGTACTATTTTGAGCAGCAAGTAGACTGCAATGTAAAAGCTGATCACTTAACTAACTGTCGTCAACTGGGGCTCCTGGGCTTTTTATAATATCCATACCCCCTCAAATGACTGTGGGAACTTGCAGATCTCATGTCTGCTTATTCTTAACTCTATTCATAATTACATTGTTGTAATCTTAATTTCTAAGTAATCACAGTACCTGATCGTCTGTGACCGCCTGTAACCTGACATCTGCAGTGTCACTAATCGTCTGCGATACAAAGTAGCGCATCCGTTCTCATGAACGTTAATAAACTTTACAAATTGTCATTGTATTTACAATGTTGCACTTCACTTGGCGTATTCTTAACACTTTCTAATAATTTCCTAATTATTCTATTTTAATATGTATACATCAATTGGGAGATACATAACTCGCAAACGCATAACGTGTTTGTGCGCTTTGACGATTTGACAATTCAGTTAATTATAAATGTTTTTACTTATTATTTTCCCGCTTGTCTTTTGTACTTCAATAGTGTGTTTTGCGGTTAATTGAAAATGTCTGAAACCAACTCTAAAAAGAGATCAGCCAATTTTGATCAAGAAGAAGAGCAACAATAATAACACTTGTTTAACGCTACAAATCCATTATAGAATGCAAGTTGTCTAATACGAACAGCTAAAATAAGAAAACTCAATGCTGGGATCAGATTGCGACTCAATTTAATAGCAACAATACTAGATATAGGAATGCAAGCGTATTAGGTAAGGGGTGAAATTTCATGTCTAATAATATCTTAACGAAATGCAAAAGCTTTTTTTGAAAGTCGAAATCTTTTAATGAATTCGACTCCATTCCGTTTACAGTAATGATTTTCCCTATGTAATGTTTTCTTGAGTGCATTGGGATGGTCCTGCATGTAAATTTGAAGAAAAGTCCAACAAACCATTCTTAAGTCATACAAACTTTTATTTTTAAGAATACAGTTATAATAAATACCCTAAATTCCATGGAATGTTATTCATAAATCTAACCCCTAAAAAAACATGACAATTTATCAAAGACATTGTTTATAATTATAACACCTCGCCTTTTTGTAATAAAAATTGTGGTTAAGCCTAAAACAAAATAAGAACCCGCCGATCGTTCGTCGTTACTTGCAGTTTTTTATTCAACGCGTTTTACCATTAAAATAATCTTCTTCGTTTATCAAAGAATAATAATTCATCAAGTTTAGGCACATGTTTTTCTTCTTTTAAATAAAATTTGATTTCTTACACTTCACGACACGGAGAGCATCTGTCCTCGCCTCGCTGTGCATTTTTCTTTCTCTTCCGCCTATGCTTCCCTTCGACATTCCACTGTTTTTGTTGGTAACCCCTTCCGCTTAACATTCGGCTATGCACCAAACTAAGTTTGAATATTTTGACATATCCAAACTCAAAACCACTACATAGCATCGAGTGCGCGCAGCACTCGATGCACTTTTTTTTACAACTAATTACCTACATACAGATAATTGTAAACTATCAACCTTAAAACTAATTTAGTACTACATACAAAAATCCTCCGGATTCTTATACAACTTAATATTAACAATGTTTTGAATTCTTGATATTCCAGAGGAATCATCGACAATTTCATAAGAGTTAGAGGAACTGGTTTAACAACTGTCGTCGGTCCTCTATATAAAAGAAACAATTTTCTTATTACTCTATCCTCATGGAAAGACTGTTCATGAGTCTTAATTAGTACCTTATCACCTACATTTAACTGAACAAGTTTATGTTTAGTGTCATGTTTAATTTTTCTTCTCTCGGATTTGGATTTAAGCCTCTCTTCAGTTAACAAAATAATTCTATCCTTACTAACATCATTTTTAAGAACATTCAATTTACACAATAAAGGATTGGGTGTGGGACCATTTTGAATATTATTTGGAGTAAATCCTGTGGAAAGATGAACAACATTGTTCAACCAATCTTACAAACTTTTATGATCCAACTTTGATACTTATCATAACAAAGTGCTCTCAATAAGCACTCTATCTCCCTTTTCATTCTTTCTACCATGTTTGCCGCTGGAAAATACGTTCAGATATGTACAATTTTTATACCTTTTTCTTTCAATACATTTGTATACAATTTAATAATAAACTGACTATCATTATCGCTCAAAAGGGCACGAGGTATACCAAAACACTTAAACCATTTATTTAAACAACGCGAAAGACCATTTGCTGTTGCTCTTCTTAGAGGGAAAAGTTCTACATATTTGTTAAAGACATCAATAATGCAAATCATTGGGTCGTACTTCCTCTTGAACTAGGCAATGGATCAATGAAATTAATACTGAGGGTTTGATTAGGCTGGTTTACTAAAATATTTTGCATTACGTTTGCTAACTTTTGATTTCTTGCATAGTTCACAATGGGATGTGAATTTCCGAAATAATACTTTATCTCTAGGATAGTAAAAATCTTTGCAAAATGTAAGGTAGCATTTATTCGCACCGAAATGCCCATTTTCATTGTGAAAAATTTTATTAACCCTTTATTCGGCCCCTTTGGTACAACTAATTTATAACCGGGCTCAGTCTCAGACCCCTTTTTAAACAATACGCCCTCATATATTAAAAATCATTTGACTTTTCCACAACCGTTTTCTGGATTTTTCTATAATTGAGTCTTGTGTTTGACAAATAAATTTTTTATTTTTAAACATGGTTAATTTTACTGCATTTATTTCTAATTTTTCATCAGACGGTTTGATTGCAATAAACTCCTCACCATTAGGAAAGCGAGACAAAATATCCGCAATTTTATTATCCTTCTCAAGACAATACTTAAATTTGACATCACAATCTTGAATCGACAGCATCCATCTCCTCATGCGATTATTGACAAAACGACACCTGTCTAGAAAACTCAACGCTTTCTGATCGGATTTCAAGATAATTCTGCGGCTCAAAATCACTATCCGCCAATGATTTAAAGAAGAAACAACCGCTAAAAGTTTCTTTTCGCATATAGAGTACCAAATTTCGGCATTGCGCAACACTCTACTATAGTAAGATATTACAACAACTTACTTATTTTTGTTTATTTGGAATAAACAAGCTCCAATGGCATATCCACTTACATCAGTGTTAATTAAAAACTCTCTGGACATATCTGCGTGATTCAATGAGTTAACGCTTAACATTTTTTCTTTTACCAACTCAAAAACACACTATTCTTCGACTCGCCACTGCCATTTTACATTCTTACATAACAATCTATTTAACGGAATCATATACAGCGAAAAATTCTTAATAAACCTGCTGTCATATAGTTATAAATCACAAAAAGCTCTTAATGTTTTAAGTCGCCATGGTAACGGGGGGGTTTAACTACTGACCTACTCTAAAATTTCTGCCATACATGTTTTAATTGCAAATATTGTGTACCGTTCTTTTGTGACAATAGTAGATGGAAAATGACAGTTCTGTGATCTCATTTCCTCCAGAATCCCTTATTTCCTCACTCATCTACACCAAATTTACATGTAAATTCCCATAAGGAGGAAATGACTGAGATGAATCTCCTTCTGCTCTCGCCTTGTGGACCACCTTGTAAAATTTTTTTACCCCAAACATTATATCCCTAAAAAATCGGTAACCTAACCCATAAAATTTTCGAGATACCTCTCGGTGCCTATAGGCACCGCACCCACGAGATAAACCTATCTTGTTTGATATCAATTAATATTAGATTTTTCTCATTTACCCGAATTTCTAGAAATTTTTTAGATTGCATCATCCCCCAGGGAGCTACCCCAATTTTAAGATTTTTTTACCGCCAACATTCTGAACCAAATAGTTTTCTTCGACTAGCCATTTCCACCCACAAGATAAATGTATATTGTTTGGTATCAATTAATATTAGAATTTTCTCAACTACCCGAATGTCTAGGAACTTTTTAGATAGCATCATCTCCCAGGGAGCTACCCGCATTTTAAGATTTTTTGGTGGTAGCGATTTTTGACTGTCCTTATAAATTTTTTAAATATGCGACACATCAAATTAGTCTGGAATTTTATGCAGAATCCGAATCTGCAAACAGATTTAGAATCCGATAACCCCTTACAAATTTACACACATACCTTCTAGCTAGCATACTGCCACCGTACCACAACTCGCTTTTAATGTAATACCACACTTTCTATCTTGTTTAGCTCATCTTTCGAGATAAACATATTTTGTTTGCTATCAGTTAGATTTTCTCAGCTACCCGAATCTCTAGAAAATTTTTAGATAGCACCCCCTTCCCAAAGGGAGCTACCCTCATTTTAAGATTTTTCTGCTGGTAGCGATTTCTGACCCTTCGCATAAATTTTTTAACCATACAACACATCAAATTAGTCTAGAACTTTTTGCAGAATCTGAATCTCTAAACAGATTTAAAATAGGACCACCCCTTACCATTTTACACACACACACACCCTCTAAATTATAACTTTCCTGCAGCGCATACCTAAAAGAAAATCTAAAAACCATTCTTAAAACTTTTTATTACAGACAATTTTTACTAATACAGTTTAAATTTTGTAAACCACATTTCTAAATACATGTTCACAATTTTTATTCTTAACCTAGAACTCCACACATCGGCTTATACTTATTAATATTTATTTCTAAATAGAGCACCTTTTCCAAAGACCAACCGGCCCCACGTGTTTCAAATTTCTCTGATTTTGTTCTCATGGTTTCGCTTAAAACCTCGTACATATTTTCCAGATTACTAGAAGACGTTATAACCACATTTTTTTGTGTTAAAGGATTTCACATCGGTAGTTACTTCTACCATTTTGGTGTAAAGGCCGTAGAGTTCTCAATAGACTTTTATTGCTCTATGTTGTGTTGTTTTTTAATTAAGTAATCGAATGAACCGTTCTTTCTGCTTCTAAAAAAACTCGGACACTCCATCGTCGACACTGGCATTCTTTATGCGATAGCTAGCCATACGGTCGTTAAGCGCTGTGCTAACCTTTTCTATGCCATCTTCGCCAGTACCGGTAACTGTTGCTGTTTATGTCTGTTGCTTCTCAAGTGTGCGGCATAGGTAGTCTTTTCCATTTCGAAATCGTATACTTTACACATAATTCGTGGTTGTATCGTACAAGACCCTTTAGCAGCTGTCGGAGCTGAACGTTTACGGCTTAATGACATACCGTGCTGTTTTTCCTTGTGTCGCAGTAAGTTGTCCATTCTCGTAAAAGCGATACCGCAAGACACACAGTTTAATTACTTTGCTGCTGACGGATGTATAAGCTTAACCGTGGACGATATTACACCACAACATTTGTTCTGGTTCCGTTTGCCAGCATTTTTCCAGGTATAGAAAGCACCGCAAGAGTTCATTTAAAAACGTTTGTAGGTACCATTTTAGTACAAAACAAAATCCGCACTATAGGACTTTGATTAAATTTGTAAGCGAACTAACTTATAACTAAAAAGTTTACTCTAGCGTACCTGCTTTATGTACCCTATAGAATGCAAGTCGAAAGTTTCTGAAGACGGCCGAACAAAGTTGAGGATTCAGCAGGGAACTAAATGACGTCATCTTTTGCCAATCCTTGCTGCTCGTCCAGTACATTTAGCACCAATGCATGCACCCGGTTCGCATCGTCCATGCTGCAAATGCGGTTAGTAGAAACACCGGAAAACGTCTTCCATGTTATACGGATCAGCAATCACATTGCGTGCATATTAAAAATCCAAAAGGGTTGTAGCACACGCACACAAATTGGTTGCAAGTCGTGCGGTAAAAGATGTAGTGCTACTATATACAAAAACTTAATAAAACACTTAAAACGTTTACTAAGGGAATACCAAACTTGTTGTCTACAGGATACTTACTAATAAAGTAATTTAATTTTAAATAACTTTTACGTCATATTTTCGGAAATGGCAGGCTTAAATATTTTTTTGGAAACAATCGAAGATTGCCGAAGACACTCGAAAAGTGTACAAACGTGGTCACTATACCAATTAGCATTAATACTGAGTATTCTGTGCATTCGTAGGTTGATAATTTCCTAGAACAAAATCTTCCGCATAGCGTAGCACGTAATTATTTCTAGAACCGGCAAGTACTCGCTATCGCCCAAATAGAGAATTAGATGCTTGTGACTGTCAACTTCCAATTCCCTTGTAAAATGTAGAAAAACTCGATCAATCATCCATCTAACTCAGCGATTCTCAACCTGTGGGGCGCGCCCCCCTTGGGGGGCGCGGCGTTACTACAAGGGGGGCGCGAGTATATTTAAAAACAAAATAAAAACTTTTTTGAAGGTAAAATAAAACAAATTGTAAAATTTAAATATATATATATATATATATATATATATATATATATATATATTTAATTTAAGAATACAGTTTATAATTACATATTACCAATAAATAATTTATTATATTCATTATTTAAGTTTATTAGTATGAAACAAATACCAGTTAAATGTTATGTTACTAATCAATGACTTCCTTGAGCCTGTTTCTCATTGCAAAGTTTTTGAAATGAAGGAGTAATACCAGATATGGATACCCTAAGTTCTTTTTCTATATTTAGCTGTGATCTGTATTTTGTTTTCAACGAAGATACCGCTGAAAATCCGATTTCGCAAAGATGAGATGTTGAAAACGGTAAAAGTATTTGGAAAGCTCTTCGTTTTAATGTATCATACTCGTCATCCAAACCAGCCCAAAATTCAAAAATCGATTTGTTATTAAATTGTCTTTTGATTTCACTGTTTGTTGTAAAATCAATAAAAGTTTCCTCTTCAGAAGTCGAGATACCTTGTGGAACATTGTGATATGGGTCCCTAACCCACTCGTAACTTGCTAGAACTTTTCGTCAGCAAAAAGTATTTTTAAATTTTTGCTAGCATGCTTAGATGTTCGTTTATAGTTAAGAAAATCACGTTTATATGTTCTTCTTCAGGTTTGTATGTCTTTACAAATTCATTTATATTCGGAAACATTTCCAATTTCTTTTCTTTTAAATTTCTAAGCCACAAATCCAATTTTCTACAAAAACCATTGACTTTATCATTTGTTTCCAAAATATATGTATTTGTTCCTTGAAGTTGAAGATTCAAGACATTTAACTTCTCAAATATATCGACTAAATAACCCAATTTCATAATAAATATAGTATCTCGAAACATTACGGCTTCTTGTCGATTTTCTTCTTCTAGAAAAATACAGATTTCTTCTCTTAATTCAAAACACGTTTCAAAAACTTTCCACGTGATAACCATCTAGCTTCGCAATAAAAAAGTAATGCTGTATGTACTGATCCCATATCTTTACAAAGTTCAGAAAACATTCTTGATTTTAAAGGTCTCGTTTTTATATAATTTACAACAGTTACGACTGTAGATAACACGATATTTAAAACAGTACTCATTTCTTTCGACGCCAGTGCTTCTCTGTGGATCATGCAATGCGTCCAGATACACTGTGAAGATTTTTGTTTTACTAGTGTTTGCATGCTTTGAAATCTTCCAGACATTGAACGAGCACCATCGGTGCATATTCCAACACAATTTTCCCATTCAATATTCGCCTCGTTTATAAAATTATCCAAGATGGTAAATAAAGCAGTTGACGTACATAGGCTATCAAATGAGCATCTTTATTGTTATCAGTTGCTTCATCAAGTTGAATTGAAAACAATTTTCCACGCAATTTTGCAAAAAGCTGATGCTGTACATCTTTAGCCATGTCAGAAATACGACGAGCAACTGTATCATTGGAAAGTGGAATAGATTTTAATTTTTTGGCAAAATTTTCTCCGAACATGGTCTCTAGAATTTCAATTGCAGCTGGCAAAATTAGCTCTTCACCAATATTGTGAGGTTTCTTGCATCTGGCTATTTGATACGAAACTTTGTAAGAAGCAAGTAAAGCTTGTTCATTCGCAGACAAAGTGCTTTTAAGAACTAATTTTTGCTTCTCGAGTGATTTTAATTTACTTTCAAAAAATTGTCGGGATTTTTTAACGTATTCACTATGAAGAGTTTCCAAATGTCGTTTAAGTTTATTTGGCTTCATACTGTCAGCTGCCAAAGTTTTTGAGCAAATAATACACAAGGGCCTTACTTCTTCATTTACTTCAGTGCTCGTAAATCCATAGCTTAGGTATTCTGCGCAATATTTTCTTGATTTAGTTTTTGAAACATGCCTAGCCTGTGCACTAGTTGATGCTTCACAATCCTCCAATTCTCGCTTACGTCCATATAAAAATTTATCCATAATCTTTTCTAAATATGCCTCTGTTGCTTCTAAAATATATATAAGAAAAAGTAAATAAAAATTCTTAAATATTTCTATTATTCTTTATTATTTTCAGATACCAATTAAATTAAATGGCATGATTATGATAAAATGATAAATATATTTTTTGTACTTGCCTTTTAATATTTAGGTCCTCTAGAAAATTATCAATTTTAGATAAATAATACTTTTACAATGTTAAATTAAGATTGACTAAAACCTACTAAAACACAGGCTTAACACAAGGAGTGGGGAAACCAATCATTTTTTCGGTAGTGGGGGGGCGCGAGAATATTTACATTGGTAAACTGGGTCGCAATAACAGAAAGGTTGAGAAGCGCTGATCTAACTTATACTTCGACCCGCTCCCGTTCTAATAATTTCCAAACATTTTTCAAACGACAATGGTCTCAAAATTTTTAAACCTCCGAGGGATCTATAAGTCGTGATCAATTACATATTCGAGCTAACCGTAAACTAACATATTTTATAGTAACATCGCGCTGTATAATACATGCATACCCCTTCTCTGCGCTACTACTATTTTTGTAGCTGCTTGAAAAACTTAGTCGCCTTTCTTACTGCTAGGACCGCTGCAAAGCACCATTCTATCCTTTTTTAAAAGTATAGCACATCGCGCACTTTTTTGTCTGATAATTAAATTTTGCTTATGTAGACTTTTACACTTTCGCATATTTAAACATCTAATACGATCGACTAACCACTTTCGATTATTCTAACGGGAACCACCATACCTCTCGCCGCACCGTTCTTTTTGAATCCAACGATCCGATGGACTTCCACACACTAACACCTAACGTATATTTCCTACTATTTGTTAAACAAAAACAACCGGCATCGCCATGTACGTATGTGGACGTAAGTAGATGTTTGTGGATGTGTACGAGAATATGAAACCATACATATTAATTAGTCTCAGCTATTTTATTTAGACCAAGGAAACTACTATTTTTCTAAAACCACAATTACTAATCACCTTTATACGTTTAACATTTCTACCATTTCCCAATGACTGGTGCTACGTACATGGAAACTTATTTTCTTATTGGAGAAAATCCTTATTCTCCCACGCACTGTTGTGCAGTTGCCTGCCCACCACTTTTGGGAATATATGCTCGTTATAGGTTGTAAGACCCTCGCTTTTACTTAACTACACTTCGTGAGACCCCTTTAATCTTTTTAATCGTGTTTTTCTCGCTTACAATACAGTAGGACTTAGCCTTACTACCAACAAATTATAATACTAGATCCCCATTAAATTCGTCTCAAAATTTCCTTACAACTTTTTGTCGACAAGCAGTATATTGTATTTATTATCCGCGGGGGTAGTCACTCTTTTAAGATAAATATACTTTGTTTGATATCAACTACTATTAGATTTTTCTAGGGAGTCCAAATCTGTAAATAGATTTTAAATAGGACCATCCCATACAAAGTTATGCCTTTTAAAGACCCAAATCTCTAATTTTTGACCATCTTTATTTAACTACATCCTTAGAACCTTTTTCCGCTACCCGAGACATATGCTTTAACCATCCATTTCCCGAGAAATCTAAAACCGCTGTGTTCCGCGAACACCACGTGAAGATAACACGTATACTCTGTCAACCAGGATAGAAGCAGGAAGGATTTGGAAGAAGGGAAGGTGGGAGAAGAACTTCAAAATTATGGAATCGTAAAACTAATATATACAATAGATTTACAAAATCAAACAACTATCTTAGATTTATATTTTTATGCCCCCCATGCGTAGATTGCTGTGCTATTTGGGATGACGTTACGTTAGTCATCTTGGCTCGATAAACTAATTTTATTAGTAAGCTGTGTGTATGTTCAGACACATCCCAGCCTATGCGCACCACTGACCATGCGCACCCCTGCTCGTGCGCACCCCTGCCCATGCGCCCCTGTCCATGCGCACTGCCCATGCATACCCCAGCCCATGTGCACTGCCCATGCGCACCCTTCTCTGTGCGATCGCTATTTCGTGGTGACGTCATAGCCTTTTATAAATAAAGATCAATGTAATACTATTATAAAATGTTTATTCTGACATTATATATACCAAAATTTAGAAATAATCTATAGGAACACTGTGGCACGATTTAAATAAAATTAAATAAAAACCCTTAACCACAAATAATATTTAAATTACTAATATCCTCTGAAGTGTTCCAGAACAACAGCTAATTTTTTTTGTTTTTTAAAGAGGTATCCTACTGATGATGACCACATAGTGGTCGAAATACGTATCTAGTAATTTAAATATTATTTGTGGTTAAGGGTTTTTATTTAATTTTATTTAAAATTTAGAAATATTTAATACCAAGCATGGAGTCATTTAAACTTAATTTTAATACAAAGTTATACACAGAAGACAGTTCTTTCTTTATGTTTGTTTGAAGTGGTTTTAATTTTATCTAATTTTATTCGCAGCTTAAAATTTAAATCGACACCCAAGTCCTCTATCTCCTTTTCTAGCCAATAGTTTGATACATAGAGACCGTCTAGGTTTTCAAATTGCAAAATGTACCGAAGTTTGCCTCTATATATAAAGTCTTTGATTCCACCGACCACCAGATACATTACTTCGTGTAATTCTTGCAGCTTGTGACAATCTTTTAATCGCGGGTTTCCCACTATATCCTGCATACGTACCTTGTTAGCTTGATCGACTTTTTCTTGTCGGTATTGCAGGAAATCCTTATTCTCCCACTCACTGTAGCGTAGTTGCACGTCCACCACTTTTGGAAATATATGGTTGTTATAGGTTATAACACACTCGGATTTAAATGATTTGAAAGGTTCTTTACTAGGCAAATATACAATGTTTAACGGAACCCCTTTGCGTGGGGTGTACGCCAAGGTTGAGAAACCCGCATTCCTTAGTTCGTCTATGTTATCTGCCATTTCGATAAATACGTTTTTAGAATAACCTTTTAAAACGTATACGGATTTAGTACCATCCTTTTCCGCAAGGACCTTTGCATAACTAAAAGAGTCTTTCTTATTAACCACAAATGCATACAGCTTGTATAAACCGGATGTATCTAAGTCAGTCCAACGGCACATAAAATAATCTTTTAATCCATCCTCATTTTCTCTAATAAGATGTTCTTTGTGTAACACATCTTTGTATTGTTCGCGTATTGTCGCAGTGTTTTCCATGTACTCCAACTTTCGCTTTCTTGAACCCATTTCCTCTAATTCCAGTTGACTTTTTCTTCCACTTACAGCGTATGGCGTGCATAATGGGGCAATTTCCTTTAGCGTAAACGGATAGAGCTTACTGCCAATATTTACGCGTTGTCGTACAACCTATGGACGAATGTTAGGCGTATCTATCAACTCCAATACCGAAATCAGTATTTCCTTTGGAATTGTAGAATATGGTGTTGCAGATTGTGTAAAATATGTACTACCTGCTTTAATGTAGCACTTGTGTAAGATTGATATTTTATCTTGGCTATCTTCCTCCTCTACTATCTCCAAATAATTTACAGGTAAATAGTTAAAAGTAAAAGCCGAAAGCACATATTTTATCAATTTTTCTCTTTCCTCTGGTTTTTCGGACAACTTAATTTGCAAGCCCTTCAATTTCTTTTTATTGCCATTCCCCCAATACACGTACCGTAGTAGGTTATTATACACTAAACCGCAGCTGTTTTGTAGCTTGTCCGATAGCTTACTCCACATTTTGGCAAGTGGTACCGAGTACATTGGTGCCTTTAGGAAATATAACTTACAATCTTCCAATAAGGTTAAACAGTCTTTTAAGGGATTATACACCCGTTCCGCACTGACATACCTTCCAATTGTACAGTTGTATATTGTCGCTTCCAATCGCGTAATACCATATTCTTTGGCCAAAGTAGACGCAAATGTTTCCCTTAAACGTACATCTGGACAACGCAAAAATTCTAGTATATGATTGACAAGTTGTTTATTAACACCAGGACTTGTTATCTGACACACAAATTTGTTGTATATCTTAATTCTTGCATTGGTTGTTAGCCATGCTAGACAATCAATTCCCACAGTTTTATCGTTGTCAACTAGAATATTACACTTTTCTTCGTATTCGCCCTTATAGCAAAAGTTGAAATTCGCACAATACAAGCTACATCCTCGGACCATTTTTCGGTATCCCTACGCCTCAGCATTTGGCTGCTCTATTATATATGGATATTGTGAACCATTTGGAACATTATTTTATTTGGTTGAAAATCGCACAATGCAAGCTACATCCTCGGGATATTTTTCGGTATCCCTACACCTCAGCATTTGGCTGCTCTATTATTTATGGATATTGTAAACCATTTGGAACATTATTTTGCTTGGTTGAAATGCGCACAATGCATGCTACATTCTTGAGTAGCAATTTATGAGTGCCCCTACGAATCATCATTTAGCGTGTCTTTAGCGACATCTTGTTGTATTGGCAGAATTTCACTATAACTACAATAATTAGGCGCTCCTCGGATGCTATCGTAGTTAAAAGATATGTCTTTGTACATTAGAGTATACTATACTATAGAGTGTGGCTGGTTCACAATCACTGCTTTTAGAATCGGCCGCTAATTTTGGCTGCTAGTTTCACTATCGTAAGTAGATATCTCTTTAGCGATTTGCGATTTATATACCTTTAAAACTTCCCGTCAAAACTTGATCAACAGCTTTTGAAACCAAAGTGATTGTATATCTACTTCCATAAACGCTTGGTTTCTACCAATTGGTAAATATGATTTTGGTTACTGTAATCTTTGGTTTGATAGCAAGAAACGTTTAACTGTTTGTTTTCTGATTAGTATTCGTACAGTAGTAATTACGACTAGTAGAATCACAAAATTTTATTATGTTCTTTCAATATCAAGTGCGATTTTCATTTAATGTACATATTTATGGCCTTTGCTCCTGCTATTTCTATAAATGTTTAGGTTATCATTAGCGTAGTTTAAATTGAAATATATTTCGTAATACATTTATAAAAAGCTTTTTAGGCCTTTTGAGCTTTCAATACAATTTTGTCCAATTTAACGACTCGACACATACGCTTCGTCGAATTTGTCTTATACGAATTTCTTACGCTCTGTTGAATTTTTAGGGCACCCGCTTTTTTATTTGGTTCGATTCACACATCTACCTTTCAGTAAAATTAAATCATACATAAAAATCATGCAGCTACCTTTTTGGATTTACATAACTACATTAATCAAAGTTCGCAATAACAACGATCAACATTCTGCCTTCTTATGTTTTATTTTATCTGTATATGAAGTATAAGAAGATGAAAGCGATTCAAAAGTCAGTTTAGGAAGAGCCTGAGAACGTCTTCCAGTCAGTGAGATAATTTTGTTTTCACCGAATAGAAGTTTAAATATAGTCCATACATGTGCGTATTATAAATCTGAAACGTGAAATACTAGTAAATTTATCTTAAAAATAATCTTACTAAAGTTCTTACTACCTAAAGTACTTGCACAAAGATTGCTAAAATTGTGGAAGGATTAAAATAGCAGGTCAGAGGGAAGATAGTTTTCAATCTTAATATTTTAAAGCAGCTGGTAAAATCAGCTACAAGATTATAAGTTGGTAAAAATTGGGGCTGCAGTCATTCAGTGTATTATTTACAGTTACAACACAACTAGTAAATAGTAATGGGAATGATCAACGCACGAGGGAGCGCTGTAAAGAAATTAAGGGCTTTATTGTCTCTGTTTACTGGAGCTTCCATCTACATAGTTTCTATACCACGTACGTCTTCTGAAATTCTAATATGCTGTATCGCTATGGCAAAGGCATTGGCGAATAAGGCTTTATGATAAGTGCTTATCACTTTTCGTGTTATTCTAAGCTAGCTCAATGTAAAGAAGTAAATAACTAACTCATGCCATATTATATAATATGAACAATTTTTCAAATAATTGCTTTATAGTGTTTACATTGGATTGCGCTAAAGTAGCAACAAGATAATTATATTCTACCCTTCCCTATAGACTAGTAATAAATTAAGCGTCGACAATTTTAATTGTGCTGCAATTGCATTCATTTTAGTGTTAATTAAAGATAGTAAACCTAATTAAATGATTCAAAAATCGTCTAAGGACGTCGCGAAGAATGTGATGTAACGTAATGTAAGGGTTTACCTTTATTTTGCAACATATATGATGCATAGTACCTGGAGGAGTTTTGAATCCACAAATTCTAGGATCAGTTTCTGTAGCAATGGTCAGTGTTAGTTCATGACCTGTATGATGTGATTGTACTTTACACTTTACAGTGGTGGTTAAATAAGAAAATATTATTTTAATAACAATTATAGAAATTATAGCAAATGCAACAATTACAGAACACTAAAAATTAATTTGTTTTGCAGATCGTGAGCTTGGGTCGCTTGCCGCTTGATATGCCTCTAGGATCATATTTTTAAAGTATACTAATAAATCTTCTTTTACGATAACATTTCCTTATTATTAACTGATCGCAGGCATAGTGAAATTGTATTGTGCCAAAAACGATTTATACTAAACTAAACACTAACGGTAGCAACTTCCTTAAAACGGCGGTACACTATCTTTTTAATTAACGACATTGCAGTTTAATTAATAATTCAAACACTCTTATTTATATATTACTAACTACTAACTGCTAATTTGTGTCCACCACTAGTTTCAATAATTTCATCATCGTCCTAGAACTGGTTATACGTGTATCCTCATTGTTTCCTATTCTGAACTAACCAACACATTTCCCTGAAATTTGCACAGTCTGCATCTATTACTATCTGCGTGCAATAGTCTGATATAGATCTACCTCTATCTCCTTTTCCTATCCCTGTTTGTAATATATCCTGTAATATTCCCCAAATATGCCTGCCCTTTTATTTTTCCTATCTTTTTTTGTTTTCCACAGATATCTTTTTTCCTCTACTATTTCTAAAACCTATTTACTATTAACTTTGTCTGTCCATGCTATCATCCTCATACATCTAAAGCACACATTTCAAAAGGCTACTACAGTTTTTCTATCTACTTTTCCTACTGCCCCTATTTCATAGACGTACCGTGCTGTGCTCCACACATATGCTCTGAATAGTTTTCTTCTTGTATCTATGTTTATTGTCTCTGAACATAGCCTCTGTTCTTTCTTGTAGATGTCGTTCGGTCCCCTTTTATAATTTCACAATTATATACCATATTTCCCCGATATTCAGTGGTATGTAAAGGGAGGGGGCTGCTCCGTGGCGTAGTTGGTATGTATGTAACTACTACGCCCAAGGTCCCGGGTTCGAATCCCGACACGGTCCGCTTAAAAAATGTTAGACGAGCATTTTTCACAAAAAACCACCCTCGTTCGGATGAGAGGTAAAATGGAGGTCCCGTGTGTGTGTTGTCACGCACGTTAAAGATCCCTACCTTACTTGGAACAGCAAGGGTTTGGCAACGTTCCAAATTTTCCAGGTGAAAAAAAGCTCGCTTCCTGGCCAATGTAGTACCTTCGGGTGGAGCATTGGAAAATCACATGTAAGGTGTGTAAAGGGGGGGGGGGTAAGCAGGCTGTGGCTCCCAAGTTTCCCCACCACTTGAACATGTGCGGAATTAATAGCTTTTCCAATATATCCTTTCACTCAATCAACATTAGTTGAAATATTTCACAACCAACACCTGTAATAGTTTATAAAATTAAGTGTACTTATTTTTTCGTCATTAGGTTTTCTGTCTTGAAACTGGTTAGACGCGTACCTCCATTGATTTTTATTCTGAGCTAGCCTACACATTTTCCTGAAATTTCCACAGCCTACATCTTTCACTATCTGTGTGCAATAGTCTAGCTTAGGTCTACTTCTAGTTCTCTTTTTCCTATCTCTGCTTCTAATATATTCCGCACTATTCCCTCATGCCTTAGTATGTGGCCTATCAACCTATCTCTCATATTTTTAACTGTTTTCTACATATTTATTTCTTTCCCTACCATTTCTAGTACCTCTTTGTTCTTAACTTTGTCTGTCTATGCTATCTTCATCATACGTCTGTAGCACCTCAAAGTAGCACTTCAAAAGCTTTTATCTTTTTCTTGTCTGCATCTCCTACTGTCCAGGCTTTACAGCCGTACGGTGCTGTGCTACACACATATATTTTAAGCAATCTTTTCCTTGTTTCTATGTTTCTTGACTTTGAATACAGTAGTTTCTTTTTCTTGTTAAATATAGCACGACCTTGTGCTAATCTTTGTTTAATATCTTTTGCGCTTTTCCCATCTCGCGTTATTTGGTTTTCTAGGCAGCAGAAATCTTTAACCTCTTGCAAGTTCTCGTTACCTATTTGTATTCTTGTTTTTTATTTATTTTCCCCTCCCTTACATACTAATACTTTAGTTTTATTTTTGTTAATTTTCAAACCGTATTTCTCTGTTAGAATTTTTTCTATTTCATTAAGAGCAGCTTCTAATTCTTCTGTGCTAGATGCTAATACCGTGCATTTACATTTCCAATGCTCCACCCGAAGGTACTACATTGGCCAGAAGGCGAGTTTTTTGTTGCCTGGAAATTTAGAAATTTGCCAAACCCTTGCCGTTTCAGGCAAGGTAGGAATCTTTAACGTGCGTGACAACACTCACACACGGGACCTCCATTTAACCTCTCATCCGAACGAGGGCGTAATTTTTGTGAAAAATACTTATCTGCCATTTTTCAAGCAATCAGCCGTGTCGGGATCTAGATGCTAATACCGCTGTATCATCTGCAAATCTAAACATAACAATATTTTGTCTTTGCGTAGTAATTCCAAATGTCTTTTTGCATTTGACAGTAGGGGAAAGGTGGCATGAATAGGGACAGTTTTACTAACCATGTAAAAAAATTTAAATAACACACATTTTGATAGAACTGATTCTTTTACAAGAGGTAGAGGTCTTTTATTTACCGAATAACAGTCACATATAAAGGAAATAAGTTGCCAGCAACACTGGAATTAATTTTTTTTTGTTTTGCCTTTTTTTGTCCCTTTCAACACTTTTAAGGTACTCATAGGGACAATCAATGTATTGAAAGGGACATGATAATTAATATTCGCAAAACTACTATTTAGTGCACAAGATACTAGCAATACCCTCTGAAAACATCAAAAACCATGTTAATAGTTTTATTATTTATAATACCTACATTAATCCAGTAAAATTGGATAAGTCAATTGCAAACCAATAAAATATCATCAATCAATCAATCAATTTTGCTATGCCAGACAACTGAATTGGAAGTGTCAATTTTACTACAATGTCTTTTTCATTAACATCGGCAATATCTTTTTCTTCAGGAAATAGAAAGTTATTAGTTTTCGATTTTTCATAAAATTTATTTTAAACTCTTTGTCTGTCAATTTTTTTAAAATTTCTCCGACTGCATGTTTAACTGTTTGTTTTGTTGTAAATTTTGTTACAACGTAGTCTCCGCTTTTACTGTCATCGCTTTCAGCATAACTGACGTTCTCTTCAGATTCTTCTTCAGTGCTGCTTTCAATCAGAACTTTACGCTTCACCTTTCTTTTTTTAACTAACTATTGTTTTCGCTTTCTGCTTTTTTTTTTTGATTAACAACTTCATTAATAAGTTGTATTTCAGGTGAATCTGTTAATATTCTAGATCGTCCAAATTTTCTTTTTTAATGTTTACGACTCTAGGAGGAGCTTTGGGAAATGGTCGTACGGTTGCTGGACTAAGCACACACGAACTTGTGGCAAGTGTATTTAGTTTTGTATCATTTTTAGTGATATTGACATCTGTTTCAGAACTTGTAGATGGCGTTACAGCAATATTGTTTTCTGTACTCAATATTTGTGGGTGATCATTTGCATAGAATTGTAAAAAAGCTTCGTCTGGAAAATGTTGGGAATTAAAAGGAACAATTCCGGTTTTCTTAAATCCCACAGTTATATTAACGATAGAAAAAGCTTTTTGATATGCAAATTTGGCTAGTCTGGGCATGTGGTCGATTGGCACTGCCTTTCTAGGATTAGCTACAATTCAATCATTTATTGCAACTTTGTAAAATGATTTAAATGGACCATACACCGCCACATCTAGAGGTTGTAGCCCATGGCAACAATGAGAAGGAAACGTTACCAAAGTAACCCCTACCTCCTGCCCATACGTAATGACATCCAAAGTCATATGACTCTCATGATTATCCATTAGCAACAACACAGGTTTTGCTCTACTGGATTTTGCATGCTTTACAAAATGTTTAAAAGGAAGAATAAAATTGTCAGAAGTCATCCATCCCGTCTTATTGGCTAATCCCAGGCGTCCTGTAGGACAATCTTTAGTCAAAAATGACTTAAAATTTATCCTAGGATAAATAATTGTTGACACAAAAGATAGCATTGTAACAAGCTGGCCTCTTTCGGCAAATGTGATCAGGTCTACTTGTTTAGTACCACGTTGTGCAATTACCTTTGGTAGTTCTGCTACTGTCAACAAACCTGTTTTATCAGCATTATAGATATCTTTGGGAGTAAAATGAAGTTTGCTTAATACTTCTTGTAAGTTTTTATAGAACAGATCGACTGTATTTTTGTTGAACGCAGACATTCGAGCTAAACCAGTTTTTTTCAGGAGACCTCAAAGATAACTCTGGATGCCATTTCATGAATACTTTAAACCAGTCGATACCACCCACAACACTTTTTGTCTAATTTTTAGGAATTTCTTTTTGTAAAGTTACTGAATAATCAGAGCCTAATTGGCATAAATGTTTGCGGGATAAGCCGTTTATGACGTAATTTTGCAGTATTTCACAAGAGCTAACTCTTCTGCTTTATTAAATACTCTCCTATTCCCAATGTTAGGTTTGCAAAGACACGGCACATCTTTCTATCTGGCTCGTTTTACCAATCGTGCTAAAAGCGACTTGGCTATTCCATATGTCACAGCTACGCTTCTAATAGATTGCCCTTTTCCTATTACCTCTTGCACTGCCGTTTCTACTACTGCTGGAGGCTTCCTTATTCTTTTCCTTGCTACATTTTCCTGCTTCTAAATGCCCTTAAAAATTAAAAAAAAAACAGAGGTATTAAATAAAGTGAAGCTATACTGGTAGGGACACTACATCACTTAGTTTTGTGTCCTTTTTAATACAGAACTCATTTTTACAAATAAAATTTTTTCTACTATACTAACCTAACTTCGTAGTGAGAAGTACACTTTCACTTTAATTGTATTGTTTTAGTATACCAGTATCCAACACTAAGACTTTCCACAAACAACAAACAAACAATTATGCACACAAATTAGAAAAAACATCAATGTTTACTTTGACGAATAAAAAATTATACACATGTTATTTCACAAAATGAAAGCTATCTGCCATAATTTTTGTTGAAGACATCTGTAGTACAATTACGCCATCTTGTGACAAAGCTGCTACATTCTTGTGCTACAGGTTTCTTAGTAATAGAAACTATCCCTTTCAATACCTGTCCCTTTCATGCCATTTCTCCCCTATTCATTGCCTCGTCGACGTACAAGTTAAAAATTAATGGGGATAGGGCACATTCCTCTTTTTCTATTGTTTTCTCCATTATCACTCTGTAGAGTTAAAAAAGCGTGCTGTGTTCCCCCTGTTTCGCCTAACCCAAATTAATCTTTTTCTTGTATTTCTTCAGCTCATTTTTTCATTCGTCTTTGTACAATTCTAGTTAATATTGTTGACGCGTGTGCTGTCAAACTTATTGTTCGAAAATTTTCACATCTATCCGCGCCTTTTTTGATTGGTATGATGTTACGTTTGAAATATTTGAGTATCTCGCCTGTCTCATACATATAGCTTACAAATTGGAAGAGACGTGCTGTTACTGCTTGCCCTGTGGCTTTTATAGTTTCTGTTTGCACCTTATCTAAACCTGGTGTCTTACCGTTTTTCAGACGCTTTAATGCTAATTCAAACTCATCTCTGAGTATAGGATATCCCAAGTCATCATTTTCAGTGTCTGATTCCTGTTCTAATGTTGTTAGTTCCTCTCCTGCAGATAAATTCCGTATATATTCTTACCATCTAACCACTTTCTCTACATTTTCTATAATGACGTTTCCTCCCGCATCCGTTATATTTTTGCTATACGGTTTTATACTCCTAAAGTTCATTCCAATTAGTTTGTATGTTTCGTCTGTCTTTCGTATTTCCATCTTAGTTTGTACCTCTTTGCACTTTTCATCAATCCATTGTTCTTTAACTTTCCTGCATTTTCGAATAATTTCCCATTTTTATGGCTTTGTGTCTCTGTTTTTCTGTTTCGTCTGATCTATTCTTGTATTTTCGTCTTTCTTCTATCAAATTCAGGATACTTTTTGTTATCTATGGTTTTTTATTTTCTTTTTGTGTATACCCCAGAATATCTCTGCCGCGATATCTAAGCTGGATATATTGTTATTTCATACTGTTTCTACCTCCTTAGTATCAGAAAATTACCCGATATCTCTCAAGAATTTATTTGACTTTTTTCAAATTTTTTGTGGATATCTTTTAGTTTCTTAATGTCAAAGTGCCTTTTTCCGTTTCTTTTTTCAAATTTTTAAATTTAAGAGCGGCCCTCATAATTACGAAGTTGTGGTCAGTGTGTATATCTGCTTCTGGGTAGCTTCTATAGCTTTTTACTTAATTCCTAAACCGTTGTCTATCAAGAATGTAATCTATTTGATACCTTCCTGTATCTCCTGGGATCTTCCACGTATATCGTCTTTTAGCATGATGTTGAAATAACGTGTTTGTGATGATTAAATTGTTCTTGTTGTAAAATTCTACCAGCCTATTTTTCCTGTCGTTTCTCGTGTCTTAACCAAGTCATCCTACTACCTCTCCTTTTCATGTCCTTTTAAGTATCTTAGTATGTCTTCGATTTATTTGTAGATCGCCTCTACCTATTCCTCACTGTAGCTAGAGGTGGGCATGTATACTTGTAGTATTACTGTTTTCACCGGTTTAGATTCTAATCTAACCATTCACTCTTTTGTAGGTAGTTTTCTAACAGTGTCCTTTTTTCGTATAACTATCCTCAACCCCAAATTTCCTTCCTCTGATCCTGTATGAATTACCCTAAAGTATCCACTCCAAAAATCTCCCGCCTTTGGCCACGCAACTTCGCTAATCCATATTATGTCTAATGCTAACCTATCCATTTCAATTTACAGTTCACTAGCTTACCTACTGCCTACTTCTGATATTTCACGCTCTGGCTCGCAAAATGTTTCGGACTCTTTTTCTAAACTTTTCGATTACATCCTACAAAGTAGTCACCTACCGGCGATCAGAATGGGGGACTATTTTAACTTCAGACCCAGAGGATGACATCATCTTAATTACAATTTAAGTACATTGTGTACTTGAGAAGTAATGTGATTGTTTCCCGTTGTCTTCCACATCGCAGTAGTGTGTCTTAGAATGCCATACCAACCCCTATAGTCTCTGCCATTCTAAGTACCGAAAAAGCTGTTGTCCTCTTTCGGGGGACCTGTCTTAGTTTGGTTCCTCACTAAAGACCCTATTACTTTGGTTGGACCTGTAGTTTGGCTCTTTAGATCACTGGAACGCGGAAGCCATTCCACCCGCTCTAGTAATCTAGAGCTTCTTCAAGGTGCAGGTCCATTCGGAACAGAAAAACAAACTGTTCACGCCTTTAGCGAAAACTCAAATTTATCTTTGTGTATTAAATATTTTTACTAATAAAATTTAAGCTTGATTTTAATTTTTCATATTCTTTAGTTTTGTTTTATGTATTGGTTTAGATTTTTGTGTGAACTATTTCTTGTGGGAGAGTGAGAAGACCGGTATGAGTAAAACGTATAGAGTCCCAAAATGGATTGATCCGACCCTGCTTATGAAACACACAACGATAAAATTGATGTTCAAAACATTGAAAGATATCGTCCTTCTTGCGAACACAACTTAATAAAAGAAATAGAAATAATAGTTCTGTTTAAAATAGAAACCTAATTTTATAATTATAAGGAAAATTTTATGCATAACGGGGCAAGATGTTTATTTTGTATAAGGAAAATATGTAGTTATTGTTTGAACGATTATTGTATTACTTATCGTTTTCATTCTAAATTCTGTAGAATTTATTTATAGTAGTTTTAACTGCTTCTTGAAAAACTAGTTTGCCTATAATTGGATACCTTCTTTCGTAAAAATTATACTTATACAACTAGATTCTCTTATCACATTGTATGATGCAACTATGCATTTATATAATGAGAAGAGACACTTCAGAGTGCGAATCTTTGAAATGAAACAACACTCCTCCAATTCATATGAAACCTAATTAATTGTTGATATCTCAAAATATAAACACTATCCTTTACTAATAATTTTGAAATGGTAAGGAAATAAATATACTAAGTTATATTAAACACATTTTGCATTTATTACATTTGAACAGTCAAAATATGGCACAATTTTCCAGTACCAATACCCTAAGTAAACTTTGAGAGAATATAAATATAAATATAAATGTTACAGTAAAATAGTAAGCATTTTGTTAAACTTTACGATATCTGCAAATCCCTCTCTAAAGTATCACATAACTTGAATCTCAGACGCATATCATTCTGGTTTTACGGTTTTATTTGAATGTTCTGTAGTTGTATAATCATCAGGGAACACTATCATTCTCTTTGTAGTCGTACCTAAAAGTTCATTTTGATGCAGTTCTTTGAGCTTTCCTCCAAAACACGTACATGGTGTAAACGAACAAATGTTACTATTCTCAGGATCTAGAAGCATGCTGTTGAATTCCTTGATTACTGAATACCTTGGTCCAAAATTGATATCATCCTTCAGCCAGGAAAGGCCTTCGCACGAGCATGGAAGGGTGTTATACGAATAGCACAAATTCGCATTAACATTCTGATACGACCATATATCTGGTCGAAAACTACCGTCTTCCATTTGTCCAAGATGGTTATTGTTAAAAAGGTAACTAAATTTAAGACTAGTAAAGCTTTTTTTGCTGTCATGTAATAGCCCAGGACTGATTTTACGAAAAGAACCACTTTCGACCTTCTTAAACACGTTATTAATTATATAAACGTTTTGAGCTAAAACGGAAAAAGCACCAGATTGGAGATTTTGAACAGAATTGTTAGTGAATTGAAAATCGTAAATCGTTCCGTTAAACCCACTTGTCCAAATATCGCCAATTCTAGAGTTTGTCACAGAAAAACTGTCTCCCATTATAAGAAAAGCCAATGGTTCCAGCACTTCCAAGTTGCTTTTTTTTAACTCGCCGAATCCTTTGTCTTCGAAACTGATATTAACAGCTCTTGTCTCTATTCTTTTTACTGATACGTTACTCCATGAATATTTTTTCATCAACTGTAAGTTGATGAAAGCTTCTGTTTGTATGGTGTCGATATTTATATCTTTAAAGTAAATGCTATTTGTATCATTTTGGGGAATGGGGCATCCAGCTTTGTTTATAGCATACTTAACCTGCGAAAAAGTGTTGGTGGGAATCTTTTCTATGTAACTTATGTTTTCGAAGATTATTTCTGCTGGATTCTGGACTGTTGGCACTGCAGGAATGATTTCTAGTACTCCAACATTTTGGATCTTAAACGATTGAATCGGTTTATAGTCTCCTGTACACACAAATGAAATTTGAACTCGATCGCACTTTTGGATTGTAAAGGTGGCGACATTGGTTGGACAATTAAACTGCCATAAATAGAATTGGACATCCTGCAAAAACATTTAACTTTAATCATAAAGATAGGTATATATAAATTATTTTAAAGTACGAAATTTTTACAGAGAGACACCATGAACAAAAGATTTAATTTCTGTAATTTTATATATCAAACCGTCTTTCTGAATATTTTAGTTAAAATAATTTGTTGTTAAACCAACTACATGCTTTGAACATTCTAACAGAGCTAGCTCTGTCTAAAATTATTAGTTCAATCAAGGATAGTTTGTTACGTTCATTTTCCTGCTTTAAAATAGTTCAGTATCTTTTTATAACATTTTTATGTAATTTAGAATTGTCACGTTCATTTTCCTGCTTGCATATATATCCTATATGTTTAATTACGTATCACATTTTCGCTTTTGCCGTTTATTCTAAATGTATGTTGATTTAGGAAATAAACATATCACGGTGAACCACTGCAGCACATTTCCAGAATGCTGTCTCTAGCAACAATCGCATATTGGGAGTGGAGAACAAAAAAAAACTCAAAACAACTTGTTCAGCTGAAATAAAAAAGATATCTTTTGATGTAGTCTTAATTTAGGAAATGTTAGTTTTGTTTTTTTTTCTTTATTGTGTACTACATATTTAGATATAGCAGTGGTATACGAAAAGCTTGCAATTACGTCGCAATTTAAAACACATACACAGGTTCACTATTACAAAGTACTAACATTGCGCCACGGGGGAAAGAAGTAACTAGAAGTAAGTTCAACATCAGCTAAGATTAATGAGTTCGTAAACACCAATTTATACTTTATTTAAGAAAGAGTAAAAAGTTCTACTAGCAAGATACCACAGACCACAAATGTGTAGGACTTTAGTTACGCTAAATAAAAGGAATTTGAAGGATAAAGCTTATAAAAAAATCCACCAAGTACTAAAACTACGCGTATACAATACATATAATAAATATAAAATAATTATTTAAAAAATGAAATAAATGTAGTGACACTTTGACTGATGTTTATACTGATTCACCTGATATACGCATCGGTGGTTCACTGTTAATAACAAATAAGAATTAGTACGATGTCGTATGATAAACAAACGTTAAAAGAGTTAGTATTAGGTGAAATCTTTAAAGACATATCTGCGTTCTTGTACTTCACTACGAACCACTCAGGATAAGGATGGTCATCGCCTGTCAGAAAGCAACAGTAATACTTAGAATCTACAAAAGTTGTTCGAGAAAAAAACGTGAAGTCCACGTGCAACTTCTGTATAGCCTAACTCAACGAGCTAAAGTAGATGAAGTCTGGTAGATCAACGCTGAAACGAGGTTAGCAGTAAAAAGCAATTTTAAACGCATACCTGCTCACTTTAAATATAAAAAATCCCGCTAAGACAATTATATTTCGGAGAATCGAGCCCAAGTAATACAGTTCAAAGAGCGACGTGTGAATTATATGAATAAATACCCTTTCAAGTTTAGATAAGCGAAAACAAAAACACCCACTAGATTGGGATGTTGCGAAATGGGTTGCATAACTCAAACATGCTAAAGGTTTAAAATAATAGATAATAGTGAGAACGTGAAATGTATTTATTTAAAAGGATACTAAATTATTTTCAGGTAGAAAATGAATGCCACCAATTCGGAAGAGTGGTAATGTGATATTTAATTATGTAAAAAAGATACTGAAAAATTTTAAAGTAGCAAAATGAACCAAAGAAGTTGTTCAATCACGCGCATTAGTCTGCGATTAGGACAAGCTAACTTTTAATTAATCTCTCTTAAATGTTCGGTATTTTTACGAATTCCATTTTTGCATGAATTAAATTTGGACACTGTTATACAATGAAATGTAATTAGAATAAAAAGCATTTATTACATCCCGATAGAGCTAAAAATTGCTACAAGTTGTCCTATAAGTTGCAGTGATAGCAAATTAAGCATATGTTTTGTTGATAACAGAACCGTTTAACCAAAATAAGTTTAATTAATGCAAGTATTATATAAATTAGAATTCATTTAGTCTAATTTTATTACAGTGCGATTGGATTATTTAAATGCGTTATCGTAAATTCTCTACTAAGACCTTTTATGTCAGTTTTATTACTAACCGTATTTTGGTTTCTAGCTATATATATATTGCAGTAATTATAGGGTTAATATAGGGGTAGGTTAAGTCATAGGGGTCGTAGAATAAGCAAGGAAAACTCCCAAGTAACAGAAGCACGGAATTACAGATATTAGAAGAGTAAATAGGTCATTATAAACATTATTAGTTGAGAGCACACTGTATATAGCAGTACAAACGATTAAAAAAAATATCCAAGAGTAGCTATGAGCAAAGATGAGAATTTGAGAAGGTAACAAAACGCATTGAAATTAAATCAGTGAAAAACCTGCATGAATTGGCTAGACAAATATTCAAAAAAATGCGTGGATATATCATCTTAAACGCACTTAGAAATTATGCATTATTTGAAAAGCGTACGTGATTTAAAAGTATCACATTTGCTCAAAAATCCAATTTATTAGGAAATAAACAAACACCAAATTTATTCGATTCAGATTAGAATAAGGCAACAACAATAACAATACGTGATCGATTGAATGAAGATTCCTGGGATTTCTGAAGTAAATGCATAGGTATAATAAGAATTTACGTGACCAAGAGCATCGCTTCATGCAATTAAAATACATACAACTGGTAAAATTCCCAAATAACAAGTGATAATACACTTAGTCTCGCCCAGCACGTGGGGTCAACGAATCAGAAAATAAAGAAGGTCGATCCTATAAATATCTTAACAATTGAGTATTCAGTTAGTATACTTTGAACCTGGGTAGTCATTATACTCAAATGTGATAAATATTTACGTGAAAGTTAAGGGAAAATTATTTTAAAGAGTGTATAATTGTGCAAAGAGAGCCGTACTTCTAAAAATACGTAAGTAGATAAGATTTAGTGAAATTATATTATTTCTAATAATAAATAAAACAGGTCTCTGGTTAAATACGTCTAATTAAATACCCTCTGGTTAAATACGTCTAATTAAATACCTTCTGGTTAAATACGTACTGAATAATTACCATCTAATTAAATACCTTCTGAAGAACTACGTTCTAAATTACATTCTGAATAACTACGAAACTGTTATTAACGATCCATTACGATCTTAAATACAATTTTGGATAGGAAACTCTGGAAAATGTTCTCTGTTCAAACAATTTAACAATATCTGAAAATGGTAAATATTCTATTACGGAAATGAAAAGCTTTCATTGGAATAACGATTTGGATACTAAATTTTGGTTAGATGTAGACTTCAATTCATAGGAATGCAGAGATCCTACAAAACCACTTCAGGTTAGATATTTTTTTGATGATTTATTTTAAAACTGTTTTATTCCAATAATAATTTAAAAGTGTAAGAGCCAACAAATTGGGGTTTCTTGAATATATTTATAAAAAAGTATAGACATTTTTGAAACGTTTCAACAGGTCTTTAAATGTAATAAAAACTCGTTTTGCTGGCTTCATTTTTTAAAAATCTAATAGATGTAAATAATTCAAAAAGGGAGAAGATATTTAAAACGGGAAAAAGTTGTAAATATTTAATCATTATACTGTGTATTGTGGTATTGTTTTATATAATTGAATCAGCTAGTCGAGGCAAAAGAAAATTATAAATTAGCATTTTCACAAGTGGTTGAGCAACATAAGGGTTAACACAGCATTTTTATGTACGCTCAAGCCGTGGGGCCGAGATAATACAGCATAATTATGACATGCCCAATCGTGGGGCTAGAGTTATCACAGCATAATTATGGCGATCCCAAGTTAGGGGCGAGATCACCACTAAAACTAGATTAAAAATTGAAAAGGAAAATTAAAAATTAAAAAAAATTTGTAGAAACGGGAAATTTGAAAATTTAATTTTGTAAAAATACGAGTAAAACTTTAATTTAAAAGGGTTAGGAATTAAAAATTTGAAGGAATTTGAAATATCAATAATAATTTAAAAATTTTAAAAAGGAAATGCAAGGGCAAAAATTGACGCGGAGCCAAAGCGAAGAACAACAGATTTTACAACAATCTGAAATCATGTCTATTCTTTTAGCCTTAAACAAAAAAATGGATAAAAGCGAAGAAACCATGAAAAATATTAAAGAAAATGGGGAAAAGCTCGGGGTCGAAATAAAAATTATAAGCGACGGATTAAAGGAAGTTAATCAAACTATCGCGAAAATGCAACTACACTTTGAAAATAAATTTGCTAGAATGATGGATGATGTAGATAAAGTCAGAAACGAGGTTTGGAAAGTAAAACTAGATCAAGAAACATCTCAGAAAAAAACAAATGGCCGAATTACAGATTTAGGTAAAAAGATGCGGGAAATTCAGGGAAACTGTGAATTAGGACTTAATGATGTAAATAGAGAGTTAGGTAATTTAAAATCAGAATTTGAAAATGTAGGTAGAAATCAGGGATTGCAACATACTAAGATAAATAGACCGGAAATTTCAGTAGAACAGTATTCCAAATTTTATGGATACAACAAGATAAATCCTAAAGTATTTTTAAACAATATAAGAAAACTAATACAGGGTTCAACGGATGAAAGATACAATTTAAACTTCGTTAGATCAATGTTGAAAGGAAGCGCGGAGATATGGTTTGATTTAGTAGAAAACGAAATCGGGACATTTCAGGAGTTTGAAAGTAGATTTTTGAAAAAATTTTGGGGGGATAATCAACAATACAAGGCGCGAGATAATTTGATTACGGTAAAATATAATCGAAATTTAGGGATGACCAGAGAAATATACGCTATACAAAAATTCAGTCTAGCAAAGCAATTAGATTTGCGGATGGAAGAAACGCAGATCATAAAATACTTAGCGGGACATTTTGCCGAAGAAATAAGACAATATGTCATGATTCAAAATATAGTAAACATGGAAATTTTCTTGAAATATTTACAATGTTGTGATGAGTTAGGACAAAGTCGTGTAGTGAAAGGTAGAATTGCAACAAGACAGCGAGAAAATTTAGGCAGAGTGCAGAGAAACACCGAAAACAATAGATCAAATAATAGTGGAAACTATGGGGGACAATTTTATAGAAACAATCACAATAACTACTATCATAATAATAACTTTAGAAGTAACTGGAACACGAGTGATACTCTAAGAAGAGAAGCAGAGCGGACGAATCACGACAGAAATATAAATCAGTGTACGCTACAAACACAACATCAAGAACAAGCAGCACAACCTACAAGAATGAACCGTACCATGCAGAAGTTACGAGTCAGGCAAGACCATCTACGTCGAATCAGGATTTTTGAAAGAGGACAAACCAAGCAAGCCCTTAAAAATAAATGGATACGAACACCAGCGTGAATATATAGAATGCGAAATGGAAAAGGAAATGAATAACGGCTTATTACCGATAATTAAATTAAGAATTGGAAATAGTCGAGGTGGAACACTCATTGATACGGGAGCTGAAGCGTCGTTAGTGTCTGAGGACTTTGTTAAACGGGAAAAATTAATAGGAAGCATGTTGCCCATGAGGAAATTTAATTTAATAGCACCAAACAGCAAGAGATTTGCAAGTGTGAGCAAAATAATAGTTCTGGAATGTGAAATAGGTAAGATAAAGTTTGAGAATGAATTTATAATAGTGCCGGGGTTAAGATAAGAGTAGATGCAATATTTGGTAAGGACATAATAGATAAGTTGGGTTTAAAAATAGATGCCGAAGGTAAGGCAATAGATATAAAGGGGGAATATATAAAATGGGATGATGGGGAGAGCATTGAAGTCGAAGGAGACTGTATAAACATTAATAAATTTGAGGATGAAGTTGATATAAAGGGGGATATTGATGATAATATAAAATGTCCAGAAGAAGTAAAAGAAAGGGTAGAGGCATTATAAATAAAGAATTCAGAACTAATAGGATCAGAATCCAGAATAGCAACGAATTATGTGCATAAATTAGAAGTTCTAGACACGGAGCCGTTTAATGAAACTTCATCAGAAAAAGAATCCAGGAAACATATCGGTTTTTATATGAAAGGGCAAAATTATAAGTGTGAAGTGGTTCCTTTTGGTTTGTTATGAAATAAGGATGTGATATGGGAACCGTATGAAGAATTTGGGTGTGAAATTGGTTGAAATTAAATTTTGTAGGGAGAAATGTAAACAAGAGGAAATGTAAGTTCTTTCAAGGGAAAACAAAATCTTTGGGATACGAAATAGGATACATTAGGGGCAAAAAGAAGACAGATAATAACTTAACTTTAGAAAACAATTTCGAAAAGATAGTGAATATGGGAAATAAGAAAGATAAGATTATTGCCGAGAGAAAACTTTTGATAATGGAGAAAAGTGTACCTACTGTAAGATAAACTAGTGAAAATAGGGATATAACAATAAATTAGGATAGGAGAATTAAATTATAAAAAGAAAAAACATAGAATAGCTTAACAATAAATTAGAATAGGAAAAACATAAGATAGGACAATCATAAATTAGGATAAGAGAATTAAATAAGCCATCACCATAAATTAGGATATATTAGGGAATAGGTATTGTACATATTGTAATATTAGAAAACAATAGAACATAAGATAGGTTAACAATAATTAGGATAGGTTTAGGATAAACAGAAGTAACATAGGTTGATAAAAGGGAGTGATTCATTGGATATGGAAAAGATGAAGATTTGAAGAAGAATTATATAAGTAGATGTGAAAAATATGAGAAGGGAAAAGGTTTATGTAAAAATTAGAAAGTATGGATAGACAAGTAAAAAAATACTAATAGATTATGATAGAATGATAGTAATAAAATTTAGAATGAATAGGTGTATGGGTAGAATATAATCAAAATAGGAATAGGGATGTAAAAATGATGTAGGAGTTGTGTACATAAGAAAAATAAAATAAATAGTTTTGGACCAAGGTGAAGTTTGTCGCACGTTAAGCGCCAAAAACCAACATTTTTCAAAAATTATTATTTTAATTTGGGGGATTAATGCTGTAATTATAGAGTTAATTTAGGGGTAGGTTAAGTCATATGGTTTGTAGAATAAGCAAGGGAAACTCCCAAGTAACAAAAGCACGGAATTACAGATATTAGAAGAGTAAATAGGTCATTATAAACATTATTAGTTGAGAGCACACTGTATATAGCAGTACAAACGATTAAAACAGATATCCAAAAGTAGCTATGAGCAAAGATGAGAATTTGAAAAGGAAACGAAACGCATTGAAATTAAATCAGTGAAAAACCTGCATGAATTGGCTAGACAAATATTCCGAAAAAGTGCGTGGATGTATCATCTTAAACGCACTTAGAAATTATGCATTATTTGAAAAGCGTACGTGATTTAAAAGTATCACATTTGCTCAAAAATCCAATTTATTAGGAAATAAACAAACACCAAATTTATTCGATTCAGATTAGAATAAGGCAACAACAATAACATTACGTGATCGATTGAATGAAGATTTCTGGGATTTCTGATGTAAATGCATAGGTATAATAAGAATTTACGTGACCATGAGCATCGCTTTACGCAATTAAAATACATACAACTGATAAAATTCCCAAAATAACAAGTGATAATACACTTGGTTTCGCCCAGCACGTGAAGTCAACGAATCAGAAAATAAATGGGGCCAATCCTATAAATATCTTAACAATTGAATATTGAGTTAGTATACTTTAAACATGGGCAGTTACTATACTCAAATGTGATAAATATTTACGTGAAAGTTAACTAAAAATTATTTTAGAGAGTGTATAATTGTGCAAAGAGAGCCGTACTTCTAAAAATACGTAAGTAAATAAGATTTAGTAAAATTATATCATTTCTAAAAATAAATAAAAGAGGGCTCTGGTTAAATACGTCTAATTAAATACCCTCTGGTTAAATACGTCTAATTAAATACCTACTGGTTAAATACGTACTGAATAATTACCATCTAATTAAATACCTTCTGAAGAACTACGTTCTAAATTACATTCTGAATAACTACGAAACTTTTAATAACAATTCCTTACGATCTTAAATACAATTTTGGATAGGAAACTCTGGAAAATGCTGTCTGTTCAAACAATTTAACAATCTCTGAAAATGGTAAATATTCTATTACGGAAATGAAAAACTTTCATTGAAATAACGATTTGGTTACTAAATTTTGGTTGGATGTCAACTTCAATTCCTAGGAATGCAGAGATCCTACAAAACCACTTCAGGTTAGATATTTTTGATGATTTATTTTAAAACTGTTTTATTTCAATATTAATTTAAAAGTGTAAGAGCCGACAAATTGGGGTTTCTTGAATATATTTATGAAAAGCTATAGACATTTTTAAAACGTTTCAACAGGTCTCTAAATGTAATAGAAGCTCGTTTTGCTGGCTTTATTTTCTAAAAATCTAATGGATGTAAATAATTCAAAAAGGGAAAAGAGAAGATATTTAAAAGGGGAAAAAGTTGAAAATATTTAATCATTATACTATGTATTGTGGAATGGTTTTATTTAATTGAATCAGCTAGTCGAGGCAAGAGAAAATTATAAATTAGCATTTTCACAAGTGGTTGAGCAACATAAGGGTTAACACAGCATTTTTATGTACGCTCAAGCCGTGGGAAGCAGACAACACAGCAATATATATATATATATATATATATATATATATATAAATATTATATGTAGTTAATTACACAAGGTAAGTTGATAGATACTAACGTATTACGGTGAATAAGATGAAATGATCATTTGAGCTTTGCATAAAAGTCTAAGTTATTATTTCATCTTATTCACTCTCTCTCTATATATATATATATATATATATATATATATATATATATATATTAAAGTGGAAACATAGGTCAAATAGGTCCAGATAATAAAATTTTAAACACTGTGCATATAGGAAATAGAAGCAAATTATTTACACGCCAAATTAATCAGTTTATATAGTGAAACCGGACGGTTATTAAGATATTTCTCTATTTTTAAATTGGAATGTTAAAATTGCATAACGGAAGAAGCTCTTGAGTACATAAAAACTCAAGGATACGCACAAGTAATTATAATAATTTTAAGTCAAACGCATGGTAGCAAAAAGTGAGCTTGCACGTATAGAAAATTAATAATTTTGAACGCAAATATTTCCATTTACATAAAAGCGAACGTGCGTTTACAAATCCCACGAATGATTAAACTCGGAATCGTTATTTTAAACGGTCGGTTGCTTTGAAGAACACCTGTTGGTTAAATGTCAGGTTCGTGGAACTTGATTATACGTTAGCACAAAATTCTATAGAAGTTTGTTTGTAACGGCCAATGTAAGCTGCTAAAATAACAAGTGCCTTAAAGACTGAGTGAAATAAAAGATCTACAATGTAGAACATACAGAGAAGCGTATAGAGAAAGCGTTGGGTACAAGTCACGTATGAAATACACGGGTAAATACGAAGGCCAACAACTATATCGATTTTCTGTAGTTGAGAGGGGTTTCTAAATGAGACAATAAATATGGGTAGAACGGAGAAAGGTAGCTGATAGGTGGAGCGTTGTGACGAGGGGAAACTATATCATTGGTTTAAACTAGGCAGTTTGGAGAAACGGGCGTCAGTTGAAAGATTAAACAAAATTCAGTGTAACAGTATAATGATCTCGAAATTTTGCAGACGTTACGTTCAAAATTTGTAGAAATGTTTTTAAAAATAAGCTCTTTAATGGAACTAGGTTCCATGGGTGGTTTAGAAAAGCGTATAAATACTCGAACAAAGATATTGAAGCCCTCTTTCCTTTTAGATCTGAGATCGTGCTTAGATCTGCAACGTATTAATAGTTTATGCTCTTACAGGTATTAATTATTGTGTATTCGGTAAATGTGGCATACAACATCCTGTTTGGAAATATGTAAAGCTGTAGTAACGTACCGCAAAAGTTGTAAAAGTAATATTGTACGAGTTGGTGCTGTTGTCTAGATAAAAGGTGCCGTTACTACAACGACTCTATTGAATGAAGGGATGGTGCTTGGATAAGCGAAGCTTAAAGCTTAAATAGTATGCATGAAGTATATTTGGTATGGAATGTTAATTTTGGAACAAGGCAAATAGCTGGATAGATGAATAAAGGTAGTAGCAGAAATTTAGATGGTGGGGATCAGTTGGATCCAGGCAGAATCAAAGTATATGGCCACTACGACGAGGGTTTCTGGTACCCATCTTTAGAGGTGACGAGGAACGAAGGCTACTGCAGGTAAAGAAACGTAATTTTCTGTTTTTGTATAAACATTTGTGTTGATATTTTTGTGTTTGAGTGTTTTGAATTATTGGGAGCGTATTTATTACCATAAAAACTCGTTTAAAGAGGTATATGTGCAGGACAATTAATTTTGATTATTAAAAAAGGTTTATTGATGATATAAAGGTTTATTCATACTATAAAATGTTGTTGTAAGAAGTAAACGGGTCTTTAAACTTGTTTTTAATAAAAATGCACGATTTAAAAGTATTTAGAGGAACTGGGTTATAATGAGCTCAACATAAATCAGAATAAAATTAATTTACGGTCGAATGAGGGACCCATCTACTCATATTAAATAGAAATTTGTTGAAATATATTAAATTCAAGGACTTTAAGATATTTAATGATTGAGGTGGTAACAGTTTTAGCAAACTGTCTGTACCAAGGTGTAAATATTATATTAATAATGAAAACTTGCTGATATGTGTAAATAAAAAGGTTGTATGTTTTGTAGAATTATTTGAGTGGTAATTTCATTTGACTGTGTTTGCGAGAAAAGAAGGTGCATAGGATGGTAGGTATGCAAGAAGAAGCCAATTGCAGAGCTAGCCAGGGTGAGCAGAAATAAGAAGGCGATCCAACAGGTAGTGTAAGAATTTTTTTTTTATTAATTTTTTTCCAGAAAATTGTATGTTGGCCCAAGCGTGTGCGAGATTTTAAAAGGGTTCCACGGCAATATATATATATATATATATATATATATATATTGCTGTGTAGTGCCCTGGAACAAGTAGGTAAATTTGTGTCTCTACACTTTGAGTGCCATAAACGTTGAGAGCATCTTTTTGGTTAGTCCTACAAAAATACCTAAAGTAAATTCAAACCCCTTAATTTGATCGTCATAAATGCTCTGCATCTATCTTAAAATGAAGCGTTACAACCTAAACTTGCATTCAGTATCACTTACAGTTTCTACCCTCTGAAGATGCTTTTCGTGTAAGACGTCAAACCTCCAGCTTTTTGCTTGCTTCCTCAGGGATATTTGCCACGGATTCTCAGCTACTCTCTGAAAATCCTACCCTACTATTGAAAGAAAAAAAAATTCGACTACCAAAATTACATCACACTTTATTGTCTTAACATTCTTAATTCACACCTCAGATGTCTAACAACTATCTTCAATTTTAAATGAAGTCATTTTAAAATATGATAATTTCAAAATTTGTCTATTTACATCTATAATTATTAAAAGTAACTGGGCTTATCCCTAAATATTATTTTAAACCCCAGGTCTAATACGAGCTCATAGTAAAAGCCTTTCTGTACCCAAGTGCTAATTAGTGCACTGAAAAATTACCAAAAAAACCAGTTTACTTTGTACAAAAGCCAATATTTCACTCTCATTTTATAATACATAATTTTACATATATATTTTTCAAATAATTCCTTACCAAAGGTAAATAATCAATTATTATGTCCACAAAAATCAACGAAATCCAAAAAGCACAAAATGTCATAATCACCAAACAATCACAACAGTTAAAAAGTTTTTATAAAACTCAGTTACGTGGAATGTAGCACAACCAGATCTCTACCTTTAAACCATCTCTGACGTAGTTCTCCTTAATGACCGCACGTACAGGAATCACTCCATGTTGACTCCCACCATCAGGAACAGCATCCTTCTACCCAGATCCCTCTGCATCCAATGTACGCTACTTCCAAACTATTGTACATCTGCTACTGGTTCAGCAACATCCACTACTCCATGTTAGTGTACAACAAGCGCCTCTAACCAAAAATAGGAAGAAGTCTACTTACGTTCATCAAGCTTTGCTTTTCAAATGTATTTTATACAACTCACGACTGCTATCTTGAACTAGCACCAACTTGTGCATATTTAATTTATTGTAATTATAATCTCAAAGTCACTAGTCACGTAACTAATTTACTACTGTAGTTCGAAGCTTAGCTGAAGATCGAAAAAGAAAGAGAGCGTTTACCGCGTCCTCTTGGTTTATATAAACTTAAAAATGCTCCCCAAATCGTTTCACATCACTTCACTAAATACACTTTCTTGGTAACCTTTCTTAAACGGTTTACCGATTCCACAAACCCATGCACAACATAACACCTAACCGTCGTTCAATTCTACAAACCCAGCTATTAACTTTCAGCTATTCACGGTAAAATTGGCAACCGTTTGCCAACCGTCCCGAAAATCTCAGGATTTTCAATCACAAACAAACATTTTACACCGAAACCCTCATTAATATCTCCAACGGCTGTCAAATTCGTCGAAGTTACCCGGTAACGGACACCAACCCAAGCATACAAAACACGCCTCTCTAACACGCGCATATCCTGTCACCTCTCTCTAACTCGCACCCAAAATGTTCTGTCCTTTGTCTTGTGCCCTTTCTCAATTTTCTATGTCAGTTATTCAGTTCTTGTATCCTTGTCTAACCCGTATGTTATATCTCTTTACCTTTATCCCCGCTTTTTACAAGTTCTATTCTACCTTACCAATCTACACTATCGTCTTTATCGTTTTTATATACACAGTCTAGCATCCTACTCTGTCTGTTGCCTTCTACCGTACTTCTCATTTCCTTTTCCAACTGATGTCTTATGAAAATATGCTGCATCTCAGTCTTGCTTATTTACCTTTAAAATTTCGTTGTCTTACAGACGTTTCAAAGACAATGACAACTAACCATACTATATCTTCCATTTCTTGCTACCTCACACAAAACACAATCCTCTTTAATTTTATCGATCCATTTTTTGTATGTAACCTTCAACACACTCTCTAATATAGACCTGCTATTCATTTTTAACTATCTTCTCTCTAAAACCCTTGATATTTGTTTACAGGTTTTTAAATTAATACGAAGAACGTATTTACAATGCTAATGTTTCGTTCGCACGTTCTTTCATAGAAACTCATAACTGTTAACTTGTTTTTTGACGGCACTTTTATATCTTACGCTATTATACACCTTTGAAAATTATAAATGTTCCAGCTTCATATTACCTTACACTAAGTTATGTATACAAATAGAATAATTACACTTTGAATATCCGTTACTTGATACTAGTAAAGAATTCAACGTCTTAAATTATTGATTTTCATGCAAGAAATAAAAGCTTTCCTACTAGTAACTTTACATGATACTTGTACATTTAAATGCGCGTGTTTACCTTACAGCCTTACACTTCCTATATGCAATAATAGTAATTAATCTTTACCCTAATTCCAAAATGAAGCAAAATTAACCTTAAAGCTTATTTTAAAATATAAATCCCAATGCTATAGCTTTGAAAAATGTTTTAAGTTATTACTTGCCTTCTATATACATGGTGTACCCTGCCATAAATATTTATCTGACCTATATACTATCAGTTCTAGCCTATAAATCCATTGAATAATCCCCTATTTGAATACAAAGGATAACTACGAAGGTGGTTTTATTTGGATTCAAATATGAAGTATCTATATGCACATTTATTCTTACTAATACCTATCACTATTATTAATACCTATAAGGATTTCTATTTATACCTAAACACTATTATACACCTATCTTCGAAATATTTAAATATCAACTAATATCTAACTCCACTATCACTAATGTTGATCCATCCACTATTTGACTATCTACACCGATTGACTACTTGAACCTTACCCTTTTCTTTATTCTGAACATGACCCTCCTCATATATTTTATTGCAGTGACTTTTCTTGTTTTCTCTACCACTATATGTACACTTACCTTTCCACAAAACATCGAATCCTCATAAACTTCATTTAACACTATCTTTTCCTTAGACAAACCATTTGGTACAACCTCCGAATTACAAACTTTTCCCTTTACTGAAAACCTTGTGTACCTTCTAGAATTTCCATATACCTGACTTAACCAGAACGACTTCCTTAAATTTAAATTACAAAAATCTACTTTGTCACTTAACCTTTTTAAGTATGCCATCCCTTAACATTTGTATGAGTTCCTGTTGTTCCTGCTCCCTGAATGCTGCGGATATTGAATAAATTTTTGCATTGAACGGTTCAGAATTATCTACTTCCAAAACATGCGCGTAAGCTAACGCTGTGCTCGCCTCTACACCTACTAATTCAGAATGCTTATTTAACAAAGCTTGAACCTCTTCTAACTTTTCATCTGGACATTTAATTGTGTTGATTCCTCTAACCTCTCCTTCATCCAACTCCATAATATTTATATTCAAACCCGTGTCATCTTCGGCGACATCATAACACCCTTTCCACGGCAATACCATGTCCCTAATCCTAACTATTCTCCTTTCCATATCAATTATTAACCCCAACTTCATCATACAATCAACACCTAAAATACTCTTAAATTTCAGTCCAGGAACGATAACAAACTCCAGCTCACAGCTTAAGGACCCTATTTCTACACTCAACACCACAACGCTATTCACCAAAGCAAACCTCTTTTTATTTAGAGCTACCAAATAACTCCTCTTGATTGGCATAATCCGATCGCAAACCTCTTTCTTAATTTCGCCGACGAATTTCTCCGATACTAAACTCGCCTGTGCTTCTAAATCAAGCAACGCTCCTACAATATAATTAAAAAATTTTATTTCTACCACTGGCAAACAACCTTTATCCACTGCTTCTGGTTTAGCCTCTTCTTCAATTTTTAATCGTATTTATATACTTCAATTTCTAGTGGTTTGTCTCTATCTAAAAATCCTGCCTTCTTCTATTTTCGCTTCTGGGCCCTGGTTGTTCCTCGACTACCTCAGCATATGTTCGTCGTGTAATTTTTGGCCTTTCTCTCCTCCCACTGTCGCTAACACCTGTAGTTGTCTGTATCCTGGTCATCTCCGGCGAGCTATTCTGTCTTTGCACTCCTGGTTTCTGCGTTGACCCTCTGGTACCACTATTACTCCTATAAAGCGTTCCCCTAGGCTCCCAGTTGTTTCTAAAATTTCTATTGAAGTGTGTCCTATGTCTGAAAATTCTTCCCCCTATTCTCGAATCTAACTAAGTTAATATTTTTCTCCCTATTATCCCTAGGTCGTCTTGTACTAACATCATCGTACCTTTGAAGGTATTCTAAAAATGCCTCTGTCTCAATGATGTTTTGTAACGTCACATGTTGCCTATCCTCAACTTCAAAATGCCTTGAAAGATATTTGATTATTCGCCGGTGGACTCAACTGTTTTGCTACACTATATTTGCGAATCGCATACTGTTCCCTGGATCCAGCTAATTCAACTTTATATTCCCCGGTAATTAAGTCGTCTCGCACCTGATGTTACTTATGATCACGTCCAATAGTGCTTCAAGGATTGTTCTTCAAAATCATTATATGATTCAATATCCTGACTTACTAAGTTGTACCAGGCTTCACCATTATCCTTCAATAAAGCTTTTGCAATATGCTTAGCCTGCTCATCAAATAAGCTAAACACTAAATTCCTATCACTATTTATAAAAATCTGGGGATTTACCTGATTATCCTCGTAAAATTTCATCTGTTGATCTAAGGACATATTACTTGTGAAGAATCTCGGACCATCCCCCGTTAAAACCGTCATATTTTGTTTAACTCCACTGACTTTTCAAACCGTCCTACATGAATCAGTCACCTTAGTCATCTTTCCATTGATTTTTTCTCACAGAAAATTCTAACCTCGGATTTTATTTGACCAATTTCCTGCATCAGACCTATTATATTTCTCTTATTCCTATCTACCCCTGTTTCTACCTCCCCCATTTTTACCGTCAAACTATTTATAGAATCAGAAAATTCCTTGGTTGACCTCTCTATCTTCTCACCTAACGTTTCCCTAACTCCACTTAATGTTTCGTTCATCAAGTCAAACTTCCTGTTTTTTTATTCTTGGCTCATTTGTTCTAATTTCCTGTTTGATTCTTGACTCATTTGTTCAAATTTTCGATTCGATTCCTCACTCATCTTCTCTCTCATACTAAAAATTAACTCATTTCTAAGTTTTCCCGATTCTGTCCTCGACTGATCCCTACTACCTCCTGCTTCCTCCATTTCTTGTCCTGGTTTCTCAAATAGGGACTATCGCCACTTCCGATCTCTACTCCTTCACTTTTTAACCACTCTTTTCTTAACATTCGTTCACAACACACCACTAAATTCCAGCACACTCAAAAAATTAATAGAAATATTCACAAAACAATTAACCTTTCACCTCAGGATCCTCAGTTTCTTGAAATAAAATTTTATTTGAAATCGAACCCCTTACGTTCGGGTTGCCATGAATGCTCTGTAGTCTACCTGGAACAAGTGGTTAATTTGTGCCCCACACTTTGGCTGCCATAAATGCTGCGGGCTTCTTTTTGGTTAGCCCTACAAAAATACCTAAAATAAATTCAAGCCCCACAATTGGATAGTCATAAATGCTCCGCATCTACCTTAAAATAAAGCGCTACCATCTAAACTTGCATTCAGTATCGTTTACAGTTTCTACCCTCTAAAGATGTTGTTCGTGTAGGACGTCAAACCTCCAGCTTTTTGCTCTGCCTACTCAAAGATATTCGCCACGGCTCTTCTCAGCAACTCTCTGAAAAGCCTACTCTAGTATTCAAAAAAAGAAAATTCGACTACCAAATTTATATCACACATCACTACCCAAAGATCTTTGTCTTAATATTGTTCTACTCTACCAATCTACACTATCATCTTCCTCGTTCTTATATAGACAGTATAGCAGTCCTACTCTGTCTGTAGCCTTCTACCGCACTTCTCATTTACCTTTCCAACCGATGTCTTATAAAAATACTCTGTATCTCAGTCTTGCTTGTTTACCTTCAGAATTTTCTTGTCTCACAGACGTTTCAAGGTCAATGATAACTAACCATATTATATCTTCAATTCCTTGCTACCTCACACAAAACACAATCTTTCCCTTTATTTTATCGATCCATTTTTGTATGTAACCTTCAACACACTATCTAATATAGACCTGCTGTTTATTTTTAATGATCTTCTATCTAGAACCCTTGATACTTGTTTACAGGTTTTTAAATTAATACAAAGAACGTATTTACAATGCTAAACTTTACTGGAAATGTTTCGTTCGCTACACGTTCTTTCTTAGAAACGCATAACCGTTAATTTTATTTCTTGACGACACTTTTATATCTTATGCTATTATACACCTGTGAAAATTATAAATGTTCTTGCTTCATATTACCTTATACTAAGTTAAGTACACAAATAGAATAATTACACTTTGAATATCCGTTACTTGATACCAGTAAAGGATTCTTGCGTTAAATAATTGATTTTCATGCAACGAAATAAAAGCTTTCCTAATAGTAACTTTCCATTTCGAATGGACCGGCACCTTGACGAAGTTCTAAATTAATAAAACAGGTGAAATGGCCTGCGTGTTCTAATGAGCTAAAGAGCCAAACTACAGGTCCAACCAAAGTAGTAGGGTCGTTAGTGAGGAACCAGATTAAGACAGGTCCCCGAAAGAGGGCAGCGGCTCTTTTGGTACTTAGATTGGCAGAGACCATAGGGGTCAGTATGGCAGTCTAAGACACACTACCGCGATGTGGAAGGCAACGGGAAACCACCACATTATCTCCCAAGTACACAGCGTACTTAAATTGCAATAAACATGATAGCATTCTCTGGGGTAAAAAATTCCGGAGTTAAAATAGTCCCCCATTCGGATCTCCGGGAGGGGACTACTTCGGAGGATGCGATCGGAAAGAGAGTCGGTAACATTCTGCGAGTCGGAGCGTGGAATGTTAGAAGCATGACACAAGTAGGTAAGCTAGAGAACCTAAAAATCGAAATGAATAGGTTATCACTAGACATAGTAGGGATCAGCGAAGTTCGGTGGCCAGAGGCGGGGGATTTTTGGAGTGGAGACTTCAGGGTAATTCATACAGGAGCAGAGGAAGGAAATTTGGGTGTAGGGATAGTTATGCGGAAAAGATAGGATACTGCGTAGAAAATTACTTACAAAAGAACGAAAGAGTAGTCATGGTTAGATTAGAATCTAAACCGGTAAACACAGTAATAATACAAGTATACATGCCCACCTCTAGCTATAGTGACGAAGAGGTAGAAGCCATCTACAAAGATATCAAAGACATTAAGATACGTAAAAGGACATGAAAATTTAATAATGACGGGGGATTTTAATGCCGTGGTAGGTGAGGGTAGGGAAGGAGCGGTAGTGGGTTTATTTGGTTTAGGCACGAGAAACGACAGGGGAAATAAACTGGTAGAATTTTGTGACAAGAACAATTTAATTATCACAAACACATTATTTCAACATCATGCTAGAAGACGAATATACGTGGAAGATGCCAGGAGATATAGGAAGATATCAAATAGATTACATTCTTGCTAGACAACGGTTTAGGAATCAAGTAAAAGACTGTAGAAGATACCCAGAAGCAGATATAGACACTGACCACAACATCGTAATTATGAAGGCCGCACTTAAATTTAAGAATGTGAAAAAAAGAAACGGAAAAAGGCACTTGGACTTAGAGAAACTAAAAGATAAAAATATTCAAGAAAGATTCGAAAAAAAGTCAAATGAATTGCTCAAAGGCATCGGAAAAATATCTTATACTAAGGAAGTAGAAACAGAATGGAATAACATTAAATCCAGCCTAAACATGGCGGCCAGAGATATTCTAGGGTCTACAAAAAAAGAAAATAAGAAACCATGGATAACAAAGGATATCCTGAATTTAATAGAAGAAAAACGAAAATACAAAAATAAATCAGACGAAACAGGAAAACAGAGATACAAAGCCATAAAATGGAAAATTATTCGAAAATGCAGGAAAGCTAAAGAACAATGGATTGATGAAAAGTGCAAAGAGGTACAAACTAAGATGGAAATAGGAAAGACAGACGAAGCATACAAATTAATTAGAATGAATTTTAGGGATATTAAACCGTATAGCAAAAATATAAAGGACGCACAAGGAAACGTCATCATAGAAAACGTAGAGAAACTGGGTAGATGGCAAGAATATATAGGGAATTTATATGCAGGAGAGTAACTAACTGCATTAGAACAGGAATTAGACATTGAAAATAATGACCTGGGATATTCTATACTTAGAGATGAGTTTGAATTAGCATTAAAGAGTCTGAAAATGGTAATGCGCCGGGTACAGATAAGATGCAAGCAGAAACTCTAAAATCCGCTGGACAAGAAGTAACAGAACGTCTCTTCCAACTTATAAGCTATATGTATGAGACAGGCGAGATACCCAAAGATTTCAAACGTAGCATCATAGTAACTATACCAAAAAAGAAAGGCGCGGATAGATGTGAAAATTTTCGAACAATAAGTTTGACAGCACACGTGTCAAAAATATTAACTAGACTTGTGCAAAGACGAATGGAAAAACGGGCGGAAGAAACACTAGGAGAAGACCAATTTGGGTTTAGGCGGAACAGGGGAACACGGGAGGCTATTTTAGCTCTGAGAGTGATAATGGAGAAAACAATAGAAAAGGGGGAAAGCGTGTATATAGGGTTTGTAGATTTGGAAAAAGCTTTCGACAATGTAAAATGGAAAAAAATGTTTGAAATACTCAAAAAGATTGGAATGAGTTATAGGGATAGACGAATAGTACATAGCTTATACAAAGAGCAAACAGCAGTAATAGAATTAGAGCAGGAACGTAGAGAAGTAAACATTAGGAAAGGGGTGAGACAGGGATGTGCCCTATCCCCATTGATTTTTAACTTGTACATAGAAGAGGCAATGAATACTGTCAAATGTAGGAAGACATTTGGAATTACTATGCAAGGACAAAAAATTGATATGCTTAGATTTGCAGATGTTATAGCAGTATTAGCGTCTAGCAAAGAAGAATTAGAATCTGCTCTTAATGAAATGGAAACGGTTCTAACAGAGAGATACGGTATGAAAATTAACAAAACTAAAACTAAAGTTCTAGTATGCAAAGGTGGGGAAAATAAATCAAAAACAAGAATACAAGTATGTAACACGAACTTACAAGAGGTTAAGGATTTCTGCTACCTAGGAAGCCAAATAACGCAAGATGGGAAAAGCACAAAAGATATAAAACAAAGATTAGCACAAGGTCGTGCTACATTTAACAAGAAAAAGCAACTACTGTGCTCAAAGACCACAAACATAGAAACAAGGAAAAGATTGCTTAAAACATATGTATGGAGCACAGCACTGTACGGATGTGAAGCCTGGATAGTAGGAGAAGCGGACAAGAAAAAGGTAGAAGCCTTTGAAATGTGGTGCTACAGACGTATAATGAAGACATTATGGTCAGACAAAGTTAAGAACGACGAGGTACTAAAAATGGTAGGGGAAGAAAGAAATATGTGGAAAACGGTAAAAAAATAGGAGAGATAGGATAATAGGCCACATACTACGGCATGAGGGAATAGTGCGGAATATATTAGAAGCAGAGATAGGAAAAAAGAGAAGAAGAGGCAGACCTAGATTAGACTACTGCACACAGATAGTAAAAGATGTAGGCTGTAGGGGTTTCATGGAGATGTGTAGGCTAGGCCAGAATAGAAATCAATGGAGGTACGCATCCAACCAATCCCAAGATGGATAAACTAATGACGAAAAAAATAACTGTGCTTAAACATGATGATTATTATAATTAACTACAAGAATTGGTTGGGCAATATTCTCGAATAATGTTAAGTGTGTGAAAGGATTTACTGGAAAACCATTATTTCGACAAACGTCTAAGTGTCGGGGATCTTGGTAGCCGCAGGTTGCTTAACCCCCTTCACTGAATCTCGGTGAAATAGGGCATAAAATTAGAAAACAATAGAAGGGGAACGAGCTGTATACACATGCTGTGTGAGAGTTTAAGGGAACTATGTAGGCTAGCTCAGAATATAAATAAGTGCAAGTACGTGTCCAACCAGGAAAATCATTAATTCGGCAAACGTCTAAGTGTTGGGGGATCTTGGTAACCACAGGTTGCTTAACCCCCTTCACTGAATCTCGGTGAAATTGGACATAAAATTAGAAAACAATAGAAGGGGAACGAGCTGTATACACATGCTGTGTGAGAATTTCAGGGAACTATGTAGGCTAGCTCAGAATATAAATAAGTGCAGGTACGTGTCCGACCAGTTTTGAGACGGAAAACCTAATGACGAAAAAATAAGCGCAGATAAATCAGATGATTAGAATAAACAACTAGTTGTTGGTTGCGAAATATCTGCAACTAATGTTGACTGTGCAAAAAGATATATTGGAAAATATATTAAATCGGTAAATGGTTAAGTGTTGGGGGAACTTGGCAGCCAGCGCCTGCTTACCTCCCTTCACAACCACTGAAGGTAGGAAAAATAGGGTATATAACTGTAAAACAATAGAAGGTGACCGAACTGTATCTAACAAGAAAGAACAGCACCTATGAGGAAAGACAACAAACATAGAACAAGAAGAAAATTGTTGAAAGCATATGTGTGGAGTACAGCACAGTATGCCTATGAAATACAGGCAGTCTGAAACGCAGACAGAAAAACAGTAGCAGCCTTTTGAAATACTGTGCTTCAGATGTATGAGGACGATAGCATGGACAAACAAAGATAATAACAAATAGGTTATAGAAATAGTAGAGGAACAAGGATATCTGGGGAAAAAGAGAAATAGAAGGGCGGAATACGTTCTAAAGCATTTTGGGGAATAGTATGGGATATATTACAAGCAGAGATAGGAAAAAGAGGTAGATGTAGACCTAGATCAGATAGTGATAGATGCAGACTGTGCAAATTTCAGGGAGATCTGTAGGTTAGTTTAGAATAGGAAACAATGATGGTACGCTTCTAACCAGTTCCAGGACTGAAGACCTAATGATGATGAATAGTAACTTTACATGGTACTTGTACATTTAACTGCGCGTGTTTACCTTACGGCCTTACACCTCCTATATCTAATAATTGTAATTAATCTTTATCCTAATTCTAAAATGAAGCAAAATTAATCTTAAGGTTAATTTTAAAATATAGATTCCTATGCTATAGCTTTGAAAAATATTTTAAATTATTACTTGCCTTCTATATATATGGTATACCTTGCCGTAAATATTTATCTGACCGACCTCTCTACCATCAGTTCTAACCTATAAATCCATAGAAATGTATATATATATATATATATATATATATATATATATTACTCAAATTTAGACCAGGGTAGAAAATTAATTAACGACATCAAATAATTTTAATCACCGTGTATAAGAAATTTTATTAGATAATACGCGTTATTAAAACCGTGAAGCATAAAAATTCATTCGTTTCATTAAAAATAAGGAATTTAAATTATTTACTAGACGCTATCTATAAAAAGAAGCAGAACTAAAATGCTCAATTTGTATGTAATTTAATTGTTCCAAGTAAAGAATCAAATAGAAATTACGTGCAAAATTTATATTAATTAACTCAATTTTAAGTAACCGGTATTAAACAAAATGTACAAATAATAATTAATATTTAATTAGGATTCACTAAAAACTAAGGGTAAAAGTCAACGCCATTCATTATTATTTTAATTGGAGTTAATTGAACCATTAGTAACATATAATATGCATAAAAGCTTGTAAAAACCCAATAATATTCAAATCGTATAAGTGTTATTTAGAAGTATTACGATTGAACACCTGCGTATTTTTAAAAGTCACATTCTGCTTAAATTTTGTAGATAACAAATGGTTACAGAGAATGTTGGAGAAGCCGTCGCTTAATATTCACGGGAAATGCTAATAAAGTGGGTTATTTAACAGTCCACGTGGATTGTACATAACCGATAATAAAGAATATCGATTTGTACCACTCAGAACAGGGTAGATAGAGACGGATAATATGCGCAAGACAGAGACACGGATAATTAAAGGCGTGATTTGAGCAACGTCACTGGGTTGCGATTGGTTGAAAATAAGAGGCAAACATGAGAGGTGTAAAAATAACATTTCTGTATAAAATTTAATTAGTTGTTCTCAGACGTTGCGTGCCGTGTGGAAAATTTCTGAGATTTAACTGGCGCGAGTGCAAATTTAATAAGAATCGCTGTGCCCGACTGTCGAAAGGGAACATAGTATGCGAAACTCTGGAAATAGTCCGTTTGCGGGACAAAAGCGACGAACAGGCTAGCCATTATATAAACCCGGACTTTAAACAGTTTAGCTCTCTTAGATTTTTGATAATTCGATGCTTTAAACAGTGCTCTTAGATTTTTGATTCAATACTTTAAACAGTTTGCTCGTATATTTTGGTGATTATTGAATACTTTAAAACAGTTTGCTCTTTACGTGCTACGATGAAAGTTATTTAGTGCATTTAGAAAAGAAGATACAAGGTAATAAAGTCTAGTTATATTTGCGAGTATTACTGTACCAACTATCGAAATTGTAATGATAAATGAATAAACAAAAGTAGGCAGTTTTGGGTTTAGCGTGAAAGAAGTATGAATTTCTTTGCTATTTTTCCGGGGTGTTAATAATCAAATGTTATTCGTAATCGTAAGTGGATCCACAAAACAAGTTCAGATATACATAGATGAGTTCCTAAAAAGCCCTGAAACAATTTTAGATGAATGGTGGTGTAGAGAAAATTTTTAAAAGCGACCAGTAATCAGAGGACCTAAACATAACCCAGTTGGAATGGTGTGATTAACAAAGGACGATGTACATTGGAGCCACGACTGCATTAACCTTCAGGTAACTTATGCTTTGTTGTTCGATTTTTGATGTTTTGGTGTGTGTTGAATAACTTTATAATTTGTTTACTTAAAATGGACAGTAGTGAATTTGTACAAACAACAAAATTTTAATTTTAAGGTGAAATTTTCTTGTTTAAGTAGAAAGGAGTATTTAGTATTTATGTTCTTGATTATGATAAAAATTTGGGTCTGTCTTTGAGCTCAATTAGACGAACCTGTTTAATTAACGTAAAGGGGTGGAAGATGCTCCCTTTTATTCAGACTCAGGTCTGCAAATATTGTTAAATTAATTAGTAGGCATCCTACAAGGACTTTAATTCTGGATGCAAATTAAAATGATGACAAATTTGATCTTGAAATTTTATGATACTGAAATTTATGCTACAATTTAATTTTGAAATTTTAATGTATTATAAATATTGATGTAAATAGAGTTAACGTTGATGTTTATGGTAGGAATGTGTCTGTTTTTTTTATGAATGAGGATGAGAGTTTTAACTAGGTAAGCAGCCGAGGCGGAAAGAGTAAAGACGCTATTATCAGAAGAGGATCACAGCAAATCGTAGCGCCCAAAAAGAGAGGTTCGAGTTCAAAATAAAATTTTGGTGATTTTATTCCAGTTAACTGGCGAGGCTTTTTGTAAGTGTCACAGCAGATAATGACGGCCCAACGCTGGGGCTCGATTCGAAAACCTTAGTTCCCGAATAATGGTGAGGAACACAGCAATATATATTGATGTGATTAGGGGGCATTCAAAAGGCCATTAATCCTTTTCCGTGAACATACAACACTCAACCTGAGCAAAATAACAAGGAGTTAAAGGTTAAAGTAAGCTCAAATTTAGCAATTATTCATTTTCACAGTAGCCTATTTGAAGAAAGTGTATTCATGTTTGCAATAAGTCGCATGTATAATAACAATAAACATACGACGGTACTTTGACGAAAGCAAGTGCATGTATTCAATTGCATTTGCCTTTTAATATTCAAACGAAAAGCAACATGACTTAAGGGATGTTATTAAAATTATCCAACCTATTTTCTAAAATTTTGTGTATAATACAATTCAAATGGAAAACGATTGGTGAATAAAAATCCTTGTTAGAAAAGGAGAAATTTTTAGACTAAATTTAAGGGTAAGTGAGTGATTTTGTAGTAGTTATACATTTTTGTCCTTAGACTTAAGATATCGTCTGAAAGAAAAAGCCGTAGTGACAATATTGGACTCTATCTTTAGATTTTAATGTTTGTATGAAAATATTTTTTGAGGTTACATGTAACATATTGTTTGTTAAAGAAAAGCCGTATGTGGATGTAGTAATTATTATGTGAGAGACTGTTTGTTAAAGAATATTTCATGTCATTATAAGTTTGATGTCCCATTCTGGTGGTTTCATTTAAACTGAACTAGTAAAAAATTACATCAGCGCTTTTACTAGAACCGTATTCACGGTCCACAGCAACGTCAGGCATCATCAGCAACAGTTCATAGCACTTTTAATGACGTCCCAACCTGGTGCTCGATTAAACCGCTTGAGAATTAGAGTTTTGCGTCTTGTGGGATGTTGTAGAAATTTTCCTTGTAAAGTATACTTGATTGGTTTCCCGATTGATTGATGGGACAAAAGAAATTCGTGAGGGATTGAAAGCAGAAGATGTCGAAATTGGTTCTCAAGAAAGTGCTTATTTGAAAGATCCAAAAAAGGCAAAGCCGGAGAAAAAGACAGAACGGAGAATAGAAAAGACTTAAGAATCAAAACTGACGACTCTTTTATTAAGTTTAAGTAAAAACATGAACGAAACGTGCGAAAGGAATGAAAAAGTAAGGACATGGGTGAGAAATTTGATAAAAATACTCAGGAATTTGGTGAAAATTTAAAATCAGAATGCAAAAAGAATGAAAGAAATTCAGAGATGAGCAACAAACTAACTTCAGGCTTAAAAAAGACGAATAAGACCATGAAGATATAAAATTCGAAGTTAGAGATAAAGCGATGCAAATTTTAGAGGACATAGATGATGTAAGAGGAAATTGTTCAAATAAAGTTTAAAAAAGAAATGCCTCAAGCTCAATTTCAGAGTCTCTGTATAAATTTGGAAAAAGTATTAAACCACAACGGTGAAACAGATATTAATGGCCTCGACCTAACTGACGAAATTTCAGTTCTGTGTATTTTGGCAGAGGTGAATAAAACACCTATAGAGATAATAAAGTTCGCTCTAAAAATAAATGTTACACCCAAGGTAATTATAGCATTGCGAATAGTATTAACCTTTCCTATTACGGTAGTCAGTGGAGAAAGAAGTTTTTCGAAACTCAAATTGATAAAAACCTATCTGCGTTCAACTATGTCTCAAGAACGGTTAAGTGGACTTGCAACGACAGCCATTGAATATGATACTTTATCAAGCTTGAATATACAAAAATAAATTAAAGAAGTTGCAGATATAAAAGCACGGAAGCAAACTTTTTTCTAAATAAGATTCAGTGATACGTATTAAAAATTAAATTGTGTGTGTATGTGTATATTATAAACATAAAAATTAATAAATACTGTAATATATTTAATGGGTTTTCTAAATGAAAGACAAGGGCGGCAAAGAATATTTTTGCACAGAACGCCATAATTACTAGGGCCGCCCCTGATTATCATTATGGGTTTTACGTAGCAAAACTTATCTTTTACAGTTCAATAAACCTGTGTTGAGTTTTGACGTTTTTTAACATACATAACAATGCAGAGAAACTTTTGTAATGAACAATTAATTTAAGTAATAGGTTCAGAATATATAAAGAGTCCAGAGGTTTGTTCTCAAATGCACATACTTTACACAAACAATATCTATATATATCGATATTCGTTATATCGATTTTCGATATATCGCAGTATCGATATCAAAAATATGTCATATATCATTAATCCCTAGTTAATAACGTGAAAGATATGGCGCGTGGATTTGGACTCTGATTGAGTTTGATTAAAATAATATATGAAGTTTGTAGATCAGACAGACAGGCTTGTGTATTGCGAAATCTGTAGGAACTTTTTTTTAATTCCTTAAAAACGCTGGAAAATTTCAGAACAGCATTTGCAAAGTGCATGAAAGCAATTGCGTTGCGTAAAAATTGTTCCACAAATTATCATTGCTACCCCGAAAGTGCAATACGTGGAGCAGTTTTGTTCTACAATTATGTAGCAACACAGAATAGAATAATGCATAATGCCAAGCAATAGTGCTAAGCAACAAATAATTTAAAATGGTTCAACATTTCTCAAAACTGGTTAAAACTTCTAGAACTTCCTTAGAAATCTCAGAACTTCCTGGAATTAACCAAGAATTCTTCCAATTATTAATAGTAATTTCTAAGATAACTCAGGACTACTGTGATCTTTCTCAAACTTTTCGGAACTTTATCGAACTTCCAGGAACTTCCAATAACTTCCGCAGATCGGGACTTCCTAAAACTTCCCGGTACTTCCTCGGACTTCCTGGACTTGCTTAGACTTACCACTTCCTTAGACTCCCCAGACTCCTTCAGACTTTCCGGGACTTTCTCGGACTTACCGGATTTCCTCAGATTTTCCGAGACTTCCTATCTATTGTACACCAAACTTCCTTCGCGAATCACCCCTCGCATATTGTTCTATATAGTAGATTCTTGCTGCTGGTATTATATGGCATTATTACACTACTTTGCTAAGTAAGCATTGGTTTAAAACAAAGGTCGGCAATCTGCGACCCGCGGGCCGCATGCGGCCCTTTGCAACTTTTTTGCGCGGCCCGCCAGAACACCAATATAATTTTAGGAAAAATCAACAAACTTAGAGAGTGAGAGCGCCGAAGTGTGGCCGGTGACAAAGATGCGCGCTAACAAAGCATAGTGGGAAACCTATTTTCTTGCGTAAGGTTAATCCCCGCTCCACAGCGAATACGACGGCTCGCTTGGCAAGTGTAGCATTCTTTTATTTCGCCAGTTTGCTACTGTATGTTCATATGTGCATTTTGCACATAAACACGTTCATATTGACAACCGTATGACGTTTCACTACAATAGGTAATGAGAAATACATGTTATTTTTAATTTATTGGTAAAATAATCCATATTTTATCGTAGGAAAAATAAATAAAATACCAAAGAAGAGAAAAATTAATAAGGAAAACCGCGAATTTAATGAAAAATGGACTTTTGATTATTTCTTTATTAATAATTACAATAAAGCCCTATGCTTAATTTGCAAAAAATTTAATTTGCGTCGCCACTACGATACGAAACACAAAAATGAATATGATAAACTTGAATCTCAATTCAGACAAAATAAAGTTAATTCTTTACAAAAATGATTAGAAGCACAACAGAACGTTTTTAAAAAAATCTAAGGAACAAAGTTCAGCATTGGTCAAAACGTCCATACATATTTCGAAATTAATTGCTGAACATAACAAACTATTTACGGATGGAGAGTTCATTAAAAAATGTATTTTGGTTGCTGTTATCGAAATTTTTCCCGAAAAATTAAAAAAATTGAAGTTATTAGTTTGTCCGCACGTACGAATTGAAAATATATCAGCTAATACGTTTAATAAATTAAAAGAAAATTCTTCACAATTTGAGTATTTTTCACTAGCACTTGATGAAAGCAACGATATTACTAGCACCGTGCAATTGTTGATTTTTATCCGTGAAATTGATAAACAATTTTGTGTAACAGAAGAACTTGTTGCATTAAAAAGCTTCCCTGGCAATACAAGAGGTGAAGATATATTTTTGCAACTATTAAATGTTTTCAATATGTACGATTTCAAGTGGGAAAAATTAAAAAATGTGACAACTGACTGTGCAAAGAACATGACGGGTCATAATACTGCTTTGGTAGGCATGATTAATAAAAAATTGAAAGAATTAAATATTACACAGTCTCCTCTACAACTTCATTGTATTATCCATCAACATGCACTTAACGCAAAAGGTGTAAATTAGAAAAATCTTATTAATATTGTAGTAAAGTCCATCATTTATATTCGCAAAAACAGTATGTACCATCGAACATTCAGGAATTTCTTAAATGAAATTGACGCAAAATATGAAGATATCATTTAATTTTTTGAAGTAAGATGGTTCAGCCGTGGAAAAGTTTTAAAAAGATTTTTCGAGTTGATATACGAGATTGAATTGTTTTTGACAGAATAAAAATAATATACCAGAATTATCGATTTTAAAAGGATATGCGAGTTAGCTTTTCTTGTGGACATTACAACTTACCTCAATAAATTAAATATAACACTTGAAGGCAAAGGAAAGTTAATTAATCAATGAGCTATTTACAGAAATCAAAAGTTTCCAGCTTAAAATAAAATTGTTTATTTCTCAACTTGAATAGAATAACTATTGTCATTTTTCTACTTTCCAATCATTTTTAACCAAAAACGACAGTGTCCTTCGAATATTTTGAGTCACTAAAAATACTGGATGAAAATTTTCGTCGTCGGTTTCAAGATTTTTATGCAAAAGAAATGGACTTATCAATATTTGACAATCCTTAAAATTTGATATTGAAAAATCAGACAATTTACAACTAGAGTTAATTGATTTGCAATGTAACAATTTATATAAAAACAATTTTGACGAAAATAATTTAATTGCATTTTATTCAAATCTACCAGAAAATAAATTTTCCAATTTAAGAAATTTTGCAAAATCAATGTTTTGTTTTTTTTCAAGCACCTATTTATGCGAACAAACATTTTCAAGAATGAATTTTATAAAATCACAATATAGAACGAGGTTGATGGATGAAAATTTAGAAAACTTGTTGAATATCTCAGTATCCCAAACAGAACCGGACTTAAATGAATTATCAAACAATATTCAAGAACAAAAAGCGCATTGAATTTTAATGAATGAATAAAATGAAAGATAAACTGTTTTCCTTAATATTTTATATTTACATATTTATACATATGTAATTGGAATTGTATTTTTTTAAGAATTGTAAAATTCTTGTTCTCTTACATTATTGTTATTATAGCATGTCAATAAAAAATACATTTTTTCTATATTTATTTTTCATAATATTTATACTCGTATATGATATAAAAGCACTATTTGAGTTACATTGGAATGTGCGGCCCGCATATAAAATTTTATTTTGAAAATGGCCCACCGTCCAAAAAAGGTTGCCGACCCCTGGTTTAAAATGTTAAGCTTCTATACAAAAATCTCAATTTTTCTTAATTCAACTGCTTTTAAACTGATCGCCTGCGTGAATAATAAATACAACATTAACAAATTATTTTATATATTTCGTAACTTATTGTTCGTTCTAGCTTAAATGATCAGTTTATAATTTGCACCTACACTTATTAAAATTAATAGTGAGCTTGATATGAGGGTAATGTAAATTAAATTTTAAAGACGCAAAATACTCTGTATACGTACTTAGAAAGTGTTTTAAGGCTTTAATTCTTAAAAGATATCGCAAAGGAAATTTTTATAGTCATTGAGCATTCTTACCAAACTTATTCCTTCGAGTACTTTTCAGTATTCAAAACCCCCCAGTATTTGAAGTATTGCAAATGATTTAAGTATTTTAACTACATTAAGTACTGAAGAGTATGCTTAAAATGATTAGAGTACCTAAAGTACATTAATAGCTTAAAGTAGTTGCGGTAGTTCAAGTACTTTTAAATTACTTAGAATACTATATATTAAATAATATTTTCAGGTACTTCATACTTCAAAAATTTTCAAAATGCAAATAATTCGGTACCTAATATTTGACGTATTTCAATCAACTACTTATTATCTGGTACTTTGAGTACTTTGATGTTATTTCATACTTTCTTTTAATTATTCTTCCTTCGGTTGGTATGAACACTAAGCTATTTCAAAGAACTTTTTAATTACTTTACCATATAGATTAGGGGTGGGCAATAGCCGGCTAGCGGGCCGGATCCGGCCCTTTTACTTACTTTATCCGGCTCGTTGAAAAACCCCGCAAGCAATTTTTTTTAATCTCTTTGCGATTTTGTTGAAATCAACAGTATTAGTGTGCGTAGTGTTCATATAAATAGTGAAATATGTAAATAATATAGTTAAAGCGGGGGTCGGCTGACTACATAGAATTGAACGTGCGCGGTGCACTTCTCTCACTCTTCGAGAGATGACTGGTTGCAGCACGCGTACTGTTTATTTTGATTTAGCACTGGTCGCATACTCGTCATTTCTTTCGAGACAATGTTTGTTATTTTGCAAATATAATAATAAATTGAAAAAGTGGACTTTTTGTAAGTAAAATTTTAAAACATTGGTTTTATTTTATTGTATTGTATTAATTAAATTATTTATTTGTAGGCCTTTGTAAAATGAGTCAATCTAAAAGAGGAAAAGTTGATTTGGAATGCAGAAATTTCAATGAAGCATGGATGGTAAAATACCTTTTTACAAAGATTGATAAGAAAGCAATTTGTTTAGTTTGTCAAGAAACAATTGCTGTTTTTAAGGAATACGATTTAAACAGGCATTTTAAATCTAAACATCCAAAATATGCATCACTTTCTTTAAATGAACTTAAAAATGCAGCAGAAAACTTGGCGAAAAACTTGAATAAACAACAGAATATTTTTACCAAACAAAGTAATATCGAGAAATCTACCACAAAAGCAAATTATGTTGTTGCACACAAAATTAGGTCTATTAAGCTGTCTGAGCCAAATTATCAGAACGCATCAAAATATATACAGAAACTATTTGCTAAATATTTGCTTTTTTGCTAATAAAACCAATTTCTTTGCTATATCTGTAAAAAAGTTACAAGTGGCTAGATAACTTAATATTAAGCTATCTAGCCAACTAAAAAACATACCTGCACAAAATAAAATTAAAAAATTAACAATATATAAATTATTTGCTATTTTTTTGCTACCATTAGCAAAAGAAAAAAAACAAATTTTCAAATAATAAAATAAATTTTAATATCTACAAGAGTAAAGTACATTAAAGAAATTAATTGCTGGCATGACTAGAGAATACCTACGTTTTATGAATTATTTACTCTTAAAATATGCAACCCCGAATTTTTTGCTGGCGAAATTAATATAAAATACGACAAAATATCATATACTCACTTCGAATTACAAGAATAAAGTACATTAAAGTCTGAGCAAATTATCAGAACGCATCAGAATATATATATAGGAATTATTTGCCAATTATTTGCTTTTTTTTGCTGATAAAACCAATTTTTTTGCTATATCTGTAAAAAAGTTACAAGTGGCTAGATAGCTTAATTAAAAAAAATACCTGCACAAAATAAAATAAAAAAATTAACAATATATAAATTATTTGCTATTTTTATGCTACCATTTGCAAAAGAAAAAAAAATCAGATTTTCAAATAATAAAATAAATATCAATATCTACAAGGGTAAAGTACATTAAAGAAATTAATTGCTGGCACGACTAAAGAATACCTACGTTTTATGAATTATTTACTCTTAAAATATGCAACTCCCGAATTTTTTGCTCGCGAAATTAATATAAAAAACGACAAAATATTATATACCCACTTCGAATTTACCAGAATAAAGTACATTAAAGTCTGAGCCAAATTATCAGAACACATCAAAATATATATAGGAATTATTTGCTTATTTGCTTTTTTTTGCTGATAAAACCAATTTTTTTGCTATATGTGTAAAAAAGTTACAAGTGGCTAGATAGCTTAATAAAAAAAAATACCTGCACAAAATAAAATAAAAAAATTAACAATATATAAATTATTTGCTATTTTTTTGTTATAATTTGCAAAAGAAAAAAAACAAATTTTCAAATAATAAAAAAAAAATCAATATCCACAAGAGTAAAGTACATTAAAGAAATTAATTGCTGGTATTCTTTAGTCATGCCAGCAATTAATTTCTTTAATGTACTTTACTCTTGTCGATATTGATATTTTTTTTTATTACTTGAAAATTTGATTTTTTTTCTTTTGCAAATGGTAGCAAAAAAATAGCAAATAATTTATATATTGTTAATTTTTTTAATTTTATTTTGTGTAGATATTTTTTAGTTGGCAAGATAGCTTAATATTAAGCTATCTAGTCACTTGTACCTTTTTTACACAGATATAGCAAAAAAATTGTTTTATCAGCAAAAAAAAAGCAAATATTAGCAAATAATTCCTATATATATTTTGATGTGTTCTGATAATTTGGCTCAGACAGCTTAATAGACCTCACAAAATTGCTAAGTTCTGTAAACCGTTTACTGAAGCAGAATTTGTTAAACAATGCATGGTGGAAGTGTCGGAGATATGTTGCTTCGAAAAGAAACATATTTTTGAAAATGTAAGCCTTTCGAGAAGAACAATAGTACAACGGATCGAAAAGATTTCAGGAAATTTACGTGACCAGCTACGAACAGAAATTGCTGATTTTACATATTGTTCTCTGGCTTTAGATGAGTCCTGCGATATTACTGACACAAGTCAATTATTAATATTTATTCGGGGCATTAACAAGAAATGTGAAATTAGCGAGAAACTTCTTAGCGTGCATCCAATCAAAGATACAACTAACAGTGAAGGCTTCTTTATCGCTGTTGAAGAGTGTTTAGTTAAAGCAAATTTAACTTGGAACAAAATAGTAAGCATCACTATGGATGGTTGTCCTAGTTTAACAGGGAAAAATGTGGGTTTACTAAAACGAATCGGCGACAAAGTAAAAGAGTTGTAGCCAGAATAAGATATATTATTTTTACACTGCATTATTAATCAAGAAGTGCTATGCGGAAAAGTCTTGAAATTGAATCACGTCGTTACTGTTGTGACAAAAGTTGTGAATTTTATCCGGGGACGTGCCTTAAATAATCGACAGTTTGTTGAATTTTTGAAAGAAATTGAAAGTGACTTTTCGAAATTCCTCATTACACTGAAGTGAGATGGCTTGGCATCGGTAAAGTTTTGGACAGGTTTCAATATTTGCTTGATCAAATAGTATCCTTTTTGTCGATAAAAGAAAAACTACATGATTTTCCTGAATTGCAAAATGAGGCATTGCTAAACGATTTCCCGTTTTCTGTAGATATCGTAAAATATTTGAATGGACTAAATATAAATCTACAAGGGAAAAACCAATTCGCTTTCAATATGCACTCAAACGTCAAAGCATTTATGATAAAACTCAATTTAGTTGCTGAAAACTTTAATAAGAAATTACTAAATCATTTTCCCTCATTACAAACACGACGAGAATCATTGAATAATTCTAATTTTCTTAAATATCGTGCAATAACACAAGACCTGCAGTCTGAATTCCAAAGAAAATTTCAAGATTTCAAAGCTTTGAAAAACCTTTGGCATTAATTAGTCAACCTTTCAATTTCGATGTGCAAGAAGCTCCTGTTGAAATTCAATTAGAACTAATTGACTTACAGACAAATAATTTACTAAAAGAAAATTTTCACTCAAACGAATTGAGTGCTTTTTACGGTGCTTTGAATACAGAACATTTCAAACATTTTTTGAACTATGTTCAAAAATACCTAGTTTTATTTGTTTCGACATATATTTGTGAAAGGACTTTTTCGTTAATGGTTTCCACAAAAAATAAATATCGATCACAAATTGCTGACGAAAATCTACACTCCGTATTAAGGATTGCTACAAGTGATTTGGATCAAAATTTTGAAGAATGAACATTCCAGATTTCACGTTTCGCATTAACTATTATAGTTAATATGAAACGTGAAATCTTGAATGTTAAACATCAAACGAATAAATGAACAAACATCAAACGTTAAAATAGAATACGAATACGAATAGAATAGAATAGAATAACGTTTGATGTTTGTCTTTTCTTTTTATAATTCTATTTTCTATTATATGTACAAAATATGTATCAATATAAATTAATTTGTATGGTTAAGATATAAATTAATAACAAAATAAAATCTTTCATTAACTGAATTGTTTAATGACCATTAATTTAATATAATGGATCATATTTCTTTAAAAGTTACGTGACATTTTATTGGGCACAAATTGTTCGCATGTACACCCAAGTAAGATAATTTATTATTACTATTATCTATTATTAACTGTCAAATTTCTTTGTCCAAATGCTTTAAAATGATACTTACAATATTTTTGTCAAAAAAATTTCTTGGGCAGGGAAAAAACTCCACCAAAAACATTCGCGTGTGCACAGCGTACAAGAAGCAAATATAAACCATTTCATGATCTATATCAGGGGTGGACAAATACTTTTAAGCGCGGACCAAAATGAAATTTTCAAAATATCTCCCGGGCCGGAGGACATTTTGAAAATTTCATTTTGGCCCGCGCTTAAAAGTATTTGTCCACCCCTGATATAGATCATGAAATGGTTTATATCTATTTCTTGTATTCAAATGATTAATTTCTTTCTAAATATCAATTTTTCTACTCAGCAATAATTGCAATTTAATTTAAATTTATTAATTTAACATCGCTTTTTAAAAAATACGTGTTTGGGTTTTAGGCAATCAATATGTTTCCGTAGCTCTTTGATTAAGTGTTTAACTTGAGTTAGACATTACTAATCTAATGTTCTTAAACTTGATTCTTCTCCTATCATACATAATTTTTTAGATATATCAACCCAAGGCAGGCACATTTGCATGCAAGTGCCCTGATGACACCACTAATGCTCTCTGAGGTTATATAAAAATGATACTGTGGGTGTTTATAAACTTCTACCTTACTCTAGCCGCATGCTTGAATTAAACAATACAAATTTGTATTAAAATAGGTGCCTATGTGTAGGTTTTCAAAAATCTGATACCGATTTGAATTATATTAGTGTTTTATTATAAACGCGATAGATTTTTCTCTGCAAAAAACCATATGTAATTTGCTTATTGACTTATAAATGTCGCTTAAATCAAATACTTCTTTTAACTTCTCATACTTTTTCTTTTTTCAGTGACACATTACATAAAAATAATTTTAACAATATATACTTACTTGTGTGGTTACATTATTGCACTCGAAGACAATGTCCAACCTTGGCGAAAAAATTGTTGATACCGGACAAGTAAAACCTCTGTAACTACATTTTTCGAAATTTATTCTAACTGGTACAGTTAAAGAGCTGCTGAAAAAAGAGACCAATATGAATAATATAAATTGCTTAGAATGCATCATCATTCCACAGCGTATAGTACGTTTTCAACTGTTTATTTAATACTGAGCTGAAATAGCTTTCTCTGCTTATCTTGTATTTATCATGGACATTGGGTTGTTTGTTAAACAGACAAATAATAAATGTTGGTTTAAACTTAAATAAAATAGGTTTTTCCCTGTTTTCATCCTAATTTACTGCAATCTGCAGGAAACACATGAGTCAAATTAAATAGTGTGATTAGAGAAGTACCTAAGATATCTCCTTCCTTTGTATTGAATATTGTAGAAGTAATTTGTACGTGCGCCTTTGCTTTCTAGGTATATTATGATTAGTAATGGAAAATTTGATTCGTTGCTTATTATCCACATGTACCAGAAAGCAATACTTATGCAAATAGCACCAACAATCATAAAGAAACAGTAAAACGTGATAAGATTGAAGCAGAATGTTAAATTATATTTAAACTTCGAACTAAAATTATTATTTACAGTGTATCAGTACAGTATCGTCATTTGAATTGCTTTATTATTTCATGGAACCATTTGACATTTACTAGCATTTGGGATTATAAACAGTACCGATTGTGGGAAATTCCGTTAGATAAAATCCTTCCCGTCATCATTCCGTTAGGCGACATCAAATCCTTGCATTTTGTTATAATCGCTCCAAGTGTTAGATTGTTTTAGTTGTTAGTTCCGTTCGGAGATAAACCATTTTAAATATTAATTTCAGGTTGCGAAAGAAACTAACATTACATCAGTATGGAAAGGTCAAGAAACTTATTGCAAATATCTATTTTAGCCGTATTTATTAGTGGATGTCTTGCTGTACCTGTGAGAATTATGTTTGAAAAATGTGAATACAAGGGATTTACTTGCCAAAATTCAAAAAACATTACTGGAAAAATTGATATAACTTTCCAGTGTAATACAACGATTACAACACAAGTAAGTCAAAATTTTATTTAATAATAGAGTCAGTAGTCACTTAAAATTTTGTTATTTAGTGGTAGAACATAGTTTCAAAACCTATATTTTCATACAAGAAAAATGTTTATAAAGCAAACCACATCTGGGTTTATGTTTTGTTTGTAAAGTTTGTGCATTTATTAATGTTTTTATATCCCGTTTCAAATCTTAAACGATACATTATCTAATTTTCTTGTGGTTCAAAATTTCCTTTACAGGTTTGTACAGTTCCTTAGTAATTAGCTATCATGTGCCAAGTTTTTCGACTTGGTCACTATTGGTCGTTCTTGTCCATTAGTTGTGCCAAAATGGGCCGTAATTTACATTAACTGCTCTTAATTGCAAAGCACTGAAAAATAAAATCTAATTTAAGGACGAAGTTTACCTACGTTTGCGGATATATTTTACATTTTTATGGTTTTATCTTGTGTGTTATTAACCCAAGATACGTAACCGCAGTAAATGCAAATTATACTTGCTGCATTAAAAATGTCCTCTACTGTATCATAAAAATAAACTATCTATTCAAACTTGAAATCGAAATAGTTTTAAACAGCATAAGTTAAGGGTAATCAACCAACTGCGGTTTTTTTCGTCACAATTTTACTAACTATTCCTGTATGCTTCAAAATACGATATCACATCCCACCATACTTTTTAATTTCACTAATCTTTGTAGTATCATTTCGAAGACTCTTTCCTAACTAACTTCAGGGCTCCCGCCCACGTCTCCCACTCCATAGGTTGGTGCGCTCTGACGGCTGAGTTGGGGTACACAAAAACCATCAATTAAAATAAATTAGCCTTAATCTCCAAAAGTCACCATACATTGTGCCCTTTCGTTTCGTTTATTTCTATATTACTAGCATTTGTTTCAGTCACAGTTTCAACATCATCAGCTGTATCGAAATTTTTTCAGATGCACGTATTGTTGGGTACTGTTGACTTTTAACCATTCTCAAAATTTTCTTTGAATTGTGGTGACGATTGTGACACCGATAGAGATGCTAATATCGCATCGGTATCGACTACAGTCTTGTGTTGTAGTTACTTGATGCATTTATAGTATACTTAAACCTTTCGTCTTAAATGTGCAAAAACCTGTTCAAACTATTAGTAATTTTCTCTTTCTTGCTGCTTAAAATTTATATTGTCAAAATTCTGCACCAGAAAGTTCTTTCTTTTTTGGAACCATGATATGAAACAAAAATCAGAAATTAATTAACTATGCCACAAGTATTCTTCCACGCACAAAGCAGCGTAGACAACACGCAAAACCTCTAAGTCAACTCTTAAACAGGCAATCGCACGAATAAGACGTCGGGTTCTGATAACCTAACTTCAACGCCAAATGTGCAATCAATTTTCACCATCATCATTTTGTTTTCGATCTTGCTTAAAGTCGGTTTGGGGTAGCTCTAACTTCTATTCTATTCTGTACTAATCTAAAAAGTCCTACATACCCTTCTCAATCTAAATTTCTAATAATTTGACTAATATAGCTTCGTCTAGGTCTTCCTATATTCTTCTATCTTTTTTTTTATCTACTTGGCTCTACACAGATATTAGCAACCTGATGGTTGTTAAAGAACTCCAACATGTTTACATGATTCCCATTTATGAGGAAATGAAATATTACCTGGTTATCCCCTCCAAAAAGGAAAAGTGTTAAATTGTATGTTATGGTAAGGCTTAAGCAGCGAATCGCTCCCAGCATGCCAGACCTTACATGTGATTTTCCAATGCTTCACATGAAGGTACTACATTGGTCATGAAGCGAGTTTTTTTTTACCTGAAAACTTTTGAATTTTGCCGAACCCTTGCTGACCCAAGCAAGGTAGGGATCTTTAACGAGCGTGAGAACACTCACACACGGGACCTCCATTTTACCTCTCATCCGAACGAGGACGTATTTTTGTGAAAAATGCTTCCCTAACATTTTTCAAGCGGACCGTGTCGGAATTCGAACCCGAGACCTTGAGCGTAGTAGTCACACGCATACCAACTACGCCATGGAGCCGCCCAATATGCCAGACCGCTAACTAATTGTGAGTTATGTCATGGTGACATTTAGTTAACTGATTTTTATTAATTTTTATTTTTAGTGTTGTTTTCGAATTTACTTAAGGTTGGTTTGAGGCAGCTCTAAATTCTTTTCTATTTTGAGTTAGTCTAAAAAGGTCTACATACCCTTCACAACCTAAATTTCTAATAATTTGACCAATATAGCTTTGTCTAGGTCTTTCTACTCTATTTTTATTTAGTAGTTTATAATCTAAGCTTATAAATCCACAGTATATATATATATATATATATATATATATATATATATATATAGTTATTGTATTTTTCTCGAACGAAAGTAGGTATAAACTTTTAATTGTGATGTTATTTCTGGGATGCACTCGTTCGTAAAGCAAAAACTAATCAGTCAATTGTAATTTATTTTCTAACGTTTCGGCATTAAATTTATGCCTTAATCATAGAATAATTACTATGACTTAAAATTGCTATTAATTGGAACACTTATTCATGACACAATTTTGAGTGATTGCAAATATTTTGACAACAGGAATGTTGTTTGCAGGCCGCTTCTGGCTATTAGTAGAAGAACTCTATGTAAGGTGAGCTGCTAGCGCTGCCTTTACTTTGTCTCCAATTTCCAAATCCAAATTAATTCTACGTCTTTTACAATTATTTACTTTAATCCACGTTACTTAACGTCTCGACACGAGCTTGTTAAAAAAATTTATAGGTGATACCTCAATTAAAATTGTAATCTTGGTACACAAACCGCGTTCAAATTATGAGCACTTCACCATGCAATATAATTAAAAATAATTTTATTCTACTTACAACTCGTGATAACTTGAATACGTCGTCGGACGCGATCGAAATATTAAGGGCCTTTATTAGGTTTTCGAAAATTTTTTATAGAACTTAGGCCGCCACTTTCTGGCCGCCTTTCGTCCGAAATCCCCATCTACAACAATACATTCTTAAAATTTTGCTCAACCGTTTTCTAAGTCCGCGAATTTCAGCGCGCCATTACGATATTTTCTGAAAATTCATATACACTATGCTCGTATTTGTGTCGAGCCAACTAACAATATCGACCCAATCGTATATTCACTGACGTCCTACAAGTCCCGCCTATCTCACGGTGTCCTTTGCTTATGCATTTTCTACGTCTCTTTCTAACCTGGCGTGAGTGGTAGAAAATCAATATTCCGGACCATCTGCTATCTACCCCACGTGGACTGTTACGTGCTTTAAATCACCCCTCGTTAGTGTTTACTGCAAAAACATCCGACCTTTTTATCCGATATTCGTTGAACTTGTTTGCTTTATCTACAAAAATAATAGGAACTTGACATTTAAAATTCTGCAGGTGTTTAATTTTAACAAGCGTTTTAAGTAACACTTCTACGAGTTGGATTTTCCACGTATTTCAACCCCACCGATATATTTGTTTGTTAGCAACGCGTGTCACCTTGGTATTATTGATTTTTACACGCTTTTATGCATATTATACGTAAATAACCGTTCAATTAAATTCAATTAAATTAATAAATTAATGGCATTGGCTTCTAACATTTTATTCCTTTTGCAAACCTACTAAATTTTATTCATTATTTTAAATAAAATTTTGTTAATACCTGTTACTTAAAAATGAACTAACTGGAATAAATTTTGCCAGTAAATTCTGGTTGTTTCTTTGTACAGGGTGTTTTGAAATTGCTTCGTAAATATTTACTTTTAACCTTTTAAAACCACTATAATATATATATATATATATATATATATATGTTGCAGTGGAAGTCTCTAAAGATATCGGGATCGCCTTCGAGTCCCACGCTTGGAAGCTATAAAAGTTGCAGTCATTAAATCTCCACACTCGATTCTAGCCCCACGAATTGGGCTGTCATAAAAATTGCTGTGGTTTACTCTTTAAACCAATTGAGCCCCAGCATTGGGCTGCATAAAATTTTTCTGAAAAAAATTTAAAAAAATCTTCCAATACCTCTGGAACGCTTCCTTATTTCTGAACACCCCGGCTAGCTCTAAAATCTGCTTCTTCCTAGATGCTTACCATCCTAAGTTCACTCTTTCTCACATATACAGTTAAATAAAATTACCACTCAAATAATGTAACGAGACATACAACCTTTTATTTATACAGATTAAAAGTTTTCATTAACAAGAAAATATTTACACATTCGTATATACAGCTTCATAAAATATTACAATCTCCATCCTTACGTTCTTTTAAAATTTCATGATTTTTATTTATTTCAACAGTTTTATTTTATACGAGTAGATGGGCCTGTCGTGATACCCTAAATTGACTTTTATTCTGGTCTATGGTGAGCTCAGTATAAACCCAGTTACTTTAAATGCCTAAATACTCGCATCTTTGTTTAAAACAAATTTAAAGACCCGTTTACTCCTTACATCATTTATTTATATTTTTAAGTAATAAATACCAATTGTCCTCTACATATACCCCTTCAAATGAGTTTTATGGTCATAAAATACACCCCCAATATGTCAAATCACTCAAGCACAAAATAACAGCACAAATTGTTCAAGCAAAAGCAAAAGAAATTAATTTCGTTACCTGGAGTAAGTTTTTTTCATCGTCATCTCTAAAGATGTTGTTCAAAACCTCGTCGTGCTTCCATACCCTTTGCTGTTATACGTAGATCAAACCCATTTCCACTCGCTATCCAAATCTTTGCAGCCGTTCTCAGAGTTTCTACCCCGATAATTGTCTAGATCAAGCTAATTACCTTCAGTAATTACTAAACCTCACGCATTCGCGTTACAAACACTTCTCATCTCGTTTGCACTAGTAATATCCTACTATTAGTTTGTTGAGTGTAGTAAGAGCACCGTTTACTAACTAGCACCCACATGTGCAATTCACACATTTGATAAACTATCTACGTACTGTATTAACACCGCTTTATACACTTTTAAATTAGGATGTTGCATTACAAGCTAAGCAAAGTCAAACAGATAAGCGAAGTAAGCATAAGAGTAAGCGAACTTTACCGCGTCTCCAAGTGTATTTATATTCTTCAATACACCCTTCTTTGTACCATATTTCAGTCAAAAAGCTCATTTCATCATAACTGATTTCAAAAATTTCGCGTTTAACAAATTTGTAAAACCGAGAATTCTCATTCTACCCTGCTTTTAGCCAGAAACCTGTTCAACAACATACAATGGTCGCAAGCTTCTTGAAAATTTCTAGCATTTAACCAATCAGACACTTTTCCCCCATTCTTATGTTCAGCCTTTAGCTATCTTCTCTCGTTTAACCCATATTTGCTGTCTTTTTTACAATCCCACTCAAGCAACAGAAAATCGTTATTGTGGTTCACCTTCAAACCTGCCGCGTACTTTAAACGAGTGTTTTAGCCAACCTTTATTATACGTGTTCTCTGTCTGCATTACACTACGGATATTTCGTTTCACTTTGCCTTCAAACCATCTGTTGTTTTAGTAACTTTTGCATCGACCATTAAATGCAGAATTCTGTTCCAACGTTTATTTAAGGTTCCTTGAATTTGTTATTTTAACTGTCAGGTCTTTCTATGAAGCAACTGTCCGTTTGAAATCGTATTTCCAAGTTTTGAATTTCTTAGGATTTGTATTTAACGAACGTTTAGTTTAGTTAAATGGGAAATATGCGTTTACATTACTGATTTTATATACCCAAAAGCTCTGTTTACTATCCGATGCACTTCATTTAAAATATTAAAACTAATTATGCGTATCCCTGAGTTTCATGTACTCCAAAGCTTCTACACGTTATGTAAATTTAACATTCCGATTTAGAAATACAAAAATATGCTATTATCCGTCCGTTTTCAATGTCAAACTAATTAATTTGGAGCGTAAATAAATTATCCCTATTTCCTATATACCTAGTCGTTACAAATTTATCTTCATGACCTATTTATCCCTCTTAATCTATAATTTCCACGACAATATATATATATATATATATATATATATATATATATATAATTAGATGAAATAATAACTTAGACTTTTACGCATAGCCCAAATGATCATTTCAACTCGAGCTAGTAATTGAAAGATAGAAAATATAAGGTCCCAGAGAGGATTTGAACCTGTACTTTAGGCTTTCCGGGTTCATTCGTTTTTCAATTACGCACTGGGACAGATGACAACAATTAGAAAATTTAGAAATCCAAATCATGTACACAACCATACATCAACCTTACTGTCAATTACGTTTGGCATATTTGTTAATCATATCTGACAGTGTCAACTTTTTGACTTGTATCAGTTATAGACAGAAAGCGACGCTAAAAAATTACGGTTATAAGCCAAGTATTAAATATATAAGTATTAGGTAGTTAATTACATAAGGTAAGTTGATAATTACTAACGTATTATAGTTAACTAGATGAAATAATGTTAGACTTTTATGCAAAGCCCAAATGATCGGTTCAAATCGTGCTAGTAATTGAAAGATGGAAAATATAAGGGCTTGGACAGAACTCGAACCAGTATCTTAGGCTTTCCGGGCCCATGCGTTTTGAAATGATCAATTAGGCTTTGCATAAAAGTCTAAGTTATTATTTTATCTAATTAACTATAATAGGTTAGTATTTATCAACTTACCGTAAATCAACTACCGTAAATGGCGCAAAATAGCATCCAGAAATTACCAGTAGTCTTCGCGATTTTCTAGATGCATTGCTTTTGCATGTTGTTATCTATTGGTTCTATAAATGCACTTTTGTGGCTATCAATGAATCTATTTGATGACTTAGTACCTTTTCGGTTCTAGGCTCGCTGGTATCTGTGCTACAATCGGTAACTTAAAGCGTCCATTTTACAACAATGTGGTGATATTATCTATGCAAATAATGTCAAATCATTGCTGTTCTACTTGGTAGGGTTATAATAACGCAATATTTATTCTAACAATGATCTTCAAAAAAAGAATGTTTATACTCTTTTTGTGTTTGCAAATCACAGTTGGAATTCAGCTGTACATGATGCAGCTGAAGCTCGTTTAGAAATTACACACCTTTTCGCTATTATGTAAGTGTTGTTCTTTTTCGACACCAACCATACGTTTGAAATTTTTAAAAAACGTTAAAGCAGATTTATGATACTAGGTGAGGAAAGTAGGTTATAATGCTATGAAGTTCTTTAGCATAATTTAGAAAAAATATACGACGCTTTGTTTATTCTGTATTTAGATGTTGGATAAAATTCTAATAGAAGTATAAAAAAAAGTTCATTATTTAATTTTAAAAAAAAACATTAAAGTTTATCTGTTGAGTTGCTAACCAGTACAATTAATTAGTAAGATTATGCAAGACTCATAAACAGAATTATCAAAAATGATATTAATGTTACCATAAACCTAGGAATATTTAACTAAATGTAGATCAGAAGTCGAACTTTAAGCAAGTAAAAATGTTGCTAAGGAAATTAATTGTAATCCCATACAGTAAATATTATGAAAGTTAAAATAAGAACTTAAGTGATCACTAGGGACTCTTAAAATTAACTTTTATTACACAAGATTGGATACGGTATTTTAGACCTGGGTTAAAAGTTTGCGTAATTTCAAAGCCATAATCGACCAATTGTTTTTTTTTGAATATTTGTCGAATTGTAAGTTCTTAGAAAACAATGTTGTACGTTTAGTTAAATTTGCTGATATTTTAGTCCAAGGTTAGTGTGAAGAAATTGAAAATAACAAATCTTATAATATTCTATTCCAGACTTCAAAATTGGTGATGTAAATAACTAATTATTTTGTAATGACCTGCCTTAGCCCTTCCAAAATTTACTTGTCGCTATAACAATTCTTATAATTTTATCCGTTATTGTTGTTAGTGGTGAGAGAAGTTCCTCAAAATTAGAAATATCGTTTAAAGTCAACAATAGGTCAAGAAAGACTTCTGAATTTATCGATCATAAGTACAAACACTGAAAATTGGTTGCAATTGATGAGGCAAATAATACATTTGAATTTGTTCTTAATAAAGCAAAATATTTCAGTTTATGTAAGAAAACATATATAAAAAAAATATTTTCCTTTTTGGAAAATATTTAAATATACCTATTAGGTCATTAGTCGTAAGTGGTAAGGTTTTTTGTTTAATATTAGGATTCGCGTTTCTGCGTTGTATGCAAGCGAGGGATTCACCGCTTTGCCAATGTGGTACATAGGAAAGTCAAATGTTCGTTAAATTAAATTTGTAAATTTTTCAATTATCTTCATTGGCCTCGGTGGCGTAATTGATAAACGCATGGTACTAGAAACACTAAGATACGGGTCCAAGTCCTGTCCAAGACCTTATATTTTCCATCTTTCAATTACTAGCTCGATTCGTAATGATCATTTAGGCTTTACATGAAAGTCTAGGTTATTATTTCATCTTATTAACTGTATAATACATTAATATGTATCAATTTACCTTACGTAATTAACTACCGAAAATGTTTATATATTTAATACTTGGCTTATAGCCTCCTGTTCGGACACACATTCCTGCTCAATGAATCGTTTCATAAAGCCTTTTAATTTTTGAAACTTATTACTTCCATTCTTTTCACACTTTTATGCACATCTATTCGTTTTTCGCGACTTATCTGTGCTTTCCGGATCGCTCATTCGTCCTTTCTTCATCTTCTTTAGCAAACGTAGTCACTCATTCTTTCTATTGGTTTGGTTTTCAGTCCGCACGCATTCATTATTCGTTCATTGCTCGCAATGTCCCTTCTAGTCTTAACACATTTCATATCTAGTACATTTCTTTGGCATTTATGCCGTTTAAACACACATACACACACACGCGCGCGCGCTCGCGCGCGCACACACACACACACACACACATACACATACACATACGAGCTTCAAACGCACGCAATCATGTCGAGACTAGTATATCCTTTAGACTTCCTTTTCCTTTTTGGAGCTTTATTCCTAGTAACAGGTCACATGCTTCAGCATATTTTAGGTTAAGTATTCTCCCTCCTTTTAACCTGTTTATCCGTTTTCAGCCTTACCAAATATCCTTTCTAGATACACAAAATCATTTACTTCCTCACGGTTTCGGCACTTATAATACGTTACGAATCAATTAGGGTGATGGCAAACAAATTTAAATTTAGAACAAAGATGCGCCGTCCATTGGCTCATGTTTACAATAGATTTAGATTGTTTAAATGACAAATTCAATGAAATTGACGTGGATTGTACTTTGTATTATTTAGCAATAAAATAATTATCATAGCTACAATATTTAGAAAGCTACCTAAGTAGCAATGCATACAAAATACCAAAAGTAGCAAAAAAGATTTGTAATCAGCCAAATTAAAACTGACACTTTTTGCACATTATTGTTTTTCTGTCAGTACATAGTTCAGCCAACTATAAATACAAAGGTGGTTGTTTGTTGCTACCATATACTTTCCAGCCTTACAAATTTACAAAAATAAGTAGAAGAAAAATATTCAAATTAACAATAACACAACAAATATGGTCTACAAGAAAACAAATAGATAAGTATGTCAATTGGTCGAACATTAATCCATAGAACCTTAACTAAACTTCAAACATAATAGCTACAAAACATTTTTATATCAAATTCAATCAGAATCCTCTTCACTGGGAAGATACTGACGTTGCTAGAACATCGTTTTTAAGTTTTGAGTGCACAACTCCAACCTTATTGTCCTTACCTTGAATCACCTTAATAATACGTGCTAATTGCCACACAAATGGAGGCAGTTTATCATTTTTCACTAAAACTAGCATTCCTTCTTGTACATTAAGTTCATCCTCTTTCCATTTTGATCTAATTTGTAACTGACCTAAGTAGTCCATAGACCAGGTGTTAACGTGGCGGTTAACTTCGATAACTACAGATGGTGAGATCAGTGGGCATGTATACTTAACAATAAGAATAGCGGAAACCTTCAAGTACTTACTTAAGTTATTAGATTTAGCGGTGTTTGAAAAATTAGTAGTAAAAAACTTTGAATTTTTGACAGGAACTCGTAATACCATTGCGACGCACAGCACACTTTTAACTAAGTTTTCGCTGTACATCAGTAACACAGAGTAGCTTGAAAGCTGAATCGCGACAAATCTAATGACCTTTAATGTCCACAGGACAGATGCGAATTTACCTGCAAGCTTCATCTTATGTTATAACTAACAGTAAATTAACATAAATACAAACGGAACACCAGGCCTTCCAAAAACTATATTGCAAGTGCTTACATAAATTTCAAAATTTAAGCTTATTTAAAGGCTTATCTATAACATTCCCTTCAGGCAAATATGTTAAAGAAGTTCAAGGTAAAAGATGACCTGGTGTTAGGCACGCCAAGTCTGAAAAATTGTTCGTAAGAGCACATAATGGTCTTGAATTTACCATAGGCTCTATTTGAATTAAAAATGTGTTGAATTCTTCATAGATCAATTGAATTAAACCAATTACTCGTTTAAAATGGTACTTAGATTCTTTTATATTGCTTACCCACAAGCCCCTAAAGTTAAAACTATATGTAGGAATAAATGATCACAGAATACGACGATCTCATATGAAATTCTGAAACATTTTATTACTTCCCTTCCCAAAACTACCATATAATTTCCTTAATTCTTTATCTACACATTTAAAAGGGTTCCCATTATCACTTTAAATGACTCGTGACGCTCCTCTCATACCAACAAATCTTTTTAAAGCACCAATACATGTTTCTGTTTTTAAATCACATACCACTTCCAAGTGTACTGCCTTTGTTACAAAACAAATAGAAATTGCAACATATGCTTTTGTAACATTTACTTTCTGGATTCTGGATGACTTATAAAGATATGCCCAGCAAAATCAATCCCTACCTTTTCAAAAGGCCTCGCTATGTTAAGCCTATCATATGGTAAACTACCCATGAGCTGTTTTGAAGATTCTGCGTTCAGTCTCCAACAGATTACATATTTAAAAATAATCCTTCTTACATCCCTAGTTGTATCTAGGATCCAATATTGTTGCCGCAAAATTGACAACATTAAATTTGCTCCAGCGTGCAATAAACGTATATGTTCATTTTCTATAATGATTTTTGTTATGAAAGCTTTTTTGTGCAAAATTATACGAAATTTTTGTTAGTATGGAAGTGCACTATGGTGCAAACCCCCCCACATAATAATCATTGCAAATCTAAAACGCTGTTTACCCATCTCTCCTCCAAAATGTCGTTCGAAAAGTGTTCTTTTTGGACTTGTCTTAAAATTCTTACACGGACTTCCTCTAATTCATTTAATGTTAAACTACCCAACCTTTTAATGGTTTTATGTTTACAATTATAAATAAACCGTATGCAATAACCTAAAACTCGTGCCATGGTTGTATAGTTTGAAAACTTTCTGAACACTACTAGTTGTTCAGTATCCTGAACTGAAACACCTGCCTTACATGTGATTTTCCAATGCTCCACCCGTAGGTACTACATTGTCCAGGGCGCGAGTTTTTTTTAACCGAAAATTTTGAATTTTGTCGAACCCTTGCTGTTACAAGCAAGGTAGGAATCTTTAACGTACGTGACAACACTCACACACGGGACCTCCATTTTATCTTTCGTCTGAACGAGGGCGTATTTTTCTGAAAAATGCTCGCCTAACATTTTTCAAGCGGACCGTGTCGGGATTCGAACCCGGAACCTTGGGTGTAGTAGTCACACGTATACCAACTACGCCACAGAGCCGCATACCAAAACACCTACCACACATTGTACTTTTGGCAGATTCTCGATAACTTCATTTAGAATTTTTGTCCATAATCTTGACTGTTCTTAAAAGCCGAGGACTCTCTCACCATAATTTATGGATTTGTATACATTGTGGTAAGATACCCCTGGACACAAGATCTGCAGGGTTTTCGCTAGAATTTACATACTTTTAGGAAAGCCTTGATGTTGGCTCTATTAGCTACATACGTATTAAGCTTCCAATAATCGATTTTTAACCAGGCTAACACTATTGGTGAGTCACAAAACAATAAAACTTTTTGTACTTGAACGTTAAACACATTTAAAATTCTGCATACCAATTTTGTCAAAATTAACGCAACATTTAATTCCAAGCGTGGTGCGCTTGATCCATTCTTTAAAGAATTAATTTTTGAGTTAGAGGTAATTAGCTTCACTTCTACATTATTATTAGTATTAACCACTCTTAAGTCAACACAAGCTCCTTGACTTATTTGCGAAGCATCGCAAAACCCAAGGAGATTAATTGAAACTGGCATCCCGCAAATTTAAATGTCGACATATTTCATTTGCAGGCATCTTTATTATCATCATTAGGTTTTTTATCTTGGAACTAGTTAGATACGTACCTTCATTGTTTCCTATTCCGAGCTAACCTACTGATTGCCCTGAAATTTACAGATTTTGCATCTTCCACTATCTGCGTGCATTAGTCTGATCTAGGCCTATCTCTACCCCCTTCTTTCCTATCTCTGCTTGTATTATATCCCGCACTATTCAAATATGCCTTAGAACATATCCTGCCTTTCTATTTCTCCTATTTTTTGCGTTTCCCATATGTTTTTGAACAATTTTTACCTTGTATCTATGTTTGCTGTCTTCCAATATAGCCGCTGCTCTTTCCTGTTAGATGCAGTTTGGTTCCCCTTCTATTGTTTTACAACTATATACCCTATTTCCCCGATATTCAGTGGTATGTGAAGGGGTTAAGCAGCCTGCAATTACTAAGATCCCCCAAACCTCGAACATTTACCAAATTAATAGTTTTCCAATATATTTTTTCGAACAATCATCATTAGTTGAAAATATTTCAAAACCAACTAGTTTATAATAATCATCAAATTTAAGTGCAATTATTTGGTTTTTCGTTTTGAAACTGGTTGGACACGTACCTCCACTTATTTCTATTCTGCGCTAGCCTACACAGTTCCCTCAAATTTCCACGGGTTAGATACATCTGGGTTCCCCTTCTGTTGTTTTCTAATTATATGTCCTATTTTACCGAGATTCAGTAATATGTGGTAGCCAAGATCCCCCAATACTTAGATATTTGCCGAATTAATAGTTTTCCAGTAAATAGTTTAGCACAATTAACATTAGTTGAGCATATTGCAAAACCAATACTTGCAGTTGCTTATACTAATCATCAGGTTTAAGTACAGCTGATTTTTTCATCATTAGGCTTTACAACTTGAAACTAGTTGGATGCGTACCTCCATTGATTTCTATTCTAAGTTACCCTTAATATTTTTTTGAAATTCCCACATCCTACATATTTCACTATCTGTGCGCCATAGTCTATCCTAGGTCTACTTCTACTTCTCTTTTTCCTATTTCTGCTTCTAATATATTCCGCACTATTTCTTCGGGCTTTAGTATGTGGCGTACCATCCTATATCTCCTATTTTTTACGATTTTCCATATATTTCTTTTTTCCCTACCATTTCTCGTATCTCTTTGTTCTTTATTAATCCGCGAGAAAATGTTTTCCATTCATTCTTATCTCAACAGGCAATTCTGTGTCCCAGTTACCCACGGCTATCCATATTTTTTGCATTATAATCTTGGCCACCGTAATAACTGTCGCCAAAAGCCCAATTTGATCATACAATCTGGCAACAAAACTTAATACCATACGCTTACTGCATAATTCTAGGGAGCGTGGAGCCTTTTTATTCCACAGCTCATTATAAAGTGATCTCAAAGTATTTACTTAATCAAAACATTGCTGTTGCGGAATATTCTTTATAATATCTGCATCGTTCGAAGACCATCTATGCAATTCAAACTTTGCTGAGCCCAATAATTTTATAAGCTCCATTTGTTCTTCCACTAAATTTTCTAGTTGATTTGAGCCAAAAGGACAGTCATCTACATACGTATTATGACGCAAAATAAAGGATGCTAGTGGGAATTTTTCATCTCCTTCGACAGCTATTTGAAACAAACAATGTGTTGCTAAATGTGGACCCGATTTAAGGCCAAACGGTAGCGTTTAAATTGAATAACCTGAAGTGGCTCTGTGGTATTCTTGTGGTGTTCTCTTGGAGCTTCTCGTCGGATCATGGCATTGACGATGATAAAACAAAGTCGAAGACCATTACAAGATTTATTTATTTAATACATTTAGGTACAATACAACCTTTACCTCCTATGGTTTTACTTCGACTCCTTATTGCACACTCGCTCTTAACAGCTAATACTAATTATGCGATTATGCTTACTTTATAATTTCAATGTGTTGCACATATACTTCCTATTGATCGTTTTACTGTAAAATTCCGCACTTTATACTTGCTATACTAAGTCACTCACCTTTTAAACGAATAAAACTTGATTCACTAATAACTATAAATTATTAGGATATTCGCCTATTACACTTCCAGGGGGTGCACTAACAAATTTTTGTTTTTCCACAAAAAATTTTTCTAAATTGGTAGCACATGTTTCATACTGCTCTATATAATTTCGATACAATGTGTTATATAATTTTGTTCTATTCTTATGGATTTCTACTAGCTTATTGTTATCTTAATTATAACATTAGAGTCCTTATCTAAAATTACCTCATATGCCCCTACGAATATTGGATCTTTTTTATTAAGAGATGTACTTTTAACTAACAACTTATCTCCTAATTTATAACTGACATGCTTGGTTTTGATGTTAAACTTATGCTTTCGTTTACTTTTGGATTGTATTAAATTATATCTCGCTTCATTTGCAGCGACTTGTAACCTATATTTAAGTTCTGCAGGATAGTTATCAAAATTGTATAATGGGTCTACAGAGTTTACCATGTTTGACGGTATTTGATTTATTTTTCCAAACACGAGTTCATGCGGGGTATATTTATTTTCTGTATGCACCGAATTATTGTATGCAAAACATCAATAAGGAATCCAACTGCTCTAATTATTCGAATTTTGGATCCTTAGATATGCTGCTAATTTTTTATGTGAGTTCTCGAGTGCATCGATAGTTTCATGATGGTAAGCTGTAGAATTTAACTGTTTTATATTTAATAAGTTGCATGTTTCCTTAAGAATCTACGACATGAATTCTGAATCTTTATCCGTAAGAATTTCGCGTGGGATGCCGTAGCGTAAAAAGAAATTGTCGACAAACGCTTGTAGTTAAACTTTTAGTCTCCTTATTTTGTAATGAATATGCTTCTACGAATTTATTTAAATCGCACTGTAGTGTCAAAATGTACCTGTTACCATTTGTATCTGGTTGCAATGGTCCTATAAGTCTTGAAAAACCTTTTGAATGCATCCGATACCGTAGCTGTAACTACCATTGACTGTTTGTTAATATTAGAATATTTATGTCTTTGACATTCGTCACATTTCTAAATAAATGTTTCTACATCCTCTCGCATACCTGACCAAAAATAATATCGCTTTATGTTATTGTATGTTCTATTGATGCCTGCGTGACTTTCCGTAGATAATAAATGAAAATCTTTAATGATTAATTTTTGTGTTTCTGAGTTTTTAATATTAGAGATTTCCCTAATCACATAAATTCGTATGTCCTTTTCGTTAAGTAAGTTGCGGCCGGCTTTACAGTTATTTAAAAATGACTTGCTTTCTCGTTTCTTATGATAATAAATTCTGGAATTTTAAATTCTCTATGAATATATTGCAAGCCTCTCAACTACGCTTCGAAGGCTGCGGCTGATCGAGTACCTTGCTTCAAGTAAATTATATTTTTACTCTTATCAAAAATTAATTCATGCATGAAAACAAAATTATTTTCTTTATTTGATTTAATGATTATGTTAAATTCCTTTTCTGATATGAAACGTAATTCCGTTGCATCCCAAGGACGTTTCAAAAGTTCAACAATGTTGGGGTGATCAGTCCCATCATCGTTTGATGCTCTTGATTCGACATGGAAATGTCGCCTAGTTTTCTACTTCGGACTCTTGTTGTTACATACATCTTTTCGTGAACCGCTGGTTCCATGTTATTTCTAAGTTAAAATGTAGGAAGTTCAATGGGTTTTGATTAGTTTTAAAAAGCTACAAATATTGGTTTGGTTTCTTTTATTATATCACATCTTCGTTTCCTTTATAATTTTCTACAGACGAAATAATAAACAAAGTGTACTGAATTGGACACAGTAAACATTCCTCTAGTAGAATAAAAATGCATGTCATGCATTAAGTAGTCCAAAGTTTCTCTTGCTTTTATTTATTTAGGTTTTGCATGCAACTTGTCATATTTTGTTCCATCACAATTGCGTATGGGAAGCCCAACGAAAATTTATATAAATCCAAGGTTATGAAGAACAACTCATTTCAATAATTGCTGAGGCCTAAATAATATCCATAACGAAAGTTATGAATAAATTTATACGACTATAGTCGAAAACTCTCATAATGATAATGTAATTTCAAGAGTATAGCGTTTGCTGTACGTTTGCTGTTTTTGTTTTGATACATGTATTCAAACCATTTCTGTTTTACAATAGTATATGACATGGAAGTTCTGAATTTTTCCACGGCAGCACATTGCAGTACATGTTTCAAAAATACTAATATTTAGATTTATTCGATAAATAAAGTGAATTTGTGTGCAATTTTGATGAAAATTCATAAAATTGATTCACAATATTGGGAAAGTTACTGGTTTTGTTTAAATCGCTCATTATCAGCAACAATAATTTTGTTTTCAGTTAAAAACCTAAATGACTTTCCCACATAGAAAATTATTTAATAAGTAACTTTTATTAAAACCGTTTTTAATTTGGGTGTCTAATAGAAAGAAATTTGGATCTTTAAAAATGTCAAGATGGCCGCTACTGGGATGAGCTCTTAACTAACAATTTATCTTCTAATTTATAACTGACATGCTTGGTTTTGATATTAAACTTATGCTATCGTTTACTTTTGGATTGTATTAAATTATATCTCGCTTCATTTGCAGCGACTTGTAACCTATATTTAAGTTCTGCAGGATAGTTATCAAAATTGTATAATGGGTTTACAGAGTTTACCATGTTTGATGGTATTTGATTTATTTTTCCAAACACGAGTTCATGCGCGGTTATTTAGTTTCTGTATGCACCGAATTATTATATGCAAAACATCAATAAGGAATCCAACTGCTCCAATTATTGGAATACTGCGGTCACTGAATCCTTAGATATGCTGCTAAATTTTTATGTGAGTTCTCGAGTGCACACGTTTTCTGTACCCCTAACATGCGTTATTGTAAAATCAAATTTTGTTAATCGACTAGATGAATTACTTATACCAAATAAATATACTGACGACCTATGGTTTATTAAAATTTGAAATTTTTTGCTAAATAAGTATGTTCTAAATTTTTTCACTGCCCATACTATAACTAATAACTCTTTTTCTATTGTACAATAATTCATGTCGGCCTTATTAAGTGCTTTACTTACGTAAGCCACTGGTTTGTCGTCTCCATTTGATAAAAGTGCTCCTTGACTTTGATGTCTGACGTGTGAAGTGCATTGACTTCTATTTGTACTGTGGTTATGATACTTTATACGCCTAGTAAAAGTCGACCTTTTCCGGTTGCGTAATACATTTGCTGTGGTTTATTTGCAATTTCCTTTTCTTTCGCGGCTATTATAGCGTCTTTTAATTTATTATAATTTCGAGCTTTTAGAATTGTTTTTAAATTTTCGTCCTTAATTCCGTTTGAAAATACGTTTAAGGCAATTTTTCGTTCGTGGTTTGTTAAAATTTTTAATGCTTGTTATTTGCCTATTAATTACAGCTCTTCAGCGTTTCCCCGCCAAAGAAAATTCAAAATTTTTCTATGTGAAGGTTCTATCAAAGTTTGTAAATGCATTTGCTTAGTATCTGTCATACACACATATCTGTAGGTACGAAATAAAACTAAATTTCATACAATTCTAGTTGACAAATTTTGCCATCGCATAAAACACTGTTCAAAGAAACTCCAGCCCTTGTTTTAACACTTCCATTCATAACTATTCTAGGCTTAGTTGTTACCTAATCATTTCGTATCACACAATGAAGCGGCAAAAAATACCAATTAACATGGTGTAACTTGAAAATGTCAACCTTGACATATTTTGCAAAATCCTCATCTATAAATTCTTTTATAAATTTTGAATGTTCTAGGAATAAGCATTCGTTTGATAAACAACGACTTTCCAAAGTTTCTAAAGCGCTTAAAGTGGTGATGAATCACTCAAATAGACATCCTCTAATTTCGCCTTTAAAGATAACTGAACCTGAAACCGTCCTTCAATTCTTTTAAACTACTTACGAAACATTGTTCGGCTTCCTCAACTTCTGACAACATTTCTTGGTTATTTTTCATAATAATACCTCGCGTTTCCCAAAACTTTTCTATGAGTTTATATAAATTATCTTTAGTATACATAAGGGTGCTATGTTATGACACCGTATGTAAATCAGCTTTACTTTTTACTTTATCTTTAATAGGCAATTTCCCAGTCACAAAGTAAGCAAGATATGAATTTTTTGGTTAGGTTTGTCAATGCCTAACTCTATATGGAGAAGAAAATATCGACTCCAAAAAGCATATCAATTTCTGCAGACTGATAAAATTTAGTTTCTGCTAGAGGCAAATACTTGGTAGATTAAAATGATTTAAACTAAGATTCATTTGAGACAATTCCACTGTAATTTTGAGAAGTACCTCAAATGTGTGTGAAAATTCATAATAACATACTCATAAATCCATCCACCTCGAACATTTAGTGGAACTGTTAGAAATTTCAGCGATTTGAATTGATTGTTGTGGATAATTTACTATTAATCCTAACTTTTTACATAACTTAGCTGTAATAAAACTAGTTTGTGACCCCGAGTCCAATAAAGCTCGAGCAGAAATCAATTCATTTTCTGCTTTTCCACCAACACTGATTCTGTAGGCAACAAGACAAATACAGGAAAACCTGAATTGCCAGGAATTATCCCTTGAACGGCCATTAAGTTTTCGACCATCTTTGACCGAGCATCGTTATGCAAATACGTGTGATGCTCATTTGATTGACAAACAAAGCATTCTAAAGCAACTCAACACTGTTGCCCTTCGTGCATATTTAAACAAATGCAACACACCTTATTTTGAATAATAAATTTCTCCCTCTCTTGACGTGTACCATCCTTAAAACGATTGCACCTAAACATTTAATGCATCCCATTTTTACAAAATTGACAATTTGTCAAATTGGAATATGCCTTATTCCACCCTTTTCACTTTTCGGTTTAAACAATTTCTTAGAATTTGAACTCATTGTGGTTGTATTTACGACAGGTTTAAAATTATTTTGCTTGCTAAAGCTTTTATTCTCATTAATATTAACGTTTTTTCCAAACTGAATCTCGGTAAAATAAGACATAAAATTAGAAATCTTTCAATTGTATAAATAGAAACATGTTAAAAAATGTTTTCCAATTCCCAAATTATTGAATTTATATAAAATTCAAACCAAATATTTCAAACATCAATAAATCAAAGTAACCTTCAATTTATGTCATAAACGTCAAACTTATAGTTTTTATTATTTTGACAACGATCCTAGGTCATGGATCGAAACGTAATTAAAGATCATTTAAAAAAATATGAGTGGTTTTATTCCCAAAGAAGATTAAGAAGACAGAATTTATTGCTCTCTTATCTAAGAAATCAAGAAGCTCCTCCAAATTTGCTTTCGAATTCGGTTTTCGATCATTTTGATAAGCTCGATTTCAAAAAATATCTACTTTTGATAAAACCATATGAACCACTAATCCTCACTACAAAATCCCGTAGCATCCCTGAACCGTTACAAATCGAAATAGATAATTACATCAAATTCTTTATATGGCAATCAATAATTAAATAATCATCATCAGTTTTTTTCTTTAAAATACTTAATGCTGTTTCATGTGAATTATTTCCCACGGACAAAGCTGAAGTTAAACGCGCGGTTCATCCCGTAATTGTTTTCTCAAATACAACAGCTTCTCAATGTTTTCCAAATTTGGATCACTATCAATTAACGTTACAAAGAGTTCAAAAAATGATTTATAACTTTGAATCTGACCATTAAAAATAAGCAACTGCAAGACTTTTAATTTAATATTACCTTTAGCAATACTACCGTGATGTATAGCTAAACTACTGGCTACCTTACGATCGTCCTCAGACTTAATCTGCCTATTTACAATTCTTTTAAACTTAGCATAAGTCACAGTATAAATTTTTTCCATTTCCTCTACTTGTCTTGCATTATCCTCTACTTCAAACTCCGACAATTGGCAACATACTCGCATGAAATCATTGAAACTCGATTTCAAAAGCTCAAACTTCATGTCTTTTTCTTCAGAATCTCGATCGACATGTTTGTCACTTCTGTTTCAATTACATAATTTCTAGCCCTGATTACGCCATTACACAAAAAAGTGCGTTCACTTATTAAAGCTCCTTTTGTTTTGTCATGATGCACTTTTGCTGTATAATAACTAATTGAAGTTCGTGCCTACAACCCAATTTAATATAAATGAATGTAGTTTTATACTTTAAAATATCCAAGAGTTTTGCAACTGTCAGATTGACTTTAATAGCAATGTCATCTATTTTTGGACAGACCCCAACAGTTAACTTTTTAAATATGTTTCCACTGCAAATGTCAGCTTTCCACTGATATGATCATTAAAGAATTAACTAGTAAATTATTCTTCAATGCGCACCGATATAACCATAAATGAATTAACCGGAATTAAAGCACTTTTCTCGTTTTTGTTCAAAAATTTGCTTGAACCATTCAAAATGTGTAAAAATTATTATAAACACTCTGGCAGTCTTGGACGGACTATTTAAAAATATGGCAAACAATTTAAATTCAGCACAAATAGGCACCGTCCATAGGCTCATGTTTATCTTAAATTTATATTGTTGTTTAAATAACAAATTCAATGAAATTGACGTGAGCTGTAGTTTATATTAATTAGCAATAAGTAATTATCATAGCTACAATATTTAGAAAGGTACCTAAGTAGCAAGGCATACAAAATATTAAAAGTAGCAAAAAAAATTTGTAATCAGCCAAATTAAAAACTGACACTTTTTATTACATGTTTGTTTTCCTGTCAGTGCATACAAAGATGGTTACTTGTTGCTTCCAGATGAACATCAGATTCATTTTATCTAACACATTTTGTTAATCAATCTCATCTTCCGCCTGTAAAACAGCATTAGCAACATTCAGTAACATAATCTTTAGGGTGGAAATATTACTTTTAAAGAATGTAATGAAATGCCTAAAATTTCCTTTCGAGTAAAATGAAAATGCCACAATTTATTCTGTATAGTGAAGAGATATGTAAATAGAAATAAAAATGGAAATTGGAACTTAGAACCACTAAAGCGGTCAAAGTTTCTATTAGTCTCTAATATACATACCAAACAATATCTTTATAAATGTTTATGTATAAGAACAAAGTTCTGTTTAGAATAATATTGATGTTCAAAGCTTGAATATGGGTCACAGTTCTTATTTATTTTCTATTGCTCCTAAACAATCTTATTCTATTACAATTTTTCAATGCATAATTACGCAGCATTTCGTAATTTTGGTAATACTTATTTGAACACACCATTGTAGCATTCTAACGTTTGACGTAGTAGAACATTAAAATTAGGTCAAAAATCGTCGTGACCTTAACATAAAAAAACTTTAAATGGCAACGACTTGTTTATTGCCTTTACTTTAAGGTGTGGTAAAATTCCTAGTGGTTCCGCCCCGAGTTTAGAAGGTAGAAGCGCACTTTTCCTTTAGAGCTGCAAGGGATTAGTTTTTGCCGAAAATCTCGAAAACTATGAAACCTATTCCAGAGAACAATACACAAAATTAAATTTCATAAAATATTTAATAAAAACGATGCAGTTTATTTTTCTTTATTAGTGAATTATCAATAACATATTTAATAATTTCCAAAATCTCAAAAGTTACCGTTGCTATACTAGAGTTAATGTTAAATTATCAGGTTGTAGCAACAGTGTAATAATCAGGTGATTAGCAGTTCAGAAGTCCTAACATTAGCGTTGTCAAACAAAAGTGAGAGACTGAAGCACTATAGAACAGTATGGTTATGCCGCATATTCATAATAAACTTGCTACGTACAGTTTTGGTCCAAGCAAATCTAGTCGTAGTCCACGCAAAAACTCGGTAAAGTATTTCATTAAAATTCTGTATTGCGATAAAGTACCGAAAACCTCGACTGTACTAAAAAGAATGGTTGTCGATGAAATCAGTGGGATGGATGGTGTAAGTGTTCGAAGAGGCTCCCAGAATACTATCGTGTGAGAAACACCGGTCTTAATCAGGAATTATTTTGAACGCCACTTATTCTTGAAATACAAAAGTTCTTAGGCAAAAACCTCGGAAGGATTAACAAGAAGATGCCGAAAACCGAGATCAGAAAAGTGAATCTGGCTTAAAATTAACATGAGGAATAATCGAGTACTCCAATTTAAAACAAACCTAAAATAAGCGTAAGGATAATGGAACAATTATAACAATATAAAACTGCTAACTGAACGAAAAGTAATTGCAATATTTTTTATTATAACGAGGCAGGAAACATAACTTTACATTAGTTGTGAAAACACCAGTGTATAATATCCTTTACTCTATTGTATAGTCACGCTTTAAGCATGAGAACATATAAACATTCTTAATGGAAACGATTTTTGATGAACAAAGTTACTTTCTAATTTTTTAAAACTAGTAACAACTATGTAGTATATGTACGTTTATAATTTTATGCAGTTAAAGATATATTCATTAATTTACGATAAATATAGGTGACAGTTTCAAAAGTTTTATAATTAATACCTGCAAAGCCATTTGGCTATAAATACTTTTTGAATACAACTAAAATCAATTATCTTCTGAACTCAATTCGTTTTAACCAGATCCTACTAGAACTTCGAACATAAAATAGTCTACAAATGGAAACAAATTCTTCATAAAAGTAAAATTTACCAACCTGGTAGGATATAATTCCGACATCTTTGACTAATCAGTTCGATTCCTAATTATTTAAAGATTAACCGCGAGACGTTGTCTCATCAGTTCATTATTTATATGCGGATCAAGGAACGGGTTCAAACTTAAAAATGTGCTTTTCTCGCTCACTTGGTCAGTTTTAAGTAATTTATTGTAATTTTTAGATAATGTTTTTATTTGCACAATTTTAAATAAATAATGACTTTTTTATTGAGAACTTATAGATTTATACACGTGTGCATAAAATAGAAAAACAAATAATAAACAAATTTCAAAGTTCATAAATGGTGAATTTATCGCCAGCTGGCGATTTCTTCCAATTTACCATTAGCGAAACTTCCAATTAATAAACAATAAAAACAAATTGAAAATGCAAGGCATTGTCGCAACGAACTTCCAAATGTAGACTTACTTTAAAACAATTTAAAGAAATTAAAATTATTATGTTGTAATAATTATAAGTATTCAGATAAAATAAAATTAATTCCCGGGGGTCGGGTATCCGTGGTCAGATTTTGTGGGGGGTACCATATTTCGACTCAGCTATGTTAGGGGAGTCCAAATATGTATCGCACATTAATTTTGGACCTATTTGAAATTTTAATTTTCCCGACGGAATATCGCGGGGGGCACGGCGTCCCCGTGGCCCGATTTCAACTGACATCAAAACTTAAGCTCAGGACACCGAGCTGAATCGATTGATGTATCACACATTGATGTCCGACCATTAGAAAGGCCTCGGACGGACAGACGGACGACAAATCGATTTCATAAACGAACGAAGTTCGTTGAAAAATTATCTTAGTAATCGGATTTGTATAACTAAGGTAGATGCATTATCTCGGTCAATATTGGTAGTTTATCTACTACCTCCAAAGTTGACGTTTCTGTTGTTGTAGGTGTCATTTGGTCAGGGTGTGCGTCCTGCTTTCGGCTGGTGAAAATGTCATTTCTTGCTCACTCGCAAAGAAAAGACGAAGTTCTATTTCCACTACAAATATCTCTGGTTTCAAAGGGTTTCAGTGGTTACAGGGAATTAAGTTGGAACTATGGGTTTAAATTTATGTTGGGGTATATGCAGGTTAGAGGTATCATACTATTTAAATTGATCTTCGTTTAAGGTAAGCAAATCTATATACTATGAACGCCATTGTTTATATATATTTCTCTAAAGTTTATCTCTGCTGTTGAAGACTGCTAAAATAAAAGACTTAACTGCTACTACTACGGCCCCACGATATGGACGCCATAATTCTCTGAAGTTTTCCTGGTACTAAAGTTCTTCGTTTTGGGTTGTCATACAAATTTACTACTAAACTCACTTACACACCTGTTGGGTCGACATAAATTCTCTGAAATCTCCACTGCTAAAATTATGCCACGGCTGCTCTTCTGCACTCTGAAAAATAAAATTAACTACTCTACTAAAAATAAATGAACGCTGCTACGGTAACACACCTGGATTTATTTACAGATTAATAAAGCATCAACATCTTCAACAACTCCTTATTCACATATTAATTAATTTACATACATTTCCCGTCTCAAAATAAAATATTTCCAACTCACATATTCGCTAGGTTAATTATTACCCAAATAAAGCAATAAGGCTTTACCATCAGCCTTACGTTACCCCTGGATTAATACGAGCGCATAGTAACCTATAACCACTCGTGCAAATTTCTGCACAATAAATTTGCCAAAACGTTTCTCTTATCTTGTACAAAAATATAAAAAATTTATACACATAATTTCCTACATTAATAAAATAATAAATTAATATATCAATATTGTTCGTGTAGTTTATAGTCAAAATACCAAAAAGTCATTACAAGTCATTACACCAGTTATGCACAAAACAACTTAAAACAACATCTGTTACCTAGAATTTATCATCAGCCATAGATCTGCCATCTCCATCAACAACTGCTGTCTTCCATCAATGACTGCGCCTTCAGGAACGTCCCAAATCTGGATTGGACCAGCCGTAACTCTACAACGCTTTTGTTTTCTCCCATCAACCAGTGTGACGGTACCTCCAAACTCCCCCAATTCTGCTACTGATCCTGTTCATCTTTGATACGTAACCAAAATCACTCCGCCACAGACTTCAACTTCATTTTAAGAGCAAGCTTTTCACTCCATGCAACTACATAATTTTAAGCAGTCGGTACTTAGTTTTTTTTCACCATAAACATTTACAAATTGCTTTACTGCTAGCTTGTTGATACACAATACCAACTTATATTGGTAGTTTATTGTAAAGTTGACTTTTAGCTGTAAGCTAATTCACCACGAAGAACATAAAAATGTAAGAGAGCCACACTATTAATCCCCGGTCCTTATATACACTTTTCAACCCCCCTAAAACGTGCCAATTCTTAAAATTTCGTTTAATACAAACACAAACACTCTCAACCGTCTGCAAATTCCTTGAAATTTTGTACGCAAACATCAACTGTCATCGAAATCTAAGAAATTCTACGTTTATCTTCTAACGGTGTCGGTATTTTCCGAAAACTAAACCCTACTGTAACAAGTTATCGCTAAACACGCCTCAACTGTTCTCTCTATCTGCCTCTAACATAAGCACTCAAACTCCTATCTTCCACCTCGTCTAACCACCAATTGGTATTCCTTCTTGCTTGAACCCCAATCTTTACGAACCCCACGATCAGTCTCTCTTTCTTTCACTCATTTAACCTAAAGTAATCCCTCTTTATCTTTCTTTAACACCTGTATTTCTAACCGACCAAAATTGCCCCACTATACTATGTCTATATTAATACGTGGTATTTCCATTCCTCACTTTCCATATTCCATCTTGTTCTTGCTTTCCCTCATGTTAAACAAACTTAATACACGATAGGCCCATCTGCCTTCTATCTATACTATAAAAGTAATAATCCCTCTTCGTTCCGTGTTGACACCTGTACAGTGGCCGTTTACATTATTACCCATTTCACTCAGATAATCGACCTCTGTTAATTGTCACACCTGCTACCCTTCAGAGAACCGCTTTGTTATTTGTGTTTTATTTTCAAAGCTCCTCATTAAAAATTGTTAGAAAACTTTCAACGGTCAAATTCGTTTTACTAGGAAACTATTTCTTTCCACAACATTTTTAATCAACAATATAACGACCATTTAGCATGGAACTAAACGCTTTTGACTATTTACATTTAACCAATAATAGATTGTTTGTGTAGTAGACTATCCTTCCTTGCTATGACTCCCTCCCAAAGTTAAATATAAAATCGATAATGTTAAAGCTTTTTACAGATTATCTTTTCATTTATGAACTACGATTTAAATACTATCCTATTTACAGTCTGACCTTTGAAATGCTATATTACCAATGATATATTTCTCGGGCGTTTACATTAAATCGAATTATGCGAAATTAAGTTTGAATTACTGAAAATTTTTATAGAAAATGATTAAATATTACCATAAACTAAATTGAAAAGCGTTTCTAATCACAGGTGATTGTTTCTACATACTGGATCACTACCTAGCTATATCTAATGAGTTAATAAAGCTGTTTAGCTTTTCAAAACTACAGAATATTCCCCCTATTTGAATACAAATATAAACAATGTATTACTTTTATGTTTATTTGGATTCAAATATCCCTAAATTAATATCTATGCTGGTATGTACAACTTATGAAGTACCCCTATTCTTACCTATACCTAACTATCATTATTAACTATTATTTACAAATTTTTTTACTTGAACCTAACTCTTTTCTTTATCCTCAGAGTCATCCTTCTGACATATTTAACAAAATGGGTCCTTGTCTTCTCTTCTATTCCTACTATTTTCATGACTATTTCATGGAAAATTAAATTATTATCAATGTATTAATTATCTAACTGTTCATCTCTCCGTAAACTTGTCTGTTTGGCTTTACTCAATGCTACACTAAATGTCGACAAACCATACGGTACCTTACAATTATACATTTTGCCCTCGATAGAAAATCTTGTGTACCTTCTAGAATCTTTATGTAACGGAATCAACCAGAAAAAATTCCTCAAATTAAGTTTACCGAAAATTAGTTTACCACTCAATCTACTTAAAAGTGTGTCCATGGAAGGTGGATAATGAAATTTTAGTTTAGTCCGTTGATTAATTTTCCTCGCATCCAAACATAAACAAATACTATTATCTTTCTTTTTGACTACCACCAACGAATTCAGAAAATGTGTATTTGAATATTCAATTGTGCTTTCACTCAACCTTTTTGTTAATTCTTGATTCACTTGCTCCCTATATGCTGCAGGTATCGGATATATATCTTAGAGTTAAATGGTTCGGAATTATCTACTTCTAAAACATGCTCATAACCTAGCGGTGTGCTCACCTCTACTCCTACTAACTCAGAATGCTTTGTCAAAAGCGCTTAAAATTCCTCAAATTTTTCGTCTGGACCTTTAACCGTATCTAATTCGCTTACTTCCCCATCATAAATCTCCATTAAATTTATAACTAATCCCACGTCATCTTCTGTGACATCATAACAATTCTTCCAGGGCAATACAATATCCCTAACCCTAACTAATCTCTGCTCCATGTCTATAACCAGACCTAACTTCATCATACAGTCCATACCCAAGATACTTTTAAATAAGTCCAGGAACAATTACAAATTCCTGTTCACAGTCTAACGAACCTAACCCCACCTACAGCACAACAACGCTATTTATTACAGCAAACCTATTTTTGTTTGGAGCTATTAAATGTTTCCTCTTAAATGCATAATTCAATCACAAATTTCCTCTTCAATTTCTCTAATAAATTCTTCTGAAACTAAACTCGCCTCTGCTCCTAAATCGAGCAACCATCCTACACTATTATTTAAAATTTTAATTCCTACAATAGGTAAACAAGCTTTCTCCACTCTTTCTGGTTCTACTTCTTCCTCAATTGTAATAAATTCCCGCGGATGTTTATATTTACATATTTTAATTTCTAGCGGTTTGTTTCATAGTGAAAATCCTGTCTTTCCTGTGTCACGCTTTCTGGTCTCCTCTGTCCTTCTACTACTTTAGCATAGATCCGCTTAACTTCCGGCCTGTCTCTAACTTCATTGTTTCTGTCGCTTGTCCTAGTCCGTGCCTTGAGATCTCCGGTGAGCTATTCTGCCGCCCTGACTCGTGTTTCTCGTACCACTATGACTTCGGTAAAAATTTGCACTGGACTTCCAGTTGTTTCTAAAATTTCTGCTAAAGTTCGTCCCCCGTCTGTTATTAAAATTTTCCCCTCCTAAAGTCAAATCTAATCTGATTTACATTTCTGTCCCTAGGGTCCCTAGTTCTCCCCGTATTTACGTCATCGTATCTTTGTAGGTATTCCAGAAGTTTCTCTTATTCCGTAATGTTCTGTAAAGCTACGTGTTGTCTAACCTCTAATTCGAAATACCGAGATAGATATTTGATAATTTGCCTATCTGTTAGCAGTGAACTTAACTACGCCCAAGGTCCCGGGTTCGATTCCCGACACGGTCCGCTTGAAAAATGTTAGGCGAGCATTTTTCACAAAAATACACTCTCGTTCGGATAAGAGGCAAAAGGGAGGTCCCGTGTGTGAGTGTTGTCACGCACGTTAAAGATCTCTACCTTGCTTGGAACAGCAAGGGTTCGACAAAATTCCAAATTTTCTAGGTAAAAAAAACTCGCTTCCTGGCCAATGTAGTACCTTCGAGTGGAGCATTGGAAAATCACATGCAGGGTGGACTTAACTGTTTCGCAATGCTGTATTTCCTGATAGCATACTGCTCCCTAGGTCCTAAAAATTTTCCTTTATACTTCTCTGTAATTAAGTCGTCCCTCACCTGGTGTTGTTTATGGTCACTCCAATAATATTATAAAAATTGCTCCTCGAAGTCTAAATATGACTCAATGTCTTGTCCTACTAAATTATACCATGCATCAGCATTGTCTTTTAATAATGCTTTTACAATATTCAATTTTGCCTGTTCATCATATAAATTACTCACTAACGTCCTAACACTATTGATAAAAATTTGTGGGTTCACCCGATTATCCCCATAGAATTTCATCTGTTGGTCTAAGGATAAATTATTTAAAAAATATTTAGACCCATCCCCCGTTATAGCTGTCATGTTTTGTTTAATACCACTTACTTTTCTCTCAAATCTCCCTAACTGGTCCCTACATGAGTCGCTTACTTCAGTCATTTTGCTATTTATCTCTTCCTCACAAAACAAGATGTCGGCATTAGAAATGAGACTGGCACAGTTCATGACATCTATTTGGTTTTCTTCTACTAAAAAATTTTGCAGTTCTTCACACAACTTGCGAATTGCTTGTTCGATCATTTAAGCCCAAGCTGTTCTAAGTGTAATTTTCGGATGATGGCGTAAAAATACAGCATACCAGATTTCACCATGGTGGTCATTTTTAAAACGTAGTTTATCAATTTTCATCATGAATAATTTTCTGCTCTGAACTTTGAGGATCATGCTTCTTACGAGGAAAGCCTTTCTTTGCAAGTTCAACTAACCAGTTTGCAAGAGTATTTTCTTCACCTTGACTGAGGTAAGTATCGGGCCCAGTTCTTATGATGACTTCTCCAACTCGGTCTTTTAATTTGTCATTCAACGTAGTTCGAGGAATTCCATATCTTCTGTATGCTCCTCAAATGCGTAAACTCTGTTCACTGTATTCTTCTAGCGCACGTTTCAAATCTTACGCACCATAATTCCAGCGCTTATCTCGTTTCTTTGCCATATTTTCATACAGAACTCTGAATACAATAGAAAACAATTAATTTTGAATTAAAATCCAGTTCTAAGAGATCAACTCAGAAGCTCAAGTAAGTAAAACAAATGAGTCAACAAAACTATATCATTAGTAATTAAAACTAATTTCAACCATTGACTTAAAATAGATAGATACATACCCTACATTAAAAATAGCATGTTGATGATAGAACATGATCTCTAAAGATATAGTTACGAAGAAAGTAGGTATCTATCTAGATGCTAAACTAAATAAACTTTATAGGTTTATTTAAGAAAAATTATTGATCAGTAATTAAAGAGAAACATTTAGTTTACGACCATTTGCAAAGGAGTACGGTCGAAAAATAACAAATAGAGTTCGAGGAATTAAATTTTGTAAACGGTGTAAACTACAACTATATTTCTGTACATAAAGAGATGTTTCACATCAATATACGTTGCTATGTCAGTTTCACTATCCTACCACCTGCTGGTCGGAAACTAAATAACATTAACAATAGATTTCTTTAGTTTTCGACCATAAGTCATTACTGTTTTTTGTTGATGCAATGAAATACTTTGACAGAAACTATAGCAAGGAAGCAAAAACAATTGTATTTCTCAAAAAAGCTGAAATCCTACCTTGGCGATATAATTCTTTGGTTATTTTCAAAAACCAAGGCACTGCGTTTCAATTTAACTCAGTGAAACAAATGGCTATGGTGTTCTGATTTAAAAGCTTCAATTTTGTTGGTTAATTTTTCTGTGATGCAAAGTGTTAGTACACGTGTGATTGGCTGCAATTAGACGGAACAAATACATGTTATAGCAGAATGTATCAGCTAGATTTTTGCTCACTATCCCGTATTTCGGTCCCTGGAGGGTTTTTGAGCGATTTATTAAATGAACCTACTCCAAAATTTCTCGGGCAATCTAAATCTGTTTGAATTTTTAAAATCGGGCAACCCTATATAAAGTTACACCCTGTTAAAACCTCGTACCCCAAGTTTTTGCTCTTTGCATTCACATCTAACCTAGGTAAGAGTTTTCTTTGAGTGGCCATATGTGCGTTATCCAGAATTTCCCGGGCAATCTACAGCAGACAAAATTTTTGAAATCGGACCACCCCTTACAAAGTTACACCCTGTTAAAGCGCTAACTTTAAATTTTTTGTTTATTTAATTTGAACTCGTTTTTGTTTATTTAATTTTAACTCGATCTTTAAATCCTTTTTGGTCAGGGCAACCCACAATGCACGCCTCCTGAACGCCTCCACCGTATTGTCTCCTGAATGTCGTCTGCAACTCATTGCATACTCACTACGTCACAACGAGCATCTTTAACACGCAACCATCTTTAATTACGCCACACAATTCTTAGATTAGAGAGCACGAAAAATTGATAGACATCAATTTTTTCTGCTATCTAACCTAAGTCCGCACAAGTCCTTCTGTTTGTTGACGAGTGCACACCTATGATTGTGCACGTCGGTAGTGGGTTGTTTAACAAAGTTATAAATAAGCTGCCATTTGAAGCTCACATCCCGTCTTATCATTTTTGCGGACCAGGTACTAAGCTGGAAGAACGGATAGCTACAGGCGATCCAGGAATCAACGAGTTGGATCGCTTGTGCAGAGAGTACGACATTGCTTACTCCAACTACCTTGACGATTTTCCGGCTAGACATCGAGCGAATAAAATTTTAGAAGAAGGAGCCTGAGAGCGAGTAAAGTCAAAAAACGCAAAGTTTGGTGAAAAGACTGCTGCTTGGTTTGTGACAAACGCTATGAAAGCAAAGAGGAAAATGGGTATGGGTATAAAGAAGAAGAACAAAATGAGTTTCAAACGCGGATTCCTGAAGACAATAAATTCAGTAACTGACCCAGTCGAATCTGATAATTTGAAAAAATTACTGGAAGTTGACATTCATGTTGGAAAAAGAATCGTGAAAGGTGCTGGAGGTAGAAGGAAGATTAAAGTTCCACATATTGTACCTGTACCGCAAAAGGGCGTAATTTTACCAGTGATTCTTATTTTCGCTGCACTAAGTGCTTCAGGAACCCTGGCAGGTGGCGCTGCAAGGGTTGCAAAAGCTGTTAATGATGCAAAAACTGTTAACGAACAGCTTAAAGAGGGTGAACGTCGCAACAGGACAATGGAAGCCACAGCAGTATGGAAAAAGGAAATGGACTATTTTTAAAACCTTATAAGAAAGGTACCGCATTATTTTTGAAACCATACAAGAGACGCGGATGTTCTAAAAAAGTATCAAAAACTAAGCAAGTTACCTCGAAGAACTCTCACCGACGCGGATATAAGGAAAAACGCATCCTACATTCCTCACGTTTGCGGTGCTTCTTCTAGGATCAGTTGAAGAAGATTAAACCGCATGTCATAGAGTCGGGTGTGATTAATTCGGATACCACGAAAGGACCCGGTACACATTGGGTGGGATACCGAAAACGTGGAGATAGTGTGTTATACTACGATTTGTTTAGAGACTTGAGACTACCGGAGGAAGTGAAAAGATATTTACGAGGTTGCAAAATGTACTACAACAGTGTACCGGAGCAGACTTACAACACTTAAATTGTGGACATTTGGTGTTAAAGTTTCTTAGTGAGAATGATTAAAGCTGTTGACGTATTCGGATACGGTAACGTCATAACAAGTAGTCCCATTTACCCTCCAATTAAATTGAGGCAGAATGGTGAATATGCTTTGGGGTTAATGCGACAGTATACTTGAAACACTGTGCAAAACGTACATCCAGGAAACAACAGCTTGTACTTTAACGATCCAGAGCATCGTAGACTAACCATTGAACCTGGGCCGTACGAATTAGACGAAATAAATGCACATATACAAGACATAAACGAGAATATTGAAAAATATTATAAACTGAGTGCACACAATAATACATTAAAGTGTTCTATTCGAAACAGTCTACCTATTCATTTTGGGGCGAACCGTAAAAACAACGTTGACAGAATTTTAGGCTTTACCAGTCGCAAACTGGCTGCAAACGTCTTACATATCGCAGATCAGCAAGTGAACATAATTTCGGTATCAAATATTTTTGTAGAAACCAATATCACAACCGGATCGTTCAGAAACAATTTACTGACTCACAGCATATTTGAATTCAGTCTGTCTGTACCACCCTACATGTGATTTTCCAATGCTCCACCCGATGGTACTACATTAGCCAGGAAGCGAGTTTTTTACCCGGAAAATTTCAAATTTTGGGAAGATTGGGATCTTTAACGTGCGTGACAATACTCACACACGCGACCTCCATTATACCTCTCATCCGAAAGATGGCAGGAGGGTGGGCGGGCAGACCGGCGGGCGGGCACGCGGGTGAGGTTGGACTATTTGGTATAAAAGACTGTTTCTTGAAATTTTGAATCAGTCTTAGCTGTATATTTGAAAGATTTACACCAAGGAATGTTTAGAGAAAGCAATTAGTGAAATACAAAAGGTGTGTTAAATACACGTAAAGCTAGTAGATTGTTCAATGCACCTAGAACAACGCTACGCGATCACCTCGATAAACTTGGTGCTCGAAATAAAAGTAGAGAATCAAATACCCCGGTAATGGCAGCTGCAAAACAAGAAGTTAAAATACCTAGACAAAACTTTGATACATTTGCCACTTCTAGTGCAAAGGAAGTTTGTAAACATGGATCTTTGTTTCTATCCAATATAAGGGCAATACTCGTTGGACCATCGAGTTGTGGAAAAACCAACGCTCTAATATCTCTCATTTAACGTTTGAATGGGTTTAGATTCCAAAACTTCTATGTGTTTTCTAAAAGTTTATGTCAGACAAAGTATGAACTGTTAAGAAGTGCATTTGAATCTTTAAGAGAAGAAATTGGTTACCACTAATTTGGAAACTACGACGATTTGATTGAACTTGGAGATACCAAAGAAGATTCAATTATTGTCTTTGATCATATACCTGCACATAAACAAAACAAGATCGCACAATTTTTCTTCTTTGGTAAACATAAGAGCATTGAATTCCTTTTATTTATGTTAAACGTAGTCCGGCGCAGTAAAGCACGAACTTAGAGATAGCGCTACTGTTATTTCAATATTGAAGCAGGATGATGCAAATCTTCGACATATCTTTCTAAATCATGTTGGCAGTGACATGTCCTTCATAAAATTTAAAGAAATGTGTATACATTTCTGGGATGAAGATGGATCAAGACACAATTTTATAACTATTGTGAAAACTTTTGATATAAATGAATAGCGATACAGGAAAAATCTCGACGATTACATAAATATTAGAAAAGACTTAAATGGTTAGTTACGATCCAGAGTTTGATGTTGACGGATGTTAAAGATTTTATTGTACATAAACGCAGCCTTCAGTTGATACACGATGCTGTATGAAAGAAGTTTGTGGAGTACAAGAAGGGTTATACTACTTCTCAGCAAAAATTCAAAGACGTGCACAAACAATTAATCGAATCTTTGCAAGCCACCGCATCCCATTTACAAGGTATTACGAAAAAAATACCGCTTGTAAAAAAGTTAAAGTCAAAGACACGGACGTACCTTTAAAGAAACTTAAACAACCTATTCTGGGGGAGCTTACACATCTTCATTATGCGGACAAGAGATGAAGGCGAAAATATAGACAAATCGGTTTATGGAGTAAAGTGGAATTCTCAAACCGGTACATGGAGATTTGGGAGGAGCGTGCTGGAAATTAATCCGGAAACTAGTGACATAACCTTAAATAATAACGTTTATCCCAGCACTAGGGGTCTATACAATCGCTAACCTTTAAAAACATCAACCCTGAAGACGGCGATTTCAGTCCAGAAGAAGATTTACCGAATTACTTGGACATTATCAGATCAGCATCGAACGTTTTATTTATACGCACTGCAAGATTTAAACGAGTTTCCGACAAATAACAAGAGGTTTAAAAAATATGTGCTAGAACATCCCCCAGATCTTCGAAGAAAGTCTAAAAGAATGCTCATGGGTAAAGGTTTGGGTTTCCATGAACGGTTTTACAAAAAATTGAATGCGAGTCCTGTTGAGTATGTATTTTGGAACAACATTCAAGAACTAATCGACCGGTTAAAATTATTGAATGCATCTAACCAGGTTGGAAATACAAGCAAGAAAACATAAACGAAATGGTATCTATAATAGAAGAATTAAGCCAGGAGGGTATAATAGAATAAGCGTAATAAAACAATTGCTCAGTTTTAAAAAGTCTATGGATCGCTTAAACTGGAGTACAGAACTGTTCAAAATTGTTAAAGTACAACAAACTAGACCGATAACTGATCTATTACAAGATTTAAATGGACAGCCGTTCCAAGGGTGTTACGACGCTGAAGAATTTCAGACCACAGCGGCACCTGACACGTACCTAGTGGAAAAAATTTTACGAAAGCGGAACCATGGACGTGAACTATTAGTGTCGTAGTTGGGGGATGGTAAAAATTGGATTAAGAAAACAGACTTGCCTTAGTATATATTGATGGAGTTACCGCAAGTTTGGTTATTTGAGAATCAACCATCGATAAGAACTCACTATGGCCTTACATCCAGGATATTAAAGGTTTCCAATTCAAAAGTAGCCAGTTCTTTATAAAGGAAATAGCTATTTTAATGTGAAAAATAATAAATTGTGGCACGAAATATCGGTTCTGCCTTTGGAGTCCACCCACTTGAACGAAAATTTCAAGTAACATTGCGCATGACTCTAGAAAAATCTGCATGGACTTAGTTGGGTAAACCAGTCGACCAGTGGGCTGTCGTCATTGTACTTAACTTCATATTTGGAAAAGATACTTCCGCCAAGTACCACAGTGTTCGTGAAGGGCTTACAAAAACGAAATGTCGGATCCAGATATTTACAGCAAAACCATATTGAAAATATTGAAGAATTATAGTACCGAATTTGAAAACGTTATGGATGGGCCGTGGAGGATTGGGTCATTTGTCTTATGCATATGGATAATCATTTAGCATGCACAAAACAAAATGTTTTACATATTCAGAATGATTGTAATATGTATTTAAGTTTAACAAATTTTTGATTTATATATTGTCTTTTATTTAATCACCAAAATCCTAAGACTAAAAATAGCATTTCTACGAGTTATTTTATCAGATGGTTATGGGGTCTAGTGGTGATGTGATCCGAATTCCACTCAGAAGTTCCGAGTTCCTTTAAGAATTGCGAGGCGTAATTAAAGATGCTGGTTATGACGTACTGAGTGTACAATGAGTTGCAGACATTCAGGAGACAATACGGTGTGAGGCGTTTAGGAGGCGCTGTCCGTGCATTGTGGGTTGTCCTTACCAAAAAGAATTTAAAGATCGATTAAAATTAAATAAACAACGAGTTAAAATTAAATAAACAAAAAATTTAAAGGTTCGGAGAGTAACTTTGTAAAGGGTAGTCCGATTTGAAAAATTTTGACGGTTTTAGATTACCTCGAAAATTCTGAATAAAATGCATATTGCTAGTCGAAAAAACTTTTATCTGTGTTAGATATGAATGCAAAGAGCAAAAATTTGGGGTACGAGGCTTTAACAGGGTGTAACTTTGTGTAGGGTCGCCCGATTTTAAAAATTCAAACAGATTTAGATTGCTTGGGAAATTCTGAATTAGATGTATTGAAGAAATCACCCAAAAAGCCTCCAGGAACCAAAATACGGGATAATTAGCAAAAATCTTGCTGATTTGCTTGTATACATTCTACTTGTTACTAGTAAGTGATAGCATTAACAGTTAGTACTACAGAGTTTTGACCAATTTTTTTATCTAGTCTTCAAGAACACTTGAGCCAACCGTCCCGTCTGGTTCACTCAGCTTTCGGGTATCACTTTAATTTTGACGTACATAATTTCAGCCCAAATAGCAATACCAAAATTATACACAACATCAGCTCCAGAAACATTACCAGATTAAATTTCTTAGCAGATGTCAAGATACAAAGGGAACTCTTAAGAAATCCGAATAACTTAAACACACAACCAATCAAAATAAGAACTATATACCTCTTTTCAAACGTTTCTAATTACCGTGTAATAACCTACTCAACCCTTTTGTTATCTTACTTGTTGGCTTCCCTGTATATATCAGGTACGAGGGTAAGGTGAAAAGTTCTCGGCCTGACACAGAGATGGTGTTCCGATCAGCAAAACTTTCTGCTTCCCGCCTGCGTGCACATGTCATTAGTTCGTATGCCAAGTTTCAACTTGTTATCTCAAGTAGTTTGTTTACACGATTTTTTTCAAGCAGACGTCTTATGCGTGTTTCCTTAAGATGGATAAACTTCAATATCGTGCGGTCATAAAATTCTTTGTTTTGGACGGATTAACTTCTCAGGAAATTCATCCGAAGTTGACAAAAGTTTACGGAGACTCTGCCCTTTCCCTGTTAACCGTTAAAAGTGGGCAGCTGAATTTAAACGTGGTCGCACGTCTCCTGAAGATGACCCACGTGAAGGACGACCAAAAACTGCAACCACACCGGAAACGATCGAAAAAGTGCATGATTTCGTGTTGGACAATAGGCGAGTGAAAATGAAGGAGATGGCTGAGGCTGTAGGGATATAGGACAAAAGGGTGCGCAACATCTTACACAAAGAGTTAGGTATGCGAAATCTCTGATGATGGGTGCCGCATTTGCTGAATGCCGATCAAAAGCAAATGCGAAAACGAGATTCGCAGCAATGTTTGGCCCGGTTCAATAAGGATACGAGCGATTATGTGCGGCGATTTGTCACTATGAATGAGAAATGGGTCCACCATTACACGCCAGAAACGAAACAGCAATCGAAGCAGTGGGTGGAAGCCGATTGTTCAGCGCCAAAGAAAACGAAGTCGATTGCATCTACCGGGATGGTGATGGCCAGCGTATTTTGGGATGTGAAAGGGATTCTGTTAATAGATTACCTTGCAAAAGGCAGAACAATTACAGGCCCTTCTTGACCAGCTGGATGCCAAAATTCGCGAGAAGAGGCTTTGCTTGAAGAAGAAAACAATCATCTTTCAACAAGACAACGCACTTGCACACAAGGGTGCGTTGGTGATGGGAAAATTGACGGATTTTGGGTACGACTTGCTCGGTCACCCGCCCTATTCCCCTGATTTGGCGCCCTAAGACTTCTATCTGTTCCCAAACTTGAAGGAATTTGTTTCTGGGAAGCGTTTCATGTCCAATGAAGAAGTTGAGAGGGCCGTAAACGAATATTTTCACAGCCTTTCAGACTCTCACTTCCAGGAAGGAATACTGATGTTGGAGAAAAGCTGGACCAAGTGTGTTGAAGTTAAGGGGGATTATGTCGAAAAATAAAATCATTTTTTTACTGAAAATTGCCGTCTTTCATTGTAGGTCGAGAACGTTTCACCTTACCTTCGTAAACACTGCTATCGGTCCTGTTATGGTTAACCACAGCGTTTCGAAATATATACATCAAATATTTCGTTTATATTTACGCTTTTTAATTGTCTACATGCGAATTTATAGTTGTTTCAATACAACATTTAGAGTAAGTTTGTGACAAAATATAACTATTGCTGTAAAAGAAGGTTTTAATTTTGGTTTAGCTTCAATTAGTCATAAGCGATAATTAGTTACCAAATTTTTAATTTCCTAATATTGTTTAAGAGGAAATAACACTGATGATGACAAAAAAATTGGTCGAAAGCGCTTTGAAACGATTAATTGAAGAATAATAAATTTTTTTTGGACGTCTACACCGCTAATTTTGAATAATTGTAAACTACGTGCTCATGGCAATACCTATACTACCTTTATTTATACATATGGTGTACCATATAACAATAAATAACAGACACAGCACGCAGCTTAATACAAATTCTTTCTTAAGCTAAAAAATAATTTAGAAAATCTCATACTTTTTGGGCAAATTTTCAATCGTTATTAATAAACCTTCTTATACCAATGATATAAAAAGGTCTCTAATTGTAGACTACTGATTGAAATATAAATTACCGAAAAAACTAACGAAAAATAAATTAAATTTATTCTATAGGTACTGTATAAACCTTCCGATCCTAATTATTAAAAATTATAAAAATTAGTGATAATTTCAGCGTTTCATAAATAACGGCTTTCTGTTTTAGGATATTCTGGTCTACTTATGGTCGTTCAATGCCCCAGGAACAACTGCATCGTTCACAATTAAGAACTGCGACAAGCTACAATTATCATTTGCTTGTTCATCAGCAAATATTCCAATTCAATCGTTCAAAATTCAAAACGTTGGCAGTTTGGAAATACTCTCAGGACTACTTATTCACAATCCACCCGAAATCTACTTCGAAGATATCCACGTAATTGAAAATATTCCAAAAAATACCTTTGCTCAAATCAAATATGATACATATAAAGGGCAGTGCTTTATTCCTCTTGTTGACTTAAATAAACTTGATTTTACTAACGTGAATATTGGAAACATCGAAACTGAAGCTTTTAGAAACCTATCTTTAATGAAATCATTTACTTGGACAAATGTTTCTGTAAACAGAGTCAGTACCGCCGCTATCAAATTGTATTTTGAAAATGGATCAGGTGGAGAATTAAAAAGGTGTAAATTAGGAATATTGGAACCACTTGCATTCCAAGCAGTTGGAGATTCCTTCTCAATTTCAAATGGAAAATTCTCTGACATTTGGGGAAGTGGATTTAACGGTACATTCTATGACTTTCATTTTAATAACAACAGCGTTAGTAATATTCAATCAGGAGCATTGTCGGTTCTTGCACAGAACGTGTACATATTTGACAATCATTTTGAAAGTATTGAATCAGGTGCGTTCCAGAAAATTAGTCCAGGCCTTTTGCTCGACTCAAAAAGAAATTTTGGAAAAATACATTTTAACTACAAGTTTAATAATAATTTACTAGAAAATGTAGAAGATGGAGGCATTCGACCTGACGTATTAGCGTACAAAGATGTCGCCACTGATATGGTATACAATTCCAATACTTTACAGTGTTCATGTGATGGATTAACTTGGCATGGAGCAGATATTAATCTTGGATTTGGTTTTTCTGTCATCAAGGACTTTAGTACTATAATCTTAGAACGGCGACACCGAAGTGCGTGTACTTTAACTCCATGCATGTGTTTTACTGTAAAACCACTAAGTAAAAAACTCACCCGTAGTTGTGGTGTTGTAAAAGACTGATACTTATTCAATAAGCTAGTTTCGCATCACATATAATGTATAATATCACATGTTTACTTTTATTTGTATAACGTAAGAAAATAAAGAAAAAATGGCTTTCAGAGTTGTTGAGCAAGCAAATCTTCAATTATTAACAGATCTGTTATTTGAGACCAGTAGAGCACAAGAATGGGGGTTTTGATTATAGAATTGTTAACAGTGTGGCGAAGGGTCAACTGCAGTAATTAGGTATATTTATTTTGCTGTTTTAAAATCAAACTAGGCTATGTACCGTATTATAAATTTACAGCCTACTTAATTTAAAAACTATTCCCATTTCTACTACTTGAAAGCACGGCTTTGCTACACTTTATTATTTCATGTTAGCTAGTTAGGCAACCAAAGTTGATCGTCCGTTATTTAATTCACAAGTCCGCATGTATATCTTACTTACTGAATGTTGCCAATTTAAAATAGGTTATTGAAAATCGTTGTTGGTTCTGTTGCTTTGTTGTAACAATAATTTCATATGTTGTTCTTTTTGCAATTTAGCTTTCCTACTAAGGTGTGGTTAAAAGTTTTTATATATAGTGTATTTTGCGTTTGTTATACATGGAACGCATCATTTAAATGAAAATTGCGACCTGTTTCTTCACTGCTATACTATTTATTAACTACAAACCCAACCAAGCAGTTTAATAAGAAAAATCTTGATGCTATCGTAAAGTCTAATGCATAAGTTTGATTAAAATACCATTAAAATATTTTTGTAGCGCCAAACCCAAGAGTAGTGTAGGTGGTAACCCTTACTCTGTCAGACGTTCCGCTCGCATTCAAATCAAAGACAGGTCCAGGCGGGTTAAAGCAGTGAACTGCAGACCGTCGCAAGAGTAAGACGTGCCAACGCGTCGAGAATCGTTATTACCGATTAAAGATTACCTTTATTTCGTTTATGTGTTGCAATAGTGTTAAAAGTTGCATTTTAAGTAGTTCTGATTTACTTATATTTTAAGGAAATAAAATTGTTTTAATTTCATGTAACAGTATATCATTCGTAGAGCTAAAAGCGGTGATCCCATAATACCCAAGCTAGCCAGGGGTTACACAACTGGATTTCCCAACGTGATGCCTGAATTAATAATATTTATGCACGAAATTCAAATAAAACAAAAGTTTAAGTAACAAACGATATCGATAAAAGTGAAACTGTTCGTTGCACGTGTAAATTTAACGTTCAACAAGTGCCTGGTTGTGATTAACTTTGAAGTGGATACACCAGTTTATTGCAGAGTTGCAGTCTGGATGCAAGGGACAAACCGTCACAGCAGGAATAACAGATTTACTCGTTTATTGCATGTAAAATTGAACCATTTGAAATTGTATATGTTTGTAACTGCTGTAATTTAATATAAAAAAAAAGTACTTCGTTTTGAAAAGCAAAGTTTATGCTTATACGTAACGTTGACAGCGTTTTGATTAATCTTTTCGGTTCCAATCCCTATAATTATGTCCCCGAAATAGCAAACAGCTGTTGATGTCAACACGGACATGCAAATAACAGAAGCACTTCAAATACAAACATTACAATGACGCAAACGCAATTTTTAGACAATCAAAGAAATACGCGAATCAAATAAAATAATGAACAAAGAAACATTAAATTTGCTGCGTGTTAATAGAGAACAAACACCGTTCGATGGGGCGACGTCTTTCAGTTATTCTCAAACGATAACACGGTAACTTTACAAAATGCACTGCTCGTTTTAATGAAAAACTGGACGCATTTTTAGATAACGTTCAAAGATTGTTTACAAGTATCAGATGCTAACGCTCTACGTGAAATACCCATCTTACTAGAAGGTGTGGCGGCGACCTGGTGGCAAGACGTGGAACCCTCCACTAATACTTGGGAAGAAGCGGTCAAAGCATTGAAAGATGTCTATTAAAAAAAACTTCCACCGCCGTTAATTTTCAGAGAAATATACTCGAAAGAACAAAATATTGATGAATCATGTGAATTGTTCATTTGTCGCATTCGAGCGCCAATTGCTCAATTACCATATATTTTACCAACAAAAGCTCAATTAGATATAATTTATGGACTTCTGAACCGTAGAGTTAGGAAACGACTAGTACGTCAAGATATTAAGGATTTGATGATTTTTCCAACGTACTCGTGATATCGAACGATCTTTATGTGAAGTACTTTCCCCAAACGAGAAAAATTCTAAAGAAAACGTATCTATGATCGTTGAAACAAAAAAGGTCAGGATAAAATGTGTATATTGCAAAAACTTTGGTGACTCACGCGAAAATTGTAAGAAATTAATAAAGAAAGAATCTACTATTTTTGGCACGGAAGACAAATCTTTGCCGACGCAAAGTCATCCGTCCGACAAGAAAATTTCTTGTTATTGCTGTGGTACGCCTGGCGTTATAAGGTCTAAATGTCCTAAGTGCCAAAGTAACAATTCTTCAAATGTAAATGTGTTCGACATTTTATCAAGTTTCGATACTTCTTCTCAAAAAACACCAAAACTTTCGACTTTTGTTAAATATTTTAATTGCTTGTGTAAACGGAACTGGAATTGCTGATTCAGGAGCTCAAATTTCAATTGCATTACACACTTTATATCAATTGCTTAAAGAAAAAGGCCACAAATTTTCTGAAGTTTCTGCAAAACTTTCATTCGTCGACGGAAGGTGTTTTGTTGAAAAAGTTTTAAAAACTGAAACTGATGTAGGAATTCAAGGTAAAACAATTCGGACCAAATTTATGATTTTGCCGAAGAAAAAAAATAACCACACTCTTTTGGGTGTAGATTTTCTAGAAAAAGCTGGTATTGTACTAAATATTCCCAACAAGTGTTGGAATTTTGCCAAACATAGTACAAAGCAATTTAAATTTGCTGGATGCGAGAAAAACGTGTCTAAATTGCCAATTGGTGAAATAACGGAATATGGGTTACGTACCGACGAAAGTGATTCGCTAACAATGCATTAAAAAAGCGAATTTACAAAACTTCTTTTGGATAATGCCGAAATACTCAAGAAAGGGGGAGCACCTACTGACTTTTCTGTACACCGCATCAAAACTACCAATGATGAACCAATTTCTACACCTGTTTACCATATTTCGGGTCCCAAAAAGAAATTCCTAAAAAGAGAACTCAATAGATCGCTTTCACAGGGAATTACAGAAGAGTGCGATTCCACGTGGTCTAGTCCTGTGATGTTAGTGCTGAAACCTGACGGAAACTACCGTTTATGTGTTGATTACTGACCCTTGAACCAAATTACCGTTACTGATACATATCCAATGCCAAAAATTGACGAATTATTACACTCGACGAAAAGAACTCCATTTATGTCGACAATTGATTTGCAATCGGGTTATTTTCAAATTCCCATGGCACCCGAAGATAAGGATAAAACGTGCTTTGTTACGCCCTTTTAAAAGTATCGCTGGAACCGAATGCCCTTCGGATTAAAAAATTCGCCTGCGACTTTTGTGCGGTTAATGATCAGATTTCGTTCCGGTCTTGGAAACAGACTAATTTATATATTTTTGGACGATATATTAATTCTTTCCGAAACCTTTGAACAACACACGGAAGACATTTCTGCAGCGATCGAAAGACTGAAAACATTTAAATTACGTGCCCGACGCGATAAGTGCTTTTTCATGAGAAAGTCAGTGAAATATTTTGGACAATTAATTACCGCGGATGGTATTAAGGCGAACGATAACAAAATTTCTGCGATTAAAAATATGAAGCCGCCTTCCAGTATAAAAAGTCAATGTGTTCTTGGTACCGGAAGTTTATACCAAACTTTTCCGAGATTGCTCGTCCTCTGACTAATCTTTTAAAGAAAAGCGCAAAATTTCGTTTTGAATCAAGTGAACGCGATGTCTTCGATACACTAAAAACAAAACTTACTATTAGTCCTATTCAAGCAGATCCTTCAAAGCCCTATATTTTACGTACTGATGCCAGTGATTACGCATTAGGGGCATGTTTACTTCAGGTAAAGGACAAAGACGAACGACCGATTGAATATGTTAGTAGGTTGTTTACGAATGCTGAAAAAAAGTATTCTACGGTAGAGCGAGAAACACTAGCCGTCGTTTAGAGTGTGGAAAAATTCAGCAATTACCTGGAAGGTGTAGAAGTTGTTATTGCTTCCGACTGTCGACCTTTCAATGGCCGTTGGCTCTGAAAACGCTGTCTGGCAGAGTTGTTAGATGGGCTCTTCAAATTCAGGGCTTGAACATGCAAATAGTTTACACTCCTGGTAAATTGAATGTAATTGCTGGTGGATTATCTAGGCCATTCTGTATGCATGACGATTCTACGAATTGCTCTATTTGTTCCGTGACTGTTACGTTACCGAATCTTGGTACCCAAAATTTCCGTGATAAACAATTACAGGATCCCGAAATTAAAAGAATTGTCGATGCTCCTGAAGATGAAAATTCATTGGAACTTATTAGATAGACGGAACGAGGTTTTATCTTATCCAATGCAATTTTATACCATTTTGAACCGGATTCAAATTCAGAAGATCCGCAATTGGTCATACCTTGCGGTTACCGTACAGAAATATTAAAACAGTATCACGACGCTGCTATTGCTGGATATTACGGAGTTGACCGTACTTATCAAAAGATTGCTACAAAATTTTATTTTTCTGGAATGCGCAGATTTATTGAAAACTATGTCAGCACTTGTATACACTGCCAGAGGTACAAAGTATCAAACCTTAAACCAGCTGGATTGTTACAAATTCCTGCCTCAGCGCAACGTTTCGAAACATTATCAGTAGATTAGTTCGGACCATTGCCGGAAAAAAAAAGAGGTAAGAGATGGATTTAAATTTGTGAAGACGTAGCAATCAAATGGGTAGAAATGTTTACATTAAAACTGCATCTGCAGACGTTTGTACAAAAATTTGATAGCAGAAATATTCTTACGTTACGGAATGGCTCGAAAATTAATTAGCGACAACGGTGTACAGTTCATAAGTGAAGTGTTTCAAAAGATCACTTATGCTTTGGTATATAGACTCCATTTATACTTATGTATCATGCAGAAAGTAACTCCATCGAACGAAAAAATCGCTATCTGAAAACCCAGTTATCCATACCTGTACAAAATGAACATACTACATGGGACGAACATATTTCAAGTAAACGTTTTGCGTTAAATTCAACGTATACAGAAGCTACTGGCTACAGTCCTGCTTATCGCACGTTTGCAAAAGAATTATATATACTCATGGACGCAACCCATGATTTTAGAAAGGCAGTTCAAGCTGAAAAATGTGTGCCACGCATAACGCCTTATCTTAAGAAATTAAGCTGTGCTCTCATGTATACTAAACAACATCTCATGCGACAGCAAGATCGTAGAAAAAAATCAGTAATCAACACCGAAAGTTGGAAAACTTTTCTTTAGGCGATAAAGTCTTTTTGAAGACTCATGTCCTAAGTAATTTGGAAAAGGGTTTTACGTCGAAGTTTGCCCCTAGAAGAGATGGTCCTTATATCATTTTAGAAATTGTAACTCCTACTACTTACCTTTTATCATATCCGGATGAGCCGACGAAATCGATTAGAAAATATCATGTTAGAGACTTAACACGTTTCAAAGAGCCTGTAGGATGAACAGTGCCAGTGCCGGCAGTGCCAAAACGCTCTCGGTGAAGACCCAAGAAGATTGTATCACACGTTATTCCTAAACTTTACTCGGAAACTTTAGTTCAGTTTAGAGGGGGAGTGTGTAGCGCCAAACCAAAGAATAGTGCAACTGGCAACCCTGGCTCTGTCAGACGTTTCGCTCGCATTCAAATCGAAGATAGGTCCAGTCGGGTTAAGGCTGTGAAATGCAGACCGTCGCGAGAGTAAGACGTGTCAACGCGTCGAGAATCGTTATTATCGATTTAAGATGACCTTTATTTCCTTTAACTGTTGCAATAATGTCCAAAGTTGCATTTTAAGTAGTTCTGATTTACTTATATTTTAAAGAAATAAAACCTTTTTAGTTTCACGTAACATTATATTATTCGTAGAGCTAAAAGCGGTGATCCCAAAAAATCCAAGCTAGCCTGGGGTTACATTTTAATATTAATTCTTCGTGTTTCTTTTGGGTGTAAGTCTCCGTTATCTAAAGTTAGCGACATCCTTCGTAGCCTTCGTGGAGAAATTTTATATTATGATGACCGACAACTGTTTCCTTGACTCCTTGACGGTATGTACATGGCCTACATTCTAGCAACGCTAAAAGGAATATCTTATGCTATAAAATTTATCCAATAATTTCATGATTTGTATTTAAATGTATTGTTGTAAATATTAATTTTTTTGTCTGTTTTTATGTTTCAGAACGAGCCCATTCTGCTTCAGTATAGTAAGTAATTAGGCTGTTGTCAATATGGACGCAATATACAGTAAGTAGTTAATATTTTGAAGATATTTATTATATGTATATTTATTCCGCAGTGTAAAAATGATTGATTAGTTGTTTGTAGTTTATTTACAATACAAGTGGAAAGGTTATCACGTAACTTAATTAAATTACTGGTTGTGGTAACTAGTTAGGGGTTATTTTTATATCCCCAAATGTGACCAGTAACCTTTAAGGAAGGATTTCCTTAAAATGATGGAACGCAATTATCTTCCGACTATGCTAGGGGTCTATTCCTTGGGCAGAACTTATGAGGATTGGTCGTGATTCTTTTTACAAAGCATTATTTTATTACTAGGGCTAGATTCTCGACAAAACAGGGGTTTGAATAGGGCGCCACCAAGTCAGTAACTTTAAACACAGGGTTTTCCTGAGGGGGACTTGGGCGTTCTGAGAGAGGAATACCGTATTAACTGCTAACGCAGGAGCTGTAAAGAAAATTTAATTAAATATACCAAAATGAGGACAAAAGAGGTATTCTCTTGCTACCACATATACAAAAAACAACAAAGATTAATCAGGCAACAAAAATGTGAACACAGATTTTATGCTTCAAATTCTGAAAAGGCTATTAAAGCTTCTTGTTAAATTGAGTTTACCACTTTACTCTATTTGATCTTATACTTTGTTACCCTACTTCTGAACGTACTTGTTCAGAATAAAACAATTAATTAAGAAAATTAAATGTTGCTTCTTTAATTAAAATTGTCCTTTCATAAAAATTGTAAATATAAAATTCATGTTTAATAAAAGATAATACAAGTTTCATCTACTCATAAGGTAGGATTATATGTTCAAAGAAAAATATCAAAACTTCAAATGTTACTTTAGTTACAAAGGTTTAACTTAAATTTATACGAGAAATATCAGATCTGCTTTTTCTGTTTACATTTTTATAAAACTTTAACTACTTTGGCTATTAATTCATTATTTAAAAATTGTAAGTGAAATCATGCATATATGAAACATCAATAAGAACTCTTTAAGTTTGCCTAATTTCATAAAATTTAATAACTGTAATTGTACTGAACTAGTATTGAATATAAAAATTTACTAAGGTCCTTCTTAATATGCAAAACGGATTTATCAGAATAAATAGTTACAAAAATATTTTCTGAAGCAGCCTGGTATCAAAGATCACCAAATGTAGACGTGATGCAAGAATAATTCTAAACTCTTACCTTGGCTCTGCAGGTATTCTTTTCATGTTGTCGTCACAACATGTTAGGGCAGGTATTTATACATACATTTTTCAGAAAACAAGTGACGTAAAATCCACGTGTTTCACAGAACACGAACAGCTGCGTGACCCTTAGACTGGACCATGCTAACTCCTATGCGTTTTTGTTATACGCACGAACTGGACCACCAAATTCCAATACTAGACGTAGACGTTCTACTGTGTGTAAATCTTGAACGAAAGTTTTAACAGTACCATTTCAATGCATCATCGGACTTAATTTACAAACCATAAAATTTCTACATACTTTGTAGAACGTTTCCTTAAAATTCGAGCTTATTGTTTTCTCCATAATATTACATCAAATACAACTATCCATCGTACGGTTGAAGGACGTTCATATTGGATCGATATCGCATCGCAAAGTTGACGTGAATGAACCATAAGTTGATACTCGCAGGTGCACTCGCGGCCTTAGTTTTATAAAACCAGATAATACAAAACGACTTTTTAAAGTTGAGAATTATAATATAAAAATCTAATTGAGGACTTCTACGAAGCGTTGAAAAACATATTTTATCGTACTTTAACGAAATCATTAAAGGAGTATTTTATGTGTTATTTACACAAATGTCCAAAGAATTATTAAATGAATTTATCTAAGGAATTATCCAAACGAAGTTATTTATTAGAAGTCATTTAAAAACGTCTTTAAAAGGAACGTTATAACAGAAGAAATGAAGAATTACTAAAGGAAAAATTACGAAAAGTGCAATTATGAAAAGACAGCGCTACAACAAATTATTTAGTTGGTCTAATTAATTATTATTTTAATTCTTACCATCGTTAAACATCAATGGCCTAGTGTCCAGCGCACTAGGGATTAACTACCGCACAAAAAGCCAGACGCAAGTTGCATGCTAGAACCATTATTGGTTCCATTATCGTTCTCGACGAGAGCTCTAGCTAATGTCAGCGTAAATGTGCTATGCACAAAACAGGAAAGCTGGTTGGCCTTGATAATAATTATATTAACATTTGGCGCCTGATGTTAGCAACCAAACTAGCATTTCTGTATGGCGGTTAGCACATACAACATCAACACTTGTATTTATTTATTTAAAAATGGTTCGCATGGTATTAATGACTATACTAGAGTTATTAGGGCTAAAAATTCCTTGATGTTCTACTGTGGTCAAAAAAACTGTTACACTGCTTCTCTCCAAAAATAAAAAAAATCTTTTCTTAGAACCAAAGATTTTTTTTTTAACCATAAGCAAAATATTAATTTGAGGATTGAATCCTCTGTAACTGACCTGCGTGAGAACAAAGAAAAAAATTAGAAAAATAAAAATGGAGGAATTCGTATAATTAAAAGTGAGTGTTTTTAGTAACTACGCGTACTATACGTCCTTAAGGAAACAAAAGTGGTATGACACTATCGGGAATTGTCGCAATCGGGAAGTCTAACACTATCACGGAAAAAAAATTAACAAGATTTACAGGTCTTTATCAAACCTTACTAACTAAAACAAAACAAGAAAGAAACTCTCCAAACTAATATTAAGCGAAAACTATTAACAACGATACTGGAGATAATACCCAGATTACAAAAAAATGCGAACCGATAAATTATATACAAAACTTATGCTTGCGATGACAACTCAACTCTAAGAATCATAACTAGAGCCTTTTTTAAAAAAATAGTCTACAACAAAATATCTCAAAAGCAAAAGTATTAAATTTCATCACAACTCTTTCGCTACACCAAACGTAAGCATCAATTGCTTACCGCGCAACTATTTTAGCGACTTGCTAAAATACTCTAAATCTCAACGCTAATGTGAATTCATCACATTATTAACTCTACTAATAATTGTGCCATCAGCACATACTCACCATAATCAACTAAACTGTGAGCTACTAACTCACTTAACACATCAAAACTCAAATTGTGCTATTAGCACTTATTCAGTTTCGCTAACAAAAATGTGAGCAACCAGCTCACCTAACACATCTCAACTCAATGGGTGTACTCTGCACTAACTCAAATTCACCAAAAAAATTGTGAGCATCTGACTCACTCTCACACTCTATCTCAACGTGTGTAATCTGCACTAACTCAAATTTACCAAAAATTGTGAGCATCTGGCTCACTCTCACACTCTAACACAGTAGTGAGTAGCTAACTCCACTACTAATTGTGCTTCCTGCACAAAGGCAACTAAACCAAATAACTAGTGAGCGACCAGCTCACTTACAATACTCTAAATATTAGTGAACGACTACTCTCAAGCGTCACTAAACTAAATACTCAAAAAAAATTATTACTACATTCCACTCAACCAAGTACACACTGCTGAGAGACCAACTCATCACGAGTCTCGTCTAGACTTACGCATTTCTTGATGGAATGCCTATAAGCGAAAAGAACACACCATGGTTCATTGCATACTCAATAGAAGACCAGTCCTTTGTGGACAAAACTGTTTTCCTTTACTAACTCAACAAAACTTCACACCAGTTAACACGTTGTACACCTAAAGGGTTTCGTCTGTCGACATTTTACGAGGCAAACAAAATTCGTCTGTCAACTACGAAAAGAAACAAAAAAATTTTGTGTTAACGGTCAGAATACACACACTTATATACACAGGAGGTGTTCTTGAAAACACGGTACGTACGCATGGGCAAGGTGCTTCTTGGATTAAATTGTGTACACAGGGAATGTGGCTCTGACAACACAATACGTACGCCCGGGGAGAATTTTATTTTAACGATACGCTCTTTTACCTACAGGTTTTTTTATACTTTAGAATAACTGTATAAATCAGTGTGGGTTAGTAAACATGAGATTTTCAGAAAAAGGCGTTCGTTTCCTGGTCCACTGTAAATCGCACATGTTGGAGTGGTAGTCCCAGAAATCAAACTTATTACGTTAAATGCAGAAAAGAAGTGCGTAAGAACGTAAAACCTAAACCAAAAACGAGCTAAAACGGTTAGTAAGTCACCGCTACAGAAATAGTAAGTAAAATACACTGGCGAGTCCAGCAGTAGACACAAATTTTCAATGTGTACCTGTTCGCTTTAAATATAAATATTTTTGCAAAAGTAATAAATTTCAACGGGCGAGGTACAAATTGTTAAAATAAACACATTTTTAACTTGAATCCAACACATACGTTGAGATAAGCAATAATAAGAAGTGACGTTCAAATGAAAGGTTGGTAAAGTGGATTATCTAACTTGAATCTATTTCAAATTAAAGTAGACGAAAAGTAGATAAACGTGATATATAGTTAACATAACACATATTTTAAAATAAGAAAATGAACGTAACAGTGGGGTATAAGGGATATAACAAATTTAGACAAAATGAGCGTGAAGTTAATTAAACTTTGATTTGCCCATAAGGAACGGGGATATTGTACAATGTAAGGGCATTTCGGCGTACTGTAGTGAAATGGAGTGAGTTTTTATGAAAAAACTATCAAAGAAGCTACTGAAATTTGAAATTAAAATAAGAAAAAACTAAAATTAATATATGAAGATGCTGAAATAAAGGAACTCTACGCTACACAATCACTTACCCATAGGGATGGACACGAACCGAACAGGTTCGAGGTTCGGTTCGAGGTTTGGTTCGATTTTTCGAACCGAACCGGACATTTTATTTTCGAACCGAACCTCGAATCGGACCGGCTAATTTTTCGAACCGAACCGAACCTAGCTCTCGGTTCAGTTCGGTTCGAAAGGTTCGATTTTTTAAATAAAAATTTAGTTTAAAAATTTAATTTTCACTAAGAACATGTCAATCATAATTTCTCCCAAATGCACATTATAAAAATCTCTAGTCGCAAGCATATAAGAAATAGAACGATTTGTTAATGTATATGGTCATCGAGTCTTAAGCCAATAGGTAAAAAATGTAATGGGTATTAGTGTTACACATCTAATAAATGTTGTCATTGAGGCACGCTTGTAGATCAAAAAATTCTAGATTAGTTTGATTTGTTTAATGCTCCTTATTTCAAATTGTTGTTTGTTTATAACTAGTATTAGATATTAAAGAAACTCAAAATGATTTTGAAAATTTGGTTTTAAAAACAAGCTTATTTTATTTAATGAACAGAAGCCGTGTCGCAAAACCATCTTACACATATACAAGCCGACGTCACGGTCTAGAGACTACAGAAGTTTTCAGAATAAATGAAACAATTTAATTCTTAATTAAGTATGTATTACGAATCCATCATTTTGAATTTTTTACTTTTGTATGAAAACGAGCTCTCTATTAATATTAAAGAAGGTGATCCTGTAGCAAAAACTAATCTCCTTTTCTCCTTTTCTTTTGTACATAGTCGCTCAACAAATGGTGTTACAAAGCGCATGGTACCATAATATTTACAGTTTATTTAGTGTGGCCATTACCACCAACGTCTTTAGAAATAGCCGATACTCCAGAAGAATGACCCCGAACTTTCTCTCAAAACCAAGGGTTGATGTTTATGACTCGTGGCGGCATAAACTTTTCAATTAATGTCGACATAAAATAACACAGTATAATGCAAATAATAAGCAGATATAATGCCTGTGTCATAAATACTGCTATATTTTATTATGAAAAACGTAAACGCTGTTTGAGGTAGATTTACGGTTCTTTCTGAGAATCATCTGATATTGTCTTTTAAAAGAAATAATACTTAAATAGATTTACAACATTTTCCCCTAGAATATGGGTTTATATTAATATTTCTAATGGCTATGCAAGGTTTCAATTTTATTTTTATTGCTGTTGTATTTACAACTATTTAGACTTAAAGTAAAAATTTAAACAATGGCAGACTATGACAGTGACGAATGGTTTTAGAACGAAATGACGAACTAAAAAACATTGCTATGAACATACTGCAAAACAACAGTTCAAAAATATCTTTTACGTTAGACGGATAGACTTCGTTCCGTCTTACGGTGGACACACAGAAAAAGACATAGCTAAGGTTTTATTGAAACAGTAAAAAACTACGGGATTGAATAAAGGATACAAGGCATAACTGTTGACAATGCTTCAGCCAACACTTCATTCATGAAATAATTGAATATACTGCAACCGACATTTGACAGCGTATACCAGCACTTTATAGATGCATGACACATGTACTAAATCTGGCCGTGCAAGGTTTATTCCGTACATTGAACTTAAGCTCTGAACGAACTGATGAAGAAATTGAAGATGAAGATGAATATAGCAGTGATAGTGGTTAAGATAAATTTAACAATAAAGCCAAACTCAATTGTATCGAGAGAATTCGAATAGTCTTTAAGAAAATTAGAAGATCTGAGCTATTGAGACAGCGAATTAAAAGCGCTTGTCAGACTGTCGGTGTGTCCACAGAGCTTTCACCAATTCTAGAAACTACTACAAGGTGGAATTCCACTTATAATATGTTAATATAGCTTTTAAGTTAAAGCGAGGATTAATATGCTTGTGCAAAAGTGATTCTACTCTAAAAAATTAAAATCTTAATGAAAGTGAGTGGTTAATCTTAGGAAACATGTGTAATTTTTTAAAAATGTTTAAAAGAGTAACTGATAAATTAGGAAGAGACAGGTACGTTACCTTACCCTCCATGGTAGTTTGTATTAATATTGTATTGGATAAAATAGAAGAACAGATAAGACAATTAGACGAATGGCAAATAGATCTGCAGTCGATGAGTAGTTGTTAATAGCATACCAGGGTCCAAGAAATAAAATATTAAAACATTATCGTCTTACCAATTGGCGCTATTGTGCTGTACTAGTGCTCGACCCTAGACACAACAAAGAGTTCTTTGACCACACTAGTTGGGGATAGCACTTAAAAGTGGAATCGCTGAACTTCTTTAAAAAACTCTAGGAAGAATATACAAAACAAGGGCCAAACCTGCACTCTCCTTTGCCCGAATCTTTTGAAGATTCAGAAGACGATTTTAGTGTCTCTAAACTGTACAAATCCAAAAGAAGAATGAAAGAGGCCGGCGTATTAGCAATATATTTAGCAGTACCACGTTGCAATGGTAATGTATATATATATATATATATATATATATATATATATATATATATAAAGGTTCTTCTATATATATATATATATATATATATATATATAAAAGAAAAGTAGGTTTAGTAAGTTTTATATTAATACAAAGTAAAAGGGAATTAGAATTATTGGCAAGTGACTCAAATTCAGCCACGAGGGCATCCTGTCGACGCGTTTCGCCCTAATTGGGGCTTATCAGGATAGGAGTAGCAAAGTTACAATATTTAATACAGACACCTTATGGGAAGTACAGCATTACCTAGCTCACAATTTGCGTCTTCGTGTCGTTTTACCTGACATCGCAGGTTTTACCAACAGTCGGTTGTATTAATTTAAGACTCACTAAACCTACTTTTCTTTTAAATTACAACTTTTGGCTATGGAAAAAGTAGTTGAGCCGGATCTCCTACGTGCCGACTGTTGGTAAAACCTGCGATGTCAGGTGAAACGACACGAAGACGCAAATTGTGAGCTAGGTGATGCTGTACTTCCCATAAGGTGTCTGTATTAAATAATACAACTTTGCTGCTCCTATCCTGATAAGCCCCAATTAGGGCGAAACGCGTCGACAGGATGCCCTCGGAGTCACTTGCCAATAATTCCTTTTACTATATATATATATATATATATATATATATATATATATATATATATATATACAGGGTGAGTTTTTAGTGTGGCAACGGACGATAACTCCGTTATTATAAAAGCTACGTAAACCAAATTTGGAGGCATATTAAGCATGCCTAAAGTGCACATTTAGAAATATTTAGAAGCATACAGGGTGTTTCATAATTCCAGGGCATATTAAACTTATATTTTTTTAAATAGAACACCCTATATATTATTACATTTTTGAAAAGCCCATAAAAAGAGCTTTAATTTGATATCAAATTGTATCTGTCTATTCCTTTTAGTTTTTGAGATATTCAACTGTTTTTAGAAAAAATGACCCCGATTAGATACATTGCCACTGCACTAATACACAACTTAGGTTAATTTTCAAGATGCAGAAAATTTTACCATATACCATAATATATTAGTAAATATCACTTTTTTGAAATTTCTTTACAGTATACAGGGTGTGTCAGGATTCGCAAAATGCAATTTTTAAAATTTTTTTTAAATGGCACTCTACCAATTTTATTGCTACAATGGATAGTTCATATATATATATATATATATATATATATATATATATATATATATATTGCTATGTCCCTCTAAATTATTCGCGCCCCATCTTTTGGGCGACCATATTAATTTATGCTATGTATAAACAAGATTGTAATTATCTGCTCCGACGTTGGGCTGTCTTATTAATATTGCTATCAATTCCCTCCAAAAACTTAACTGGATTTTATCATGAACCAACCTTGTCTACCAATAGCAAAATTCGATACGTTACCGCCTTACTTGTTATCAATTTTGTATTCAACTTATAGCTCCTCTTTGAACTGTTTAAATTAACAAATCACTCCCATTAACTTTATCTTATGACCTCGACTAGCGTTTATTTGGAATTATAAAATTCAGTTAATTTCGATTCTATATAATAAAACAAATATTATGTACAGTTTTTGTAAATTATTTGAAATACACTTTTTAATTAATTAATGTTATAAATCTCATTTATTAAAAATCATATACTTTTTACTCAAAACCCAAAGTCACCAAAAAACCCTATTATCTTTATAAACGAAGTGTAGAACGTTCTAAACCTGTTATCATCTCACGCACTTTATACGTATTCAAATCCTTTGTTGACTTTTTCACATTCATTTATATTAAGCAAATTCAATATTCAAAATAAAAATATAGAAAAATAAAATGTCTTATAACTAAAAATCTGACCTGGTCTATTTTCTTCACATCGACGCATCCATTTGAATAAAATTATCTTCCCCCAATTCAGGATTATATTGTCTATCCACACGCTTGAACCATTGCATTTAAATTATTGCCATCACCCTCTGGACTACCATTATTAACTTATGCACCCCAATTTATTGTCGTTTCATTTCAGACTCAGAATTACTTCTTATCAATTTCCCCAAACTTAGAATTGGATTATCATCATTTAATTTCCTTGACTTAGAAATTGTATTATTCTTCCCCCAGAACTTGGAATTACTTTTATTCTCCACGGACACAGAAATCGTAGTTTATTTTCCCCGGACTTAGAATTTGAATTTTTCTCCCCGGCTTTAGAAGCCCTATTATTATTATGTTTTAGTTTACAATACATTCACCAAAATCTACTTACGTTTAATCGGCAATCGTAATTTTCATCTTGGCACTTTTTACATTTTACATTTTGAATTATTATTATTACGTATCACTTTATTTCATTGCGGCGCACCTCGGCCTTTGTTGAATTCAAAACTGACTTCGTTATCACTGTACCTGCTAATATATCATTGAGTTCCCACTCCGTCGGTGGGTATGGTTTACAAACTCGTCGTTCATTTTTAACGAATCAAATATTTGCATTTAAAGTAGTTTCTGATGTAATTTTCTATGCTTCCCAATAATTGTAAGATGGTCGCAGCTGTCTTCGTTATCAACATGCGGTGTTTTGATAAATCTAATTGCTTTTCCATAAACAACTGATGCAATTCGACTTTTAATTTTCATATCTGCCTGTTGTTTACGCAATTTTTAATCTTCTTTCTTATCAAAAATGGTTGACTATTTGTACGCATTTATATTATGCTTCTTGAAGGTCTATTTCTATCTACGTATTAATCTAATCGTTTGGAAGTCTTTTCAATGCGTGTTTAATTAAACTTTATCGTTTACTTATAAAACACGCGCGCTTCCACTAAAAAATATCATTATTTACATTGCCTAAATTATCTAAAACTTTATCTACAGGCTGTTGACTGCTTACTATCTACAAACTATCTCCATTTCTCAATTCTTTACTAAATAAATGCAGTTTTCTGCTGCCTATGGTAATTTCTCATTTCTAAATGACCTTTACTATAAAGTACACCCTTAAACAACCCCTTATCACAGCAATAATATATATATATATATATATATATATATATATACAGGGTGGGAAAAATTTCAATGTGCAGTATGGGGATCTCGGAAACTATAAGAGCTAGAAAGTTGGTTAAATGGGAAAAAACTTGTGCAATTATAAGCTCAATTTAAAACTAAAAAGAAAATAAATGTATCTCTGTCCGTTCTAAAAATATGGCGTAAAAACCAAAATTTACCAAATTCAAAAATGCTTAATAACTCCTATACCATTATAGCTATAAATGTGAAACTTGGTTTGTTTACATAAGTCATTAGTAGGAATTCAACGAAGTAATCAGAATTTTTCTAAGCCTTCTGTATTCAGAGATGCGAATGTCAACTTTTTTATTTTTTATGGACGCCATATTGGATTTTTGCAGTTTTAAATAAAAAGAAAAATTATAAATTCATTGATATACCATATTGTATACTTTTCTTTTAAAATGGCCGAAATATTGTAAATTGTTTAGTTTATATGAAAATTATAGTCTTTATTTAGCATAGGAAAACAATTAAAGAATAAAGTGCTGTCATCAGTTAAAAGTAAGAATTTTCAGTTGTAGTTTTTAGCATTTTAATAAAAAACAAAACTGAAAATTTGGTCTTAAGTTTTGTGGTTTGTTATTTTTAAACAAACATTATCAATAAAATAAAATTGCAAATTTTCTTCTTTTTATTGAGATCTAGTCACTACGGTTAAAAAACAATTAAAGAATGAAGTTCTGTCATTAGTGAACAGTAACTAATGAGTTATTTGTCATCATTAAATGTTTTGCTATTTTGGTAATTTATAATTTTTAATATTGTGGTGGAAGTGGAAAAGTGTTAATTGAAATTTATTTAATATTCATAGTACTATCCATAATGGTAAGATATTCTGTGGAACAGAAATTTGATATGTACAATGTTTACTTGGAATGCCATCGAAATTCTATTACATCTGAGCATAGATATTCAGAACTATACCCAGAACGACCACAGTCTTCCAGAATGACTTTTGTAAGAGTTTACGACATCTTAAAAACTCATGGATCCTTTAATAAGTAGCGAGGAAGATATAGTAAACATGCAGATATCAATGATACTAATGTATTAGCACAGTTACATCTGAACCCACAAACATCTAGTCGGAATATCTCTCGCGAATGTGGGATTACTGATTGTGGTGTTTGTGCTATAATAAAACGTTACAAGTATCACGATTAGAAATTCATTCCAGTACAAAAATTGCACCCTGGCGACGATGAACGACGACTTGCTTTTTCTCAATGGATGCAAACGAAATTAAGTTTTGACCCAAGTTTAAGCAGAAAGATATTGTGGTGTGACGAAACAAGTTTTACTAACTGTGGCATTTTTAATAGAAAAAATGTGCACTACTACACTCAAGAAAATCCCTACTTAATTAAAGAGAGAAAACCGTAAAATATTCAGTAAACGTTTGGTGTGGAATTTTAGACAACATGAATTTAGGACCATACTACTTTCCAAATAAATCATCGTCAGACATTTATTTAAATTTTTTACAAAATGATTTTGAAGAAATGCTCGATAATCTATCACTTCAATATTTGCAGAATTTTGAATATTATCAACAAGACGGCTGTGCTTCCCACAATACCAGGGTGGTAAACGAGTATTTGAACGAACGCTTTCCGAATCAATGGATAGGTACGCGCGGTCCAGTAAGATGGCCACCACGGTCACCGTGCTTCAATCCACTCGATTACTATTTATGGGGGGCCATTAAAGACCACAGTGAAATGCCACAAGACAGAGATGAAATGGTTGACATAATAAATAGATACATACAATCAATAGATTCAAAAACAGTTCGACGTGCGGTACAAAATATGTGTAGAAGAACAGAATTGTGCATTCGCACTGGAGGAAACCAATTCGAACAATTTAATTGAATGTTTTGATCAAAATTTTTGTTTGTTTTCCTATTCTAAAGAGTATAATTTTCATAAAAACTAAGCAATTTACAACATTTCGGCCATTTTAAAAGAAAAGTATGCAACGTGGTATATCAATGAATTTGTAATTTTTCGCTTTATTTAAAACTGCAAAAATCCAATATGGCATCCATAAGAAATAAAAAAGTTGACAGTCGCATCTCTGAATACAGAAGGCTTAGAAAAATTTTGATCACTTCGTTGTATTCCTACTAATGACCTATGTGAACGAGCCAAGTTTCACATTTATAACTATAATGGTATAGGAGTTATTAAGCATTTTCGAATTTGGTAAATTTTGGTTTTTACGCCATATTTTTAGAACAGACAGAGGTATATTTATTTTCTTTTTAGTTTTAGATTGAGCTTATAATTGCACAGGTTTTTTCCCATTTAACCAACTTTCTAGCTCTTATAGTTTCCGAGATCCCCATACTGCACATTGGAATTTTTCCCACCCTGTATACAGGGTGTTTTTTTAAGTGGTAGGTTACCTGTATATGGAAGACCAATGATAGAAGGAAGCTGAAAATTTGCACTAGGAGGTTATCCAATGTGCCCTACACGTCTAAAATAGTTTCAATACGTTAGCACTTCCGGTTATACCGGAAGTAGGTATTACTATTGTTATTTTAAATAGAACACCCTGTATATTTATGCGTTTTCGAATTCCTTGTCGAATTTTATGTGAACTTTTATAACACAACCATACCTCTATCTAATGCCGTTTTCGAGATATTTAGATTTTTAGTAGATTTTTGACATTTGCACGCTGTCACATAAATTGGAATAACTAGAAAGTGAACGAACTTACAAAATTGTTTTTTTGCAATCACATTCATAATACTTGATATTATTTCTACGTGCAAAGGTTATTTGATTGCAATGTACAGGGTGCCTGAAAATTCATTTTATAATTTGACTAATAAAATGTCAAATATTCCGTTTTTTTTAAATGGAACCTACCATATTGTGTTATATTAATCGATTCTATGGAAAAAAATATCTTAGGTATGTTATTACAACAATCCATTTATTGTAAGCCGTTTTTGAGTTATTTGCATTAAAAGAGTAAATGCACTAGTTCAGTAACATAATAACATTTTCAACTATCAAGTAGGTTGTGTCCGATACATTAACAAAAGAATAATTGGTTATTTTTACGAAACGTCAAATGTAGATAATCCTACGCAGGTTGCAATTTCCGTACTGTAGTTATTTATGAGGGTTAATCGAAACTTTACAAATCAAGATTATCTCGAAATGATAATTATTTATGGCGAATGCAACAGAATTCTTCAAAGAACTTGCGATGTCTTTCATCAAAAATTTCCTGAAAAGCCAGCGCCGAATGTTAGGCTTCTTAAAACTATTCTTGAAAACTGTGAGAATAATGGATCATTTATTACAAAGAAGAACAGGACCAGCACCGTGACGGAGGAAGTAATTGGAGTTACTAATGTATTGGCACATTTTCATGCAGCAGAGCTTCACTAAATAATGCTGTACAGGATATAGGAATGAGCCGTAGTTCCATATACAATATTTTGAAAGAAAATAATTTTAAAAGTTGGTCACTTTATCCTGTTCAGCACCTTAAGGAAACCGATTTTGAAAGAAGGATGTTGTTTTGCGAATTTGTATTACTTAGAACGCAAGAGGATAAACAGTTTTTGAAAAATATTATTTGGAGCGATGAAGCAAAGTTTACGAAAAACGGAGTGTTTAACCGACATAATTCACACCATTGTTCCACAGAAAATCCTCACCAAGCATACATAACAAAATTTCAGGAAAGATGGTCTTTTAACGTTTATTGTGCTATTAGAGATTCGCGAATTGTATGTGTAGTGTTTTACCAGGAAAATTTAAACGGTAAAGTACATATTGTTTTAGTAATTCCTTTTCTTCTCGATGAACACTTTTTACAGGGGAACGATATTTAGAAATTGTGCATGGAGAAATTGTAGCATATTTAAACAACCTCCCACCTAATGAAATACGCAAAATATTTTACCAGCACGACTGTGCTCCTGCGCACAATGGAAACGTTGTAACCGAGTACTTACATGCCTTGTTTGAAGACCAATTTATAGCTAATATCGGACCTCACTTATGACCACCCCGATCACCCGATCTCACTGCTTGAATTTTTTTCTATGGGGTATGTAAAAGATACAGTCTTCTCATACGCTCCTACTACTGAGGAAGATTGCAAAAGACGAGTATTAAATGCTCTAAATTCTTTTACTCCAGAGCAAATACAAAAGGCAACAAATGAAGAGTTTAAAAGACGCATTTTAAAATGCTTGGATCGAAATGGCCGCCAAATAGAACATTTATAAACAACCTTTTATGTTTTTATTTATTTTTCTTTAGGTAAAATATTGTTAGATAAAATACATTGTTCCATGTTTGTGTAGCTTTTAAACATTATTTTTCAAAAAATGTTCTTGCGCTGCCATTTTTGGCAACTAAAATGTGCAAAAGCATTTCCTGCTTTCTAAGTACTAAGATATTAATTCCATAGAATTGATTAATATAACAAAATATTTGATGAAAAATATCGCCAGTTCTTCCAAGAAATCTATTACATTAGCCATAAATAATTATCATTTCGAGATAATCTTGATTTGTAGTTTCGATTAACCCTCATAAACAACTACAGTACGGGAATTGCAATCTGCGTAGAATTATCTACATTTGACGTTTCCTAAAAATAACCAATTATTCTTTATTTAATGTATCGGACAAAAGCTACTTGATAGTTGCAAATGTTATTATGTTACTGAACTAGTGCATTTTCTCTTTTAATGCAAATAACTTAAAAACGGTTTACAATAAATGGATTGTTGTAATTACATACCTAAGGTATTTTTTTCCATAGAATCGATTAATGTAACAAAATATGGTAGGTGCCATTTAAAAAAAAACGGAATATTTGACATTTTATTAGTCAAATTATAAAATGAATTTTCTAGCACCCTGTACATTGTAATCAGATTTTCTTTGCACGTAGAAATAATATCAAGTATTATGAATGTGATTGCAAAAAAACAATTTTGTAAGTTCGTTCACTTTCTAGTTATTCCAATTTATGTGACAGCGTGCAAATGTCAAAAATCTATTAAAAGTCAAAATATCTCGAAAACGGCATTAGATAGAGGTATTGGTTGTGTTATAAAAGTTCACATAAAATTTGACGAGGAATTCGAAAATTTATAAATATACAGGATGTTCTATTTAAAATAACGATAGTAATACCTACTTCCGGTATAACCGGAAGTGCTAACGTATCGAAACTATTTTAGACATGTAGGGCACATTCGATAACCTCCTACTGCAAATTTTCAGCTTCCTTCTACCATTGGTCTTCCATATACAGGTGACCTCCCACTTAAAAAAAACACCCTGTATATATATAATAGTAATAAAGTGAGCAATACAATGATTTTAAATAATAGGTCAAGGTAAGTATAGAATTTTACAAATATGTATGAACTTTTTTAAATGTTTTTGTATTAAGTGTTTAAGACGATTTTTGTAAGAATTTATTTAAATACGAATTGCTATATAAGCACAGTTTCTTTATTCCTGTATTATACGAAGTAAATAAAATTCCCTTATCGCTTTATTCATATTGTATCAGAAATCAGTAACACCTTATTGTCTTGATACTCTTTTTATACTAACTAAAACTAAAATAAAAGTAATCGCAAAGATCGTGTGATATCGTTTTTGCACGGTAAAATGACATTAGTAAAAATCATCAATTATTAACACATTTTAAATTTTGGAGGTGGTTTTCACTATTAACCTAATTGTAATTACGCTTCGTTAGAGATAGTACGTATTGAAAAATCAAATCTGGACAAATAGTATTAATATGATTTATGCTACTAAAATCTATAGCAAATTAAGGTTGGGGTTTATTTGAAAGTAGCAACTACTAAATATAAAAACTACATTGAACATTTAAATTGTTGTAGTTGATTGCACTAGTCGTTATAAAAATGTCGTACCGGTTCGGTTCGGTTCGAGGTTCAGTTCGTTTTTCGAACCGAACCTCGAACCGAACCGGACTAAAAAGTTTTCGAACCGAACCTAAAGCAAGGTTCGTTTCGGTTCGGTTCGAATGCATCACTACTTACCCAGAAAGGTTTTTCTACACTGAAGATTGTTATTTTGTATAAATCTCCTTTGCTTCTGTATCCTAAACTTCATAACCTTATATTTTATCTTTCTGCAAAACACCTTAAAACGCTTATGTCCTAACTAAAAAAATTTCTCAAAATAAAACGCTTCTTCCGTAATAATAATAAATTAGACACTGTGGCGCGATACGAATTAAAATAATTAATAACCCTTAACCAAAAGAAATATTATTAAAAACTAAATACGTATTTCGACCACTAAGCGGTCATCATCAGTAGTAAACTTAAATAATAAAACGCATTAAAAATAATTCAAGAAACCCTTCTGAGGATATTCTCCTCACCACGTAAGCTGAAGTGATCCTTCCCAACAAACAATTTATTAAAATTGTTTTGAACACCTGAGGATATTCTCCTCACTAAGTAGGCTGGCGATCTTTACAAAATAAAGTGCACTGTGGCCTTAATAAACAAAAACACTTAATTTATACTAAAATTAAAATTGTTTTAGCGGAACCAAATTTAATCATGCGTTGCCATTGGTTGTTAAACTAATAGAGAAAACAATCCAGATGACGCCATTAGACCCTGTCAGTATTTAAGAGGGGTCCTTTGTGCTTAACTTTTTTGATTGATTCATACGCATTTAGGGAGGTATACGTTGGCACCGCCTTCAACAGACTGACATTCTGTAGTTTAAACGGGTGGCTGGTATCAAAAATATGTTTGGCGACTTGAGATCTTTCATATTTACAATATTTGAAATAAGCTATGTGTTCTTTAAATCTAGTTATTACACTTCACTTAGTCTGACCAATATATTTTTGAGAATATCCACGTCCCCAATTGCTAATCTCATAGATTCCCGACTTTTGCAACTTATCCACCTTGTCTTTTAGATTACTTAACAGATCTCTAATTTTATTAGTATTGTTATAAGCAACTTTGAAATTAAATTGTTCAAATGTTTTATTAAGGCCCTAGTGGTGCTGTAAAAAGCAAGTTTGACAAATTTGACTGATTCATTAATGGTGTTAGGTTGCAAAGTCGTCGATTTACGGATGTTATTTCTATTCTTACATTTTCTTAAAATATTATTTACAATAACCGCAGAGAAGCCATTGTGAATTGCTATTTGTTTAATAAGTGCAAGCTTCTTATTAAACGTGTCGCTATTTAAAGGAAAATTGATTAATCTGTTCACCAAAAAATTGAAAGCCGCCAGTTTATGTTGTAAACTGTGGTTGGAGGAGGATAAAATAAACCGATTCACATTAGTTTCTTTTCTGTAGATATTAAATTCTAATCTATTTTTGTTTCCAATTACTAGAGTATCTAGAAAAAACAATTGTCCCTTTTGCCATTTTTTGTGGTTAAGGGTTATTAATTATTTTAATTCGTATCGTGCCACAGTGTTCTAATTTATTATTATTAACGATGACCTGCCGGTTTTCGGAACTAAATAAATATCGTAGTTTAACTCTTAGAATTAGTTTTATTAGAGCAGATATTAGATTTCTAAAAAGTTGTAAAAAGTACAAAGTGTTTCCAAATTTTATTAATGTGAAAGTTGTTACAGTCCCGTTGACGCGGTACGCGCGTCACAAAAGACAGTTGGTAACGATATTACATAATGTGAAGATTGACGCGCTAATTTCGATGACGTCACACAATATGCAAATTAGGGCGACACAATTTACCAATTACACAAATTATAAAAGAAATAAATTTTAAAGAAAACCCCCAAAGGGAGCACTTACGTGAACAAGTAGAGCTTCTTTCAGGATTACTCCATGATGGCGGTGGCTTCCTACAGGATTACTTCATGAAGGCCGGCCGCTTCCTTTAAGATAGCTTCATGATGGCCGCCCGTGGCTTCGCTAATATTTCGCGGGTCGTGGATCTCCTAAGCCAGGTTGCATCCAAATTCGCTGGTCTTCTTCCTATGTAGCGGGAACGACAGGAACGGGTTTATAAGGAACGATAATCAAAAATAAGAGAAAAAAGGGATCTACATAACAAAAGGATACGATAAGATACCACACCAACTACTCTTGTTCGCGTTTCGGAGTCAAGTCCATACGCGTCTTTCGGAAATTCCCCACTTTCTTCTTCCCCCACACGCGTTGACGCAAAACTCGCGCAACGCACTTCTGAAGTGACGGAGATACGCGCAACAAGTCTTTTAAATTTATGGCGCAAAATTTTCACATTTTAACACTTATTTAAAAATGTCTAGTGCCGATTTTCGGCACGTAACAATCGCGACAAAGCCATAAAAGAAAAAACTTAAAAAAAGAAAATGACTGTTAGCACAGTAACATCTTAAAATCTAAATCCTAACCATCCTACATAAATCCTAACTTAAATCCTACAAAATAATAACACGTCTTCGGGATTACCAAGAAACGGAAAAGTGCACACACGAGTCTTTGGTGAGACGCAGTTATAATCGACACCACAAATTTGTCGGGTAGCATGAAACACTACTTAAACTAAAACAAATGCGACAAGTCGCCTAACCTATATACTAAAACTAAAACTAACATTACAGTTTCTTAAGTGCAGAAGCACATGAGCGTTGCATCTAGACTGTTTCTTTGTTGGCAAAAAAGTGCCCAAATTTAAAAATGTTCAACAGAGTGAGTTACTCTACACTCTAGCAAATTTTTAGTTACTGGTACTCTGGTTTAATAAACAATACACATCAAAACTTGTCCATGACACGCTCGTGAATCATCAAATTTACCAAAAGTACCACCTTCCTAAATCCTTACGTTGCTAACCTAACAAATTACATTTCTACCATCAGGTTAGCTTTTTCACTTAATATTCAAGAAAAATAATTTCCACGTCTGGTCATAAATATCGAACGTTACGTGAACAAGTAGAGTTTCCTTCAGGATTACTACATGATGGCGGCGGCTTCCTACAGGATTACTTCATGAAGGCCGGCCGCTTCCTTTAAGATTGCTTCATGATGGCCGCCCGTGGCTTCGCTAATATTTCTCGGGTCGTGGATCTCCTAAGCCAGGTTGCATCCAAATTGGCTGGTCTCCTTCCTATGTAGCGGGAACGACAAGAACGGGTTTATAAGGAACGATAATCAAAAATAAGAGAAAAAAGAAATCTACATAACAAAAAGATACGATAAGATACCACACCAACTACTCTTGTTCGCGTTTTGTCGGTAAGTCCCTACGCGTCTTTCGGAAATTCCCCACTTTCTTCTTTCCCCACACGCGTTGACGCGAAACTCGCGCAACGCACTTCTGAAGTGACGGAAATACGCACAACAAGTCTTTTAAATTTATGGTGCGAAATTCTCACATATTAACACTTATTTAAAAATGTCTAGTGCCGATTTTCGACACGTAACAAAGTTAGCAGTAATTGTAAGCGCAGAAATGCAATTATCAATTTTGCTAAGGTTAAATGGTTAAATTTAGAAATCAATTACCTGTATAGCAAACTTATTAGTTTGGAAGTAGAAACGTACAAATTGCACCTAGCTTTGACGCACAATTTGTCCGGGTCCAGTTTCCAGGAATGGAGTAATTTCCAGAAACATTCTTTAGAGGTTAACAATCATAAATTGTTAATTAGGATTGATAGTCAAAATGCCTCGATCGAGGCTTAAAATTTGGATTAGAACATACGAAAATCCCTTTAGAAAATATAAGTGTAGGAATTGATAGCTCTATTTCAAGGTTAGATGACGAATCAAAAAGTTTCATTAGGAACGCGTGCAAAATTCAATTTTTGGATAACTTGCGTTGTTCCGCAAGAAACGTCTCAGAACGGGCAAGAAAAAATCTTCTGATTATTAAAGAATTGCGACAGAAAGATTACTTTTATTTAAAAGCAAACAAGGGTAATAGGATGGTCATTCTAGACAAACAGGACTATGTTGATAGAGTAGAAACTTTGATATCTAAGGGTCCTTATAGACCAATAGTCACAAAAAGGAAAAATGTGATTTCTTTAAATAAAATAGTAAAAACAATATAGGCTGTTTTGAAGGAATGCCTAAACTTAATTTCACCTACGTAAAATTAAAATTGACAGTTTCAAACCTTGAAATTCCAAAAATGTACTGCTTGCCTAAAATTCACAAGAAAGATAAATCGATGAGGCTGATTGTTTCAGGTATCAACTCACCGACTTATCGGTTATCACAGTAGTTGTCAAAGGAACTTAAGAATTTAAAGATATATAGTTTGGCTGTACAAAACTCTTTAAAGTTTATTAATAAAGTTAAGGATATCACATTAGAAGAAAACGAAATCTTAGTTTCATTTGACGTCAGCTCATTATTCCCTAGTGTTCTTATACAACGTACTTTGACATATTTAAAGGATGCTCTAATAGATAGTAATGTTCATGACGATAAAATCGAAGAGTATATCAAGCTTGTTTCACATTGCATGTCCCAGAATTGTTTTCAATTTAACAGCAAATTGTTCGAACAATATGAAGGGACTGCAGTGGGAAACAGCCTTTCACCATTCACAGCTAATTGTTTATATCGCGCTTTGAAACTGAGTTTAAAGAGAATTTCAAATACTTCCCAAGAATATGGATTAGGTACGTGGATAGCATTCAGGTGTTGAAGAATTCCTTAATGAATTAAATGCAATAGTTAAAAGCATAAAATTCGCATCCGACCTGGAGAATAATGGGCAATTGCCATTTCTAGATACTCTAGTAATTAGAAACGCTAATAAACTAGAATTTGATATCTATAAGAAAGAAACTAAAATGAATTGTTTTATTTTATCCTCCTCCAACCACAATTTACAACATAAACTAGCGGCTTTCAATTTTTTGGTGAACAGATTAATTAGTTTTTCTTTATATAGCGACACGTTTAATAAGGAGCTTGCAGTTATTAAACAAATAGCGATTCACAATGGTTTCTTTGCGGTTATTGTAGATAATATTCTAAGAAAATATAAGAACAGAAATAACACCCGTAAATCGACGACTTTGCGACCTAACGCTACTAATGAACTAGTTAAATTTGTCAAACTTCCTTTTTAATGCACTACTGAGCGTCTTAATAAAATATTTAAACAATTCAATTTGAAAGTTGCTTATAATAATACTAATAAAATTAGAGATCTGTTAGGTAATCCAAAAGACAAAGTGAACAAATTGCAAAAGTCGGGGATTTATGAGATTAGCTGTTCGGGACCTGGATGTTCTCAAAAATATATTGGTCAGACTAAGTGAAAAGTAATAACTAGATTTAAAGAACACATAGCTTATTTCAAATATGGTAAATACGCATTTAGGTAGGAATACGTTGGCACCGCCTTCAACAGACTGACATCCTTTAGTTTAAACGGGTGGATGGTTTCAAAAATGTATTTGGCGACTTGAGATGGCGGTGCCAACGTATTCCTCCCTAAATGCGTATGCAACAATCAAAATAGTTAAACACAAAGGACCCCTCTTAAATACTGACAAGGATCCAATAGCGTTATCTGGATTGCTTTCTCTATTGGCTTAACAACCAAAGGGAACGCATGATTAGCTTTGGTTCCGCTAAAACAGTTTTAATGTTAGTATAAATTAAGTGTTTTTGTTTATTAAGGCCACAATTCACTTTATTTTGTAGATATCACCAACCTACGTAGTGAGGAGAATATCCTCAGGTGTTCAAAACAATCTTAGTAAATTGTTTGTTGGAAAGCAAACCTATGGTTCTTTCAGTAGACAGTTCTAAGGATGGACTTGGAGCAGTTATTCTTCAAAATGCAGCTCCATCGCATATGCTTCAAAAAGTTTATCGGAAACACAACTTAACTATGCTCAAATAGAAAAAGAAATGCTACGGATAGTTTTTGGTTGTCAAAGGTTTTACCAATTTTTGTATGGTAAACAATTTCTTGATGAAACTGATCATAAACCGTTAGAAATGATATTCAAAAAGCCACTTAATAAATGTCCTCTTCGATTGCAAAGATTACGAATAACTTTACAAAATTATGATTTTCAAGTTAAATATAAGCCAGGCGTTTTACTTTATTGTGCAGATACTTTATCTCGTGCTAGCTATAATGATACAAATTTTGACATAATTGAAAACGATATTGAAGCACAAGTTAATCTTATTGAATATAATAGTATAAGTCCTCAAAAATATGACATGCTTAAAATACAAACCAAAAGTGATAAACGAATTAAACGAAGTACTGAACTATGTCAAAAATGGGTGGCCAGTACAAAAAAGTGAAGTAAGCCAGTATGCTTCATTGTACTGGAATGTAAGAGATGAACTTGTTGAGCAGAATGGTGTAATATTTAAAAGTAATCAGATGGTAATACCAAAGAAAATGAGACCTGAAATAATTAACAGGTTGCATTATAATCACATGGGAATTGATATAACATCGTTACGTGCTAGAGATCTAGTTTATTGGCCTTTTATGTATAAAGAACTTACAGATGTTATAAAAAATTGTCCAACGTGTTTAAAATATCAAAACGCTAATGCAAAAGAGCCTTTAATAAATCACGATGTGCCTTGTCGCCCTTGGCATACTGTTGCAGCAGATTTCTTTTATTCAAATGGTAAGCAATATTTAATTGTTGTAGACAGCTATTCAAAATTTCCAAAAATTCGTTGTTTAGAAAATAATACTACACATATTAAAGTTATAGATGCTATAAAATCAATTTTTGCAATTCATGGGAAACCCGAAATTCTATATACAGACAACGGTCCGCAACTTGCTAATGTTGCAATTCAACAATTCTTGAAAGAATGGGAAATCATACATAAAACTAGTTCACCTACTTATTCTCAATCAAATGGTTTTATAGAGAGACATATTCAAACTATAAAGAAAATAATGAAAAAATCATGTCATGATAATAAAGATCTTTATTTAACATTATTAGAATATAGAAATACTCCAATAAGTCACACCATTCCTTCACCAGCTGAACTATTGTTTAATCGAAAAATTAAAGGTCATGTATCTGTAAAAGAAAGTTTATTGAAACCAATAAAGAATTATTATACAAAAATTTTTAGAAATAATCAGAATAGACATAAAAAATATTATGATGAACGATCTAAAAGCTTACCGGATCTTGAAGTTGATGATTTTGTAATGGTCCAGTTTGATAAGATCTGGGAACCCGCACAGGTTATTAAAGTTGATCCTTATAGACCTCGATCATATTTAGTCAAATTACTTAAAAATAATAAGGTGTTTATTCGCAATAGGAAATTTTTAAAAAAATTTAATCGAGACAATTTTCAGTACTTACCTGATAACGAATATGATGAAACTATATTGTGAATTCTACTAGTAATGTTAATAGTAAACCACATGTTGTAAATGAGAAAAGTGTAAGTATTGATGTCGCAACTAGAAGTGACATCGGAGATAGTCATCGCCAACTAGTGAAAGAAGAAAATATAGTTGATAGAAAACATTGTTCGCGTTTTGGACGAAGCATTAAGAAACCTTTATACTTAAAGGATTATGTTTAAACTAATACCTTGTTTATTTAGAATAGCGACTGAATGTAAATTTTATTCTCCAAAAAGGGGAAGATGTCATAATGTTTAGTATACAGGTAGGAGAGACACGACCAGAGTGTGAGGTGACGTGAATGGCAGTCAATAAGGGCACTGCAACTAATTTCTGTATCTTAAAAAATCATTTAATAAAATAATATAAAATGTATTGTCGATCTATTAAACGAGTCATCCAACAGGTAACGTAACAACTTCAGCCTACGTGGTGAGGAGAATACCCTCAGAAGGGTTTCCTGAACAATTTTTAATGCGTTTTATTTTTTAAGTTTACTACTGATGATGACCACTTACTAGTCGCAATACGTATTTAGTTTTTAACAATATTTTTTTGTGGTTAAAAGTTATTAATTATTATAATGCTTCTTCCAAGTAAGATTCCTTCACCGAGGTAGCTTGTATTTTTTACAAACACGTCTGAGTACCTAGTTTTTAAATAAATTTAAATAAAAATTGAACTAATTTAAATTCTATTAACATAAAATAATTTTAATAAAAATACAAATATACTTTCCAAAAACAAAAACAATTTCTAATCCTCAAATCTGGCCAGGTATTGCTAAAATAAAGAAATTCCAAAAAAACCTTAACTTTGTACCATCGGCAAAGCTATTCGTCCTGTTTTCAATATTTAATTAACATTTTTTCTTAAAATCCACTTTGAAACTAGCTACGCTAAAGTTTCTTATGGTAAAATCCTTACTAGAAAGGTTTCTAAATTTAATGCTTTTTTTACTTAACCCATCTGCTGATACAAAAATATCAGCATTATTTTTACTGGTTAGATTTATCACATGTTAGCTACGAAATGCGCACTTTGTGGAACAATTATTGAATTTGTGCATAGAGTAAATTTGCTTTTTTAAATAGTAACTTTATTTTTTTGTTGTTTAAATGGAAATTTTTATTTTTTTTATTGTAAATAGAAAATCGTTAGCGATGTATTTTTTGTGTTGCTGGGAATCCTCCCCTCTCGGCATTGGTAGTTCTCCCGGTATTTCTATCTGACTCGTAAACTGCATAACGTAGCAAATTCAATCTACTCACTATGTAATTTCACGGTATCCAATAAAACCAATGTTTGCTTGCAATTATTTCTTAAATTATCTACAAACAGAAAGTTTCTTTGCACTAACACTCAAAAAATATAATTTTATGAAGGAGTGAACTCTACAGGTACTAGCGTCATTTTCTAAACGGTCGTCATGATAATATATCTATTTCCTTGAGGAAATGCAATCAAATTTCTGTTGGAGCTCTGTACTTTTAACTTCACTTTCAAATTAACATTATATCAAACCACCATATAAAAAAATAACATTATTTTAACTCAAACGTTCACTCCCACCCATCTGTTTTATTTGCGGGTACCTTTGCATTTTGACGTTGGTTTATTACCGGTTGGCAAAGAAATAATTTTTGCCATTCTTCGTTGAATGTCTAACTACTATGATTTCTTTCACTTTAAATTCTATCACTTGAAAGGTTTCACCGCTATAACTAATTAAATAAGCTATCGCAAACAGAAGCTACTACGAAATCAAGCCTTCAGGCATACCAAATTTATTAGAAATGAGATCGTAATTGTCGCTATAATTTAGCTACCGTACGAAAACGACGTCAACTAAGTCCGTAGACAACACAAATAAAGCCAAAAGTTAAATGTAAAGTGTACAATTATTAATTATTGCACCTTAATAAAACTGATAACAACTTTAAAATGATAAATTGATCGATCGAAACTTAATATAGGAAACGAATATCTGCCAGGCTACAATCGAATGAAAAGCGATGCAACTTGACAAATGGTGAGTTTTCGTTTGGCAAATAATGCAGCTATTACTGAAGTAGCTTCTAGGTACAACATTCAGATACGACTCGCAAAGGCTCAATGTATGGCGTTAACTTCGCTAACCACAGATGGTGGAGAGAGTGGACGTGTAAATATGATCAAAGTTTATACAAGCGGAGCCTTTAAGTACTTACCAGTAATACTTCAAATTTAAGCGACGCGCAAGACGAGGAACTGTCGACCATTTGCGGAACTCAAACGTGAATATTTTCAATGCAGCATAGCTACGATACCACCACTGTTAAAGTCCTAGTGGGTGTGCACTAAATGTCCGAGGATTCACAATTAATATAACATTTTAAGGGGAGGGGGTGGATGCGCGATTTCACTCTAATTTAATTTCTTAGTTTGATTGATTTATTTAGTTGATTTAAGTTAATTAGGAAATCAGATTTAGTATTGTTGATCATTAGCCCGGTTTAAAGTTTTGATTTAATACCCCGATGCTTTTTCCGCGCGCTGTAGGAAAGATAGTGACTGATTTAGTGTATAATTCATGTTGCATATTTAAATATTTGTGTTTTGTTTTATTTTTTTTGTATATATTTCTGTTATTTTTTATTTTAGTAAATTAAGTTACATCGTACTACGAAATAAATTTAATGCCAAAGTTCAAGCGAACCCCCTCCTAAGGTTTACACTCGGTTCTAGCCTCGCGACGTTTCCCGTAAACTGCTTCAAGGCTACCCACAACACCCTCTAGCCATTCTAGCTCCTCGACAACTAGTTTGCTGTCCGTCAATCTTCTGTTAGCCATCTTAAGCGGGAAGTTAAATAACACGTGCTCGGCGCTTTCTGCGCCTTGGCTGCATTCGCCGCTGCCGTTCTGGGCCAATCTAAATATTCGCAGGTAAGCTCTCCGTGCCACGTGCACTGTCACTAGCTACACCGTCTTATGGTCGAACTTCACATCCATCCTAGCTGTAGCTGTACTTCATTGGCCAGGAAGCGTGTTATTTTTACCTGGAAATTTTGAATTTTGCCAAATCCTGCTATGTCTGACAACATTCACACACGACACCTACACTTTACCTATCATAGGAGCGAGAGCGTATTTTTATGACAAATGATTGCCTAACATTTTTCAGGCGCTCCGCGTCAGGAAACAAACCCAAGACCAAAGACTTTGTGGTGATGCGCGAACCAACTAAGCCAATACTCCACCCGAAGGTATTACACTGGCCAAGAAGCGAGTTCTTTATTTACCTGGAAATTTGAATTTCGCCGAACCCTTGCTGTTGCAAGCAAGTTACTCACACGGGACCTCCATTTTACCTCTCATCCGAACGAGAGCATAGTTTTGTGAAAAATGCTCGCCAAAATTTTTCAAGCGGACTGTGTTGGGATTTGAACCCAGGACCTTGGGCGTAGTAGTCACACGCATACCAAGTACGCCACGGAGCCGCCTACATATCGACCACCTGCATTTGATTTTCCAATGCTCCACCCGAAGATACTACATTGGTCAGAAAGCGAGTTTTTTTTACCTGGAAATTTTGAATTTCGCCGAACCTTTGCTGTTACAAGCAAGGAAGGATCTTTAACGCGCGTGACAACACTTACACATGGGACCTCCATTCTATCTCTTATCCGAACGAGGGCGTATTTTTGTGAAAAATGCTCCCCCAATGTTTTTCAAGCGGACCGTGTCGGGATTTGAACCCGGGACCTTGGGCGCACATAAATTGACGACCTTATTATGTGAATAAGGGCCGCTATGCTTGCGACCACGTCCCAATGCTCGACCCGAATGTACTACATTGGGTTTAAATACGAAATAAACGTTCTTCAAGTTAAATCTAACTTCAAATTAATCGATCCTAAATAAAAATCTACAACCTGAAATTAACACTAAAAATAGGGTTTAAATAATGCTATCCCTAGCGTTGATTTTGGAGTGTGTCCGGTCAACAAGACACAAGCAAAAATAAAAGGGGAGAGATCCGTAATACAGGATAGCAACTGCCAGCTCTGCTCACCGAAGCGACTTGAAGGGCCGTCTTAAAACTATCCAAATCTAGCTAAATAATCTAAAAATGGATTCAAATTTCTAAGCATTCGCCGTATATTTAAATAGTAAATCCAGCTATTTTGCCTGCTCTGTTAAATTACAAATTCGTGCTCCCTGGTCTAAGTATTTTATTCTAAGTCAATCCTATATTCGTCCCTAAAGTTCCCTATTGTTCTCTAACTGATTTATATTATAATAACAGTCTTCCTTCCTATAGGCGACAGAACGTCAAACAAAACAAATCAGGCCACAAGATAATAAAGTGTATGCAAAAATGAATAAATATAAAATAAATGTAAAATATAAATATAAATAAATATAAAATATAAATATAAAATAAATATAAATAAATATCTAAATAAGCAGTGCATCAAATAGCAAAAAGCATCACCTAAATTATCAGGTGCACTCGCATAAGCATTATGTCGGCTAACCCTATTACACTAGAAACGTGCTAGTTCAAGATTATTGCAAAATCTGATTGTTAATCTAAATTAATGCTTATGCGAGTACAGCCGCCACAATTTTATCCTTACCTCGATCAAAAGTTTTCCATTTTCCGAAGATCTAGTCGTCTACCTACACCTATTTGTAACTGATTGCTAGGGGAGATGGATAATATGCACTGCTACAGTCCTCGTGGGTATACACTAAACGTGCTGGGGGGATGCGGGGGTTTGCTCTAGTTTATTTCTTTGTATATTTTATTAATTTAATTTAATTAGGGTTTTCCGATTTATTTTGTTATTATTTATTTGTTTTTTGTTTATTCTCGATTTCGATTTTCCGCGCGTACAAGGTGAGATAGTGATTGTTTTAGTGGTGTGGAGGATTTGTCGTATATATTAAGACATTTGGTTATTTGTTTTTGTGTATTTTAAAAAAAAAAATTTAATATTTTTTTAAAAATTTTTTTAATAAGTTTTAGGAGTATCCTGCTCACATCATTTTCATGCTTAGTCATAATCCAAAGTTTTTCAATCCTCTCCTCTCTCGATTTACGCGCGGTTATCGCCATCTAATCTCGCGACCACTCCCACAAATTCTTTAAAGGCTGTCCAGAACGCCTTCTTGACAGCCACTTCCCAGACTTCCTCTAGGTTCCTTGGCCATGCTAGCCCTACGGTAGCTAATTTCCTATCAGTTAGCCCTCAATTGGTCACCTCAAGCGGGTAGTTGAAGAGCACGTGCTCTGCGCTTTCTGCGCTCTCACCGCATTCGCAGCGGTCGTTATCGGTTAAACCGAATCTTTGTAAATACGCTTTAAGGGCGCCATGTCCTGTTATCAGCTGCACTATTTTATGGTCGAGCATCACTTCGATTTTATCTCTAGCTACTTTACACAGTAAGAATTTGTGTGTTAACCTGCCTGTGGCAGCCTTGTTCCACTTCTCTTTCCATTGTCGGATTGACTTTTTGCGTAGCGTTCTTTTAATCAGAGACCTTGGTATCGACGATTGTGAGATCTAAAAGTTTTCCGTCGCGGCATCTTTAGCTAGCTCATCTGCCCTATCATTCCTATGTTACCATCGTGCGTCGTATGTTCTATCCTCCAGACGTCCGCTTGGAGGTCTGTCAAGGTGTTCATATTTGTTAAGGTCATCGGTGTTAATTTAGTTTCGCTGATGATGTAATTACAACGACGACCCTACATGTGATTTTCCAATGCTCCACCAGAAGGTATTACATTGGCCAGGAAGCGAGTTTTTTTTACCTGGAAAATTGTGAATTTTGCCGAACCTATGCTGCCTCATTTTACCTCTCATCCGAACGAGGCGATTTTTAGAAAAAGTTCGCCTAACTTTTCAAGCGACCGTGTCGGATTCAATGCGGGACCTTGCGTAGTGTCACACGCATACAACGTACGTCACGGTTAACCGCTCTAACCATATGACGACTCCTTTACATGCTGCATTTTCCAATGCCCGGCACTCTTCGAAGGTACTAGCATTGGCCAGGAAGCAGTTTTTACCTAAAAATTTTGAATTTTGCCGAACCTTGCTGTTCCAGCAAGGTAGGGATCTTTAACGTGCGTGACAACACTCACACACGGGACCTCCATTTGACTCTTTCATCCGCACAAGAGGCGTATATTTTGTGAGAAATGCGTGCCTAACTACTTTTCAAGCCGACCGTTGTCTGGGTTCAAAGCCTGGGACCTTGAGTCGTGAGATGGACATATCCGACGACCCTACATGTGATTTTCCAATGCTCCACCCGAAGGTATGTATTGGCCAGGTAGCAAGTTTTTACCTGAAAATGATTTTGCAACTTACAGTGTACGGCTTGACATCGACATTTTACCTCTCATCCGAACGAGGCGAATTTTTAGGAAAAACGTCGCCTAACTTTTGCAAGCGGACCGTGTCGGGATTCGAATCGGGACCTTGGACGTAGTAGTCACACGCATACCAACTACGCCACGGAGCCGCCTACATATCGACGATCTTACATGTGATTTTCCAATGCCCCACCCAAAGGTACTACATTGGCCAGGAAGCAAGTTCTTTACCTAAAAAATTTTGAATTTTGCCGAACCTTTGCTGTTCCAAGCAAGGTAGGGATCTTTAACGTGCGTGACAACACTCACACACGGGACCTCCATTTTACCTTTCATCCGAAAGAGGGCGTATTTTTGTGAGAAATGCGTGCCTAACACTTTTCAAGCCGACCGTGTTGGGATTCAAACCTGGGACCTTGAGCGTAGTGGACATATCGACGACCCTACATGTGATTTTCCAATGCTCCACCCGAAGGTACTGTATTGGCCAGGTAGCAAGTTTTTTACCTAAAAAATTTTGAATATTGCCTCCATTTTACCTCTCATCCGAACGAGAGCGAATTTTTAGGAAAAACGCTCGCCTAACTTTTTTCAAGCGGACCGTGTCGGGATTCGAACTCGGGACCTTGGGCGTAGTAGTCACACGCATAACAAACTACGTCACGGAACCACCTACATAGAGACGACCTTACATGTGATTTCCCAATGCCCCACCCGAAGGTACTACATTGGCCAGGAAGAGAGTTTTTTTACCTAAAAAATTTTGAATTTTGCCGAACCTTTGCTGTTCCAAGCAAGGTAGGGATCTTTAACGTGCGTGACAACACTCACACACGGGACCTCCATTTTACCTTTCATCCGAAAGAGGGCGTATTTTTGTGAGAAATGCGTGCCTAACACTTTTCAAGCCGACCGTGTTGGGATTCAAACCTGGGACCCTGAGCGTAGTGGACATATCGACGACCCTACATGTGATTTTCCAATGCTCCACCCGAAGGTACTGTATTGGCCAGGTAGCAAGTTTTTTACCTGAAAAATTTTGAATATTGCCTCCATTTTACCTCTCATCCGAACGAGAGCGAATTTTTAGGAAAAACGCTCGCCTAACTTTTTTCAAGCGGACCGTGTCGGGATTCGAACTCGGGACCTTGGGCGTAGTAGTCACACGCATAACAAACTACGTCACGGAACCACCTACATAGAGACGACCTTACATGTGATTTCCCAATGCCCCACCCGAAGGTACTACATTGGCCAGGAAGAGAGTTTTTTTACCTAAAAAATTTTGAATTTTGCCGAACCCTTGCTGTTGCAAGCAAGGTAGAGATCTTTAACATGCGTGACAACACCCACACACGGGACCTACATTTTACCTCTCATCCGAACGAGGGAGTATTTTGTGAAAAATGCATCTTTATGCGAGGAAACCCTTAGGGATATCGATGCAGCCTGCGATTTTGGTGTCGCATACATAATTGTTGCAGCTTAGAGGCTGTTTACTTAATAACCAATGGTACGTCGTATTAGGCTCGTTTGCTCGAGAAAAATGATTTCGTGTAAGCGTATCCTTTAGTCGTGTTAGAATTCGGAATTATTTTAAAGTCTTAGCAGCTAGGGAAAGTAACGGTAGAACAGCAATACTGCTAATCGACGTATAGTGAAATACATGTTGTTAGGTTCTTTTCTTCAATCTCCTGTTGTGGTCACAAGATGGACGTAATTAATTTTATCTTCTTAACATTTCGTTATAGAACTATTTTGGAAACTGTTTCAAACAGATATGAAATTCTTGCAATGATTCTCAGTGGCTAAAATCTTATTATGCACCTTCAAGTAATTAGTGATCATTTTAGTCATTACGCTGTTAGATATGTGCGTTGATCGGGTAACTCAGGGAAGGTGGAGCGAAGTAGGCACCCCTGAAGTTCCACCTCCCGGAGCAGTGAACTGTAATCGTCGAGGGGTAGACACTAGTGGAAGAAATGCGAAGATACGAAGGACCGAATAGTAGAAAATGAACACTATTGCAATATAACAGCTCACAACGACAATCTGGTGAACTTTAGTGAGTGAGTAAATTAAACAATTAATCGTACACCGTGTAGTAAAAGGATCATATATTATAACGTCAATAAGAATTAGAAATACAGTGAAAAGCACAATTTACAGTATATTAAATTTCTGAATTATTCGAACTTGTATAAACGTACTACTTTTATCACAGTATTATGGATTTAAGTACATATGCCATTGTATCAAGTTCACTAACGTATTTTGTATGATACGTCAATGGAAAGGGTCATTGCATTAATACCACACAAGCACGAGATAACTTATTGTGATACCAGATTAAGAAAATCGTTATTAATTACTATTATAACCGGAAAGATCAATAACGTTTGGACGATTGTAAGAAATTTACATACATCCGGAAAAAACACGCACTTGTGTTGAGAGAATACAAATTACTACGAATAATGATCGCCTCGTATTTCAGTTAATCAATAACTATTACGAAAGGAACGATTCATTACAATTTTGCACACTAGAAATAATTTATAGAACAGCGGTTTAGCATAAAGATAATTACAGCCCGCGCGAATACGTTTATAACTTGGGAAGGCTAGTAACGAACTCCGTTGTTTGTTTATCAGAACGAAGGCAGGTGAGCGCTGCACGTGCTCAAGGTTATCTTCCTGCCTGTAGGACAGGCTATTTAATGGAATTGAATATTGATATGCTCTAATGAAATAATAATAGAGCATTTTTGAACGTAATTAATCTTATTGAAAATAAAGAAGATTTTACGAATACGAAATAATTTAGGAAACTCCAACATGCGTCTTTATTTACTTTCATGCCGTGTGCGTTGCTGAAAACATTGTGACTTCCTATTTTGACTTTCTGTTGAAAACATGAAGTTTAAATAATTTTGTTGCTTATTTACCGACTGGGTATTAAAATAATGTTTGTTTAAATCGCAGTTTGATGGTAGTAATGTATTCCGTAACCATATGTCTATCCTACGCTTATGCTAATTACAGGCATCATGCGTTTAAATACCTTCTCTGTCAAGGTATTCTGTGTTATGTGCTTTTCAGAACCAAGGCTTAGCTCGTTATATTTGTTGGGGTTAGTTTTCAAGAGATAGAGAAATTCTTAGAAAGCAACATTTCTAATATGATACAATATTATAAGTTCCGGAGTTCTAGTAACTGTCATTGTTTAGTGGTAATGCGCCTTTCCATACATTTAATATGATCAGGAAGTTGGAAGAGGCTTTGAGATTATTCTTATTTCCACGCAAACAAACTTACACCATAAAATACTTTAATTTGTAATTACGCTTGTGTGCATTTATAAGCGGATTAACAAGTAATTTATCCTTCTTAAAAAGTTAAGATTCTTTTTAAACTTTTACTCCTTAATTGCATTTACCGAAAATCCTACAAAACAACCCACTCAAATACAAAAGTGTACTGAACCGAGGTGTTACAATGTCCTTAAATCTCCTACAAAACTATAATATGAACCGAGTAGGATTCTCCTACGCATGTGTATTTTCCAGCAAACCAATGCAACACTTATGCATTCTCTTTCAGTTTCAGCAAATAAGTGCTCAAAATTTATCTGGGAAATTAGACTATACGTCTGGATATCGATTTGCCGGCGTCGCGACGTTAAACGACGTCCTGGGTAGCCATTCGTTTTGTTTACTATATTAGTGATGTGCGTGGATGTACTTGGAAAAACGCGTCGCAACATTGAAAAATGTGTGACTGTTTTGTATAATTTAGGAGAGTTTGCATACGTATTGGCTAAGCATGCGCTCCAACCTCATTACAATAGACATCAGATTATTATTGGTATGTCTGTCTGTGTTATAATTTCCTATCTTTGTTTAAAATAAAAAGTTGTTAGGATAATTTTATGTGAGATTCCTGCACGATTTAGATTTAATTTTGCAGGATAAAATTTATATTAGCTACAGTGGTTTAAAGAAAAGTATCTGCAAAACGCTTTAAAGCTTAACTAAGAAAATGTATACAGGGTGGAATTTTGAAAACGAACTATGTGCAATAGCTTTGGAAATATAAAAGGTAATTACAAATGCTTCAAACTGCTTAACAACAGCAAGGGGAACCAAAATGACAAGCTTTTCATAAGAGATTCTCTACTCAGTTAGTCTCCAGAGGCAACTTTTAAAAAAATATTAAATAAGAATAGTGATATCTCACTTGGCCGGTCTTACCTGTTTGATATTTCCTCAGTTAAAATCGTTGTGACCTTATCAAGCAAATGGCAACTTGTCAAAGGTTTGAAAAGGAAAATCAAAACGAATCTCATAATCATTATAATCGAAACAAAATGCAGTCTTTTGACATGTCAATTCATTCTCTGTCAAAAGTTTTGTTGAAATTTTATTACCTTTCATAATTTGTTGGTTTTACGATTTCTCCAAATTGAGGGTGTATAGACTAACTACAGTGGTGCGAAAGTATGTCCCTGTATAAACAAATTGATACATGACAAAAAATAATGGGGAAGTTAAAATTACCAAACTACGTTACCATTAGGGGCGTAGGAATCGGGGTAGCAAAAGTTGCAATACCACGGTGCGTCTACCCCACGGGGGCACTGAATCCAAGAGGGCATTTATTATTCTAATAACTAGAATCTTAAAGAAACCAAATATACAAATTGCATATTACTATACAAAATCAATCAAAGAACTATTTTCACCACTAAAAGATAAAACAGACACTCAAATGTGCAATAACGTAGTTTACAAAATTCAATGCAGTTGCAACCACCACTACATAGGTCATACGAGTCAATGGCTGAAGTTGAGATTAACACAACACCGCAGTGATGCAAAATTAGGAAAAAACAACTGTGCACTCTCTACACACATATTTACTACAAAACATACACCAGCATTTAATGAAACAAAAATTTTGGAAAAGAAAACAACTATAAAAAACGCATATTCCTTGAATCCTTTCACATTAATAAAGAAGAAAAAAGCATAAATAACAAACAAGATCTCGATAACTTAAGTGTGGTTTACTGTGAACTTTATAAACATTAAATTCAGTGTTATGGACTTTTAATTCTATCTTCTACTTTCATAATTTAATATCAAAGTGACATTTACTTTATTCTAGTTACCAACAAAACAATTTTATTCTTCTGTCAAATTATATCTGTCAAAAACTTTGTAATACTTTTACAAATAGTATTAATCAAATTTAAATGTAAGTTATACACTGTTTTAATTTTATCTTATTACCTTACTTTTTAGACTTATGATTAAGGTCTGAATATTAGACCGAAACGTCAAGTACTTTTAAATAAATGATTAATTGACATTTATTCTATTCTTGACCAAAACTGTCCCAAAAAGAAAATATTATTTACTATCGAACATTGATTCCTGGTCAATAAAGTGGAGGTATATATATTATATATATATATATATATATATATATATATATACTCATATTTAGACCAGGGTAGAAAATTAATGGATTACATCAAATAATTTTAATCACCGTGTATAAGGAAGTTTATTAGATAATACGCTTTATTAAAAACCCGTGGAGAAGAAAAATTCATTCGTTTTATTAAAAATAAGAGATTTAAATCATGTACAAGACGCTTTATATCAAAAGAAGCAGTATTAAAAAGCTCTGCGTGTAATGTAATTATTCCTAAACAAATGGAAATTACGTGCAAAATTTATCTTAATTAACTCTATTTCAAGTAACCGGTATTGAACAAAACGTACAGATAATATCTATAGAAACTTGTAAAAACCCAAGATTATAATACCAGAAAATAAAGCTCTGAGAATTAATATTATTTTGAACACCTGCGTAGTTTAAATATCACATACGGTGTAAATTTTGTAGATAATTAATAGTTTCAAAGAATCTTGGGGAAAACGTCGCATAATAGTTACAAGAAATGTTAAAGGTGGGGTATTTCACACTCCATGTGGACTAAAATAATCGATAATACAGAATATCACTTTGCATCAATAAGAACAGGTTAGATAGAGACAGATAATATGCGCAAGAACGAGACACATATAGTAAAAAGGCGTGAGTAGCGCAACGTCATGGGGTTGCGATTGGTTGAAAATAGGATGCAAATATCAGAGGTAGAAACAACAATTTCTGTACAAAATTAATTAGTTTTTCTCGGACATGCTTGCGTGCCGTGTGTTGAAATTTCTGAGAGTTAAATGGGGCGAGTAAAAAATTCGTAAAAACCGACGCGCAAGCGACGGACTGGGAACATAGAATGAGAAATTCTTAAGAATTGTCTGTTTTGAGGACAAAAGCGACGTGCCGGCTATTCGCTATATATGAAAATTCGTAAAAATCGACGCGCGAGCGACAGACTGGGAACATAGAATGAGGAATTCTTTAGAATTACCCGTTTTGAGGACAAAAGCGACGTGCCGGCTTTTTGCTATATATACCGAGATGAATATAAACAAGCCCTCTTAGACTTTTGACAATTCGATGCGTTAAAAGCTCTTACATCCGCGACTTGATTGAAGATGTTAAACAGTGCATTTTAGTTTGAGAAAATAATTTAAAATTTTGCTCGTATCTTTTAGTGATTTAAAATAGTTGGTTATTTACGTGCTAACATGAATGTACTTCAGTGCACTTAGATACAAGGTAATAAAATTTAGTTTCACTGTACCAATTAGCAAAATTTACAACGACAAATGTATACACAAAAGTAGGCAGTTTTGGCGTATATTGGTGAAAGAAGTATGAAGTTATTTGCTATTTTTCGGGGGTGTTAATAATTAAATGGTTCAAATACGTGTCTGGATCCACGAAACAAGGGTCAGATATACACAGATGAATTCCGGAAAAGCCCAGAAACAACTGGTGATGGAGAAAATTTTAAAAGCGTTGAGAATTAGAAGCCGTAAATATAATCCTGTTGGAATGGTGTGATTAACTAAAGGGACGATGTACTTTGAAGCTACGAGGACAGTAACCTTCAGGTAAATTATACTATTTTGTTTGACATTTTTGTGTGTGTTGAATAACTTTATAATTGATTTACTTTAAATGGACATTAGTGAAATTGTACTAACCATAAAATTTTAATTTTAAGTTGAAATTTGCTTGTTGAAGTAGAAAGGAGTATTTAGTTTTGATGTTCGGTAATATGATGAAAATTTGGGTATGTCTTTGAGCTCAATTAGACGAACCTGGTTAATTAACGTAAAGGGGTGGTAGATGCTCCTTTATACTCAGACTCCGGTCTGCTTATATTGTTATATTAATTAGTAGGCATCCAACAAGGACTTTAATTTTGGATGCACATTAAAATGATAATAAAATTAATCTTGAAATTCTTTTAAAACTGAAATTTATGCTGAGTTTTAATTTTGAAATTTTAATGTATTCTGAATATTGATGTAAATAGAGTTAACGTTGATGTTTTTGGTAGGAATGTGTTGTTTTTTTATGAATGAGGAGGTTTATAACATTAGGTGAGCAGCCGAGGCGAAAAGAGGATCACAGCCGTTTATGACGCCCAATCTGTGGGACTAGAATTTTTTTGTTGAAAGGACCCAGTTCCCGCATTCAAAGGAGTATATCACAGCAATATATATATATATATATATATATATATATATATATATATATGTTATATATAGTAACTTATTTTTAAAACATAATGCATACTATAAATTTTTACAATAGACTAGTTCTTTTGTGGATACAGGGTGTACCTGTAACCGCTATCAGGATAAAGTTGTAAATACAATAACGTTGAAGATCTTAAATCCGGTGAGGTGACCAACCAGATGAAATTTCATTTTTGCGCTAAGCTATATTTTACATATTTTAAAGACATTGACTGGTATAAATTTGCAAAATAAGAATAAAGAAGAAAGAACCGAACAAGTGGTTTGTTTTCATGAATAATAATAACTTTGTGGAACGTTTCAAATAAACTGTAATTAAAACCCTTCACTACAAAAAAACTAAGTAGGTATTTCGACTACTGCGGCCACCATCGCTAGAAAAATTCAATAAATAAGTATAAGTGTAAAAGCGAGTAAAAAATGTTGTTCCGGAACACCTTCGAAGATATTCACCACACCACATTTGCTTTTTTATTGCCCCACCTGAAGATACTTGTTACGTTCAAAATCCTGCATTTTTTTTCTGCTTTCATTTTATAACGCCCTAAAATTTCTCAACAAGCTCGATTTCCCTCTATTTGAATTAGTGTTATTTAATAAAATTTCTCAAGTAATTACTTTGTATAAAAGTTTGCCTTATAAAATCAAACAGCTCTTTAGAAAACTTTATGATACAAAGTAGTTGTAATTAATTCTACCACCTGCAGGGATTACATTTTAATTAAAAGCTGCACGGAAATGCACAGCTTTCTTAAAAAGATAAGGTCACTTACCATCTGCCTACATCTGCTTACAATGGGTTTGTTATCTATAAGTATACTGGTATTCTGCAGCTGTTAAGATGTTACAAAGTAACAAGGTTGTTTTCTTTTGTCTAAAAATCCTTTGATAATTGCGTTATCTGCTTGATGGGAAGCTGTTACAGTTTGTATTTCGGTAGCTGTTGTCTGAAAATTCTGCAGACTTGATTTTTCGGCGATATTTTTGGAAGCCAAATTACCTACCCCCATACATGAGTCTATCCTTATAAAATAGAGACGGTGCTTTAAAAGACACCTTTGAAGACAACATCTTCTTACCAAAGATACATGTTGTAAAGTCGCGCTACTAAAATGCTTTCAGTGTTAGCATGAGTTTTGGCAGTGATTACGGCAGCCAGCCCACAGAAAAATGCAGCCACATTTTTCCAGTCCTAAGATGAGACCAGCACGAAGCCGATTGTTCAAGGTATAGTTTCCTGTTTTTGTAATTGTTTTTTGATGCTGCTGTGGAAAATAGACATTTTATTTGCTGTTACTCATGATTATCTAATAAATTACCAACACCACGTTACCAAACACATTCACAATGCACGAGCGACGATGTAATAATCATTCTTCAAATTAAAAATTATTTATTCAAAGTTTGTGTTAGAGTCCGTTTTACTGTTTCTTTTGTCTTTTTGTATAAACATTAACGTAAAGAACTTACGCATCTAAAAGTAGTTAATATTTGAATAATTTAATTTAGGGTGTCTAATTTTAATGTTATACTATTTCCGAAGAGGTGCACTTCACAAAGCAGCATGCATATATTATATCTTATGTATATTTCTTTTCCTGAGGTACTGTATAGTTAATGTTTTATTTTCTTTTATATGTATTTAAGGTAAACCATTAAGTACGTATTTAGATTATAAGATGTTATATTTATGTTGCTTACCGATTTTATATGCTTATGTTATGACGCTTTGTTTACTAGCACGTAACAAACTATTACGCAACTTATTAGATTTTATTGTTTTGTAAATAGTCTTTCGAGATTGGATGTTAACAATATCGTTTTACAGAGGTTTCCAATGTGTTCTTTCTATTTCACCCACACCCCTCTACGACGTTTTTGAGCTATCCCAAATTCTACCGTTCTGCCCCCGTTCTGTTGCGGTATTCGGCGTAAACGATTTCTTTACTTACTCTTACTGTTTTCATTCGTGTTTGCGCGGATTACCGTAGCATACTTCTTTGGCGAGGAAGCAAGTATTTTTTTACCTAAAAATTTTGAATTTAGTCGCACGCTTTCTATACCCGGCAAGTTAGCGATCTTTTACGTGCATGACAACACGCACACACGGGATCTACATTTTACCTCTCATTTGAACAAGGGCGTATTTTACTTAAAAAAGGCTTGCCTAATATATTTTAAGCGGTCCATGTCGAAAATCGAATCCGGCGGCTTGGGTTCAATAGTCACACGCATACCAACTGAGCAACGCAGCCGCGTGATAATCTCCTCACCATGTAGGCTGAAGTAAATATTTCCAGTGTACAATTTACTAATGTCGCTTTGAACACTTTCGGGAATATTCTTCTCGCAACGTGGGCTAGTGATTTCTACAATATTAAGTCAAGTAACCGATGCGATGAGAAAAATTTTCTCAAAAATGTTCAAAGCAACATTGGTAAATGGTATGTTGGAAAGATTCACTTTAGCCTACGCGGTGAGAAGAATATCCTCGGAAGTATTCCGAAATAACATTTTTTAATTTCTTTACATGTTTTTTTATTTGTTAAAGTTTTCTACTGATACCCGCATAGTAGGTCGAAACACGTATCTAGTAGTTAAATATTTTTTGTGGTAAAGGGTTTTAATTTCTGTTTTTTGTTTTCATGATAGTCCTTTTCGAAAAATGTATTCTAAAATTTAAATATAGTCCTTAAATTGCTACAACAAACAAACTACGATATGGATCTAACCAAGCTTTATGTTGCCGCCCCTCCCCATTTAAGATTTGATGAATGGAACATTGTCAGTTGTTAGTGCTACTTTAGTGGTATAGACTAAAGGGTGAACCGCTATAAGGGATTGGCGACATGCGAGCTGCCTCTTGTTGGTTTGAGGGATGAAACCTTGTCGGTCCTTAGCGCAACGTCATTGCTGAACAGTGCTGTCATTCTCGACATTGGTGTTATCCGCTAAAAGGATGAATTGCTGCGAAAGTCTGGGACATGTCCCCCCCCCATATGAATTTGTTGAATGGAACTTTGTGGTTGTTACTGCAACATCAGTGCTGTATAGTGACGTAATTCCGGACGTTAGCGCTATTCATTAAAAGAGTGAATTGCTATAAGGTGTTGCGAGATGCGACCTCCCCCTCCACTTAAGAATTTGAGGGAATATAATTGATGTAAGTCCAGCAATTTTAAACCTAAAATAAAAGATTAACTTGCTACGTTATTCAGCGTACGGGTCAGATAGGAATACCGGGATAACTACCAAAGCGGAAGGGGGCGGTGGGACTAGCTACACAAAGAAATACATCGCCAACGATTTTCTATTTATAATAAAAAAATAGCAAAACAGCAAAAAAAAATTAAATAAAGTTACTATTTAAAATAACAAATTTTACTCTATGCACAAATTTAATAATTGTTTCACGAAGTGCGCATTTCGTAGCTATCATACCATAAATCTAACCAGTAAAAAAGGATTAACGCTGATACTTTCGTATACGCAGATGGGTTAAGTAAAAAAAAGCATTAAATTTAGAAACCTTTCTAGTAAGGATTTTACCATAAGAAACATTAGCGTATCTAATTTCAAAGTGGGTTTTAAAAAAAAGTGTTTTGTTCGTCAGCACTATGCGAATTGGGTTTATCCCTTGGTATGTTAAAAAAAAACAACAAGTCACATACATGTGTCGGGATACTTGTCTTGCCACCCATCGGAAGTGGATCGCCCAGCATCGCCGCGCTAGTCAGCAACAATCACGCTGCAACCGTAATTGCAACAGCGGTCTGCACGCAACAGCAGTTGATCTACGTCAAAAAATAATCGGGCTTACATAACAAGCAATTTGGTCTCCAGCTAAGAGCAAAAAAGAGAGTCTTACTAATATTAAAAAAGCAGGGGAACTCACCAATGCAGTCAGGATCTACACTTCTTATAAAAAAACGTTCTTTGCTCTTGAAATAAAAATTTAAAAATACATCTAAGGACGAACTGCAGAATCAAATTGAATTTGTTTAAATAAAAAGAATTTGAGCTTCGATCCTCGCGTTATGAACATACCAAAAAAAAGATTAGAAAACTTGAAAACACGGTTTTACCAAATAGTTCAATACTTCATTCCAACGAGTCTTTAGATAGAAATCACTTAAAAATCAATTATACGCGGTCGTATTATATAACAAGTTAACGAATACCTAAAACAAGGTATTGACTATTTAATTTTAGCATAAACTTTTCGTTTCAAGGCAACTAGATTAAAATGAAGATTATTTGAAAGCGTATTTATTGTAAACAAGTAGAATATACAGGATGTTGTTGACGTATGGAAGAGTAGAAACGGGATCGATGTGGTTTTTAATTCATCGGCCGTAAATGAACGTAACAAACTATAATGATTTAGTCATATCTTCCGCACACATAATTCTAGACAATTACCTACATAATGTTAACGAAGCCATGGAGTATCATAGAGATCAGAAACATAAAAAATTAACTACCAAATTACATGAACCTTCAAAACCAACAGAACCCAATAACCACAACATCAAATTACACAAAAACAAACCCGACAATACACAAAATACCTTCAACCTACACACACGCATAAAAAACATATCAGACACCATATTCACTTATGAGAAAGAACTTCTACAGCTAAAATTAAACACAACATTAAACAACCTTTAACTTCAAACAATCTTAAACGCTACTCCATTGAAATCGATACCGCTCTCGACAACTAGAAAATAATTATAAAATAAAGATGCCCTACGCAATGAACTCGGCTGCACACTATTTCTAGAAAACCAAAACCAAACAAAAAACACAAAAATTAGTAAAGAACAAACACTTATCAAAAAAATCCGTCAAAAAATTTCAGAAAATAATCTAATAATATCTAAAGTTGACAAAGGCGCTTACCTGCCTAGTAATTATAAAAAAAGAAGATTACTTACACAAAGTTGAAACCTTTTTAACAGATAATTCGTTCAAAAAATTAAACAAAAACCCCCTCACTACATTCCACAACAAACTCAAAACCATAATAAATTCTAAAAAGTCATTCCTCACAAAACACAACGCACCAAAAACATTAATCCCAAGCAATCTACAAATACCAAGATTATATGGATTGCCAAAAATCCACAAAAATTACATCCCAATAAGACCAGTAGTATCATTTATTAACTCACCCACATCACTTCTATCAATAATCTTCCTAAAACTATTCAACACATTAACAAACTACACTCCTCAATACACTATTAAAAACTCAAACCAACTCATAGGGAAACTAGAAGAATCAAAAATTCCAAAAATAGCCATACGTTCTCTTTCGATATTATTAACTTATACAGCAACGTTGACCGTCACAAAACAATCCCCTCAGTTATAGAAATCGTAAAACCAAACAACACAAATGACACCGATACGAACAATTACATTACATTACTTATAATTTGCCTATCACAAGACTTCTTTCCATTCAATGAAAATTACTATTCACAACCTAAGGGATTTGCAATGGGTAACCTATCCTCTTTACTCGCTGACATCTATATTGACAACCCAGAAACGAAAACAATAATACCAAACCACAAAAATATTTATGATTGATTTAGATACGTAGACGACTGTCTAATCGTCCTCGACGGTAACTATAATACTGCGGACACACTTTTATCAGAACTAAACAATATAAACCCTAAAATTCAATTCATCATTGAACACGAACAAAACAATTCTATCAATTACCTAGACCTAAAAATTACTAAAACTCACAACAACTTCAATTTCAATATATACAGAAAACCTACACAAACAGACCATATACTACACGAATTCTCATGCCACCATATTCAACACAAGATGGCAGCATATTAGAGCTTTGTCAATAGACTAATAACCATACCAATGGACAATAGAAACTACTCCGAAGAGAAAAATCTTCTAAAATCCATAGCCCTAAAAAACGGATATAACACCAAAATCATTCATACTATTATTAAAAAAACTACATTAAAAAACTTAAAAAGAAGCCTACCCTTTAAAAAATTCATCCCTGACATAAAACTAACCTACCACTCACACACAATTCTTGTTACGTTTATTTCTGACGGTAAAACCGTATCCGTTTATTTTATTATTCATTCCCATAGATTCCGTTTCTACTCTTTAATACCCCAACAACATCTTGTATGTTTTACCCGTTTACAATATGTACGCTTTAACTACATTTTTAATTTCAAATCTATGTACTCTAAAACGAAGAGTATACGCTATAAATTATATAGTTGGCACCTTGTTTTGATTATCCTTTAACTTACTACACATTACGACAGCGTATAATTGATTCTTATATGATTTCCATCTAAAGACTCGTCGAACTAAGATCGCGTACTATCAGATAAAATCCTGTTTGAAGTTTTCTAATCACGTTTGATAACACCAGTATTACTTTAAACTCGGTCATTATTTAAATGAATTAATATTCACTTTCTTTTCCAAATTTTTAAAAGCACTCGTCGTGATTGTTAGATTTCTCTTTCACGTTTTTTTGAAATTTCGTGCACGCAATACTGTGCTACGTAATTGTGGTTTTACAAACATGTATGTTTTGGCGGCACTAAATTAATTTACTTTACGATGGTAATTTAGCAGGGTGGAAGGGTTCTTTTTTTTGGGTTGTATGTTTTAAATAAAATAAAAATATGTATTAATCATATTGTACGTACTGTGACCGTCCTACATCTGTAATTGTATACTCACCGTATTAATTTAGAACGATGGAAAAGTCCTTTTTTTCTGGGGTTGTAAATGTTTGTATGGCTAACGATTTTATATGATTAATTGTTATATTTAAAATAATGATTTACAGCTGTTGTTTTTAGAGTTGTAATTTCTTTTTCTTTTTCTTGGTAATTAATATGGGGGACCTAAAAACGGCAGCTCGCCATTATAAGTATTGATTCTTCTTTTTGTGTTTATTTTGGCACTACTGTTCTGGTGCAATATACTTTTTTTGGTAATTAGAGGTTGTATGATTATTTTTGTGAATTGTAAATGAATGTGTTTTTTAATTTCGAGCTTTCCTTTATGGTGGTGGTTGGAATACCCCGCCTTTTTTTTTGTTTGTTTTTAGACTACGTCGCTGTACGTAGCATAAATTTTGGCACCCGTGTGCGTCCGGTAATAGAATAGCCCCATAATACAACCTGCCTGTCGTAAGTGGCAACTACAGCAGTCTAACACATACGCACACGCACACTTTATACAGGCACACTACATACACACACACAGTTCATACACACGCACACACATACATTCACTCACCTACTCATCCATTAACGCACACACTCACATATTCATACATCAACAACACACACACACATACACACACACGCACGCACACGCACACACATACTCATACCTAACTACACTGGGACTCTATTTTATTTTCTCTTGTGCGATTCTTAGGTTTTGTGGTTTTTGTATTTATCAGGTTGCTGTTATTCTTTTGGGTTTTCCCTTTTTCCTCGTTCTTTTGTTCCACATTCTATTCCTTTTTCCTGTGACTGGTGTTACTTTCTGTCGGTCTTCGTGCCGATTTGATATATTTTTCGACCCACTTCCTGTGGTAGGTGCTTTCTAGTCCGTTTTTCTTTTCTTCGGAAACCACAACTTAGTCCAGTTTAGGACTAGTTAGCATTCCTTTTCTTTGGTTTTTTGTATGTTGCGATTCTTTGATACCACAGCTGAAGTACTTTAATTTTTTTTCCTATCCAGCATTCTTTTGTTCTATAGCTTACTGTGAGGTTTGACACTTTTGTCATTTTGGCTGTTGCTGTTGGTTTTCTTCCCCGCTTCTTTTCCTTTACTTTTGGTTTTATCTGCAGAAAACCAATCGTTTTTTGAGGTCGAAGACTTTACTGTTTCTTTTCTGAAGAAGCATCCGTCTTTTGACGATTTCGACAGTGTTGACGTCATTCTACCTTTGTCCTCGGTTATTGCTACCTACTACTTTTCCTTTTTCTATATCCTCTAAACTTCCTGATTTAGTCCGGTATACTGGTTCTTCGAGCCGGATGAGAATCTTTTTTTATTTTGGGGTGTTTCTTTTTTGGTTTTTTGTTTTTGTAAACGAGTTTTTTTATTTTTTCTTCTAAGCGAATTCTTTGTGTTTGGTTTTTTGGTACTGCCCACTCTCGTACTTTTGTTTTTTACCCCGACCTTTCAATTTTGTTTAGGAGAATTTGTTACGTTCATTTCCGACGGTAAAACCGTATCCGTGTATTTTATTATTCATTTCCATAGATTCCGTTTCTACTCTTCAATACCACAACAACATCTTGTATGTTTTACCCGTTTACAATATGTACGCTTTAACTACATTTTTAATTTCGAATCTATCTACTATAAAGCAAAAAATTTACGCTATAAATTAAATAGTTTGCACCTCGTATCCTTTAACTTACTACACATTACGACAGCGTATAATTGATTCCTATATGATTTCCATCTAAAGACTCGTCGAACTAAGGTCGCGTACTATTAGATAAAATCGTGTCTCAAGTTTTCTAATCACGTTTGATAACACCAGTAGTACTTTGAACTGTGCTTATTATTTAAACGAATTAATATTCACTTTCTTTTCTAAATTTTAAAAAGCACTCGTCGTGATTGTTAGATTTTTCGTTTTATGGAATTTCGCGCACTCAATATTGCGTGGTACGTAATTGTGGTTTTACAAACATGTACGTTTCGGCGGCACTAAATTAATTTACCTGTAATTATTCTAGCTTCCTCCGGTGGGTCTAACGATCAGTTTGAACCATCGCTCGTGTTGACGCGCGAAGACATGTGCATGGCGTGATTCCTCATACAGTTGTTCCACTCTGTCCTTAGAGACGGGAGCCAGCCTACAACTTGGACGTGGGGGTCTTTAGCCCCGATTTCTTTCTGGTTTTTGTTGGCACTGCTCCTGGGAAAGGTCGCTTCCACATGTTTATCGGGTTCGACTCGAAGCCAACACTTTATAGTTGTAAACATGAGAATCGTTAGGTGAGATGGTATTTATCATTAATATTGTACGTACTGTGACCGTTCTACATCCGTAAGTGTATACATACGGTGGTAATTTAGAACGGAGAGTTCTTTTTTTCTGGGGTTGTAAATGTTTGTTAATTAAGACTTTGTAGGGCTACCGATTTATGTTTAATTGTTATATTTAAGTGTAGTAATCCTGGTTACTTTTGATCACTTAGAGCACTTAGGCGCATTATATCTTTGTATTCAAATAGGTTAGCAGTTGGCATTAAGTAAGAGATTAGATTTAGTGGAATTAGTGCCGACATGTCTTATGTAAACCATTTTTATGTTTAAATATATTATTGTTCTGCATCTAGTAGCTTCCCGCACTTCTATTCCTACATAAGATAATGATTTAAAGCTTGTGTTTTTAAGGTTGTAATTTCTCCTTCTTTTTCTTGGTAATTAATATGGGGGACCTAAAAACGGCAGCTAGCCATTTTAAGTATTGATTCTTTTTTGTGTTTATTTTTGGCACTACTGTTCTGGTGTAATATACTTTTTTTTGGTAATTAGAGGTTGTATGATTATTTTTGTTAGTTGTAAATGAGTGCGTGTTTTTTTACTTTAGGTCTTTCCTTATGGTGGTAGTTGGAATTCCCCGCGTACTCACCGATTGAGCCCGGTCCTTCCTTCTTTGTTTTATTAGACTATGTCGCTGTACGTAGCAACCTCAACTACTATCTAAACAACACCAAAAACACTATACCAGACTTATGAAAAAGCGATATATATATAAATTATGCTGCTCTGAATATAACACGTCATATATAGGCAGAACAAATAGAAACCTTGACACCAGAATTAAAGAGCACGTTAACAGACCTACCCAATCAGCATTTGGCCACCACTTATTTGAACAAAACCACAAATTCAATAAAAATAAAGACGTTAAAATTTTACACCATATCACACCTTACAAGACTAGACCTATTGAAATGAATAACAATAAATTAAACAATATAAAACTATGCAATACCCAAAACCAAAACTAAAAAAACTATTACCCTTTATTCAAACGTATTTGACAATCATACTTATAATGCACTCAAGAAATCTTTGATATCCATGACTTCGACATTGTCAAAATATTTTACTACTTGTCAATTACATAAGGTAATATTTTAAAAATTTTATTTTATATTTAATTAATAATTTGTAGCTATACACACACTGAAGATGATTTAATAAAAATCAAAAGCTCTCTGTGTATATTGTATTATCGTCATCATTTTGTTTTCAACCTTACTTAAGGTCGGTTCGACGCAGCTCTAACTTTTTTTCTATTTTGTGCTAGTCTAAAAAGCTCTACATACCATTCACAACCTAAATTTCTAATAATTTGACTAATATAGTTTGGTCTAGGTCTTCCTATACTCTTCTATCTTTTTCCTATCTACCTGGCTCTACATAGATATCAGCAACCCGATGGTTGTTAAAGAACTTCAACATGTTTACATGATTCCCATTTTAAGGAAATGAAATATTACCTGGTAATCCCCTCCCAAAAAAGGAAAAGTGTTAAATTATATTTAATGGTAAGGCTTAAGCAACGAATCGCTGCCAACATGCCAGACCGCTAACTAATTGTGAGTTATTATTGTGACATTTAGGTAACTGATTTTTATTTATTTATTTTTTTTGTTTTGTTTTCGAACTTACTTAAGGTCGGTTTGACGCAGCTCTAAATTCTTTTCTATTCTGAGCTAGTCTAAAAAGGTCTACATACCCTTCACAACCTAAATCTCTAATAATTTGACTAATATAGCTTTGTCTAGGTCTTCCTACTCTATTTTTATTTGGTAGTCTATAATCAAAGACTTCACTATATAATCCCTCATGTCTTAACTGATGCCCTATCATTCTATCTCTCCTGATCCCTTAATTGTTTCCACATACAGGGTTCCTCACCTATTCTTCTATAAACTTCCTCATTTGTTACTCTACCTGTTCAAGTAATCTTTAACATTCTCCTATAACACCAAGTTTCAAAAGCTTCTATCTTTTTCTGATCTACCTCTTTAATTGTCCAAGTCTCACTACCGTATAATAGAACGCTCCATGCATACGACTTTAAGCAACTTTTTCTAAACTTTATCTAAATTAATACTATTAGCTATTAGTAAGTCTTTCTTTTTTAACAACATTTTTATAGCTTAAGCTATTCTAGCTACTATATCCCTTCTGCTACGTCCGTCCTTTGTAATTATACTACCTAAATAGCAAAATTCATCTACCTTCTCTAACTCGGTATTACCTATTTTTAATTTTGGTTTAGAACTAGGCTGTATTGTATATGCACGAATATACACATCTCGCCTCATTCTTGATAAAAAATATAACACTAATGTCAAGTTGCAAAAAAAGAGTTCTCAGTTTGATTATACTAAAATTTAGATGAATCGGTCGTAACTTTGCATTTGCAACTGATCTGTCACACATACACATGTACTGTGGTAGGTAGATCATTATCTAGAGTACACTAAGTATTGGCAGTTGACATGGGTCGTGTTTCGAACGATTTTCATTTTTGTTTGCATGTTGTCATAAACTCCAGCGGTTCCTATATATCCTGTAACAGCAGGATATGTAACGATCGATTGCGGTAATCGTTCTAGAAAGCGGACTGATAAGGCATAGCACACCCCGAAGTACGCAGTAATTGCTACGAATATGAATGCTACGAAGAATAAAGTGTAAAGGTAAGAAATTATCGTAGGCCATTGTTCCCAATGTTATCGACAGACATCAATAAAAATATGTTCCGAGAAGGTAGTTTATGCCGTACTACCTTACATTTGATTTTTTCCAATGCTTCATCCGAAGGTACTACATTGGCCAGAAAGCGAGTTTTTTTAACTGGAAATTTTGAATTTTGCCAAACCCTTGCTGTTGCAAGCAAGGTATGGATCTTTAACTTGCGTGACAACACTTATACACGGGACCTCCATTTTATCTCTCATCCGAAGGAAGGTGTATTTTTGTGAAAAATGCTCGCTTAATATTTTTCAAACAAACCGTGCCGGGATTTGAACCCAGGACCTTGGGCATAGTAGTCACACACATACCAACTATACCACCAAGCCGTCTTATGCCATATTACAGCATTCCTTGCATTCTTTTGAATATTCTGCAAACTTTTGGTTTAATGTTTCTTGAAAATAATCAAACATTTTTGATGGTAAGTTGGTTAGCACTGTTTATCTATTAAAAATGGTGCTGCAGGAACAAGACATACCCTTTGAGTTCTTCTTGTACGATGAGAAGTCGTTTAATAATTTACTAAGTAAAAAATTAGTGATACACACAATGTCGAGTGCAACATAACCACCGGGCAATTCCTTTAATTGGTTTCTAAAAATACGTTTTAAAATCTGCGCTCCTTTCCGGTAAGTTTGTACATTGATTCCATCTTTTAGTGCATGAAGGATTAGTTGGAAAAGCGATTTTGCTGCATTCGAATCGATAGTTGTGGGCATATACAGAACTTTCTACATATCCCGGACAAAACGTTTGTAAGGGAAAGAAAGGTGTAGGTACTGTCACCTAGCTTGATTTATTTTAGGTAGCATTTATTACCATTTCTAAAAATGCCCAATACACTAGAGTTCGTACGGCTAGTTTGAGCATAATGTAGTACGGTGGGATCGGCCTATAGTTGTCAATTGCCTTTGAATTTTTATATTTGACAGCAGAATTTTGCCAGTATTCTAATTCATTTTACACCATTTCATCTTGGTAATTCTCTTTAACAGCAAATTCTGCTCATCAATATTCTTATCTGTTGCAGAAGTTTGGGTGTCCAATTTTCCTGTACTATGTTTATAGAAACAACGATGAAGTCTATATGAATGCAGGCAAACTCATCAAAGCACAACGGTAACGTTTTGTGTTTAAATACACGATCTTTTAAATCGTTAAAATTTCCTTCTGAACAAGCACTACTTTCAATAAATTCCGAAAATTCAAGGACGGGTGTCATTATTGCCGAATAACATACAATTCTCTTTAGAAATTGAAGCAATGGTTTTGCAATCCGCGGATTGAATTGCCATTATCGTGGCTCCCTTATCTATTTGGACGATTGCTCTGCAGCAAACAATTATTGTAAATGATTTTTATTTGATCAAGGGGTCCTCTTCTGTCCTATTGATTCTATCGCCCTCATTTAATGCAACTGTGAATATACATTTGAAAATGTTCTTCATATCAATCCAATTCGTGCACACAATTAATAAACGAATAGCGAGCAAAAAGAAATTCTTTATTCTAAATGTGGCAGATTTCAATTCGGGCAATGCACTGAGGATATGCATGTTATGATTGAAATCATTTCTAACAAGACACCGTGGCAGCTCTACATTTGCATCGGTTTGCTGTACCAATTTAGAATAAAGATTGATATACATTGACAGTGTTGAGTAAGAAGTAAATGTTTTTTGCAATAGTCATCATAAGTGCAACTGAATAATCACAAACTGCAGCTTTTGGCAAAGGAATATCACTTTTCAACCATCTACCGAGCCAATTAGTGTTAGCTGTATTGTCGTGGCTTTCAGATGGCATATGTGACACAGGAAATTAGCACTCAGTCACTGAATCAGCAACACAATCTTGTAAAAAAACTTTCTTTTGTTGTGCTTCCAGGAATCAAGTGCATTTTCTTAGCAAATCCTCTACTAGCATCAATATAAATCCGTGGAACACATTCTGTTTACAGCAAGGCCAATATGTATTTAATTCTGTGACCAACCAATAATGCAAGAGGAATCGGTCGTATCCCATATGTCGTAGAATCTTACTATACGGAAGGTTTTCTTTTAAAGTCAACAATGCCACAATTGAAATCTGCCACTTTTAGAATAAAGAATATTTGTTGCGCGCTATTGGTTCATCAATTATGTTCACGAATCGGATTGTTTTAATAATTAGCAATATAATGAAGCCATGGCTCTAATAGAAGCAGCGGATACACGAATGCAGAACATGTACCACCCAAATAAAAGAAAAATTTTAGGAATGTGGTTACAGAAATTCCTTGCAGCCAAAAAGTAGTAGTATGCGTTGTACGGAATTAGCATAAACCATATTTAATTTTATATTTGTAGTTTGAAGCTTCTCAATATCACAAAAATGGAATAGTTTATTAAGGACTTACAAAGATACTAAAAAAAACCAGGAGCGGCACCAATGAAATGTGTTTTCTTTGAGCATTTGGACAAGATTTTTGAGTCAGAAGCCGAATATAAACAGCGCAGACACGTTCGATATTAATAGAACTCAAAGTGTCAAGGAAATGGACAAAGAAAAGCACGATTCCCCACAAGTGGACCCAATATAAATAGATTAGCCTTCATGCAGTTATACCGCTATCCTTAAAACTGACCCTCCCAAAAAATGACCAGTGGTAAAAAAAATTCGGCGGCTCCGTGGCGTAGTTGGTATGCGTGTGACTACTACACCCAAGGTCCCGGGTTCGAATCCCGACAAGGTCCGCTTGAAATATGTTAAGCGAACATTATTCATAAAAATACACTCTTGTTCGGATGAGAGGTAAATTAGAGATCCCGTGTGTGAGTGTTGTCAAGCACGTTAAAGATCCCTACCTTGCTTGGAACAGCAAGGGTTCGGCAAAATTCAAAATTTTTCAGGTAAAAGAAACTCGCTTCTTGGCTAATGTAGTACCTTGGGGTGGAGCATTGGAAAATCACATGTAGGGGTGAGAAAAATTTCTGGGATGGAAAACGTTCAAATAAAGCAAGACTACAACATTCAAAAACTGACTTTATATAAAAAGCATAATTGCACGTTCTTTGCAACAGCAACAAGAAAGGAAACGATTTATATTAAAAAAGGAATAACAGAATTAGACCAAAAAATAGACCTCCAAAAGCTATTAGATAAATCCGATTAACAAAGTGAGACGCATTTGTATAGCTACTATCTATATTGTATTATATATGTTAATCTTTTTCCATAGTTAAATAATTTACGATAAGTTTACAATACGGTTTTACAAATGTATGCAGTATTTCGTTAAAGATTTTACTTTTTTTGAAGCGTTAGGAGTGCCTCATATTAGGTGTATGGTGGCCTCATCGTCTTCCAGTGCATCGTCGTCATATGCATTACTGTTTTCAACTGTTTTCAATTACAACTCTTGCTGTTGAATGTCTATAATTAAGAATCTTTTGGTTATCAGTTAGGTGTCCGTTATTTCAAAATGGGGCAATCAACCATCGTAAACACGGGTATGCTGAATCACCTAATAGGTAATCTTCACCAAGAAATCCATCCAAAGCCCTCTCGTGCAAGGAAGATCGTTTTAGCATACGTGTGTTGTCAATGAAACATGCTTCTCCATAAAAGAAGTCTGTATATTTATGATCATGATCGCATACTACTGGCAATAAAATGCTTTAGTCAGAATTGCGATTACAGTAATCATGTGAATCCTTTACTGGTTTACTAATTAATGTCAATATAAGATCCATCTATAGCACCAATACAATTTTTAAAGTTATTTTTCTTTTATATGTCTACCATATCACATGTTTACGATTCCCATGCGGCCATTTAATGCAATCTTTGTTAACATACACTAGCCAATTAACAATTCTTGTTATTGTTCGTATGGCAGATTTTTTGAACCATCAACATTTTTTGATATCTGTTTGAACGTTTCTGGGTTATTTAAGTACCATATTGTCCTTCATCAAAGTGGCATGCTGAGCATCAATTTTTTTCTACGAAATATATGGGTAGGTAACACACCAGTTTCTTTAATTTGTTCTAAACATAATTACAAATACATAACGTAAATTAAAAATCTAAAAATATTAATAGGCGATACCTATAAGCCAGTAACAAGTATCTCGTTCTCCTTGAAAATCTTACTTGAATTCTTGATCATCATACTGTAAAATTGTATCTTGAATAAAGTTCTCAATTCTATGTAATTTCCGTCTTGTAAGTAATACTATATCCATTGAAGAGCCTGGGCTACTAAAATCTTGCATGTCATGATTATCATGCTAGTTCCTGGAATTCCATTCTGAATTGCTATTAAAATCTTGCACCTGAAATAGTAAACTATCAAGTGGTAAATTAAATTAACAAGAAATACTTATGACTTACTGCTAGTAATCTTTTTGCCTCTTTACTCAACCCATTAGTGCCGGTAGGCAACTATAGATGCGTGAGTGAATATCAATTTACTGAGCATACTTGACAAAGGTTTCTAACCAGATACATAAGGGACTTCCTAGAATGAACCTACTACTTCAGGTATATGAGGTTATTGTCATTACCCTGCCTCATTTGTGAGTGATAGCATCGAATTTAGCAGTACGTGTTTTGTAAAAGTTTGCAAGGTGAAATAAAAATGTAAGTATTTGCTGAATTTATGAATTTATAATGTTTATTTCAAGACTGTAGTATTCATTACATATCAAGTAACAAATTTTTTCGTGAATAAAAATAAATCAGGCTTTAGTATTTTTCTTAGGGGTGTATAAATTTCAGAAGCAACTATAGTTGCTACTGAGCTATAAAGGGTTTAATTTACGGTTATTTGGTTTCAGGACTGAAAGTGCCAGCTTCCTTACTATAGATGAAATATTGAATACGCATGAGCAATATTATGGACATAAAGCTGGAGGATGCAAATGTAAAAACTGATGAAGATTCTGATTTGTCAGATGACGAAGCTGTTGGAACACCCATGCACTTGCCAGGACGAATTTTCTGAAGTAAGGCCATCATTGAATTTTCAGATGCAGAAGAATTCACCGAGATATTTGAAGAGCTTCAACCTTCAACGTCTAGATCTAGAAGCCCGCTAAGAAAAGTTCCTAGAAGAGGACGAAAAATAACAGAAGATAAAACATGGATGGTGAATAAAAAAAATGATTCGGTTTTATCATATTCTCTTTCGGAAATAGGTCCCTCCACAATAAATTTTTTAAAAATACAATTGAATCATCACTGGAGTGCTTTTGTACTTTTCTACTCCAAACGCTTATTCAGCATATTTTAACTCAGTTTAATTTATATACTGCGTAGTAAGGTATCCATAACCAAAATCTGAAATATGATGGGATATGCACCGTTGTATGAATTTTATTATTTTTTGGATATCACCGTTTACCAAGCAAAAGCTACTGGCAAACAGATCCTGACTGTGATATAGCTTTCGTATTTAATTCAATTCGATGAATCAGGTTTAAGGAAATCTTACGATACATCCATATCAATGATAGCACAAGTATGACTATAAGTAACGATAAATTTTATAAAGTGAGACCGATTTTTGATTTTATGAATAACTCCTTCAAACAACTGCCATACGGATCTTGTTTGAGCATCGATGAGAGTATAGTGCCGTACTTTGGTCGCCACGTTGCCAAGCAGTTTATAAAAGGAAAACCCATACGGTTTGGTTTTAAACTGTGGGTACTTGCAAAACCAGATGGAACTGTAATTCATGCTGAACCTTACTGCGGCAAAAGTACAAATTTACCGAAAACTGGTCTTGGACAAGCTGCAAATGTTGTGTTGGGATTAGTGGAGCATGCTAAAGTTCGTAGTGGCACAAAGCTACTCTTTGATAATCTGTTTACGTTTGTAAATCTGCTGCAGGAGTTATGTCAGAGAGATCTAGGTGGTACTGGAACTTTAAGAGAAAATCGCAAGCCTCAAACTGGCGCACTGGTGAATCGAAGACAATTTGCAAAGACTCAAGAGGAACTTCAGTAAGTGTGGAAAATAATCAACTTACTGCGGTGGAATGGAACGATAGTGCTGTGGTTATTGTTATTTCCAACTGTCATGAAGAATGGCCGTTCATTTTTTTCTTTTACATTTCCAATGCTCCACCCGAAGGTACTACATTGGCCAGGAGGCGAGTTTTTTGTTGCCTGGAAATTTAGAATTTTGCCAAACCCTTGCCGTTCCAGGCAAGGTAGGGATCTTTAACGTGCGTGACAACACTCACACACGGGACCTCCATTTAACCTCTCATCCGAACGAGGGCGTAATATTTGTGAAAAATGCTCACCTGCCATTTTTCAAGCAGTCGGCCGTGTCGGGATTTGAACCCGGGACCTTGGGATCCGTAGTCTTACGCTTACTACATTGATCCACGGCGACACCCTTATGAAGAATGGCCACAGGTACAGCAGAAAAGAAAAGAAGAAAATAAACATAAACATGCCAAATGTATGTCATTGCTGAATATAACTGCAACATGAGAGGAGTTGATCTCAACGGTCAATTTACCGCACATTATAGATACGGAATTCGAATAAAAAACAGTTAGCCAAGAGCGAGTCGAGCTCGCACTATTAGGGTTCCGTACCAATACTACAGTGAGCAATCAATAAACCAAACCAAACCACATTGCACTGCTACATGTGGTTAAAAAATTTTTTCCCAGCAACTATTACACTGTCAAAAAACCTGCAGTTTCCGATAACCTATGACTCAATAGCTACTATCCCTATTAAAATTAAAATTTTAGCTTTAGAAATGTAGCAGAACAGGGGGGGGGCGGTCATTTTTGGCACATTTTGAGCTATATCATGAAGACTACTGAACCGAAAATTATAAAAAACAAGTTGAAAATGCAAGGCATTGTCGCAACGAACTTCCAAATGTAGACTTACTTTAAAACAATTTAAAGAAATTAAAATTATTATGTTGTAATAATTATAAGTATTCAGATAAAATACATAAATTTATAAACAACAAAAGAGACATTTTAATATATTTTATTTTATTGAATAAATATTTTAAAAGCTATATATGTGTGTGTGTGTATGTATGTATGTATGTATGTATGTGTGTTTGTGTGTGTGTGTGTGTGTGTGTAAATAAGGGGGCATCATATTTCGATTCAGTTTTTTCAGAGGATTCTAAATATGTATCGCACATTAATTTTGGACCTATTTGAAATTTTTGATAAAAATTAATTCCCCGGGGGGGTCGGGTATCCGTGGTCAGATTTTGTGGGGGGTACCATATTTCGACTCAGCTATGTTAGGGGAGTCCAAATATGTATCGCACATTAATTTTGGACCTATTTGAAATTTTAATTTTCCCGACGGAATATCGCGGGGGCACGGCGTCCCCGTGGCCCGATTTCAACTGACATCAAAACTTAAGCTCAGGACACCGAGCTGAATCGATTGATGTATCACACATTGATGTCCGACCATTAGAAAGGCCTCGGACGGACAGACGGACAGACAGACGGACGACAAATCGATTTCATAAACGAACGAAGTTCGTTGAAAAATTTTTAGAAGCCTTATTGAATCCTTTTTCAAATAATGCATTACACGATATATTTATTAAAACTTTTTTTCTTTTGACCGAATTAACTGCCGCCATTTTAATCTAAATTTTTTTTCTATTTTCTGACTATCGATATATGTGCGCGGCATAAAGACCTAACATTGTGCTAAATTTCAAATTCCTGCGTTATATAGTTTTCGAGAAAAACCTCTGTGACAGACGGACGGACCGACACGAGAGTGATCTTATAAAGGTTCCGTTATACTTTATAAGGTATGGAACCCTAAAAATGGTGGTGGCCGATTTTTGCCTAATGTATAGATGAATGCCGTGTTCAAGGGTGGCTACTTTACAAGACACTGAGACATAATATTCCTTATTTGCACTTTAGAAGGCAAGTAGTTTTGCAACTGATTAGTGCTCAAGGAGTACCACCACTTAGGCCAGGTCCATCACTATCATTAGCAACATCAGTTGCTTTGGATGATTTTAAAAAGGATCAGAGATGACATTTCATTATACGGGGATTATCAAAATATAGAATATGTAAAGTTTGTTCAAACAGAACAATTTGTCTCTGTAAAAAATGTAATGTATCTTTACATCCGGACTGCTTTCGACACTTTAATTTGTAATATGAGTTATATATGTTGACCAATTTTAGTTTTGATGTAAAAATGTTTTAACATATTAACCTTTACTAGATTCTGATTTGCTTTTTTTATTAGTTCATTACCGTATTTAGAAAAATATAAGGTTTTTATTTATTCCAAAATACATTATGAAGTTCCATTTTATAAACTGTACCATGCTAATGCTCAGTGGCAACTTAAGTTGCTAGTTATTTCCAAAAGTTCCAAGGGTATCAAATTTTTTTTTCATTTTTAGACTTGTGTCTATTGTACTGAACCTATGTGCAAAGAATAAGTTGAAAACGTAATAGTTTTTAGTTCTGGGTACTAATGGGTTGAAGCCATTATTCCCATGAACACAGGAATGTTCTAGTGTGTCATAAATCATTAATTTGTCAAAAATCGTTTTTTTCATGCATCAGTTTCAATTGACAAAATACATTCCATTTATGCCACAAATTGATCCGAGTATCTCATCTCATGAGACGAGCAGCTCAGTTGCAAAAGGAAAGCACCATATAATAAACTGATTTTATTAATTACTAAACAGCTTCGTCAATTATAATAATTGTCACGAAATAATTGCAGCGTAAGTATTTAAATTTCAAAACCAAATTTTGTAGTTTAAGAAAGTTAATTTTTATTTTCTTACAAGCACGAAATCGAGTGGTTGAATTTTCTATTCAAATTTTTAGCAAATTAACATTTAACATGCTTCAAGACTGCAGCAATATTAGGTGCTTGTAGATTTTTAACCGTTTGTTTTGCTACACTGAAGAATGAAAGTGCCATGGTGGTTTGGCGAGGGGCATTAGCAGCCGATATAACGGCGAGACGTGAGGCTGGACACAGCCTCAGATGATTTAAACAAATTAACACAAATTTGATCAGCTGCTTACATTTTCATTTTTAGTTTTATATGTGTAAACTTTGACTTTAATCAGTAGCATTAGAAACTGGATACGAGTCTTTATAAATGTCGGCATCAATGTGTATAATTAAAAAAAATAAATAACAGATAAATCTAGAAATTTATTACTATGTCGGTTGCCTGTTGTAGTTTAGTTATTGCATTGTGTAAGTCATGTCCCCTTGCTAAGATTGCTGTATTGTCTGCGAACATGAAGATATCTGCCTGTGTGGTTGGAATGTCGTGAGTGACGATATTAAAAAGTAATAGTCCCAAGACACTCCCTTGAGGAACTCCTGTTTCTATTTTTCTGATTGTTGAGATCAAGTTGTTTATGGTAATCTGAAAGGTTCTATCGCCGAGAAATGAGAATAATATGGCTTTGAGATATTCAGGTATGTTAAGATTAGTTATTTTGTACTTTAGTCCGTAATGCCACACGCGATCGAAGGCCTGGGCTAGATCAAGGAACATGGTCTCGGTTAGTCGTTGTAGCTGGTGGCAAGTCGAGTGTTGTTGTCTGAAACCAAACTGGAAGGTTGGAATTATATTTTGACTTGCGATTTCTTCACACATCTCGTTTGAATAATCTTTTCCAGAAGTTTAACCATCATGGGAAGAAGGCTAATAGATCTGAATCCAGTTACGAATGTGTGACTTTTGCCAGGCTTTGGAAACGTAAGTACAAGAGAGTGCTTCCAAGTTTGTGGAAAAATCCCATCCTTAGACAGGCATTGAATAGGGTCGCTAGATGGGCGTGTAATTTTTTGCTTGAGTTTTTCAGTATTATATTTGTTATTTTATCAAGGCCTGGTGCCTTCTTTATAGGCAGCATTTTTATTAGAGCGGCTATTTCTTTGGGCGACGTGAATGAAGTTTCAGAATTTATTTGTGGCATGTGAGATTCTACATGATTTAGAATTATATTTGAGAACATAGGTTGTGGATGTTTTTGGGGTCCAAATGTTGTTTCGAGATATTCAGCAAATGCAGTACATTTTTCTTCATCTATGTGGAGTTTTGCATTATTAACAGCAGTGAAGGAATTGGTTCTGTTTTATGCAGTATTTTTTTGGTTGTTTTCCATAGTCCAGGGTCTTATGTATCTAATTCTTGTATGTATTTCTGGTATTGGTTAATTCTATGTGCATCTAATTCGCGCCTGATTCGATGCGATAAATTGTTCATGAGATTTTTTTGTAGTAGGATCTCTGGTCCTTTGCCATTCGCGTCTAGCTCTGTTCTTTTGATGAATTAATTGAGTAATAGAATTAGGAGTTGTGTGAGTATCATTTGGCTTTGATTTGATCAGAGAGATTGTTGAGAGTTGAATAGTGTTTCTAATTGTTGCAGTTATGTATGAGCCCTGTTGGTCTATATCTGTAGTGGTTGCTAGTGGTTGAAGTGTTAGCTTTGTATTAAGTGTATCTTTAAAGCGTCTCCAGTTGACTATTTCGTTAATTAATTTTGCTTTGTAAACGTTTTTTATAGGCTCGGCTTGGAGTGAGATTATAACCAGCACGTGATCTGAGTCCAGTTCTATATGGACTATAATTATATCTAGTATGTCAGGGTTGTGATCATTTCTGTAAGGGTAGTATGTGTATTCGTCTGGTGCAAGAACTTGTATGTTATGTTTGACAGCAATTTCGTTTAGTTTGTTGCAGTTTTGGTTGGTTTGGCGGCATCCCCATACGATGTTCTTGCTATTAAGATCACCAATTAGTAAAGTTGGCTTGCTTGTGTTAAAGATTGTACGGATATCATCTTTCAATAGTTTTTTGTTAGACTGTTTGTATACGCTATTGAGATTAACTTTTTGGTTTCTAGTAAGATTTAGTTCCACTGTTACTATTTCTAGGTTTTTTGATGAGAGATATTATTTTTGACAAGGACAGCTACTCCACCTGATGCTACTTTGGCTTGTTTGTCCTCTCTGTATATTTGATAACCGGCTATTTTAAATTTTTCTTGGTTAGGTAAATGGGTTCACTGATGTAGGCTATATCAGTATTGTGTCGGGCTAGGAAGGCTATTAAGAGTGAGCGTTGAGCTTGCACTCCATTGGCATTCCAATTAAGTATTTTAATGTTGTTAAGGGTTTGTGAGCTATTGGCTATTGACGAGGATAGGGAGAAGATTTGTGGTAAGAAAGTTTTTGATTTGAGTGATGAAGGGTTTGAGAAGATCTAGGATAGTTGAAAGGATATTGTTAATAGTGCATGTGTTTGGGTTTTCGGTTGTGGGCTGTTTCATTCGTTCTGCATAGGTTTTATGCGGTGCTTGTGTTTGATTGTTTGGTAATGTTGCTTGATTTACTGTTGAGAATGTATTTCTGCTTAATCTTTTCCCAGTTTGCATGTATTGTTGTTGTTAGGTGCATTTCCTGTAGTTAGCCGCGTGGTGCTCACCGCAATTTATACAGGTTGGTGGGTCTTCTTGTTTCTAGTTGCACTCAGTGTAATAGTGGTTCCCTGCGCATTTAACGCACTTGGGGTTAAGCGTGCAGTAGTTTTTTCTGTGTCTTAGTTGTTGACAGCGGTGGCATTGGGGCGTATATTTGGCTAGTCTCCTAGATTCAACTGTAATAATGGAGTTTTCTAACTCGTGAACTTTGAAAATTTCTTCTGCTTTTTCGTTGTGTGTTAGTTCTACAGTGACTACTGGCATTCGTGTTCTATCTTTGTAATATAGCCTGTTTATCTTTTTAATAGGTAGCTCATACTGCTGTAGCTCTTTTATAATGTCCTCCACTTTGAGGGAGGGAGGGACATTTTTTAGTGCAACTGCTAGTGGTTTACTTGCAGGATCTTGATAGGTATGGAATGGAATTTTATTGTTTAAATAGTGTTTAGTCAATGCTCTATAGTCATTTTCGGATGTTAGATTTATTTTTAGCGACTTACTTGTGTATGTAGCTGCTGGCTAGTTTAGTTATGTCACTGATGACTTCCTTATGTTTGTGCTGCCTTTGAAGAAATATTGGTGGTATTTTGTTAGTTTTCTTGATTTCGGTGCTTGGATTACTTTGCTGGTTAATATTTTCGGGCTCATCCGGTTGTTGCAGTAATTGATATCGATTTTGTGTTAAAAGAGTTTTTGGTTCCCATAGGTAACGTTTTTGAACTTCGTTAATAGGTGGAATTAAATGATCACTGGATCGTTTTGGTGTTCCCATTATTTACATTGCCATCCCCGACGGATGGCGGCGTTGTGTTGTTAACTTTCACTTGTCTTTATAGTACAGTCCTATTTCGTAATGAACTTGATATAAATGTTTTTTTATATTGTATTTGTCTGTTAAAACTGATAAGACTGACATCGAGCACGAAATATGTCCGCACTGTTTGACTGCACATGTAAGACTAACCTTGAAGTAAAATGTTGACTTCACGTTAAAATTTTTAACAAAAACAAACTCTTAATTTTTATGTTCTGAAAAATACCAAAAATACACCAAAATTTTTTCAATCTTTCGGAGCAGAGGATACACCCATAGAAAATATTACACAGAAAGCAATTATTTTATAAACCGCAAATCGCTACTCGTTTACTACAGAAAATAAACAATTGAAATTTTCCCAAAATTAAAATCTGGAACAAAAATGCGATGCGCGAAGGATTTAGCGATACCCATTCGATCCACATCTACTACTTTTTTGTGAAGATTTCAAGGCCCCAATGGCTGTAAAGACTATTAATTTGAATTAAAAAAAAGCATTCCATTAGTTGGAATTAAAAAAAAACATTCCATTAGTTTAAAGAGCCTCGCTTGTAATATCTACCCTTGTAATAGCAGACAAAAAATATACTACACTTAAATAAACATATAATATATCCAATACAATGGCACTGGCAAAATATCAAACAAATTATAAAGTAACACAATCTTGCCAGATTTTAAAAGAATAATATTTGATTAAAAGAATAGCTTCCTTTTATTAATATTGGGGTATCTAGAAATTAAAATTTAAAGTACTATATAAAAACCTGAATGGTTGTCGCACATTATTCGGGTTTTACAGTTTTATTTAAAAACCCTTTACTTGAATAATCATGAATCGTTGCTGCAGTAGTCGAACTTAGTAGTTTAACATCTTGCACTTCTTGTAGTTTTCCACCAAAGCACGTACAAGGTGTAAACGAACAAATGTTACTATTCTCAGGATCTAGAAGCATGCTGTTGAATTCCTTGATTACTGTGTATCCAGAACCAAAATGAAAATCATCCTTCAACCAAGATAGACCTTCACATGAACATGGAAGGGTATTATACGAATAGCATATATTCGCATTAACATTCTCATAAGACCATATATCTGGTCGAAGACTACCATCTTCTATTTGCCCAAGGTAGTTATTGTTAAAATGGTAACTAAACTTGAGGTTATTATAACTTCTTTTGCTGTCGTGCAATAGACCTGGACTGATTTTACGAAAAGAGCCACTTTCTATCTTCTTAAACTTGTTATTTATTATATAAGCGTTCATGGATAAAATTGAAAAAGCGCCAGCCTGGACAAGCCCCACAGTATTATTGGTGAACTGGAAGTCGTATATCGTTCCGTTAAACCCATTTGTCCAAATATTAGAAATCTTTGTATGCGTCACGGAAAAACTGTCTCCAGTAATAAGAAATGCCTGTGGTTCGAGCACTCCTAAATCGCAGTTTTTTAATTCACCGCAACCTTTGTCCTCGAAGCTAACATTAACACTTAATGCTTCTATCCTCTTTACTGATACATTACTCCATGAATATTTTTTCATAAACTGCAAGTTACTAAAAGCTTCTGTTTGAATGGTATCGATATTAATATCTTTAAAGTAAATGCTATTTGTATCATTTTGGGGAATGAAACATCCAGCCTTGTTTGCAGCATACTTTATTTGCGAAAAGGTGTTGGCGGGAATCTTTTCTATGTAGCTAATGTTTTCAAAGTATATTTCCGATGGGTTTAAGGCTGTTGAAATTGTAGGAATGATTTCTAGTGCCCCAATGTCTTTGATTTTAAGCCATTGAATCGGCTTATTTTCTCCTGTACACATAAACGAAATTTGTACACGATCGCAGCTTTGAATTGTAAATGAAGCAATGTTGGCTGGACTATTGAACTGCCACAAATAGAATTGAACATCCTGAAGCAAGAGTTAACGTTAATCATAAAAAGAAAATAGTATGTACTTATATATAGATTTGTTTTTAAAATACTTTTAAAAATCTATATTTTTACATGGAACACCCGGAATGTTGTTTAATGTAGAATATGTTTTTAGTTACAAACACTCCTACCCTGTTTCAAGCAAAATATCATAATGATTTAAAACATCATTTACACAATATATATATATATATATATATATATATATATATTGTTGTGGATTTAAAGGGGTAAATAGATGCAGACAATAAAATTTTAGCAACTGTGTATATAGAAAAGAGCAAATTATTTACGCGCCAAATTAATTTAATTCATATAGTGAAAACGGACGAGTATTAAGGTATTTTTATATTTAAACAATTGGAATGTTAGAATTACATAAAGGAAGAAAGCTTTAAAGTATATAGAAGTTCAAAGATACGCATAATTAATCATAATTTCTTTTAATTGAACACATGAACGCAATAAGGGAGCGTGCTTGCATAAGAAAATCAATAATTTCTAACGCTAATATAATCGTTTTAAAAGCCAACGTTCATTTACATAGATACTACGAAGCAGAAAGGCTAGGAATTGTTATTTTCAAACGGTCGATAATTACAAGAAACACCTGTTTGTTAAATGCTACGTTCAGAGAATTTGAAGCGAACGCTAATATAGAATTCATAAAAATTGTTTTCAATGGTCAGTTTGTACGGGCAGCAATAGTGACAAATATGTTGAGGAGTGAGTGGAATGAACAATCGATAATATACAACAGATAGAGACCAATATAAATGAAGCGTTGGATTGAAAGTCCCGTAGATATACACGTGGAGTTGATGAAGGACGTCGGCAATATCGATTTTCTGTAACTCAAGTGTGGTTTGAAAGAAAACAAAAAACATGCATAGAACAAAGATGGACAGCGGTTAGGCGGAGGATTTTGTCATTGGTTGAGAGCCAACAGTTTTCGAAAAGAGAGCACACGGGAAGGTAGAAAATGAATTCTATGTAAGCAGCACGTATAACGGGAAAAATTTTGCAGAATTTAGTGTCGATTGCGCTCAAAATTTTAAGAAGCCGCTTTGGAAAATAAGCTTTTAAAATGAAACAGGTCCAATAGTTAGATTGAATAATAATATAAATACCCGAGCGAAGATATTAAAGCTCTTTTCTATTTTACTTCCATCGAGTTCTGAATACGGGTTCAGACCTACATAATAATAAAGCTTTCGGTTTGAATTTGTGTGTGTTGCAAAGTTACATTGAACACCTTAGTTGTAAGTATAAAACTGTAGTAGCGGACCTCAAGTTATTAACGTGATACACGAGTTAGTGCTTATTTAAATAAAAGGTCCAGCTATTATGACAAAATTATTAAATGGATGCATGATATTTGGGGTAATCAGAACTGGAAATAAATTGTATGCGTGAAATATCTAGTATGGAATGGTACTGTGAGACAAAGCAAATATCTTGTGGAGAACAGGTGGGGTAGCGGAGATATCAGATGGTAAAGGTCTGTGGATCCGGCAATTAGCGTAGTGGATGGAAACAACGCCGAGGGGTTTCTGGTACCCATCTCCTGAGGCAAGGAAGAGTGACGGTGTCTCCAGGTAATTAATTTGAAATTTCTGTTTTTATATAAACATTTGAGGAATTTTTGTGTTGTGCGGTTGACTTTTTGGTGGCATATTTATTGTTTTAAAAACTTGTTTAAAAAGATACATGTATAGGACAATTTAATAATTTTGAGTATTAAAAAAAAGAGTTTATTTAGGATATATTAAAAATTTATTCAGGCTATAAATTTGTTTTCATTAATGCAAGGTTTAAAAAGCATATACAAACAAAACTGGGTTATAATCAGCTCACAATACACCAGTGTGAAGTCAAATTAGGGTTACATGTGGGGCCCATCTACTCATATCTACTTGAATTTGTTTAAAATCATTTTAAAATCAAGCACTTTAAAACATTCAATAAATTGATCTTATAATTATTGCACCAAACTGTGTGTACACACGTGTAAAAATATTTTATTTGTTAATATGTGTAAATAAAAGGTTGTATGGTTGTCGTATTATTTGGTAATTTTATTTGATGGTGTGTGTGTGTGAAAGAGGTATGTCCGTAAAAATAAGTATTCAAGAAGAGACCGATTGCTGAGCTAGCCAGGGAAGCAGAGAAATTTTTATTGTGAACCTATCTTCATTTTTACGAGGTCGTTCTAAATGTCTATATGGTTGTCGCGGAGTTTGAATTGGTAATCATAACCTATTCAATTATATTCCTAGGTGTTTAATTCTTGTATAATGTTGGACGAAGAACAAAATTCCGTGATCACTGTTGCTCCTACAGAGGTAGAAAGAGCTCCCGATCTTATTCGAATTCCGACGCGTGATAATGTCTGCTGCTAACACCAGTGAAATACGTAGGTGTGATTAGGGTAACGTGTGATAAGTTCCATCAACACCCTCCCAGTAAAGGGTGAAGTGCTTCGCTAGTGCAGGACCTCGTGAATCCCACGCTTCAAATGCAAGGAAGCGTTCCTGAAGGACTTTCTGTAAGTTGAACTATTTCCTACTTGTTTTTACTTTAAATACCTGTCCGTTGCTTTGCCATACCTTTGGCGTTCTGAGACCTTTTACCATAGACTTGCATGCTATTTTAAATAAAAGAAAAAAAAGAAAGAAAAATCAATACTGCTGAATTACTCATACCAATTGTGTTTTATCTATTTATCTTTTGTCAACATTTTATCTGATTTATGTTTAATTGGTGTGTGAGGAAACGTTTCTGCTACTCCCCAATATTACCTCACTTTGTACTAAAATTTTTTGTACTGATTTTACAGTTGTTATATTATATAGATTATCTAAACATTTTTTACATTCTACAAAGTACTGAATAATTTAGACTTTTCATTACTGCTATACTTATTCTTTATTTCAGTTTGCAGGACTAATCTTTTTTATTGCAGGTTTACTATTCTAATTTCTTTTATTGCAGGTACTGCTACTAACTCCTTACCGCCGCATACATCATAGGTCAGTCTGCTTTCTACAACCCCCCTTACTCTCCGATTGAGCCGGGTCATTTCTTTGTCTTTCTTTGTGTTACGTAGCATAAATTTGGCGCCCAACGTGGTTGCCACGAAAAAAAAGACATAACAAATTAACTACTTAAAATATTTATATATGTGGTACTTGGCTTATAGCCGTAATTTTGAGAGTTGCTTCCTGTCTATAACTGATATAAATGATTGACAAAAATGCCAAACGTAATTGAAAGTTAGGTTTATGTATAGTTGTGTACACGATTTAAATTAGTAAATTTTCCAATTGTCATCATCGGTCTCGGTGGCGTAATTGGTAAAACGTATGGTACCGCAAATACCAAGATACAGGTTCAAGTCCTGTCCAAGACCTTATATTTTTCTTCTTTCAATTACTAGCTCGATTTGGGTTTTCCATAAAAGTCTAAGTTATTATTTCATCTTATTTACTATATATATATATATATATATATATATATATATTGCTATGATAAGAGGGTAGCTTAAGGGTAGATTAAGTCATAGGGGTCGAAGGATAGTGATAAATAACTTTAACTTTAAGAAAATCTAATAATTCCATCAATTATAGGAGTAAATCGACTATTCTACAAAAAGTCAATTGCGAGGACACTGTATATAAAAGATATTTGATTAAATGTATGAGAAAGGAGCTCATTTAGGAAGCTCATTTAGTAATAATCCGATACCATTTAATTAGAATAGTAATGTGTGCGTCGTATAATATGTTTACGTATAATTTACGAGTAAAGATAAGATTTTAGAAGCAACTAATTGCAGCAAATAAAATTATCGGGAAACATAGATAAAATGGCATTCCAAATATTTAATAATTACGTCGAAAATATCAACGCATCTATATGCAAACGCATCTTAATACATCACTAAATACGTGACTAGAAAGAATGGATTTGTTCAGATAACCAACATCCTGTCATAAACAAATAAACACCAGGCGGGCAATTATATGATAAGTCTTGGACCTTTAAACATTAAATACGTGACTAAATAAAAGAAATAATCGGAAATCCTAACAAAGCTGTAATATACAGAACGCTTACGTGATTGATGGAGCATTTCGTCGAAGAATTAAACCAGGGAATTTGATAAAATATCGAGCTCTGCCAGAGATAAGGCAAAGTACAAGCCTTAATCAAAACACGCCAATGGAAACGATTGGTGGGAAGTGCTTATAAATACAGTAGAAAATAAATAAACATTTAGTTTATATTTTACCAGGCACAAACTATGCTCAAATGCAGTTAGAAAATTACGTAATTAATTAGTGAAACAAAATTCAGAATAAGTAAAATTTGAAAGTCAGAAATTGTGCGACAAAAATAAGCCGATCTACAAATAGACGTAAGTTAAACAATTAATTAAATTTATTTTTAATATTTAACAAAACAGGGCTTTTATTGGGACGGCTGTTGTTGAGGCGGCTTTTATTGGGACGGCTTTGGTTGATGCCATTTTGGTTGTGACGGCCTTTGTTGCGTCGAGGTTTATGTCAAGGTCTAAGCCTTAACGCAAATCTAAAAATACGTCTGAAAGTGGGATCAAAAGGGTACTCAAAGTTATTCAAGGAAAATACCAGAGATCAAAAGTGGATAATTCTAGCCAATAAGTAAAGCGGATATAACAAAAAATGCAAACCACAGACACTATGAGGGAACCCTAGTGACCATTCCAGGCTCGCGATTTTTAAACATTTTATTATTTAAAGACTATTTCAAATTTAATATTTTCTATACATTATGTATTTGTAAGAGTCATCAAAAGGTCATCTGAAAATATCAAAACAGGAAAAGCATCTTAGAACGTTCGAAGATACTTGAGAATAATTAAAAGATATTTTTGCTGGCTTTCAGGAAAGCATAAATTTGGTAAATGTAAATATTCTATACAAGGGAAAATTTTTAGGTTGCACAACACTGTACATATTATCAATTATTATATTGTGTGATTTTGAACTGCTTTATTTGAGTCCATTTAAAAGGTAAAGTGAGCTAGTCGTGGTAATCAAATAAAAATTCATATCAAATAAAAATATCACAGCAATAAAAATGGTACTCCCATCGTTAGGAGTTATTTGCTGTCCGCAATAAGAAATTGTGTAGAACAATATCTAAAATAGATGTATCTGTAAACAAACTCTTATGAAAATAATAAGAGCTTATTGACGAATACAAATCGGGCTAATAGTTGTATAGCCATATATATATATATATATATATATATATATATATATATATTATATATATATATATATGTATATAATATATATATTGTTCTGAAATTACCGCTGTTGAAGCCCCACGCTTGGGCTGCATTTTGTTGCGAGGTTTACTGAACCTAAGCGCCACATTGACTGAAGATGACGCCAAACTTCATAGACGCCAAACTACTGCCAGCTTTTTGCTACCATTAAAAACTCATCTTATCAGTGAAGTTCACCACGGCTGCTCTGCACTTATCTGAAAAAAATACTACCCTACTATTCTACCAAAGAAAACTCGACTACGACACCTCATCTCGATTTATTCAAACAAAAAAGATTCTACACCAACAATCTTTGTCAATTGTTATTTCACACATCAGAAAAATTATTTACAACAGCGTTTTGAAATACTACATTTTCCTTTTAAATTATTTTCAAAATAAAGTTTTATCCTTTAATAAATAATTTAAAATAACAGGGCTTGACCATCCATGTTACGTTACCTCTGGTTTTAATATGAGCTCATAGTTAGACTTTTAAATACTCGTGCTAAATCTTGCACTGCAAATTACCATAAGTCCCTCTTACTTTGCACGCAATCAAATAGTACAAAAATTATTTTATGAATATAAATTCTTAATTAGTTAAATAATAAATCATTAACGTTCAATAATTAACTCCTTAGTCCATAGAGTTTATAAAAATTTACCCATACGGCACAAAATTGTCATAACACACCAAATAACCACAAAAATAAACAATATTTCACAAACAAAAATCTATTACCTGGAATGCACCATCGCACATGGGGCTGCAATCATACCATCAATGCTTGATGTCCTCACCAATGACTGTACGTTCTCCAACCTCACCAAATTGCGTAACACCATCCATGATGGCAATCAGCTGCTCAAATCTTTCGACTACCAAGTGACGGTACATCTAATTCCTCCTAATTCTGCTACTGGTCCATTTACCATAGGTAAACCACTAAATCGATCCATCAACTTGCACCAACCACCAAAATATAAAGTCATCTTTCTTACTTACAGTACTCAAACATGCTTCGCATTTGTCATAATGTATTTCATAAAATTTTTGGATTGCTAGTAAAACATTACACCAACTTGTGTAAGATATTATCAATTCAAATATTAAATTCACTTAAAAAAAATAACCAACAGTAATTTCTTCGCCAATATTAGTGTACGCGTCGATGACCATCCAAAGAGAGCTCTATCACCACGTCTTCGTGGTTATATAGCCAATCTACTCCCCTTAACTTAAAATTTTCCGTATTTACCTCAATACAAACAAATTAGCCTTTTGGTAATTTTCTAAACGGTTAAGACCCTTCCACAAACAAAATTTTCAACTGCCACTTTAATTCTGAAAACACACGTGCTAACTTTCAACAATTCCTGGTAAATTTCGTAACCGAGCACCAACCATTGTCGAAATCTCGGAAATTTTAGCAATACAAACAACAATTTACTACGAAAATACATTTTAGCTTTGCAACGGATCTTTATTTCGCCGAAGCCTAGCCCCTACTAAAATAAGTTCCTTGGTTAACACACGCCCCTCATATTAAAGTCGTCTCACTCTAACCTACATACGAAAATTTTATCTTCCTCACTTTGCACTCACTCCATATTTTCCATTCCTACCATAAGTTAGCTTTATCCCAGTCTACCATGTGTTTTAGATCCTCTATCCTCTTTACACGATACTTGGACGTTTGGTTAAACCCCAAAATAACATTAAAATTCTCTCAGCAAACTTAAACTATCGCCTGTCTCCCTTCGATGTATGTAATCCAATAATCCTTCTTTGTTTCTCATATGCACGTTTTATCTGCCCTTGATGAAATCGACCACTTTAAATAATATACAAAACATCTTATTTCTATAAACACAATCTATTAAGCTTTCTTTATCTCACATTTTTCTTTCAAAGTTAAACGAACCCTTAACACCTGCTATCTTTCTCCCATTCTAATACATGCTATAAACATTCTTTCCTTATTCTATGTTGTGCCTTGTCTGTTTAACTGTCAAATAACTTTCGTAGAATTGACATGTTATTTTGTGCACGTTATATGCTAGAACGACGGTTGACTTGTCTACCAATTAACACAACGCTACCCAGAAATCTTTGAAAAGCCACTTTCAAATTCGTAAACAAATACTAAGAACGTTGTTTATCTACTCTCTTCATTTGAATTTACTAGAACCGCAATCGTTAAGCTTGCGTCTCTCAAAACGTTTTCAACTTTTATAAATACTACTAAAACAATATCTCCTTCTCCGTTTAACAAACATTGTAACCGCCAATTAAGTTTTCGAAAGTTATACAAATGCTAAAGCTTTACCAACTACACTTTATAAACTATGATCAAATATGCCCGCTATTGATATTTACAGTTATTACACCCGTTAATTCATGAACATTAATATTTCAACTACCTTGATTATAACCTTAGAATTATTGATTTTTACTATACAAGAATCTGAAAAGCTTTTGATTACCATACCTCCAATCTGCTATAATTTAGGATGCTCGCTTTCCTACTGAACGTTTAACATATATTTATAACTGCAACTGATTAGAAAGAATACTTTGCATCTAAACATTCTTAAAGTTTTTTTTGAGAATATTTACACACGCTAAAAATTAGGCAAATTAACTCTTGCAATGAAGGAAATTTTTGATTAGAATTTTTAATTATTACACTAAAGATTAGAAAAGCGTTTTTAAAGTTTAATTAGTTTGTATTTACAAGCAGAAACTTGCAACAACTTATTAAATGGCTATCTAATTAAAATTAACATACAAATTACACAGATATATATATATATATATATATATATATATATATATATATATATATATTTGTACTAAAATGTTAGCGTATCTATCGCATCGTTTACAAACTACCCGGGGCGCTACAGTTCTCTTACGCCTACCATGCTCAGCTCCCGTTCTTTCAATATTCGATTTTTAAAATCCCTGCGATCCTAATGGTTTACCGTAGAAGATGAATGACGCGAACTAAATGCTCTCATTGGTTCTAACAGTTTTAAATAAAAGTAAATATATCGGGCCGTTTAAAAAATATAACGTCCACGTAAGTTGGAAGAAATATCGTACAGTGTTTAATAAAAAGATGCTTCCGACAAAAATTAAAGACATGTTTTAAAAAATACGTTTGACAAAAAAGCATAACCACCAAAATCTTGGATTAGAATCATCTGGGGAACTTTACTATAAAGTTTTCGTTTCCACCACACAGTTTAAAAATATCGCGGCGTTGCGGTTTCCTTACGCACACCCAGCCCAATTTCCGTTCTTTTCGACTTTGTAAAATCCTTGCGATCTCATTGGTCAGCCGAACAATCCCCTACGACTACAGCTCTTTTCGATTATCTTCAGTACATAGTGTTTGCGGTGTGATTTTGCATTTTATGCTTCAGGGAACTACCTCTATAAGAATATTATAAAATATATGATTATCCTATATACAAGTAATTGCAAGTAATTGGCGTTGTGTGGGCGTGCAACATCTTTTTAAATTTTTAGGTCGATCTATGAGTCGATCCAAGGTTAAAATTGCTGATTAGAACTTTCAAAGAAATTTGATTCTATCCAATGCATTACATTCTAAAAAAATGCTAATAAATAAAATCGTAGACGTTTAGGATTTATAAAACAATTAGAGGATGGATCTCGATTAAAAATAGTGTCAGATTGAGATTTCTAAGAAAATTTGAACCCACCTGATGTTTTACACGCTAATAACATGTTTACAAATAAAAAAGTTATTGTGGCAAAGATTTTAGATGTGAAAGGTGGCAAGTGTAATATTACATGTGAAAAGTAGAAAAGAAGTGATATGGAAGCAAATTGCAAAACCTTAGTTGTTTTTGAATAGTGGAGTTGATCAGAGTACGCTTTGAGCATTGTATGACAGCTGTGCGCGTTAATAGAAATATACAGATTCAGTCTAATTTGAAATATATGAAGTGGAAGGTAGAATGTGGAAGGCAAAATGTGGAGACTAGAATGTAGAAGGTGAAACGTGGAAAGTAAATGGTGCAAGAATCAATGTGGAAGTAGAAAGCAGTAGGTGAAATGAGAAAAGTGGAAGATGGAAGGCAGAATGTGGAACGAACAGAGACAAAGAAACAAGATAGGGGAGAGTTGTAACGAATACAATTATCTGCTTCTTAAATATACGTTTTTGTTCTATATATCTATTTAACAAATATCCATTATTAAACAGAAAATATTAAATTCCGATTGTAACAATATATTACCAATTCAGACATAGAGCTCCACCTATATTTAAATACTTAAGATTTCTTCTATCTGTATGCGTATTGATGCAATTTTCCCTTTCTGCGCATGCTTGGATAATAATATTGCCTCGTGGACAAGGTTCACCATTTTCCATCCGAATGCAATCAGCCAAGCAAGTGTTGAAACGTGGGCTAGCAGATTTGAAAAAACATGCTGTCCCAAAGAGAAGTGCAATGGTGTCGACGGATACCATGGCCTCATTTAGTTGTTGTATGACCTAGAGTGAAAAGGAAATATATCTACGGTAGGTAAATAATTTTCAAGTTTACCTTCAAGTTATTTTCCTCGTTTCTTTTAAGCGCAAGTAAAAAGGTAGCAAGTATCAAGTAACAAGTATCAAGTAACAAGTATCAAGTAACAGGTATCAATTAGCAAGTAAAAATGTTTATACAGTATTGAAACACACAAAAAAATTAACAAATAATATCGAAACAAATTTAGAGTCCAATATTGAAACACAAATTTTATAGTATTAGAACGCAATTTTATGTAAGCACGTAATTTATCAAATTGTGGAGCGTTAAAACTTTCTATATAATTATTATGGAACACAGAAGCACTTTTGGTTGCTAGCTTTATGGCAAGTATAAAATCTTAGGTGTTGCTATGCGAGATGGTGGAAGTTTCAGCAGATGTTGTTTTGTATAGAAGTCAAGCCGTGATATGCCAGCCGCGCGCATCTGCTTTTGTAAGTACTCCAGATGGTTGACGAACTTGGATGACTAACAGATTGTTTGTGGTGAGTCATCCCCAATTTTATATCAATTTTCATTTCATGGAACCATTACTTAGAATGTACAAAAAATTGTTGTAAAGTCTATATGTTCATTTAAACTGGTACACGAAATTTTTGTAAAATTTTTATGGTTATTTAAATTAGACACGTAATATTTTATTCAGGTTTAACAGTTGCATATCTCATAAATGCTCTTAAAAACACAAAGAAATTTCTAAATGATTACTTTTGAATTTACAATGTTACACAAAAATGTATTCGTAACTAAACACGTGACACGTTGATATTTGTTTGTCACACTATAAAATATATTTTTTTTGCCGTACACCTGAAGTGTAGTTCAATTTAAACAATAAGTGTTTTTGACCTTTGATTCCTTCAATTAAAAATGTAGTTCTGTAATCTATTGAAAGTCAGAGCATTCAATTTATTAATTGTAAACCCGAAAAGGATCCTATTCTGGTATCATATATAAATTGTAGTATAATAATGAAAACACTATAAATAAATTTTTAATTATAAAATTCTTATAAATAATCAGAGACTAATACTAGACCGTAATAGAAGTAATTAACTCGAAAGTTTCAGTACGTATAACTTTGTACAAACGAAGTATATATATATATATATATATATATATATATATATATATATATTGTAAATTAATAGAAAGAATAATAAGTTGTCTTAAAGCTTTCTTTCATTGAAGTCATCAATAATTTTTTTATAGAAGTTAACAACCACACTTATGAAATTTTAGTAGTGAAGAAAGATATATTATTGGTGTTAAGTTTAAAAATCTTTTAAAGTATTATTTTGACTAGTTGATCTTTTTATAATTTTTTCTTTATGATAAAGTGACTAGGCTCTAATGCAACCCTAGTTTAAAAATGTTTAGAAGTGATTAAATTTTCAGATAGTACGAGATCGTTGTTCCCACTCCAGTTAGCAGTCATAAGTATCATTTTTCTATGTGTTACTCGTCAAGGATACTTTTTTTCTTTTCGAAGATTTCCGTATCTGATCTTCAGATTGATTCTTATTATAACAATTATTAAGATGCGGTGGCGTCCATTAAAAATTCTTTTATTATCGTATACCATCCTACGACTCTAGCTCATAGCTCTGTCGTAAGTTGAAGAAACTTAGCTGGCTGGAAGATTTTTTTAGAGGGCCCTCGTTTTTACTCAAAGCCATTTACCATCCTCTTTACCCTGGGGTTAAGCTTTAAACAGGAACCCCTCATAATTTATCGAGGCTCTGCCGCCTATAAGGTAGAGTAGACACACTATAAATCTTTTGAGAAAAAGTATGTAACAGAGTAATCAAATATTGACCGCAATCAAATATCGACCGCACCACCTCCAAACGAATTTATAAGTGATTTAACATCAAAACGGAGCAGGACGCTAAGTATTTACAGCACCTACTGTGACGAAATCAACAGACGGCCAATTATTCTAGAGTTAGCGTAATTTTCGATCTGTCTTTATAATATTTTACGTGTTTATGTTATGGTAATACAATATTTTCCCTTGATTTTGACTTTGTTTTTCTGATAAATAATTTGGTAGTAAAACTTAACACTGATATCTAACCTAGTTTTTTGTTTTTTTACATATTTTTTTTAACCGACTGTCAGCTAATGTTGACCACAAATGATTGATATTATCCCACCATGGTCGATATTGTACTAATGGTGTTTATTATCTTCAGATGCCCCGGACAGGGTATACGCGTTAGAGCACCCGTTCTTCGTGGTTTGAAAACAACATGGGATGCGCCCTTGCAGCAGTAAAAGAGGAGGATGTTCTAATATGAAAAGCAGCAAGAATTGTTTGATGTTTCATATGGAACCTTATAGGATCGTTTAAGTGGTCGCTTTCGTCCACAAAAATACAAGTTGGGAAGAAAATCAGTGTTCAGTGATGAGCAAGAAGCTGAACTTGCAAACCATATTATTGACATGGCAAACGTACTTTATGGAGTCATTCTATAATATCGATGAGACTGATATTAGTAATGTTCATGTTCCAAATCGTATTGTAAGTAAGAAAGGTCAAAAACAAGTAGGTGCCCTTACAAGCGGCGATAGAGCAGTTAGTGACTGTTGTTGTTTGTATGAGCGCCGCCGGTAAGTTTTGTCTCACCACTTGTTCATTTTTATAAGAAAACGGGCGAAAAAAGCGTTGGGAAGGAATGGACCTACTGGTGCCATGGTGCCATGTACAGATGTTCTAAATCGGAGTGGATAACTAAAGATATTTTTACCGAGTGGATACAGCATTTTGCAACGTTTACAAGAGCTAACACAATCGATTCTGTTTTATTAATTATGGATAACCATTCCACCCATTCCAACTTAGTCACATATAATTTTTGCAGGGAGAACGGTATTAAAGTGATGTCACTCCCACCCAATACATCACACGGCATTCAACCTCTTGACGTCTGTTTCTTTGGTCTACTGAGGATCGCTTATAATCGAGAGTGTGATAGATATATATTAAATCAAAACAGCACGAAAAAATTTTATAAACTGATATTGTAGAGTTATTTAAAAATGCCAATAACAGGGTAGCAACTATAGAAAAAGAAGTCCGTGGTGTTGAGATAAATGGAATACATCCTATGAATAGGTTCTAAATTTTTGACGAAGAATTTATCACCGCTTTACTCGATGTTGATATTCCAATTTCTTCACAGAATGCAGTACCTAGTGACAGTTCAGCCCCAGGTAACTTAAATAGTGAAGGTTTGAATCGAAAATCCCCTGTAGCTGGAACATCCAGATATCAGCAAACACCATCGCCTAAGCCTGGATTATCTACTTCTACGAGTAAACAACGTCGCACACCTTGTACTTCTACCGACACGGATTTAGAGCTCGAGGAGCATGTCGATGACGAACTGACTGACGACGACGGTAAGATTCCTGAACCAAAATTGTCAAGCAAATTCTTTGCAGATCTTTTGCCGTTATCAAGATTAAAAACTAGAAATCAATCAAGACAAATTCAACATTCAAAAATTATGGCTTTGACTCTGGTGAAGGAAGAATTAAAAAAAGGGAAGAAAAGAACAGGATAAAACAGGAGAAGTTGAAAAACGTTAAAAGATATGTTGCACCTACGAGAAAGAAGAAGAATAATGCTGGGAAAGATGACATATGCTCCATAGGCCTAGATTTTGGGGTGAAAAATGTCAGGTATGTGGTTCTTAAGCTCATGCTGACTGCACAGACATCGAGAAAACTGACTTATATCTGTTCTCAATGCTAATTATAAATATTTTTTATTTTTTACATCTGTTTGTTTAACTTTGTAAAAAAGTTATTAAAATTATTTGGCAGATATTACCCGACTTAATGATCGATTTTACACGACAGGTCGATATTACCCACCAAAAATACAGATTCCATTTTTCTCATTTTACAAAAAAGGAATTATAACTAAACAATATTTGTTGGTGCTTGCATTATGCATAATCCTTTTTTAGTTATCTCTTAAAAAACGCAAATTTCTAGCTACAACTGGAACGGAACTACGAATTTTTTTGCTTAAGTGGTCGATATTCGACTACTTTCCCCTAATTAAGCAGCAGCTAGTCTTTGTCTTATACACGTAAAATCCCATCTGCCGTCTTTTTGGTGTAGACTTTGCTGTTTCCTTCTACTTTAATCCTTGACATAAATAACCAAGAAAATATAAGCAGTTTATTTAAGTTGGTGGGAACTTCAAGCCAAGTACAAACAATTTAAAATATTAGGTCTTTTCAAAATCTATTTGCATTTTTAATGCAATTAAAATGCACTTGCACACCACAAAAGACTCAAACCTATCATATTAAAAAAACTTTCCCTATAAGCTTCCGACCTATAATTGTCAAAGTCTACCCAACACTTTACATTGCTATAATGTACCACAATTGCTCTCAAAGTATGTCAAAACGCATTCAAATTAAGACTTATAATAAAAAGTAAAGTATTTATAATATTTTAATTTAGTCCGTGACAGCGTATACTCACCCCGAAATTAAGTAATGAGTGTTTGGTCTTTTGGTTTAAGTCCACAATGTGCCCTAATGCCAACAAAGGTTAAATTCTGCAAGCTATGAACGATTTAATGGGACTGGAACCTCTATTTCAGGCTACATCTGCGTCAAGTACATTGAATATTAGATTTGTAAAAGCCCGTTTTTCTAATAGCTGCCAAAACAAATTTAATTTGAAATGTAAGTGAATTATATCAATTTTCCACCCGCTCTAAAGAAAGAATAGTGATGTATTGAATTTTGTTACCCCAAAATGCACTTAAATCGAATTATACTTAAACTCGTAATGTCAAAATCAAAGTAACCCTTTTAATATTTATATTACGCGGTATAAACTACATTCAACTCATAATTTTTATCTTTTTTATATTAATAAATATAAGTTTTTGGGCGTATAGAAAAAATTTTTGATCATCAAAATAGACAAAATTTTTGAATCAAATTCTAGAATGTTGGTATCGGACGTTTAGTTGATACCAACTACCTTAAATTGCAGTCCTTTTTTGGGTTTGGTGTTATAAAATGGAATTATTAATACGGTCTCGGGCGTATCTTGAGCGCAACAAACCAGCAAATGCAATTTTGAGAAATTTAGTATTTTGATGTACTTAGTACGGGCTAAGTGTGCGGTTGCCTCTGTCTAAACTAATTTGTTTATAATAACTTTTTATTTTTGATGTTACGATTTGAATTACTAACTGCAATATGGCATACATTTAATGCAAAATATCAGAAAAGGGAAACCTGGAAGCCTTCCTGGTTTAGTCTTTCTTAAAATTGGGCGTAATATTAATAATTAATAACACAAATTGGTTACAAGCTTTCTACCTTTGATGCTGCCGATTTAATTTTTCAGCCCACTGACGTGTTTTTTGTGTGCAGAATACAACAAAATGGATTTTGAAAGAACTCAATATTTCAATGTGCTTAGTGCTGGCCATACCAGAACATAGCATTAATTGAAATTGTTTTTAATTGATTTGTTATTGATGTTGATGACTTTAATTCCTGGCTGCATTATATTTTAATTTGAGTCCAAAAAGGAAATATTGAAAAACTATCTTTATCTGGCATTAATTAAACAGAATTGCTAATATTCATTTCGGTTATTCATACTAAAGGTGCGAATCTTGGGTCGCATATTATCGAATCTTTGACCATCGAAGAGGTTAAAAAATCTAGCATTTTAATACGCCAATCAGCTCAGTTGAAAACCAACCACCTTGATTTGTAATAAAATTTTTGTTCATAACATTAGAAAGTTTAATTTGGATACACAATAGGGCGCATTTGCTGTGGAACAAAATTTAACTATTTTTGAGAATGCGCTGTATATTGTGGTGTGTTAACGTCATGTACTTTTACACTCTGAGAAGGATTCTAAATGTTGATTAAGATATTTAAAAAGTAGCAATGTTTTGATCTTATTCTATTTTGAGTATTAATCGTAAAGCAATCTCTTTTCTTTAATTACACATAACATAAAAATAGTTGTAACAACAGGTACTTACTTGAGTGGTCACGTTATTGCACTCGAAGATAACGTCTAACCTTTGCGAAAAAATTGGTGATATTAGACAAGTAAAACCTTTGTAATTGCATTTTTCAAAATAGATTCTAGTTGGTACATTGAAACAATTACTAAAAAAAGAAACGAAGATTATTAATAAAAATTGCTTAGAATGCACCATCATTCTCAGTGTAGTTAGTATTGTTTCAACTGTTTATTACTGAGTTGAAATAGTTTCCTCTTATTATCTTTTATTTATCACACGACATTGGACAGTTGGTAAAACTATCATATCATAATTATTCGAGCTGAATTAAAATAAAGGGGAATTTCCCTTAGTCTTCATTTTGAATTCGCGCAATCTGGAGGAAATACGGACTAGATTAAATACCCGAAAAAAACCGTATCTATGAGCAACTCTCTTTTGTTCAAAATGGTATTATTAAGTGCGTTTTACTTTCTAAATAGTTTAACAGCGAATAGGGGTTACTTTTCCAGAAGTACTTATTTACCAGAAATATTGTAAAAATCTAAACCAACACAGACTTATAGATAATAGCGTCAAATGCAATTTTAATTAATTATCATAAAAATGTTAGAATATAAAAAGATATAAGCAGAATGATTAATACGCATTTAACTTAAACCCAAGCATTATTTACAGCGGAATACAGAGCAAATAACAGGAACAGGATGCGATGTAGCATTTAGGATTATAAACAGTACCGCTTCTCGGAAATTCCGTTAGATAAAATTCATCCCGGTATCATTCCGTTAGGAGACTATCACCGTGAATCCTTGTATTTTGTTATGATTGTTCCAACTGTTAAATAGATATAATTGTTAGCTCCGTCCGGAGATAAATCATTTTAAACATTAATTTCAGGAATTATTGTTAAGATAGCTGCAAGTACCTATCAAAATGGAACGGTCGATGAGGGTATTGCAAATATTTATTTCAGCTGCAATTATTGGTAGATGCCTGGCTGTACCTTCAATAGTTAATTTCGAAAACTGCAATTACAAGGGATTTACATGTCAAAATTCCGTAAATTTTACTGGAAAAATTGACTTAACTTTCCAATGTAATACAACGATTACAACTCAAGTAAGTAAAAATTACATTCATTTCTATTTAATAATTAAGGTCAGTAGTTAGTTACTATTTTGCTGTTTTTACAAAAGTGAAATTTAATTTATAATCAACATTAAAACCCCGATGTCTTTCGCCTTGTTAACAAAACTTGCGCCCTTTCCGAAAAGTTTACGCCTTCATTATTGTTTGGCATATTGTCCCTGAAATCTTGTGCTGAACTGAAATATAATTTCCTGAAAATTTTTAGTGGTTCATATTTTTCGTTTAGAGATTTGCTGTCACCTAGCTTAGGGCGATTACTTGAACCTCTATTTTTGTCACTGGTCAATTAGTTGGTTTAAAGATATTCTTTATTCTTGTTCTGCACCAGTTGCTTCATACGAGCACAACCTATACAGTTTATAATATGGGTAACTACTTTATGTGTAGATGAAAAAGCAGGAAACATAAAAAAACACCCTTGTCTAACAGCTCTCTTTAGCTTTACTTCCTTCTCCCGATCATCTATTGTAACTTTCGCTGATTTATATTTTATAGATATTTCCAGTTGCTTTTTGCCTTTATATTTTAAGCTACCTTTTCAGAACTTCAAACATCTTATTCTATTCGACATTTTTGAATATTTTTTCCAGAACTACAATATCGATTTGTTTTTTTTTATTCTACCCTATATCAGTACTCTTAAACAGAGCCGTTCTGCAGTACCAGTATTAATTATAAAACTAATCTAATATTCCTTCTACTTCCTTTTATATTTTTCTGTAAAGAATGCGATATAAAACCCCTAATAACCGTAACGTAAAGCTAAATATTATGTAAATTTTCACATACTCTTGCTATGGCTTTGGTATTATTATAAATGTACTTTCCATAATTCTAAGAACGTTTCTCTAGTTTTTATCAATTTTAAGAACATGAAAAGTTTACGTAGTGCGTACCTTATCTGTTCCTCTTGGTTACTGATATTTAAGACTTTTAATATTGAATCGCATTCCAATCTTCAAATTAGGTCGACGTTTTTAACTACGCCAAAGTTTTTTTCATATTCTATTATGTAGACCTCCAACTCATTTCTCCAAATAAAGCATCTTAATATATTATTTCTACGTATTTACTTGACTGTTGTACAAGGATTTTCGGCTTTATTAAATAAATCACTAATGGATATTTTACTTTCACTAAAACAATTCATTTACTTTCTTATTTTTCTTAACCTACCAATAATTATTTGTATTTCATCTTCTGAATACCTTACATTAATCCATTGCTAGCTGGTTGTCCTACATTTCCTGTTTATTTTCTTTTGAAGTCCTTTATACATTATACTCTAGAGTTCACCGTTACAGTTTTTGTATTTTATGTGTTCATCAGTCAACTTTGTTATTTTCTATTATTCATGGCGTCCACTAACCCGTTTAATTCTGCCAACGTTTATTTCTGATAATACAGAAACTTATTATCCAATACTTTTCCACATCTCTTCTAGTACGCGTTTCCTATGCAGGTCATTTGCAATTTCTGGAATTTTTCCTTATTTTCTTTTCTTGTAGTTTTTATCAATTTCATTTCACAGTCCATATTCACACGTATTAAGCTGACACAGCCACTTCAGCACAATCGAATGCGATCTGTACAGAAATTTTGTGCCCATTTGTTGCTAATTTGTTATTCTATTCCCGATTTTATTACTCCAAACGTTTCGCTAAAAACAATGGCTGTGATAGCTTAAGATTAAAGTTAGCACAGCCATATTGAAAAATCCAATTTGAGTGCCGTAGTCAAAGAAACGAATAGGTCAGAATTATGTGGTTTTTATGTGCTCTCAGACTATGAAAAAACATTAGCGAAGAATAAAGTGGAAGAATGGAAAAAAATATTTAAGAATATTGAAAGTACCTTTCACGCAATAACTTAAGGAATAACTCCATCAAATAATTTGTTGCTCGGACACGCTTGGGCTCAAAATGTTCGTAATAAAACGTAGTTTCAGAAAATATATAGATACGAATTTGTTGCTCGTCGCAAAGTATTGAAGAACGGTCGCAAAAGCGTCAGATACTGTAGTAGGTATTTTGCAGAGCCGATGAACAATTAAGAAATGTTTTTGCACAAATTAAGAGCACATAAACAGTATACAATTTCGGCGTAATAATTTTTTCGCTCACAGCAATGCATACATTTTTTTCACATATGGCTGTGCCAGCATAAGACGAACACAACCGCGTTGAAAAACACAATTTGAGTGCCGTAATTCAAGAAACGAATAGGTCAGAATCATGTGCTTTTTATGAGCTCTCAGATTATGAAAAAACATTAGCGAAAAATAAAGAAGATTAATGAAAAAAATTTTTTTAGAATATTGAGAGTACCATTCATGCAATAACTTAAGGAATAACTCCGTCAAATAATTTGTTGCTCGGTCACGCGAGTTAAGGTTCGTGGCTTGGGAGCGGCCTTAAAAAAAACCATTTCCAAACTTCTTAACAAATTTATTTTATTAAACAGAAACTAAATATGGGATTTTGGCAAGTTACAATTAAACATTAATTTAATTCGAAATTGATTATTAATTGTACTATTTTGAGTAGTAAGTAAACTGCAATGTAAAAGCTGATCACTTGACTAGCTGTCGTCGACTGGGGCTCCCAGGCTTTTTATAATATCCCTACCCCCTCACATGGCTGTGGGAACTTGCAGAACTCATGTCTGCTTATTCTATTCAGAATAACATTGTTGTAATCTTAATTTCTAAGTAATCACGGTACCTGACCGTCGGTGACCGCCTGTGACCTGACATCTGCAGTGTCACTATCGTCTGCGATACAAAGTAGCGCATTCGTTCTCATGAACGTTAATAAACTTGACAAATTGTCCTTGTGTTACAATGTTGCACTTAACTTGGCGTATTCTTAACACTTTCTATTAATTTTTTAATTATTCTATTTTAATATGTCTACATCGATTGGTAAATACATAACTCGCGTGGGCTCATAATGTTCGTAATAAAACGTAGTTTCAGAAAATATATAGATACGAATATGTTGCTCGTCGCAAAGTATTGAAAAATGGTCGCAAAGGTGTCAGATACTGCGCGTCGCGATGGATGTACGTAGGTATTTTGCAGAACCGATGAACAATTAAAAAATGTTTTTGCACAAATTGAGAGCACATAAATAATACATGATTTCGGCGTAATGATTTCCTGGATCACAGCACTGTATATATTTTTTTCACATATACCTGTGCCAGCATAAGACGAGCACAACCACGTTGAAAAGCACAATTTCAGTGCCGTAATCAAAGAAACGAATAGGTCAGAATCAAGTGCTTTTTTATGTGCTCTTAGATTATGAAAAAACATTAGCGAAAAATAAAGAGGATAAATAAAAAAAATATTTTAGAATATTGAGAGTACCTTTCACGCAATAACTTAAGGAATAACTCCGCAAATAATTTGTTGCTCGGACACGCGTGAGCTCAAAATGGTCGTAATAAAACGTAGTTTCAGAAAATATATAGATACGAATTTGTTGCTCGTCGCAAAGTATTGAAGAACGGTCGCAAAAGCGTCAGATACTACGCTGATGAACAATTAAAAAATATTTTTGCACAGATAAGAGCACATAAATAATACGTAATTGCGACGTATTGATTTCCTCGATCACAGCATTGTATATAACTTTTTCAAATATGGCTGTGCCAGCATAAGACGAGCACAGCCGCGTTGAAAAACACAATTCGTGTGCCGTAATTTTGAGCCCACGCGTCTTCGAGCAACAAACTATTTGACGGATTTATTCCTTAAGTTATTGCGTGAAAGGTACTCTCAATATTCTGACTATTTAATCTATCGAATAAATTTTCGTTTTAGAATGAATAGATTTGAAAGAAATGTTATGATTGCGTGTACTATTGTAACGAGATAAAAATGCAGGATGAGGGTTTGAATAGAAACAGAAGCTAGGTGGATAAAAAACAAATTACCACAAAAAGGACGTATTTGAATCTATCGTCGAAAATAAACGTAACATAGCAATTAAGTGCAACCCTTACTACTTATACCATTTTTCTTTTATGACTCTTCTAGAGCTATCCTACACTTCAGATATAATGTAGCCATCCAGGTTGACTGAAGGAATTCATTCTACCAGTCACCCACCAGTAGTTACGGTAAAAATATAAGTACACCCATTTTTTACCAATTAACCGTTAAACTATTTTAATAACAAAGATTTAATAATTGTAGGTATAATAGGGCGAAAGCATTTCATTCTAGATTTTGTTTACAATTTTTTCCTTGTTGAATGTGCATGCGAGACGTCGCCATTTAAATTACTTTACAGGAAATTTAGCAAGGTAACAATTATACTTTTGCTTCAATATTTTTTTTGATACTGTGAAAATTCTTCGGGAAAATTTGTCAAAAAATACCAGAAAGTGTTAATTATTTTTGCATCAAGCTTTTTGCTACTGTGAAAATCCTTCGGGATAATTTGTGAACTTATTGTTTTCGTCGCAGGCAGGTTTTTTCTTGTGCAACATGTTTTTCTAATTAAAGCTTATATAAATATTCTTTTTGTATTATGATTAAATAGAGGTTTGTAAATAAAATTTATATCTTGAAATTTCCAATTTTTCTTTGTGTGACCCACCCCACTCTATGACTTTTTTAGCTAGTACGGCAATAATTCTTTCTATTCTTCCTTTATTTTGTTGCGGTACTCGGTGCGGGTTACTGTTACTTAGCAGTAGTGCATAATTGGGGCTTTTGTGACCTTATTTCCTCCAGAATCCCTCATTTGCTCACTCATCTGGACCAAATAGTTTTCTCCGACTAACCATTTTCATCTTTCGAGATAAATGTATCAATTAATATTAGATTTTTCTCAGCTACTCGAATTTCTAGGAATTTTTTAGATAGCATCACCCCCCAGGGGGCTACCCACATTTTAAGATTTTTTTACCGCTAACATTCTGATCCAAATAGTTTTCTTCGACTAGCCATTGCATCTTTCGAGATAAACCTATCTTGTTTGATATCAATTAATATTAGAATTTTCTCAGATACCCGAATCTATAGGAATTGTTTAGATAGCATCACCCCCCCCAGGGAGTTACCCTCATTTTAAAAATTTTTACCGATAGCGATTTCTGACTATTCGCATAAATTTTTTTATACATGCGGCACATCAAATTAGTCTAGAGTTTTACGCAAAATTCGAATCTGTAAACTGATTTAAAATCGGACTACCCCTTACAAAGTTACACTTTAAAGCTCCCAAATCTCATTAAAATTTTTGTTCATCTATGACATGCTTTAACCAAATATCTCCAAAAATAAAAAACGTGAGAGTTTTAGAAATGAGTCCTTTATGGGCCATAAATGTTTAATATTTAAAACCGATAGTTTTCTTGTAATCTTCAAAACTATGACTTTTAAACAGTTATCAATTTCTGGTTTACCATTTTTTTAATTACTAAGTACGTCACAAATAATTATATGCTCAAAGCTTGGGAAAATACAAGTCGTTTCCTTGACGATAATGGATTACCCAAATTACATGTGAAAGCTGTATATAATTTCTTTTCTTGAACTTTCTATTAATTATGCTAGAATACAGTGCATTAGAAATTGACGTATAATTGCTGGGGATTCACACAAGCTACTTTCTAGTAACCATCCTCGACTACGTATTTAGGGAAATACAAATTTTAAATAAACACTTTAAACCTTTACTAAGGGAATACTAAACTTGTTGTCTACAGGATACTTACTAATAAAGCAATTTAATTTTAAATAACTTTACGTCATATTTTTGGAAATGGCAGGCTTGAATATTTTCTTTGGAAACAATCGAAGATTGCCCAAGACACTCGAAGAGTGCACAAACGCGGTCACTAAATCAATTAGCATTAATATCAAGTATTCCGTACTTTCGTAGGTTGCTCATTTCCTAGAACCAAATCTTCCGCAATGTACAATGTCCTTAAAACTATCTACATTAATATTCTTAATTACACATTGTAAGACCTCTTTAATCTTTTTAATCGCGTCTTTCTCGTTTACAATTCAGTAGGACTTAGCCTTACTACCAACAAATTTTAATACTAGACCCACAGTAAATTTGTCTTTGAATTTCATTACAACTTTAATTTGTTGACATGCGGTATATTGTGTTTATTGTCTGCGGGGTACACCACTTTAAACCTAAAAATAAAAACAAGATAGTTTAATACGTCTATTAATAATTTTTGCTAATGTTGACGATACAAATATGTAAAAACAAACTTTATCAAGAAATATAATGTTTTTAATAAAATACATACATGTATTGAAAACATCTATAAACCGCTGTGGTAACCAGAGTCTGGTGAATCTGGGATCGCCAAATCTCTAAACATTTGCGCAAGCGATTGCATTGCAGTCGCTTCTTTTAAGTACTGGATGGGGTAATATTTAATAATTTCCAACACTGTAGAGTAATTTAAATTGCTGCAATCATTAGACAGACAAATACTGGCACGGCTCTCTTCCTCTAATAACGTTTGAACCCTTTCTTCCTTCGTCGTATTTCCCATACTTTTTTTATATCACCTACAAATTTTTCGTAAAATTCTGGAAAGTTTCTACACCTTAACTCAGCCAGTTTAAAACAGATTAATTCTCGCAAATTTAATAGCTTGATACACTCGTACGCCGGTAGCACAATAACATTCCGATCTTTCGTAATCTCCATATTATATAAATTCTCTTTTTCAAAATTGTTCAACAGCCATACACTTCTATTAAAGGCTGTGCTCAGCTGCAATTTGAAATCTTGATCCAATTGTATGTCAACAACGTCGTTTCCAGTAGTCAAACCATTTAATCTGACTTGTTTTGAGTCTTGAGCAAATTGGTGAATTTGAAATTCCTCTTGAAAAGTACACAATTTCTTACAATCGAAGTATGAAAATGTTATCGTAGAATCTGCACACATACCACTACAGCAAATAACTTGGATGACAGGTTGAAGACCACCATATAAATCAAAACCAACTTCTATTATATGGTGGTGAGAATTTGGAGGAAATTTGCCTAACCTATAGGTTCTCTTACCAACTAGTTGGTTGATATTTGATTGTGGTACTCGCACATCACTTGTAATGTTAACACAAGAAAAATCCATCTTTAACTTGTAATTTTAATCAAATTCGACGATACTTTGACGACTAATTCACTGGAACATGCCACCATCGCCTTTTATGCCGATGGTCGAGCGTGCGCAGCTCCTTATTATGTTAATTAGCGTTATATGAAAGTCTTGACTGGAAAAGTGACGCGTATAATTGTTTTATAGTGGGTTTTACCTGTATGTATTTAACCACCAACACCATTTTTAGAATTATTATACAAAATTACTCTTAGCAGTATTTTTAATATAACTCCGTCGTGTATCCTATCAAATTTGTATAGAATTTTCCTGGGGAAACAAAATTAATTATCGCGTCTTTTAAAATTAGCTGCAACAAGGACCCGCATAGTGTTTTAATATTCAAAAACCTAACAGCAAAACATCTCTACATTTTTATTTAGATTTAACTCGATAATACAGCTATTTTAAAAAAAATATTTATATAATATTTATAGTTATTACTATTTCTATGCACCCGTCTGCGCGGACGAGTTCATTTAATTAGAGAGAAGCCCGCATAGATGTCTGTCGAATTCCGAGGCTATGTTTAAATTTTAAACCATAGATTTTAGAGAAATTTCTGTCACTATAATCCTGCATATTACAGCTTATTCTCTTATACGTTTCTAAATTGTTGTACTTTAACTACAGATATAGATCGAATTATGTTAAACACGATCGGTTTTATATTCACTGGCTACAATATTATTACTTTAGTTTATCTCGGATATTGGACCGTAAAGCATTGTAACTTGAAAATGATTTCTAGAAAAACGTATACCAAGGAATATTTGCAAGAAGCTCTTAATGAGGTTAAACGAGGTGTTGCAACAATGTACTCTGCTAGTAAGAAGTTTAGGATTCCAAAGTCGACATTGCGCGACCATCTCATACGATCACAGAGTAAAAAAGATAAAAGTGTATACAGTTACATCTCTGAAATGCAAACAACTAATTTACAAACTGTGGAAATGTGCACAGGAAGTACTCTAAGATGTACAGCAACACCTACCTACTCAGATAGTAAAGATGATAAAGAAGTTTGTAAAAGAAGTTTTAAGATGCAAAAAACAAAAGTTTAATATTGAGGAAATGAACTCTGCAAAAAATAATGAAAATGCTCGTCATAAACCATCAGAGCAAATAATAAATGAATCAAGTTCTATGGATTACACCCCAAATTCTGAAGATGAGAATTACACAGGAAAGCAATAGTCGGGGCACTAAAATACCGATGTATATAAAAAGGGATGTTGTATTAAAAAATACACATCGTACTGAGCACAGATCAGATGATGCATTTCTGAAAAGGAAAAATTGATAGGTTAGGTCTGCGCCGCGGCGCTGCCCTAACCTATCAATTTTTACTTTTATCTAACCTAAGTCCACACAAATCCAACTAACCTAACCTAACACCAGACAACACCAGCTAACCTAACTCCTGACAAGTCCAAACTACCCTAACCTAACTTCTGACAACACCGACTAATCTAACTCCAAACAACGTAAACTCTTTCTTCCTCCTTTCGCATTCGTACGACATACATCCAAACTATATCCAACATACACCTGAGATATGTCCATTTTGAATATTTTTGGGCTTGACAAAATTTTTAGTTGTTCAGACTTAAAAAAATTTTAACATAAAATTGTAAATTTTATACCAAGGCCTCTAACTCGAAAACTGATATATACACAAAAATTTACAAATACAGTTATTACGACTACTCTGCGGTCAGACAGGCCAAACCCCACCTGCTGGGAGTCGGAGCTATACAAATTCACATCGATTCATCAACTTAATTGCACTGTTTCTCGGTTCAACCAGCTATGATACCACTGTAATGATAAAACTTAGTCATAACATCCATTTTAAGTTTCAAAGACAATTTATTTAAAATAGGTTGTTGCCATATAACTTTTGTGATATTGCAATAATATTAAACTATTTCTTTATTTGCATAATCGGATCTAGGTCTGGTTGTGGGGTGCATTAATGGCAAAGTTCCTTGAATTTACCTCCATCAGAATAGGGTGAAATTGCCCCATAGGGTGAAATTGCCTCATAGGGTGAAATTACCCCATAAGGTGAAAGTGTTTCCGACATAAGATCATTGATTCCTTTTACTTATGTCAAACTTACGCTAGGACCTTAAAACATAGACTCTGAGATGAGGCCAATGTAATCGCATTATGGAAACAGGGTCACACAAACTTTCGTCATATCTTTCATGATCATATAAGTGGTGACATGTCATATCCAAAATTTAAACAAATGTGCTTGCAGTGTTGGGGTGGGGTGACTCGAAACATAGTTTTATTACTATTGTAAAAGATTTTGATTTGTATAAGAAGGCGATATAGTAAAAATTTTGAGGAGTATATAAATATAGAAGAAGGCGTTCAATGGTTTGCCCCAATTCGAAGTTTCATGATGACGAACGTTAAAGATTTTATTGTAAATAAACGTAAGCTTAATTTTACCCAGGATTCCGTACAAAAGAAGTTTGCGGGATACAAAAAAGGAGGCACTACATTTCTGCAAAAATTCAAAGAGGTGCATAAACAATTGATCGATCCCTTGCAAATCACCGATTCCTAGTCTCAAGGAATAGCTGGAAGAATGTCATGCTATAAAGGAGGTTGAAGTTGAAAACAAAGGCTAGCTTTTAAAAAAGGTTAAGTTACCAGCTGACGATGAGCCTGTACATCTTTATTATACGGACGTGTTAGGTAGAGACCAATACGAATATATATACAAGTCGGTTTATGGAGTAAACTATAACCCCCAATTGATACGCGTAGTTTGGGAAAAGTGTGTGGGAAATTGATTAAGTAAACAGTGACACAACCTAAAATAATAACGTTTATCCGGAGGCTAGAGGTCTAACAAGAGTTATAATTATTTTTAAAGTCCTTAGCATTTTCTTAAGGAATGTAACGAATTAGTTCATAGAATAAATTCCCTACCGGTTGTTTCGTGCGTGCCCACAATTCGGGTACAATCGGTACATATCCGAATAGGAGTAGCTCATATAAAAAGACTGTTCGTGTAGAAGTTATTATTTGTTGATTGTACAGTTTAAAGGGACGATATAACAAATATGTATAAGGACTTTGGGGAGGTTATTCGAAGATTTCGCAATGCTCTACGAGAAAAAAAAAGCAGAATGTGGACAACGCTTTTCTATAGAAGGAGAAAAATGTCTTATGTGTCAGTCATACGAGGAAGCAATACAGCACTGTACTGCTGTGTTATCAATGCCCGAGGATCTGGATGATTTTATGGAAATAATCGAGAAGATGGGGTTTATAAAACTGTTGGTAGATATTCAAATGGAATATATACTAAATTGTAAGTTTTAAAGTAAAAATTTAACCAGCTCAACTATTATCATAAGAAATGAATGATGTGAATTTAAAAATTATTTTTGTATATATTAGCTTGTTTATGTTATAAAATATAAAGTATACATTGGTATTGTTTAATTTTTCAAATGGCCACCGCAACTGAAATGGGTATCTAAGTTCTTATGAAAAGAATTATAACAAAGAGCGCTACATTTAATTTTAATAGAAATGAGTACAACTGCGTGTCTGAAACATACCTTTTAGTTTAAAATTTTTTTTGTTCAACTTCGATGATATTACATAAACCAAGATTCCACTACTGCTTCCGAGTAACGGGAGTATTGTATTTTAATTACATCCTAACAATACCATTATATATAAATAAAACCAAATCGTTTAAAACCATATTTATATTTGAATTCAAATACTTAACAAGTACACTACACATAGAAATATATTTTTATTCATTAAAACTAATACACACACACACACACACACAAAAGTCACTTTTTTCTCCTTTTAATTGGCAAATGTGTAGTATACATATCCAAATTTTGTACACGATTTTCGTTTGATCTGAGTTTCGTATAGAGTGTAGCTTTTGGAGCATTGTAGATTTCGTATGCTTCTGAACCAGTAATCCATCCTTTGTTTATTTCGTCAAGGGCTTTATTTAAATCCTCTTTAGTATACGATTTAAGTTGTCTCTTTCTTTTTCTGTCAGAAACGTCTGACTTGAAGTATATGTTCTGATCTTTCGCATCAACATTATCATGTGCAGGTTTATCTTGCACTATTTTAGTATTTGCCAGAGATTCATTAGACATACCATTCAAATGTTTGCTAGTTGAATTGTTTAATAAACTTTTTTCAACTCCTCGACAACTTGTTCTAAAATTTTCATAGCATCTAAAGATATAATTCTTTCTCCAATCATTTTTATTACGATGTTTACTTATCAAAATGCAGATGCAGACTATTCCAATTTTACAATTTTAAAAATATGTATAAATATTTACCCCCATCTAACTTTGTTGTCGTCTATTCTATAATTCCTTTTTGTCAAAGTTTAAATATTATAGAGATAATTTCATTTAGGTTATGCATATCTCGATGGTTGTGATAATCAACAGTAACTAGCAACTGCAGTCTTTCAATCAACTCATGTACATTAAAGTGAATATTTGCATCATCTGAACTGTGCTAAGTGCGATGTGTATTTTTTAATACAACACCCCTTTTTATATACATTGGTATTTTCGTACCCCGACTACTGCTTTCCTGTGTTGAATCCTCATCTTCAGAATTTGGGGTGTAATCCATAGAACTTGATTCATTTATTATTTGCTCTGATGGTTTATGACGAGCATTTTCATTATTTTTTGCAGAGTTCATTTCCTCAATATTAAACTTTTGTTTTTTGCATCTTAAAACTTCTGTTACAAACTTCTTTATCATCTTTACTATCTGAGTAGGAAGGTGTTGCTGTACATCTTAGAGTACTTCCTGTGCACATTTCCACAGTTTGTAAATTAGTTGTTTGCATATCAGAGATGTAACTGTATACACTTTTATCTCTTTTACTCTGTGATCGTATGAGATGGTCGCGCAATGTCGACTTTGGAATCCTAAACTTCTTACTAGCAGAGTACATTGTTGCAACACCTCGTTTAACCTCATTAAGAGCTTCTTGCAAATATTCCTTGGTATACGTTTTTCTAGAAATCATTTTCAAGTTACAATGCTTTACGGTTCAATATCCGAGATAAACTAAAGTAATAATATTGTAGCCAGTGGATATAAAACCGATCGAGTTTAACATAATTCGGTCTATATCTGTAGTTGAAGTGCAACAATTTAGAAACGTATAAGAGAATAAACTGTAATATGCAGGAATATAGTGATAGAAATTTCTCCAAAAAACTATGGTTTAAAATTTAAACATCGCCTCGGAATTCGACAGACATCTATTATTTGATTATTACCCAATTTGTATTGAATTTCCTCAAACAGAGAATAGGGTGCATTTCTAGTAATCTAATTACTTGGTTTAAGATCGCATTTAATTACGCGCGTCGCTAACATTCTTGAAATTCCATGTTGGTGAAACGTATGGTGTAAAATATTTTTTATTTAAAGTAAATGCGGGCTCCTCTCTAATTAAATATACTCGTCCGCGCAGACGGGTGCATAGAAATAGCAATAACTATAAATATTATATAAATATTTTTATTTAAAATTGCTGTATTATCGAGTTAAATCTAAATAAAAATGTAGAGGTGTTTTGCTGTTAGGTTTTTGAATATTAAAACACTATGCGGGTCCTTGTTGTAGCTAATTTTAAAAGACGCGATAATTAATTTCGATTCCGCAGGAAAATTCTATACTACTTTGATAGGTTACACGACGGAGTTATATTAAAAATACTGCTAAGAGTAATTTTGTATAATAATTCTAAAAATGGTGTTGGTGGTTAAATACATACAGGTAAAACCCACTATAAAACAATTATACGCGTCACTTTTCCAGTCAAGACTTGCATATAACGCTAATTAACATAATAAGGAGCTGCGCACGCTCGACCATCGGCATAAAAGGCGATGGTGGCTTGTTCCAGTGCATTAGTCGTCAAAGTATCGTCGAGTTTGATTAAAATTACAAGTTAAAGATGGATTTTTCTTGTGTTAACGTTACAAGTGATGTGCGAGTACCACAATCAAATATCAACCAACTAGTTGGTAAGAGAACCTATAGGTTAGGCAAATTTCCTCCAAATTCTCACCACCATATAATAGAAGTTAGTTTTGATTTATATGGTGGTCTTCAACCTGTCATCCAAGTTATTTGATGTAGTGGTATGTGTGCAGATTCTACGATAACATTTTCATACTTCGATTGTAAGAAATTTTGTACTTTTCAAGAGGAATTTTAAATTCACCAATTTGCTCAAGACTCAAAACAAGTCAGATTAAATGGTATGACTACTGGAAACGACGTTGTTGACATACAATTGGATCAAGATTTCAAATTGCAGCCTTTAATAGAAGTGTATGGCTGTTGAACAATTTTGAAAAAGAGAATTTATATAATATGGAGATTACGAAAGATCGGAATGTTATTGTGCTACCGGCCTACGAGTGCATCAAACTATTAAATTTGCGAGAATTAATTTGTTTTAAAATGGCTGAGTTAAGGTGCAGAAACTTTCCAGAATTTTACGAAAAATTTGAAGGTGATATAAAAAAAGTATGTGGAAATACGACAGAGGAAAAAAGGGTTCAATCGTTATTAGAGGAAGAGAGCCGTGCCAGTATTTCTCTGTCTAATGATTGCAGCAATTTAAATTACTTGACAGTGCTGGAAATTATTAAATGTTACCCCGTCCAGTACTTAAAAGATGCGACTGCAAGGCAATTGCTTGCGCAAATGTTTAGAGATTTGGCGATCCCACATTCACCAGACTCTGGTTACCACAGCGGTTTATAGATGTTATGAATACATGTATGTATTTTATTAAAAACATTATATTTCTTGATAAAGTTTGTTTTTACATATTTGTATCGCCAACATTAGCAAAAATTATTAATAGACGTATTAAACTATCTTGTTTTTATTTTTAAGTTTAAAGTGGTGTACCCCGCAGATAATAAACACAATATACCGCATGTCAACAAAAAATAGTTGTAGGGGAATTCGAAGACAAATTTAATGTGGGTCTAGTATTAAAATTTGTTGGTAGTAAGGCTAAGTCCTACTGCATTGTAAGCGAGAAAGACACGATTAAAAAGATTAAAGAGGTCTTACGAAGTGTAATTAAGAATATTAATGTAGATAGTTTTAAGTACATTGTACATTTCGGAAGATTTGGTTCTAGGAAATGAGCAACCTACGAAAGTACGGAATACTTGATATTAATGCTAATTGGTTTAGTGACCGCGTTTGTGCACTCTTCGAGTGTCTTGGGCAATCTTCGATTGTTTCCAAAGAAAATATTCAAGCCTGCCATTTCCGAAAATATGACGTAGAAGTTATTTAAAATTAAATTGCTTTATTAGTAAGTATCCTGTAGACAACAAGTTTAGTATTCCCTTAGTAAAGGTTTAAAGTGTTTATTTAAAATTTGTATTTCCCTAAATACGTAGTCGAGGATGGTTACTAGAAAGTAGCTTGTGTGAATCCCCCGCAATTATACGTTAATTTCTAATGCACTGTATTCTAACATAATTAATAGAAAGTTCAAGAAAAGAAATTATATACAGCTTTCACATGTAATTTGGGTAATCCATTATCGTCAAGGAAACGATTTGTATTTTCCCAAGCATTGAGCATATAATTATTTGTGACGTACTTAGTAATTAAAAAAATGGTAAACCAGAAATTGATAACTGTTTAAAATTTTAAAAGTCATAGTTTTGAAGATTACAAGAAAACTATCGGTTTTAAATATTAAACACTTATGGCCCATAAAGGACTCATTTCTAAAACTCTCACGTTTTTTATTTTTGAAGATATTTGGTTAAAGCATGTCATAGATGAACAAAAATTTTAATGAGATTTGGGAGCTTTAAAGTGTAACTTTGTAAGGGGTAGTCCGATTTTAAATCTGTTTACAGATTCAAATTCTGCGTAAAATTCTAGACTAATTTCATGTGCCGCATGTATAAAAAAATTTATGCGGATGGTCAGAAATCGCTACCGGTAAAAATTTTTAAAATGAGGGTAACTCTCTGGGGGTTGATGCTATCTAAAAAATTCCTAGAGATTCGGGTAGCTGAGAAAATTCTAATATTAATTGATACAAAACAAGATAGGTTTATCTCGAAAGATGCAATGGCTAGTAGAAGAAAACTATTTGGATCTGAATGTTAGCGGTAAAAAAATCTTAAAATGTAGGTAGCTCCCTGGGGGGTGATGCCATCTAAAAATTCCTAGAAATTCGGGTAGCTGAAAAAAATCTAATATTAATTGATACCAAATAATGTACATTTATCTCGAAAGATAAAAATGGTTAGTCGAAGAAAATATTTGGTCCAGATGAGTGAGGAAATGTGGGATTCTGGAAGAAATGAGGTCACAAAAGTTCTAATTATGTACTATTCTTAGCTTACTTTACTTTAAACTTTTCTCTTGTCCGCACGGATTACCGTAGCACTTTTTCATAGCATGTCCGTTTCATGGTATTCCTCTCCTACCAAATAAGAGTGCGACTGATATGTTTATAGTGTTTACGTCACTAAAATTGAAAAGAAAGACGTCCTAATCTAGGTGCTCTAATCAACTTTGTAATTAACACTCAATTTTGTCAGCAGTGTTTGGAAAAAGATATCTCTTCATCTTCCCAGTTAGGTATTATTTTTGAATCATTCAACCTACATTTTCTACGATTTTTAAATCAATTGTAGCGTAAAAAGTTGGAGTTTTTGAAGAAGTTACATATTTTCTGTATGAATTAGACTTGTTTCCAATTGCATGTAAATGTTTTTAGATAATATGAATATGTAAAGTAATTATTTACTAATATATCTTATTTAACTGTAAAATATTAAAATACCGTACGCAAGCAAAATATACCTCACGCGATAAAGCGTTTTCGTCCAGATTTGCGTCAAACGATAATTTAAAACTGCTGACCTTAATGATCACATCTGAACAAAATTTTAGTTTTTAACTCTTCTTACTAAATGACATTTTATTTTAGGATATTCAGATCAACCTCTGGATCTTCAATGCTCCGGCAACAACTACATCCCTTACAATTAAGAACTGCGACAAGGTCCAAATATCTTTCGCTTGTACGTCAGCAAATATTCCAATTCAGTGGATAAAAATACAAAACGTAGGCGTCTTGGCAATACAACCATCTGTATTTACTCAACATCCACCCGAGGTCTATTTTGAAAACATCCAAGTAATTGAAAATATTCCAAGAAACACTTTTGCCCAAATCAAATACGACGTCTACAAGCCAGGTTGCTTTATTCCTCTTATTGATTTAAATAAAATTGATTTTAATAACGTGAATATTGGAAATATTGAAACTGGTGCTTTTAGAAATCTGTCTTATATGAAATCGTTTACTTGGACAAACGTTTCAGTAAATAGAGTAAGTACTGGAGCAGTAAAATTAAATTTTGAAAGTGGATTCGGTGGAGAATTGAAAAAGTGTAAATTCGGAGTACTAGAACCACTTGCATTCCAAGTAGTTGGAGATACCTTCTCAATTGCAAATGGAAAAATCTCTGACATTTGGGGAAGTGGATTTAACGGTACCTTCAACGACTTTTATTTTAACAACAACAGCGTTAGTAATATTCAATCAGGAGGACTGTCGATCCTTGCACAGAACGTATACATATTTGAAAATCATTTTGAAAGTGTTGAATCAGGTGCGTTCCAGAAAATAGGTCCAGGTCTTTTTCTTGACTCAAAGAGTAGCTTTGGAGTGCTATATTTTATTTACAAGTTTAATAATAATTTAATAGAAAATATGGATGATGGAGGTGTTAGACCTGACTTATTTGCATACAAAGATGTTGCTGTTGATGTGTCATACAATTCCAATACTCTAGAGTGCTTGTCTGAAGGGTTAACTTGGTATGGAGCAGATATCGATCTTGGATTTGGCTTTTCTGTTATCAAAGATTTTAAAACCATAATTTTGGAGCCGCAGCGCGGAGGTGCTTGTACTTCTACTCAATGTATGATGTGTTTTGGTGTTAAGCCACCAGCCAAAAAGAATGCTCGTAGCTGCGGTTTTTCAAAAGACTGATGTATGTTTACTCGGCTAGTTTAACGCCTTATAGAATGCAAAATATTATTTGTCTTTTTATTTTAGTATAAGAAAGTATGAAATAAAAACCTATAAAAATACTTAACAGCAAACAGATCTTTAATATTAGAGTTGTATTGGAAGAGTTATAAACATATTTTTAGTCTACTATCGAAATGATTAATAGTTGGAACTTGGAATATTTCATTTGTCAATATGACCTTCTCTTAAATTAATACACTTAATGCAGCGATTCTGCAATGTCACTAATCATTATGAAAAAAAATCCTTCTTAGTCTGATAACCAGCTCTTCACAGCTTCGAGTACCTATTCGTTAAACAAAAATGTATGCTTTTTAACTAAACAGATAGTCCGAGAGACCTAAACTGGAGAATAGGGTAGGTGTTCCAGTAATTTCCTCGTTTATGTTCGATGTTCAAGCATTTGGGGGTCCATTTTGCAGAAATTATTTTCATTTCAAAATTGATATGAATTATATGAGAGACATGTTCATATGAAATCCTTAGTAACCCAGCTACATATTTCAACCCAATTCGGTGGTTTAATAATATCATGTCATGAACTGCATCAAAATTTTTGGGAGTGTACACCATAATCAGTTTTCTCAGTCTCTTCTCATGTTCATCGGGATGTGTTCCTCTGTTAAAAGACGCAATCAAATTGTTCACCGTCGCGTATGATGAGCATATCTTTGTAAATCTCCTTACCGCTTGACCCTCAATTTGATGATAGCTCAATACTCTAATTTGTCAATTTTCACATTTGGGTTCGATACGCTTTCTTTAAAATTTACTGCACAGCGATGCTTCAACTTTTAGAAGTTAGATTTCTTCTTCTTCTTCTTTGATTACACATGACCTAATGTAGTAAGGCATACCGCCAGTTTGTGCACTATCGTTGGTGACGTAGCGAGAGGTGCTGTTTGTGTTTAGGAATATGCTCACCCACCTCAATACTTGTTTTATGTATAATCATATTAAGAATATGAGGAATTTTGTAGTGGGTTCTGACAATATACTAGTACAGGAATACAGGATTCGAGAACCTCTTCCTCACTCATCCTCACTTACTGCGTCAGCATTTAACCTAGGTTTTACATGTAAATTCGCACTATAAAGTCTTATATTTTAAAAGGATTTCCTTCTTGCTCCTCCTTGTGGGGGTGAAATTTCCTCCTTGTGGGGATGAAAATTTTCTTCTTGCTTCATTTTTTATCACCACCATCCCTCCCTAAAAAAATCGGTAGCCTAGCCCCTAAAATTTAGGATCAACCCTTATCGAGTTATAACCCCCAATTTTATAATCTTGTTTTATAAACAGTTTCTAATCGTGCATGGTAATACCAATTTAATTTTTCTTGGTAGTCCGAATCTACTATTAATTTAACCTTAGGCCAACTCGATTTAAAAATTGGTGTACACATTCATTTAAAACAATTTTATTTAATTATAAATGTACAGCGTACTCTTAACATCTATTTTCATACATATATATTTTTAATGACAGAAATTTTCTGACGTAATCTAAGTATAAAATTTAAATTTTCATTTTGGTATTGCAGGATTCTTTTCTTCATTCCACTGGACCCTCACATCGGCTTATATCTATTAATATTTATTTCTAAATAGAGCACTTTTCCAAAGACCAACCGGACCCATGTGTATCAATTTCCTTTGGTTTTGTTCTAATGGTTTTGCGTAAGAACTCGTACATATTTTCCAGATTACTAGAAGATGTTATAACCATATTATTTGTGTTAAAAGGGCAATCTGTTAACTTCACCTGATTACTAATTTCTCGGGGAATTTAACGCCGTTTGAATTTTTGAAATCGGACTATCTCTTACAAAGTTACACCCTGTTGAAGCCTCGTACCTTTAAATTTTTTGTTTATTTAATTTTAACTCGTTTTTGTTTATTTAATTTTAACTCGATCTTTAAATTCTTTTTGTTCACCAGGTTTTTGTAAATCTATTTAAACCTTTTGACGGGAAACTTAATAAAATACTTTAACATTCTTCTTAATCTTCTTTGGGAATTAAACTACTCATAGTGTTTAAAATTATCTTTATTTACGTTTCGATCCATGACCTAGGATCGTTGTCAAAATAATAAAAACTTCAAGTTTGACATTTATGACATAAATTGAAGGTGAAATAAGGCATAAAATTAGAAAACAATAAAAGGGAAATGAGCTATATACATGCTATGTGAGAATTTCAGAGAACTATGTAGGCTAGCTCAGAATATAAATAAGTGCAGGTACGTGTCCAACCAGTTTTGAGATGAAGATCCAATGATGATGATGATGAAGCATATTAACAACCCCTGTAAAACAGCATTGGTATCTGACAAGTGTGAACCCGCAATAGGGTTACCTCACAACCATATACAATCTCCGTTAAACAGTATTGGTATCTGACAAGTGTAAACCCGCCATAGGGTCGCCTCAGATCTATATACAACCTTCATAGAACAACATTGGTATCTGACAAGTGTAAACCCGCCATAAGGTTACCTCAGAACCATGTTAAAATCTACCAAAGAGGTAGCCTAAATCATAATGGTTTTCCCCTTCAAAATAAATATAAAAAAACGACTGCTTAAGCCTTTCAATAATGCAATCGCACACTTCTTTAATAACAATCCTCCCAATTATATAAATAGAAACATGTTAAAGAATATTTTCCAATTCCCAAGTTATTGAATTTATATAAAATTCGCCAATAAAAATTATTCAGCTGATGTCACGTTAAGCGTATTGGCTACCTAAAAAAAGTCGGTCCCAGGCCGTAACACAAATTGAAGGCAATCATTCTCTTACACTTTAAAAATTTTTGCTTAGTGTACTCAAACTAAATATTTCGAGCATCAATAAATCAAAGTCACCTTCAATTTATGTCATAAATGTCAAACTTGAAGTTTTTATTATTTTGACAACGATTCTAGGTCATGGGTCGAAACGTAAATAAAGATAATTTTAAAAACTACGAGCGGTTTAATTCCCAAAAAAGATTAAGAAGAATGCTAAACTAACCACAACAAACATGCAGGGAGTATTTAAAATACTTTAAACTTTTACTAAGGGTATATCATAATTATTGTCTACAGGATAGTTACTAATAAAGCAATTTAATTTAAATAACTTCTACGTCACATTTTTGGAAATGGCAGATTTGTATATTTTCTAAATGAATGACCAAACGAAAGTACATGCTTAGTGTTATTTAATTTAACCATTGGTTTCTCATTTTACGAGGGCGGTTAATTATTATTTCAAATCTAATTTGTTTTGAATAAAGAAATAGAATACTCATTGCCGACTCATTAGTAAGAACAATTTGTATGTCATTTGGTAAACGCAAACCACATAAGCCCATTAGCGTTGTTCACTAACCTAGCAATAATTATTCATACGAGGTCAGTTGATCTTTTTGAAAGTGAAATTTTTGTTATCCTTAATACAAGTCATGTTTAATTGTAAATACCGGAATTAAAAATTGCCGTCGGCCTACCGCTCATTTTGAAAAAATTCTCGTACAACTTTCCATAGATACAATTAACTGCATATTTGGTGACGCTAAAAGGAATGCAGTTATGGTGAGTAAAACATTTTGTCTGGCACATGCTAAATGGTTATTCATATGCATAAGATAATGACCAAATTCTCCACGGACCATCCTTAACGTTTTCAAATTTGAAACGTTAAATTCCCCAATATGAGTGTTGATTACTCAATTTTGTAAAGCCATCTAATTAAATGAATCAGATCAATATAAAAAATACATTTAAAAAGATACTACAAAACCATTTTAGATGAAGAATCAAATTAATATAAAAATTCAAAAAAATAGTATTCTTTAAAATACAAACTTTCTGCTTGGCGCAGTTCAGAAAATTTGTCGAATGCAATAAATAATGGCTAGATTGGCTATCTTTTCGTAACTGCTTCAAATTTGCAATACCAAACTGTTCAAGATTCACATCTTCGTTAGCTGGAAGATAGCGTGTGATAAAGTTTTTTTTAACAACCCTTTTACATAAACCGTCCCATGCACAGGTACTATTTCTTGCAAAAATAAACTTAAACGTTGTGTTGATAAATTCATTTGTCGCAAATATATCCCAGTCTAACCCGTGAAGGTAATTTTTCAAAAATCGTTACGCCTTCGGAAATCCTCATCCAAGTTTTCACTTCTTAACGGGATATGCAGAATTTTGTAGCAAAACTCGTTCGTTTCAACATTCAGTACAGCTATTTCTTTCACAAAAAATTTGACTGACTTGTATTGGAAGCTCTGGATATTCAAAACATACATGTTGCGCTGTAAATTTGACGTAAATTCACCTAGCGCATAGGTGGTTTTACCTACCAGTTTATCGATACCTAAATATCTAAATATCTAAATTCTTTTAAAGACAACACCCGAAAAAATTCAACCTTAACTTGTAATTTTGATCAATTCAACAATACTTTAACAACTCTGGAACATGGCTTCGTCGTCTTTTATGCTGACGGCCAAGTGTGTGCAGCACCTTATTATGTTAATTCGTGTTGTATGCAAGTCTTGACTGGAAAAATGATGCTTATAATTGTTTTACAGTGGGTTTTACCTGTTTGTATATAACCACCAACCCCATTTTTAGAATTTTTATAAAAAATTACTCTTAGCCGTATTTTTAATATAACTCCGTCGTATAATATAACAATTATTATTGTGTTTTGCTGAGATTCTCAAATCGTCCGGAATTTTTTTCAAATCGAACGATCTCTTACTGATTTTCAGATCAACTTATACATCTTTAATCTTTTTCTAAACAGTATTGCTCTGTCTTTTGAGATAAACCCATTGTGTAACCTATCAAATTAGTATAGAATTTCCTGGAAAATCGAAATCAATTATCAGGTTTTTTAAAATTAGCTTCAACCAAAACCCGCATAATATATTAATATTCAAAAACCTAACAGCAAAACACATCTGCATTTTATTTAGATATAACTCAATAATAGAGTAAAACTCAAAAAATATTTATTAATATCTGGGATTGTTAAAATTTTCAATTAGTGTATCCACATACAAAAAATTAAACCGAAAGGTTAAATATATATTAATTCTGCACACCCGGATTTTACATTAACTATTAACCATGTTAATCAATCGATTCCTGCCGTTTTATCATTATCAACCGCGTAGTGGTCTAGAAGTTTAATTAAAAAATTTACATACTTATATAGAAATATTTAATTAAAAAATTTATATATTTATAGATATATTTATATCGATGTTCCCGTTAGCCAACACGCTCCTTTCCAACATTCTAAAATCTATAATATCTAATTGAGAGTTATCAATTATATCAGTAATCTCTGTTTCTGTAGAGTGTACGACTCTTCTATATGAAAATGGGATCGCGTTTGCGGATAATGAAATACTAAAAATGAGATATACTACTTTAAAATATACTGCTAGTATACTTACTCATAGTTGAATTGAACAATTGCTATAATTTTTCTGACTATAATGTAGATTATATACCCACCCTCCGCATCTGTCACGCTTTTAATATCGTAATTATAAAATGGCAATGGAAACATCAAGCGAGTATGTTCCACAATCTTGCTCCAGACTGTTTAAATTTTGATGAAATTATTAACTTATTGTTTATAGCAATGACCAGATTTTCATGGGATACCCCAATGTGACTGATGATTTTTTTCAAACTTCCCTGAACATTTAACACTATTAATAATCGCTATAATATAACAATAGTTATATACGCTACCTCTAACCGTCATGCTTCCGACAATAACGGACAGCTATATCGTTTTAATGGACAACAATTTTCATGTTCTGCCTTATTCTAAATCGATCCTACATAATGGCATCCATATTCTAAATTTATACACTTAAAAATTAAGAATCGCCCCATCCCCCCCATCAATAGATTTCTAATATTATTACCTAAAATATAAAAACTGTTAGGAGATTTGAATAATAAACAAATTTTTATACTCACCAAACGATTCCCTACATACTGCACATGTTACAATTTTTCTTAAACATCTGTTGCATATTACATACCCCATCCGACATTGCGTAATAGGCGGTACTGATACTTTATAGCAGATTGGACACAGGAATAAAGCTGCAAATTGAACATTTAAAGTTGCATCCATTGTTATAATAGAGGATTGAAGTATACAACAAGTTCGTATGCAAAATTATATCTAAAGATTTAAGTTTGGATATATACACGCATTGATAATTACAAGAATTTTTAATAATTGCAATAAAATTAGGTATCCTTTCCAAAGTTTCGAAAATTTTACATTTTAATGCTTGCTAATCATACTACATACAGCAAATTCTTATATAAATTATAACAAAGTCTATTAGTGATTAACAGTATACGCAGAAATATTAAATTTCGCTCAGTAATAGTAGAATGGTTGTAACATGCAGCGAAAGTTGCACATTAATCAAGGTAGACTCGCATTTTCAATTAAACCACATAAATCCAATAATTAATTAACAGTAATAATTCATTTGCAACTAAATTGCTCTATCACTGCATTTAATAATCAATGATTGGTCATTTAATCAAATTTTAAAGACGCGTTAGATGAAAAATAATACAATACACGTTTTACAAAACAACTACTTTCTAGGGCGGGCAAATTTGTTTAGATATTAAGATGAGAAGATTAAAGCGTCGACAGCATTGACCGTTGGATACCAACATCTTTTTTCTAGTCCATGTTCGCCATGTTGGAACCAGGACCACCGTCTGAATCTTCTTTAACATCATTTGATCCAACATCTTTGCAATTTTCAAACTCGCATCCACAATTTTTATTCTTAACCTAGAACTCCTCACATCGGTTTATACATATTAATATTTATTTCTAAATACAGCACCTTTTCCAAAGACCAACCGGACCCACGTGCTTCAAATTCCTCTGATTTTGTTCTCATAGTTTCGCTTAAGACCTCGTACATATTTTCCAGATTACTGGAAGATGTTAACAAAAGAAAATCCAAAAGCTATTCTTAAAACTTTCTACTACAAACAATTTTTACTTATTACAGTTTAAATTTTGTAAACCACATTTCTAAATACATATACCCATATTCCCATATCTGTTTATGAGCTTCTTTGAATTCTTCTTGAGAAGATGTATATCCTTTTTTGTGTTTCACAAACTTCTTCCGTACGGCATCCTGCATTATATGAAGCTTAAGTTTATTTGCAATAAAATCTTTAACGTCCGTCATCATGAAACTTCGGATTGGGGCTAACCATTAACGTCTTCTTCTATATTTATATAATCATAGAAATTTTTCCTATATTTCCCCTTATCCAAATCAAAATCTTTTACAGTAGTAATAAAACTATGTTTTGAGTTACTCCCATCCCAACACTGCAAGCGCATTTCTTTAAATTTAAGGTATGACATGTCACCACTTATATGATCGAGAAAGATATGGCGAAGGTTTGTGTCATGCTGTATCCATAATGCGATTACATTGGCCTTATCTCTGAATCTATGTTTTAAGGCACTAGCGTAAGTTTGACATAAGTAAAAGGAATCAATGATCTTATGTCGGAAACATTTTCACAGTAAGAGGCAATTTCACTCTATAAGGCAATTTCACTCTACAAGGCAATTTCACCCTATAAGGCAATTTCACTCTATAAGGTAATCGCACTCTATAAGGCAGTTTCACCCTATAAGGCAATTTCACCCTATAAGGCACTTTCACCACATTCTGATGAAGATAATTCAAGGAACTTTGCCACTAAGGCACCCACAACCAGACGTAAATTTGATTATGCAAATAAAATTTAATATTATTGCAAAAATTACATGCAAAAACTAACTTTAAATAAATTGTCCTAGAAACTTAAATGGATGCTAGGACTTAGTTTTATCATTACAGTGGTACTATATCTGGTTGAGCCGGGAAACAGTGCAATTAAAGTGAAGACGAGGACGAAATCGATGTGAATTGGTGTAGTTCTGACTCTCAGCAGGTGGGGTTGGGCCTGTCTGACCGCAGAGTCATAATAGTAAGCTACCAACTCAAAAGCACAACTTTGTAGAAAATAACTCAACTAAGTCGATTCATAGTTGCATAAAAAGAAGTATAATACACCCATTTTATTCCTATTATATGTTAAAACACGCTAGCTCATAATAAAGTATCCATACATACATACCTGACTGTAGTTACTCAACGTAGTAGGCGATTAATCCAATTTGTAGAAGATACTCAATATATAAAAACTATATAGATGTCTCGAAATCGTGTCAACTAAAATAAAAACAAATCATTCAAATGATAAGAACATAGTTAACTATTACAAATGATATTTCCCACTTGGTCAATGTTAGCATAAGTTCTTGGAATTTACTATGCTACCTAGGCCAAAGATAGTTGATTATAAATATGATAATCTCATACAAATAAATACTGTAACCAAAGCAGGAGCATTGCATCTTACAAAATTTTAATATCTATAACCGTTTTAAGTTATAAGCAAAAAAGCCACAAGGGCACTAGATAGTAATTCGGAAATAATTGTATTGGTTGCACCACGCTCCAATTGAAAAAAATGTCTTTGCAAAATTTTGATATCTATAACAGTTTTCGAGTTAGAAGCCTTGGTATAAAATTTTCAATTTTATGTTAAAATTTTTTTAGTTCGGGACTACTAAAAATTTTACCAAATCCCAAAAATATTCAAAATCTAAAGTAGTTACAAAAATGCCGAATGCATTCAATAACATTGTGGAATTTAAAAACATCTATAAACAGCTGAGAACGCCGTTTGCGATTTATGCAGATTTCGAGTTGGTGCTTAAATTCCGAATGATTTGAGAACCTGAGGAAAACACAATAATAATTGATATCTTACACAACGGAGTTATATTAAAAATACCGCTAAGAGTGAATTTCATAAAAATTCTAAAAATGGTGTTGGTGGTTAAATGCAGTCAAGACTTACATATAACACCAATTAACATAATAAGGAGCTGCACACGCTCGGCCGTCAGCATAAAAAGCGAGGGAGCCATGTTCTAGAGCAATAGTTGTCAAATCATCGTCGAGTTGATCAACATAAGTTAAAGATGGATTTTGTGGTGTTGACATTACAAGTGATGTAATCATACCATTAGGTATCGACAAATTAGTAGGTAAGACCACTATGTGCTAGGTGAATTTACATCAAATTTTCACCAAGACAACATGTATGTTTTGGATATCCAGAGCTTCCAGTACAAGTCAAGCCAATTTTTTTGTAAAAGAAATAGCTGTACTGAATGTTGGAACGTACGAGTTGTGCCACGAAATTCTGCATATCCCGTCAAGAAGTGAAAACTTGGATGAGGATTTCCAAAAGCATAACGATTTTTGTAAAAATCACCTACTCGGGTTTGACTGAGACATCCCTGCGAGAAATGAATTATCATCTCAACGTTAAAGTTTATTTTTGCAAGAAATAGTACCTGTACATGGGACCGTTTATGTAAAAATGTTGTTAAAGAAAAGCGTTATCATCCGCTACCTTCCAGCTAACGAAGTTGTGAATCTTGAACAGTTTGGTATTGCAAATTTGAAGCAGTTACGAAAAGATAGCCAATCTAACCATTGACTATTGCAATCGGAATATTTTCTGAACTGCGCCAAGCAGAACGTTTGTATTTTAAAAAATACTATTTTTTTGAATTTTTATATTAATTTGATTTTTCATCTAAAATGGTTGTGTAGTATCTTTTTAAATGAATTTTTTATATTGATCTGATTCATTTAATTAAATGGTTTTACAAAATTGAGGAATTAACACTCATATTGAGGAATTTAACGTTTCGAATTTGAAAACGTTAGAGATGGACTTTGAAGGATTTGGTCAGTGTCTTATGCATATCGATAACTGTTTAACATGTGCCAAACAAAATGTTTTACTTACAATAGTTGCATTCCCTTTATCGTCACCAAATATGCAGTTAATAGTATCTATGGAAAGTTGTACCGGAATTTTTTCAAAATGAGCAGTAAGGCCTACGGTAATTTTTAATTCCGGTAAGTACAATTAAACATTACTTGTATTAGTGAAAACGAAAATTTCATTTTCAAAGAAATCGACTAACCTCGTATGAATAAATTCCTAGGCTAATGAACAACGTTAGTAGGCTTGTAAGTGGTTTGCATTTAACAAATGATATATAAATTGTTCAGACTAATGAGTCTGCAATGAGTGAATCATTGAATCTAGTCAAGTATCCTATTTCTATATTTAAAACAAATTAAATTTTAAATAATAATTATCCGCACTCGTAAAATGAAAAACTAATGGTTAAATTTAATAACACTAAGCATTTACTTTCGCTCGGTGATTCAAACAAGAACGAGTTAAAATTCAATAAACAAAAAATTTAAAAGCGTGAGGCTTTAACATGGTGTAACTTTGTAAGCGGTAGTCAGATTTTAAACAAACAGGGTTAGATTGCCCGGGAAATTCTGAATTAGGTGTATGTTGATAGCGAAGAAAATTCTAACCTAGGTTAGATGGCAGTAGTGACAGGTTTGACGTAAGGAAAAATTATAACATCGTTAATGAGTTTTCCTATTAAAAAGCGATTAGTGTTAATCAGTTTTAATGAGAAAACCCATTAAAAAACGATTAGTGCTAATAGGTTTTTAATGAGAAGCCCCATTAAATAACGATTGGTGCTAATGGGTCTTTAATGAGAAAACCCATTAGAAAACGATTAGTGCTTATACTCATTCTAGAAATATATTGTTTAGACCTCTTTCTTTTACACAGTCACATAAGTGACATAATTATTTGTCTTTTATGCCTATGCGATTTAATTATAGTGGCGTATGGAAATGTTCTCTTCTCATTATGCGGATTGTTGTATTGCACCTTCTTTTCTTGAGGGCGGATTACCTTAACTACAGTTTTCTAGAAGGCTTTGTGATTAGTTCTACATATTTTTCCTATTGTTTTATCTTTGCCTCTTGTATGTGCTAGTCCATTGCTTCCATACTTACTTGACTATTCTGTCAGCTCTTGCATTTCCCTTGATTGCACAATAGCTTGGTATCCATAGTAATTTTATTTTTTTCCTTTGTTCCATTTGTATTACCTCTTGTCTGTCGTTTAGTATGAATTGTTCCTTTGTGGTTTCGACCTTTGTTACCAATTAGACAAAGGGAGGGAGAGAAAGTGAATGCATCGCCAACACAGTCGGAGATGGCATGTCTAAAGAACCTGCGGATAGAACACTAGTCTGTCCAATACAATAAAATACAATACTCAAATAATGTGACAAGATAAACAGAAAAATTAAGGGGTTTATTACATCATATTTATATATTTTAATACTTAGAGTAACACAGAAATAAAAATATCTCATAAATATAAATAGAAATACCCCATGCCACCATAAATATAAATAAAACTAAAATTTTTCCTAATTGTAATGAATATACATTTTTGTAATTTTATAGTTCTTTATCCTCGTGACTATCAGCTATAAATCAAACCTCCCAATTTTCTAAACCTTAATCTGATATCACGGGGTCGAGAATTTCTTCTTTTTCTTTTAAGCCCAAGGTAATGTCGGATGGTAAATGGCTTGAGACAAAGAAAAACTCTTAAGATATAAACGGCTAGTCGAGTGTTAGCTCTGGGTAGATCATGAGCTTGGGTCATGGGTGAATAATAGACCAAAAAAACCTTTAATGAGCGCCACCGTATTTTTTAATACAATAACCAACAAAATTTCACTGTGCTCGTATAAGGGGAATGCGGAAACCTTATCTTAACACCACTAACATAGCCATAAAACTTGAATTTCACTCTTTCGGGCACACTTACCAAGACCTCAACCACCAGATGTTATACAGATGTCTCAGCTTTACCTGTGAACAAACAAAAGCACAACATGGACACCATTTGTGTCCTCAAAAACATTTGTCAAAAATAGAATAATAGAATTTAGGCATCTAAAATATACTGAGGGGAATTTATTTTCATTACACACACTTTTTACTTAAGGAGGACTTGCACTATTTTCTTTTTTATTAAATGTTGAATAATAAAACGTCTTTCAAAAAACAAAAGGAATTCTATTAGAATAAATGTCTGATTATATACATGTGACTGCAATATTTAAGTTTGTATCATTGTCATAATTTTCATAATAATTCTAGTGAAGTTTAACATTCAAAATCAAGATCTATGAGTAGATCATTTCTATAGGATTTTATTAGATAGACATATAATTTATGAACTGTTCATAACACATAAGTTTACTTTAACCAGAGAAGTACTTCCTTGATTATTACAACAAAAATTAATTATCAAAGAGCAAAGATTGTAATACGCAAATATTCTTATTTAATTATAATCTACAAAAAACACGCGAATTTCATATATCAATGAAAATGCCTTTATAAGATCTAAAAGTCTTTAAACATAATGTAAAATTAACCAAGACAGCATATGGTGTCTAGATTGGAAAACAGAATCTACTATGTTTTTTTGTCTGACATAAATTGTCATTCCGAATTTCTTAAAATACACTGTTTGAGTACGTGTGCAAACAAACTGACAAGCAAGATACTTATACGTTAATGTTACTAACTTCTTAAAAAAACTACTTTATATTTTCGTTACTCAAATAAATAATGTTGGATAATTCATAATAATTTACTATAATTTCAAAACTATGAAAGGTTATAAACACTCACGTGCATCAAAATGTACAGCAGGTGCTAGACCTTGAGGTCAGCTGGGTGTCATTAGTCATCGGTAAGTTTGAAATATCGAGATCCCATGTAGAATGAACGTTTACTTTACTGAATGTTAAACTGAATATAACGAAACCATAACTCCTAGCTTTAAATTACTGCCATCAAATTTATTTTAGTTTATCATCGAAATTGTTGTTGAAGATATGTCCTCAAGATATTGCACTATGATGAAAAATATTAGTATAATTTATTGTATTAATATATACCAACTGTCTAAAATGATGTCTTAAGGGGTTCCATATTCTCTACTTTTTCCTAACTTTGTTAGAAGCCACGTGTTTCGACCGGGCCATTTTGACTTCAACTCGTCTGCAAAATCGGCTTGCACTATCGAAGGTTGAGAATAAAGTGTCCACTGACAACTCGACAGCGCTTGGCAACGAACTTTAAAGTATAGATATACTAGAATCTATGTGTTATTACTAATATTATATATTAATTTTTATTGGATGATAATTCACAAATTAAATACTTTAAATTATAGCTGTTTTATTTTTATTTTATTGAACTAAATGTAACTAGGAAAAAAAATACGTTACATAATTAATTACGATTTTGACAATGCCGAGCACGTCTTAAATGGAATCTAACAAAACAAAAGATATAAGATATATTTTTACAATAGTATATTTAGGTACAATCAACAAACTAGCACCAATAACTAATTAAGCATCATACTTGATAGATAAGTATTAAACATGTATCTACCTTCAAAGCCAATTATCTCAGTTATCCATCAATATAAAAACAATATCACACAAAATCTGAACTAATATTCTTATTCTAATAGAAAACAATGTTAAATAGACAAAAATGATTTACTCATCTCGATATTTATATAATGCAATCCAAAATCCACACACTATATGTGAGTAGGGGTATCATGATCTGTGGACCATAAAGACGAAATGACCAAATGTGTTGTAACAATAAAACGATGCTTCTGTGTTAAGGTCAAGTAAGGTTTATTTCGAAGAATCTAAGAATGGAGGGTAAAATCCTGAGAATATGGGTTATAATCTGGAGAATGTCATTATAATGTTGTAGTACAATATTTAATCCATCTACAATGGCTGAAGTTCCAGTCTTTTGCCAATATGCTATCCCCTCGTTTATTCCTGAGTAAAGTCTTATTAAACATCATTTTATTGGTTCGTAAGATCTTGAAATCTGTTTGCTACAATATTTAGCGCATATCCGGGTTTTCCTAATATTCAGTAATTGTCTCCGGCGTCCACTAGTATAGTATTACTAGGAGCAGATTTCATGATTGCTATTGTTACTCTGGCTTGGAACTGCATTCTGTCGAGTGTGTTCCAGTTGTTCTTAGCCGTATGAAAGATAGCTTTGGTGCCGAATTCCAAGTGCGGTCTGATTATTCGTTTGTAAACATTCAGTAGTACGTTTGGATCTGCAACGAAGAGCTTTCATTACAGTGATTTCTCTTGTAACTCTTTTGCTGCAGTTTTCTGTGTTTGGTCCGTTTCATTTTGCTGTCGAATGCCACTGCTAGATGTTTGTAATATTCTACCCATGCGATTACTACGCTGTTGTATTGTGTTTGAGATATTCGTACCTTTGGTCGTTTCTTTGTAAACACCATTGCCTTAGTATTGTCCAATAAAATGTACAATTCTTGTTGTATTATCCAGCCTATAATACCTGCGATGGTTCTACTCATTATAGTAATAGGTATATCTATATTGGGGTTCGAGCATATTAATGTCAGGTCGACCGTATATTGTAACACTTTCACTTCACTAGTACGTTTGGCTATTGAAGCAGTATATATACTAAATAATGTTGAGCCGAGTCGCGATTCCTGAAGCAGTCCCTTATGGGCTTCATGTGGTCCTATTAAGTTTCCTATGTTCGGCGTTGCGCTGAGTCGCGATTCATGAAGAAGTCTCTTATGGGCTTCCTGTGGTCCTAAAAAGCTTCTTATGTTCGGCGTTGAGTTAAGTCGCAGTCCTTGAACAAGCCCTTAAAGACTTCCTGTGGTCTTATTATGCTTCCTATGTTCCGCAATCGTATGCTTCATTTATTGTTGGAAAATAGTTTATTCACCAATTGCATTAGGTTCTCTTTCAAGCCCATGTTATTGTACTCGTGTTTCAATATCTCGATGCTAAGTCATAAGTTTTCGCAATGTCCATAAATACACACACTGTCTTTTTATTTTCTGCAAATGTCTCTTATGGTATTTGCCTGGTGGGTGTCTAGTATTCCCCTTCATTTACACCTATTTTGTTGTTATTTTCAAGTTAGTAGTCGATGCGTGTTTTGATGATCGCTTTAAATGTTTTGCCTATGCATAAGGTCAGGATTGGGGGGGTTCTATAATTGTAGTGCTTTGTTGGGTTCTTTGTCTGGTTTTAATATTGCTACATTGGTTTGATCTTTCTATCAATTAGTATTTATTCTGTTCCTTTATTCCTTTTAATATTTTATAGAATGTTTGTACTAGCTGTTCTTTCATCTCCCTTGCCAAATATCGTACCATCGAACATGTATACGAGTTCTCACCCGGCATGTTATATTTTTTTCCCTTTAATACTATTTCTAATTTTTCAGTGGTCGTTCGTTTAGAAGGCTTTCTGTTATGGCATTTAGGCAATTTTGTTGCGCATGGTGTGTGACGGCGTTAGTGTGTTCAAAAACTTCTGTAGTCATTCCTCATTTTCTGACTTATAGTAGGACTTTTGCAGAATTGCTTATTACCATCCCAATTGTTGAAATAGATGTGTCTTTATTCAACCCTTGTGTAAATTTCTTAGTCTTATTTCTTTTTCCTCAATAATTTATTAGCCTGTGCTGTTAATCATTTGTAATTTAAATAGTTTTTTCTCATCTGTTTTTTTTATGTTTTCATAGCCTTGTTTCTATTTTGGACCACTTCTCTTTATCCCACCAATCAAGTATTTCTACGTATCTTGTGCTCACATTTTTTGCTTCCGTTTTAGGCATTGCTATGTCTGCGTGTTTTTTTAAAGATTTGCTGTTCAATGGTAGTATGTATTTAAATTCCTAACTGTTTCTAGTTCAATCTGAAATATTTGTCAATCTGCCAAATTTATGTTGTATCTTCTTTGTGTTCTATTTATAAAATGTATATTGTTATTCCTTTTTATTACGCAGTTTGTTGGTAAATGATCGATTACTCAGACAGCATCTACTATATTTTATATCCGAAATTGTGTGATTTCGTTAGACGATGCGGTAATGAGTACTCTGTTTGCAATAACAACAGTTCTTTATTTTCAAGCTGATTATAAAAGCCTTTTCAATAAATCGTAGTTACAATGAAATTTTTTAAAGCTCTCCGTACGCTTTATTTTCGACTAATCGCTAACAGCTGGCTAGTTTCTTAAACTACGATGCTATCCCCTTAATCAACTAAATATCGAAGAACTACAGTTACCTATCCAAGACTAATTATTTATGTATACACGAAGCACTATAATTAATAGGTGTCGAATAGTGCGATTTATACCAACAGTTATTTATATCACATCTTTTAAAGATTTAAACTGGAATATATTGTAATCAAAGCTTCAATCAGAACTGAACTGAATAACTAACGCTTATCACCACAATTTATATTTTATTCTATCGTTCGGGAATATACCAGAATATGTAGATAGTATTCTCTAGACTTCCTATTGTAAATTAGAAAACTCTTAAATGCAAAACCCTGGTACCTTTCAATCAACTCTATGTGAAGATGTCACGTTACAGGGTACAGATGCTTCGTTTACGTTCTAATTTAGTTATTCTGGTTGGAGGAAGATCAATTGGCGTTACACTATGCACATATTTGTATAACGTGTATTCCGTCCAGGTCTCCCGATTCTGGTGGGTCGTCAATTATTAAGAAAAACCAGGTTGCTTCGTTGTACGGCTTCCCATGGATTTCCTCATTATTGTTTCCTGCTTTAGATCCCCAAGCTTCATTTTCTGCGTTCATGACTGCCACAACTAGGAATTGTTTCTGCTATGTTCTAAATGGTCAATTGTATGTACCTGTAGAAATGTGTATGTCTGGAGGGCTATTTATATTGACTATAGTTGTTTTGCGCATTTCTATAACCATTGCTTGTGCTTCATCCAGTAAGTACGTATTGTGTCGGATAATTATGTCCGGTTCAGTTTTATTTATTAAGCATGCAATACCATCTTGTCGGTCTTGTCGTATGCAAGTATATTGCATTATATTAAATGTAGTGCTTTCTTTTAAGCATATTTCGTTTAAGGTTACTGCTATCATTTTTAGTTATTAATAACTATTTACACTATTTACATTAAATCGCAAAATTTTCGCATTTTGTTTAATAAGTACTGTCGCCATCTGGGATTTTGGACTGCTGGATTCATATGAATTTCCAATGTTTTAATAAAATTATCGAGCGTGTCAATATAGCAGTGCGCTATTCTTTCTGCAATGCTTTTCAATTTCTTTTGTTGTGCGTTTTCCGCCGGGTTGCATATAGTCATTTGCTCCACACTCTGATATATGGGGCATTTTTCCTCTTTTATGTATTGCTCCATTTTCTGTCTTCTATTTTCTTTAGGAACACCTTGTTATCGTACGAGTAAATGGCATCTGAAAGTATGTAGACTTAGCACTATCATGTTTAATGTTCACAAGCAAAAAAATAAAAGGAGTTCATAAGTACACAAATATACAAATAAAAGGTCAAAATGAACAGTTTATGCAGTTTGAAGCGCTTTGGAAGTCTTCGTTGTTACTTGTGGAACCAAGCAGGAACTTAAATACTAAGTAAACAAATATATACACAGTTCGGGAAGTCCATAGGTCTTCGGTAGTGTTCAGAATTGTTTGGAAGGCCTTGGGATTTTTTGGTGACGCTGAGTAAGAGCTTGAACAACGATAATAAAAAGTATTTATAGTTTGAAGAGGTTCAGACGTCTTCGGCGGTCTTCGAGATTGTTTGGAAGGCTTCGTGGTTTACTTGTGGGACAACGTGAAGTTATAAAGAATTATGATCTGAACACAAGAATTATACATTGAAGATAATACAATATTAAGGGGTTCAGAAGTCTTCGGTAGGTTTCGGAATTCTTCAGAAGGCCTCGGGATTTACTTGTGAGGCAGAGCAAAAGCTTTAACAACGATAATAAGAAAGTATTTATAGTTTGAAGAGGTTCGGACGTCTTCGGCGGCCTTCGGGACTCTTTGGAAGGCTTCGTGGTTTACTTGTGGAACAACGTGAAGTTATAAAGAATAATGATATACACACAAAAACTATACATTGAATATATATATATATATATATATATATATATATATATATATACAATATTAAGAGGTTCAGAAACCTTCGGTAGGCTTCGGAATTTTTCAGAAGGCCTTGCGATTTACTTGTGAGACCGAGTAGAACTTGAATAATAATAATAAGAAAGTATTTATAGTTTGAAGAGGTCCAGATGTCGTCGGCGGTCTTCGGAACTCTTCGGTAGGCTTCGTGTTCTACTTGTGGGACAACGTTGAATTATAAGGAATTATGATATGTACACAAAAATTGTACATTGAACATATATACAATACTAAGGAAGTTCAGAAGTCTTCGATAGGCTTCGGTATTCTTCGGAAAACCTCGGGATTTACTTGTGAAGCCAAGTAGAACTTGAATAACGATAATTAGAAAGTGTTTATAGTTGGAAGAGGTCTTGACGTCTTCGGCGGTCTTTGGGACTCTTCGGTAGGCTTCGTGTTCTACTTGTGGGATAACGTGGAGTTATAAAGAATTAATGCGGCGTGCCCCAGGTAGGGCGCCGGGCGGCGTAACTGGTTAAAATTAAGCAGGCTATGGAGAGCACTGCTATACGTGGTTTAATGTGCTGAACTAAGGCGACGTGCCCTAGGTATAGTGTCGGGCAGCGTAATGGGACAAGAATATGCAGGCTCTAGAGAGCACTGCTTTACTGAACTATAGCGACGGGCCCCAGGTACGGCGGCGGGCAGCGTAACTGGTCGGAAATTAAGCAGGGTATGGGGAGCACAGCTTGCTGAGGTGGTTCACAGGATATAGTGAGCACAGTAGTTAAATTCTTAGGCTATGGTGAGCACTAAGTGTACTGGATTCTGTTAGGTTTGCAATCGTATTTATATGCTTTCTTCCCCTATGCAAGGTATGTTGAAAAAAGGTTAGTGGAATGGACATCCCATAGATTTGCTACTTTTAGGGTAGCACAAAAAATGAGTTGGAGATCCCGATTTCCTAGGCCTTTGTTCTATGTTCAGCATGTGTACTTTGATATAGGGTAACAACCTTGTCCTTTAATAGAATCCGAATAAGCATGGCTCACGAAAGTCGGGTGGGAGTCTGATGTTGTGGTTCTATGCAGTTAGGGGTATGTACGCGTCAAAAGTAATTTTATGTTTGCGCTAATTTTTTTTTTGTGATAAGCTTTTGATTATGAAGCTATGGTGATAAAGAGGTTACAGCGATCTACAAAGATATTGAAGACATACTAGGATGCGCAAAAGGGTATAAAATTTAAATAATTACACGATACTTTAATGCAGTGGTGGGTGAGGGTAGGGAAAGACCGGTAGTAAGTTTATTTGGTTTGACACGAGAAACGATAAGGGAAATGGGCTGGTAGAATTTTGCGATAAAAACAGTTTAACCATCACAAATAAATAATATACATATCATGCTAGTAGGGGATATATGAGACATATGTAAGTATCAAACAGAATACTTTCATGTTCGGCAACAGTTTAGGAATCCAGTAAAGGACTGAATAAGCTATCCAGAAGCAGATATAGACACTGACCACAACATAGTAACTATGAAAGCTGCGCTTAAATTAAAAAAAGAGGAATGGTAAAAGGCACTTTAATTTTGAGAAAGTAAAGGATAAACATATCCACAAAAAGTTTTAGAAAAAGTTAAACGAATTGTTGAAAGATATCGGGAAAATTTCTGATAATAAGGAAGTAGAAGCAGAATGGAATAACGTTAAATTTATTTTAGACATTGCGGCCAAAGATATTCTAGAGTATAAATAAAAAAAAAGTAAGAAACGATTGGAGACAAAGGATATTCTGAATTGATACAGTAAATACGAAAATACAAAAACAGACCAAACGTAGCAAGGAAATAAAGGTACAAAGCCATAAAATTAGAAATTATTTGCAAATGTAGGAACGCTAATGAACAATAAATTAAGGAAAATGCAAAGAGGTACAAGCTAAGATGGAAATTGGAAAGACAGACGAAGCAGACAAACTAATTATAACAAATTTTAGGAATATAAAGCCGTATAGCAAAAATATAAGAGGCGCAGCAGAAGACATCATTATAGACAATGCAGAGAAAGTGGATAGATGGCAAGAATATATAGGAAATTTATATGCAGGACTGGAATTAGAAGCGCTGGAACAGGATACATACATTGAAGAGGATGAATTGGGATATCCAATACTTAGAGAGGATTTTGAACTAGCATTAAGAAGGCTGTAAAATAATAAGGCGCCCAGTACACACAAAGTGTAAGCAGAAACACTAGGAGCCGCTGGACAAGCAGTAATAGAACGTCTTTTCAAACTTGTAAACTATATGTATGAGACAGGTGAGAGATACGGATAGATGTGAAAATTCTCCAACAATACGTTTGACAGCACACGTGTCAAAAATATTAACTATAATTGTATAAAAGAAAATGGAAAAACAGATTAAAGAAATATTAGAAGCTTAATTTGGGTTTAGGCAAAACAAGGGAACACGGAAAGTCATTTTAACTTTAAGAGTGATAATGGAGAAAATAACAGAAAAAGAAGAAAGTGTGTATATAGGGTTTGTAGATTTGGAAAAGCATTCGACAATGTAAAATGAAAAAGAAATGTTTGAAATACCAAAAAAGATAGGAATGAATTATAGGGACAGACGGATAGCACATGGCTTATACAAAGACCAAACAACGGTAGTAGAATTGGAGCAGGAAGGTAGAGAAGTAAATATTAGAGAAGGCGTGAGGCAGAAATGGGCGCTACCCTCATTAATTTTTAACTTGTATATATACAAAAGGCAAAAAACTGTTAAATGCAGAAACACATGTGCAGAAGCACATAGTGCAGAGACAAACTATTGATATGCTAAGATTTGCAGACGATGTAGCGTTGTTAATATCTAGCAAGGACGAGTTAAAATCAGCGCTTAATGAAATGGAAACAGTAGTAACTGATAGACTGAGAGATACAGTTTGAAAATTACCAAAAAAAAACAAAATGATAGCATGTAAAGGTGAGTAAAATAAATCGAAAATCAGAAGGTTAAAATTTCTGCTGCTTAAGAAACCACATAACGTAAGATCAGAAAAGTGAAAAAGATATAAAATAAAGATTGGCACCAGGACGTACTGCATTAACAAGAAAAAGCATCTACTATATTCAAAAACCACAAACGCGGAAACAAAGAAAAGCTGCCGGTGGCATATGTGGAGAACACAGCTATACGGCTATGAAACATGGACAGTAGAATAAACAGACAAGAAAAAGATTGAAATCTTTAAAACGCAGAGCTATAGACGTAAAGATATTCGTGGGCAGACAAACCTAAAAACAAAGAAGTACTAGGGGAAGAAATATGTGGGAATCACTGGAGAATAAGAGAAGTAGGATGATAGAACACATTCTAAACATTAGGGAGTAGTGCGGGATATATTAGAAACAGAGAAAGAAAAACAAAGGTAGAGGTAGACCTAGATTAAGCTATTGCACACAGACAGTGAAGAATGTAGACTGTGAGAATTTCAGGGAGATGTGTCGGTGAGCTCAGAATAGAAAACAATGGAAGTACGCGTCCAATCAGTTCCAGAACGGAAAACCCAATGATAAATTAAGTTAATAATATTTAAACCTAATGACTATTGTAAATAACTACAGGTTTGGTTTTACAATATTCTCAACAAAAGTTGTTTGTGCGAAATGACTAATTAAAAAGTTAGAGAAATCTGCGTAGTCGTCACGTAGATTAACCCTCCTTTGCTTATCATTAAATATCGATGAAATAGGGTATATTTTTAGAAAACTATAGAAAAAGGAGTAAGCGTGTTTATAGTGTTCAACAACGTAAAAAGGAAAAAATGGTCGAAACATTCTAAAATATCAGAACAAGCAGTAGCGATAAACGGATAGTACATAGTTTATCCAAAGAGCAAACACCAGTAATATAATTACATAAGAAACGTAGAAAAGTAAATATAAGGCGAGGCGTAAGATAGGTATGTGCGCTATCCTTTAATTTTTAACTTGTATACTTAAGAAGTAATTATTACTGTTAAATGCAGGAAGATATTTGGAACTACTGTGCAAAGACACGGAATTGATATACTTACATTTGCAGGTAATATAGCGGTGTAAGGATCTAGCAAGGAAGAGCTAAAAGCACCTCTTAATTAAATGGAAACAGTTCTAACAGAGAGATACAGAATGAGAAACAACAAAGATAATAATGAAGCACTAGTATGTAAAGAAAAAGAAAATAAGTCAAAAACCATAATAAAAAGCTAGGAAACGATAATTTATAAGTTGAGGATTTTTGCTACCTAGAAAACCAAATAATGCAATATGGAAAAAGTGCAAAAGATATAAAACGGATTGACACAAGGTCATGGTGCACATAACGAGAAAAAACAGCTGCTTTGTTCGAAGTCAACAAACACAGAATTAAGTAAAATATTGTTGACAGCTAGTGTGTGAACGCAGCACTGTATGACTGTTGAACGATGACGTTGGAGAAACAGACAGGAAAAAAATAAAAGTCTTTGAAATGGGGTGCTACAAACGTATGATAAAGATACCATAGACGGACAAAGTTAAGAACAAAGTTTTGGAAATAGTGGGTAAAGAAAGAAATACGTAAATAATAGTAAAAGAACAATAGGCGAGATTGAGTGATGAGGGAATAGTGCGGGATATATTAGAAGTAGAGAAAGGAAAAGGTAGGCCTAGATTAGACTATTGCACGCAGATAGCGAAGGGTGTAGGATGAGAGAATTTTACGGAAACGTGTAGATTAGCACCGAATAGGAAACGATGAAAGTACTCGTCCAGTCAGTTCCAAGATTGAAGACTTTATGATGATAAAGCTATGAAGCTGTAAATTACCTCACAAATGGTTTTTATTGCTTTCACATGTTACTCATATTTATTTGACTTATTTCGCTACCTTATGCTCTCAAAAACACTCTATCTTGCATATAACCAATTAAGCTAATGTATATAACCTGACAACTTGCAAAATAATCTGTTGTCACATACGCGCATTCACGTATTTCACAAGTTGCTTGTATAACTGCGTTTCCTAAGAAACTAAGTCAATTTAGGTTCTCCGTTGCTTTATACTAAACAGAGCAAAAGTATTTCTAAAAAGAAATTAAGAGAAGTCCGTCAAGTTGCTCCCCCCTCCTCCAGTTGATCGATTTGCTAGGTGAGCATTTTTCACAAAAATTACGTCTTCGTTCGGATGAGAGGTTAAATGGAGGTCCCGTGTGTGAGTGTTGTCACGCACGTTAAAGATCCGTACCTTACCTGGAACGGCAAGGGTTCGGCAAAATTCTAAATTTCCAGGCAACAAAAAACTCGCCTCCTGGCCAATGTAGTACCTTCGGGTGGAGCATTGGAAATGTAAATGCAATGATCGATTTGCTCCAAAACCTAGCACCCATTTACTTATAACTAGCACTAGCTTGCACCAAAGTTGTAAAGCTAGCACCAAAGCTGTTTCGGAAATATGGCCAATTATATTCGAGGGGGGCAACTTGACGCTAACTTCCTCCCCCCAGTGCTCCAATTTGCTTCAAAAGTTAGCATCATGTAGCTTAGAGCTAGCACCAGCTAGCACCCAAGTAAGAAAGCGAGCACCTTAAAAACAAGATGACGGCGATTTTTTAAAGAAACGCTGCCAGCCCCCCACTTCCCGTTGTCCGACTTTCTCCAAAATCTAGCACCTCTCTGCTTATAGCTAGCACTAGCTAGCACCAAAGTTGTACAGTTAGCTGTTTAAGAAATATGGCCAATTATATTTGGGAGAAGGGACGCTAGTCTCCCCAGTGCTCCAATTTGCCCCAAAAATTGTCACCATGTAGCTTAGAGCTAGCGCAAGCTAGCGCCCAAATGAGAAAGCTAGCACATTAAAAACAAAATGGCGGCGATGTTTTAAAGAATTTTTACCAACCCCCCCAGTTGACCGATTTGCTGCAAAATCTAGCACCTCTTTGCTTACAACTAGCACCAGCTAGCACCAAAGTTGACGCTACCCCCTCCGAATATAATTGGCCATATTTCTGAAACGACTTTAGTGCTAGCTCTACAACTTTGGTGGTAACTGGTGCTAGTTATATGCAAAGAGGTGCTAGATTTTGAAGCAAATCGAACAACTGTGGGGGTTGACAAAATGTTTTTAAAAAATCACCGCCATCTTATTTTTAAGGTGATAGCTTTCTTACTTGAGTGCTAGTTGGTGCTAGCTCTAAGCTACATGGTGCTAGGTTTTGGAGTCTATCGGTGCACGGGGTTTAGCGTCAAGTTGGTCCCACCGAATATAATTGGTCGTATTTCTGAAATGGCTTTGGTGCTAGCTCTACAACTTTGTTGCCAACTAGTGTTAGCTGTAAGCAAATGGGTGCTAGGTTTTGGAGCAAATCGGTCAACTGGGGGTAACTTGACGGACTTAATCAGGAGTAAGCGACAGTTTACCATCTCCATTGTCTTTTACAACAGAGAGAAAAATCACTACAGTTGTTTTGGCTCAGTTCCATGTGATAGACCTCAGTCTATTTAAATATCTAAAAATGGCTGGATATGAGAAAATTCCAAAGTATCTCGAAAAACTGGTTAAGTTGCACGAATAAAGACTTTATACGATCAATGAAGTTTGATTTCTAAGATTAAATGTGCGATTTGACTTTTGGAAAGAATTTGTAAAATTTATAACTAATGATTTAAACATGTGATAACTTATAATGTAAATTAATTATTTGCAAACTCGAATTTTTCATATTCATTCCACTAATTTAGGATTCATTTATCTTCTTAGTAACCGAGCACTTGCAGAGAAGATAAGTGTACTTCTATAGTTACTTTAAAACAGTTAACTTTAATTTTAAAGTACGCTAACCGTTCATTTCTCTTCCTTAAGAAACATTACATAATATATTTATTAGTCGGCACTTTTTTAGTACGACAACCGTTAAAAAAACATCTAACTATTTTGCTTGCTCGTTAGTTATCTGCACGATACTTAAGAGGTCGTTATTCCTCGTAAACATTGAGTAAAAAATCGCCTCGAAGGTATATATCTCGCTGAACAAGTTCCACGGTCAATAGCATCTTCAACCTATTAATTTGCGCGAAGTGCATAAATGGTTATAAATCGAATTTTTCGCTTAAGTTGCTCACAACACAAAAGCATCTCATGCCATACAAATCAACTTTTATACGAATTTACAATTGAACCAACATGGAGCTTTCTATAAAACTAGCAACTTTGTTTTTTATAGTGACATTTAATAAATTTGCAAGTTCTGCCATACCAATGAGAATAAATTTTGAAAAATGTGGTACAAAAGGATTTGGTTGCGATAACTCCAAAGGTACTCCAGGGAAGATCGATGTTGTGTATCAGTGCAATTCAACACAACAAGTAAGTATGACTGATTTATTTAAATTTATAAGGAATTATTAGGAGAATCTGCTTGTGAGGTCAGTTTAATTTAATGAAACTAGAGGGTCCTTGTTTTAAATTTTAAATAAGAAACTAGAATAATTAAAGGAAAAATTTGCTTTTATATTCAGATCGAAAAGATTCTGTGTAATTATAGTAGAGCGCAATTAAACTTTTTCCGATCTCCACCAAACGGATCCTGTGCGATAGTAAAGGTGTTTTTTTCTCAAAGTGTCTGGAATACTTTGAGGCAAACCTTCTCGGTCGCTTTTTTATGGGACTCGAGGAGTCGTCAACCGCAGAGTATAGATGAAATCAATTTTGTAGGAAATAAAAATGTTTTTTATCCTTATAGGTATGCAAATTTTGGACAAGGAACACATATACGTGGTTTTCTTTTATTTCCAGCGTCATTCTAAGTTTGAAATGTTATAGTCTAGAGCCGTAGTTCAGTATATTCATAAACTCCTTCATATAACAAAAAACTAAGCATGCATCCTCAAGTGAAGTGGCTCTACTTAATTAAAAAAAATGTAACTGATGTCTTGAATGATATATGGTAAGGTACAAATAAAACATTTTCATATTCATGTAGCATTTATTGAAATTATAATTTTTGCATTACTTTGTACAATGAGAAGGGTAAGTCTGATACAAGATTATTTATACCCGACGCTATATTTGTGAGTAACATTCGGAAGTTTACACAAGTACTAATTTTCAGTCCATCATTTCTCTTCCGATGAGACTCATAACTGCACTAAATTCACGTTCTACTGAATACAAAGACGGTAAAGTAAACAACTATTTCTGTGAAGTGGCCCGTAGCGCAGATATACAATTGGTTTTCTTTTTGTAACAAAAATTTGTGGTATCGTTGTTAAAATATTAGTTTCAGCTCCTTATTTGTGGATAATTCAATAAGTTGCTTATTGGAGTTTAAGAGTCCACTAACAAAAGGGTATAATCTCCAATCGAAGCTAACCAACTGAAGAACGTCTTCATATTTTTTGATAAGGTTTGAATAAAATCCCGTTAAGCGTTGAGAATAAGCAAGTAAATATTCAACTCGTTTTTGCTATTTTTAAAGAATTTGGTAACTGAAAAATTCTCGCTTTCTCAAGTTTTATGTGTATAGAAAAAGTTTTGTAGCAAACGTGAATATTATACTTTTGATTTTAATAAAATTTGATAGATCACATAGTTTTCAAAATCTAGTCGGTCATATAAGTCAAATCATTCTTTAAATTAATTAAATTGTGCCACAAATAATTGTCGTTGTTTTCCAAGAACAATACAACGGAGTCAGGGTGCAAAAAATTTAGGGAGGACTCAATAAGCCCGACCCGACCCGACGCAGAAAAGTGACAGACCCGGCCCCCGAGGCCCGACTCGAAATGAAAACTGATATTTTTTTTCAGTTGTGTTCAACAAGTAACTATCAGTCTTTTGTTCGATTTAAGAATATAATGATTTTGAGTTACAATCAAGATACTTGTTAAACATACCGTAGTATATTATTTGATTCTGATTCGTTAAAAATCCTAGAAATATGTAACAAAAGTACAAAATGTTTAGCAATTTGCAATGTTTATGAAATTGTTACAGACGGATTTTTATAGCCCTTTTTTACTTTGAGAAACTGAAACTTTTGAAGAGAATTAAAGTTTGATCTATAATTTGATTGTCTTTGTTCTAGTTCTGTAACATACCAGTTTTCCACTGGTCATGTTCCAGTTTTTAAATTATTTCCTTACGTATTTCTCCCTTCTTTTTTCTTTATAAATTAAAGAAAGTTCCTCTTTTATTTATCTTCATGTACCGTATTTTGTATATTTAAAGTATGAATTATATTTAGGTTGTGTTATGTCATAACACGAATTCATAATTTTCATCCATGTAAACACTTAATTTCGTTCAAAATAAATGTGTCTCTAATTATACAAGTTATTTGGATTGTTACTTCGAAAGAAAGTAATACAAAGTAACCTCTATGTTATTGGTAGTTATTATTCAATTACATAAGTGAAGTAGTTTTGAATCTATAATTCGCAAAAGATTTACCTTGACGTAGTTTCCTCCCTGTATTACCGGCCGATCGATCTTTAGTTGTCTGCGCATAGCAGATATTTATTAAAATCCGGTTGTGAGATATCACGCCTTTGGCATTTGTTCCCCAAGCGCCTGGTCTTCACATGAAGCACTTGATGTGATTTTATAATTCCGCTGTTAACTAACCCATCGATTGGTTTAAATATGGGTCCTTCCAAGGGGCTAACGAGTACTTGCTTCGAAGTATGATTTTATTCAACTTTGATGCTACATAATTTCTACCTAGTTTAATTTAAAGTACCTCCACTATTTAATCGCAAGAAGTTGTCTCTGAAATTCTAAGTTGTTTCTAAATTATGTACCGTACAAGGCCATCGTAATAACATTGCTGAGGATTCAATTATCTGCTATTTGCCGTTTTACCTTACAACTGCAACACAAAATGAAGTTGGTGTTTTATTACTTTTAAAGCTTATCTACTTTGGATGGCATATGTTTTGTTCCATTATATGAATCAACTCAACTACCAGCTTTGAATATGGTTCATAAACCACCTGTCTGAGTTTCTAATTTTGTTTGCAATATTCCTAACAAACTGTAAGTAAGGAAATACACAGGTATGTGTTGTACATTTAAGTTTTTCTTATGAGATTATTTTACACCAGAAAAATTGAATTACTATATGTGGACTGCCTTAGTGTCTGTAAAATAAGTTTGTTAAATTTACATAGTCCTGTTTCAAGTAACACATGTTCAGATAACCTTAAGTAAAGAATAATACAACAAAAGTGTACGTCCTAGGTTTCATGAAACTGGAGGTTTAAGTACTTTTATTGCTCTTTGTTTTTGCTAAAGCAATAAAAATTTCCTTACGCACTTAGCACAAGATATGTACATATATGTTTTTGTTACATTAATAACTAAAGTGTTTCCTCTTATTTGTTGCTTATAATAATATTAGCATATCTGTAACTGCGAAGTTCCTTACACGTAGATGATACGAAAACTTAGTTATGTCTGAAGGTTTTCTCAAATATAGTAAAATTAAAATTGTTCTCAATAATAGTAACAACAAAGTTAAAGATAAACTAATTTATCCTGATATTTAATCTAATTGTATATTTTGTTTCGAATTGAAGTTATTTTGTAATGTTATTTTGTTGACACTCCCATATTTTCCTCCCTGAGATTTACAAGTCCATGCAGCCCCTGATGCCTGTAAAGGTCGATGCCAGCTGCGCCAAAGTATGCTCCATATCTCGTCGTGTGATTACTTTTTTTAGAACACCGGAAAAAAGTAAGTCACAGTTCTTTTAAATTTTTATTTGACCGACTGGCAAATCGTGCCAAAGTTCAAGATTTAACGCTTTTGGTGAATTACTAAATGCTAAAAATTAAATAAATTGTTTATAGGTCACAGTATAAACGATACCAAACTTCATCGGTTAATATCTCAAACAATTGAAAATTGGTATCCTAATGTTATTAGAACTTAAGGAATCTGATAATCAAATAATATACTGAATCTTTCCTTAAAAAAAAATTGGATTTTCAAATAGTGGTATGTAGAGGATACCTTATTCTTTAGTAATACATATTATTTGATGGAATAGAAGTAAAATGAAGTAATTGTTTTAGGTTGAAAAGTTTTTAAAAAAATGATTACCAGAAGGTATAAATCAGTACATAGTTTCTTTTACATACCAATAAAATTTTATTTACCTTATAATTTTTTATGGTACGAGTTCGATAATGGAATTATTATACATTTTCCCGCAATAAATAAAAAACTATATCTGCAGCCAAATTCTACTATTCAATAATAAATTAAGTGATAATTGTGCACGTAGCTAGCCTCTTCCTAAGAAGGGTGTATAGAAAACGCAAAAAATATTGCTGTATTTGGAAAATAATTAACGGCTGTTTATTCCTCTACACCCCACCCCACCCCACCCTTCCAACAAAATGTTGGTTACGTTACTAGTGATAATATCAAAGTATTCAAAGTATGAAATTCAAAATTTCAATTACCCTACAAGTGTCTTCTCTAACTATAGTCTACGAATAGACGATTAACGTATTGTTTTCAAAAGTTTTATTGAAATCGTGCAACGTGTTCATTTTCTTTCCTTTCAACACTTACTATTTTTGTATTGCCGAACGCATCTTTAGTAAACGCTCTGTATATACATTTTTCTTTTGTACAAATGTATATTAATTTAGGTTGTCAAGCATTTGTCTGTTCTTTATTTAATGATTTAAATTGATTGATTGCTATTCAAAGAAGTGTGCAGGTTTTAATCCCTACTCTTTCCATTATCGACGACACGATACAACTCCGTCTTCAATCGTGAACAACATAAGTTGAAAATACATACGCCATTTTGGAAGGTGTTACGGAATACTGGATTTGGTATAGTGGCCGTACAACACTTTTGGTGGACCTCCGTACACTTTATCTACGGTGAAAATATTTGTAGATAGTTTTGGCAGGTGCATGAGTTTTCACTGTTAAACAGATACCTGGTCTGGATTGATAAAAATAAACATATAATCGTTTATCAAATTGATTTTGCTGTAATTTTTAAGCAAGTTGATTGTCGTGTTATTTAGTAAACATGAATTGTAAGTAAACATATTAAATTCATTAACTAATTTTTATTGCTTTAGGGCTTCTTTTTCTTGTTCTTATTTTTATCGTATATCTTTTGGATAAATTTAGTTGATGCTGCACAGATGTTTTAGGATTTCCGGCTGTTGTGCTTGAAGAATACAGCATCACACATTGGTTATCGTATGGGCGAGTAAACCTGTAGAATTCAACTTTTAATTTGAATGTATGAATCATATTCAGTTATGAACGTTATGGAATTTGATGATTATATGGCATTATCCGTGCAGGCATTTTAATGTTGGAGAAATTCGTATTTTTATATCCTTTAAACATAGTAATCTGGAGGTAGTAAGTTATGCAAATACTTAATTTTGCAGTTTTGTGACTCCATTAATTTTATTTATGAAATTGAAAAGAATATCCAATTTATAGCTAAAATGTTCCACTATAATATTTATTTAAAGCGTTTTGTAAAAGATTTATATTGGAGAGTTGTTCCAAGATCGGGTTTGCTCCTAAGATAATTTACTAGTTTAAGTGTACACAAAAAGCAGGTTACGAAATAGCATTTTTAGTAAAGACTATTACCTACAAAAACAAAGGTAAAGGTATATTATTATTACAATTGTCCAAGATTTTACCTTGAGCAGTTTAATATTATTGATTGGTAAAAAGTGATATTGATTCTATATAAACACAGGGATTGATAGGACATTTAGTAAGTTCTGAAACTGTTAAAATTAGTGTTATTTTGAGCTTTAATAATAATTGTTCCCTGAATATTTATGAGTCGTCGTTGCTAGGCAATTTTTTCTGAGAGTGATTGAAGACGTCACTTTCAGTATTTTGAGCTTTTGGGTTTCCAGGCAGTTTTCTGGCGCCCAAAATTATCTTAACATCAGTTATTGGCTTCAAGCATGGTCTCCATGACCCACGACCCAACCAAGTCAAGTTAGCAAGAAACTTCATTTTATTTCACTGTGTCTGGCAACTGCCTTTTTCCAGGGAAATCGGAAAAGGGGTAACAATCGTTATCTTAAAATAAATGCAGCAGTAAACAATCTAACGCTAATTAATATATACTACAGGGTAGCGTTCAAAATTTAAATAGTTACTTGTATATCAAGGTCGCGAAATTGCTTTTTAGCGTACCGAGAGAAAGTTTATCGCATAGATCGCTTGCGACGGAAACAATATACTCTCGAGGTCGCCAAAATAATTTCGTGGTCAAAGTCCAACCGTTTGCATGGTTTTGTTACAAAGTTTTTCACCTTACTGTTTAAGTTCTAGCTAGAATTTGTGTTTTTACAGTGGCTTTACATCAGACGTTGCTATGGAAATGATATATTTCAAACACCTACAGTATTCTTAAAAATTCCTGAAAAACGTAGACTGTGCTAGTACTACATAGTTCAATTTCCTACACTATTTCAGAGCTCAAAGTATTATAAACTCAGCTTTTTGATTTACTATTCAACACATGAAAACTCTAAAAGCCGGTGCGAAAATTGTTAGAGGTATGTATTTTACTTAATAAGAAGTAATTAACCCTTTCTTGTAATGCTTTCGCGAGAGTCCTCAAGAGATTTTTGTATTGTATAAGTATACTGGGATAAAATAGTAAGATTTTCGTACTTAAGCAACTAACTGTTCAATTAAAAGTCAACAATAATAATAGAAGTGGTAGTAGCTAACGTACATAGAATTTCAGTCTTCACTTTTACATTCGGGGTATTAGGTATAAGGGGAATAACGACCTGGATAGCTTTTGACCCAACCAACGCGGAAGGACACCTGCAGAGTTATTTGTATACCGAAAGATATTTACCTGTAAGAACAACAAAAAACAAACTGTTTTTGGACCTTTCGATTGCTTTAGAAAAATAGGACTATTTTTAATATTCAGGGAAATAGACCTGATTGTCAATTGATACTGCTTCGACTGTTGATCTACTTGTATCACTTTAAAATTTGTATTCTTTTATTGTGTACCGTTTAACATTTATTTGACAATAAAATACAATGGGTGCTTAAAATAATTTAATTAGGTTTAAATAATTGCTTTGTTCCACCCATGAATTCAGACATAATAAACTCCTAGCTGATTCAGAATTTAATCTATTTCTTCGCTTTCTTATTACAAGCCCGGTGTTGAAAATAGTCTTTCAGCGGGTACGGATGTGGCGGTGATACTAAACAGGTCCTTTGCAATGGCACTAAGAATAGGAAAATATTTTTGATTTTTTTTCACCAATATAAAATATTTTGTTTGCCATTACATCGTGGAGTAACAAAGTATTCATTTACTTTCTCTTCGACTTCATTCATTTTTCTCAACCTTTTTGATTTGTATAATCTGTCAAGGACAAAATCGTGTTCTTCGGTGTCGTCTGGGTCTGATGACTTTGGACTCGAAAGTGGATTTATTTGCTTCTCATTTGGATAGCGTTTGAACAAATCCATGAAAACAGAAAACGACGTATTTTTCAATTCTTTTCCCCATGAAGTCACTTCAAATATTTCCACTTTGTGCCGTGGATCGAGAATTAGTATTGCATAATAAATCCAGTTCGTGAGACGGTAGTGTTTTAAAATATTATCTCTAGCACACTGGAGTGCGTAAAAAAATTTTATCAGAAGGTAATCTATCAGGCTTTTCGTCTAATTTTATTGTTTCAATTTCAAGCACATCTAGGAGCATGTTAACGCTTACAATTACATAGGGAAGTGTTTCATACTTATCACCTCCTAATTTTTTTGAAACTCTTTTAAACATTTTTAGAAATTTTTGTATATGTTCTAACATTAACCACTCGCTTTCTTTGGGTTTCAGATATTTAAAAATTGTATCACTACCACACAAGCAGTTAATTCCCATTTTTAATTTGAATGCAACTTCAAGCATTTCCTGACTTGAGGTCCACCTTGTTGGAACGTCTAGAACAGGGGTTATTTCACTAGGTATACCTGCTGTTTGACAGGCGTCTTTAAAACGCATTTTTAGTTATTCTGATTTTCTAATATTCTTAGAAATCAGTCGAATTTTATCGATAAAATTTAAACTACCCGTAGTTTCAGGTATCTTGAATCCTTTCCTGTAATCGCTGCCCATGTCACTTTCAGAGTCAGTTTCAGTATCACCTCCCTCGGTATCTACACTATTTGCGTTTTCATCAGAACTATTTTTTTGCAAATTTAATATTTTCAATAAGTTTTGAACAGCCAAGTTTAAAATATGTGCTAAGCATCGAATGTGCTGATTTTCACAATCAAAGTCTGATACTAGCTGCCCAAGTTCCTGCATAAAAGTAGTGTTAGCTGCTGCATTTTCTACAGTAATACCTCGTATTTTGGATTCTATCCTGTACTCTCGTAACGACTTTACAAAAATATTGGCAGTATATTTGCCAGAATGTTGTCCATGAGAGGGAACAAAGTCAATTACAATAAACTGAAGGATCCAGCTGTTGTCAATAAAATGGGCTGTTATTCCATAGTATGATTTACCGTTCATGGCAGTCCATCCATCAACGGTAAAAGATATTTTTGAAGTATTATTTTGCATAATCTTCATAACTTTTTCCTGGACGGTTGTAAAATGCGAAAGAGTTTTCTTTTTAAGAGCTTAACGCCCAGGAAGCTTAATTGACGGATTAACATGCGAGAAAAATTTCTTTGTAGCTTCGTCATCGAAAAAAGAGAATGGAAGATATTTTGTAGCTACCCATTCAACAACAGAATCGCTGACATCTTCATTTTCGTCCTTTTGGAATGAAATCTGAAACAATACAAAAATAGGTTTGTATAACTGTTGAAAAATTTAAAATTTTATATTATTGCTACCTTTACGTCGTATTTATACTAAGGGTGGCAAAATTCGAAAAAAAATGTAGTCAACTAATAAAAATTTTTTTTCAATATTCAAAACCGATTAAATCGATTTCGATTAATTGGTTTTCTATCGAACCACCGATTAGTTGATTGGTCGACTTATCGATTAGCTGACGTTAATGCATTGGTCGACTAATCTAATGGAATATCGTTTCCAACACTAATTTATACGTTGTTTTCGTTTCGCAATGAATTTTAGTGGCAGCCAACATAAAAACTGTAACTCTAATGATGTTTATTTAATCTAATATAAATCAACGGTTATATAGCAAATATATTTAAAGTATCGTTGCTATCGGGGGATGAATCTCTACAAATTCGCATATTGAATCAGTTTTAAGTGGGAGTTTTTTAGGTTTTAGTTTTAATGGTGTTCAAATTCATCTTAATCATCTTGTGTATTTCTGCAAAAAGTTTCAAAGAATTGTAAGATATAATTTTGAGAGTTCTGAATTTTTATTTGAATATTGACAGGGAATACCCTAACAAAACTTAATCAAAATTAATTAAAAGATTTTAGTTTTTTTAATAAGAGTTCTCTAAAACAAACTAGAAACTGCTCAAGCAAGTAAATTAGATCTGACGATTGAATAGCATGAGCGATAGGAACAAAAGTGCGGGTACAAATTGGTGTAGGTAAGGTACCTATTTGGCATTTTAGTGAGGTAAACTTTTACTTTTGTTTAAATACAATTGAGAAAGTTCAACGAACAAACATAGTAACACTACCTGAGACCTGAAGGGTTGTACACGGCGGAGTGGCTGTAACAGCTGTTGCTTTTATTCTAAATTTGTGTCATTGAATAGGTGTAAGTACGTATATTATCTACGGTTAATTCGCAACGAATAAAATATGTAATTAACCCCAATAAACTGATTATGTAATGCAATTTTTTCCTCTTCGTTTATGTCGTTGTAAAGTTTAGTTTAGATGTCATTTGAAGACATCTTAACTTTTGTAAGTAATCTATATCTATATCTATATCTATAGTTCGTCTATTTTGAAATTTTAAATTCTTAATTATAAGAATCGGTAAATATTATGATTACCTATGACTGGTACATCTCCTTCGGAGTATTCTGCTTATAAAATGGGTCCTTACTGAATCTGCCCTGGTCAGCATTTGCAAATATAGCTTTATATTCACTTTCATAAACTGATTTTAAATGACGTTCTAAATTGGTGGTGCTTGAATGTTTAATTTTGAATTCCACCTTGCATTTTTTCCTTTTACACAACAAACAAGACGCAGTTTTCGTATCATTTGAAATAACACCAAACTTAAAAAATTGTTAAAATTTGCTGCGGGATGTCGACCCGGTTGTCATATCAAAACATTGGTTTATTTTACTACCAGCAGCACTATTACCACTTTCATTGGGATTATAATTAGGGTCTTTCACGCTATCGTCGCTATCAAAGTCTGATAGTTATTATATCGAACAACACTATCTTAAATGAAGTAGATAAATATTAGGGATGGACTCGGGCTCGCGTTTTCAGGCCGGCCCGGCCGGGGCCCGATTCGATTTCGAGCTCGAATCCGGACCGGGCCGTTGACTCCTTTATTCGACCCGGGCCTATCTTTTTTCGGGCCGGACCGGGCCACACGATTCGGGCCGGACCAAACTTTTCGGGCCGAAAAACGCAAGAGTATATACTCCACCGTCCTTTCACTTTTATCTCACATTGAGTAAGGAAACGTTCTTAATTATATTTTCACGTATGTTTTCATGAACCTATTAATAATCAGTTTTTCGTTTTGTTTAGTGTAAGGGAGACGCCCGAATCGTTTGGCCCGGCGCGACTCGAAAAAAGATAGGCCCAGCTCGGGCCCGGCCCGAATAAAGTAGTCAACGGCCTGGTCTAGATTCGAGCCCAAAATCGCACTGGGCCCGGGTCGGACCGGCCCGAAAGCCCGAGCCCGAGTCCATTCCTACAAAAAATCGATCCAAACATGCACTTTTAGATAATCTACCAACTTCCGTGCTAAGTAATAAAGGCTTATAATTTTCATCATTTTCCAAACAAAGTTGAGAATGTAATCTATCATTTACGACATTCTTTTTTAATTTTGTTAACTACTCATGTGATATAAACTAAAGTGAAACACACTGAGATTGTTAGCGACTAAACGTTGTTGATCAATGACACAATGTACAGATACGACATTTGTTATGGCTTTCATAAATAGGCCAGAAAGTATAGATGTCGTTCCACTATTGCCTGGGCACCATAAGTGCTAATGGAAAGGTTATTATTTACATTCAATATTATTTATAATCGATTAAATATTGTTTCACCTTTCCTATCAGTTTTAAATATTTGGAAAATAACCATTCCTGAGAATCTCTTTCCTTTTCTACAAATCTCGCAAAAGCTAGAAATAAATTTTAGTTTCCTGGCAAAATTGACTAGACAAGCTTTATAGGAAATTCATACGTTTTTAAATATTTGCAAGAATTATTTAACACTTAATAAACTATTTCGAAAATCCTTTTTTGTAATCGAAAGCTGACGTGTGCAGCATGGGAGGATATCACCTCACTTACATACAGCTGGTCGAATAAGTTCTTCATCAATTTCACCGTCAACTTTAACTTTTTTACAAAACTTTTGTTAGTAAATAGTTATTCATATGTAGTACACGGTTGCAATAAGATTTTTTACGCTTTTTAGTGTTGGTAGAATTCAATATGACTGCCAAAAAAAGTGATCAATAGAAACTCGAATATGTAGCTGGTATAGAAAATTTTAGATATTCCCACTGGGAAATCCATGTCGAATAATGCAAGTGTGTCAAATTTTATAACAACTTGTTCATAAACAAAAAAAGTTATAAACAAAAATACATAAACATTTTTTAGTATTTTAGCGATAATTCAGAAACGGCACAAGCTATCCTGGATTCCTTTTCGGAATATCGAAAGGCATAAAAGTATGCAACCTTTCTCCCACTTAACCAACTCTATATCTTTTACAGCTTAGGATATTCCTATTGCATCAAAAATGATCGGACATAATTCATTTTAAGATGCTGAATATTCGAGGAGCATCCTCGATATTTCTATTTTTTAAATTTTCACGTAGCATAAAACACATTAAAGGGTGTCCCAGAGTTTTCTATTATTATATTTGTATCTATCAAAAGCATTTGCTTCTATCCATTAATCGCTTTCTAGAAGCAATAAATTAACTTAACACGTGTAGGTAAGTGTATTTTAAATTCGTATACCAGAAACTTAAAATGTACAACTAGGCGTATTTTGAGTGTTCCTATTTGAACACCAAAAGCAAATTAGTGTAGTTTTGTGGTATAATTTAAACTTCATGTCGATAACATATAGCAGTTGAAGAAAGTTAATAAACTTGAAAATATCGGGTAGTAGAATAGTTTTGATGTATGAGGAGCACTACAATGACTGTTGGAGGTTAAATGCACAATATTGTTAAAGGGAAGTAAATACTTAATAGTTTAGAGGGAAGAAGTGCTAGGGGAAGTCTTTTTGAGTAGATGCGTCCTTTTAATATTAAAAAATTTCTGAATTTACATAGTTTTTAAATAATACTGAAAAAAAAAAATTGAAGATTTTAATTGATAAGATTTTGCTTGAATAGTAATTATTTAAAATTGCACGGCATTTTTAAAATATTATAACATTTTAATTTTAAGACCAAAATATTCATGTTAAGTATGAATGGTATTTTTATTAATTGAGAGGTGATGAAAATTTTTACATGAGGGTTTTAAGTTGGGGAAAAAAATTTCTATATTTAGGGATAAGCATTTTAAGTCGAGTGAAAAGAATTTAAACCTGGGAATACGTAATTATATGATTATAAATTTGGAACACGATAACTATTTGCAAGAGAATGCAACAATTTTCAAGCCAGTTTGTTACGGTAATCGGACAAAAAAGAAAGTAGAGTTAGCAACGAAAACTGCCCGCACCGAGTACACCGCAACAGAAAAAAGGAATCTAAAGAAGTAATGCAGTGCTAGATAAAACGTTGAAAAGTGGGGTGGGTTAGAAAGAAAGAAAAAGGAAACATCAAGAAAGAATTTTATTTAAAAACCGCTAATAAAAATTTAAAAAAACGATACGAAAAAGAACATTTACAAGACCTCTAGTTAAAATAAAAAAATGATACAAAAACCAATTCGCATAAAAAACAACATTCATTCAAAATATATCCCGAAGGATTTACCCTTCTTTAACTGCTTTATAACTAAATTCTAAACTCAATTTTAATATGTACATAAAAAATTAAGAAAAAAAATATATAATCAACTATTTTCAGTCCCCTAGCTATAGAGATTTTTAAATGTTGACAGAAAAGAATTAGGTACTTACATAGTCACAGGCTGATATGCATTTCCGCAGTAGGTGCTCTCGAAGTATATGCTAATACCACGCTCTAAAAACAGATTACATTGAAGAAAATTTTATCGACAGTTCATGTCAAAACTAATTTCTAAATAAATACCCAAACGATAACAGACATCGTCATACAACACACTGGAACATCTTCAATTGTGCAATGAGTAATCTGAAAACTCCAGGCCCAATCCATCCTGAGAGAGACTATCAAGTCGTCGTAGAGAAAACACAGCAATCCCCTTGAATGTAACTTGGCGCCAATTACAGTAGAGAATTTAGTTGTTAGAAAAATTCTACTTTTCAAAGAAACAACTTCGTACAAATCAGTTTCCAGAACCCCGCGTTAGAAATTTACCAATTGTAGGAGCCCACTGCATTTCCAATTTTGCACGCCTCTACATATTTTTATAGTACTCGTTTACCGGCGATTATACAAATTTATATTTTATCTCTAACCAACATTGCAATATGTTGCCACGGTCCTTCATCAAAATAAAAGTTCAAACAAACAACAAAATAGTAAACGTCGTTGTCGTCCTATAGAAAAAAAACTGCACCTTTGACACAGTTCATGTGTGTATCGTAAACAACTCGTCTACATATTTCTTCTGAACTATACAGCAAGCTGAATGACAGAAAAAAAACCCGATTCCCTGTTCACGGTATTATTCAACCAGAATTTTAATACTTTCTTCGCATAAAATGTGAGCGCGTATGTATACAGTAAACACTGTACATTATATCCTTCCTTGTTAACAAAGCTACGTAAAGAAATCATTCGCGATACCCGTATGCCATCACTCAAAACAACTCGGTTCTGGTTTCGAAAGAGCGATGCACATAAATCAATGAATAATAATCTGACGCATAACTTTCTTCCAAAACATTTTCTGTCGATAAACAACCACATCATCATCATTAAGTCATCAGTCCTGGAACTGGTTAGACGCGTACCTTCATTGTTTCCTATTCTGTGCTAACTTAAAATTTCCACAGTCTGAATCTACCACTATCTACGAGCAATATCTGATCGAGGTCTACCTCTACCTCTTCTTTCCTATATCTACTTGTAATATAGCCTGTACTATTTCCCGAAAATGACTTAGAACATGCCCTACCCACCTATTTCTCCTATTTTTCTTTGTTTTCTACAGATACCCTTATTTCCTACTACCTCTATAACCTCTTTGTAATTAACGTTGTCTGTCCATGCTATCATCATATATCTGAAGCATAACATACCAAAAAGCTTCTACCTTTTCTTGTGTGCTTTTCCTATTTCATAAACGTACAGTGCTGTGCTCCACACATATGCTTTCAACAATTTTTTCCTTGTTTCTGTGTTTGTTATCTTCGAACATAGCCGCTGCTGTTTCTTGTTAGATACACTTCGGTTCCCCTTCTATTGTTCTGTAAATATATACCATATTTTACCAATATTCAGTGGTATGTGAAGGGAATTAAGCAGTCTGTGACTACCAAGACCCCACAACACATACATTTGCTGAATTAATAGTTTTCCAATAAATCTTTTGTACAATCAAGATTAGGTGAAAATATTGCAAAAGCAACACCTGTAGTTGCTTATAATAATCATCCGGTTTAAGTATCATATATTTTTTTCGTCATTAGGTTTTTCGTCTTAGAACTTGTTGGACGACGCGACGCGTACCTCCATTGATTTCTATTCTGAGCAAGCCTACATATTTCCCTGAAATTCCCACAACCTACACCTTTGACTACATGTGTGCAATAGTTTAACCTAGGTTTACCGCTACCTTTCCTTTTTCTTATCTCTGCTTCTAATATATTCCCTACTATTCTCTCATGCCTTAATATGTGTCCTATTATCCTATTTCTTCTATTTTTTACTGTTTTCCACACATTTCTTTCTCCTCCAACTATTTCTAGAACCTCTTTATTCTTAACTTTGTCTGTCCATAATATCTTCATCATGCGTCTGTTGCACCACATTTGAAAGGCTTCTTTTTTTCCTGTCCGCTTCTCCTACTGTCTAAGTTTCACAACTGCACAGTGCTATGTTCCACACATATACTTTCAGCAATCGTTTCCTTGTTTCTATGTTTGTTGTTCTTGAACACAGTAATTTTTTTTCTTGTTAAATGTAGCACGACTTTGTGCTAATCTTTGTTTTATATCTTGTGCGCTTTTCCCATCTTGCGTTATTTGGTTTCCTAGCTAACAGAAATGTTTAACCTGTTGTAAGTTCTCGTTTCCTACTTGTATTCTAGTTTATGATTTATTTTCTCCCTTTTTTGCATACTAGTACTTTAGTTATATTTTTGTTAATTTTCATACAGTATCTTTCTGTTAGAACTGTTTCCATTTTATTAAGAGCGCCATCCAACTCTTCCTTGCTAGATGCTAATACCGCTATATTATTTGCAAATCTAAGCATATCAATCGTTTGTCCCCGCATGGTAGTTCCAAATCTCTTTCTGTATTTGAAAGTATTCATTCCCTCTTCGATATACCCCGTGTTCCCCTGTTTCGCCATCTGTCTTTGTACAATTCTAGTTAATATATTTGACACGTGTGCTGTCAAACGTATTGTTCGACAATTTTCAAATCTATCCGCGCTCTCTTTATTTGGTTTAGTAACTATGATACCTCGTTTGAAATCTTTGGGTATCTCGTATGTCTTATACATATAGCTTATAAGTTGGAAGAGACGTTCTGTTATTGCTTGTCCAGCAGCTTTTAGAGTTTCTGGCTGCACCTTACGTATATCCGGCGCCTTACCATTTTTTGGACCTTTTAGAGCTAATTCAAACTCATCTCTAAATGTAGGATATCCCAAGTTCGATGTTTGATTCTTGTTCTAGTGATGTTAGTTTTTGTCCTGCATATAAATTCCCTAAATATTCTTGGCATCTAACCACTTTCTTTAAATTTCCTATAAAAATTTCTCCTTCCGCGCTTCTTATTTTATATTCGTCGTTTGTCTTTCCTATTTCCATCTTAGTTTGTACCTTTTGGCATTTTTCATCAATCCGTTGCTTCTTATCTTTCACGCATTTGCGACTAATTTCTCACTTTATGACTTTGTATCTCTGTTATTCAGTTTCGTTCGGTTTATTTTGGTATTTTCACCTTCTATTAAATTCAGAATATCGTTTGTGATCCATGGTTTCTTATTCTCTTTTTATGTATACCTAAGAATATCTCTGGTCACCATGCCTAAGCTGAATTTATTGTTATTCTTTTCTGTTTCTATTTATTTAGTATTAAAAATGTTCCCGATATCTTTCAGCAATTCATTTGACTTTTTCTTTTTTCTACTAAATACCAATTTAAGAAGCGAAGAAACAACTATATTTTACGTATAAAAGTAAAAATGTTATTGTAGATGTAGTTAGATATCCTCATACTAAGCCTTTAAAAAAGGATAAAAGAAAGTATCCAAAAATTTAGGCCCATTATTTAAGAAAAAAAAACTATTATAAAAAAAAGTCGTTATAGTAGAAACTTTATATATATATATATATATATATATATATATATATATATATATTAATGATAAGTTGTTTGTATATTGGGTATGAAGTCCAAGTAATAAAAGTTGGTGTAAAATTTAAAAGTTTAGTTTTATTATTCTTAACGTTTCGGCGACTCTTTTCGCCTTTATCAAAAGTATCTACAAATGGAAGCGTTGTATATTAAAGATAACATAGAATATGAATAAGTCACTCACCATATAGAATTAATAATTGTCAAATTATTTTTTGAAAATGACAGATGATTATGTGACTAACATGATAATTAAAATAAATTTAGATGGAACTTGAAGGGAAGATTCTTAAAATATTGTATGTTGAAAGTTGAAATGATGAAAGTTCGGTATGGTTGAAGATGATGATGTAGGAGTGTTTCAAGAACATGGACATAACATCAGTGTAATCCTCATATGAAGGAGTTAAAGTTGTTTACTGGATTTGAAGTGATTCGAGTTGTATAGAGTGGAATAGAATCTATGTGAGTCTTCTACATCTTGTTTGTTGTTTAAACATTGTTTTCTTTATTGATGTGGTAAGATTCTAAGAACAATCTTGTTTTGTAATGTGGCTCCTTTTCTAATATTTCTGTTTCTTCGAATGCGAGTATGTTTGGTTGCATATACATGTGTGGAAAGTGCACATTTGTTGGGATTGCGTTTACAGTCGCTTCTATGTTGTGTTAGACGACTCTTCAACCACTGGGAAGTTTGGCCAATGTAACAAGCCTGGCAACTGCAGACGATCTTGTAGATTAGGTTACTGTCAAGTAATTTAGGTGTAGGGTTCTTTATTTTGGTAAAGATTCTGAATAGTATTGTTGTATTCGAAAGAAATGGTAATGTCTGGTTGTTTGAGTACCTTAACCAACAGTGGAGTTAGTCTTTGTATGAAAGGCAATTTCTTGTGCATAATGTTGTTGTGTTCTGTTGATAAGTTTTAGGATTGCTGTTGATTGTCAGAGTATTGGTGTAAATGAGTTTACGTAAGAGTTGTTTGGGGTAGCCATTATTTAATAAAGTATTGAAGAGAATTTTATTGTTTTGTTTAAAAATTGTGGGTCAGAGATCTTCTGTATGCGTTGTTTCATGGCATTGATTGTGCCGACTTTATGTTTGAATGAATGGTTAGAGAAAAAATTTAGATATCTACCTGAATTTGTAGGTTTGGTATACCAGTCAAAGATTAAAGAGTTGTTAGGTCCTCTGATGACTATAGTATCGAGGAAAGGTAATCTTCCATTTATTTCTATTTCACTTGTGAATTGTAGATGCTCATTAAAGCTGTTGAATGTGGCTATGATTGTTATTATCTCCAGTTATTCGGCACACCAACGGCTCCCCAATATCACCTGTCATTAGCCAGATTGTTATGGACTCCCTTCTAGACTCTGTTCTTCCACGACTACCTTATGAAATGACATTCCTCGTCAAGTACGTCGATGACATCATATGTTCAACCCCACCCGACAATATTGAAGAAACCATAGCCACATTCAACAGCTTTAATGAGCATCTACAATTCACAAGTGAAATAGAAATAAATGGAAGATTACCTTTCCTCGATACTATAGTCATCAGAGGACCTAACAACTCTTTAATCTTTGACTGGTATACCAAACCTACAAATTCAGGTAGATATCTAAATTTTTTCTCTAACCATTCATTCAAACATAAAGTCGGCACAATCAATGCCATGAAACAACGCATACAGAAGATCTCTGACCCACAATTTTTAAACAAAAACAATAAAATTCTCTTCAATACTTTATTAAATAATGGCTACCCCAAACAACTCTTACGTAAACTCATTTACACCAATACTCTGACAATCAACAGCAATCCTAAAAACTTATCAACAGAACACAACAACATTATGCACAAGAAATTGCCTTTCATACAAAGACTAACTCCACTGTTGGTTAAGGTACTCAAACAACCAGACATTACCATTTCTTTCGAATACAACAATACTATTCAGAATCTTTTTACCAAAATAAAGAACCCTACACCTAAATTACTTGACAGTAACCTAATCTACAAGATCGTCTGCAGTTGCCAGGCTTGTTACATTGGCCAAACTTCCCAGTGGTTGAAGAGTCGTCTAACACAACATAGAAGCGACTGTAAACGCAATCCCAACAAATGTGCACTTTCCACACATGTATATGCAACCAAACATACTCTCGCATTCGAAGAAACAGAAATATTAGAAAAGGAGCCACATTACAAAACAAGATTGTTCTTAGAATCTTACCACATCAATAAAGAAAACAATGTTTAAACAACAAACAAGATGTAGAAGACTCACATAGATTCTATTCCACTCTATACAACTCGAATCACTTCAAATCCAGTAAACAACTTTAACTCCTTCATATGAGGATTACACTGATGTTATGTCCATGTTCTTGAAACACTCCTACATCATCATCTTCAACCATACCGAACTTTCATCATTTCAACTTTCAACATACAATATTTTAAGAATCTTCCCTTCAAGTTCCATCTAAATTTATTTTAATTATCATGTTAGTCACATAATCATCTGTCATTTTCAAAAAATAATTTGACAATTATTAATTCTATATGGTGAGTGACTTATTCATATTCTATGTTATCTTTAATATACAACGCTTCCATTTGTAGATACTTTTGATAAAGGCGAAAAGAGTCGCCGAAACGTTAAGAATAATAAAACTAAACTTTTAAATTTTACACCAACTTTTATTACTTGGACTTCATACCCAATATACAAACAACTTATCATTAAAATATTTATGCTATCCAGTCCATTATTGATAAATATATATATATATATAGACACACACACACACACACACACACACACACACACATATATATATATATATATATATATATATATATATATATATTATTGTGAGGTTTAAACAGGTCCCAAAATTTCGTGAAGTTTTAAATAGGTATGATCGTGCCTCACGCTTGGGTGGACATAATATTGTAAAGTTTACCTGGATTGACTCGAGCCCCACACTTTCGGATGCCAAAATATCGTGAAGCTTTCCTCTGCTGCTCGGCTCCTACCTAAAATTGCTTATGAAAACACCGTCAAAGAAGCTTACCTGGACTGCTGAATCTCAAGACTCCATCTAACTGTCACTATGCTGTGATTTAAAAGGAAAATACTTCCCTACAATCTTACCCAAAATAACGCAACTAATAAAATATATTACACTCTATTTACACGAAATAAAATTTACATCTTGCAAAACTCTTTTCATTACATACAATAATATAACTTTGATTAGCAACAATTCATTTTCAAAAATGTGTTTGTATTAAATATTTTTATCAAACATATACCCTATTAAAGTGAGTGGGCTAATTTCATACCTGACTTGAACCCTTGTCTTAATATGAGCTCACAGTAAAACTCTTTAAACCTGTGTGCAACATTATATCACTGCAATAATAAAAGTTTCCTTTACTTTGTACAAAACAACCTGGTTATCCTTATATTAATTATCCCTCTCTACATAAACCTGCTTAATAAAATTTTCAGTTCGTCAAATTCATAGAAATACTCACTCAAAAACACAAAAGAGTTAAAGCACTTCAAATAAACAGCACAACAATGTTTTATAAAAATTCGTTACCTGGTAACCATTATACTGCAAGCATCTGCAAACCAACCCTCAATGATGTTGCCGTCTAGAATGACTCTCGGCTATGGCACCGCCCCCAAGTTGAATCACTATTCCTCTCGGCACGCTGCTATCCAAATCTTTCCTAATTTACCATAGAAAGTGCATCCAAATCTTCAAAATTTTCCATTACAATTCCATTTATGATCAATAAATCGATACTCGATGCATTCACCATTAAAATTCCATTTTAGAACGCCTTTGTACGCTCCAACACCCAAAATAGCAATAGTTTGTACTTACATGCTTAATAAAAGCTTCGCTTTTAACTCTGTATTTACTTTAAGATTTTCACTATGCCAATTCATTACCACGACACATTAACTTGTGTAATTACAACTAACAATATTTGTTATTAAATCACTGAATAAGAATGACTATTTGAGTTAACCTCAATAACGAGCGAAGAAGTAAGAGCTTCATCCTACTTCTCAGGTGCTTATATAGAACCAAACGTACTCCTCTGTTTCTAAGTTTTACACAATTCTCCAACGGATAAACATTCCCAGTATTTTGCCAACCGTCGGTTCACTTCTTGAAACTCCAAACATAACTGCAACAAAATTCTACCTAATTTTGAAACAAACATCATCGGTTTTCCACCCTCCATAAAGTTTAACGCGCGAACACAGAAAAATACCGAGAAAATCGTTCCTACTCGTCCAACGGTCGCTGCCTTCGCCGAAAAACTAACCTCAACGGAAATCGATTTCTACTAGATTCACGCTTCACAATTGAAACGAATCTAGTCCTTTTCTCTTCCTCTCTCATACAACCATTTTCCCTCTAATGCTTCGTTATTACGAACTCCACTCGGATATGTGCCCTCTCTAACTTTTAAACTGTTACGCGTTCACTTGTAACGTCCAATTATATTTCCTAATTTCTCTTCCCATTTTAAATCGATACGAACATCTTTCATCTTACTCTTGCTAATTGCTTCAGAACCATCCTTGTACCCCTGTTTGTTACGAAGTCTAACTGATATTTGACTTTTGCTTCTCCCTGTGCCCAACGTAAGCGGTCACTTTTTTTACTTAAAAATACGTAGCAATATATATATATATATATATATATATATATATACACAAAGACAAGTTATTTGCAGTCCGCAATAAGAAAATTGTATATGAAATAAGATAATGGCTATATAACTACCAGCCCGATTTGTATTTGTCAATGGCTTTTATTATTTTCATAAGAGTTGTTTACAGATACATCTTACTTCATATATATATATATATATATATATATATATATATTCCTATGATTATAAGGTTATTTAAGGTCACAAAGGAGAAATACCAAATGTTAATATGAAAACAAAAAAAAAATAAAACATTAAAACCCAAAAATGTAACTTATTCATTATAGAAAAGCAAATACAAATCACCCTGTATAAAATCAAGAACAAGCTACAATTAATTAGGGGAAGCTCATTCCGTAATAACTTCACTACATTCACTAAAATAAATAATTGCGGAAGCAATTCAATTATATTAGAACATTTAAAAACATAATTAAGCTCAAAACAAATACAAATTCAAGATAATCGAAGAAGAACAACCGTGAAATAAAATTTATTTCAATCTAAACGCATTTGCGTAAAGAAATTAATTAATACGTGCAATTTAAAACGTACATAAAATGCAATATTTAATAAAACCAACATATTTAAATAAAGTATGGGTACTAGAAGCAATGGTAATACGTGCAGTTTAGAACGTACATATTAGATCATCCAAAACCCAACAGGTTGTAGATATAGCCCATACTTGAAACGCCTTTTTTACGTACGAACAACTGTTAGCGTTCTGTCAACTAATGAGAACGTGTGGAATTTTCGAGAAGGAATTTGATTCTATAAAACTAACAAAGCAGATAAAGGAGGATCATTTTATAATTCACGCGCCGACTATGCTATTTTGAAAGGAAATAATTACGTGAATAGAATTTAGTGAAGGTTGATAATTTTAAAAGTTGAAACTTAACAGAAATTTAAAATTTCAAGTGATATAAACAGTAGAGCGCGGGTTGTAATAAATCTATACAGAATTTGCCGCTGATATAAACGTATGTATAGGAATAATTAATTTAGATAAAAATCTTTGCAATTTATTAATTTACGGCTCTAAGTTGTTGAGCAAACGACTCTAGTTGTTGGGTAAAGGCTTCAAATTACTGGATTAACACTCCAAGGTACTGACAAACGATTCTAAATAAATGGTTAATACCCCAAGTTGCTGATAAATACTTCAAATTACTGGGTTAACACACTAAGCTGCCGGTCAATGACTCTAAGCTACCGAATAAACGACAGTTATTCAATTACGAGTGATTTCTACACCGAATTGTTGGAAGTTCCAGAACAAGCGGGAATTTGGGTCAGCAACTTCCAGCAAGAGATAAACAGGAAAACTATAAGGCCAGAACTATTTATTCAATTTATAGCACGTTGCATTTGCAATTTTACATAATTTGTGTATTCTTAAGTGCTCTTAAAATTTGCATGTGATTAAGATATAGCGTGTAAAAGGTTAACAAACATTTGATTGGTACGTAGAATTATTCTTAAAAGTGGATATTTTTTTGAACGTTCAACGAAACTATTCGTGGTAAGAAACAATTTTTTTGCTGGCTTTAATTGCTTTAAAAACGTGTAAAAAGTTATAATCTTCGTAAAAAACTAATTCGATAGAGGAATATTTATTTTAATTTTGATTCAAAAATTCTACAAAAGATAAATAATATTAAATAGAGCGTAAATTTGTAGGTTATAATATGACAAAAATATTATTTAGTTCATTTTACAATTTTTAGTGAGTTTTGTTTGCCTTATTCAGTTGAAGAGGAGTAAGTAAAAATTCTTTGTGATCATATCATCGTTTTACTCCGTGCGGGGAATCACTGAGCTAGTCGAGACATAAAATTTGATTGTGTTAATTTTAAATTATTTTAAAGGCACAGAGAGGTGGCGATCAACAGGCAATTGGTCGATGCGCACCTGGCGAGAACAGCGATCGTAGCTATACATATATATATATAATATATATATATATATATACATATATATACATATATATATATATACATATATATATATATATTGCTGTGATAAGGGGTTGTTTAAGGGTGTACTTTATAGTGAAGGTCATTTAGATATGAGAAATTACCATAGGCAGCATTTATTTAGTGAAGAATTGAGAAATGGAGATAGTTTGTAAATAGTAAGCAGTCAACACCCTGTATATAAAGTATAAATAGTTTTAAGCGACGCAGATAAACATAGGAAGACGCATAGTTAGCGTAGAAACAAGGAAGACATTCATTAGGTAAATAGTAAATATTTAATACCCTGTAGATAAGGTTTTAGTTAATTTAGGTAAAGCAAGTAATGATATTTTTCAGTGGAAGCACGCGTATATTTATAAGTAAACGATAAAGTGTAATTATACACGCATTCAAAAGAGTTCCAAACAATTAGATTAATACGGAGATAGAAATAGAGCTTCAGGTAGCATAGGTAAATGCGTGCAAATAGCTAACCATTTTTGATAAGAAAGTAGATTAAAAATTGCGTGAATAACTTGTAAATATGAAAATTAAAAGTCGAATTGCATCAGTTGTTTATGGAAAAGCAAATAGATCTATCAAAACACAGCATGTTGATAACGAAGACAGCTGGAAGCAGGTTACAATTATTGGGAATCGTGGAGAATTACATCAGAAACTACTTTGAATGTAATTATTTGATTGGTTATAAATAAGCGACGAGTGCTAGACCATACCCACTGACGGAGTGGGAACGGAATAATATATTAGCAGGCACAGGGATAACGAAGAGAGTTTTGAACTCAACAAAGGCCGAAGTGCGCCGCTATGAAATAAAGTAATACGTAAAATTTAAAAGTGAAAGATAAAATAAGTGCCAAGATAAAAACTATAATTGCCGATTAAACGTAAGTACATTTTAATAAATTTATTTTAAACTAAAACATATTAATAATAGGGCTTCTAAAGCCGGGGAGAAAAATTCAAATTTGATGTCCGGGGGAAACAAACCACAATTCGAAGTCTGGGAAAAAATAAACTACAATTTTGAAGTACGGGGATGAAACAAACTACAATTTCTAAGTCTGGGGGAAGAATAATACAATTTAAGTTTGAGGAAATTGATTGATAAGAAGTAATAAGTCTGATATGAAACTACAATAAATTGGGGTGCATAAATTAATAATGGTAGTCCATAGGGTAATGGCAATAATTTAAATGTAATCCTGAATTGGGGGAAGATAATTTTTATGCAAATGGAAGCGTCGATGTGAAGAAAATAGACCAGGTCAGATTTTTAGTTATAAGACATTTTATTTTTCTATATATTTTTATTTTGAATATTGAATTTCCTTAATATAATATGAATGTGAAAAAGTCAACAAAAGAAGTTGCATAAGTATAAAATGAGTAATATGATAACAGGTTTAGAACGTTCTACGCTTTGTTGATAAGGATAATAGGTTTCTTTTTGGTGACTTTGGGTTTTGAGTAAATAGGATATGTTGTTTAATAAATGAAATTTACAACATTAACTAATTAAAAAGTGTATTTCAAATAATTTACAAAAGCTGTACATAATATATTGGTTTCATTATATAAAATCGAAATAAACTGAATTTTATAATTCTAAATAAATGCTAGACGAGGTCATAAGATTTAAATAGTTCAAGGAGGAGCTACGAGTTGAATAGGAAATTGAAAACAAGTAAGGCGGTAACGCATCGAATTTTGCTATTGGCAGACAAGGTTGCTTCAAGATAAAATCCATTTAAGTTTCTGGAGGGAATTGATAGCAATATTAATAAGACAGCACAACGTCGGAGGAGATAATTACAATCTTGTTTATTCTTAGTAAATATTAAAATGGTCGTCCAAATGATGGAGCGCGAATAATTTAGAGTACATAGCAAATAATATAACAGCCCAACATAGGGGTTCGATAATTCCGGCAGTTCATAGCAATATATATATATATATATATATTGCTGTGATAAGGGGTTGTTTAAGGGTGTACCTTATAGTAAAGGTCATTTAGGAATGAGTAATTACCATAGGCAGCAGAAAACGGCATTTATTTAGTGAAGAATTGAGAAATGGACATAGTTTGTAAATAGTCAGCAGTCAACACCCTGTATATAAAGTATAAATAGTTTTAAGCGACGCAGATAAACATAGGAAGACGCATAGTTAGCGTAGGAATGAGAAATACGTGCATTAAGTAAATAGAAAATATTAAATACCCTGTAGATAAAGTTTTAGTTAATTTAGGTAAAGCAAGTAATGATATTTTTCAGTGGAAGCACGCGTATATTTATAAGTAAACGATAAAGTGTAATTAGACACGCATTCAAAAGGAGTTCCAGACGATTAGATTAATACGGATATAGAAATAGAGCTTCAGGTAGCTAATATAAATGCGTACAAATAACTAACCATTCTTGATAAGAAAGTAGATTAAAAATTGCGTGTAAATATGAAAATTAATAGTCGAATTGCATCAGTTGTTTATGGAAAAACAATTAGATCTATCAAAACACAGCATGTTGATAACGAAAGACAGCTGCAAGCAGGTTGCGATTATTGGGAATCGTGGTGCATTACATTAGAAACTGCTTTAAATGTAATTATTTGATTGGTCACAAATAAGCGACGAGTTCTAGACCATACCCACGGATGGACTGGGAACGGGATAATATATTAGCAGGCACACTGATAGCGAAGAAAGTTTTGAACTCAATAAAGGCCGAAGTGCGTCGCTATTAAACAAAGTAATACGTAATAATTTTAAAAGTGAAAGATAAGACAAGTGCTAATATGAAGATTATAATTGCCGATTAAACGGCTCTGAAGTCCGGGGGAAAAATACAGGAAAATAAACTACAATTTCTGAAGTCCAGGAAGAAAATACAGTAATACAATTTTGATGTACGGAGAAAAGAAGAGTAATACAATTTTGAAGTACGGGGGTAAACAAACCACAATTTCTAAGTCTGGGAGAAGAATAATACAATTCGAAGTTAGAGAAACTTGATTGATAAGAAGTAACAAATTTGAAATGAAACGACAATAAATTGGGGGTGCATAAATTAATAATGGTAGTCCATAGTGTAATGGCAATAATTTAAAAGTAATCCAGAATTGGGGAAGATAATTTTTATTTCAAATGGAAGCGTCGATGTGAAGAAAATAAACCAAGTCAGATTTTTAGTTATAAGACATTTTGTTTTTCTATATAATTTTTTATTTTGAATATTGAATTTGCTTAATATAATATGCTTGTGAAAAGTCAACAAAAGAAGTTCCATACGTATAAAATGAGTAATATGATAACAGGTTTAGAATATTCTACACTTTGTTGATAAAGATAATAGGTTTTTTTTTTGGTGACTTTGGGTTTTGAGTAAATAGTAGATGATTGTTAATAAATGAGATTTATAACATTAACCAATTGAAAAGTGTATTTCAAATAATTTACAAAAGCTGTACATGATATATTGGTTTCATTATATAAAATCGAAATTAACTGAATTTTATAATTCCAAATAAATGCTAGCCGAGGTCATATTTAAATAGTTGAAGGACGAGCTACAAGTTGAATAGGAAATTGATAACACGCAAGGCGGTAACGTATCGAATTTTGCTATTGGCAGACAAGGTTGCTTCAAGATAAAATTCAGTTAAGTTTCTGGAGGGAATTGATAGCAATATTAAAAAGACAGCCGGAGGAGGAGATAATTACAATCTTGTTTATTCATAGTAAATATTAAAATGGTCGGCCAAATGAAGGAACGCGAATAATTTAGAGTACATAGCAAAATTAACAGCACAACGAAGGGGCTCGAGAATTCCAGTTCATAGCAATATATATATATATATATATATATATATATATTGCTGTAATTATAGGGTTAATTTAGGGGTAGGTTAAGTCATAGAGGGCGTAGAATAAACAAAAGAAACTCCCAAGTAACAAAAGCACATAATTACAAATGTTAGAAGAGTAAATAGGTCATTATAAATATTATTAGTTGAGAGCACACTGTATATAACAGTACAAGCGATTAAACGCATATCCAAGAGTAGCTATGAGCAAAGATAAGAATTTAAAAATGTAACGAAACGCATTGAAATTAAATCAATGGAAAACCTGTATGAATTGGCTAGATAAATGTTCAAAAAGTGCGTTAATATATCATCATAAACGCAGGCAGATATTATGCATTATTTGAAAAGCGTACGTGATATAAAAGTATAACATTTGTTCAAAAATCCAATTTAACTAGGAAATAAACAAACACCAAATTTATTCCACTCAGATTAGAATAAAGCCAACAACAATAGCACGTGCTTTAATGAAAGAAGATTCCTGGGTTTTCTGAATTAAATGTGAGGTATAATAATGAATTACGTGACAAATTGAGCATCGCTTTATGTAATTGAATTACACAATTGGTAAAGTTTCCCAAAATAACTAGAGATAAGACACTTGGGGTCGCCCAGCACGTGGAGTCAACGAATCGCAAAAAAAGGGGTCGGTCTTTTAAATATGATGACAATTGAACAACGAGTTAGTATACTTTTAAAACTGGGCAGTCACTATATTTGAAAGTGCTAAATATTAACGGAACAGTTAATTAAATTAAAGTGAAAAATTATTTTAAAAGAGTGTATAATTGTGCAAGCAGGCCGTACTTCTAAAGACGTAAGTAGATCAGATTTAGTGAAATTATACCATTTCTAATAATAAATAAAACAGGGCTCTTAATTACAATCTAAATAACGATCCTAATAAAGATCTTGTTACGACTCCTGTTAAAACTTTTAATAACGATCCATTACGATCTTAAATACAATTTTGGATACGAGACTCTGGAGAATGCTGCCTGTTAAAGCAATTTGATAATCTCTGAAAATGGTAAATATTCTATTACGGAAATGAAAAACCTTTCATTGGAATAAACTCACTAACAACGATTTGAATACTAATTGGTTGGATGTCGACTTCAAATTCGACTCAGAACATTCAGACTAGACACAAAAATTTTTGGGGATGCAGAGCACCTACTGACCACTTCAAGTTAGATATATTGATATGATTTATTTCTATAAACTGTTTTTATCTCAATAATAATTCAGAAATGTAAGAGCCGACAAACTGGGGTTTCTTGGATAAATTTATGAAAGGCAATAGGCATCTTGAAACGTTTCAAAAGGTCTCTAAATATAATAAAAAGCTCGTTTTGCTGGTTTCCTTTTCTAAAAATCTGACAGATGTAAATAATTTAAAAAGGGAGAAGATATTTAAAATGGTTGTAAATATTTAATCATTATACTGTGTATTGCAAAATTGCTTTATTTAATTGAATCAGCTAGTCGAGGCAATAAAATTTATAAATTAACATTTTTACAAGTGCTTGAGTAATAAAAGAATAAATCACAGTATAAATATATCTGCCCAACCGAGGGGCGAGAATAACAAGGGTCTTATTTTTCCTACAGGAAGATAACACGACATAAATAGCTCGACCCCATCATGGGATTAAATATTAATATGATAACAAGGGGCTAACAGGGGTTAACACAGCATAAATATCGCCCCCAAGCGTAGGGGCTGCGAGTAACACAGCAATACATATATATATATATATATATATATATATATATATATTACTGTGATATTAGATTCCATCTGATTCAGCTCTTTTCCTAAAAGCCAACTGGGCTAGATGTTAATATACTTCATCAACAGTGATTATTAATAAAAAGGTACACGTTGCTTAACAAATCTGTAGGCGCGTTATCTATTTCCCCATTTACAAAGACTCTAAGAATCAAATACAAATATCCTCTCCTTTATCAGCTATTAAATCCCTATACTTCATTAGTGATGTAATATTTGAAGACTTGTTCCTTAATTTAATGAATGACCAAAACCGGCTCGGATTAGTAGATCTATTTCGGTCGAAGTAATGTAATTTTTAAAGTCATTGACAATATGGTATTTAAATCTGTTTCTTTGTAGTGACAACAAAGATACTCCATATATTTTAAAATTGGATTATCTAATCAGACATTTTTACGTTGTAGCTAAAGAATTATATACCACAATCGACTTTTATAGCATGTGCCAAGAATATGCAATTCTATAGCCACTAATCACAGTTACTATATAATAATAAGCCAAAGAACTATAAAATGTTATAGCGGCCCAAAGGGTAGTTTAGTGTAAACTGAAAAAATAATGAAATACTCAATACGCAATACTCGTACTACCCAAAACTGAAACAAGAAAAGATAATATTTATTATCTCCCTTAAATGAGTTACGAGTGTGATGATTTTTAGTGTTGGTTCGGTTAGCTTATAGTATTGCCAAAAAATATATTATTAGCTTGTTTTAACCATGCTTTTCCTTGCAGAATGTCATGTTTTTCCTGTGGCAGTTTGAAGCACCACCTGCGATAACATCATTCACCATCAAGGATTGCAGCAAAGTTCAAATATCTTTTTCTTGTACAAGCGAGAATAAGACAATACAATGGCTAAGAATACAAAACGTAGGAAAATTAGAAATAATACCCTCGGTACTGACACATAATCCTCCAGAAATTTATTTCGAGAATATAAGCTACATCGAAAACATCCCTAGACACACCTTTGCTCAAATAAAACATGAAACGTATAAACCAGGCTGTATCACTCCAGTTGCCGACTTAAATTCAATTTATTTTAAAGACGTTACAATTGGAAACGTCGACACAGAAGCGTTTAGATATTTGAAATACATGAACACACTTACGTGGATCAACGTTGCAGTGAACAGGATAAGCGTAGGTGCTATAAAGATACATTTTGCACACGAAGGTGGTGGTTGGTTGAAAGAGTGCAAGCTGGGTATTTTAGAACCAATGGCATTCCAAATAATCGGAGATAGTTTTTCAATCACAAACAGTAAGGTTAACGACATGTGGGGAAGCAGCCTTAACGGCACTATCTACGACTTTGAGTTTAGTAACAACTCGGTGTCAAACATCCAATCCAGCGCTATTTCCATCCTAGCGCAAAACGTCTACATCGTGAACAACCGTTTCCATAACATAGAAACGGGAGCGTTCAAGAAGATAAGTCCCGGCCTTCTACATGATTCGAGAATTAACTTTGGGAAGCTGATGTTCGTTTATCATTACAGCAACAATATGATTGAGTCGGTGGAAGATGGCGGAATTAGGCCTGACATACAGGCGTATAAAAACGTCGCTGCTGAGGTTACGTACACTCAGAACAAGTTACAGTGCTCGTGTGAGGGTCTGACCTGGTTAGGAGCCGATGTTGATCTTGGTTACGGATACTCTGTTATAAAAGATTTTAACACAATGATTTTGGATCCAAAGAATGATAATATGTGTACGTTTACACCTTGTATGTGTTTTGGGGTAAGATCTCCAAATAAAAAGAATACTGCAGCTGCTGCTATTTTCAAGTAATTTAGGTTAAGTATTTATAAAACTGTTTCGCTATAATAACTTATTTTTTAAGTAACGCGATCATTATTGACTGGAAACGTTTAAATCGTATATTTGTAATGTAGGTAAGAACTGAATAAAATTATAAAAAGTATTCATAAGAAGCAGGTCTTTTTAATTACGCATTTAAGCTCTATTTCCATCAATCGGACTTGTTACAATAAAACTTGGAAAATGTTCAGTGTATAAGCAGGCTTCACGAATAAAGTACAGCCACTCGTAACAATTTGTTAATCTCACCTGTATCTGTGTAGCAAGAATCTTTTAATTTTTGTAGTGACGTGGTGCAGGATTTTGAAGACGATTTTTTAGTTTCAAATTTTGTTTATTTATCTGCCATTACAATATTTCTGGTCTGTTCTCAGTCATTGACCGCTAAGAGTTTGCAGTTCAAAGACCGGTATATTGTGGATTTTAATGTCAACTGGTTCAACATATTTTAGCAATATATTTCCTGAATAACATTTGAACACTGCTCAACCATATTGCAGGTTTCATAAGGACCAATCGATACATTCATTTCTATTAATCGCACTAGTGAAGACAAATCTTCTAGTAGTTTCTAATGTATAATGCATTTAATTTCATAAGTTAGTTTGGTGTCTAAGCAACGCATAGACATATGGCAAAAAACTTTATTTGCGCAACTAAATCGTCTGATTTATCGTATTATTTGGTGGAGTTTTATGTTTGAGAATGTTATTCCTATTTTGTAGGTTGGTTATATGTTCGTACAGCCTTCGGATACCGGTATATTCTAGTCATTTTAATAACAGTAGGAAAATTGGTTAGTATTTGGGGTGACGAGATTAAAACACCTGCGATATCGAACGCTAGATTCCAACATTCGTTCAAAAGTAGTAGTTCTTGTTCTCGGGCGTCGAAGATTATATATAGAAATAGACACAGGTCAATAAATAGTTCGGGCATGTAGCACTTTTCAAAATCCAAAGGCGTAAATTTTCTAGAATTTCTAACCTGGATGTAACCCTACATACGTCGGTAAGTTAGGTATCATTGCTTTTCCTCACCTTTCGTTTTCTAATAACATATTAAACCAAGTATATATTTGGAGTTGATTAGGTAGATGTGGTACGTGTAACGTATAGAAATATGGCGACTGTAATGTGGCACAATGGAGGTATAATCGTATGCTTTAGTTAAAATGCATAGAAGTGCAGATTGCAGAAGAGAGAACAAGTATATATTGGTGACACACACTCCATATTTTATGCTTACCGGTGTAAGCTACACTTTAGGAAGATCCTTTGTAGCAGTGGTGGCGTAGCATCTGCTTGTTCTAGTTTATTACAAATATAATATTTATATTTATTTGGAACTATTGTTAACATATATCTTGGACATTAAAAAGAATATCATAGTAGGTAGAATACAGGGCGTCTGGGCCAGCCATCCGCCGCCATCGCCACTACCACTACTGCCCCCACCCTACCACCACCACCACCACGGCCACCGCCGCCACCACCACCACCGCCGCCGCCGCTACTACCTCCAACATCACCACCACCACCGCCGCCGCCACAACCGCCACCACAACCACCACTACCACCATAACCACCACCACCTCCACTACCGCCACCACCACCAACATCACCACCACCACCACCTACATCACCACCACCAACAACACCACCACCACCATCACCACCACTACCACCGCCACCATCACCCCCCTCCCACCACAACCACCACCATCATCACCACCACCGCCGCCACTACTACCATATGGATATTATTATGTAGGCCCACAACCACTCTAGATATAACGTCAAACCCGTTTTTCTTTATATTCGCCATCTTTGTTTGCACCACAGTTGTAGCATTTGGCTACGTTACAATAGTCATATTTAGGTACTTGACGAGTATCATTTTACTCACATATCAAACAAGAAATAAAAGTCATATAGCTGTTCGTTTTAAATAATTTGTTCATATATACACAATACTGTTTAAATAAGTAATATAACATGATTTATATACACACAACTAACCTTAATCTACTATAACTATCATTTGAATTTTTGTTAGTAAATTATTCACTATGTAAAGTAAAAGTTTTCTATTTTTTTATTCCCCCATGCATATGTATTTGTGCTGTTTGGAATAACAAACCGTTTATCGTCCTCCCCCAACAAACTAACTTAATTTACAAGCCTAGCATATAAAATATGTTTATTACTCCGAATACACCCATTGTAAGCATGAGGGGTTTTCCTTCGTTATTAACAGTATTTTTGAACTCGTTTACGCTAATTTCCGAATTCACTACGTTACGGATGATTCCTTTAATTTTTTTAATAATACACTTCTCACTAATTAGGCGATATGATTACGCACGCGTTCCGATGAATTCTAATACCAAATCCCCACTAAATTCATCTTTAAATTTTCCCGGCACTTTTTTATTTATCAGAGGTAGATTAAATCTGTTATCAGGAGGGTAATTGCTAGTGTCAAAAAAATTTAAATGCTCACCAATATCTTTATAAAAATCATCCGTTCTACTCTATAAACTAAATTGTCTGTGTCAAAATATAGTAGCGAAAGTTTATCACCATATATTGGTTTCATTGTTGAATAATGGAAGTTATACATAAGGGTTATAGAAATGTCTAATACCTTAAATGTGATTTTTTCCAATGCTCCACCCGAAGGTACTACATTGGCCAGGAAGCGAGTTTTTTGTTTACCTAAAAAATTTTGAATTTTGCCAAAGCCTTGCTGTTCCAAGCAAGGTAGGGATCTTTAACGTGCGTGACAACACTCACACTGGAACTCCATTTTACCTCTCGTCTAACATTTTTCAAGCGGACCGTGTCGGGATTTGAAGCCGGGACCTTGGGCGTAGTAGTCACGCACATACCAACTACGTCACGGAGCCATCGGAGAGGGGGTTACTTTACATGTGATTTTCGAATGCTCCACCCAAAAGTACTACATTGGCCAGGAAGAGAGTTTTTTTACCTGAAAAATTGGGAATTTTGCCGAATCCTTGCTGTTCCAAGCAAGGTAGGGATCTTTAACGTGCGGGCAATACTCACACACGGGATCTCCATTTTACCTCTCATCCGAACGAGGGTTATTTTTGTGAAAAAAGCTCGCCTAACATTTTTTAAGCGGACCGTGTCAAGATTCGAACTCGGGACCTAGGGCGTAGTAGTCACACACATACCACTACGCCACAGAGCCGCATAATGTGTAATACCGCAAATCCCACGTAAATCGGCTTATCGTACAATACTTTAACTTGATTCATTTGAATAATTTTAAAATTTTCCGCAAGCACTATAGAGCTGTGGTAATTGGGTCGCGAGATTAAATCACTAGCGCATAATTTTTTACCTTCTCGTTCGCACCTGGTAACTATCTTAATGTGCACCCGCTTAACAACGTTTTCCATTGTCTTTCCGAATATTGCACTATGGATTAATTTATAGAAATCTTTATCAAATGCATTACGAGCGTCTGTACAGAGTTTTGTATTTAATTCTATGTAACCTTATTTTGGTGGTATCGAGTACTTGCCGGTGTATGTATCCGGAGCAAGAAACACGATTTGTACACGCAGCTTATTAATAAAATTAGTTTATCAAGCGAAGATGACAAGCGTTACGTCATCCGCGGAAGCATATCAACCTACGCATGGGGGCATGAAGATATAAGATAGTTGTTTATATATGTATAGCTTTTGTAAATCTATTATATACATTAGTTTTAAGATTCTATAATTTTTAAGTTCTTTTCCCACCTTCCTTTCTTCCAAATCCTTCCTGCTTCTATCCTGATGGACAGAGTATATGTGTTATCTACACGTGGTGTTCGCAGGACACAGCGGTTTTAGATTTCTCAAGAAATGGTTGTCTAAAGGGTTGGTTAAAGCATATGTCTTGGGTAGCGAAAAAAGGTTTTAAAGATGGAGTTAAATATAGATGGACAAAAATTAGAGGTTTGGGCATTTAAAAGGCGTAACTTTGTAAGGGGTGGTCCTATTTAAAATCTATTTACAGATTTGGGCTCCCTAGAAAAATCTAATATTAGTTGATACCAAACAAGATATATTTATCTTAAAAGAGTGACTACCCCGCGGATAACAAATACAATATACCGCTTGTCAACAAAAAAGTTGTAGGGAAATTCAAACACGAATTTAATGGGGATCTAGTATTAGAATTTGTGGGTAGTAGGGCTAAGTTCTACTGTATTGTAAACGAGAAAAACACGATTAAAAAGGTTAAAGGGGTCTTACGAAGTGTAGTTAAGAATATTAATGTAAATAATTTTAAGGACACCAGTAAAAATTCTTAAAATGAGGGTAAAAATCCTACAAGGAGGTCCACAAGGAGTGAGCAAGGGGGAAATCCCTCCCCACAAAGTGGAAATCCCCTAAAATAATACCTTATAGTTGGTTTTTAAATGTAAATTGCCATAAGCAGGTGTATTCGGTAGATTCTATAGGTGGATTCCATAAGGTGGATTTGCACCAGGATCGGCCTATTCCTCTACTTACTTTGATTTGTTTTTCATTCCCAGCATAGTCTAGATATCATACATTCAAATTCAAATATTTTTACATTAAAGTGTTTTTGATCACTTATACATAAAACACAGCGTATCCAGATTATAACAAAATGATGGCATTCTCTGGGGTAAAAGATTCCGGAGTTAAAATAGTCCCCCATTCGGATCTCCGGGAGGGGACTACTTCGGAGGATGCGATCGGAAAGTTAAGAATAAGAGTCGGGAACATTTTGCGAGTCGGAGCGTGGAATGTTAGAACTATGAAGCAAGTGGGTAAGCTAGAGAACCTAAAAATCGAAATGAATAGGTTATCACTAGACATAGTAAGGATCAGCGAAGTTTGGTGGCCAGAGGCGGGGGATTTTTGGAGTGGAGACTTCAGGGTAATTCATACAGGAGTAGAGGAGGGAAATTTGGGTGTGGGGATAGTTATGCGGAAAAAGATAGGATACTGTGTAGAAAATTACTTACAAAAGAATGAAAGAGTACTCATGGTTAGATTAGAATCTAAACCGGTAAACACAGTAATAATACAAGTATACATGCCCACCTCTAGCTACAGTGACGAAGAGGTAGAAGTGATCTACATAGATATCGAAGACATATTAAGACACGTAAAAGGACATGAAAATTTAATAATTACGGGGGATTTTAATGCAGTGGTAGGTGAGGGTAGGGAAGGAGCGATAGTAGGTTTATTTGGTTTAGGCACTAGAAACGACAGAGGAAATAGGCTGGTAGAATTTTGCGACAAGAACAATTTAATCATTACAAACACATTATTTCAACATCATGCTAGAAGACGATATACGTGGAAGATGCCAGGAGATATAGGAAGATATCACATAGATTACATTCTTGTTAGACAACGGTTTAGGAATCAAGTAAAAGACTGTAGAAGCTACCCAGAAGCAGATATAGACACTGACCACAACATCGTAATTATGAAGGCCGCACTTAAATTTAAAAATTTGAAAACAAGAAACGGAGAAAGGCACTTGGACCTAAAGAAACTAAAAGAGAAAGATATTCAAGAAAAATTTGAAAAAAGGTCAAATGAATTGCTCAAAGATATCGGAAAAATATCTGATACTAAGGAAGTAGAAACAGAATGGAATAACATTAAATCTAGCCTCGACATGGCGGCCAGAGATATTCTGGGGTATACACAAAAAGAAAATAAAAAACAATGGATTACAAAGGATATCCTGAATTTAATAGAAGAAAGACGAAAATACAAAAATAAATCAGACGAAACAGGAAAACAGAGATACAAAGCCATAAAATGGGAAATTATTCGAAAATGCAAGAAAGCTAAAGAACAATGGATTGATGAAAAGTGCAAAGACGTACAAACTAAGATGGAAGTACGAAAGACAGATGAAGCATACAAACTAATTAGAATCAATTTTAGGGATATAGAACCGTATAGCAAAATATAAGGGACTTAAAGATGAATTTGAATTAGCATTAAAGGGTCTGAAAAATGGTAAAGCGCCGGGTACAGATAAGGTGCAAGCAGAGACTCTAAAAGCCGCTGGTCAAGCAGTAACAGAACGTATCTTTCAACTTGTAAGTTATATGTATGAAACAGGCGAGATACCCAAAGATTTCAAACATAACATCATAGTAACTATACCAAAAAAGAAAGGCGCAGATAGATGTGAAAATTTTCGAACAATAAGCTTGACAGCACATGTATCAAAAATATTAACTAGAATTGTACAAAGACGAATGGAAAAACGGGCTGAAAAATACTAGGAGAAGACCAATTTGGGTTTAGGCGAAACAGGGGAACACGGGAGGCTATCTTAGCTCTGAGGGTGATAATGTAGAAAACAATAGAAAAGGGGGAAAGCGTGTGTATAGGGTTTGTAGATCTGGAAAAAGCATTTGACAATGTAAAATGGAAAAAAATGTTCGAAAAACTCAAAAAGATTGGAATGAGTTATAGGGATAGACGGATAGTATATAGCTTATACAAAGAGCAAACAGGAGTAATAGAATTAGAACAGGAACGTAGAGAAGTAAACATCAGGAAATGGGCGATACAGGGATGTTCCCTATCCCCATTAATTTTTAACTTGTACATTGAAAAGGCAATGAATACTGTCAAATGCAGGAAGACATTTGGAATTACTATGCAGGGACAAAAAATTGATATGCTTAGATTTGCAGATGATATAGCGGTATTAGCATCTACCAAGGAAGAGTTAGAAGCTGCTCTCAATGAAATGGAAACGGTTCTAACAGAGAGATACGGTATGAAAATTGACAAAAGTAAAACTAAAATACTAGTATGCAAAGGAGGGAAAAATAAATCAAAAACAAGAATACAAATATGTAACACGAACTTACAAGAGTTTAAGGATTTCTGCTACCTAGGAAGCCAAATAACGCAAGATGGGAAAAGCACAAAAGATATAAAACAAAGATTAGCACAAGGTCGTGCTACATTTAACAAGAAAAAGCAACTACTGTGCTCAAAGATCACAAACATAGAAACAAGGAAAAGATTGCTCAAAACATATGTGTGGAGCACAGCACTGTATGGCTGTGAAGCCTGGACAGTGAGATAAGCGGACAAGAAAAAGGTAGAAGCCTTTGAAATGTGGTGCTACAGACGTATGACGAAGATATCACGGACAGACAAAGTTAAGAACGAAGAGGTACTAAAAATGGTAGGGAAAGAAAGAAGTATGTGGAAAACGATAAAAAAGAGGCCACATGCTACGGCATGAGGGAATAATGCGGAATATACTAGAAGCAGAGATAGGAAAAAAGAGAAGAAGAGGTAGACCTAGGTTAGACTACTGCACACAGATAGTAAAAGATGTAGGCTGTAGGAGTTTCAGGGAAATCTGTAGGCTTGCCCAGAAGAGAAATCAATGGAGGTACGCATCCAACCAGTCTCAAGATGAATAAATTAATGACAAAAAGTAACTGCACTTAAACATGATATTTATTATAAGCAACTACACGCATTGGATGGGCAATATTCTCGAATAATGGTAATTGCGTGAAAGCATTTACTGGAAAACTATTATTTCGGCAAATGTCTAAGTGTTGGGGGATCTTGGCAGCCACAGGTTGCTTAACCCCTTCAATAAATCTCAGTGAAATAGGGCATAATATTAGAAAACAATATAAGGGGAACCGAGCTGTATTGCTGTGTGAGAATTTCAGGGAACTATGTAGGTTAGTTTAGAAAATAAATAAGTGCAGATACAGGTCCAACCAGTTTTGAGACGGGAAACCCAATGACGAAAAATTAAGTGCAGATAAATCTGATGATTACTATAAACAACTAGTTGTTTGTTGTGAAATATCTGCAACTAATGTTGACAGTGCGAAAAGATATATTGGAGAAAATATTAAATCAATAAATGTTCAAGTGCTGGGGGAACTTGGCAGCCACAGACTGCTTACCTTCTTTCGCAACCACTGAATGTCGGAGAAATAGGGTATATAATTGTAAAACAATAGAATTGGACCGAACTGCATCTAACAAGAAAGAACGGCGCCTATGACGAAAGACAACAAACATAGAACAAAAAGTTGTTGAAAGCGTATGTGTGGAGCACAGCACAGACAGTATGCCTACGAAATACGGGCAGTCTGAAAAGCAGACAGAAGAACTGTAGCAGCCTTTGAAATGCCGTGCTTCAGATGTATGAGGATGGACAGACAAAGGTAATAACAAATAGGTTATAGAAACAGTAAGGGAACAAGGATATCCTTGGGGAATAGTATGGGATATATGACAAGCAGAGATAGGAAAAAAGAGGTGGATGTAGACCTAGATCAGATGGTGATAGATGCAGACTGTGCAAATTTCGGGGAAATCTGTAGGTTAGTTCAGAATAGGAAACAATGATGGTACGCGTCTAACAAGTTTCAGGACTGAAGACCCAATGATGACGATATTTAAAAACTGCTAAAGCCTTTTTCAAAATTTGTCTTTTAAGGTATTAAAATTTAAAACAGACATTTCATAAATAAATTGCAGATTTTCAATCAATTTTATATAGCTGAGATTCTATTACAATGCGTGTAACTTAAGAGGAATTTTGTTTAGTTTGATTTGTAGTAAACGCTTTCGTTACTGTAATAAAATAATAGTTACAAATTTTGGTGGTAAGGGATTCGCTAAAATTAGCTAAATTAGCTAGAAATTCTCCCACAAAAATATGTTGAAAACAAGGTCTTCGCTTCCGTTTGAAATACTTAAGATAGTTTAATATGAACTATATATGAGTAGAAGAGAGATGTGCATTTACTAAAAATATTTTTTCAAGCACAAAGGATCTATGCACTGAAACTTTGTATTCGTAGAAGTGTAATTTATATAATAGTACCAAAACTGAATTAAATTAAATTAAATTAATGAATTAATTAAATTAAATTAAATTAAATTAAGTTCTGAACGTTCGAACCTGTTGCATTTTGGAACTGTGCAATTACTGCGATTATTCGAGTATACTTTTTTCCCGTATTTTCTCAATTAAGAATATCATTTCATTTGTGTTTTTCTCGCTCGTGTTTTCAGCTTAGTTTGATGCAACTAATAATTTTAGCCGGTCGATTAATTCATGTATATTGTTTCAATACACGTACTGTACGCGATTAAAGTGTACATTTTTATACATTTGACTATGTAAACCTAGTCCTTTTTCCTTCCTTTATGATGCCCGTTTTGAACTTTTCCGAAATTCTACTAGATTCCATAGCACACAATTTTCAAACTTTTTACGGTTCGTTGGAAACTCATTCAAATTCTGTATCGTATATGGGTTGAATTTTCCTCTGAAATTTAAAATTGACTTGATCGTGTCCAAGTAGTTCTGTAAATCTTTGTCTAAGGTGAAGTCATCATTTTCAGGGCTTGTCTTTGTAAAAGTTAGCAGATTGTATAGTTCTCTAGTACCAGGATAGACATTATTTTTTAAGGTTATGTCACTAGTTGCTGAATCAATTTCTAGCTCATTTTTTCACAAACACCATTTGTGTTTTGCTCCATCTTCATTCCCGAATTTCTCTAAATTTTATAAAGGGCATATCACTACCAACATGATTTAGAAAGATATGCCGAAGATTTGCATCATCCTGCCTCCACATTGAAATGAAATTAGCATTATTCCTGAAACGATATTTTAAGGCATTAGCATACGTTTGACATAAATAAAAGCAATCAACGTTATTATGTCTCACGTAGGAGAAAGATTGTGTGATCTTATTTTGCTCGTTTGTAAGTATATTATCAAACACTATAATAGAATTTTCCTTTGTATCTTCAGGTCCTATTACGTCATTTCATATGCTTGATAACCAATATCTTCTTTTCAGGGTTCAAATCCATATTTAGATTGATATAGGGTTTTAGAAAATACACAGACATTTTGGAATGTTAAACCATTTTCGTACAAGATTAGAGATATTATGACGTTTGTTTTTTTACAATTAGATGCTCCTGCAAATATTGTACGCATATTTGAAGGAAACATATAACCATATTTACCGATACTACTGGCTGAGGAAACCAAAAATGCGCCAAAGTCCTGTATTGGTATTGCAACTTTTGGTCTTGCTGCATCCATATCCACTATATCTGCTCCTCTACTCTAATCTCAAATACCAAGTTTATTGAGGTGATCGCGTAGCGATGTTTTAGTACATTGTGCAACCTACTAACCTTACTCAAATTTAACACACCTTGCCGGATTTCACCAATTGCTTTCTCTAGAGATTGCTTGGTGTACATCTCTCTAAGCATTTCGCATTAAGACTGGTTCCATTGGTAGAGTATGCCTTTATATACGAAATAGTCCATGTTCGCCCGCCCGCCCACACCCCCGACGACCAACACGCCCGCTCGCCAGCCTGCCTGTGCGCCCGTCCGCACGCCCACAACTGCTACATTGTCAAGTGTTAGTTGAAATTCTAATGTTCTAATGAAAAATATACGAATATTCTCATTAGCAACAGAAACTGGTGGCAACACCGTGCATAACTGCCAACCTTTACTGTGTTAAATGACAATATCCTATAGTCCGTTTAACGAACAGATTCAGCAAGTGCTCCTCCTATAAATCAGCGCCAAGTTTAAATACAAATTTTTTATTGGTTGGCCGGGTTCCCACAAGCATTCATTAAATTTTGTAACATTAACCTACACATGTCAATTAGTTTTTCATTTTTGTCTGCTTTATTTTTTGTTCAGACGTCTTTCGTTGTTTTTGCTTTCGCGTCTTTCGTTGTTTTTACTCTTGTACTGTACGGTATTTTTCAATACTAACGACATTTGCGTAAGTTATTAACAATTAATTGCGTGTATTAGGGTCTTTTACCCCCTAAAAAACGCCCATCCGAGCATCTATCCGTTGACGATGAACAGCAGATCTTAAATATTTTTCAAGTTTGTGTTGAACAAAATCCTAGCAATAATAAAACGCAAAATATTGCATTTACTGCAAATGCAGCAGGTATAATGTTAATAACTTTGAATGAAGACCATTTATTCATTAAATCTTATTATTATATGTATAAATGATTAAAAGTATGTACAACATTCTACGTAAATACACGCAAACTCATGTATTACGTTCACCAAAATTCTATCATCGACAACGAGCAATTTTGGACAACATTGATGATGAAACTAATAGTTATCTTAAACATATGGTCCATTTCTTTTTTGAAAACAATGATCCACCTGCACTAAACAAAATTTAAATCCGTCGTGTTTGAAGTTAACGAGATGCCTCAATTAAAACAAAGCACTCTGAAAACCACCTTGAATAAAATTGGGTTTAAGTATATAAGTTAGCGGAATAGAGGTGATTATAGATACACAAAGAGGTCAAGAAATAGTGTCCTTAAAGAGAAAAGTGAAATAGTTGCGTGGAGACGACGTTATTTACGACAAATAAGGAAATACAAGGATGAAGGAAGAAAAATATATTGGTTGGACGAGAGGTCGCTTACTGCTGGCCATACCGTAAGCAAGGTTTGTAAAGATACCACCATTCTGCATTCGCAACAGGCTTTTATTAATGGATTAATGACGGGGTTAATAGATCTGCCAGGAAAAGGAGAACGTTTTGTAGTTCTCCATATTGGCTCGGAGGAAGGTTCTGTCAGCGGTGGTTTAAAAGTTTTCCAGCCGAAAAAAACATGTGATTACCATGAAGACAGGATAGCTCTTGTTTTTGAACAATGGTTCAAAGAAATTCTTAATATTGTCTATGAAAATGCTGTTATAGTGCTAGACAATGCACCCTATCATAGAAAACTCGAAAAGATACCAAATACTGGAACAAAGAAAGCATATATTCAAGAATGGTTAACAGGGAAATCTATCGACTACGAAGAAGATATGGTCAAAGACGAACTTCTTGATCTTGTGAAGAGAACAGCTGTTGGAATACATTTGTTGTTGATGAAATGCCAAAAAGTCTAACCGTACAGTCTTACGCCTGCCGCCATATCATTGAGAATTAAACCCGATAGAATGGATATGAGCACAGATAAAAGTGAAGTTGGAAGAAAGAGAAAATGTTTAAAATGACAGAGCTGCGACCCTTGTTTTGAAAAGCTGTTTTAAACGTAACTACAGACAATTGCTAAAACTTTATTCGCCATGTTCAAGATTTAGAGATTCAAATGTAGCAACACGACATTGTAATGGAAGTTAAAGTGGAGTCCTTGATTATACAATTAGGGGACGATAATTCGTCTTCATCGTCAGAAGTCCGAAACTGTTGTATACTTCATTTATTGAAAGATATTAACATTTACTTTGCTATATGTACTATTCTATAAATTATGATTATCACAATTAAAGCACATTTTTGTAATAGATATTAAGTTTAACAAGTATTATAGTTATAACAATAAATTAGTAAGTAGCATCCATCCCATGGTTTTTTCGTTATTCCACATTGCAGTGTTAGTCGTGACAATATTCAAACTAAATTAATATATGCAGGCTAATCTATGGTTTTATAAAACTGCTTTTTGATGCATCATTCACTCGTACTCTCTTTAACTACTTCACCATTTCGTAATGTATAACAGACGCGGATAGCATGTCTACCAAAAAGAAATCTATCGTGGAAAGATGTCTCTCATTAAATATTGTAAATTATTCACGTTATATACTATAAATTTCAGAGAGGATTCATTCATAATCAGCGTTTACATATGATTGTTGCTGTTGTAACAATGCTATCACTCGATTCCCATTTACTACCATCAATGTTTGTGATTCTGAATTAACTGGATTTTGCATACAAAACCTTTTGTTTATATTATTTACAATTTATTATTAATAACTGAAAATTTCACAAACCAAATACAAACGTTTTTAAACAAGTGTCGAAGAACGTATTTGTGAATGCCATTAGACAGACACAAAAACCTTTAGTCAGAAATATTTTCTCTTGATTTTATTTGCATCATAACTTAAAGGACATGACCTAAAATGACATTCAACACAATACAGACAACTCAGTAACTAACATTCCCGTTCTCGGTACCATAGCAATATGAAAAAATACAAGCTCTAATTAATATCGCGTTTCTTACTGAAACGTGAGTTTTTTTAGATAACATTTTTATTGATTTTAATTGCCTAGTTTTTTTGGGTTTATTTGAACTCCTAATTGCAACATGGTTTTGCGCAACCAATCGGAACGGTACATTCACAATTTTTGGTAATACGCTCCGTTAGCGTGACGTCACTTAGATTCAAGGTTGCCTCATGAATCTAAACAAAATAGATTCAATGAATTTTCTCCATTTGAAAATTCAATTTTTCAATTTTGTAATATATTTGTAATATCTAAGTTGTAATTTTATTATAATAGTAAGTATTTGAGTTCTTACTATTGAGGTAGTATTCAAAGTCATTCAAAATTTTTGTTATTACCAAGAAATTCAGTGATTTTTATTGTATTTATAGGTTAGAATATTATTTATCCTTAAACATATACACGTACATGAACGATTTTGTAATATTAGTTTCTGTGTGTAATGGCTAGTACCGGTAAACATGTTATATTGTTTTCTGCAGTAACAGAATTTTTTAAAAACGATACTTCGTAGTTAAAAAGAGGAGAAAACTCGTATGAAAGTGATCATGTAGTGAAAATGGTGTTTGATCCTGAAGTGCAACCTGCTTTGTTGAAAGGCGAAGTGAAAGCTAGTATGAAAAACAGAAACTACAAAGTAGAGGTAATTATATCATTTTTATCAATATATGGATAGTGTTGCTAAAAGGTGCTTATTATAGATTTCAATGTACTTGACCGATGGTATCATAGATGGTAAATGCTCTTGCACGAGAGGCAAAACGGTATGTCATCATATGGCTGCTTTGTGCATATATGAGCACTACAATGTCAGCGTAACTGACAAACCATGTATGCGGAATGCACTTAAAACAAATACTGCCGAAAATGTTATTCGGTTAAGCGACATCAAAAAACCAACAAAAGAATTTTTGTGCAGTTGAAAGTATTCCCAATGAAGAGGAAGTGGGATTATTTTTAGCTACCATAAAGGAACAACCACTTGGTTTTACATGGTTACTTCGCCCACCACCATCCAATGATGTTAATATTGTGGCAGATATAGAAAATGTACTTTTTTACGAAGAATATGTTAATCCCAACAACAAAGAAGAATATTTTCAAGAAAAATGTAGAGTGACGTTTGAACAAATTTAAACTATTATCAACATCACGAAAGGGCAGAGTGTGAGTGAAGATTGGCTTGTCGCACGCAAACATCGATTAACAAGCAGCACATTTGGAGCTGCATTATCATTACATTTGATTTTCCAATGCTCCACCCGAAGGTACTACATTGGCCAGGAAGCGAGTTTTTTTTTTTACCTGGAAAATTTGGAATTTTGCCGAACCCTTGCTGTTCCAAGCAAGGTAGGGATCTTTAACGTGCGTGACAACACTCACACACGGGACCTCCATTTTACCTCTCATCCGAACGAGGGTGTATTTTTGCGAAAAATGCTTGCCTAACATTTTTCAAGCGGACCGTGTCGGGATTCGAACCCGGAACCTAGGGCGTAGTAGTCACTCACATACCACTACGCCACGGAGCTGCCTAACTGCATTATCAGCATGCAGACGACAAAAATACAGCGCATCTTTATTTAAAAGCCTAACAGAGGGATACGATTTAAGCAGGATTCATGCAGTTCAGTGGGGTCGCGAATGTGAACCAACTTCCATAAAATGGTTTGAAGTTCAGACTGGCCTAAAAGTGGAATCCACGGTTTGTGGCTTTATCCTTGTGGCTTTCTAGGAAGCAGTCCTGATGGATTAGTCAGCAGTCAGTGTTTAGTTGAAATAAAATGTCCGTTTAAATTCAGAAATATCTCGTTGAAAGAGACTTTAACGAAAGATAACACATATATAGAGTATATACAAGATGATAGGGTTATAGTGAATACTGGGCATGTTTATTACCATCAAATTCAAGGCGCGCTATATATCACCAATCGAGACATGTGCTATATAGTCATTTGGACAGCAACAGAAAGTGAAATAGTTCGTATTGCTAAGGACAATGATTGAGCGGAAAACAGAAACACTAAAAGCATTTTATTTATATAAGTTTATTCCTTTTATATGTGGATCATCATCATCATTTTGTTTTCGACCTTACTTAAGGTCGGTTTGACGCAGCTCTAACTTCTTTTCTATTCTGTACGAATCTAAAAAGCTCTACATACCCTTCACAACCTAAATTTCTAATAATTTGACTAATATAGTTTGGTCTAGGTCTTCCTATATCCTTCTATCTTTTTCCTATCCTGCTGGCTCTACATAGATATTAGCAACCTGATGGTTGTTAAAGAACTCTAACATGTTTACATGATTACCATTTATAGGAAAATGAAATATAACCTGGTTATCCGCTTCAAAAAGAAAAAGTGTTAAATTATATGTTATGGTAAGGCTTAAGCAACGAATCGCAGCCAACATGCCAGACCGCTACCTAATTGTGAGTTATGTCATGGTGACGTTTATTAAATTATATGTTATGGTAAGGCTTAAGCAACGAAACGCTACTAACATGCCAGACCGCTACCTAATTGTGAGTTATGTCATGGTGACGTTTATTAAACTATATGTTATGGTAAGGCTTAAGCAACGAAACGCTACCAACATGCCAGACCGCTACCTAATTGTGAGTTATGTCATGGTGACGTTTATTAAATTATATGTTATTGTAAGGCTTAAGCAACGAAACACTACCAACATGCCAGACCGCTACCTAGTTGTGAGTTATGTCATGGTGACGTTTATTAAATTATATGTTATTGTAAGGCTTAAGCAACGAAACACTACCAACATGCCAGACCGCTACCTAATTGTGAGTTATGTCATGGTGACGTTTATTAAATTATATGTTATGGTAAGGCTTAAGCAACGAAACACTACCAACATGCCAGACCGCTACCTAATTGTGAGTTATGTCATGGTGACGTTTATTAAACTATATGTTATGGTAAGGCTTAAGCAACGAAACGCTACCAACATGCCAGACCGCTACCTAATTGTGAGTTATGTCATGGTGACGTTTATTAAATTATATGTTATTGTAAGGCTTAAGCAACGAAACACTACCAACATGCCAGACCGCTACCTAATTGTGAGTTATGTCATGGTGACGTTTATTAAATTATATGTTATGGTAAGGCTTAAGCAACGAAACGCTACCAACATGCCAGACCGCTACCTAATTGTGAGTTATGTCATGGTGACGTTTATTAAATTATATGTTATTATAAGGCTTAAGCAACGAAACACTACCAACATGCCAGACCGCTACCTAATTGTGAGTTATGTCATGGTGACGTTTATTAAATTATATGTTATTATAAGGCTTAAGCAACGAAACACTACCAACATGCCAGACCGCTACCTAATTGTGAGTTATTTCATGGTGACGTTTATTAAATTATATGTTATGGTAAGGCTTAAGCAACGAAACGCTACCAACATGCCAGACCGCTACCTAATTGTGAGTTATGTCATGGTGACGTTTATTAAATTATATGTTATGGTAAGGCTTAAGCAACGAAACGCTACCAACATGCCAGACCGCTACCTAATTGTGAGTTATGTCATGGTGACGTTTATTAAATTATATGTTATGGTAAGGCTTAAGCAACGAAACGCTACCAACATGCCAGACCGCTACCTAATTGTGAGTTATGTCATGGTGACGTTTATTAAATTATATGTTATTATAAGGCTTAAGCAACGAAACACTACCAACATGCCAGACCGCTACCTAATTGTGAGTTATGTCATGGTGACGTTTATTAAATTATATGTTATTATAAGGCTTAAGCAACGAAACACTACCAACATGCCAGACCGCTACCTAATTGTGAGTTATGTCATGGTGACGTTTATTAAATTATATGTTATGGTAAGGCTTAAGCAACGAAACGCTACCAACATGCCAGACCGCTACCTAATTGTGAGTTATGTCATGGTGACGTTTATTAAATTATATGTTATGGTAAGGCTTAAGCAACGAAACGCTACCAACATGCCAGACCGCTACCTAATTGTGAGTTATGTCATGGTGACGTTTATTAAATTATATGTTATTATAAGGCTTAAGCAACGAAACACTACCAACATGCCAGACCGCTACCTAATTGTGAGTTATGTCATGATGACGTTTATTAAATTATCTGTTATGATAAGGCTTAAGCAACGAAACGCTACCAACATGCCAGACCGCTACCTAATTGTGAGTTATGTCATGGTGACGTTTATTAAATTATATGTTATTATAAGGCTTAAGCAACGAAACACTACCAACATGCCAGACCGCTACCTAATTGTGAGTTATGTCATGGTGACGTTTATTAAATTATATGTTATGGTAAGGCTTAAGCAACGAAACGCTACCAACATGCCAGACCGCTACCTAATTGTGAGTTATGTCATGGTGACGTTTATTAAATTATATGTTATGGTAAGGCTTAAGCAACGAAACACTACCAACATGCCAGACCGCTACCTAATTGTGAGTTATGTCATGGTGACGTTTATTAAATTATATGTTATTATAAGGCTTAAGCAACGAAACACTACCAACATGCCAGACCGCTACCTAATTGTGAGTTATGTCATGATGACGTTTATTAAATTATCTGTTATGGTAAGGCTTAAGCAATGAAACGCTACCAACATGCCAGACCGCTAACTATTTGTGAGTTATGTCATGGTGACGTTTATTAAATTATATGTTATGGTAAGGCTTAAGCAACGAAACGCTACCAACATGCCAGACCGCTACCTAATTGTGAGTTATGTCATGGTGACGTTTATTAAATTATATGTTATGGTAAGGCTTAAGCAACGAAACGCTACCAACATGCCAGACCGCTACCTAATTGTGAGTTATGTCATGGTGACGTTTATTAAATTATATGTTATTATAAGGCTTAAGCAACGAAACACTACCAACATGCCAGACCGCTACCTAATTGTGAGTTATGTCATGGTGACGTTTATTAAATTATATGTTATTATAAGGCTTAAGCAACGAAACACTACCAACATGCCAGACCGCTACCTAATTGTGAGTTATGTCATGGTGACGTTTATTAAATTATATGTTATGGTAAGGCTTAAGCAACGAAACGCTACCAACATGCCAGACCGCTACCTAATTGTGAGTTATGTCATGGTGACGTTTATTAAATTATATGTTATGGTAAGGCTTAAGCAACGAAACGCTACCAACATGCCAGACCGCTACCTAATTGTGAGTTATGTCATGGTGACGTTTATTAAATTATATGTTATTATAAGGCTTAAGCAACGAAACACTACCAACATGCCAGACCGCTACCTAATTGTGAGTTATGTCATGATGACGTTTATTAAATTATCTGTTATGGTAAGGCTTAAGCAATGAAACGCTACCAACATGCCAGACCGCTAACTATTTGTGAGTTATGTCCTGGTGACATTTAGTTAACTGATTTTTATTTTTTTTTGTTTTGTTTTCGAACTTACTTAAAGTCGGTTTGACGCAGCTCTAAATTCTTTTCTATTCTGAGCTAGTCTAAAAAGGTCCACATACTCTTCACAACCTAATTCTCTAATAATTTGACTAATATAGCTTTGTCTAGGCCTTCCTACTCTATTTTTATTTGGTAGTCTATAATCTAAGACTCTACTAAATAGTCCCTCATGTCTTAACTGGTGCCCTATCATTCTATCTCTCCTGACCTTCAATTGTTTCCATATACAAGGATCCTCACCTATCCTTCTATAAACTTCCTCGTTTGTTACTCTATCTGTCCAACTATTCTTTAACATTCTCCTATAACACCAAGTTTCAAAAGCTTCTATCTTTTTCTATCAACTTCTTTAATTGTCCAAGTCTCACTACCGTATAGTAGAACGCTCCATACGTACGACTTTAAGAAACTTTTCTATTATCTAAACTAATACTATTAGCTATTAGTAAGTTTTTCTTTTTTAAAAACATTTTTCTAGCTTGAGCTATTCTAGCTACTATATCCCTTCTGCTACGTCCATCTTTTGTAATTATACTACCTAAATAGCAAAATTCATCCACCTCCTCTAACTCGGTATTACCTATTTTTAATTTTGGTTTAGAACTAGGCTGTAACTCACTTGTCATTATCTTTGACTTTACTGAGTTAATTCTCATACTATAGTTACTCCGTAGTATCTCATCTAAAATATTTAAAACTCTCCTAACTCTTTTCTAGACTCTGCTATAATGGCTATATCATCTGCAAAACGTAACATGTCTATTTGCTGTCCCTGTACACTAATACCTATCTCTTTTCTCTCTAGCTAAGTTTAAAGCTTCCTCAATATAAACATTAAAATCAAGGGAGACAGTATACAACCCTGTCTAACACCATTTCTAATCTTAGCTTCCTTTTCTATTTCATCAAATCTAATTACTACGCTTTGGTTTTATATAGACTGTAAATCATTTTTCTATCCCTATGAGAGATTCCTATTTTTGTAGAACCCTGAACATAACAATCCAATTAACCCTATCAAATGCTTTTTCTAAATCTACAAACGCGAAATGAGTCTTTTATTTTTTGTAACCTTTTTCGATAATTACCCTAATCATTAGTATCGGTTATCTAGTCCCTCTGTCTTTACGAAAACCATATTGGTCTTCGCCTAAATAATTCTCAGTCAAAGCTTCTACTCTATTTTTAATTATTATTGTTAGTATTTTGGAAGCATGAAAAGTTAAACTAACCGTTCTAAAATTCTCACACCTATCGGCTCCTGACTTTTTTGGGATTGGGATATTAATATTTTTTTCGAAATCTATTGGAACCTCACCTGTGTCATATATTGCTATTACTAGTTCATATAATCTATCTAAAGTTTTCTGACTTGCATATTTTATTAATTCTGCGGGAATATCGTCTATCCCTGGCGCTTTATTTATTTTAAGATTCCGAACAGCTCTATCAAATTCCTCTCTTAATATTGAGAACCCTATTTCTACATCCTCTTCTTGGTCGTTTTCTAACTCATCCATATCGTCTCCCTTATATAAATCTTCTAAATATCTTTTCCATCTATCTGCTTCCTCAACTTTATTTCTTAGAAGCTCATTATTCTCGTCTCTAATACCATTATATTTTTTCCTATCTTCCCCAAAAAACTTTTTAACTGCCCTGTAAGCCCTGTCTGTCTTACCTACTCTTAAATCATCTTGTATTCCCTTACAATTCTCCTCCATCCATTTATTTCTAGCTTTTCTACACTCATGTACAATCTTATTTCTAACTGTATTATATTTTTGCTTACTTTCACTATCCACTTCTCTGAAAGGTTTAAGCTTTCTTCTATTCTCTATTAAATCTAATATCTCCTTTGTTACCCACGGTTTTCTCGCTTCTATTTTTTTCTTACCTATAGTCTGTGTTGCTGTATCATGTACAGTGAGTTTTATTTCTTTCCATCTATTTTCTACGCTCCCTCCTACAGCTATCTCTTTGCTCTTATTATCTAATACTTGTTTATATTCCTCTTTTACCCTAATATCATTAAGCTTACCTAGATCCCATCCCTCTCTTTTAACCTTTCTCAATTTTTTGAATTTTAGTTTACACTTCATTTTAACTAAGTTATGATCGCTATCTATGTCAGCCCCTGGATAACTACGACAGTTTTTAACTTGGTTTCTAAATCTTTGTTTAACTAAAATATAATCTATTTGGTATCTAGCCCTATCACCTGGCGCTTTACAGGTATATCTTCTCCTAACATGTTGTTCGAATAGGGTGTTTACAGTTACTAATCTATGTTCCTGGCAAAACTCAACTAATCTTTCTCCTCTATCATTTCGTCTGCCATACCCAAATTTTCCTACCATTTTTCCCTCACTACCTTCTCCCACTGACGCATTATAATCGCCCATAACTATTAAATTCTCATCTCCTTTTACTTTTCTCACTATACTATTTATATCCTCGTATACCTTTTCTACTTCCTCATCCTCCTACTGAGTTGTTGGCATGTAAACCTGTACTAAAACAGTGTCTGTGGGTTTTGTACTCAATCTAACCATAATTAATCTATCACTAAATTGTAAGTACTCTTTAACTTTATGCCCTAATCTTTTACCTAACACTATTCCTACGCCTGCCTGTCCATTAGTTGAAGAAGTTGTAATTATTCTATAATTATCTTTCCAAAAGTCATTACTATCTGGCCATCTCACCTCACTAATACCTAAAATGTCCAGCTTTTCCTTTCTCATTTCGACTAATAAATTCGTTAACTTATCTACTCTAAGTAATGACCTTACATTCCAAGTCCCTATCACTAAATCGAACTGTTGTTTTATATTCTTACGATGACGAGCCCCAAGTACCCCCTCCCGGAGATCCGAATGAGGGAGTATTTTACCTCCGGACAAGAATTTTACTTGTGAGTTCTCCATCATATGTATTTCGTGTTTTAGGCCACGCACACCTGGGAAATATTGTGGTAGGCTCCCATATCTTTCCACAACGCAGTTTTTAAAGATTTTAGCAAAAAGCCGTATCCGTCACGGCCAACCCCAACAAGCTTTAGAATTATTGAGGATCGCCCGAGACCAACCGACCCTCCTCCAATATCTTTTAGCCAGCAAGGCTGCTGCCCCCTGCTGCGCCTTTTAATCGCCTTTTACGATAAGCAGGCTTACTATAGTAGTATTCTTTATCCCCTACTATAGGGGATATATGTGGATAATAATATATTTCTTAAGATTATTGGTAGCACATATTATATTTGATTATACTATTTACTATAATAGACAAACTCCGCATTATTAATTTAAATAAGTAATTATAAATGAACATAATGTATATAAACCATAAGTAATAAATACCTCCGTAAGGTATAATAACACACAATATTTAAATATTAAATCGGTTACTTAACACAAATGCAGTTACAATAAACCAGGATATAATAAAAAAAACAATCTTTTAACATATAATCAAAATATGGTCAGGTCAACTTATGACAAACATGTAAATAATTTCAACAGGATCATAAACAAGGACTCAATTTATATCGAAGTGAGCATATCAATAACAAGTTGCTAAACAAGAGAGAAAATTGAACAGTACTACTACACCTCTTACAGTTTTATTTCAGAAAACTTAAAACTACATTCAGAAAGGACTAGCTGTATTTCATATTAGTTAAATATATTTCAGAAACAATCACTTGAATTTTAAAAAGTAATTTTTATTTCAGAAGGCATCCATTAAACTACAGATTTAGTAACTTGTATTTAAAAAGTAATTAAATGTATTTCAGAAAAATTCACTTACCTAAATACCAACAGAAATAGTAATTTTTAATGAAAAATGAAACTATATTGCTGCAGACACTTTTGCAAGGTATCTCGCTTATTTTTAAAGATACAGCGTTGCAGTTTTCACGACACTTCTTTTTTGTGAAACTAAAGATGCCGCTAAAAAATTTTCATAGCCCTCTTCGTTTTTGAAAATTTTCACTTTTGGAACAATCCTCTATCTCGGTTGTCTTTTTACTTATTAGAGAGGTGACAAGGTATTCTTATAGAACTTTTTTTGAAGAATCCAGTTCGTTTCTTTCCTGCTCTATCCATCTTTTAAATACAAATAACACTTTCTAAAACTAAAATGACTTAAGTTGAAATACAATTTACATGTGCTCGAAAAAAACTGCATAAGGTGTAGATCAGAGGATATATACCGTGTGTAAACTTTCAAAGCGGAAAGTAGGAAGTATTTAAATTACTTTTCCATAATTAAGAAACTTGGTATTTAAGAAACATTTGGTATTAGGCGACTCAGAAAATAATACTCTGAATAGATACCATCACCATTCTTGTAAATGAAACTGGCAAGCAGCAAACTGCAAAACAGTAATTTGCAATACTATTTCTCCTATGTTTCGCTTTCAAAGTTTACATACGGTATATAAACACAGGCTATTAAGAAAGAAAGATAGCAGTGTAGTTTAGATTTGAATTGTAGAAAGCTTGTAGAATAATCATCATCATTTTGTTTTTGACCTTACTTAAGGTCGGTTTGACGCAGCTCAAACTTCTTTTCTATTCTGTGCTAATCTAAAGAGTTCTACATATACCCTTCACAACCTAAATTTCTAATAATTTGACTAATATAGGTTTGTTCTTCGATAAACTTCTTCATTTGTTACTCTATCTGTCCAACTAACCTTTAACATTCTCCTATAACACCAAGTTTCAAAAGCTTCTATCTTTTTTTTATCTACCTCTTTAGTTGTCCAAGTCTCACTACCGTATAACTTGTATTACCTATTTTTAATTTTGGTTTAGAACTAGGCTGTAACTCACTTGTCATTATCTTTGTCTTTCCTGAGTTAATTCTCATACTATAATTACTCTGTAGTATCTCATCTATTCTCTATTAAATCTAATCTCTTTTGTTACCCAGGGTTTTCTCGCTTCTACTTTTTTCTTACCTATAGTCTGTGTTGCTGTATTATGTACAGCCCTTTTTATTTCCTTCCATCTATCTTTTACGTTCCCACCTATAGCTATCTCTTTTATCTTATTATCTAATACTTGTTTATACTCCTCTTTTACCTCACTATCATTAAACCTACTTATATCCCATCCCTCTCTCTTAACCTTTCTTAATTTTTTGAATTTTACATTACACTTTATTTTAACCAAGTTATGATCGCTATCTATGTCAGCCCCTGGATAACTACGACAGTTTTTTACTTGGTTTCTAAATCTTTGTTTAACTAAAATATAATCTATTTGGTATCTAGCCCTATCACCTATGGCGCTTTCCAGGTATATCTTCTTTTAACATGTTGTTCGAATAGGGTGTTTACAGTTACTAATCTATGTTACTGGAAAAACTCAACTAATCTTTCTCCTCTATCATTTTGTCTACCATACTCAAATTTTCCTACCGTTTTTCCCTCACTAGCTTCTCCCACTGACACAATAAAATCACCCATAATTATTAAATTCTCATCTCCCTTTACTTTTCTCACTATACTATTTATATCCTCGTATACCTTTTCTACTTCCTCATCCTCGTACTGAGTAGTTGGCATGTAAACCTGTACCAAAGCAGTGTCTGTGGGTTTCGTACTCAATCTAACCATAATTATTCTATTACTAAATTGTAAGTACTTTTTAACTTTACGTCCTAATCTTTTACCTAATATTATTCCTACCTCTGCCTGTCCATTAGTTGAAGAGGTTGTAATTATTCTATAATTATCTTTCCAAAAGTCGTTACTATCTGACCATCTCACCTTACTAATACCTAAAATCTCCAGCTTTCCTTTTCTCATTTCGACTAATAAATTCGTTAACTTATCTTGTAACGGGCATTTTTATTAAATGTAACATTTTACGCTCTTCTCAAATAGTACATACCTTTCCGCAATTACTATTTCTATATTTTACATTTGTTTGCATAAAGTCAATACTTCCGCATAGCTTTCAGAATTGTATACAATTTAACTCGTGTGTATTAATTAAAAGTAGGTAATTTGAAGATTGATTTTCATTAATAAAAATTGGATTATAAATAAATTACTTTCCGACTTATCGGAAACGATAAACAGCCTGTAATTAATTATTAGATACGATTGTTACATTCACGTTTTAGATGTCCTTATGTTATTAGCGAGGTAGATAAAAGTCGATAAGCGGCTGTAATAGCGAGCAGTTTGGTAGTTTTGTGCTTAGTTTTCTATGTAGATATTACGTTCAAAATACTGTTTCCTTGTGGCTTTATTAATTGTGTTTGGAGTTGTCGTTTGTTCTTCGTTCCTGTATATTACGTTAAAGGTGCTGTTCCTTGTTGCTTTGAAAATAGTGCGAATTGATGCGGAATCAATTTCGAATCGTGTATGAACAATTACGACACGCTTTTAGTTGTTTTTCTTGTGAAGTGAAAGCTGTATATTAACTGCGAACGTGTTTACTCGACCGCACGTGGTCCCTTTTTGTTTATCAGGGTAAGTGCAATAAACTTGTACAGAATTTTTAAAGGAGCCACTTTAGTCAGGTTTTAAAACTCCCTAAAACCTTTGCAAAACGAAATTGCAGAAGTGTTACCTCATTCCGTATTAATGATATGTTAAATTTACCTTGCATTTAATAAGTAAATAAACTATGAACGTACATTCTTTTTTTTAAAGACGAGATTGTGAGAGTGATCGTGCTTTTAAATGATTCACCGTATTCAAACAATGCCTGTACCAACTGAAATTAGCTTCAGAAGTTGATGAAGTTCTTTCTGCTGAAGCAGATCCGCAATACGGAAAATTCTTGACGGATGGTTGGATCGGAACTATTCTAACTTTAATTGTTCTTAGTTGCGTGTGTTGCATGTGTTCCTGTCTGTTGTACCACAACTTCCACCCCCGCGAATAGACTGTGAATCTTTGCCAAGCTACACCAGGGCATCCGGCTTACCAAGTTTCAAGTTGATAATGGGATAGAACCATGGGCACCCCCTTACTCTACCAGCTCCAACTGCAAGGCTATCAGTAGCCGAACTGGTCCAATTCTATAGAAACTCTTCCTGTGCTCCTGGTTGTGTAAGTTGAACTATTTCATACTTGTTATTACTGTAAATATCTATCCGTTTGTTTTGCAATATTCTTCGTCGTTCTGATACCGTTTACGATAGACTTGCCTGCTATTAAGAAAAAAAAGGAGAAAAAAAACCAAACAATCAATACTACTGAATTACTGATATCACTTGTGACTTACCTATTTATCTTATGTTAAAATTTTATCTGCTTTATGTCTAATTGGTGTGTGAGGAAACGTTTCTGCTACTCCCCAATATTACCTCACTTTGTACTAAAGATTTGTTATATTGCTTTTAACGTTGTTATATTATATAAATTATCCCAACAGTTTTTTTATTCTACAAAGTACTGAACAATTTATACTCGATCCGTATGCTATGCTTTTTCTTTGTTTCAGGTTTGCAGGACTAATTTGTTTTTCTTTCAGGTTTACTATTCTAATTTTTCTATTGCACGTACGGTTACTAATTCCTTGCAGCCGCGTACCTTATATGTTGGTCTGCTTTCTACACCCCCCCCTACTCTCCGATTGAGCCGGGTCATTTCTTTGTTTTTCTTTGTGTTACGTACGGCCACGAGCCAGCGTAGCATAAATTTGACGAACCAACGTGGCTGCCCCGATAATAACGTCACAATCTACTCTAAGTAATGACCTTACATTCTAAGTCCCTATCATTAATTCGAACCGTTGTTCTATTTTTGTACGATGACAAGCTCCAAGTACTCCCTACCGAAGATCCGAATGAGGGGGTATTTTACCTCCGGACAAGAATTTTACTTGTGAGCTCTCCATCACATACAGTTCGTGTTTTAGGCCACTCATACGTGGGAAATATTATGGTAGGTACTCATATCTTTCCACAACGCAGTTTTAAAAGTTTTAGCAAAAAGTATCTGTCACGGCCAACCCCCAACAACTTTGTAAATTATTGAGGATCGCCTGAGACCAACCAACTCCTCTCCAATAGCTTTTAGCCAGCAAAGCTGCTGCCTCTTGCTGCGCCTTTTACGATAAGCAGGTTTACTATAGTAGTATTCTTTGTCCCCTACTATAGGAAACCGTAGAGTAATAATTAAAAGTAATTGAATTTTTTGGTTAGTTATTTGCAAGCACTGATCAGGTTTCAACAAAATATTGCTCCACTTCTTTAATTAATGGATATTGTAAATTTGTTAAAGCAGCAACTAGTTGAGAAACAGAATCAGCATGCTACAGTAAAGATTCTGGCATCAAAGTTAAAATTGTAAATCTTTATTCGTCGGATAGCACGTACAATATGTATTCTGGCTCGAGCAATACACTCAGTTTGTCGAGCCTGCTCATTGGTAAACTGAGGTGTATTTAAAAATGGGGATATATTAATGTGCACACCGGCGGGTATAATATCTTTAATAAGTAACCATTATCAGCTAGCACTAAGTCAGTCACCTGGGTCCAAGTGTTGCAGAATTCCACAATCAGCAACTATTTTTTTATCAGATGTTAAACCACCATACAATCTAATTACTTTATTTGGAGCCACTCCTACCAACCCCTTCCATGTATTTTGGTGCTTGTAGGAGCTATATGTAACTTTTTGCTTCGACCTACTGTTGCATGATGCTGTCGTGTATAATACCGTACAATCTAAAATTATACGGCCATTTCTGAAGGTGCTACAACAGTTTGGTAAACAAAGCATGTTTTGATTCCTTGGTGGAATGTTTTTCATTAAATGTTTAAACAAAATTTCGTGTAGTACAAGAATCCAAGTAATAATAACTACATTGGAAACAGTGCCTTTTGTCACATCAAATCGGACAGCTAATTCATCGTGAGGAAAGCTTTGACGTAGCTTTGTAAGTGTCATCAATAACTGATCTTCTCTGGACATTTTTTGCACTTTCCAGCTATAGTAGTAATTAATTTTTAGGTTCTTTATTAACTCAATAACCGCATTAAATATTTCTGCAGAAGTAAGGCCAGTATATAACAAAATTAATTTGTTATTATTACGAATAGAATTAAATGAGAAATGGGATTTTAAAAACGTGATATTGCTAACAGCGTCTTCCAACTCTTTGTTCAAGAAATAATTTTCAGCTTCCACAACCACAGGTGATATAAATGGCAATGAAACAATCTCCATCTCTACCTCCTTTGAGGTTGACGGCAGAGATTTACAATTGGTTTCTTCCTTGTTACTAAAAGTAGATTATACATAACCTAGTATACACAACCCTAATACACCTTACGTCAACTGTACACTTTCCAAATGCTTAACAAGTGTCCGTTTATTCTTCTCGGGACTGCTAACTTTAAATTTTTTTGTCTTGTTGTGTTTAAACACAGTAGGTCCATTTTCTTGTTGGCCATTTTCAAAAAGACAACTGCATACATATGCACCTGGTCCAGGTTGAACTCACGTCTAAAAAACAAATTAATAGTTACTATAATGCACGGTTTTGTAAATATAGATGCATTGATTTACAAAGCTTCCATTCACGAAATACTGACCGTAAGAACTTAATCCATCGACTTCTAAATTTGTGATTTTTGGAAAATCGAAAAAACTTGCATGGATCTTTCACGTTGTAATGTTTACAGTCCGGTGCCCAGCACATAATCATTTTTTCACACAAAATTTTCCATAGTCGGATAACTAAGAAATTACAAATGTGAGGTTACAAAACATTGTTTGATATTACAGCAATAAAGATTTATCTACACTATTGCCGCTTATTTGTATGTGCAAATAATAATATAAAACACGTTACATACTAAATACTTGCGTAATTATGCTTAAAACGGAAAATTATAAAAGAAATTGAGCAAATTATGTAGTTTACCGTGCTTAAATTCAGTTGTTTAGATTCACCGTTGACAAAGTTACGTCACCGCTAATGGAGCGTATTACTATCCAACCGATACACGCAAGTATAGTTACTCCAATGTATATATTTGTTCCCTATGAATCAAGCTTGTGCTCAGTTTGTACTGCGCAACTAAGTATATCCTATTATTTTGATTACTGAATCTGTTCGTTAAACGCACTATAGGTATTTATTTGTATACAGTGGCCAACATTTCATTACTACATTTAATGTCATCCTAAAGTTAAACCGAATGTACTATAGTTGATTAACACGGGCAACAGCATCTGGAACTTTTTGTTCCACTGATGCTTATTAATCTCAGTACAATACAAAAATGTAAGTTTTGTGGTTTTATTTATCGTAATAATAAGAAACAGGTGTATTTAAGCAATAACTGTTTCTCAATATAAATGTTAAAATTTCTTAGATTCGTTGCAACCGTTTGAAAATAACTAATTTTTATCAAGAACTACGTTCGTAACAATGAACAACAAAAGAGCTTATTCATTTTCGAACTTATATATTTTAATTTAAAAAAAAAACAAACAATAATAATTTTTAAATAAGCTGAAAGTGCCAAAAAATATTTGCTAAGTGCGTAAGGTTCATAAAGTTGCTGCAAAAGGCATTCTGTGATGCATGTTTCGTACAAACAAAAACTATACCAATACACTCTACAAGAATAATTGATAAAAGCACGTAACACTTTATCTAATTAAATGCAAATTCAAGTTTTTATGCGTATTCTGTATTTCGTAGCCAAAATATCATATTTCCCAGCACCAGCATGGAATTTCATAAATTTTCCCCATTAATAACCAACTAAAAACGACACCAATTTATCATCTGGAGTGAATTTGAGCACGATATCGATCCTGAACTCGAATATAAATAACTAGAGGTCACCACTGGCGGTAATATGCCACACGTGCTAGTTCCGGTATAAGGTCAAAGTTCCGTGTGATTGATGGTGGTTGAAATGATAAGAAACCGCCTAACGGGTTGCTGGATGACTGAACGTATTCTTGAGCAAATCCTGCACAATCGTTTCACTACAAGAAACCAAAATAAGTAAAAACTTGTGGAGTATAGAAGAAATTCAATAATGTATTAGAATCGTAGCATTAGAGAAGGGTTGAAAATTGAAAAGGGGTCGTTGTGTAGCTAGTTCCATATACCTAATGGTGTAATTGGTGTTAGTAATTTCTAGGCACGCACTTCTTGTATTTGTCAAATCGCGTGCTGTTGCCATAAGGATTTTGAACGCACTTATGAAAATGGAAGTAGATTTTTCAATTTCACTTGATTCTAAGCGTTTATAAAATGGTTACAATTAAGTCAGGTTGGCAGTTGTTGAACAGCGAAGCGTAAACGGTTCGAAGCTGAGCAAACCGATCTTAATATATTCTGTACAAGACAGCAGGTACAAAATGATGTACAATCCAGTTTCGAATTTAATTGGCTTTATCGACATTTCAGAATTTGCATACTCATATTTAGTAATTTATGGAAAGCTGGGATATACATCCATTAGATGGAAACTAAATTCAGTTATTAATCATTGTTCGCTCCAGCTTGAATCCTTTTTTCATAGGACACTACATATGTGGTAATACGGAAATAATTCCCGAAACCTACTAAACGAAACAAAGTCCGAAAAGCAACCCTTTGTTTATAGCATTTTATAAAATATCGTTAAAGTATAGAATCTACAAAGTTAAACAACTAAACTAGCTGTGGAGTAACTAAGAATTGATTCGCCCCCGCATGAAATATTAAATGGACCTCTTTGATGAACTTGCAAAGTTAAATACAATTGTAATATCGTACACAAATCCGACACACTACTAGCTATAGAACAGTTTTTTAGAACTGAGCACCACAACTTTAACTAGTAATGCAAATTCACTAACATAAAGAATTAGAAGGAATCATAATGTGGCGGGCTACTACTAACGCGTTTCACCAATTTAAAACAAGTAGTAATAAAAGTCTTTATTACTCACTGTTCACAAGTCTAATTAACAGTATATGCCTTATTTATAGATGTTTTCAGTCCATTTAACAATGAAGCATTATCACACTAATGAATTTACAAGCACTAACATCTTCTAAACTAAATTCTTAACCATAGGTCTATTAACAACACAAACACTATTATTTATTTATTACACTTTTGTCTATTCATGTATTTTACAAGCTGGCGGTACAATATACACGTTCACATAACATAAATTTATATTTACTTGTACACGCCTCTTGGAACGACAAGGAACGCAAACAGAAATTGCCTGGAGTGTAGTAGGCAGTAAACCAGGGTTTGTAAGGTAGAGCGTGGACTGTATAGAGTAGAAGGAAGGAAACATAGAATTTGAATACAAAGTCACATAAATACTTAAAGCACTTACCGAAGCCTTACATCTGGAGCGGCACCTTTCAGTACTGTTTCTGGCCAGAGGTAAATAGGAAACGGAGTAACGAAATGATTATTTTAGGAAAGACATTAGAGGCAGCAATATTGAGAATTGAAGGAAACACGTTTGCGTTCGCAGATGGTTGTTAATCGACTCTTTTAATTATGCTATTCCTTATCTAGTCTGGCTTGATAAAGAATACCACGTTGGGAGAGCGAAATGGCGCGAACATTACTAAAAGACTTTCAAAACGTAATGAACCACTAACTATATACGAGATGATTTATATACGATATTCTGATATAGACTAACTCTTACATTAATCACTGATCTTATATATATATACCCTATAATTAAATAGATGACTCACACTCCGGTATGAGATAGAAAGTTCTAGGCTTCTGTAGTATATACATTGCCTACGGCGCTTGTGTGTTTGACGGGTGGCCTAATAGTAGCTCGTAACAATAATTTAAATTCTTTCACCCTGATTTGAACAATGTTGATGAATTATGTCTCATCATCATTAGGTCTTCAGTCCTAGAACTAGTTAAACACGTACCCTCATTGCTTCCTATTCTGAGCTAACCTACACATTTCCCTAAAATTTGCAGAGTCTGCATCTTTTATTATCTGCGTGCGAAAGTCTGAGCTCGGTCTACCTCTACCACTTTTACTCCTTTTTCTGCTTGTAATATATCCCGCACTATTGCCCAAAAATGCCTTAGAACGTATCCTGCTCTACAATTCATCCTATTTTCGTTTGTGTTCCACACATATCTTTATTCCCCTACTAGTTCTATAACTTCTTTGTTATTAACTTTGTCTGTCCATGCTATCATCCTCATACATCTGAAGTACAACATTCCAAAAGATTCTGCCGTTTTTCTGTCTGATTTTCCTACTGTCCGTATTTTATAGGCATACTGTGTTGTGCTCCACACATATGCTTTTAAAAATTTTTTTTTGTTTCTATGTTTATTGTCTTCGAACATAGCCGCTGCTCTTTCCTGTTAGATGCAGTTCGGTTCCCCTTCTATTGTTAAATATATATTGTAACGTGGATGTTATGTTATTTAATTTGAAATGGCGTTCTGATGGATTAAATCAACAGATGTATTTTGTGTTAAACATTTAATGAACGTAAACCAAATACAAATGCATGTAAATCAAACAAAAATAAACATTTAGATAAAATCACTAAATATATTTTATAACAGTTCACGACGCGTTCTTAACCGACTGGCATATATAGATGGACTTGATCGACTCACTATTGATAAGCGCGCTTGGCCTTGATTCGTTTAGAACGTACACTATGCGCAGGGGCGGGGGTATTGTATTTGTTACAGTCTCGCCTACCGCTTGCACACTCGTCCCGAGAAGTGACCGGCACATTAACAATTTTTCTTTTTGATCTTCCTTGTAAACGCAACTCAGCAATGGACTTCTCTGAAGGGTTAATATTAGCGAGGGTCAGAGAAGGCACGTGATAAATTCCAAGAGGTTTGACTCCAGAACCAATTTTTCCGACTTCATTTGTCATTAGGTTTTTCATCTTGGAGTTGGTTGAATGCATACCTTTACTGATTTCTTTTCTCAAATTCTGGTAAGGACCGTCTCTTTTAGAGTAAAACTTCGACGTTTATCCCTTCGCCGAACTGCTTGTAATATGAGTGGTAACCCACACTAAAGTTACAACCTTGTAGGTTTCTACTTCACGTCGTTTGGCGTTAGCATAGACATTTCTCTTGTCCTGCTTCGTTTCTGTACAAAACTTCGCTTCACGCCAAGTTTCGACCATTGTCTTTAAATATTGAGTTATCTGTGGCACCAAAGTGTCACTCTTGCTACGTGCAATGACGTAGCCGGAAGAAAAATAAGTACCAGGTTAGTTATCAAACGCGGAGAGTGGGGGATTTACCTAAATACCAAAAAAGAAAAATTAAGCACACAACAAAATTAAAGCACATCGCCCACGCTTATCTATTAACAACTAAACATAAATAAAAACAAAAAAATTTATTAATTCGCATCGTAATTTCAGTAGTGAGTCACCACAAAGAAAGAAAAAGCTGCTCCATGGCAACGAACAGCCTGGCCTACACACCGAAAGGACCCATTTGGCCTCCAGCTAAAAAAAAGCTAAAACGAAAATCGGATTAGAATGTGTAAACGCGGGAAAACTTACCCATACACGTAAACCATCGCTTACTTGTAGAACAACAAACAACAAGCGTGCATTGCTTTTGAAATAACAGAGCCAGTAGTTTTTTTTCAAGTGCATCAAATCACAAGCTACAGAGACCAATTTTAAAACGAGTTCAAAGTAACACGAATTCGAAGAGCAAAACTCCACGCTTATCGAAGCGCGATTGACTGGAAAATTCGGGTTATATCGGAATCGTTCAATACACTATTTTGACGAAGGTTTAAAATGAAACCACAGAGAAAGTTGTTGACGGATGTGAGAATAGCAACGTAGTTGATTTAACAAAATTATCGTAAAGCGGACTTGTGAAGTAACAAGTAAATTTTAAAAGCAAAATTGGAACGTAACACCTTAGGAAGTAATGTGGTGGTTTCCCTTTGCCTTCTACATCGCAGTAGTGTGTGTTAGAGTGTCATACCGACCCTCACGGTCTCTGTTACTCTAAGTACCAAAAGAGTTGCTGCCCTCTTTCGAGGTATCTTATGATATACCCACTAACTTTATCAGTATACTTTACAGTAGAAAAAAAGAGTGTAAATTTGAAATTTTGTCTAGTTAAGAAACAATAGCATTTACTTATTGCAATACATACATTTTCTTTAGCTCTTGACGAAGTACTTAATAGTACCCCACTGGCATAATTACTTCCATCCATTTTATTTTGGCAGATTTCACACTGGAAGAAAGGTTGCAACTTGCTTCGTTTTTGATACCGTACCTTTGCTGCATCTGAAAGTACTACATTGGCTAAGAAGCTAGTTTTCCTTTTATCTGAAAGTTTTGAATTTTGCCGAACTCTTGCTGTTTCAAACAAGGTAGCAATCTATAACGTAAGTTACAACATCACACACGAAACATTGTGAAAAGTGCTCACCTAACATTTTTCAAGCGGTCCGTGTAGAGAATCGAACACAGGACCTTGGGCTTATTAGTCACACGCAAATCAACTACGCCATGTAGTCGTCTTGTATTTGCTACCCCTACCCCTGTATTGGCCAGGAAGCGAGTTTTTTGCCTGGAAATTTTGAATTTTGCAGAGATCTTGCTATTTCAAGCCTATAGCGGTCGTTACAATATCCACGCATGGGATCTACATTTTTACCTTTCATCGGAACTAGGGCTTATTCTTGTGAAAATTGCTCGCTTAACATTTTTCAAGCAGTCCGTATAAGAAATCGAAACTGGGACCTTGGACTTAGTACTCACATGCAAACCAACTAAGTTACCCCCCCGTGTTTGCTACCTCGGTACTAGGGGTTTTTAGTGTACCTCAGCGGACGTACCTATTTTGGTTATTTTAGTTTACTTTGTTTAATACTGAATGGACGGACTTTTATTTCAAAAATAATGCACCGTAATTAATTTGATTCACACCAATATTTTATTATCGATGGATTAAAAAATTCTAACCATTGGCGCTTAGACGAAGTTGAAACTATAGTTCTTCTTAAAGTAAGGAGATTATTATTCTGTATTTACTAATAATTTCAAGTTGGTATACTGTTTTATTGGAGTTAAATAGACTAAAATAGATACTAACAATGCAGGTGTCATAGAGTTGTCTTGATCAAGGCCATTGAAAATACGCTTTTCCGAGAAAAGAGTTGTTGCTATTCTGCAACAACCACTGCCAAAATATTAAGCTGCAATGTTATTTTCTCGGTGCAAAAAAAGACAAAAATAGAATATCCCGAAATAAGCATGTAAGGTAGAGGTGCCATAAAGTATACTTATACAAGTATCTAATTACTTGCAAAATTGCAGTCTAGAACTTCGGTTTTTTTATGTACAATATACCAAAAAATTGGTAGAGGTGCAATAAAGCTGTTATTATTCTTCAATTTTTGGTAAAGCTTCAAATTAACACTCAACTTCATTGGATGTGATGTAGACCAAAATACAACAGACTTAAATAGGTCCGGTGTAAATGCGCGTTTTACATTTACTGTATTTCATAACTACTGATAAAGTTTCAAGTTGAGACTCCACTTTCTTCGGTGTTAAACAAAGTAAAATAGGAATAAACGGTGGATATACTATAGAGTGCTTATGTACGGGTTCGTTGGGATGCTTATTTTACGAAGTAAATATTATTATTCTCTAAATGCTGACATAAATTCAAGCTGGCACCCCATTCCTTTCTGTGTGAAGGGAACCAAAATAAAATATAGTTCAAAAGGGGTAACTGCAGTTGAGCTACCATAGAGCACCCTTGGCTTGGCTCGAGCGCATAGGCATTCTAGAGTAAACAGTTGATATTATTTTATAACCACTGATGTAACTCCAACCTGACTCGCCATCTTTGACAATGTAAGATATCCCAAATTATTATAACTCAAAATAGGTTCGCACAGTGTAGGTGCCCTTAGTTAATTCTGTATTCAGCTCGGGCATGGTGATATAGTCAACAACAAATTCAACGATCGTGGTACTCGTCGATTCTCATCCGAGTAACACACTTCAACACCATACCCGTTGGTCGATATTCATCCCAACGTCACACCCTGCCCGTGGATAGCGATCCCAGCAGCTACACACTTCGGTGATCTTATATCCCGAGTACACTAATCCTCAAGTACAGACTAATATAAAGTATTAGACCAGTATCGTCCATGGGAAAATCCTCTGCTGCTGCTCTTAGGATGCACCGCCGTAACGAACGACGCTACCAAAAAAAGATACTACCTCTGCTGCCGCCGCCCGCTGCACCAGCACCGCCATCATTAGTCGACACCGTCCGCTAGTGGCTGAGAACCATTGACCTCTCTGATGTATCCTCTACGACGACACCCGGGCCAATGACGTCCTGCCGACCCTTGACGATCCTCCGTCCACAAGACCTGTAACCGAGAATTCGGTGAACTGTACAAAGCACTAGGTTAGGAATTCCGGGACCGCCGCCGAAAAGTCGCCTTTCCTTTGACTTCAGGGATGGAGAACAACGCCATTACGTCCGCGAGTAGTTCGGTTAGTTTTAAATTGAACAATAGTATAAATAAGGACTTAGGGGCATTATGAATTATAGTTATGAGTTATACAGTACATTTGTTAGGTTTAAGTTGTTTGTGTTTGTAGAATTTTTTGTTTCTTTTTTAGCAGTTAATAATATATATATATATATATATATATATATATTGCTGTGACAAGGGGTTGTTTAGGGGTGTATTGAATAGCAATGGTCGTGTAGTAACCATAAATTACAATAGAAAGCAGAAAGCTGCATTTATTTAGCAGAAAAATAGGTAATTTGGATATTATGTAAATAGTAAATATTTAACACCCAGTATATAGATGATAGTTAGCTTTAAACAATGCGAATAAGCATATCTTACAACAATAGTACCCGTATTTAGCATAGAAATAGGTAATTCATACATTAGGTAGATAACAAGTATTCAACAATCGGTATATAGGCCTTTATTAATTTTAAACAATGCAAGTGAGAATATCTTTCAGTAAAAGTACGCGTATTCAGAGGAAAGGATAGCGCATGTAATTAAACACGCATTAAAAAGGGTTCTAAGTAGTTATAAAACAAATACGAAGATGAGAGATAAAAGTTAACAAAGCTTCACGCAATTACGCAGAAATAATCAACATTTTGATAAGAAAACACAGGTTTCAAATATATATTAACGAAAGTAAAATTGAAGTTACATCATGTATTTTGTTTAAATATGGAAAACGCGATATCTAAACAAAACAACGTATGGTCCAGATAGCGAATAATAAGGTATCAAATAAACACATTACATGGGAAATCGATATATTACATCAGAAACCACTTCAAATGCATGAAATACAAAGACCTTATTGGTTAATATATCTACAGACTTGTTGAAAACCCAGCCCACATGCAAGTGAGATGAGCCTATATTAACACCGAGCAATGATAAGACAGTTCAGTTTTAACTCAAGCAGGGCCAAGCTGTGACACTGTGAATCAAAAAGTCATGCGCAATTTTTAAATATTTAATAAAATATATCAAGTGATAAGTGCAACAAATATGAAGGCTTCTTTTGCCGTTTAACGTGAGTAAAATTTGGGGTAATTTATTTAAACTAATAATATAATAATAGGGCTTCTAGCTGGTTGATAATAAATTCTAATGGATGGTATAATAATTTCGAATGCATGGATAATTCAAGTATATGATAATATTTCGATAATTTAAATGCATGAATACTACGAATTTTGATATAATAATTCGAATGTGGGGATATTTTAAATGGATTAATATAATATTTCAAATCAGCGTCGACGATTCTGGTACAATTTTGAGTTACGAGAATCAATAAATAAGCACGAAATAATTTACGGAAAACGAGGGGTTCAATTAAGCAGAGCAGTGATAGACGAATGTAACAGGTCAGATTTAATTAGCTTTAAGATATTTTTTCTATTGAAATTTCAATACTGAAATTACTTAATTTATACAAAAGTGTAACGAAGTCAGCAACAGACATTTGCATACTTTAAAAGTACGTAACATATTATAAAGGGGTTTAGAACGTTCTAGGTTTCTTTGGTAAAAAAAGGTAGTTTTTGGTGACTTTAGATTGATTGCAAAGCATATAAATTTTGATGTAAATAATACTTATGATATTGATTGATTGAAGGGTGTATTTTAATATTTTTCAAAACTTGTAAATAATATTTCTTTTCATTATATGAAATTAATTGACTTCATTTTATAATTCAAACAAAGAGGTAATCATAAAGAGGTGGAGAAGAAAAAAAATTGATCATCGTAACGTTGTGCACTCTATGTAGAATAATAAAAGCTAACCGTGGCATAATAATAAAATTAGTGAGATTTAAATTTGATTAGCAAACACAGAGAGGTGGAGTTATAGAAAACGTCCATAACACCGAGGACGGCGTTATCATATCAATATATCAATATATCAACGAGGCCGGAGATTACACAGCAATAAATATATATATATATATATATATATATATATATATATATATTTATTGCTGTGTAATCTCCGGCCTCGTTGTTGCGTCAAATTTAAATTGCTGTAGTACTCCCCACGCTTGAGCAGCCGGATGTAATAAACGTCCAGTTGAGCGCCACCGTCTGTGTTTTTCTCTAATTTTCTAATTTTATTATGCCACAGCTAGCTCTTTTTAATTTACTCAGAGTGCACAACGTTACGATGATCAATTTTCATTTACCTCTTTAACTCTTACCTGTGTGAATTGATAAAACGAAGTCAATCAATATCCATATAATGAAAGGAAATAATATTTACACTTCCCAATTTTTGTAATTCTTTAAATACACCCTTCAATTAACTAATATTATATGGATTATTTATCCCAAAATTTATATCTGTTTAATTTAATTTAAAGTCGCCAAAAACGACAGCTTTTACAAAATATCGGGAACCTTCGAGACCCTCTTATGATTTTTACGCAAATTTCAACGCATTCAATGTTCTTGTTTACTCCTTACAAACTTTAAAGAAAATTATTATATTCAGTGTTAAAATTTAAATTTAAAAGAATCCCTTAAAACTAGGCAGCTCTGACCTGTGATATTTTGATAAGTTGTTGCGTGTTGTGGATCAACACCCCTTTGTTATCTTCAATCAAAAACCAATGCTCTGCTTTGCACTCCTTATGTTTGAACCAATAATTCAGTACGGTAACCCCTTGTTTCCAAAATTCACCTCGTGCTTTGTTCTATATTTTTCTAGATACGTTTTGGACCTCTTCACTTAAATACAACTTGTAATTCGTAGGTTTCTTAGTATTATAAATTTAGAGTTCTATTATAAGTGGACCACAATTGTTTTAGCAACCGATTTGCAGTGGATTAGAATACCAGCCTTAGGACCATGGATTGGAATGGTCTTAGAAGTGAACCAGAAGTCCTATATCATTATAAATATTTAATTTAAATTAATTAACTAATTTCTACTCACGTATTCTGCTAAAACGGCAAAAGCTGTTTATATATTCTTGACGCAATTCTTACACAGCACTGTTTTTCACTATAATATAAAATATAATTATTTGATGCGTAAACATTTGATTAATAGTATTGTGGATTCGACGTGCTTCAAATTGCGACTTGCCGTTTTTTATCACCTCTGGGCGTTATATAACTTTTTCCCTCTATATTTGGATTGGTTTTCCAAACAGCCTTGCAACCAACCATATTTGTCCTGGACATTCCTAGTATATTTTCAAGCTGATTTCTGATGAAAATATTTTGGAGTTCTGTATCATGCTATTATTTACTATTATTTTACGATCTTTAATCGCCTTATTATTGTTATCGTTGCTGGACTTTTAGCTTATGTCTGTTGTTTTGTGTAGATAAAGCTTTTGTAGAATTGTACAAAATAAATGATGTAACACCAGTGCTGTTTCCATTTATGTATTTATTTAAACTCATCTTTGAAAGTGCGTTTTCTTATCAAAGCGCTTATTGTTCCTTCTGTATCACAGGCGTAATTGCATGTAGATTTATTAGGTTTTATCTTCTCTTCTGCGTATCTGTTTTATAAACTTAGTGAACGCTTTCTGACGTATCTTAATTACATGTATGATTATTTCTCTGCTGAATACGCGTTCTATTATTGGAAGACATGCTTACTGGCATTGATTAAAGTTAATTACGGTCCTTATACAGGGTGTTAAATGCTTGCTATTTACATAATGTGCGAATTATTTATTTTCCTGCTAAATAAATGCAGTTTTCTTATTCCCATTGCTATTTACAGTTACTACGCGACTCTTACTACTCAATACACCCCTAAACAACACCTTATTACAGCATTATATATATATATATATATATTGATATGCATTAGCCCTAGCCGAGTCTAGAAGTAAATACGCTTATTCTAGCTTGTGCGGTTCAAACCATTATAATACTATATAAATAATAGTAGTTAGTATTTGGCTAAATAAATTAAAGAACATTTTATATTACAAGTGGACAATAATATTTCTTAACACTTAACAAATCTATTTCAATAAAAATAAACATTTGTAGTAACACTGTGGTGACATAATATAGCATGGTAACGTCAGTATTAGGTTAGGATCTAGAGTTCTCTGCATCTAAGTGTGTACAATAATAATTGGCAAGCATTTGTCAGGGACATGACTTGTCACTTTTAATTTAATTTCGTTAGATTGAAGGTCGTTGAGTGGGTTTATCATTAGATAAACATGGCCAAGGAGGCCTGGCAGAAGAGAAAAAAAAGTGGTTTAATGTTAAAATGTACGTCAACAACAGATATAAGAAAACTAAAAAGGGCGTGGGGATAAAGAATGATATACGGATGGTTTTGGTCAGGCGAGGTTCTTTCGAATATAAGCAGTCAGTTAAGGTAACGTTAAAAGAAAGCTTTATTAATTAAATAATTTTAGTGCACTCGTAAAGGAACAAAAATTTTAAGAGAATGGAATTTAGAGTATAGCATGCTGTAGGTGTATGCTTGGGAAGAAATTTTATTTTGTTTGAAAGTGTAACCAGAAGAAGAAATCATATTTTGTTTAAAAAGGGAAGAAACTATATTTTGGTTAAAAATAGAAATAATTCAGACTGAGATGTACACGATTTGGAAAGAGATCTTTTAAAGAAAATAAAGTTCCTGCAAGGACATGTGGTTATTTGCAATTTGGGGTTCAGCAGTAGTCCAGTTTTAAATCTGGTTTGAAGAGCAAATTAGATGGGTATTTCAATTTGAAATCCTTTTTTTTACTGTAATTTAAATACAAGAATAATTTTATGTGAAGGTAACAAAAGATAACAATTAAGTCAATATGTTTAATTTGTACTATGTACCAGAATATTATTTAAAAGTTAAAACTCATTTTGAAAATAATTTAAAGTAAAGACAATTTCAAATTACTTGTAATAGTGGCTATTGTAAATTCGCTCACAGTGCTGTGAACGAAGTAAAGGCCTTCTTATGTGAAATAATTCATCAAATGTTTGATTAAACAGAGCCATTAATTTTGTTTGGTGCTGTAAAACACCATGATTGATAATTTATGGAGACTCTAATATCATAACTTGCTGTAAATACTTGTAACTATTTAGAAGAAACTCGAGAGAAGATAATTTGATGTTTTACTTAAAGTCTTATTTCTTTATGTCTTATAAAGAAAAAGGTTCTATATACTATTACAGAAATTTGTGAGGTACTAACAGGTTTTTGTTGTGTTATTTTGTAATTCTACCAATAGGTTTCCACAAGCTGAGTTAGTTGAGGCATATATAATTGAAACATATATTTAGTCGAGGCATATATAATTGAGACATATAGTTAGTCGAAGCATAGATAATCGAGGCTCATTTATCAGGACATGTGGTAAGGTATTAAAAAGGTTTTAGAAAAATAAACTTCGAAGAACCAACGAGTAACTCGAAATCACAGCAGAAACAACGAACCAGCAAGTGGCACGATATCACAGCTGGGACGTCGAACCAACGAGGCCCGATATCACAGCAATATATATGTATATATGTTGTTTGCATTGTGCCATGTGTGTTACATCACAATGAACATTGCAAAATTATTATTTCTGCAATCTGTATTAGCAGACAATAAATTGTTTTTTATCTGTTATTTAATTTTATGTGTTACAGGGTGTGACTGTAACGTTATTGGGGCAAAACAACAACCGACCTGAGGTAACATGGTTTTATATCCCTAAAATTCATTAGAAGTAGTTTATATACTTCGTCTGCCTTTATTATTTCCATCTTACTTTGTACCTCTTTGCACTTTCCGTCAATGCATTTTCTTTAGCTTTCCTGCATGTGCGAATAATTTCCCATTTTATGGCTTTGTATCGCTGGTTTCCTGCTTCGTCTGAACGGTTTTTAATAATTGTCTTTCTTCTATTAAACTCAGGATATTCTTTGCTATACATGGTTTCTTTTTTTGTGTGTCTCAGAATATTTCTGGCCGCCTTGTTTAAGCTGAATTTGATGCTATTCCATTCTGTTTCTACTTCCTTATTATCAAAAATTTTCCCGACGTCTTTTAGTGATGTATTTGACTTTTTTCAAATTTTTCGGTGAAATGTTTATCTTATAGTTTCTCAAAGTCCAAGTGCCTTTTTCCGTTCCTTTTTTTCAAATTTTTAAATTTAAGAGCGGCCTTCATAAGTACGATCTTGTGGTCAGTGTCTACATCTGCTTCTGGGTAGCTTCGACAGTCTTCTATTTGATTCCTAAACCGATGTCTAACAAGAATGTAATCTATTTGATATCTTCATCTACCTTATACATCTCCATATAACAAATAAAGGCAAATTGGTAGCTTCAAATTAATACCAGAAGTTAAATAACTGGTTCATGGACCAAAAACCTCATGCAATAAACATGCTAAATACGAGACTAATGTTCTTTAAGTTTTTTAGGATTCCTAGAAAAACGAAACTACAACAATCAAGAGCTGGATATGAATACGTTATAATTTTCAAACTTGTCAATTAAGAATGTAAAATACCGTAACATTAACATTTTAATTTATACAAATACCACTTTATAATCTTCTAACTTTTCAAGGTATAATTATTACGGTTACTCATACAAACTCGTTAAAGAAGAGTACTACAGAAAAATACTTCATTTATTGCTGCGTTGAGGGTTTAGCTTGGAATTGTATTTTGCTTAGCTATCAATACTTTAAATACAGATACACACAATTGATGTCGACCTATTTAATGATTAACCACAAACATCATTTGCACTTCAATTGCATATGCAACCTTCATCACAATTTCTAGTACATACGGTTAGCAGCGTACAGTTATAAAATTCCATATTTATAATTGCTTAGGTACTACTAGTTGTATTTGTCAAAGAAAATTGTTAGTTATGTAAAGAAACCGAAGGCGAAATCTACAATCACAGCTTCTTAACTAAAAAAAAGGAAAGATGTTCAATTGAGAGCTAAATTTTAAATGCAACTTGAAAACCACATATGACGCATCAATCGGTCCATTTTGATATGTTTAAATGAGGCAGAGATTAGAAATATTAGGTTATGCAATGTGTGCAAAGCTGCAATGAACAGTATACTATTTTCAAAAATAAAAATGACGAATACTCAAAGCTTGTGCCTAAAAGTTACACGAGTTATTGGTGACCAATTCAACTTCGCAACAAGATTGAATGCACAACAGAAATTACTGAAAAACACTAGCTTTTCTATTTTCTTCATTTGTACTCGATTAGTGACATATTTTTAAAAATTTAACGATCTCACTCAAAATTACGCAAGCTATGTATGATTTATAGTGACCACCTAAAATTTGCTAGAAACTGAAATGCACATAGTAAAGAATTGAAAATTTATAACTTTCATTTCCCTAGCTTGTGCTGCGTTAATCCTGTCAGTATAAATATTCAGAGTTTGTGCTCAAAAATTGCTCAGATTATACGTGATTTATAGTGACTAATACAAATTCGCAGGAAACTGCAATGCACATAATAACGAACGAAAAATTTTGTATCACTCCCGCATGTACCACGTTTGCACCGGGTCAGTGCAAAGATTTATCGTTTATACATAAAAATTGCTCGAATTATACATGATTTATAGTGATCATTTAAATCGTGAAAAGTGCAATGTACATCATGAATAACTATAGCTTTTTCAACGTTTGTATTTCTCACACTTGTGTTCCGTTTGTGCCGAGATAATGCAAAAATTAGCGTTTGTGCTAAAAAATTGCGAAGTTGTAGGTGATTTAAAGCGACACGTTCAATTCGGGTGGTTCTGTAGCGTAGTTAGCGTGCGTGTGATTACTATGTCCAATATCCCGAGTTCTAATCCCGACACCGTCCGCTTGAAAAATGATAGGGAGCACTTTTCACAAAAATGCGCCCTTGTTCGGATGAGAGTTAAAATGGAGGTCCCGTGTGTGTGTGTGTTGTCGCGTACGTTAAAGATCCTCACCTTGCTTCGAACAGCAAGAGTTTGGCAAAATTCAAAGTTTTCCAGGTAAAAAAAATCGCTTCCTGACCAATGTAGTACCTTCGAGTGGAGCACTGTAAAATCAAATGTAGTTACTATTAACATTTTAGATTGTACGCAAATTACCTACCATTCAGGTGTGAAAACAAACAGCTGGCGGTCACCAACATCTAATATACTTTACCGCATGCCCCAAAGAAGAAGGGTAACCAGGCAAAGTATGCTGTACCGATAACATTAATATCTAGGGCACAACAAAACAACCTTAATACTAAGAATCAAGAATGTTCTATTTAAATTTGAAGTCTTAAGAATCTAAGCATTTTGATTACAACTTCGGCTTGGTTCTTAGTGCCAAGGAATCGGGTTAAAACTACTAGCAATGTTATTAAAGGAATCTCACCATACAAGTACTGATCAGTCACGTAAAAATAGAAAGCACAGTTTTCACAAGAACAACTGCCTGATATAGCAGAGAAGAAACAATACGAGCAAACGCTAAGTATCAAGTGAAGTCGTTTACCCAATATAGTTATAAACTTGTTTTTCGAAAAAATAATCACGAATATCCTAATATAATAGGAATAAATTAAGCAAGTGAGAATCTTGTCGACATAACACAGCGGTTTTAACTAAACACCATTAAACTAGCAACATTCGGAAAAGTCCTAATTAATAAAGATTACATATCTAGATGAGGATAAGAATATAGACAACCAAACTAGTGAATTTAATAAAGGACGGGCAAAGTGGGCTGCTTACCAAAACGAGCTTGAAATTGTAGGAGTGCATCAACCCGTAAATTCAAATGATTGGAAACTGAATGGTTTTTAAAATAATGAGGCAGTAAACTTCAAATATGAACTGAAATTCAACAAACTAAAATGGATAACAGAAAGAGTTGCAAATTTTTAGTTTTGTTGGTGATATTATTGCCGGCCATGAGTTTGGGGGAAAGTGTGTTAGAAACTGTCCAACAAATAGTGACATAACTTTAAACATTAGTGTATGTCCTGGCACTGTAGGTCTATACAATCTGCTAACTTTTAAAAACATCTATCCCGAAGACGATGATTTCAATTTACATGATGATTTGCCAAAATACACGGACATGATAAAATCATTCTTGATTTACAGAAGATTTTTCGAATAATTCAAGTCAATTGATTTAACAGGATTCCCAGCAAACAACAAGAAGTTTGAAAAATATATGCTAAAACGTCTTACAGAATTACGTAAAAGTCCAAAAAGAACACCATCAAAGAAGAAAGGTTCAAGTTTTCCGATCTATGGAAAGTTTAATTCGAACCCCGTAGGGTATTTCTACTGGAACAATGTACATGAATTAATCGTCCGAATAAAATTACTAGTCGCACCCAATTAAGCTGGGCGCACTAGCGAAGAAAACAAACTAAATGGTATCTATAGTAAAAGAATTTAAAGAAGAGGGTATACTAGAACAAGCCCAATAAAAAACTACGACAATTTCACTTCGAGAGTGAATTGTACGTATTCTTCAATAAAACCGTAAGTATCATTTTCGTAACAAAATAATTATTTAAAAACGGCAACAACAGATTTCATGAGCTTCGATTCGACCTCCTAACTCTTATAGAAACCGAGTTATAGCACTTTTAAATAAAAAAAAAAAGTTTTTGCTTTAGCAAAAAAGCACATAGCACTTCGAGTTAGTCTTTTCTAGACCCCCAACAAAATCCAACAAAAAAAAACTTGGTTCGATTAACTTTCCTTTATCTTCCTTTTTTTCTACATAGTCACTGGACTAACCGTACTGTTGTTCGGGTTATTTACATTACTAGAAATCCTCGGAATAAATAAACAAGGATTTTATCTGCTTCTGTATTATATTCCGCTTTACTCACAGCCGTAAAGCATACACAAACGCATTACCTGAGGACGAATTAAATGCAATTCGTTTGCATACCGCGCTACATAAACTCTTAAAAAGATTGACACCCTTATAGAAGAAGACAATCGAGTATAGGAGGTCGTTTGCCTCAAGCTTTTCTTTCATACAATTGTCGACTTCTGGTTTTGCTTCTTACCAAGAGTCGTTACACTGATCTGTATATTACGTATATTCATTTAAAATACGTTCACGCTGGTCCCCAATTGTTCAACTGTTTTAAATAATTACATCTAAAAAATTAAACCCGCGAGTTTAAAGTCGCTGTCTTACGTGCTTCAAGACCAACTTGCGACCATATCAGCCCTCCGTGGGCAGTTTTACACCATACCGTATTACACAAATAAAGCCTTTCTACATACCGGTGTTGACTTTTCTGGCCCATTTTCTATTATTATGGCCCGTTTGCGGGGCTCTAAGGTTCTTAAAGCCTACTTATGCTGTAACAATTTTTTTAAAGAGTTTGGTTTAAACAAATTAGAAAATAAATTGCAAAAATCCGTCCAACCACTAATTTACAGCATTAGGACGGTCCTCAATTTTTAATTCGTCCTTGGTCCCATACGGAAAAGAACAAGCTCGTTATTATCTAATTTGATTCTATCACAAGGTTAAGTTTAACATTTCGTATCCACAATCTTGCAGAATACAATCAAGTTGTTATGAAACCTGATTTGTAAAGCCAGAAATAACAATTTAATCTTTTAAAAACCCGTATAAACATCTTATGGTTCAGGAAATACCTCATAGGTTCCAACTTGTTTCATACACACGACGCGTGGGTATTGAAAATTTTGTTCTTTGTTTCTTAATCGGCTTACTTCCACTACATCTTCGAGGCAAGCAGGCTGGAAAGTCGTTGATGGTGAAACTGTTGCTTAAGAACTTTAGTTTCTTAATTGGTTTTTATTGTAGTGCAAACCCGGTGTAGGGCTAACCACCCCAATAGTGAAACAAGCAGATTGTAAATGTTCAAAAAGATCAATCCCATAACGCATTAGCTTGGGACGGACGGGACCTGTGCTAGACCAACTTGAACGTCGCTGCCATCCACTCGTGGTTAAGGGCGAGTGATTTTTTCTGAACCCCAAAATGGTCTATATATTGTTTTGGCAACCCCTTTTCCTACTAGGGCTAAGTCATGAGCCACCCAACAGAAGTCCGTAAGACTCGACACCCTATTGTTAAAAGTCGTAACCTAGTACTAACAAGTAAAATTTTCTTATTCCAAGCATTTAATTATTTAGAAATAATAATTGATTAAACTTTTGTATTTAAAAATTTACAGCTATAACTGTTGTAAAAGGCTTTAAATTAAAGTATTTTCCGACGACCACTTGTGAAAACAACAGATTACACACTACTTATTTATGTAGAAAGTAAAGTATATCACTCTAGAGTGCGAAAGTACATATCACTCTAGTGTTGAAATACTTTTCAGTTCTAGAGTGATATGACTGATGTTAGTATGCTAGTTACCTAGGCAACTCAAACGACTACCGGTTTCTACCTTTTTGCATCCATTCGTTTTGTTTTGGCTAATAACAGTTTAAAATACCCATAGTTAAATCGATACTGACAGTTTCCGTTTTACTTAAAGATGTAATTACTCATATTAGTTTGTAATTGAAATGATTTCTTCAATAAAAATTGAGAATGCATACGCTAAAAGCAACAGATTCGCGGATTTTATAAAGACAAAAACAAAGTAGGCCTTCGAATTTTCAACATCAAATAAATTTTATAGCTGTTTGTCTGTCTTGCATTATTGTGTACACATTTATTGCAAATCAACATAAAAATAACTATTTCGTAATTGGTTTTAGTGGTGGTCGTCGGAAAAATAGTGTACATTACTCGCGTGGAAAGTGACATTTTACACTCGTGGAATAGTTGCACTCGGCTTACGCCTCGTGCGACAATACTCTTCCACTCGTGTGAAATGGGTCACTTTCCACACTAGTAATGTAATATACTAATACGAGATTATTAGATCTGAAGCTCATCCAAGTCTTAAGAGATAAAAATGTTCTATTCCGCCAGGTACTGTGGTGCTAATTGAATCTGAGAATTTTCTTCCTCTCAAATGGCCTTTTGCCTGTATTGTGATGGTGCATCTTGGAGTTTAAACGTTCAATAGTCAAGCTATGCCCGTTGCCAATTGAACATATTTAAAATGCGTGCATTTTGGTGAGTAAAATGTTTCGTTACCATCCTGTTTATGAATAAGTTTATATTTGCGTTGCTAGTAGCGATTTATGTTAATTTTCATTCCTAATTTATATTGAGGTTTTCCGCGTTTATTATTTGTCTTGTTTCGCAGATGTAAATGATAAGCACGGGATACCTACAACGTTGGACATTTGGACAGTTGTTGTTGTTGGTGTACAATCGTTATGCGTACTATTCACATCCAATTTTGTGCTTCACGTATTGTTAAAATACTCCGCTTATTCGAGGTAAGTCAAATACACTCGTTTATATTTTAAATGTGTATTTTTGTACTTTCTGTGGATTAAAGTACATTTTTCTCTACCGCAGTATGCCGAAGTTAATTTTTTTTTTAATGTATACCGCGAAGTATACACCAATATTTTGGAATAAGACGCAGATCTGTTTACTGAAATAAATTGTGTAATAGGTGGTGTCAAATGTAGTATGTTTGAAAATAGAATATTGTGTTATATATATATATATATATATATTTATATATATATATATTATATATATATATATATATATATATATATATATATATTGACGTGGAATTATAGGTTAAATAGGTGTCGACAATAAAAATTTTATCACTGTGTATATAGGAAATAGGAGCAAATTATGTACGCGCCAAATTAATCAGTTTATATAGTGAAAACGGACGGTTATTAAGATATTTTTCTATTTTTAAATTGGAATTTTAAAATTGCATAAGGGAGGAAAGCTTTAGAGTACATAAAAACTCAAGGATACGCAGAATTAAATTGTAGTAATTTTCAATCAAGCAGAAACGGAGTTTTCAAATATAGAAAATCAATAATTTAAACGCAAATATTTCCATTTACATAAAAGCAAACGTTCCTTTACAAATCCCAAGAATGGTTAAACTCGAAATCGTTATTTTAAACGGTCGGTTGTTTCGAAGAACACCTGTTAGGTAAAATGTCGAGTTCTGGAAACTTAAACGAACGTTAACACAAAATTCTATAGAAGTTTGTTTGTAACGGTCAATGTATAAGCTACTAAAATAACAAGTGCCTTGAAGACTGAGTGAAATAAAAGATCTACAATATAGAACAGACAGAGAAACGTATAAAGGAAGCGTTGGTTACAAGTCACGTCTAAATACACGGGTAAATACTAAAATGATATTTTCACTTGGGCTTCCTTGTCGCTAGCCAGCCTCAAGCATGGGCGTCAGTGAAACAATTTTTTCTTTTACTTGCACTAGTTGAATATAAGTGAAGCTTTAATTATTCGCGGCTAAGTCTGGGAATTACCCCAAGGGTAAGCAATGAGAAAGGGTGTGGGGATGGTCTAAACTCTACAATAAACTAACAAAAGGAAAATGGGTTGAGCGCCACTGTATCTGTATAAACGGTTACACTAAAGATTCATTACTCCTATGAGAAGATACAGAAACTCACGGGATGTGAACACAATAAAAAACTTACAACTTACTGAACTAATGTATCTGGAAACCTCTGGAACATACTTACTACCTCTCCGATCTCGATGATCCTGGAAAAAAAATACACAACAAATTCTCTATTAGAAAGACACAGTTTGTGCTTTCCAATAAAAAACAGACTAATAATTACAGGTGGATAATATTAAGATTACCACACCAAAGATATTTAAATCAAAAATGAATACCTAGAACAAACCAGTTGTAGCATATATGTGCTTTTTAAATTACTTCAGCATTCGTATAATTTCATTATTCAACAAACTTATTTTCTTTAAAATTTAGTAAAATTAATTATGCATGGAATAAAAACTTGAGTCTAAAATGAAATTTAATATAGTTTCTCTTTCTTGATTTTTGTTTAAATATGTTTACAAAAATGAACTAATAAAATTGGTTTTTCTATACATCTGTCTTTGACATAACAGGACCTTAAGCTAATAATATTTTAAAACAAGTTCTGACACCAAGTGTTCAGATCTGATTATTGGCTCACATATGTTTCTCATAAATTATTTCTAAAAAAATTTGAATCACATGCAGTTACCTTGGACAAACAACTTTTCATCTAATTCAGGTATTATGAGCTTATTAAAATTTAACATCTGCAAATAAATTTTCTAAAAAGCAAGAAATGGACTATGTAATCTCATATTTTTAACAAATGAATTTCTGCAAATTTTATAAAATTATTACTATAGCATTTCGTGACTATTTTCTCCCACGCTGTTATATATATACACAAAATTTAACTTGACCAAACGATCCTTGAAAACTAATTATTTGAGCATTCACGAATTCTCACAAACAAAACAAAAAAGAAGGTTTGATACCTGTAGATGTTGATGTCTTCATCTCTAGTTCTCAAACGGCGATGTACATCCTCTAAAATCTGCTCATCAACTTGTCGTAACAAAACATTAAAAAAACATCTGTAGTTGCCCTGATAAACGAATAGCTTTCCAATCTTTGATTCAAATATATCACCGTCCTACCATATCATAATGTTATTGCAACATTTAAAAATACTTTTCCTACATTCTAGTCCGTCATATTAATTCTTCATTCTACTCCGTCATATTAATTCTTCATTCTACTCCGTCATACGCGTTAACAAATTCCGACACAACAATTCAAGAGGCGGCGTGTTCCAGTGCCTTGCCGGTGTCGCAGGAGCCTGGAGCTTCACTCTGTGTCCCAAGGCGACTCGCCCCCCTATTATTACCATCCCACGCCGATCCGGAGGCCCCACTTCTGCAAAGCCTGAAGATTCATACTTTTAAAGAAAACAATGCCAACTCGACTACATATACAAAAGCAATGGCCGACCTCGTTCCGTTCTAGTACGACACCTTATTTGCGTGGCGCATTACCTCGTGACCAGTACACGCACGCGCTATTCTAATTCTAACGAATGAAGGGGAAGAATCCGCCTGTAAAGTAGGCAACACAAACGACTAGACCCCATATAAATACTTTCCTTGAATGTATAATATTAATAAATATCTCTGTGCAAAGCATTTAAGTTATTTAAGCGAACATGATTTCCTGTTTTCATATAGAATTGTTTCTCTTAGATATTATAGCATCAAATACAAGAATTAAATACCACAGAATAAAATTATACTGAAGCGATTCTTGCAAACATGGTGCTATAGAATATATATTCGTTACAATACGAAGGCCAACAACAATATCGATTTCCTGTAGCTTGAGAGGAGTTACTAAATGAGACAATAAATATGGGTAGAACGGAGAAAGATAGCTGATAGGTAAAGCGTTGTGGCGAGGGAAAACTATTTCATTGGTCTAAGGCTAGGCAGTTGTGAGAATCGCGCGTCCGTTAAGGTATTAAATAAATTTCAGTGTAACATTATAATAATCTCGGAATTTTTCAGACGTTACGTTCAAAATTTGTAGAAGTAAATTTAAAAATAAGCTTTTCAATGGAACTAGGTTTCATGGGGGGTTTTTGAAAAGGGTATATAATACTCTGACAAAGATATTAAAGCTCCCTTTTCCTTTTAGATCTGAGATTGCGCTTAGATCTGCAAGGTAATTAATAGTATATGCTCTTACGGGTATCAATTATTGTGTATCCGGTAAGGTAGCATACAATATGTTGTTTGAAAATATGTAAAGCTGTAGTAACATACCGCAAAGTACTAAAAGTGATATTGCACAAGTGGGTGCTGAGGTCTAGACAAAGGGTGCCGTTACTACAACGAATGAACGGATGGTACTTGGGTAAGAGAATCCTAAAGCTTAACTACTATGCATGAAGTGTATTTGGTATGGAATGTTAAGTTTGAATAAACAAATATCTGGGTAGAAGATTAGAGATGGTGGCAAAGATTTGGATAGTGGGGATCAGTTGGATCCAGGCATAATCGAAGTATATGGACACAACGGACGAGGGTTTCCGGTACCCATCTTCAGAGGTGACGAGAGACGAAGCCTACTACAGGTAAAGAAACTTAATTTCCTGTTTTTGTATAAACATTTGTGTTGATATTTTTGTGTTTGAGTGTTTTGACTTATTGGGGGTGTATTTATTACTATAAAAACTCGTTTACTGGGGTATATGTGCAGGACAATTAATCTTGATTATTTAAAAAGGTTTATTGATGATATATAAATGTTTATTCATGATATAAAATGTTGTTGTAAAGAGTAAACGGGTCTTTAAATTTGTTTTTAATAAAAATGCGCGGTTTAAAAGCATTTAGAGGAACTGGGTTATAATGAGCTCAAAATGGAACAAAATAAAATCAATCTAGAGTTGCGGGACGGGCCCATCTACTCGTATTAAATAGAAATTTGTTAAAATATATTAAAATCAAGGACTTTAAAGTATTTAATGATTGAGGTGGTAACAGTTTTAGCAAATTGTCTGTACTAAGGTGCAAATATTTTATTAATAATGGAAACTTGTTAATATGTGTAAATAAAAAGGTTGTATGTTTTGTGCCATTATTTGAGTGGTAATTTCAATTGACTGTGTTTGTGAGAAAGGAAGGTGCTTAGGATGGTAAGTATTCAAGAAGAAGCCGATTGCTGAGCTAGCCAGGTGAGCTGAAATAAGGAGGCGTTCCAAAAGGAAGTGTAAAAAAATTTTTTATTTTTTTATTTTTTCAGAAACGATATTTTAATTTTTTTTCTTTCGAAATGTTATGACGCACAATTTGTGGGGATTGATTGGTTTTTAGAAAAAATACGAGTGTTTTTGAAATCCACGGCAATATATATATATATATATATATATATATATATATATATATATTAGTTTAGCCGTTATTTTATAGTTTTGCGGCGTTAATTCTTACATTTGTTTTATTACAAAAGAAACCTGTTTATAAATTGTACTTCGGTGTTAATTATGTCTTTACTTTTATCTGTAAAATATGTTGAGTTAATAGACAAACATTTATTTACGAGACATTTGAAGTAATTATTGTGGCATATTTAGAAAAGAAAGCGAAATAATATTTGAAGTATGTTAAGTTCCTGCAACCTCTCTTAGAAATGGTCTCTTCGGTTAGCGTTCATCTGGATATAGCGGCGTCCATATTTGTTGAGTTCCTTAATTGTTTTTTAGCTACAACACAGCGTAACTCTTTGCAAGATTAAAATACAGCTTGATCCAACATCTCTAGCAGAATTTCTTTTATCTTTTAGCCATTATGCATCTAATTTTACTGTGTGCTATTATTTATTTTTCACAGGATATTCTCTCATACACTCTTAAGGGTAAATTTAAAGTTTGTGTTACGTCGTACATTTGCTCTATTAATTCCAGATTAGTTGATGTTACAATATATTCAAAGTTAACAAAAGATGGCTCTCAATATTCCTTGGAGGATGGGGAGCCTGTAGGTCTTAGTTATACTACCGACACAAAATTCCACTTTATCACACTTGTTTAGGTTGGATTTGAACGTGTATTGTAGCTTTATTAGTAGAAAATTTAAATTTAAGGTAGTATCGATACTTCATATCTATATAAAAATTGTTTGACTTTTCGAACAATTGCAATAAGTAACGCACATTATGAATTAAATTGTACCCTACTAAAGCCCGCTGTGTCTCCTGGGACGCTACCAAGTAGGATGCCATTACGGACATACGTTTCCTATTAGTAAGATTTCAAAAGAAAAATCCCGACATTGTTAAATTCTAAGTGTAGGTACGCGATTTATATAAAAGTTTTATGCTTCCATATAAAGCACGACACCTGGATTATGTAAGTACATAGTAGCGACATGGCAAATACAACTAGAAATACAACATGGGTAAACAGTTGGTGTGCTTTATTATATTTGAGTTAGGGCGGTACATGCACGATTAGTACATGAAAGTGCGCCTTGTTAAAAAGTGGTAGTTCGAATTGTAAAGATAACGATTGCAATATTTAAAACGTCCCTATTTAACGGCAGTTAAAAATTCAACACAGAATTATGTTTGTAAAGTTATCTTGTTTCTTAAACACACACGTTAGGTAAATTGAGAAATGTTTGTTGTTTGATATTGCGAATCTCGGTGGAAAGTGTGGTGTTCAAATTCGAGATATTTTTAGTTCTAAATATAGATTTCTTTGATACAATCAAACTAAAAATGTCGTTCGCCTTTAAAAAACTCTACATTTAAATACATTATTGCTAAACTGGTGTTTGTAGTACATGCTGATATGAAACAGATGAACAATTTATAAAACAATCTAGACAAGGACTGAACCCCTTAAAGTTAGTCGCAATTATAAAGTATAAATAATTTTATATAATTAAATTATTAAAGTTCACAAAGCAAGCTTTAAAAATTTATTTTAACACGTTGACTGCCTAATCGAGGTTTTGAGTCGTACAGAATAGCCAACTTTTTTTTTAGTTTAAATTTAATAAAATGTGTTTTTTAGTGTTTTCTTTATTATTAATAATTTTTTTGGTGAGCTTTTATACCCAAAACTAGTGTTACTTAAGGGTTGAGTCACCAGCTTCTGAGGTCTGTTCCTCAATTAGATGCCAATGACTCAACACCTAAGTAAGAAATTAAAATTACCTTTGTGATGAGAAATATACATAAAATGCACGTACTTTCATTTATTGAAAGAGATAAAATGCAAACTTGAGTAGGTACAGTGAACCTTTGAATAATTAGATACCGAAATTGATTAATATGATCAGTCAATAGAGTTGGGAAATACATCCTACCAGGTTGGTGCATTTTGCTTTTAGGAAAAATGGTTTCTTTAAGTAGTAACAATTTTATGTTGGAAAAGATATGTTAATTTAAAAACCTTCAAATTATTAGCGAAGCCTCAGAATTTCCAGTAGGATATTGTGAAAACGATTGGTTTTAATCCAGCAGATATTGATTTTAGTTATTTCCAATGCAGCTAGAGCTAAGTTACTACCTAGGTATTTAAAATGCAATTTTGGAACTATCAACTACGTTCAATTAATGACCATTTTAATTGTGTAATTTTGTAAATGTATGCACAGTGCGTTATTGTGATTAGTTGTTATGAAATTAGAAAGTAACTTCGTTCTCTGAAAACGTTTTTAGCCGTTAACTACTCGCGCTGGTGTAATAAGTACATCATCAATCATCATCGCCATTAGGTCTTCAGTCCTTGAACTGGTTAGACGCGTACCATCATTGTTTCCTATTCTAAACTAACCTACAGATTTCCCATCTATCACTATCTGATCTGGGTCTACATCTACCTCTTTTTTCCTATCTGTGCTTGTAATATATCCCATTCTATTCCCCAAAAATGCCTTAGAACGTATTCTGCTCTTCTATTTCTTCTATTTTTTCCACAGATATCTTTGTTCTCCTACTATTTCTATAACCTATTTGTTATTAACTTTGTCTGTTCATCCTCATACATATGAAGCACAGCATTTCAAACGTCTGCAACCGTTTGCTTTCAACAATTTTTTTCTTGTTCTGTTTGTTGTTTTTCATCATAGACGCTGTTCTTTCTTGTTAGATGCAGTTCGGTCCCTTTTATTGTTTTACAATTATATACCCTATTTCTCCTACATTCAGTGGTTGGGAGGGGGAGGAGGGGCGTTGCCGTAGATGAATGTAGTAAGCGTAGGACTACAGATTCCAAGATCCTGGGTTCGAGTTCCGACACGGCCGACTGCTTGAATAATGGCAAGTGAGCATTTTTCACAAAAATTATGCCCTCGTTCGGATGAAGGGTTAAATGGAGGTCCGGTATGTGAATGTTGTTACGCACGTTAAAGATCCCTACCTTGCCTGGAACAGCAAGGGTTCGGCAAAATCCTAAATTTCCAGGCAACAAAAAACTTGCCTCCTGGCCAATGTAGTACCTTCGGGTGGAGTAGTGGAAAAGTAGATGCACGGTTGTGAAGGGGGTCAGCAGCCTGTGGCTGCCAAGTTTCCCCAGCACTTAAACATTTACCGATTTATTATTTTTTTCCAATATATCTTTTCGCACAGTCAATATTAGTTGCAGATATTTCACAACTAACACCTGTAGTTGTTTATAATAATCATCAGATTTAACTGTGCATATTTTTTCGTCATTAGGTTTTCCGTCTCAAAACTGGTTGGACACGTACCTGTACTTATTTATATTCTGAGCTAACCTACACAGTTCCCTGAAATTCTCACATAGCATGTATACAGCTCGGTCCCCCTTCTATTGTTTTCTAATTTTATGCCTTATTTGACCAAGATTCAGTGAGGGGGGTTAAGCAGCCTGTGGCTGCCAAGATACCCCAACACTTGGATATTTGCCGAAATAATAATTTTACAGTAAATCCTTTCACACAATTAACATTATTCGAGAATATTTCCCAACCAATACTTGTAGTTGCTTATAATAATCATCATGTTTAAGCACAGTTACTTCCTTCGTCATTAATTCATCCATCTTGAGACTGGTTGGATGCGTACCTCCATTGATTTCTATTCTGAGAGAGCCTACACATTTCCCTGTAACTCCAAGAGCCAACATCAACATCTTTCACTGTGTGCAGTAGTCTAACCTAGGTCTACCTCTTCTTCTTTTTTTCCAATCTATGCTTCTAATATATTCCGCACTATTCCCTCATGCCGTAATATGTGGCCTATTATCCTATCTCTCCTATTTTTTACGGCTTTTCACATATTTCTTTTTTCCCCTACCATTTTTAGTACCTCTTCGTTCTTAACTTTGTCTGTCCATAATAGCTTCATCATACGTCTGTTGCACCACATTTCAAAGGCTTCTACTTTTTTTGGTCCGATTTTCCTACTGTCCAAGCTTCACAGCCGTACAGTGCTGTGCTCCACACATGTGTTTTAAGCAATCTCTTCCTTGTTTATGTTTGTTGTATTTGAACACAGTAGTTACTTTTTCTTGTTAAGTGTGGTACGACCTTGTGCTAATCTTTGTTTTATATCTTTTGTGCTTTTCTATCTTGCTTTATTTGAATTCCTAGGTAGCAAAAATCTTTAACCTCTTGTAAGTTCGTGTTACATATTTGTATTCTCTTTTTTAAATTATTTTCCCTCCTTTGCATACTAATACCTTTGTTTTGGTTTTGTTAATTTTCATACCGTATCCCTCTGTTAGAACCGTTTTCATTTCATTAAGAGCAGCTTCTAACTCTTCCTTGCTAAATGCTAATACCGCTATATCATCTGCAAATCTAAGCATATCAATTTTTTGTCCTTGCATAGTAATTCCAAAATGTCTTCTTGCATTTGACAGTATTCATTGCCTCTTCAATGTACAAGTTAAAAATTAATGGGTAGAGGGAACATCCCTGTCTCACCCGATGTTTGCTCTTTGTATAAGCTATATACTATTCGTATATCCCTATAACTCATTCCACTCTTTTGAAGTATTTCAAACTTTTTTTTTTCATTTTACATTGTCGAACGCTTTTTTTAGATTTACAAACCCTATATACACGCTATCCCTTTTTTCTATTGTTTTCCCCATTATCACTCTCAGAGCTAAAATAGCCTCCCATGTTCCCCTGTTTCCCCTAAACCCAAATGGATCTTTTCCTAGTATCTCTTCAACCCGTTTTTCCGTTCGTCTTTGTACAATTCTAGTTAATATTTTTGAACACGTGTTCTGTCAAATTTATTGTTCGAAAATTTTCATATCTATCCACGCCTTTCTTTTTTGGTATAGTTACTATGACGATACGTTTGAAATATTTGGGTATCTCGTCTGTCTCATACATATAGCTTACAAGTTGGAAGAGACGTTCTGTTGCTGCTTGTCCAGCAGTTTTTAGCGTTTCTGCTAGCACCTTATCTGTACCAGGCACCTTACCATTTTTCAGACCCTTTAATGCTATTTCAAATTCATCTCTAGGTATAGGATATCTCAAGCCATCATTTTCAATGTCTGATTCCTGTTCTATTGCAGCTGGTTCCTCTCCTGCATATAAATTCCTTTATATTCTTCCCATATACCCACTTTCTCTACACATTTTTGAATGACGTTTTCTCCCGTGTCCCTTATACTTTTGCTATACGGTTTTATATTCCTAAAACTCATTCTAATTAGTTTGTGTGCTTCGTCTGTCTTTTCTATTTCCATCTTCGTTTGTACCTCTTTGCACTTATCATCAATACATTGTTTTTTAGCTTTCCTGCATTTTCGACTAATTTCCCATTTTATGGCTTTGTATCTCTGTTTTCCTGTTTCGTCTGATTTATTTTTGTATTTTTGTCTTTCTTCTATTAAATTCAGGATATCCTTTGTTATCCATGGTTTCTTATTTTCTTTTTGTGTATACCCCAGAATATCTCTGGCCGCCATGTCTAGGCTGGATTTAATGTTATTCTATTCTATTTCTATTTCCTTAGTATCAGATATTTTCCCGATATCTTTGAGCAATTCATTTGACTTTTTCTCGAATCTTTCTTGAATATCTCTATTTTTCAGTTTTTCAATGTCAAAGTGCCTTTTTCCGTATCTTTTTTTCAAATTTTTAAATTTAAGTGCGGCCTTCATAATTACGATGTTGTGGTCAGTATCTGTATGTGCTTCTGGGTAGCTTGTACAGTCTTTTACTTGATTCCTATACCGTTGTCTAACAAGAATGTAATCTATTTGATATCTTCCCATATCTCCTGGCATCTTCCACATATATCGTCTTCTAGCATGATGTTGAAATAATGTGTTTGTGATGATTAAATTGCTCTTGTCGCAAAATTCTACCTGCCTATTTCCGCTGTCATTTCTTGTGCCTAAACCAAATAAACATACTACCGCTTTTTCCCTACCCTCACCGACCACTACATTAAAATCTCCCGTAATTATTAAATTTTCATGTCCTTTTACGTATCTTAGTATGTCTTCGATATCTTTGTAGATCGCTTCTATCTCTTCGTCACTGTAACCAGAGGTGGGCATGTATACTTGTATTATTACTGCGTCTACCGGTTTAGATTCTTATCTAACCATGAGTACTCTTTCGTTCTTTTGTAAGTAATTTTCTACACAGTATCCTATCTTTTTCCGCATAAGTATCCCCACACTCAAATTACCTTTCTCTGCTCCTGTATGAATTACCCTGAAGTCTCCACTTCAAAAATCTCCCGCCTCTGGCCACCGAACCTCGCTGATCCTCACTATGTCTAGTGATAAGCTATTCATTTCGATTTTTAGGTTCTCTCGCTTACCTACTTGCCTCATACTTCTAACATTCCACGCTCCGACTCGCAAAATGTTCCCGACTCTTATTCTGAACTTTCCGATCGCATCCTCCGGAGTAGTCTCCTCCCGAAGACCGAATGAGGGAGTATTTTAAGTCCAAAATCTTTTACCTTAGAGAATGCCATCATGTATATTTCAATTTAAGTACGCTGTGTACTTGGAAAGTAATGTGGTGGTTTTCCGCTGCCTTCCCCATCGCGGTAGTGTGTCTTAGACTGTCATACCGATCTCTACGGTTTCTACCAATCTAAGTACCGAAAGAGCCGGTGCCCTCTTTCGGGAACCTGTCTTAGCCTGGTTCCTCACTAACGACCCTACTACTTTGGTTGGACCTGTAGTTGGGCTCTTTAGCTCATTAGAACAAGCAAGCCATTTCACCTGTTATAGTAATCTAGAACTTCAGCAAGGTGCAGGTCCATTCGAAATGGGTAAAAAGTACACCAAAAGTATATAGTAAGCTGTCGATTTCTTCCGCATGCTTTTTCGGCGTCACCGGTTTAGCTAACCCTCGTCCAATCTGTCATCTAGATGTACCTGCAGCATCGCTTTGACTGTTGAGAAAGGAATAAAATTTCCACAAGCTTCGTTGTGGTGTACGTAATACACCAGCGCAGTAACTAAGTTCAAGTTTTTTTGTTTTTTTGCAACGAATTATTTTGTAAAAAACTTGTGAACATGTAAATTTTAAAACTATATTGTTTTTTATAAAACGATAATCTTTTTCTGGCATAAAATAAAGATTTGAGACGATAAAAATTTGACACAAGATGAGTTGGAAGGTATTGCCCATGATGCGGATAGTGAGGAAGAGGTGGGAGGTGAAGTAGGTTCTTCAAAACATAAAAATGTTGAAGAAGAGAAAAGTGAACACAACTCTGATTCAGAACAAGAAATGAGAGACTCAGATATTAATTCAGTTACCTTAAAGACAGATTCAAAGAAAAAAGAAAATTAGTATCTAGGCAAAGATAAAAAACTATTTAGTATAAGAGTAACCCTAAGAGTAAGAATAGGAAAACAAGTAAGAAGAATTTAATAAAAATTTTACTTGGACCAAAGAAATGCGCTCGTGACATAACTGATGGGATGTGCGTTTTTACGAAAATATTTGTCGATGACATATTTGAACATATTGCAGTGCATAAATTTTGAAATTTCAAGAGTACGACTAAATTACAATCGTGAACGAGATGCAAAGGCTGTTACAAAAACGGAAATACTAGCTTTTATAGGTTTGTTGCTTCTATCTAGAAGTAAAAGCAACCACACTCATTCTTTGGAATTGTAGACCAAGGACGGAACAGGATCGGAAATATTGAGAGCTTGTATAATTTACCAAAGACTCCTTTTTTTTGCTCGCCGTAATTAGGTTTGACGACAAATTATCCAGGGACCAAAAAAAGAAAGCTGACAAATTAGCCGTAGTACGATTCGTTTTGGACCGTTTGGTAAATAATTGCCAAAAAATCTACTCCGTAGGTGAATTTATAACAGTCGATAAAATGCTGATAGAATCCAGGCGACGGTGTAGTTTTGTTCAGTACATGCTCAACAAACCTGCTATTTAGCAGGCTGAGGGCGTTTGTGCTTTGTGACGCTAAAACATCTTACATGAGTAATTTAGAGCTGTATAGTGGAATACAACCAAATGGGCAATACAACTAACCAAACAAACCAACGGCCATAGTTTACCGCTTGCTCGAAAAACTGAAAGGAAGTAACAGAAATCTAACTTGCGATAACTGGTACTCAAGCTATCCTTTGGCGAAAGAATTGTTACAAAAAAATATCACAATGATTGAAACCCTGAAAACAAAATAAACAGGAGTTACCGAAAGAGTTTTTGCCAAATAAGGATAGATTGGTCGGTTCATCCATTTTTGGATTTTAGAAGAATGTTACGATAGTTTCCTATGTACAACAAAAACAGATCCGTTATTTTAATTTTAACTATGCACGACTCTGTCATTGATCCAGCCACCAATAAATTATATTGGATTATAAAATTACAAATGGGGGTTTTGATACAGTGGACAAGATGTGTAATACCTTTTCTGTTGGTAGAAGCACAAGAAGGTGGCCCTTAGCTATTTTTCCAGTTGCTAAACATAGCAGGCATCCAATAGTCAAATTGTATGTAACGCAACTCGTCTCAATTCTATTCACAAATACAGAAAAATTACCTGAAAACACCCTCTTTGTCGTTAATAAGACCATATCTTTCCGAACGTGCTACAATTACAAGTTTGCCTACAAACGTCAAACTTTTTGTCTAGATACCGCGAAATTCAAGCACAAACGGACCAAAACCTACTTTCAAGAGTTCGAGCCAGGTATGGAATTAAAGGAAAATTTGAATAATTTTCTATACAAAATACGAAAACATGATTTTGAACGTTACAAAGAACCATTGTCAACGAACTCTATATTGTACAATTTTTGATGTCTACGTGATTTGGAAAGCATTTCAACAAAATTTAGGAAAGGAAACTTGTTACGTTTATTTTGAACATCCCATCTGTTAATAAGAAATACGCGGTCTAATAATTTTCTACTCAAATCCCTTTGGCGTTAAAAACGAAAATTAATTCAGTGAATTAAAATAACCCTTTCACGTGTTAATTCATTTATCTATTTGTATAAATTCGATTTCTATTGTTACATCCTAGAGCCTAATTAATAATAAATACTCCTTCGAAGAATTCATCAATGTAAAGTTTATGTTAAAATTAAATAGACGATAACTGGTTCTAGGTATCTGATAATTGATTCTTATGTGTTTTCCATTGAAAGCTTCGTCGAATTAAAGCCACGTATTATCCCAATAAACCCTGTTTTACTAGTTTTATTTACTTAACAACAATATTACTTTAAGCTCTGGTCATTAGTGAAACGAAATTAATATTCACTTACTTTTCAATCTACACAACGAATACACGTACAGAATAGTTGGTTGTTTTCGTTTTTCTGTATGAAAAGTTGCACACCTTACAGCTTGGTGGGTATTTTTGGGTTTTATAAAATTGTACTTTACGGCAACAATAAATTAATTTTATTTATAATTACTATAGCTCTTTCCCGTGGCTCTTAAAGCCACAATGAATGGTCGCCCCTTGTTGTGATGGGAGGACCACACCAAGGCGGGATCACGCGCACTTCTGTTTCGCACTGTTTTTACAGACGGTAGGAGCCAACGCGACGGTGGTGACTCGAGGGTGAGTGTTTATACACTAATTTTCTTATATGGGTACCCGATAGTTGTTGGAAACAACATATGTACACGGGTCTACGGATGCATCACCTTGTTGGTGGTAAAATGACTGGTTGTTTGTATGTGCGAGGATATTATAAGATTTACTGATTTCTTTGTTAAGATAATTTTATGTATAGAATTCCTTACTTACAATGCTGATTTCGAGCTGTGATTTTTAGTGAAGTAATTTTGATCCCTTTTCTTGTTTGTAGATTAATATAGGGGGGTGACCTAAAAACTGCAGCTCGCCATGTTAAAAATGATTCTTTGTTTTTATTCGTAAATATGTATATTGTGTACCTACGAATTGTTCATTTCTGGTACTATTGTGTTTTGTATATAATTTTGTTTTTTCTTTAAATTAGAGGGTTTGAGTTTCTAAATGTTTGATTATGCGTGAGTGAGCATATTTTTATTTCAGACCTCCCTTAATTTTTTTGTAGGTATAATACCCCGCCCACTCGCTGATTGACCCCGGTCAATTTCTTCTTTTTGTTCCTCGTTTTTATTTTCTTTTTTTAGACTACGTCGCTAAACGTAGCAAACTTTATGCAAAATTCGAGAGCTTCCATGATAAGACAAGTGTAACGCCTCTACCATGCTCAATCAACAAAGATAGCGCGGTCAGCTAATGACAGCACGTGGAAGAGCTTACCTTTATATATTACATCAAGCGGATAATGGTCAGTATCTACCTAACTGAAGCACAAACTGTACTAATTTGAATAAAAATACTATGCAAAGTTCAAGCGAGGAATTAAAACCCTACATGTGAATTTTCCAATACCCCACACGAAGGTACTACATTGGTCAGGATGCGAGTTATTTTTACCTAAAAAATTTTGAATTTTGCCGAACCCTTGCTGTTCCAAGCAAGGTAGAGATCTTTAACGTGCGTGACAACACTCACACACGGGACCTCCATTATACTTCTCATCCGAACGAGGGCATATTCTTGTGAAAAATGCTCGCTTAACGTTTTTCAAGCGGACCGTGCGGGGATTCAAACCCGGGAATTAAAACCGCAAATTTTAAGTAAAAGTTAGTAATTAAAAATTTCAAGTCGAGTGCGTGTTTAAATATACAAGTGAAATAAAAATTCGCCGTCGACATAAGACGTAAGCCCAAATCTTAATTAAGGTAAACATGATCTTTTGCTTTTATTAACTTAGTCCACTGAGAAATTCTCTAAGGAAATTTAAGAAAACTGAAAAAATCTATTAAAAATGTACTGAGAAATTCACGAAACAAATTCAATAAGAAATCTAACGTAGAAATCCAATACTACGGGTAACAGATACAACAAAAAGGAAAATTCCGAATCAGGACGTTAAGCTGAAAGCAACTCAAGGGCACTGGATAGCAGCACGTAGCGGCAGGATTGGGAGTACGCAGAACTACACATTCGAATCAGGGAATCAACCTAGAAAAATACCAGGTTAGCGATAATTCATTAATAGCATAAGATTTAAATTTCTTAAACATTTAAAACTTGCATGTACCTAGATATTTATGTGAAGGGTCTTCAAAAATTTTGATTGATACATAGAAATTAGGAAGGGTCATTGAACGTTCAACGAGACTTCCAATATAATACAGGTTATTTTTTGCTGGCTTTATATATTTTTAATAGGGTTATAATTTGGTGGGAAACAAATTTATATTTTTACTTTGATTGGGGGGTTTTAAATAGCAAATAATAGTACAAAGGTTGTAGAAGTGTAAATTGTACATATTTCTTGATTATTATACAAATTTTTGGTTATTCAGCTTATATTATTTAGGTATTAAGTGTTAGAGAAAAAAGGGGTAAAAATTTCTCTGTTACCGTATCGTCGTTCACTCTGTGTGGGGTTGAACTGAGCTAGTCGAGGCATAAACCTAATTGTGTGTAATTAAAAATTTATTCTAGATTATTTAGGAGGACAGCGGTGGCAGGCAGCATTGAAGTACGGCGATATCATAGCAATGTATATCTCTGTCAATTTGGCAACGTTTAGGCAAAATCGCATCTGCCATATCCAGGCTTTGCAGATTGAGCGGTGAATGAAAAAGTGTTCCTTTGTCCTGCTATATATACTAGTTAGAATACATGCTCCGTTGTACTTGCCCTATTTTTGGTGTGGTTCCGTGTCATTGGTGTTGGTGTGTGTTGTGTAGTCCTCCTACATGAAATTTAACAAAATAGTTTTGTGGTTGTTTAACAATGCGTAGACTAGCAATTGTTGGTTCCCATGCGTGAGGCAGTCTTTGGGAAGCATCCGTTGTGTTGAGAATTTGTAGGTGCTTTTCTATTTGAATAGCTTCCTGGATTATTATTGAGGATTTGTGTTCAATCTTAGCTAGCGCTCTAGAATTCTTAAGGTCGATGTTGTGACCTTTAGTGCTGAGCTAGCGATGATATTATATTGTTCGTCTTTACTGCGTTATTATGTTATTCCTTTCTAACACTAATTTTTCTGTTTCTCTGACCAATGTAAGATTTGTTGCAATCTGAGTATGTTATTTCGCAGACCCTTGGTCTTCTAAAACCGTCACAAAGAGTAGAAGTTATGCGAGTAGTACGAAAATCTCCAGTAACTAGTCATAAGCCCTTTTACTGAATTGTGCCAAGCTATCTTAAAACCGATACCCTGGCTGATGAATATACAAAGCACCCATAGTTAATGTTTGACATAATCAGGGTTTTAATCGTTTGTAGGGGTGTTTGCCTTTCTGTTCCCCATTTGACACTAGCAAGACGCCGAATCAGATTAACAGATCGTTTACATTTCATTATTAATTCGCCAATGTGTAGTTTCCAACGCAACTACTTATCAAGTGTTAGGCCTAGGAATTAGATGATGTTTTGACATCTAATTCCATGAACTTGTAATAACAATTTTGTTTTCTTAATTGACAGGAGTGCATACGGTGTGTTTTCCTTGAAGATAAACTAATTTTTTGCTAGAAAATTCTTCTTATACACTATTTACAGCCGTTTGTGCAGTCAATTGAAGGTCATTCATGGAATTAGACGAATAAGATCACAAAGTCATCCACGTATTGGGATCGTTCTACGTTCGGAAATAGCCTGCATGTAATGCTATACTAACTGGCACTGCAAATACTGTTACTCTTACTGTTATGCCCTGCGGTATGCTATTTTCGAGGTTGTCATAAGATGGATTTATACCTAACAGAAAAGTAGGGTTGGCATAGAAAACTTTGCAAACTTTATGGTGCCTACTTTTAAAACCCCATTGGTGGAGCTGTTGAACTACCCCATATTTCGAGGTCATATCATACGCTCTCAGAATATCAAAAATTCCGCAACTACACGTTTCCCATTCGTGAGGGCGTTCTGAATGTAATCTTTTTGCTAACGACTGAATCATGTATGGATTTATACTTTTTGAAACCCATTTGCAACGCAGATAGAACGTTGTGTATCAAACCAAACGCATATATACCATTTTCTCTAATACTTTGAGATGCAACTCGTCAGGAATATTGGCCTGTAATTCATAGGAGTTATGCTGGTTTTTCCTATTTTAGGAATTGGTAGTACCATTGATTTTCGCCATTATAAATGATGCGACCTTTCGTTCTAAATCATATTGAAAAGATCCAAAAGATTTTGTTGTGTCCTTCTGGCAGCTGTTGGAACATCTAATAGTGAATTTCAGTTTTTAGATTACTTTACAGGATAATTTCCAATTCATTCATATTGAAGTCCACGTTGAAGTTAGATGGCTGAATTACGGAGAAATTTTTTATGAAAATTCTGTTTTGTTTAAAGTGCGTTCCTTGAACACAAAACGCAGTGGTTTTATGTTGCGCCAGCAAAAGTTGAAAAGCACGAAAAGAAACCTACATCCGCTGAAACTCTCATGTGTTATACGATCCACTGAAGATTGTTAAAAAGGGCTATTTTATCCGTTTAGTTTTATGTGGTGTATTATAATGCAAATGACTGCTTGCTAACCAGTTATACTACGCTTCCTTTTTTGGTGGAATTGGGATTTTTTTGGTAGTTTGCCTTTTGGCCCATTAATTTGCATCATTTAAAGATATCTGTACTCGATTACTCGCCATTTTGATGTTCTTTATAAAGGATGTCCCCTCGCTTACGTTCTCTATTACGAGTCTGGAAAATCGTATCATTTTCTAAAGGATTGCCTGCTAGTTCTGAGGGATATACGAGGTATTGATGATATGACGATTCCTGCCCACGTGCCTGTAAATCAGGTTGTTTAGGTGAAGCGCTCTTCATATGTGGGGCGCCTTGGGTGACTGACAGTTCCAGATTTTAGAGGGAAGTTATTTTAAACAGAGTAAGGATGGTATTTTAAAAGTCTGTCTATGTGGCGCAGGACTAGCTGCACTAATTGTAGGGAAGTCATTTTAACCATTTCTGAAAATACTTTAGTCATTTTTGAACCAATACTGCTATTAAAACTGAACGTCTAAGGTGGGAACAGCATGTAGTTTTCTAACCGCTTGAACATAAGAAACACCTGCTATGAGAAGAGATTTTAAAATCACGTAGCTCTTAGCTTTGAATTAAATCACTTTACTAATCGTTTGCATTTGCTTGATCTTTTATCCAATTGAAATGTTAGAGATTCCTTAGAATTCCCAAAATGAAATTTACTACAATTAATACAAACTGTCGAATCAGAATAGTGAAATATCGTACTTAATGCACATAAATTTCAAAAAAGAAAGCTATGAAACAGGACACAACGAAAATAGGCGAAAGAAATTTCGCAAATTACACGACACCTCGATATATGAATTAATTTTGAAGAAAAGGAAGAACTAATTTCGGTGTTTAATAACCGATATTTAATTTTAAAATACTCAGACGATTTAATTAATTTGTTTGAACCCAGATTTTCGGTTTTTACGAACATAATAATAAAAGAATCATCATCATCATTGGGTCTTCAGTCCTGAAACTGGTTAGACGCGTACCATCATTGTTTCTTATTCTGAACTAACCTACAGATTTCCCCGAAATTTGCACAGTCTGCATCTATCACTATCTGATCTAGGTCTACATCCACCTCTTTTTTCCTATCTCTGCTTGTCATATATTCCATACTATTCCCCAAAAATGCCTTAGAACGTATTCTGCCCTTCTATTTCTCATATTTTTTCCCAAAGATATCCTTGTTCCCTTACTGTTTCTATAACCTATTTGTTATTACCTTTGTCTGTCCATCCTCATACATCTGAAGCACGGCATTTCAAAGGCTGCGACTGTTCTTCTGTCTGCTTTTCAGACTGCTTGTATTTCGTAGGCATACTGTCTGTGCTGTGCTACACCCATACGCTTTCATTAACTTTTTGTTCTATGTTTGTTGTCTTTCATCATAGGCGCCATTCTTTCTTGTTAGATGCAGTTCGGTCCCCTTCTATTGTTTTACAATTATATACCCTATTTCTCGAACATTCAGTGGTTGCGAAGGGGGGTAAGCAGCCTGTGGCTGCCAAGTTCCCCCAGCACTTGAACATTTACTGATTTAATATTTTTTCCAATATATCTTTTCGCACAGTCAACATTAGTTGCAGATATTTCACAACAAACAACTAGTTGTTTATACTAATCATCAGATTTATCTGCGCATTGGGTTTCCCGTCTCAAAACTGGTTGGACATGTACCTGTACTTATTTATTTTCTAAAGTAACGTACATAGTTCCCTGAAATTCTCACACAACAATACAGCTCGGTTTCCCTTATATTGTTTTCTAATATTATGCCTTATTTCACTGAGATTTATTGAAGGGGGTTAAGCAACCTGTGGCTGCCAAGATCCCCCAACACTTAGACATTTGCCGAAATAATAGTTTTCCAGTAAATGTTTTCACGCAATTACCATAATTCGAGAATATTGCCCACCTAATGCTTATAGTTGCTTAAAATAACTATCATGTTCATGTGCAGTTACTTTCTTCGTCATTAATTTATCCATCTTGGGACTGGTTGGATGCGTACCTCCATTGATTTCTATTCTGAGCTAGCCTACACATTTCCCTGAAACTCATACAACCTACATCTTTCACTATCTGTGTGCAGTAGTCTAACCTAGGTCTACCTCTTCTTCTCTTTTTTCCTATCTCTGCTTCTAGTATATTCCGCACTATTCCCTCATGCCGTAGTATGTGGCATATCATCCTATCTCTCCTATTTTTTACCGTTTTCCACATATTTCTTTCTTCCCCTACCATTTTTAGTACCTCTTTGTTCTTAACTTTGTCTGTCCATGATATCTTCATCAATCGTCTGTAGCACCACATTTCAAAGGCTTCTACCTTTTTCTCGTCTGCTTCTCCTACTGTCCAGGCTTCACAGCCATACAATGCTGTGCTCCACACATATGTTTTAAGCAATCTTTTCCTTTGAGTCTATATTTGTGGTCTTTGAGCACAGTAGTTGCTTTTTCTTGTTAAATGTAGCACGACCTTGTGCTAATCTTTGTTTTATATCTTTTGTGCTTTTCCCATCTTGCGTTATTTGGCTTCCTAGGTAGCAGAAATCCTTAACCTCTTGTAAGTTTGTGTTACATATTTGTATTCTTGTTTTTAATTTATTTTTGCCTCTTTTACATACTAGTACTTTAGTTTTACTTTTGTTAATTTTCATACCGTATCTCTCTGTTAGAACCGTTTCCATTTCATTGAGAGCAGCTTCTAGCTCTTCCTTGCTAGATGCTAATACCGCTATATCATCTGCAAATCTAAGCATATCAATTTTTTGTCCCTGCATAGTAATTCGAAATGTCTTCCTGCATTTGACAGTATTCATTGCCTCTTCAATGTACAAGTTAAAAATTAATGGTGATAGGGAACATCCCTGTCTCACCTCTTTCCTGATGTTTACTTCTCTACGTTCCTGCTCTAATTCAATTACTCCTGTTTGCTCTTTCTATAAGCTATGTACTATCCGTCAATCCCTATAACTCATTCCAGTCTTTTTGAGTATTTCAAACATTTTTTTCCATTTTACATTGTCGAATGCTTTTTCCAGATCTACAAACCTTATATACACGCTTTCCTCTTTCTCTATTGTTTTCTCCATTATCACCCTCAGAGCTAAGATAGCCTCCCGTGTTCCCCTGTTTCGCCTAACCCCAAATTGGTCTTCTTCTAGTATTTCTTCAGCCCGTTTTTCCATTCGTCTTTGTTTAATTCTAGTTAATTTTTTTGATACGTGTGCTGTCAGATTTATTGTTCAAAAATTTTCACATCTATCTGCGCCTTTCTTTTTTGGTAAGGTTACTATGATGTTATGTTTGAAATCTTTGGGTATCTCGCCTGTTTCATACATATAGCTTACAAGTTGGAAGAGACGTTCTGTTACTGCTTGACCAGCGGCTTTTAGAGTCTCCGTTGCACCTTATCTGTACCCGGCGCCTTACCATTTTTCAGACCCTTTAATGCTAATTCAAATTTATCTCTAAGTATAGGATATCCCAAGTCATCATTTTCGATGTCTGATTCCTTTTCTAATGCAGTTAGTTCTTCTCCTGCATATAAATTCTCTATATATTCTTGCCATCTACCTACTTTCTCTACATTTTCTATAATGACATTTCCTCCTGCGTCCCTTATATTTTTGCTATACGGTTTTATATCCCTAAAATTGATTCTAATTAGTTTGTATGCTTCATCTATCTTTCCCACTTCCATCTTAGTTTGTGCCTCTTTGCACTTTTCATCAATCCATTGTTCTTTAGCTTTCCTCCATTTGCGTATAGTTTCCCATTTTATGACTTTGTATCTCTGTTTTCCTGTTTCGTCTGATTTATTTTTGTATTTTCGTCTTTCTTCTATTAAATTCAGGATATCCTTTGTTATCCATGGTTTCTTATTTTCTTTTTGTGTATACTTCAGAATATCTCTGGCCGCCATGTCTAGGCTGGATTTAATGTTATTCCATTCTGTTTCTACTTCCTTAGTATCAGATATTTTCCCGATATCAATAAAAGAAAAATAAATGAAATTGTAAGAAATTCCCATTAAATGTAATTTGTAGTTTATCATTAAATAAACATTTGGTTTACTTTGTAATACAAATTCGTTCGTATTTCATTCAAAATTATTATTGTATGCTATCTTTACAATTGAAACATGTCAATTTCCCATTCTCTTGCCATGTTACATTGTGGTTCAATTTCCTTCAATATAAAAGCATTTTTCGTCTTAAGCTTATACTAATACCGTTTACAGTCATGGGTTAGTTTTGATTTGTGTAACATTTCCCTTTAGTATTATTAAATAATACACTATATACATCTATCTTTAGTCTTAATTTAATGTTCTTTCTTTTGTATAAATAATATAAATAATTAAGATCAGATGTAATTTTCCTATTAGTTAACCTTTGAATAATATCCATAAATACACAACTGGTGTATATATGAATGTCATTCAGGATAGTTTTCTTGTTTTGTCCCTCTCTCAAAATGTGTGGTTATCTTTATTAAACCAAATTTCTGTTTGTCTTGATATCTTACGGTCTTTTGAGCATATGCCGTCTTCCGATAAAGATGTCCTTTCTAAGGCCATGATGTCGTACTTGGTATGTTAAAGGTGTCTTTGTTTTTATTCTTCCTAACATACATAAATATCATTTTAGAATATAAGCATAGGCTTATGAAGTAAGCCTACCTGGAGAACCCGTTTAAAATATTAATGGATGGTAAGCTGTTTTAGATAAATTTTTAGACTGTTCCTCGTGGCGTATTGCAATATTTCGTTTTTGTCACACGTTTATTTTCTAGGGTCTTCTGGTGGCATATTCTCCCGTAGCATATCTTCTTGTAGCAAATTCCTTTGGTGAAGTATCTAATTGTCTGTGCTAAGCTATCTAAGCCTATGCATTAATTTTACTACCTACAACTATTATCTTTTATCGTTCAAGAATGTTGTGTTGACGTTTTATATATCTTCTAAAATAAATTAAATGTCCGTTGATGAAACATATGGCTGTGGAACAAACAAGGATTGGCTTTTACAAAGTAGAAGTTTGAGGTTAACAACTAAAATAATCAACGTTGGTGTTCGTCTCAACAAACAGTAAGAAGATCCTATAGTTCTGAACAAGCCGTAAACTCAACATTTAAGTATACGTTTCTTTCATATATCTGAAATACAGGTACGAGTATATCTTATTTATTTTTGTGACGGAACGACGTGCATGCGTTACATTTTAACAATTATCTGAAAAATAATGCATGTAAAACATAGTCATAATTTTATTTATCAATTACCTTACCTATTATCGATTACCTTAACTAATTTAATATTATCTTTGCTTTGCTACATAACCTATTGAGTTGTAAACAGAGAAGCTTTCATGAAACCTTTTTTGTGCGCTTTGAGGTTATCTTCAGTTTAAATATTTGATTAAAATTCTCTTAACTAATGTTATATACAACAAAGCTTATTTATGGTTTCCTTTTACTTAGAACGTTTAACTAGAAATTATGCCTAAGCACAATAATAAATTTAGATTTTCTAATATCTTATCTGGTAGAGTTTGAGACAAATTTTGAAATTATAAGAGTGGAGATATATAAACTACACTTAGTGATTTTATCGTATAAAAGTTTGGTTGTAAGAAAATACGATATATATTTAAGTTTTTTATTAATGTTATTAACTAAACGTCAATATATAAGTTGTATTAATGAATTTTCTTTTGTCACGTTCTAAATTGCATGCCTTTAACTTGCCTGGGTAAAATTTAACTTTGTTCTCTAAACCCCTGAGATATAGTCTTTAGCAATCTACCGCATTCACAAACGGTCGACGCTAGTCCCGCAAGAGTTTTATTTAGACTCTGTTGTACACCCATTCCTACCTGTAAAAGGAAGGGTGCACAATTATAAAAACGTTAGACAATTAAGCAAAATCCTTTTAAACTCATCTTATGGCTAGTTTACCGTCATATTTCTAAATCATTAAAAAAGTATCCTATTAAAGAAAGATTGAGAAACACTGTACTATGTTATATAGAAAAACATACTTGATTGCTACAAATTCGATGTACCCAGTTATGCCTTTAGAAAATCGAAATATGAGAACATTTTGTAAGTTTTTTTCAGGTGCACGAAAGTACAGAAAAAGCTCTTACAAATAAAATGGATGACAATTTAGACCCCTACAGAATTTCTTTAGCAGATATGTGTGGTCAAGCATATGACAATGACAAAAATATGAGAAGACAAAGCGTTAGCGTTCAGAGAAGCATATTAAGTTTTAATATTCGGGTTCGTTTCGACCGCTGCCATGCAGATTTATTGAATTTAATAATTCGTAATGCATCAAAAACACTGTATGAAGCTATTAAATTTTTTGGATTATACAGTCAATTTATAATTGTATTAGTTGCTCTGCAAGTCGATGTGTAATTCTAAAATTTTAAGATCAAACATTAATTAATAAAATGGCATTCCTTTGTGCGTTTATATATAAAAAAAATCAGATGCCTATGTAACGGCAAAATAAAAGTTTGCCTGAAGCAGCAGATATATTAGAACCAACTCTGCTTTTCATGTTTAATCATAAAAGAACATTTTATTATATAGAATTGGACAAAAGGAAAATGTTATAAGACGTGTGCGTTATCCGCCTATGAATCTCAAGCTTTCCAATAAAAATTGTGAAACATCAATGAAAGAAATTAATAACAACATAGATAAATCTTAAGAAAGCTGTTTATCTAAATTCTAAAACAATATGGAATCCGGCGCCTTAATGTCGCACTTATCGCAAAAAAATCCTTAAGTATTCATAATATTAAAGAATGTTTCCGTTAGAGCGCATCATATATCTGTCTGCGACATTTAGCATGTTGCTCGATGACAAATTCAGGGGGGTTTACGTCTGACCTTCTGCATCCCTTAGCTGTCATCGTGGGCGAGAACGTGAATACAGACAAAAACCGGCGGAAACACTTTGCCCTCATACACACGTTATATGCGCTGCTTGTAGGTTTTGCTTTATTCTTAATGCAATTTTATTTACACAAGCATTTTTAGTGTATTTCAAGCACAAGCAGATTTTATACACATCTTTTCGAAAGCGTGTGTTAAATGCACTGAAATTAGATGGTAACACCCCTGTATTTGCTTTAGGCTTGAATAGAGCGATTGCAATAGGGGTGGATAAACAAGTAGACTTACTCGAGTACTATCATCGGAATACATTATCGTAAAGGGGCGAAATTAACTAAATTTTAGGGAAAAATTTCTAGTCTACTCACGTAGTAATTCAGCGTCATGGGGAAGTCAAAATTTGATGGCCATAGGAAAAATTGTATTGGATAGAATATTCATGTAATTATATTTTATGACACATTCAATAAAACTTGAAAAAGCTTCACGATCACACAGGCTGAAAATGTGAAATTAAAGTATGTATTTATTTAATACAAACTTCTGCGATAAACAGTATTCTTTGAGAACTAATTTATGCTTTGAATATGTATATTATTTAAATAATTAAAACAACAAAATTAAAACAACTTCCAAAAAGTGGGACCAGAGCATGACCCCTGCGGGGACCCCCTTTCCATCTCGCGCGACAAAACTTTACCCGGAATTTCAACCTGTGCCAGCCGCCCCGACAAATTGCTCTTGACTAAAAACATCAAGTTCCGCGGACAACCCCTACGATCGAAACTCGCAAACGATTAATGAGCACCAAGCAGCATCAAATACTCATAAAATGTCCAAAGCAACAACAACAAAGTAGTTTTTAGCATCTATCGCCTGCTTAATTTCCCCGACAACGAGCTCTAGTCCGTCGATAGTCGACTGATTTGCAACGTCCGGGAACTTGTCCGCAGCGTTGCGAACCACCCTCTTGTCGTCCACGGTGATGGTTGCCGAAGTAGCAGGAACCCGCTCGTGCATAAAGCCGTGCGCCTTCCTTGCCCTGAACATCAAGAGATCTCTAGCCGCAACGCTTCCATTGCTGCTAGTCTACCCACGGCGCTGGGGTCTTGACGTTGCAGGCGACTCAAGCTCGGCTCCACACACAAGGGGCGCCGGCCTCTCCGACTCCACCGCAGACCCAGTCTTCCTCTACGACGCGACTATCTCCCCGTCGGGCTGCGACACCAACTTCTCTACTGCGACCACGAGCTCCTTCTCTCTGACCTTCTTGACCGACTCAGCCTCCGACTGCTCACTCCTGACCGACTCCAACCGACCACCCCTCTTCTTCTTCGGCAAAGGCTTCTCATCTCGATGGACAACCATGCATCTGTACACAAAGGATAATTGATAGTCATCCTATGGTTAGGTTTATGCAATTAGTTGATAATAAAAAACTGTTGTTATTGCAAAAGCGCTTTTGTTATAATATACTACTTTCTTGGTTTTTTTTGCATTAAATTTGCCTGACAAAGCAAATTAAATTAAATTGGAAAACCAAAATATAATAGACCATAAAATTGTTAAAAGGACGAAACGTATTAAACAAAACTTGCGATAAAAAAAAATTTCAGTGTAATTTTCTAATTATAAGAACATTATACGAAGTAAACGGAATAAACGAAGATTATATATGGTAGTTCACAGGAGTGATATTAAAACAAAATCTGCCGTTTAACCTGCCAGTAAGTTGAATTACAGACGTGTAGAAACTACTTATTTGCGGACAGTGTTGGTTCTGCAAGTAGGGTGGTATATAAATCGGCGCGACAATGTTATAAGTACAAGGCGAACCTTAATCTATAAGGGTATAATTAACTGTTAATGTAATAGAAGGATTTAGTCACTTAGGTATCTAAATTTGACTTGTATTAATGAATTTAATTACGGAAACCTTTTCTGTTTGTTACATAGTGCATTTATAAATTTGGCGAACGTAATAAATGTATATTTCATACGTACCCGGTACGGATATTTATAATCCCTATATAAATGTGTTAAAGATGAGAGACCTAAGTTCTTGCAAATGATCAACTTTTGATAACTACTTTCTGGCAATTAAAAAAGAACGTAAACATAGAAATATTTTAGTAAAAGTATGACACTATTTTAATTCCTGTGAAAGTAACAAAACTCTCACTCAGTAATATATAGGGAAATCGTTTTGTTTTGTTTAATTAAGTTACAATTCTATTAACTTTTATTACTACGATGCCTTCTCAGGGTAATACCTTCTGATTTAATTTTCTACATTGACATTATACGACTTAGCAGCAGTCGCAGTAGCGAGCTTAAATATTGGATTTCTACGATTGGACCGTGTTAAATCATTCAAAATATTCATACGACCAACTCGTTATTAGTACAATCTCCTATTATGTTTTTCTAAAAGTTCTCAATCCATGTAGTTTATTTTTGCAGATCGTAAATTCGAAGGTCATAGATAAAGTGGATCATCTTAAGTGGGAGAGTGTTTTGTACAAAATTGGTTTTCTTTCGTCGGTAAATATACGTATTATAGGATTCTGGTTAATAAAAATAAAGGAGCACAAAATTAACCAGCGTTATTTATGCGATTTTCTTTATTTTAAAGAACAAACATGTTTCGAAGCCGTATCTAGAAAATTATGGCTGCAGTCATAAGTACGAAACAAAATAACAAGTTATTGAAACATTTTTATTAGATTCTACGTTATGTTCAGTGCTAATATTTATATCTTCGCTAGTAAAATTATTGCTTTTAAATTTTTACAGATCGGAAAATATTACAAGTACAAGAAAATACTGACGATTTTGGAACAAAAGCAACCATAGTAGATCGATTGCCTAAAGGAAACGATAATACAACTACGCCTCTAAATGAACCATTTAAGGTTAGTTATGGACACGAACCGAGCTCGACTCGGCTCGAGAACACTAAAGTTGAGTTCGGCTAGAAATTAAATTGTCGGTTCGGTTCAAAGCTCGTCTCGAATTAGAGTTAAGCTATGAGCCGAGCCGAGCAATAATTGAACTTTAGTTGCCTTTAGGATATAGCAAAGTATATTGATATTACACCCACAAAGCTTTAGCAGTTTTATTATATCGATAATTTCAGTGTCAATTCTGTTGATTTGTGAGCAACGTTCGTAGTTCATGGTAGAATTTTTAAGAAGTAATGCTAACTTGCGCCACAAAAACCAAATTTTGTGTCACCATTCCTTTCGTGAAATTCGTTGATAGGTTAAGCCGGCGCCGGCGTAATCTAATCTATCAATTTTTCCCGCAATCCAATCTAAGTCCAAACAAAGCCAACTAACCTAACCTAGGTCCAAACTACATCAACTAACCTAAGTCGGAACAACGTAAACTAATCCGAGCCCTTCTGCCCCCCTTCTCTCTATTCCTTCATCCTCCTTCCTCTCGCATCCTCCCTCAGATCAGATCAACTACTAATTTCTCTTCTCCCTGCTTCCCTCCCTCATCCTTCGTCCTCCCGTCCTTCCTCGTCCTCTCTAATATTTCGAACCTATCAAGTTTCCGCACAAACTAATCTAAGTCCAGACACCGAGAACATTTTTAAGTATTTTAATAAGCCATGGATTCAAGTACATTTCTAAATTTTTTTAACTTTAAACTTAAATTACAAAGTCCATTTCTTTTAAGTGTTCCCAACTATTGGGTATTTATTGATATTTATTCTTTATGATCAACAAGCAATACCGGTACATCCGGCGTATGCCTCGGTGCGCTCCGCGAGTACCCCAATGCGCCCGGCGTGTGCTTTTGTGCGTAAGAAAAAAATGTGTTGTTCTTTTACTAACTATCTAGGTGGAGAGTTTTTGAAATTTGTATCTACTAGGCATAGACTAAAAACATAAACTTATATTCCTACTGCAAATCGAAAATAAATCGGCGCGAGGAGTAAAATATATTATTGAGGAAGAAGGGCTGGATAGTATAATCAAGAAGTATACAAATTCAATATGTAATCTGCACAAGGTGAAAACAGCTGATCTTTAGTTAGAAATTTCGTTGGAGAAACTGCCGTACATATTGGACCAGTTTAAAAAAGATTACTATCTACTAGAGCAGGCTGCAACCCACTTCAGCGGCACATTTAACAAACGAAAAATAACCGAATACTTAAAAAATAATTTTTACTTTTTTCCACCATGGAGAACATATAGTGTACGATAATGTTATTTTGGATATAGATACAACTGCCGGCAAAAGCTACGTAACGTGAATAAATTCCAATTGTCGCGATGAGGTATATAACAAGCTTTTGTGCCAAGTATCCAGTTCGGACAATAGCAAAGCAGATATGAAATCATATAGTAGATAATGTATATAAACTGCTAAAGTAGTGTCTAACTTTGTTGGAAGACAAAAGATTATGGTTCCAAAATGCGTTTAGGTTTACAGAGAAGCAGCGAGAAACATCGCTCAATCCATTTACGGAAGTTGTTGATAGATTTATTTACAAATAAATTATATATAACTTATATTTGTTTTAAAATAGAATTGAATAAAATTTGTTTTTAGTTATATGAGAGAATACCTACTTGTTTTAGTAAATGTGTCATAATTACATTCACCCCATGCTCCGCCGACCTATCCTAGAAATTTTTCTTCAAACAGTAATGGAAGACGGAGGAGATTGGAGGAAGATGGAGGACAATGGAAGTTCGAAGATGAAGAAGGACGGAGGAGGTTGGAGGATAATAGAGGACGGTTGAGAGGAGAAGGCCAGAGAAAAACAACGGAAGAGAAGAGAGGAACGGAAGCGAATAGAGGAGGGAGGGAGGAGGACAGAGAAGTAGGATGGAGGAGAATGGAGGTGGAAGTGGTGTTGACTATATCACCGCACCCGAGCTGAACGCAGAACAGACTAAAGAATTGCAGTTAAATATATCAAAGTACACGAGCTGAAAATAGAACAAACTAAGAATCGCGAGAATTTCCAACTCATGTTTGTGGTACCCAAAAATCAGTGCGCTCATTGGTCAAACTAAATTTGAAGATTCTTTTACACTTTAAAATCGAAATACACAATTCCATTGGTTGAAGACATCATCAACGTCTCTCAACACAGGAAGCATAGGAAATGGAAGTGTATAAATATAATTTCAAATTCTCCCAAAGACATTCGTTAGTGCTCACCATAGCTCAAGGAATTACCTTGCAGTGCTCCAAATAGCCGGCAAAACCTTCAGCGAGCAGTGCTTTCCATAGCCTGCGTATTCTCCGACGGTGACGCTGTCCGCCGCCGTACCTAGGGCACGTCACCATAATTTATCAATCAATAGTTAACAAACTCCGTTCCATATATCACCGACAAGTCGTTATTGTGATTGCGTCTGTCAAGTCTACCACCGGGACGACACTCCGTAGAGTTCCACAGCGACGCACTTGATGAAGCCGAAGCCACCACTACTACGACGCCTTCCGAAGAGTACCGAAGATAACCTAAGACGTCTGGGCCTCTTAAAACTGTAAATAATTTCTAACCATCACCGTTCAAGGTCTTACTGGGCCTCACAAATAAATTTCGAAGTCTTCCGAAGACTTCTGAGCCCTCTGTACTTGTATATATTGTCAATTAGTAGTTTTTAATTTCATATCATATTTCTTTGTAACTTAACGTTGTCCCACAAGTAAAACACGAAGCCTTCCGAAGAATTCCGAAGACCACCGAAGACGTCTGGACTTCTTTAAACTGCAAATATTTTCTAACTACCGTTATTCAAGTTGCTACTCGGTCTTACAAGCAAATTCCGAAGAGATCCGAAGACTACCGAAGCCTTTTATACCGCCTTTAAACAGTATATACATTGAATTAATAAGTGTTTAAGTTTATTTTCGTTCCACAAGCAACCACGAAGCTTTCTGAAGAATTTCAAAGATTACCGAAGACTTCAGAACTGCTTCAAACTATTAAAAATCATTCATTTTTAACTATTTCACTTTTATTTTTATGTATTTATGAAACTTATGATTATTTTTGCTTATAATTATTAAACAAATAATCAAACCAAGCCTACGTGCCTTCAGACGCCATCCACCCGAACGATAACAGTGTGTGATACCTCTACGTCTCAATCCTTGTTCTGCGTCCTTCAATATGATTGGATTGTTTTAAATCTACAAAGATAGTTAGTTTGTAGTCTGTTCAAGACTTTAAATCAGTACGGGGCTTATGGGGCAAGAGATTGCCAAGTTATGAATTTTAATCGTTTAGATTCTAGAAAGCCTTGCTTTATTCTGCCCATGCTGATTTCAAAGCCTAGGACGGACTATGTTTTGCGTTATGATAAAAAAGAACAATAATAGTTGTTATTTTATTTGAGAACTATCTCGTCCTTAAATCTTGTTGTAGCGATTTGTGGGCAATAAGTAGATCTGAAAATTGAATTTCTGGGATATCTTTGAAATAGTAGCATGCTGTTTACGAAAATAGACATTAGTGTTTTTGCACTTTATTGCCCGTTTGCGTATGTTTTTCTTTATTTATATCACAAAGTACTACCCGTTTGTAACTTTACTAAACAAAATAAATTGTGTTCAAAGACGAAAAATAAAACTACAATCCATTAAAAATTCTATCACAAATACAGAACTTAAATATATTAATATTAAACTTATTCTAAAAATTCCGTTTAGAATAATCTCTTTGATCATGAAGCACATATACAGCATGGTCCAAATTGGTATGTATGTATTGCGCCTTTGGATACTACAACAAATAGAAAGTCTGCAAAATGTCGAAAGCCAACCATAGAATTAAGTTAAAGTCAATTTAGGTAAGGTTAAAACTTTTTTAAAATTTTGAGTAACGTTTGAAAAATAAAATTGAATTCAAAATATTTGCTTATAACCTTTTTGTTTGAAAGTATTTTTATTCCGTACATACTTTCTTAGAACAACTTTTCATGCAGAACAATGTGGTTAAGTCAGATTTTAATTTCTATGCTTCGGACCTTTAAACTAATCCTCAGGTTAGGTTTGTTTTATAATCGCCATATTGTCTTTTGAACCATTAAAATAAATCAAAATTTTTGCTTTTTAGCTATGTGCTACTTGTTTAAAAAAATTAGAATTACGAAGAAAATCAACCATTTTTGTTTTTGTTTTTAGAATTATGACAACTCAACACAAGTAACGCATTATTATTCATAAGGAGTTGTTTGACAAACAACAAAAACAACTAATATTTAAAATTGTGTAGACGATGATGATTCACAATAGAATTGAAATTATGGATGATAGAAATCTTCCTAAAAATTTTAATCGATGAAATTAACATAACTACAATTACTTCGAGTCACAGTTGAGCTCGTTCTTAAGCTAACATAATAATAAAATTAATTGCAAATCTAAAATATTACAATTGATAAATGTGGCAATTTTTTTGATAAAAAATTACTTGCCTAAATACGAAAGAAAATAAATTATTTAAACTTCCAACCCCTCCATCCTGAAAAAACACATGCACAAGCAACTCAAATCAGAAAAAAATTTAAAATTGCAAATATTCACGTCTGCCGAAATTAAAGAAATGGTAAATTTCATAACGATTATGAGTATATTAGTTGCGAATTTAAGGGATGCCAACCTAAATGTTGCCAATTTTATAGAAACTAATTAATTCGTCCTTACTTCATGAAATTTCATTATTACAAATAAAAAATATGGTATGATAAACCAAAATACAAAATATTTGCTGCAACTGTTTGGTCCTTTTTTGGAAAGTTAATATTGTAACTCGTTACGTAGATAAAGTTTAAATTAAAAATTGGTTTAAAAGATTGTTAAGTAAACAACTTGTTATGGGATAGTAATTCAAGTATTACTTTTGTGCTGCAGTCTGTTACAGTTATGCAAATTAATGAATATTTTAAACTTCCCCGTGTTGCCCACCATGCATGACACTGCACGTAAAGTATTATGTGCAAAAATTCGGCTGTATGGATAGCTGCCACGGGCGAAGACCACAAATTAACAAACAAGCCAGGAGCTTACCTGCTGTCTACTGAAGTCCAAGGCAGTCTCCTTCTTCTGTAACCTTTTTAATTTTACCTTCCGTTAAATTACTTGGGTTAAGATTTTCTTACTAAAATATAAATGGTCTGCACTCTTATCTTCGGGACTTCAGTGGATTCTTTGAATTGTTATTTTTACTAGTAAAATCATACATTTTATTTAACCAATGTTGAACAAAAATAACACAATGCCACTATTTCAGTAGACAAAATATATTATCCGTAATTATTCATCAATGATAAGTACAACTTTTTTTTTACAAACGTTTTTACAATACCTGCAGAATTTAAAGTTGCCACTTGAAAAATATAATAAAAAGAATGCTGCAGTGCAATCTGCATAAAAGATTAGATATACTTGTATATTGACTGAAGTCGTCAAGTATTTTAAATCAAGCTCGTATTAATTGTTTCAGACTTGTAGTAAATGAAATCTCTAAATTAGTAATTAAATCAAACATAAAAAGTGAGGTTAATGAAAGTTCATGTGATATTTTAAAGAATTGTTCAGTAAAGTTTTAAATATTCATTGAGTTAAATTTATTCCAATTATAAGAGGAATAAATTCTGAAATATCTCTTTGCGTGTTTGGTAAGTAGATAGTTGTTGTCACCTGATAAATAAGTTGATAGCGACTTTACCCATGGACTTCAACCAGAATTCCCGCAAGTAACGGCCCCAACAAGAACAACACCTGTGAAGATAACAGCTTCAAAAAAACACAATTGGACTGCGTGCACGGTCAACGGCTTTCCATATTTTACGATTCCTTCACAAAACGCATTTTGTGGATTCCATGCGAAATTCCTTATTAAACTTTAGATTGGTTATACTGACAATTGGTAACAATACTTTTCAGAAATTACTGCTGCACTGCTGGGTGCGTTCAGAGTGGCAACTAATGGTGTTTGAGTTGTCCCAAACTTATTGGTTAGAATTTACCACGTGCGAATTCTATTAAAACAATACTTATTTTCGATACCAGAGTAAATATGTCAAGATCGAAATTATTTCCACGTGCTCCCGGTAATAATTGAGTATTGCGCGCTTCTCGCAATAATTTAATGTCAGGTGAACTCGCAACTAACTACTGAAATGAAAACCCTCGTCAGATTTAACAATTTCAAATTAATGAAAGCCAAGTAGACTTACCCACTTTCGGCTTTGCAAAATAAAACAAAGTGAACAAACTAACTTTTGAACACCGAAGTACATGATGCTTTACAGGCCAAGCTCAAATTAAAAAAAAGAAGACCCATTTTTGTGCAGTGCTTAAATCAAAAAGGAAGACAAGATTTGCGTATCTATAGAAGTAGATAATATTCCTCTTAAACACAGATGGTTCCCCAAAAATAACTAACAGAATGTTGTTTTCAACCAAACACGTTTCCACAAGGTCTGTATGTATGGTTGTCTATCTACCAGAATAAGTAGAATACATGGCTTTAACTAACAAAAATTGGATCAGAAAAATTTAACCACCTCTCGGGCCCTGGTAATCGACGGCGGGTTCTTTTTGTGTGGTACAAATTTTAACGGCGAAGCACCGCGATAGTTTTTAAGTAGATGAAGGTACGGTGATAGAAAGGGATGGCTTTGCTGAAAACTAACCGCACACACGTCCAATTGCTTCGAACATGGATAGTAGAGTCCCTACTTTTAAGATATTGTAGTCAGCCCTACCATTCCACGCTTTCCACAGTCAACTGCCCTAATCACATCCGCATTCTTTTACACTGTAAACGCAAACGCATACGGTCTACATACCATAATTTATAGAGTTAATATGTTGGGGTTCATGGATACTATAATAGTGAAAGTTACTCGAAGAAACTTAAATTAAGGATGGAAAAGGGTTTTCCCATGTTGCGTTTAAAAATCCCCAAAATTTATATATTAAAATAAAACGTGAAGCAAAAAAAAATCGCAAAGTGACATAATTAAAAAAACTAAAACAAACGATTTTTTTAGTAATTTTGAAAATTTTGTAAATTAGTAGCACATCGCGTAAATGTTAGAGTTTGCTCTATTTTAGTAGCTTTAAATTTAATACGGCGTCCATAAAAGGTATTCAACTTGACAGTTATTTTAACGGTCCGAGACGTCAAAAATTAGAATCTGATACAACTAAATTGTTCTGCATGAAAACTTACTCAAAGGAAGTGTGTACGGAATAAAAATATTTTCAAAAATACAAAGCTATAGAATATTTTTTTAAATACAATTCCGTTTTTCAAACATTATTCAAAACTTAGGAGGGTTTGAACCTTACTCAAATTGGCTTTAAGTTAATCATATGATTACCTACGACTTTCTCCGTTGAATCTACTTTCTACCTTTTCACATTTCCTCTATCGCAATACGTGCAGAGACAATTTATACCATTCTGTATGCTTATTAAGGTCTATGTACATTTAAAACTCTTATAAAAATTGCATTTAAAGGTGAAGAATTTAAGCACAACAAACTTGTAGTTGAGTCGTAACTCGAACGGTGTCTCTGATTTCGAATTACTAAGCCAGTTTTCGAAAGCAATCTCTAGGCTCGTACCACTGTCGCTGGAATGCTTAAAAAATCTTTGGTCATCGGGTTAAGTAAAGGAAGGCATTCCTCCTGTGTTTAGCTCCTCGTTAATAAGCTTTGCGAGGTAATCAAAGCCCACAAAGGAACTTTGCAAACAGAAAAACTTTGTTTTGTTTAATTAAGTTGCAACTAGATTAATTTTTATACACTGCATTCTTAAGAAAATACCTTCAGACTTAATTTTCTAAATTGGCCTTGGACTACTTACAGCAATCGCTATTGAAAGTTTAAACATATACATTAGGTTTCTACTAAAATACTTCCACTCACTTCAGCACTGACAAAGCCAACATCCTGACGTCGAGTTCTTGTACTTTTGCATTTTTCAGCCAAGTTTGTTCTCCAAAAGTTCGAAAAGAAATTAAAATTAAGTGGCACCAACAAAATCACTTATTTACACATATCTTTTGCGACGATTGTCTTTCGGCCCTGTACAAACACATGCTCTATACTTTCTCCAAGTTAGTTGACAACGTTAAACCTTTCGTTTAGCCGAGATTAACGAAAATTTTCGGGATTAAAAAATTATACGAAAGTTCTTGTCGGGCTTTTCTGCTTGGATTTTTAGACATTTTTAGACATTTTAGACATTCGGGTAAAACCGACGTAGCATAAAAAGGGCATCCAGATTCGTTCAAGTTTTTTAATGCAAGCTTTTATCTGTAATACATTTACAAGCACCATCGTCGAGCGGGTGATCCGGTTAGTAATTCGTAACGATAGTATTGATTTAGGGATTTGTGCTGAAGCAAGTACTGAACGCGAAAGAAACTGCAAATTCGATAAGAGTGTCGTTATATTGTGAAAGCTTCTAGAATGGATACTCTCTGTCAACAATAGTTGGATAAATGGAATACTGATATCCAACTTTGTCCTACACAGAAAGGTAGCTTGAGCTTTGTACCAGATCAACAAGCTTTAACTGATAAAATTTTTGTTTTCTACCTGCCACATATTCGATTGATGTATGGTGAGATGATACCCTTTTTGTTTATATTTGTTAGTTTAAAATTCCACAGCTACTCAATACAATAACATACGATCTCAGGGCTAAACACTTTATTTTATTAAAGTAACGTGAATTCACATATAACGAGTATGAACAATATAACTAAAAAACCACACTACGGAAACTATACTGTCATCAAACTATTAATCTTTAAAATACTAGATTATAATTAATACTAAGTACTAAAAACCGCCATGAGCTTCAATGCTCATGCATGCACGCCTCGTAACCAACTGGTGCTTTCGCGTCGCTCTTGCCCCGAAGCTTCCACTACCTGCCTAGATATGAATGTTCCCACTTTAATGGTCTATTATTTACATAAAATTACTTTGTATTCAGACATTTTACGTTGGTGCACGCTTAGTTAAAAACGTAATGTAATAGCGGCTTCTAATATAAACTAGCACCACCAATGTATTCGCACAAATTTATATGTACCAGCCAAGTTGGTTAAATAACTGTAATTAAATAAATTTAAAATATTTTTTTCTTTTAGATACACGCATACTTCCTCAATTGAGAATAGAATTTAGTTTACTTGTTTTGGTTGTTTGTTAAATATTGTGATATTAATGTTCGATAATATAGCTTAGGTAAATGTCTTGAAAACAAAAAATTTCCTTCGTGAGTATCAGATAGTAAATCGGACCACCATAAATCATAAACCCTTACCTGATACCACAAGGTCGAGAATTTCTTATTAACAATGAAAGCCCAAGGTAAAGTTGGATGGAAAACGGCTTGAGGAAAAGAAAAACTCTTTAGACATAAACGGCTAGTAGAGTGTTAGCGCTGGGTAGATCATGAGCTTGGGTCATGGGTTGTCAAATGACCAAAACTATAGATAGTGAGCGCCACCGTATTTTTCAGTACAACAACCTACAAAAATTATCTGTGCTTGTATTAGGGGAATGCGGAAACCTTAAATCTACACCACTAATATAGCCACAAAACCTGAATTTCACCTTTGTAAAGCACTTACCAAAATCTCAATTACCAGATGTCATACAGATGTCTCGACTTAACCTGTGAACAAACAAATGCACAACATGGACACCGTTTGTGTCCTCAAAAATATTTACCAAAAATAAAACAATAGAGTTTAAGTTTCAAAAGTATACACCCAGGGTATTTGTTATCATTACACACAATGTTTGCTCATGATTGACCAATAAATCTTACTTGAATTTTTTAATAATAAAAGAGTTATGCAAAAACGGAATCTATTCAATTAAATTCAGCTGATTTGTTTTAACATAATCTGTTTCATCTAATATGTTTATAGTACAGAAAATTAATATGGTTTTGTATTCAAAAAAGCGGAGGAGCGCATATTCTATTGTAAATTTTATGAATTATATTTAGTGATCAAAAATATATAAATTATATTTTTATTTTATTGCGATATTATTTTAGATTAATAAGCAAAGTGTAACTGCGTAAAAAAATACGTTACAGTCTTGCAGTTTTACTATTTTTTTGGCTTATTTTAAATTAGTGGCGAGAGAATAGTGTACACAAGGCTGCGCCACCTTGCATTCCAGAAAGAAATAATCGTTTAGTCGTCTCTTAGACCACTCATCTTCTAAACAAGACTGGAATTCAAGTGGGTTGGCATTCAACAATTGTATTAGACGTAAAGTTCAGAGCTTTTTCCATGTAGGTGTAAGTGAAAGTAAGTTTGTATACCCCTAAAAGCTCTGCATTTGCTTTTATAGAACGCATCCATCACACTGTAAGCCAGCTGGTACATTGCTTACTGTTACGTCTCCGTGGTAAATAGAGTCAATTAAACACGTAACAAGAGATTGCTCGTTAACTATAACAAATATACAATTTTTCTAACTTTAACGATAAAATTACAAGCAGGTGTCACAATCAGTCGTCGAAGATATACTGACACTATTGATCTTAAAAGTAGCTAAAACACTGTAGTTGAAAGTATGGCATTTGTCTGTTTTAGCTGCATAAGTTTCTTGTGCATAAAGATTGCTAAGGGCAAAGATTCCATTAAAAATGAAATCTACTTTCCTGGCTTTTGCTGAAATTTTAGATTGGGATGCTCTTCTTTTTTAAAATATAAGGTTGATTTCAAATCGAAAATCTCCCTTACCATCTTACCAGTTTAATAATTTCATTGAAAATGAAATCGAAGTATCCCACCTTAGAGAAGTGATATGCCCCATGCTCGAAAACTTTCGGGGGAAGTATTTTACTATTTTTAGAGTAAAGTGTTCTCACATGATGAAAATTCCACCCGAATGAAACCCTCATGCAAAACCCTTAAAAACGCAAGAACCTTATTTCTAAAAATAAAGAACTTGAAAAAATCCTGGTAAACGAGTATGAATAAATCTTGGATATAAAATCGAATAATATGTGCTACGTACGGTTTTGGCTCTGAAAATCTAGCCGGTAATCCACAGAAAAGCTCGGCGTAGTACCTAGCAGAAAATTCTGTGTTTTGATAAAGTACCGAAAACCTCAACTATTGTATGAAGAATGGTTGCCGACTAACTCAGTGGGAAGGGTGTTGTAACTCTATCGTGTGGAAATAACTACTCCTAATCAGAAATTAGCTTGGACGCCACCTAATCTCAAAATACGCGGTTCCTAGGAAAGACCATAAAAGGAATAACAAGAAAATGCTAAAACCTGTGGTTATAAAAGTGATTCTGCATAATTTAAAACAAACTTAAAATAAACATAACTATAGAACACTAATGTAACTATTTAAAACTGTTAGCCACAAGAAAAAGGTTCCCACAAGCATATGTTAAATTACCTAAATGTTTACTACGCCTCTAGCTAATGGTAATATCTTCTAGTATATTAGGACTGAAAACTATTACCTTTACATTAGTTGTAAAATACAAGTACATAATTACATAATTAAAAGTTTAAGCACGAGTACATACAACATTCTTAAACAAAAGCCAAATATATCAAAATACGCATCTTACTAGAAGATGTTTTTGGTAAACAAAATTACCATAAAATTTCTTAAAACTAATAGCAAGAACGTACTGTGGGTACGTTTACAAGTTTTTACCGTTAAAAGATGTTGGTTAATTAAACGTGATTGTAGGTTATAGTTTTAAAATTTTTACTATAAATGCCCACGGGCAATGTTTGACTGTAGATACCTCGAAAACAACTCAAAATATCTCGGACTAAATGCAGTCGTTTTAACTAAAGTCTAGTGGAAATTCTATAACTTTGTTAAGAATTTGTACGTTTCTCATTCAACATGAATTTCCAACACGAAATTGCTTTAATCCAGGAACCAATTCTTCTAATAGTAAAATTTATCAACCTGGTAGGTTATATTACTGAACTCTATTAACTAATTGCAATAATCAACTTCAACACCCCTTATTCAAAAGTTAACTGTACCTACTTAAGTTTCAATTTAATTTTTTTCTATGATTTTGACGAAGTGACCAGTAAAAGTATCTTTTTTCCGAAAAACGATTTGAAATCTTCTTCAGAAAACTCGGAAAAATAAATTAAGACTGCACATTAAAATTAGTTTTGTTGTATTTCTCTATCTAACATAGGTAAAACTATCTTAATAAAATTTTAATTTGAACAAAAGAAAATATTCTACCATCTTCTGAGTCGACAAAATTATGGCGCTAATATTCTTCGTACCAAAACAATGATGTCATAGGCGGTAGCGTAGCACATTATTAATCAAAACAAATAAATTTTAAAATTGCAATAATTTAGATTACAAAGTAACAATGACATCATTTCTAACCTTGAAACCACCATAATGAATTTTACATCCTTTGAATATAAACTATACAGATTACAATGGTAAAGTAAAATAATACTTTATTAGATCAAGAAAGCATATAAACTAAAAGTTTATTCCTTAAAAGTAACTCTAACTAGGGATGGACTCGGGCTCGGGCTTTCGGGGCGGCCCGGCCCGAGCCCGGCCCGATTTCGGGCTCGAATCCGGGCCGGGCCGTTGACTACTTTATTCGGCCCGGGCCCGGGCCGGGCCTACCTTTTTTCGGGCCGGGCCGGGCCAAACGACTCGGGCCGGCCCGAACTTTTCGGGCCTAAAAACGCACGAGTAGATACTCCATCGTCCCTTCACTTCTATCTCACATTGAGTAAGTAAACGTTTTTAATTATATTTTCACGTAGTGTCTTCATGAACCCATTAATAATCAGTTTTTCGTCTTGTTTAGTGTAAAGGAAACGTGATATTATAACTCACTACTTATACCGAATATTTTTTCTAGTCCTATTTAATGTTCCTCATGTTGTACTTTAGGCAAGTTGAAGATGCTCAGGAACATCAAACTAGGTGATTTATTCATAATTCAAAAGTTTGCACGATTTATATTATGTATATGTATATACTCCAAATCTCAATCATGCGGCGAACGTCGATATTATCAATCGCGTGTATAACTTAAGTCTACCGCCTAAAACACTAGAGAGTTATTGCAAAGTTCATTTTACCAATTTTTTAATAAAGTTTTCCCTTATTTGACATTTACACATGCGCAATTACACCTTTAATGTTTGTACTTTATTAAAATACAGGACACCTTTATTTAATTTAAACACAGGCAGCGAATGCTTTTATTTAAGGCGCCTTAATTTTGACATATGCCAAATGCCTAACGTACAAACTTACATTTAATTGTCTGCTTTGTGTATAAATATAGCGAAATAAATGGTTTTTTGTAGTGTTGTTTCCGTAATTAAATTTAGAAATATAATGTCCAAGTTTATAACACGAAAAAGATATAAAACGTCAACGCTCTAAATACGAAGATGCTGTTTTGTAATGCTTTTCCTAGAAGTAAACTGTAAAAATCCTTTTGAAAACAGATATGCTATATGCTTGGAAGGAAGTAAAAACAGTGTCTTGAAGTAAACTCAAAAAGTATTCCGTGAAAACACTTTGACAACACACACAAATGTTATCGAATCAGTGGGAAATAAAAGACTTAAATAATAAAAAAAGGTTCATCTTTGTGTGAATACAATTTCTTTGATTTTTCCAATATAGTTAAACATGTAGGTCACCTTATCACAAAAGAGATTAATTCTTTATTCATTTTTAAAACATAACCAATAGATATAGAATACTAAACATATATGTCAGAATAAAGAGTAAGGGAAAAAACACTTGCACTAACACTCCTTTAGATTGGATGCGAACTTTTAAAAAAGGATACTTTATTTGAAGATTCTTTTAATAAAGTCTGCTTGGAATGAGTTTGCAACAACTCTCTAATTTCAAGTAGGTAATTTTAGTAAAATTCTTTGAAGTAGGAACGACAAAATAAAGCGGACGCAAATTTATTATAAAGGTTATAAGGTGCGTTAAGCGTACAATTTCATAAACATTGAAAATTGCTAAACTGTTTGCTTTCAAATAGTAACGCTTAATTTATTGCTCTTGCTTGTTTGTACAGAATCCGTTATTTATTTTTATTTGTTAATAGATCATCGAGGGCGATGTGTTTTTGTTTCTTTTTGGTATGTAGGCGAATCCCCCCACTCTCCGCGTTTAATAGTTAGCCTGGTACTTACTTTTCTTCCGGCTACGTCTAGGTACGTAACAGAATCAAAAATCAAATGATATACTACGATACGTTCCACAAGTATCTTGATTGTAATTCAAAATCATTATACTCTTAAATTAAACAAAAGAGTGATAGTTACTTGTTGAACACAACAGAAACAAATATCTTCTCATTCGCCGAATAAAAGTCGGGCCGGCCCGGCCCGGCGGGCCGGGCCGTCAATTTTTATTTCGGGCCGGGCCTCGGGCCGGGCCGGTTACCTTTCTGCGTCGGGCCGGGCCGGGCTTAATAGCCCGGCCCGGCCCGGCCCGAGACCATCCCTAACTCTAACCCTATTGGTGGTATTTACCAATACAGAAACTATTGCAATGAAATATAATTGTAAAAATTTCAAGGAAAGGAATGATCTACTAACATTTTATGAGTACTAAATATACCACTTTAGACCGAGCGACGATAAACAACAGATTTAGAAAAAAAATCAGAAGAATAGCATTATATAATCGAATAGTGATTTGAGGTTTTGCTGTTCAAATTACTGTTTGCAAGAAGCTCGATTTATTTTGTGTAGTAGCTTCCAACCATATAAAAAAAATTTCAACTGATGCTATTTTGTCTTTTGTACTAGTGCTTCTACTGGATTTAATATTATTCATTAGAAACGCCTTAACCGTGTTTCCGTAATAACAGCATTTACAAAAATGAACGAATAGTTAGAATAATTCCTTGAAAATTATAGAGTTATATCCGAAAAAGATATTTATGTAATCAAAATAACCGCTTGCTAAATGCATACAATGTAAAGCCGACGCACAAGGATATCTAAGATTAGGTAATCATAATTCAAACAGTTAAAAACATCTTAAAAACAAATTTGAATATACAGTAGTCTCTGTGTTCGTTGCTGTCCCAATACATATTTCTTTAGGAACGACACGATTATAAATACCACATCTTAAAGCGTCTATTTTTTTCATTGTTGACACATGATAAACACCCGTGTTGATAACTTAATGGTGGGTAAGAATTGGAGAACGTTTCACATATTGCGCACAGAACACAAAGTCTCAACCAACGCATTAAGTTATGGGATATTTAAATTTATACTGAAATAAATTCTCATCTCGATGCAGATTTCAATTAATACGAACAACAGCGAAGCAATTAAACTTTTTCGTTTGTTTACGTTAAGCAAAATTTAGTTTAAAGCTCACGTCTTAGCAAACATCCGCCGGAGAAAATTACATTAAAGGTTAAATAAAGCTTCAGTCAAGAAAATTTAATTTCCCCGTTTGGTGTTATTTACAGTCATTGAAAAGCACATTTAGTTTGAGTTTCTTCTACAAATTGAGAACACGTGGAAAAGAAACGTTGAACAACATTTGAAGTAGAATTCCTTCTCGTGGAATGTTGTGTTTAAAAATATTTTTCAGTGCAATAAGTCTTTTTTAATACACCCTATCGAGAAATTGAAAGAAAGGGTTTACACAGAGAGAGCCGATCATAGATTCCGCAAAGCGGAAAAATGGACATATCCTTCTTACATTCTTATGATATTACCTTGGTTGATTTAAAAAATGAAACCAGAAAGTAATATTTTTTTGGATATTTTTGTAACATGATTATTTTCTAATTACCTGTTGTTTGTTAAAAACTTTCGAAAAATATTAAATCCTTGAGTGTAAACGATTTCAATTTGTTCAATTTCCTGGTTTCAGTAACTTATGTTTATAAAAAATTTTTGTATTTTATTTTTATCGTAGAATTTAGACGCAATGGCATCCAGCTAGCTTGAGTTACGGACTCGCAGTGAACATGAGAAATTGGGAGCGCTTCTTTAATTAAACTTGTAAAAGTGATACAAAGTAACGGAAACGGGTACATAAAAATAAAGGGGTGCGTCACAACATCTAACTATAATAATAAGTACTCCTTAAGGGAAGATGCGAAAACCCTTAAGTATACCTTGATAATGCTACCTGTAAAAAATAATAAAGCTTCAATTCCGAACAGCTGACGAAACCACTAACGAGAGCTGTAATAAAAGTTAGATCATTAAAAGAAATACGAGACACTATTTGTGATTCACAATGTCATAAACAAATGTATATAATGTACAAAAATTTTTAGATATTAATATGGAGCGGTTTCTCCTGTTTCAGTACACTTCCTGTTTTTTAACCTTAGCTCCAAAAATCGAAAATGAATCACTTTTTAGTCGAACACTGAGCTTACATTCTTTGTAGCAATTCGTTTGACTTTATATCTATATTTAATCATTTAGTAATTCAATAAAATTTCAAAGTCCAATCATATTGTATTCAAAAAATTTAAAATCCTTCAATATTTTATAAACAAGTGTACAAGGGGTATATGCTTTAATATACAAGGTGTTTCAGAATAAAGTACCGTCAATTGGGGAATATATAGATCTTGACAGGTTATCTAAAAAAGTTAGATAAGTTTCCTGTAAACCCACCCGTTTCCACTATACAGAGCGATAAAGTGATATTCAAACATATGTTTTTTTAGAATATATTCATTTAAGGTAAAGACTTTAACTTGAAAATAGGTACAAGTTAGCTGTTTACTAATACGAATATTTACAGTTCATTTCGATAAAATAGGATAATCCATTGGCGTAGAGTAAGGGGGTTATCAAACAATTTTGACCTTTTTGCACACTCTGTATTTCAAAAAATTTAAACTCATAATTATTCCTCATACAATTTGCCATAAAAAAGATAATGTTGGTTAATCTCTGTAGAGCTTTCCATTTTCCAGACAATTTAAATTAAATCATACTCAACTCATGCATGAAAACAACGTATTATTAATTTTTCACCAATGCGAAGGTTTATTTTATAAATTCGAAACTGGTATCTGATTTAAATCAAATTCATTTAGTGAAAAAACGCATTCAATAAACTCGTCAGTTTTTACAAATCTAAGTCCAGATAAGTCGAGTTAACCTAACCTAAGTCCGCAGCGCTGACTTAATCTATCAATTTTTCCTGCTATCTAACCTAACCTAAGCCCAGATAAGTCGGACAACCTAACCTAAATCCAATTTAGACTAAGTCGAAATTTAATTGTTATTTGCGGCTTAAAATTTAAAAATTATTGTTATGTACAAATTTTGTAAAAATCTGCAAAAGGCTGTGAAAAGTATAAATAGAAAAGCTTTTGCAAATGAAGCTCATTTAGTTTCTGTTTGTTGACGAGTGCACACCTATGATTGTGCAGGAAGGTAGTGGGTTGTTTACCAAAGTTATAAATAAGTTGCCATTTAAAGCTCACATCCCGTCCTATCATTTTTGCGGATCAAGCATTAGGCTGGAAGAGCGGATAGCTAGAGGCGATCCCAGAATCAACGAGTTGGATCGCTTATGCAGGAAGCACGACATTGTTTACTCCAAGTACCTTAACAATCTTCCGGCTAGGGGAGACCGGGGCAAGTTGTAACAATTTTAAAATTCTATTATTTATTTCAAAAACTATTTGCATCATGCATTTTAAACTGTAGCACAGTAATGTAGATATATTTGGCTGGCATTTGGTTGTTACAGGATTAAAAACTATCTAACCGCTTCTTCTCAGAACAGAAAAATATAAGACCAAGCATTTGTTACAATTTACCCCGTTTGTGGGGTATGTTGTAACAGTCACGGGGTAGCTTGTAACAGTGTGTTTTTTGGCTACAAAATGGATACTCGAACCTATTAATTGGGAAAAATTGCCTCATATGAAAACTATGTTACGGGCCAATTCAGCACTACGACACCAAGGGACGGATCGGGACCCGTGAGCGACCTAGCTCTAGCCGGTGAGGGGTAGGTCAGACAAATTGGGATTGCTAAATGCCCTAAGATGACAATTATAATGAGATGTGAATTCGGTAAAACGTCAAAAATCGGGTGGGCACCACCAGTAATGTCACAATGCTAGATGACAAAAGGAGAATCTCGTCACTGGTCGGTAGACTCCTTGCAGCTCAATATTTAACATAAAATCCTCCGAAAATCTCGCAGAGTAGAGAGGTTGAATTTACCCTACTAACATAAACTTCTTACTAAAATAATGCACGTAGACAACTTTACTTAATTCTATTAACAAATCCCAACGACTGAAATAAATACATGGGTTGGTTACATAAACAAATATGGCACATACATATATGAACAAGTAAATGTAAACATTACCACAAGTAATACTGTCGATAAAGTAAATGGCATACATTTATTATTACTATAAGGTGTACTGGCCAGTAAAGCAATGTGTAATAAAATCAAGGTGGAGTTGAGTGCACAGGACACCCCACTTGCTCTATTTACACAGTAACTAATAAAATATTTGAAACGCAATGCGTAGGACGCCGTGTGCATGCAACCCTACGCTACTAACTTAACGGCAACAATAACTTTCAATTCAAAATGTAAATTGTGATCTTAATTCAGCAAATATGTAATCATAATAATTTTGAATAAATGGAAGTATCAGTACAACTGTCTTAAATATTACGTTAATTGGGACTAATATGGTTTAACTATTTATACTAGTTAAATGTGTTTGTTGTTCACGACAACGGCAAAGTATCAATAAAGCTCACACACTTTAGGACTCGGTGATAAGGGATTAACACAACTTTATGTACGGGTTGTGCTTAGTTTAATTACACAAACATTTAATTATAATCGACGTATTTGGAGCTGCACTGTAAAATCTATTAATACAGTCGCTTACCTTGTAAGGTGGATTGCACCAGTCAACACTGTGAGGGTGTCGAGTTTTCTACTTTCAAACACGTGACAATTAATCTATTACTTGATCCCCAACAACTGGGTTATATTACGGGCCTACCGCAACCGTAACGAGATTTCCATTCATCCTCCAGACAGTAACTCCCAAATTCATTGGCATTAATTAATACTTCTAAGACGTAAACAACAAAAGAGGATGCCTCAACCTACAACAGAATGATTAACTACGTGCAGCACGTGACGCTATTAGCGAAGATCAACAATCAAAACTCGGCACTTGTATTATAACTTCCCCTGAACCACCAAAATAAACGATCGATTAACTATGATATTGTAACTACATATTTCATGTAAGAACTGAATAAATCCGCTCTAAGCGATTTTTTTTTGTATCACAAAAACTCCACTCGACAAACTTACTTCATAAACGTCACAGCCCTCCGCCTTTTTGATTACCTCCACAAAAAAAACTGTCGAAATTATGAAGGGATGTGCGGGCAATGCGCTCTTTGTTATATTTTAAACTGATGAATTATTTACACAAACTAAGAGACTTTATATACATATTTCTCTAATATAAGGTAACAAAATAAACGGAACGTTACAACTAGTGATATTTACTATGAGCCAAATTCAGAACAATAGAAATAAACATTTTACACAATTATTTTCTTGGTTGCTCACCATAGAAACTACTTGAAGTAAACCTTACAGCGCATATACTCACAATCAGAATCACAATGGTGGCATATGTATGGGGTTGAACCAGGTGTACATTCTTCGTGTGCCCATTGTTGACATTGATGGCACTGGGTCCAAACTTCCCCTGGATTACTGTTAGAGTAGTTTTCGCAACAGACAACACAAATTGCATCATCTTCGTCAGAAGATTCTTGAAGAACCCTTGTTTTTACTGATTTCAATTTTTGTTTTCCGGATGTCAATTTTTGTCTTTTTGATATCTTTTTTTCGGCTTCGAACTTTAACAAGTCTAATTCAGGTGTGTCGGTTAAGACGGCAGATTTTCTTTTCTTTCGGCCTTTGGAAGAAGATTTTCTTGGCTCGGCTCTAGGAATTGGTCTAACAGATGACGGACAGAAGCCTAATGAGGAAATAGAGGCCGTTTTTGCTAATGGGGAAGATTGTAGAGTTGTGGAAGCTAAATTGCTACTACAATTGAGCTGTTGGGAAGTTGAAGAGATTGATTCAGCTTTATCCGGTGTAGATGGTTGCAAAAGTTTGTTGGATTGCTGTGCTGTAATAGGACCATTGCTGGAAGAGGAGTGGGCTAAAAACTGTGATTCTTGATATAAACAATCGGATTATGTAGAAGGCAAATTAGGCTGTGGTTCTAAAGTAATTGGATGATGAGTGACACTGGAGGGCAGAAAATCATCATCGGCAAATATATTTCTATTGAATGGTTCAATGCCATAACATTGAAATCCTTTCACAATATTTTTTTTGCAAGGGCTAGTGCTATAGCTTCCCAAGCTATTCCTTGTAAATCATAGATTGTCATTGATTTACCAGGATTATTTCTCATCCATAAGTCCTGTTCAGATGTTAAATATTTTTTTAAAGGACCATAAACGGAGCAGTCCAGAGGCTGGAGTCGGTGCGAGGAATGAGGTGGAAATGACAACAAGATTACTCCATTACTCCAACCGACCGCGAACACAGGAAAGTTTATCAAAAAATGCGTTTACTTTTGGTTTGATAAAATTGGTGGCTCTGGCAATACTTGTAGCTTCAGGAACCCGAATTGATAGTCGTGGTTGTGTTTTCAAAAAGTTCGTGAGTCAGTCCTCCCCAGCAGCCTTACTTCTTTTCCATGATTCAGGAACTGCAATACCGAAAGCAATTGCACAATCATAGGCCAGTTTGCGAACTTCTTTTGGATCAATTTTTGAACAATGCTTTACATAATTAGTAAGCTCTGTAAGTTGTTGTTTAGAAAATATCCGTTTATGTTTACTGTAGCCATAATTTTCTAAATGTGCATTTTTGTCTTTATTTTCGTTATTTCGAGTCTGTCTAATTTTTTTTACATATCTGCTAAGAGTTACGTGACAGATGTTGGTGGCTTTTGCCACGGACCTATCTGACTCATTTTCGAGCAACACCCTGTCTATTGCCTGCTCCATTTCTTCTTTAGAAGTCACCCCTCTTTCAGATTTTTGTTTATAGTTTCTCATGCTGCATAAAAAAGAGCTAATTTATTATACAATCTACTACGGGGCACATTGTAACATGTTACAATGTACCCCAGACAAACCGTTACAACTTACCCCAACGCTTGTTGATTATATGTTTGTCTTTAATCCCAAAACACTAGTTCTTAGAATAAAAATCCAAGTTATCAAATGATAAACTAAATTACATAACTTAATAACCAGATGTTAGTTTTGTTGTAACTTTTAATAACAAAACAGTAGTCAGGTTTTAATGGTACCTTCAAATATTACTTTAGTCCAGGAATTACACTCTTTTGTCAATAACACATAAACCACCCGTATAAACTCCACAACACTATATAAGAGTAAGCTGATAGATGCTTGAACTTGCTTACGCACTTAATAAGAATGTATGTGTGTCCTTCGGTTTGTTGCCATGCGCAGTGTATCAACGTGCCCCGTGTTACTACCTGCCCCGGTCTCCCCTAGACATCGAGCAGATAAAATTTTAGAAGAAGGAGCCTGAGAGCGAATAAAATCAAAAAACGCAAAATTTGGTAAAAAGGCTGCTGCTTGGTTTGTGACAAATGCTATGAAAGCAAAGAGGAAAATAGGTATGGGTATGAAGAAGAAGAACAAAATGAGTTTCTAAGGCGGATTCCTTAAAAAAATAAAATCAGCAATTGACGGAGTTGGTTCCGACAACTTGAAAAAGTTACTGAAAGTTGGAATTTATGTTGGAAAAAGAATCATAAAAGAAGCTGGTGGAGGAAACAAAATTAAAGTCTCATGTACTATACCCGTTCCACAGAAAGGAAGTTTTCTACCATTGATTTTGATATTCGCAGGACTAAGTTCTCCTGGAGCCGTAACAGGTGAAGCTGCGGGGATAGCTAAAGCAGTAAATGATGCCAAGACAGCCAACAGGCAGCTTAAAGAGAGTGAACGTCACAGCAGATCTATGGAAGCCATTACTGTCGGGAGAAGGGGAAATGGACTATTTTTAAAACCTTACAAGAAAGGTTCCGCAAAAAGTATCAAAAAACTAAGCAAATTACCTCGAAGAGCTCTCACCGAAGTGGATATAAAGAAATTCGCAGTTAGGATTCCTCATTTTCACGATGTGTTTTTGAGAGATTAGTTGAAGAAGATTATACCGCGTGTCAACGAGTCGGGTGTGATTTGGACACAAAAAGATTGGATACGCACTGGGTTGGTTACCGAAAAGTTTTACTACGATTCGTTTAGAAACTTGAAACTACCGGAAGAAGTGAAGAGATATTTTCGAGATTACAAAATTTTCTACAACAGTGTACCGGAGCAGACTAACAACACTTACAATTGTGGACATTTGGTGTTAAAGTTTCTTAGTGATAATGGTTAAAGCTGGTAGCGTATTTGGGTATGGTAACGTTATGACAAGTGGTCCCATTTACCCTCCAAATAAGTTGAAACAGAATGGTGAATATGCCTTGGGGTTAGTGGGACTGTGTACTTGTGACACTCTGCAAAACGTACATACAAAAAATAACATCTTATACTTTAACGATCCAGAGCATCGTAGAATAACCATTGAACCTGGGTCGTACAAATTAGAAGAAATAAATGCATATATACAAGATGTTTTCAAAAAATCGTTCAGTCAGACGCCTGACATCAAGCAGAACATTTTAAACAAAGTGCAAACAATAATACATTAAAGTGTTGTATACAAAGACGTCTACTGATTGATTTTGGGGCGAACCATAAAAACAACATTGGCAGCATTTTAGGCTTTACCAGTCGCAAACTGGCCGCAAACACTGTACATATCGCAGATCAGCAAGTGAACATAATTTCGGTGTCAAACATTTTTGTAAAAACCAATATCACAACCGGTTCCTTTAGAAATAATTTACTGACTCACAGCATATTTGAATTCAGTCTGTCTGTACCACCGGGGTATAATCTAGAAAAGGAACCTAACCACGTCATATATTATCCGCTGAGCGCGACAGAAACTGATAATATTACAATCAGATTAGTCGATCATTTAGGTGAATTGGTGAATTTTTCACTTGCAACACACACCTGTGTGAGGCTGGAAATAAGGGGTAGCTAAAGAAATACCGATCGATTTTGTATATAAAACACGCTACTACGCACCTAGACAATCAAAAGTGAATACGACGTCAAAGTGTCAAGTTCTCGAGAGACTTACAGTCGAAGAAGTACGATTTTAAAAATCCTTGGGATTAAAAGCTATAAATAAAGGGTAGCAGGAATAAGCGCAGCTTAGATCTCCACGGTGATGAAAACGTCAAATATGGTAAACTTAAATATGAGGACGTACTCAAATTAGATGTGTTTGGAAGTTATAAATTAGATGAAGTCATAATAAAAGTAGATATTATACATATTTTCTCTTTACATTGAATGCAAATAACAGCGATCGGATTTCAATTGAAATCCAGAGCAGCGATAAAATCACATACCCCCATGAAAGTTTCGTATTTATAAGGGGCATCTATAAGCCTACGGAAACATTAAAGAAAGCAACAATAACTGTAGATCCGATTAGAGCAGCAGAACCTGGGCAGAACAGCGGCAGTGGGCAGCGATGGGCGGACGGGAAGGAGGACAGGCGGGTGGGTGCACTGGCGGGGGGTTGGGTGCGGGCCGGCGGTGAGGATGAACTATTCAGTATAAAAGACTGCTTTTTAAAATTTTGAATAGTGTTAGCCGTATATTTGAAAAATATACACCAAGCAATCTTTAGAGAAAGCAATAGTGAAATTCGGTAAGGTGTGTTAAATATACGTAAAGCTAGTAAGTCGTACAATGTGTCTAGAACAACGCTACGCTATCACCTCGATAAACTTGGTGCTCGAAATAAAAGTAGAGAATCAAATATCCCGGAAATGGAAGTTTTAAGACCAGAAGTTAAAATACCTATACAAAACTTTGATGCATATGTCACTTCTAATGCAAAGGAAGTTGTTAAACATGGATCTTTTATAGAGTAAGGTATAATTCTCAAACCGATACATGGAAATTTGGGAGAAGCGTGCTGGGGATTAATCCGGAAACTAGCGACAATTATCTTAAATAATAGCGTTTATCTCGGCCCTAGAGGTCTATACAATCTGCTAATCTTTAAAACCATCAACCCCGAATACTGATCAGATCAGCATCGATTATTAGAAGATTTAAACGAGTTTCCGACAAATAACAAGAAATTTGAAAAATATGTGCTAAAACATTCTCCAGATCTTCGAAGAAAGTCTAAAAGGGTGCTCAAGGGTAAAGGTTTGGGTTTTCATGAACGGTTTTACAAAAAGTCGAAAGCGAGTCCTGCGGAGAATGTGTATTGAAACAACATTCAGGAACTAATCGACCGCTTAAAATTATTGAATGCTTTTAACCAGACTGGAAATACACGCGAGGAAAACATACACGAAATACCGAAATACCTATATATAATAGAATCTATAATAGAAGAATTCAGAAAGGAGGGTATAATAGAATAAGCGCAATAAAACAAATTCGTCAGTTTTAAAATGTCTAAGGATCGCTTTGGACGTTCTGAACGTAAGCGCTTGCAATTTGGTCAGCGAGGACCTCCTGAACGTGGTTTTATAATAACTGCAGATGGAGGGGATACGACATGCAGCAGAAACGACTTGTCAATGTATCGAACCGCAAGATGATATTAGTTTTTTTCAAAAAAGTTTGCTGTTAATCTCTTGAATCAAACTTTTTCGTACTGTCTAAAAAGTTCTGATGATATACCACGTATAGATAAAGTCCTCAATGCAAGAAACCAGCGTATCACATTGCTTGCTCGCCCAGTTGAACCCGCTGATGCAGCTAATATGCACCCTTCCTTTTTACAGGTAGGAATGGGTGTACAACAGAGTCTAAATAAAACTCTGGCGGGACTAGCGTCGACCGTTTGTGGCTCCGGTAGATTGCAAAAGACTATATCATAGGGGCTTATAAAACAAAGTCAAACTTTACCCAAGCCACAGGGATGCAATTCAGAACGTGACAAAAAAAAATACCTCGATACAACTTATATATTGACGTTTAGTTAAAAACAATAATAAAAAAATTAAATATATACCGTTATTTTCTTACAACCAAATTTTCCTACGACAAAATCAGTAAGTGTAGTTTATATATCTACACTATCACAATTTTAAAATTTTGTCTTAAATGCTAGCAGATAAGATATTAGAAAATCTAAAATTATTTTTGTGTTTAGACACAATTCCAAATTAACGTTCTAAATAATAGGAAATCATAAATACACTTTGTTGTGCTTAACATTAGTTAAGAGAATTTGAATTGAACATCAAAATTGAACATAATCTCAAAATCCACAAAAAAAGGTTTCATGAAATCTTTTTTGTGTACAAACCATAAGGTTATATAGGAAAGCAAAGATAATATTAAATTAGTTAAGGTATAGGTAAGTAAAAGTATGACTATTTTTTGCATAGATTATTTTTGTCGATAGTTAAGGTTTAAAATGTAACACATGCACATTGTTCCGTCATAAAAATAAATAAGACAAACTCATACCTGTATTCCAGATATATGACAGGAAACGTATACCTAAACATTGAGCTTACGGCTTGTTAAGAACTATAGGATCTTCTTAGGGTTTGTTGAGACGAACACCCTCGTTGTTTATTTTGGTTGTTAACCTCAAACTTCTAATTTGTAAGAACCAATCTTTCAGTTCCAGAACCATATATTTTGTTAACGGAGCATTTAATTTATTTTAGAAGGTAAATAACGGCAACCTGATTTCTTGTACGATAAAAGATAATATTTATAGGTAGTAAAATTAATATATAGGCTTAGATAGCCTAGCAAAGATAATTAAGTTCTCCATCAGAGAATATTTTACAGGAGAATATATCACCTAAAAATACTTCACCAAGGAATATGTGACCGGAGGATATGCGACCAGAGGACCCTAGAAAATAAACGTGTTACAAAAACGAAATATTGTAATACGCCACGAGGGACAGTCTAAAAATTTATCTGTAATCAGCATACCATCCATTAATATTTTGAACGGGTTATTCAGGTAGGCTTTCTCGATAAGCATTTTGCTAGTATTCTAAAATGATATTTATGTATGTTAAGAAGAATAAAAAAGAACACCTTTTACATACCAGGTACGACATCGTGGCCTTAGAAAGGACATCTTTTTCGGAAGACGGCATGTGCTCAAAATACCGTTAGATATGAAGACAAACGAAAATTTGTTCTAGTTTAAAGATAACCATACATTTTGAAAGAGGGACAAAACAAGGAAACTATCTTAAATGACAGATTCATATATACACCAGTTGTGTATTTATGAACAATATTCATAGGTTTACCAATGAGAAAATTACATCTGATCTTAATTATTTATATTATTTATACAAAATAAAGAATATTAAATTAAAACTGAAGATCGATGTATCTAGTTAATTATTTAATAATAGTAAAGGGAAATGTTACACAAATCAAAACTGACTTGTGATTGTAAACGGTATTAATATAAAATTAAGACGAATAATGCTTTTATATTGAAGGAAATGGGACCACAATGTAACATGGCAAGGGAACAGTGAATTGACATGTTACAAATAAACAATCTGTAGATGAAAAATTGGAGAAACATATCTGATTTAAAAACGTTTATACAGTTTTTTATCAATTTGACTACGGCTTCTGACACAAACGAAAAGCAGCTCGGTCTTGCATCATCATCAATTTACGAGGCGGCACCAGAAGCTATAAAAAACAAATACTACAAACCAAAGCTTCAGTTTATGCCAAAGGTGCAACTAGATAATGATAACTCTATTAGTTTAACATCAGTGTTAAGCAAAAATGAGTAAGAAATCATCGTTAAGGAATTATTTAAGCCTGCAAGAAAAAAATTTCTGCGTCGTCACACAAATCTGAAACATATGAAACGCGATCTTATCCAACCTTACTCTCGTGTGAACAATGGGTACAGATATATTCTAATAGTGGTGGATTGCTATAAAAAAATATGTATTGAGGGAACCATTAAAAACAAAACTGGTCTGGAAGTTACAAATGCAACGAAAAAAATATTGGAGAAAATGTTGCACGGAAATATGGCCGCAAAAGTCAATCTACAAACAGATCAGGGGCTTGAATTCTATAATCGCTCTTTTAAGCAGCTTATGCAAAAATATAAGATAAACCATTATTCTACTAATTCCGCAATAAAAGCAGGCTTTAGCGAAGCGAAAGATTAATAAGAACGAGTAAAACCAAGTTGTACAGAAGATTTTACTTGCAAGGCGGTTATAGATGGTTATGGAAGAATACAATAACACACCACATCGAGCTATTAACATGACGCCCATGGAAGCGGAAGAGCACCCACAAAGAATAAAACTTCAAATCAGCGATAGAAGTGTTACAATCCGAAAGAAATTACATTGCATTCGAAAAATTGTTCGTATATCAAAATATAAAGCAGTATTTGATCGAGGATTTTTTCCAAACTGGAGCACAGAATTGTTAAAGTACAACAAACGAGACCGATAACCTATCTATTACAAGATTTAAAAGGGAAACCAATTCAAGGGTGTTTTTACGCTGAACAAATTCAGACCACAGAGGCACCCGACACGTACCTAGTGGAAAATGTTTTACGGAAACGGAAGCATGGACGTGAACTACTGGTTGCATGGTTTGATGGGGAAAGAAGCTGGATTAAGAAAACAGACTTGGTTTAGTATATCTTGATAGAGTTACTGCAAGTTTGGTTATTTGATAATCAACAATTAACAAAAACGCTTACATCTTGGATATACAAGGCTTCCAGTATAAAACAAGCAAAGATTTTATTAAAGAAGTGGCAGTTTTTGACGTGGAAAACGATAAAGTATGGCACGAAATATTAGAGATGCCTTTAGGCTATAGCTATTGGAGTGAAGGTTTCAAGAAGCATTGCGCATGACTTCAGAAGTACTTGTACGGGCTTAGCTTAGCACCAGATGTTCTCACATTATACCTGCAAACTATTATACCGTCTCATGTTACAATTTATATGAAAGGGCTGGAAAAGCAACGTATCATATCCAATGTATGCCGTGCAATAATGTTATAAATGTGGAAATGTTTAGAGTTCCAAGCCTAAAGTTGCTGCAAAAGAAGAATGATGGTTTAAGTCATGGTCTACTGCACGTAGATAACAACTCAACATGCGCTCGACAGAATGTTGTTTTTATTCGAAATAAATTTTGTTGATAGGTTACATGTCTGTATTAAATATATGTATTGTTTTAATAAAGTTGTATATAAATTGTGTTGCATCATTATTAACTTAATTTTCCGGTTGATTCTGTATTGTTAATCACCTTTGCGACGTAATCAAAATGGCGGGTGTGACGAAATTAAAATGGCTTATGTGGGGGGGAGCAAGGAAGGGAACAAGGAGGAAATCCCTCCTAGCAGATCTTCCTTATAGGCATTTACATGTAATCGTGGAGGGGGGAAGACTGAGGAGGTGTCCAAAAACCATCCAATATTCCTACTAATGTTCTTTAAAAGGATTCCAAGATTATTAAATTTCAACATAGAAATTGTCGAATAAGCCTATTAACGTGTTAACCAAATCTTCAAGTCCTATAACCATTATTCTAAGGTTCACAAAAAGTTGAAAATAAACGCGAGTTATGTGATCCCCCATTTGTTATACATATAAAACTAATACTTAAGAAAGTTATTAGGAAATATTAGGAAATTTGCAACAATGTCATAAAAGACAATTTGTTACAATTTATTTCAGTTTATAAACGTTCATAGGAACGGAAGCGCTACAAAGTAGCACAAGGATAAGTGACACTGCAGATGTCAGGTTACAGACAGTCGTAGGAAGTCACGTACCGAGATTACGCAGAAGTAAGCCTGCAACGAAGTAATTATGAATAGCTTTTAAGATAGCAACTATGTATCATGAATAGAATCAAGTGTATGCAGACATTAGGTCTGCAAGTTCCCACAGAACTGTGAGGGTGTAGGGAGATTATATAAGGCCCAGGAGCTCCACTCGCAGTCAGTTCATCAAACGTTCAGCTTTTGCATTGCAGTTCGTAGATAACTCATTGTACAATTAAGTAATTAATGTATTTCGACTTAGAATAATTTAATTCAAGATTGTAAAATTCCATTGTTCAAATCTGTTTAAATCAAATAAATTTGTTAAAGTTCAAAGAAGTCTTTTTAAAAAGGACCGCTCGAAGCCACGAACCTTAACTGGCGTAGTCGTAACGGATGTCAAAAGGGCACTAGCGAATCCAACATCGAGCAACTGGTGGTCCGGGAATTTCAATTCCGAATTTGGCAGAACAAAACAAAAGTTGGAGGCGAAACATGCATCGTTCAAGTCCAGCAGTTGAAGGAGAAACAAGAATAGTTCGAATTCAACAAAAGAAAAATTGGAAGCGATACAAAAAAAGATCAAATCCAAAAAGAAAACAGAAACAAAGAAAGAAATCAATGAAATCAACAAAGCAACTAGTGTAAGTTTATTTTCCTTAAATCAATTGAAATTTATTTTATTTTTAACAAAGACATTTGATATTTGCTCGTTTATGATTTATATATGTATATTAACTATTGTTACAAATATTTTATGCAATTTTTTGAAAATAATCTACTTAGCAATTGCTAGAGATTATCTTCAAGCTGTTATAGAAAATTTAATTATTATTTTACTTGTATATGAGAAAGATTTATAAAAACTTGAGAAAACAAAAATTCTGAGACAAAGAACTGAGAAAAACTATTCTGAGACACAAAAACTAGAGACAATTAAAAAAAGTCGCAAAGCGCACAAGAGACTAGATCACGTTTTAACTAACGTAGGAAAAATTTTTAGAAACAAAATCAAACCTCTAATTCAGCAATCTTAACTGGCGCAAAAAATTTTAGAATTACTAATTCAACAACTTTAACTAACGCAAGAAACGAATTTCTAATTCAATAATAAGAGAATTAACTGGCGCATAAAAATAATTTAATTACACGAGAATAAAAAAGCGAAAGCTAAAATCACGAGCAATAAAACTAAAATCCTTATAACAACGCAACTAATCAAACGCGAAACAGAATACTATCCATAAATAGACAACCTGCAATCTATTATTAAAAACCACATCTTAATACGAGAATTATTCAAACGCAAAGTCAACAATCGTATCATTTTTAAAAGTGAATAAAAATCTAACCTTGGATAAATACGCATAAATCTAATTATAAATCACTATACAAAAGCTATTTAAAACATCGCGAAAACCTATATAAATTAAATAAGTTACGACCAGAAACTTTTTATAAGGTATCAATTTAAACTACTCAGGAAAGATATAAATAATTACGGTACTGAGAACGCATTCAAACGTGATTATTTTAATTAAATATTTCAGTAAATTAAAGAAGCACAAATTGTATTATTCTCAAACACGATATTGTATAAAATCGCAGCGAGTACTGAATAACAACCACGGTATATTAAAAATAACCTATAATAGAGGATCTAACGCAACTAATTAACTGACAACATTGTAAGCATTGTAGACACCTTACAATCGCATAAACCAAAGAGATAATTATTACGCGACTAACTAAAATCGACATAAATTAAAAATAGAGAAGTTTTAACTGACGCAACTAACGCAAAACATTCAAGACCGATAAATTATCACAAAAAACCACTCAGCCTATTAAAACTTCAGAAAATTAAAATTAAAATCGGCAAATCAAGAGAAAACTCAACAAAACCAATACCAAGCGTAAAACTCGTAAATAACACCGAAAACTACAAAATAAATCCAAATTTTTTCAAAAAAAAATTTTTTTTTTTACTTTTTTAAAATTACCCAAATATTACCTCAGCCAAGATGACTAATAAAATGAAACTGTGCCTCGAAATGATCCCCAGCTTTAACAGTAATGACCAATTTTACTTAGTAATTACATTTCAGCCAGCGAAATATTCTTAAAAACCTTTTATAAGCCCGGAGATAACGAAAGAAACACTTTGCTTATCAGCCTTATTATCAGTAAACTGACCGGAAGGGCACTAACATTAAATGCAAGTCGCGAAGACGTAGACCAATAGGAAGAATACAAACGCATTATGATTGCATATCTCGGCGATCAAAGAAACTTAAAATGTTTAGAGAGAGATTTGACAAACCTTAGGATGGAACACAACCAATCACCCTATTAATTTGGAATGAAATGCCAAGATATAAGAAGCTTAATCTTGACAAAACTCAAAATCGAAGAAACCGACCCAAACGTAGGACTTTTGCAAACGAAAATGTATGACGAGATGGCATTAGATGCTTATCTAGATGCACTACCCGAACGACTTTCAGATAAAATTAGATTTCAACATCCCCAAAACTTAGAAGAAGCAATGAACATGATAATCGAAGAAGAGAATGTAATGTACTATAGAAACCAACTATATAACCCCAACGCGAATAAAAGCTACGCGCCAATGAAAACTATACAACCCGCAAGACAAATAAATCCACAACAAAAATTTAACCCATTCAATGCACAAACAAACCAAATGCGAACTAATAATCCACACTTTAATAACTCAAACTTTAACAACCAATACAAACAATTTTCAAAACCAACATTTTATCCGAACTTTTCAAAACCCGCATATCAACCAACATTTAACTCGAACTTTTCAAAACCCGCATTTCAACCGCGATTCAATCAAAATGTAATTCAGCAAAGACCAGCATTCAACGCAAATCCTATTAGAAACTCACCGATGATAAACAATAATAATCCCAATAACTATTATAAACCTACACCAATGGATTACTCATCTGGTAACACCAGACCCAACACGAAAATAACGCACATAAGACTAAACCCCAATCAAAAACGCACTTTCACTTCAGAAGAGCTATTTCATCAAGAAGTAGAAGAGTATGAAGATGACCAGAATAATAGCAATCGACCGTGTACGAATAATGAAAAGAATCAATCAAACCACTATAAACGCGAAGGATCATACGAAAATTACGAGGAGGACGGCGAAGAGAACACGTGTTCAAATTTTCAAATGGATCATTTCATAAACGACCAAACGTAATAAATCTAAATAATATGAATCACCTTGTACTACCCTATATCGAAATACCCCACGCTGAATTTAAATTTCTAATCGATACCGGATCTTCAAAAACATTAATAAGCCCGCGAACAGTAAAGAAACATTATCTAAACTATGTAGAAAGAGAACCCTTCAAAATTAAAACCGCCCATCAAACAACCCTGCACCAATTCGTAGCAAACATACCTTTACCAAAAACCTTTAACCTAAAGATGAAACACAACTTCTGCATATTTGAATTTAACGACAAATATGATGGACTATTAGGAATGGACCTTCTAAGAAAATTAGGAGCCAACATAGATATTAAAAACCGATTATTAAGAACCAAATATGGACGAGTTCCCATCAAATTTCAAAACACCCAAATTGACGAAAAATATACATTAGAACCCCGAACAGAAAAAAAGATAAGAATCCCCGTAAATTCAAATAATAACTTAGGAATAATAAACCACATAACTTTTCAACAAGGAGTAGAAACCCCAACCGCATTAGTAAAAATCAAAGACAATTATGCCACAACGACCATTTTAAACTCAAATGACTACCCCGTAGAACTATCCTTAACAAACCCGATTAACGTGGAAGAATTAAATTTTAATGAAATGGAAATAGACGAAAACTTAAACGAAAATTACAACCCCGTAGAAAACGACGAAATGTTAAGACAAAATTTAAATAATATCCGATTTAACCACGACATAAATCACGAGGAGCAGAAAGCAATACAAAAATTATGTTACGAGTACCGCGACATATTCCATTGCGAAGGAATACCCCTAACCTTTACAAATACAGTTAAGCACAACATTGAGCTAACAGACAACAAACCGATATTCACTAAAGCATAAAGATTACCCCAGGCAAGTTAGGAAGAAGCAGACAGACAAGTAGCCGATCTATTAGATCAAGATATAATACAACACTCCAATTCACCATGGAGCAGCCCCGTATTAATAGTACCGAAGAAACTGGACGCATCAAGAAAACTGAAATACAGAATGGTAATAGATTACCGCAAATTAAACGACAAAACGGTAGACGATAAATACCCGTTACCGAATATAACAGAGATTTTAGATAAGTTAGGCAAGTGCCAATATTTTTCGACGCTAGACTTAGCGTCAGGATACCATCAAGTGGAAATGGAAGAAGGAGATACGCAGAAAACAACCTTTAGCACACCTAGAGGACACTACGAGTATAAACGGATGCTATTTGGACTAAACAACGCACCCGCAACTTTTCAACGAGTAATGGATAACATACTACGAGGTATACACAACGAAAAATGTCTTGTGTACCTAGATGATGTAATAGTGTATTCAACATCATTAGTGGAGCACATTGAAAGATTACGAGAAATGTTCGAAAGATTAAGAACCGGACAATTTAAAGTACAACTAGATAAAAGCGAATTTCTACAAAAAGAAGTAGCCTTTTTAGGACACATAATAACACCCCAATGGGTGATGCCGAACCCCGACATAACAAACGCTGTATTAAATTACCCCATACCGAAAACGAATAAAGAGATAAAAGGATATTTAGGCCTTAGTGGATATTACCGAAAATTCATTAAAGGTTATGCTCAAATAACAAAGCCCCTAACCAATTGTTTAAAAAAGGGAAACAAAATTGTACATACCCCAGAATTTATAAAAGCAGTAGATAAAATCAAAAGCATTTTAACAAATCACCCGTATTAGAATACCCAGACTTTTCGAAACCATTCATATTAACAACGGACGCATCAAATGTAGCCTTAGGCGCAGTATTAAGCCAATGAACAGTAGGTAACGATAAACCCATCAGTTACGCATCCAGAACTCTCAACGAGACAGAGCAACGATACAGTACGATAGAGAAAGAATTGTTAGCCATAATTTGGGTAACAAAGTATTTTAGACCGTACCTATACGGACGGAATTTTTATATATACACCTATCATAGACCATTAGTATGGCTATGCAAACTCAAAAAACCTAACTCGAAATTACAAAGATGGAGAATCAAACTAGAAGAATATGACTATGAGATTATATACAAAAAGGGAATTTACAATAACAGCGCAGACGCTTTAATTAGAATCCAACTTATTAACGCACTAGAAACCAAATCAATGATAGGAAACGTAGACGAAACCGAAATTAGAGAAGACCCAGAAGAAATGGAAACCATACATTCGACACAAAATGACGAACCGGAAACCGTAATTAAAATTTTAAACGAAGCTATATACATGAAGCCCAATCAATTTATAATCACAGAAGTTTTAAACAACCCCAACCCTGTAAAATACACAAAAGTGGATAATAAGAAAATTTACCAAATTTAAATAACCAAAGACGACAATGAATCACAAATAATTAAAATTCTAAAGAAATACACTCCCGAGAAAAAACGATTTTACTTTTATTTTAACACGGAAAACTTGTACAAACGATTTTCAGAAATATATGTTAAACTATTCAACAATTCTGGCCCCGAACTTATAAGATGCACAAGAAAATTAATAACATTAGACGACCCTGACAAAACAAATGACGTAATAAGAAACCAACACGAAGGAAAGACCAACCATCGAGGAATAAACGAGACCCTAAAGCAAATCATGAGACGTTACTATTTCAAGGACATGAAAGAATTAACTACTGACTTTATCAAGTAGTGTGAATTATGTGATAAAGCCAAATATGACAGAAAGATACCTTAATGTTGACTAAAACACCAGACAAACCTTTTCAAAAATTACTTGCAGATACTCTAGTAGTAGAAGCACAAAGTTACCTAACAATCGTGGACGCATATACGAAAATAGACCAAGCAATACCGATCACTTCTAAAAATAGTATAGACGTAACTCAAAATTTCTAGGATTTCTACACTATTTTACATTTTACGGAGCACCCGAAACAATAACATTAGACAACGAAAGCGAATTCAAAAACGAAACGATACGAAACACTTTGGAACTACACAAAATAAAAATTCATTTTATAACGCAGAACCACCCTGAATCCAACGGACTAATCGAAAGACTACATTCAACTCTATTAGAACAGATCAGATTATTAAGAATAAATTACAAGAAAGAACACATAACTAACTTAATGTCATACGCATTAATCGCGTATAATAACACCATTTATTCATCGACAAATTTTACACCCTTAGAACTAACCCTAGGACACTCAGATTCACGCAACCCGTACAATATACATTATATCAAAGAAATCTATCAGCAATACGCTAAAGATCACAAAGAGAAATTAAAAATAACTTATGACAAAGTAAAGAATAAGTTAGATAACGATAAAGAACGCATTACCGCGACCCGTAATAAAAACTCAGACCTAAACAAATTTTCCATAGGACAAACCGTATTCGAGAAAAATTACCAAAGTAAAAGACACAAAACGACACCGAGAAATTTAGGCCCCTTTAAAATCAAACGAATATCCGACAAAAACATAGCCGCAATAGACGACGGCAAGACAACAAAATATGTTCATCTAAAAAATTTAAGACACCCTGTACTTTCAGATGGACAATCATCACCCTTACCGTCAACCTCCACCCAGGTAGAACGGACACAGAAATTATAATTGAAGACATAAAAAACAACCCCGGTATACTACCAATAAAATTAGGCAGTATGCAGAACACTATAGATTATTGGACCTTTGCACAAAAATTCGATTTAACCGAACTAAAACAAGAATTTTAAATAATCAAAAATAATTATTTTCGACTGAAACATTCAATGGACACAACAAACTTCGGAAAAGAATACGCAATAGAAATGATGAACTACGACAGTATAACAGAAAGTATTTTGAAAAATATAGAAGACAAATTTAATCGACTAATACCTACAGAACAAATGACGAGAAGAAAAAGAGGACTAATCAACGGATTAGGAAACATAATCAAAGCAATTACCGGCAATCTAGATAATCAAGACGCAGAACGCTATGACATCGCAATACAACAATTGATAGAAAATCAAAACGACATTAAAACCATAATTAGTAACCAAATATCGTTAACCCAATCAACGATCATCAAATTTAATGAAACTTTAAGAAAATTAGTTAGAAATCAAGATAGTATAGCTAATCGAATAAAAACCTTAGAAAATAACATGCGAACTACCATGTTAGGCATGCGAGATTTAATCAGATTCAACGCAATATACAACCAGATAATATTAACCCTAACTTTAAATCAACAAATCCTAGCAACATTAGAAAACGCAGTAACCTTTGCAAAATTAAATACTTTACATTCAAGTATAATAGAACCAACTGATTTATTAAAAGAATTATTGAGAATAAAATCTTTTATAACTAATAGTAAATTACCTTTCGATGTAATAGAATCAAACATTTTAATATTTGAAAAAATAGCCATAGTTAAAGGCTATGTAAAAAATAACGATATAACATTTTTAATAGAAATACCAATAGTAGAGATTAACAGTTACAATTATTATCACTTATTTGCTTTTCCAATGAAAATGACTAGCACATACCAAGTTATTATTCCAAAAACCAAATTCCTATCCTTAAATGAACAAAGATATGGTTATATGAACGAAAAATGTAATGAAGTCACACCCAATCAATATCTATGCCAATCATTGACAACAACAACAATTTAAGAAGACAGCCCTTGCGAAGTACAACTACTAAAATTTACCAATCACTATGAAAATTGTGAAGCCAAACCTGTACAAGTCACCAACATGAAAATTCAGAAAGTAACGGGAAATAAATGGATAGCCATTTTCCCCACCGAAGTAATCGCAACAATGTATTGCAATCAAGATGAAAATAATTTAGCATTAACCGGAAGTAAATTAATTACCCTTAAGGAAAATTGTTATTTAAAATTAAAAAACGAAATAATTAGAGTTTACCAAGGTCCCGTAAAAAGCAAGAAATTAGCAAATCTACCCGATTTATAAATCAAGATTACCCAAGACAAAGACGAAGAAATAATTCAAAAACCAATGCAATTGGAACACCTGGAATTAGACAACCTAAACCACGCCATGAAACTCATGGAAGATTACAAGAACACCTGAACGAGATCAAGACGCCCAAAGTGCACTACAATAACATTAGTGTATGAACAATTATATTGATTATATTGACTATTTTATTGACCATTTATGTAACTTACAAAATATGTATTAGATATAAGAATAATAAAAGAAACAGTTTTAGATTTAAGAAACCCAAAGAAACAAATGTACCCCAAGAAAATATGAATTTTAAATTAGATTAAACGAATTTAATTAAAAATCAAGAAAAGGTAAAAACTCTTAATTTTTAATGTACGTCGGGAGGAGTTATGTGATCCCCCATTTGTTATACATATAAAACTAATACTTAAGAAAGTTATTAGGAAATATTAGGAAATGTGCAACAATGTCATAAAAGACAATTTGTTACAATTTATTTCAGTTTATAAACGTTTAAGTGAACGAAAGCGCTACAAAGTAGCACACGAATAAGTGACACTGCAGATGTCAGGTCACAGACGGTTATAGGAAGTCACGTACCGAGATTACGCAGAAGTAAGCCTGCAACAAAGTAATTATGAATAGCTTTTAAGATAGCAACTATGTATCATGAATAGAGTCAAGTGTAGGCAGACATTAGGTCTGCAAGTTCCCACAGAACTGTGAGGGTGTAGGGAGATTATATAAGGCCCAGGAGCTCCACTCGCAGTCAGTTCATCAAACGTTCAGCTTTTGCATTGCAGTTCGTAGATAACTCATTGTACAATTAAGTAATTAATGTATTTCGACTTAGAATAATTTAATTCAAGATTGTAAAATTCCATTGTTCAAATCTGTTTAAATCAAATAAATTTGTTAAAGTTCAATTAAGTCTCTTTAAAAAGGACCGCTCGAAGCCACGAACCTTAACTCGCGTAGCATTAAGTATACGGTTCACTTGCATTTTGACAATTATACCTGGTGCAGGATTTTAGATGAATTCTATAGAAATTGCTTTTGGTCAATTTACTTACCATTGTTTTTTACAAAGTCCTTTCCTTTATTCTATTTATACACTCAGTCAAACGCCCGGGATAAGATATACGAAGTACTATCGGAATGTTCCGAACTAGACTCGGAACGATTATTACACGTGACTGTACAAGCTAGCTCGCAAGCGACCGTAAACCTAATACCTAATGAACAGGGTACTGAGTTGCGTTACGTTGGGATGTCGGTATCGTTTAACTCCTTGTGTTTTGAAATTGTATATTGACGTTCATTTGCGAATTTTATAATGACTGATAAATTCAAGTAACAAGTTTGCTTCAACTTTGTTTTAAACTCGTATGGCTATGATCCAGAAATAAAACAACAGGGTCGTCAAGTTGAAAAGTCCTATGCTCAACGACATCAAGAGCATTGTCCATCGCGAGTTCGTGCCAGTTGGTTTCGTAGTGAATTCTGATTTTTATATTGTGACGTTTGGGGCGGCGAGAAAAATGTGCGACAAAAGATGCCAAAATTGTTGAAAGACCATCATTGGCTCTTGCACCACATGCGTTTGCTCACGTTCACTAAAACAACACATTTTTTACCAAAAACAATATGGCCGCCATTCCACAAGTTCCACATTCACAAGATTTAGCACCCTGTCTTCGAAAGCGAAAATTAACATGAAAGGTCGACGTTTTAACACAGTAAAAAGCATTCAGAACTAAACGTAGGAAGTGCTTGACAGTTTTCAGGAAAATGAATTTTGACACTTTTCAAGCACGGAAATAACGCTGAATCCATTGTATTGATTCGCAGAGAAATTACTTTGAAGGAGATGGGAGCCATTAGTGGCTTAGGCAACCAAAAAATTATTGCACCTATTCCGGGAACTTTCTGATGACACATCGTATGTAGGTACCGACATCTAAAGGGCCCTAAACCAGTTTTCTCTATATAGGAATCAGTAGAAGACTGTTCCCAACCAATCCTGGGTTTATGAGACAGAAAAAGAGACTGTCGTTCATATTCAAATTTGCTATGCAGTAAACTAAAAATACTATTCCGTCAAGGAAAAAGGCAAAGCTTTCCCAGTGCATTTCACGATGTTATATTTCATTGTAGAACAAGAGATAGGAATAACTTTTTACGAACCCTCTCCACGGCGATTTAAATAGTCTGGTTAATAATTCTGCTTTGTGTATTTATTGTGCAGTATTGGTTATCTTCCTTTACCATCAAGTATCTAAAAGCACCCTCGTTCAACTTTAATTCTGATCTAAATAATCAGAACGAGTTCCCTTTGTGTACGTTTTCTCAATGTAAATAATGTTGAAGAGGACAAGATTATAAACACTCTTTGAGAGAATGTTTTCAAACACTTGCCTCATGTTAAACGCCCGTAATGATATCTAAATGGCTTATAAAAAACGAGTAACATTTCACATACTTAATAAACTAACCACTGACAAGTCCTTTACCCTACTCCTAGTTTACTAATAAATTACGTTGATTTAAAAAAGCTTAAATGTCCCCTATTTTAATTAAAGTCAAGACTGGTGTACTAATTATATTTTTAGGCACTAACTGTTTGTTCAGAGTAAAATTCAATTTAAAACTCGCGTCTTTGCAAATAACATCGACTGAAGTCTCCGGGAAGAACATGAGATTAAATTTCTATTAAGTAAAGTTTAATTTACAAACGTCTGTTATCGTATATTCAGAAAAAGGTTTTTTAAATGTGTTGTAATCTACTGTGAGTACCATTGACGTAAAGGCAGAAGATTGATTTTCAATTATACAAATAATTACATCCACGTTAATGAAATTAGCAGCGAAGTTGTGCGCTGAGTGCTTTACAACTTCTCTTTGTTGCACCGTATCCGACGAAAATGACATTAGTTCTCTGATTTCAATTAGTGTCTCTACCGATCAACTTTTCACGATTATACAAACCGTATACGACAAAACGTTGCAATCAAAAAGGCTACGCCTTGATTTGTAATAAATCCCTTTATAGTTATAATAGAAACAGTTTATAAAGTACCAAGATGCATTTCTATTAAATATTGTCAAAATTAAAGTTGAGATTATGTGCTAGTCTCAAAAATTCAGAATATGTGAACAACTAAAGCCGAAAGTGTAAGACCCAGTGACGAGAAATAGCCTGTGAACACGAAGACACAATGGTTTTGAGGATAGACGCCGATCACGTTAAAAACGTTTTTTAATTGAATACATTTACAAAACTGCATCGCGGACAAATCTCTTAAAAGGTTTAAATTACCGAAATCGAATATTGTGTAGAAACCGCAGTGGTATCTATCCACAGTGTTAGAAAAGCTTGGAAATGGTCAAATATCTTGAAAACGAAACGTTTATGAAAAAATAAAGTTGTAAGATTTTAAAATTTCTGTTTAAAAAGCATATCCGTTTGAACTTAAGTGAAGACATCAACGCGAAATCAAGGCCAACCTGATTTTTTAAATAGAATGCTTCATTTCTTATGATGTATTAAAGATGACTACACAACGTTTCCAAAGCACTACTTGATCAGTTACTTTTTTTGGGAAGTGTCTGAATTATTAGCTGTAGAATTTACGAAGCCGTTAGCATTTTATTATCCAAGATGCACCGCATGGCGTTACATGGTCGGTCCTTACTCTCCTTTGAGTGTGTGTGTGTGTGAACGCGCGTGCGCGTGTTCCACCACACATCTTATTTCTTCAGTCGCTATCACATTTCACTAGCTTCAGCATACATTTTAATTTGTAAGAATTTCTCTTTCATTACAATTTTATGAATAAAAATTGTGCTAACTTCATTCGGGCGTGTTATCTTTCTTATCGAAGAATGAGAACGTTCTAAAAATTATTGCGTAACATCCAAACTATTATACAAATGTGTTGCTAACTTTGGCCTACTACACCGCAATCAGTCCTGAATAATTCCATCTCATTTCGTCGAATCGTCTAACATTTTGATATTGGTTCACGATACAAACGTATCTTTACACAAAGTCGCTGCTTGTTTGAAGGACATATCGCCTTCGCCATATCTTCTCATTATCAATATTATAATTCTTTCTCTTTCAATCTATAGCTTGTTGAATACTATAGAAAAATTGTCTTACTTTGAATACACTTACTAAGATTAGATCCTCTATGTATACCTACATTCGTGATTTGACAATACTAAATGCTGACGGTACTGTAAATGCCAAAGCTTCAAACTCGGACAATTTTCAAGAAAAATAGGTCATCAGATACTGTTTTGAAAACGTCTCGTAGCCAACTTTAATATTGTCTTAAAAAATGAAATGTTTTGTATAAAAAATAACATTGGCCTTGACTTCACCTTGATTCTACTCAATGTCAAACGCGAGTGTGAATAACTTAATTAAAAAAATCGACAGAATGACAGCTCTTATTGTTATTATTAGCGAAATATTTAATTCCTCGCCGTCTTTCGGTGACGCCAGGCCCACAGGCATTTTGTGAAAGTTAAAAGAACTTTTATCGCTTATATATGAGTTAGACGGTTTGAAACCAACTTTTATATTCAAAAAATTATACCCTCATACTGGATTGTATAGTTACTCTGTGAAGCTGTGAAATCACACCTGAAAGTGATTAACAAATTTTATAAAAAATTAGATAAGCTTATATTCTTTTACTCTTTAACAGATTTCCAAAAGCGTCGGACGCCGATAATTAAATGTTAACACGTACACCATTCATTCTACTGACTCTCTACATCTATTAACCGAATACGTGTGTTTTGAAGGACGATTTTACATTTGTTGGAATATACTAAACTAATCATATACTAAACTGTGTATAGTTTAAGATGCAGTACAAGGAGATTTTGAAGCCTATAGAGATGCTTATGCTTAGTTAAATGGGACGAAATATAGGCAAAAAATACAAATTTGCCAATTTCTTTATTTGCTCGTAGCTAGGCTACTAATTTGAATAGAACGCTCAAAATTTGAACATCATGGTAATTCACTATTGCGCTTCACATTGCGAACATAGATTTTGTCTAAGGCACGTAGATTTTGCGTTACGATGTTCACCTTTTTATTTTATAATAACCGTCATATACAGTGTGTCCCAAATTGAGTAGTATAGCATGGGTATCTTTCTTATTATTAATGATAGAGATCTGCTTAACTGGGCAAAGTTGTGTCATTTGGATAGCTTATTTAAATTCCGCATAGATACATTCGAAATTCCAAACGGTTTAGAAATTATTTAAAAAAAACTGAAAACTGCCAATTTCTTTGAAGTCGAATATTTTTATTATAATAAAAGATACGAAAAAATGTTTCTTATAAAAGTTACTTAGTTCAATTGTGTGCACTTAAAAGTGATATTAAAATTAAATTCAAGATGGCGGTTATTGAGATATTAGCATCAACTTTCATATTTTAAATAGGCGCCATATTGGATTTTAGATGGTTAGATAGCATATTTTTCTCTTTTCAACGATGTATCACAACATATGTTTAAATGAAAAATTTACTGAAAATGATAATTTTAATTTTTATCAAGTAGGCATCATCAGATTTCTCTTAAACAAATGAAATTATAACAAACTGTCATGTTGAATTAGTGTATCTGTTGTACTAATAATTGGCATTTGTGTATTCTCTTTCCCAGTTATAAGTTGTGATATACTTATTCTTTAAAATATTCAAATGGCAAATTTTTCAACAAGCGAACAATATCATATGTTTTGTACATACATAAAATGTAATAAGAACAGTCGCCTTGCTGCCGAAACATACTTAACAAACTTTCCCGAAAAAAGACAGCCAAACATTAAAATCTTTCAAAGATTGGACACAAATATGCAGCAGTATGGATGTTTAAAAAAACCTACTGAAACATAAATGGAGACATTGCAGATGAGGTGTTGACACTGGCCTGTGTGGAAGATAATCCAAACATTTCAACACGGGAAATAGAAACCCAAGTAAACGTATCCAAGTCTCAAGCATCAAGAATTTTAAAAAAGCATAAATATCACCCTTACAGATTTCACATTGCTCAAAACTTACAACCAAACGACTATCTCCACAGATCAACATTTTGCAGATGGTTTATCAATCAAGTTAGGAGAATGATGATTTTATCAATCGCGTTTTGTGGACCGATGAGTCTTATTTTTCTAACTGTGGAATATTTAATCGTCATAATGAACACTATTGGGCACAGGAAAACCCACGCATAACAGTTCCACGCCGCAATCAAATTCGATTTGGATGTAATGTTTTTTGTGGTATATTGGGAAACCGTTTACTTGGTCCTATAATATTCGATGGAACCTTAACCTCTCAACGTTATTTGGAAATGCTTCAAACATCTTTAGAAGATTTATTAGACGACCTACCTTTGGCACAAAATAATCAAATTTGGTATCAACAAGATGGCGCACCTCCACACAACGCTAGAGATGTTATCACCTACTTAAGTAACCGTTTTGATGGCAGGGTAATCACGACCCACACACCTGTAAAATGGCCGCCTAGATCAGCAGACTTAACACCCCTGGACTTTTATTTATGGGGCACTTTAAAAGATAATGTATATGGAAGTAATTTCCAGTATAATAATGTAGATGAACTACGGGAAGCGGTTATGCAGGCAATAAACGGTCTTAATGGGAATACATTACGACGAGTAACAAAAAATGTTCTAAAACGTTGCCGATTGTGTTTAAATAATAACGGTCAACATTTTGAACAATTGCTATGATTTATTAGTTGGTGTTTATTGTTATTCTAATGTTTTTTTTCGTTTTAATTTGTTTTAAAACTGATTTGTGTTGATGCCTACTTGATAAAAAATTAAAATTATTATTTTCAGTAAATTTTTTCATTTAAACATATGTTGTAATACATCGTTGAAAAGAGAAAAAAATATGCTATCTAACCATCTAAAAATCCAATATGGCGTCTATTTAAAATATGAAAGTTGATGCTAATATCTCGATAACCGCCATCTTGAATTTAATTTTAATATCACTTTTAAGTGCACACAATTGAACTAAGTAACTTTTATAAGAAACATTTTTTCGTATCTTTTATTATAACAAAAATATTCGACTTCGAAGAAATTGGCATTTTTCAGTTTTTTTAAAATAATTTTTAAACCGTTTGGAATTTCGAATGTATCTATGCGGAATTTAAATAAGCTATCCAAATGACACAACTTTGCCCATTTAAGCAGATCTCTATCATTAATAATAAGAAAGATACCCATGCTATCCTACTCAATTTGGGACACCCTGTATTAGATTTTTACACATTTGAAATGCTGACAAAAATCTTTTCCAAAGAAGAATAACATGGCTACGTTTGATCGAATCAAAAATGAAACATTAGGAAACTATGTTTTGGTATTACTGTGCTTTAATTTCCAATATGACAAAACGAAGTAATTGCTCAACAAATTTTAATCCCAATTTGCAGTGGTAACTAAAGCAATTACAAATTAGCAACAATTTAGAAGACATCAATAATTAGTTCATTGATTAATTCAAATTTTCAAATAACCCTCCATTTTGTTGAACACACAACTGACACTTTCTATAAACAGCTTCACAAGACCGTCTTATCATAGCTGGAGTTATTTCATTTATGGCGTCTTGAACTGTTTGTCGTAATTGAACTGCATTTTCGTACGTTCTTGAGTACACCCGATTTTTTAAATGCCCGTATATAAAGAATTCAACAGGAGTCGAGTCTGGTAATTTCGTAGACGAAGACACAAATTGTGACGTAGGTGATGCTATACCTCCCATAAGTGTCTGTATTAAATATTACAACTTTGCTACTTCTGTTCTGATGAGCCCCAATTAGGGCGAAACGCGTCGACAGGATGCCCTCGTGGCTGAATTTGAATCACTTGCCAATAATTTTCCCAATTATAGTCATCGGTCTCGGTGGCGTAGTAATTGGTAGACGCAGAGTTCCGGCAAAACTGAGATGCAGGTTCAAATCCTGTCCAAGGCCTTATATTTTCCTTCTTTCAATTACTAGCTCGATTTGAAACGATCATTTGGGCTTTGCATAAAAGTCTAAGTTATTATTTCATCTTATTAATTGCAATACGTTAGTATTTATCAACTTACCTTATGTAAAAAAACTACCCAATATATATATATATATATATATATATATATATATATATATATATTGATATGATAACGCCGTACTCGGTGTTATGACGTTTTCTATAACTCCACCTCTCTGTGTTTTCAAACCAAATTTACTCTTACTAATTTTATTATTATGCCACGGTTCGCCCTCTTTAATCTACACAGAGTGCACAAGTTACGATGATCAATTTTTCTCTTCTCCCCTCTTTATGATTACCTATTTGTTTGAATTTATAAAACGAAGTGAATTAATTTCCTATAATGAAAAGAAATATTATTTACAAGGTTTGAAAAATATTAAAATACACTCCTCAATCAATCAACATCATATGTATCATTTACCCTCAAAATTTATATGCTTTGAAATCAATCTAAACTACCTCTTTTTACCAAAGAGACTTGGAACGTTCTGGACCCCTTTATAATATATTACGTACTTTTAACGTATGCAATGTTTGTTGCTGACTTTGTTGCACTTTCATATAAATTAAGTAAATTCAGTAATAAAATTTAAATAGAAAAATATCTTAGAACTAATTAGATCTGACCTGTTACAGGTTGTTCGGGTTGTGGATCAACACCCTTTGTTGTCCGCATTTGTCTATCAGTGCTCTGTTTAGTTAAACCCCTTGTTTTCCATAAATTACTTCGTGCTACTTTATTTTATTTGCATTGAATCTAGCAACTCAAATTGTACCAGAATTGTACCAAAATCGTCGACGCTGATTTGAAATATTATATTAATCCATTTAAAATATCCTCACATTCGAATTATCATCAACACAATTGAATTATAATATCTATCCACTCGAATTATCATCCACAATTGAATCATAATATCTATCCACTCGAAATATTGTATCAACCAAAATTTGAATTATTGTCATCACATTCGAAATATCCACACATTCGAAATGTTATACCATCTATTAGAGGCCGTTAAACGGCAAAAGAAGTCTTCATAATTGTTGCACTTTATTGTCACTATAACGTACTTGATATTTTATTATAATTACGCGTGGCCTTCTGATTAGCAGTGACGCAGCTTTGCCCTGCCTGAGTTTAAACTGACTCGTCTTATCATTGCTCGGTGTTAAATATAGGCTGTTCCCACTTACATGTGGGCTGGGTTTTCAACAAGTCTTGTAAATATCTTAACCAATAAGGTCTTTGTATTTCATGCATTTTGAAGTTGTTTCTGATGTAATTTATCGGTTTTCCATGTAATGGTGTTTGCTTGATACCTTATTATTTGCTATCTTGACCATACGTTGTTTTGTTTAGATATCGCCTTTTTGGATAATTGAACAAAATAAATGATGTAACTTTAATTCCACTTTTGTTTATGTATTTTTGAAACTGCGTTTTCTTATCAAAATGTTTATTGTTTCTGCGTAATTACAAAAACAACTACAAAAATAAAATAAGCCCCCTATACTTTTTTACTAAATAGCCTGGTTATCTGTAAATTAATTATCCTCGACTACCTAAATAAATTTAATTTACATCTAAAGTCCCATAAATTTTCAGTTCATTAAATACATTAAATAAAAAACACTCCAAAGCACAAAAAAATCAAAAGCACCATAGCAAATATTTACCACAAAATGTTTTTATACAATTGGTTACCTGATAACTATCTTCCAACAGATAGCCGCCAACTAGCCCTTGAAGATAATGCCGTCCAGTATGGCACTAGTCCATGAAACAGCCTCCCGGTTGAACCATCACTCTGTGTATGCTACTACCCCAAAATCTCTTCATTTAAAATAAGACCATAAGCATCTAACGCCCAAAATTTACTCTTTGTATTCCCATTTATAATAAATTAATCAAAAATTGCTGCCTTCACCATTAAATACTGCCAAATTTTAATAACTTTCATACATTCCAAAACCGAAATCGTAATCGTTTCTACTTACATCCTTCATCTAGTCTTCGCATAAAATGCTTTATTTGTTTTTTAATTGACTTGATTTGTCATCACACTACACTAACTTATGTGCAATTATACATAGAAATTCACTAAATACTTTCACTAAACGTAGCACGATGACGCGCGAAGAAATGAGGACAAATTAAGAAAGTGTTACCCCGTTGAATGTGGGTTATATAGGCTTGCTACACTTTCCCTGTTTTCAAATTCGCACGTAAAGTTTCAACGTACAACAATATTCTATGTAAAAGCACCAACCGTTCTTCATTTCTTAAAATTACTCGCATAATCGCCTCCATATTATCGTGAAAAGCTCCAACAGCTCTTCGTCTCCCTTGAATTACGACAATAAACACGTTAAAATACTTGGTAAACATTTACAACGGCTAACCGTCCCTGCTATTTAGCAAAAACTAGCCTCAACCGAAAATCGACTCCCATTACGTTCACGCCTTCAAACTAAAACAAACATCTTTCAGCTCCCTTGTTTATATAGTCCCTTTTCACACATATGCTTCCACCAACTAGATATTTGCCCTACCTAATATCAATTTGTTGCGCGTGTAGTTGTATCGTCCAATCATCTCGCACAATTTCTCTCCCTTACTTTCAATCGATCCATGTCTGCTTATAATATTTCTAGAAATTGTTGATTTTATTGCCCTCCTCAAAATAAGTTTGCTTGTCGTTTCCCTGCCATACTACATCTATAATTAAATCCCAAAATATCCTGTTTCTCACTTGTATTCATGCTTTTCTGCTCCGTCCTTGTTCCTCCATGACAGTTTGTTTTTAGCTTCTCTCCTATATTACCTTTATGATTAAAATCGATATCTTATACAAACACACTGCTTTTTTGTCATACTTATATGTTCTCTGTTCTGACCTTGTTGTATATATTGACTATACTAACTTCCAACGGTCATTTTCCTTCTTGTAACACATTAATTTTTATAGGCTTGTTTATCGTAACCTGTTATCTTGAAATATTTCCCCCTTTTAGTTTGTACACTTTACTTTGAAACGTTTCTGGTTTTACCCTTCAAAATAATAATCCTACTCTAACGAATATGAAAAACTTTTTGTTTTCATATAATACCTTAAATGACAATTAAAAGTAGTGTTTTTATCTCGTTGTTCCTAATATTTATTGTCCTATCGTACAATAAATATTATGCTACGTCCTTTCTAAATAAATACAACTAAAATTAAATTAACCCTACATTATTAGAAGTTGACTAAGCTCTATTTTAACTATTTAAGATACCTAACTATCTAAAATGCCGAATTGACTTTCTCGTAAGTTATTACTCTACACACGAGCTTGATTTATGACCTTATACATTTACTGTTAGCTACAAATTACACGAATATATATATATATATATATATATATATTGCTGTGATAAGGGGTTGTTTAGTGGTGTATTGAGTAGTAAGGGTCGCGTAGTAACTGTAAATAGCAATGGGAATCAGAAAACTGCATTTATTTAGCAGGAAAATAAATAATTCTCACATTATGTAAATGGCAAGCATTTAACACCCTGTATATGGACCATAATTAACTTTAATCAATGCCAGTAAGCATATCTTCCAATAATGGAATGCGTATTCAGCAGAGAAATAATCATACATGTAATTAAAATACGTCAAGAAGCGTTTACTAAGTTATAAGATAGATACGCAGAAGATAAGATAAAACCTAGTAAATCTTCATGCAATTATGCTTGGAATAAAGAAGGAACATAAAGCGCTTTGATAAGAAAACGCACTTTCAAAGATGAGGTTAAAATAAATACATAAACAAAAACAGCGCTTATGTTACATCATTTATTTTGTACAATTTTCCAAGAGCTTTATTTACACAAAACAACAAACATAAGCTAAAGTAAAGTCCAACAACGATAACAATAACAAGGCGATCAAAGATCGTAAAACAATAGTAAATAACAGCATGATACGGAACTTCAGGATAGTTTCGTCAGAAATCAGCTTGAAAATACTAGGAATGTCCAAAACAAATATGGTTGGTTGCAACACTTTGTAAGGCTGTTTGGAAAACCAAGTCAAATGTAGAGAGGAAAAGCTGTATAACGTCCAGAGTTGATAAGAAATGGTCAGTCTCAATTTGAAGTACGTCGAACCTGCAATACTCTTAATCAAATATTTAGGCGTCAAATAAATAAATTTTATATTATAGTAAAAAATAGTGTTGTGTAAGAATAATTGTTGATGCCGAATTGCGTTAAAAATATATGAAAAAGTTTTTGCCACTTCTGCAGAAAACGTGATTAGAAATTGGTTAATTAATTCAAATTAAATGTTTATAATGATATAGGGCTTCTAATCCAAGAATATAAAAATTCTAATTCTAATTCTAATCCACGAATAGAAGAATTCCAATTCTAATCCTTGATACTAAGGTGTATATAAGAAATGCACTTCTAATTTACGACCCTAAGTCTGGTATTCAATAATTCTAATTCACGACGATAAGTGGAATAATTTTAATTCATAATACTAAGAAACCTACGAATTCAAAGTGGTATTTAAGTGAAGAGGTCCAAGGCGTATCTAGAAAAATATAGAATAAAGCACGAGGTGAATTTGGAAAAGAGGAGTAACCATACTGAATTATTGGTTGAAACATACGTTAAGGAGTACAAAGCAGAGCATTGGTTTTCGAATAAATATAAGAAGGGGGTGTTGATCCACAACACGCAGCAACTCTTCAGAATATCGCAGGTCAGTGCTAACTAGTTTTAAGGAATCTTTTTAAATATTAATTTTAACACTAAATATATTAATTTTCTCTAAAGTTTGTAAGGAGTTAAGAAAAATATTGAATACGTTGAAATTTACGTAATAATTATAAAAGGGTCTTGAACGTTCCAGATTTTTTTTGTAAAGGGGGTCGTTTTTGGTGATTTTTAAATTAAATTAATAGGATATAAATTTTAGGATAAATAATCCATATAATATTAATTGATTGAAGGATGTATTTAAAAAATTACAAAAATTGTGAATTGTAAATATTATTTCCTTTCATTATACGAATGTTGATTGACTTCGTTTTATCAATTCAAACAGGTAAGAGTTAAAGGGGTAAATTAAATTGATCATCTTTGTGCACTTTGTGTAAATTAAAAAGGGCTAGCCGTGGCGTTCAGCTGGACGTTTATTACATCGGCGTGTGGCGTTATAATATCAATATTAATCTGACGCAACAAAGTGGGAAGAATACATACAATGGAAAATAAAAGGTTTTGGATAGGACTCGAACATGTATCTTAAGCTTTTTAGGACCATGCGTTTTTCAATTGGAAAATTTACAAAATCTAAATCTTATACACAACCAAACATCAACCTAACTTTCAATTGTCGTCATCGGTCTCGATGGCGTGATTGATAAACGCATGGTCCTAGAAAGCTTAAGATACAGGTTTGAGTCCTATCAAAAACCTTTTATTTTCCATCTTTTAATTACTAGCTCAATTAGAAATGATTATTTAGGCTTTGCATAAAGGTCTAAGTTATTATTCCGTCTTATCAACTATAATACGATAGTAACTATGAACTTACCTTGTGTAATAACTACCTATATAATATATATATATATATATATATATATATATATATATATTGCAGTGGATCTCGGGTAAAATCCTCACCAACAAAAATATATTCGAAAATTTTATTAAATTTTCAAATTCGAAAATAGAAAAATTTCCAAAAATTTAAATAAGTCAAAAAAAAATTTCTTACCCGTTTTCCTCTCTTCCTCGGTTGAATTGCCAATTCTCTGCACCGGCTAGCTCATTTGGACCTCCTCTTGGGTATCTAGATTCACTCTCATATTTTCAATCGTACACACTCACTCGCAATAAAACCACAAAATACAACCAACATACAATCTTTTATTTATTACTATTTCCTAATAAAATTCAATATTGTCCATATTTCATTGATCACGTTACACTTCAGGAAATCTTATTTAGTAATGTCCTGTATTTTATTTTTAAATCATCAAACACATAAAGTGTACCCGGAGTAAATGGGCCTTGAATAATACCTTCTCTAAAATTCCTTCTTTCTAATTTATTTTGTTTTTAATCTAAGTAAACTTTGGGGTAGGGTGAGCTCATGATAACCCAGCTAATTATGCATAATGTATGCCCTTCTACTTTGAAATACTCTTACAACAAATAAAAAACCAAAGCCATGTACTCTTCACAAAAATTTCACGTTTTGATGGAACGTTTAAAAGCTTTATAGACACCTTCAAATTTCTAGTTGAACACCATAATAAAGTTATTTACACGTATTATGTTCAATACGTAAATAATCCACACTACCTTGAAATTTCACTCGCATACGTCACCCAACATTCACAGTTTATAAGAATCACAATTTCAAATCGTTACCTGGAAATTTCTAGGAGATCTCTGCTCTGTGGACGATGCCATGTATTTCTTTTATCTGGTCTGCAGGCCGTTTCTCGCTGTTACTAGACGAACCCCATCTATGTTGAACTGCTAACGCCGCCTTCACGGTGTAACCAAATTCCAAATTCCATTTAAACATACGTCTTTCTCAATTAGTTGCTTCAAACCACGTTACTTAATGCCCCGACACGAGTTCGTTAACAATTATATGTGATACCTCAATTAATAAATGTAATCTCGGCACACTAACCGCTTACTAGTTTAGAGGCTACCACCATGCAATATAAGTTAAATGATTTTATAATACTTACAACTCGTGTTAACTTTCATACGTCGTTTGGAACGATCAAAATATTAAGGACACGAAGTTAAAAGAGAGGAGAGCCCTGCTACCTCTTTAGAATATTTATACCTTTAGACGGCCACCTCCTGGCCACATTTATCCGAAATCCTCTGTTAACAACAACACATTCTTAAAATTTAGCACTCAACCGATATTTAATCCCGCGAATTTCAGCACGTCGTTATTATATTTTCAGAAAACTTCGCTACACCATCCTTGTATATGTCTCGCGTTCCACTAACTATATCGACCAATCGTATATTTACTGACGTCCTACAAGTCCTTCCTATACTATCGTTGTCTCTTGCTTATGCGTTTTCTACGTTTCTTTCTAACCTTGCTTGAGTAATAGAAAATCGATATTTCTGTTTACTTGCTATCTACACCACGTGGATATACTACGTGATTTAACTAACCGCTCATTAGCATTTACTACGAACGCATGCGACGATTTACCCAATATACGTAGCATCTTCATCTTTATCTATACAAAATTATTGGAACTTGACATTTAGAAAATACGCAGGTGTTTAATTAACTGACGTTTTACCACAACACTTCCACGAGTTGGAGTTCGGCGTATTTCTACCCCACCGATATATTTGTTTGTTAGCAACGCTCTTCACCTTGGCACCATTGGGTTTTTACACGCTTTTATGCATTTATACGTCAATAACCGTTTAATTAAATTCAATTAAATTAATAAATTACTGGCATTGGCTTCTACCATTTAATTTCTTTGCAAACTTACTAAATATTTATCATTATTTGTGCAATTTGATTAATACTCGTTACTTAAAAATGAATTAACTAATATAAATTTCGCACGTAATTTCTGGTTGTTCTTTTATACAGGGTGTTTTGAAATTGTTTCTTTTATATTTATTTTTAATCTTTTAAAACCACTATAATATATATATATATATATATATATATTGATATGATAACGCTGCACGCTGCATATATATATATATATATATATATATATATATAAACGAATTCCGTGATTACCACTACCTAGGCAAGCAATGCCGGTTGGTCACAGCAGACAATATATACAGTAACCATTAAGATGATAAGTATTATTTACTTATGCGGAAATCATCCCATTGGTTAACAAAACAAGCAACTACCATTTTCACACCAAAGTCGACAACGGCCACTATCACATAACCACTACCCTTTGTAGAGGTATTCGCCCCCTTCTCCAGATCTACCAGCCTAGAGCACTCCCTCCTCCCAAAGACAACGATTTGGGGAACCGTCGGATTGGTTGGTAGGTTTGAATCCAATAAAAAACTTCCAAGACTTCCAAGAATTAAAAGAGTCGCCGCCACCTAAACTCTAACAAAATAAAAATTAACGGACGTCGTTTTTAAAGAGTCGCACAAAAACCATCGCAACTGTGCTACCTGCAGAAAATAGAACAAACAACGCTTTGAACGAACGTAGCGGTCCAGAAAGCAAAACTACCTAGATAAGATCTTATAAGCTACAATGACAATTATCTCTCTCATAGCACCTACATGACCCACAACGATACCACCATTAATGTCATGTACAGCCGCTACTTCCAACTCACAGAAATCCCAACATGTGCCCTCTAACAAGATCCTCAGATAAGTAAATCATAGTAAAACCTTCAAACTCCGACACAATCCCAAACGATAATGTTACATTATTGTTAAATTATTTTGATCTACTGAGCTGCTACGGACGTGTGGTAGAGTAAAGCCTCCTAGCATCTATTGTCCTGAAGGTGGGACTGACTTTAAGTTTTAGTACCTCACGAACACTAGATGCATTATTTTAAGTGTAAGTAGTCGCTATGGTAGGAGTTGTAGGCAGAGGGCACCCACTTTGTATTGTAACACATTGTGAGTTTCGTTGCAGGCTTTTAAATTTCAAACCGAAATTGAGGAGCGCCAAAAAATTTTTGCCTAGCGACGGCAAATTTCAAAATTCAGTCCTGGTTGTAAGTCATATTTTCTTGTTTCAAACATCGATAATCATACACAAGTTTATTTGGTCTCTGCTATTCACTACATTTGACTTTCAGTGCTCCACCTGAAGGTACTCCATTGCCCCAGAAACAAGTTTTTTCTTTACCTAAAAATTTTGAATTTTGCCGATCCCTTGATGTTTCAGGAAGACAGGGAAATTTAGCGTGCGTGACAATACTCACACACGGGACCTACGTTTTACTTCTCATCCGAACGAGGGTGTATTTATGTAAAAAATGTTCGCCTAACATTTTTCAAGCAGATCGTGTCGGGATTCGAACCCTGGACCTTGGACATAGTAATCACACGCATACCGACTACGTCATTGAGCCGCCTCTCTGCTATACAGCAAGCTATTCGAAAAAACTTTTTTATTTGTGTACTTATTCGTAATTGCTTTAATAGTTTTCCAATAGCGCTTCGTCTAGTTGTGTTAACTGCAGAGTTCATAAACACTAATCTTCTTATTCTTCCTTTCTTGTGTAAATTTTTTAAGGTGTATTTCTTATTTCACCTATTCTGTCATATGCTTTATATACTCCACATCACTGCATACGTGCACAGCATAAAAATGCTGGGCTTTTCAAGGAGATTTATGCAAATATGTAAAAATCGTTCAACTAGTTTCTCTCAAAATAACTATTTTCAGACATAACACTGTCTATTTTTGTCTTCAATTATTGGACAACTTTTTTACTTAACAGCGGCTTTCTTTTGTGCGATAAACTGGTATATCAAGTATTTTGTCAAGCAAATACAGAAACTTCGCTTTTATTAATTCTTTACTTCACCCTTATTTTAATTAAACTCGAAAAAAGTACAGCAATTAAAATTTTCCCTATTAATTGTTTACTTACAGTAAAATTCATTTTGAAGTTCGCTTCCTTGTAAACAACTTTACGAAAATTTCCTAAAGAACAAACGATTAAATCTCTATCAGGGCGTAATTTAATTTTCATCCTTTTGTGCCGTCAATATTGAAAACGGTTTTCGTATGTTAGATTTTATGTTGACTACGGTTAGCGTAAACGTTCAAAATTGATTTTCAATTAAACAAACATTAAATTTGGATCGTTTTAATTAAAATCAAGCTCGTACGTTAAGTACTTTGGAAAACTTTTCTTGTAGTTTAAGTGCTCAGCACTTCCATTGCACCACAAATTAAGGAAGTTTTATTAATTGCATCGATTTAGATTAAATCTGTCACCTACCACACTTTGGAGATATTGTGCCCCTATGTAATGAAGCTGTCGTTTCGAGCAACAATGTTACACCCATCAATAGCCTGTACATGTCGATAAAGATTGCAATCCTTCGGAAATTAGGGGTTGAATGTAATTCAGAGGCAGCCATTTTTACTGATTTCCGATTTATTTTAACTCAGCGGTTCTAAGCCAGTGTTCCACCAATTTATTTACTTATGAGATAAATTAAAAACTAAGTATTGAATACTTTAGAATAATTGAATATGTACTTTCTTCTTATTTGAAGTGATCATTAGGATAATCAGCTGCAAAGACAGGATTGATAGCATCATGGTTGATGTCTTGGAGGAAATAGTTAATTATTTTTATCAATATTTCTTCGATCAAATTAGTTCACTAAATAAAAATTAAGCTTGTTTACCTTCGCATACATGAAATTTTATGCAAATGAAGCTTAAAACTGGAAACCTCACTGTATTATCTCATAGTTTTTAAAAATCCAGTATATCTTTCAATACAGTGTAAAGTCTGATAAGGAGGCATTATTAGCATGCAAAAATAACCTCTCAACAAATCCACACTAAATTATTTTAAAACGGTTGTTCCCAAAGTAGTTCCTACGGATACGCAGGTGTGTTTGAGACCGCTGACATTTATGGCAAATTAAAATTAATTTAGGGGAAACCTAGGAAAATCCACAAAGGTTTAGTATAAAGTAATTAATTATGACCTTCATTTCAATATTATGTTAGTTAAAATAAATAGCAATAGATAAATTGGTATCAGGTTTTACGTCGTAGGTAAGACACAGGTATGGATGGATACTGTTACGGCTCGATATTTGGTGTCGAGTGTAGGGAAAGCCTCGACTCATCTGCTAAATAAATGGGTTGCTTTGGCGTGAAGTGACGTATGGTCCCATAATATCGACGGATATGGCTTCCCACGGTCTGGTGGGCATACGCGGTCAAAGGGGTGCCTTTTGTTGGTATGGTCCTCTCTTTGGGGCGGCACAAGTTCAACATTGGTAAATGTATTGCCTTACCTCGTCACCGATCTTCGATCAGAGGTATCGCTCGCTGAGGACGCGGTAAGTTTCTTCGGTGCCTGGATGTCCAGCTAGGTCGTGGAAGGCGTGCATAATGTCGGCATGTGCATCGGGAAACACAACGATCCGGTTTTGCTCAGGGTTGCGTCGCCAGAGATATCCGTCTTCGACTAAAAAATCTTGGAGGATTTTTCCTCATGTGGGTTTTGAGGGCCTCTTTGTTGTACGAGAAGTCATTCTTGGGTCATCCGAACAATGGCTTTATTTTTCCGTTGCGCCGGTTGTACACGTTCGGGCAGATCTACAAGGGCTGCGTAGGTGGCCTATGGTTTGCCTGGGTTGGTGTCTTATGGCGGTTTTCGTTGGTGACCTTTTCGGGGATGTTGTTGTTTACGGGGTGGCGCGAGAGATAGTTAGGTAGCTCATTCCGGGTTCCGGAACAATGTCGGATATCAAATTAGAACTCTTGTAACAGCAAAGCCTAGCGGGTGAATTTGGAGAGGTTGTCTTTGGTCATGTTCAACAATAGAAGAGCGCGGCTGTTTAAGCAAAGTGCAAAAGACTTATCTTCTAAGTACGGTCGGTACTTCTTGACGGCCCAGATTATCGCTAAACATTCTTGTTCGTTTACATGGTAATTTTTCTAGGCTTGGTTGAGCTTGGCACTGGCGTAGCTGAATATGTTTCGTGACCCTCCGGCTCCTTGGTAGAGGACAGATGCAGTGCCTCTTCCACTGGCATCAGTCTGTAGTATGAAGTGTTGGTTAAAATATGGCCGGTAAAGATTCAAGGGTTGGCTGATGGCCTGCTGGATGGCTTGAAAAGCATGCTCAGTCTTCGCAGTCCAATGAAATCGGCGGTCGGTTTAGAGTAAATTGGTTAGTGGTGTTTGTAGATCTGCACACCACGGGATGTAGTCCTGGAGCCAATTGGTAAGGCGGATGAAGGATCTTAGTTTTCATCGGTTTGTGGGTCGATCCGCTTTCTGGATTTCTTCCACGTGTTTTGGTATGGGTTGATTGCCTTTGGCGGTTATGACGTGCTTAGGTATTATATGCTCTGCTCCGCAAAGCTGCACTTTTCCAATGCTAGGTGAAGCCTATGCTGTTTGAGCCTCTTCAGGACAAGTCGGATGTGATGTAGATGATATTTTCAGTTGTTGAAATGTATTATTAGATCGTTCAGGTACACGAACACAAATTTGCAGAGGTAGCTCGCCAGTACCTTTTGTGTCATTAGTTTCTGAAAATTAACTGGAGCATTTTTCAGTCCAAACGGCTTTACGCGAAATTGGTTGCTGGCTGCTGTGAGAGGCCTGGACTCGGGATTGAGTGGTACTTGCTAGTAGTCTGATTTGAGGTCAAGGGTGGTAAATGCAGAGGATGTTCCGAGGTGCCGTAGCGTTTCGTAAATTACTGGCAGGTTTAAGCTTTCATCGTTGATGACGGTGTTGGGTCTCCGGTAGTCGATGCAGAATCGCGGTCTTACGTCATTCTTCCCTGCGATTACTAAAGGAAAGTTGTAGGCTGAGATGCTGAGCTCAATGATTCAGTTGGCCAACATTTTCGCCACTTTGGCGGTGATGATGAGTTTCTTTTTGTGTGGAATATCGATACGGGTGCAATCGAAACGATGGGTGTGGATTGGTTCGTATTGTATGACCGGTGCTGCCAGTGGTGCTTGATTGTGTTGGCCTGTGTATCACTGGTTGGAATTCTTCCAGGAGACATTTGTATTTGCGTAGGAATTCGGCGGCGAACTGGTAACTTGCGGTTGGCCTGGGTCGCTTGTTGGTGGCGACGCACGTTGCCATTTGGTTCCAGTGGAGTGTCTAACGGTTGTGTGCTCCGAAACGTATGGATCCTCGCTCGTGCTCCACAACTACTTTCTGGCGTCAAAAGCATGATTGCCACAGGATGACATCTTGTGCTAGATTGGTTACTACCAAGAAGGTTTCATGGTTCGTCATGTGTCAGAGGGTGAATGGCGTGCGGAACTTGCCTCTGATTGTCATTTCTGTCCTTGCTTTGGCTAGATAAGCGGAGACATGATAGAACTCCACCCGTAATCCTATGGGTATTCAATCTTCCTTAATTATACATGCCGATGCTCCTGTGTCTAATAGCGCGGTAAACTAACTTTACTTATCAAAAATAAACTTTTAACCACAGTTTTTAAATTTTTCAAACAGTTGGAAAAATTTTTGCTAAAGAGCAAATATTAATTGTGAAATGCAAAAAACCTCGCACGAGATGCGAGGTCTCGCGCGAGACGCGAGAAGAGACCGGTCACAACTTAATCGAAAAATTGAATTAAACCGTGAACATTTTCGCTCAATTATTATTTATAATTTACGAATGCAATTATCTTAACAAGAATGCCTTGTCCTGTTAGTTTCTGTTTTCCGCAATGAAGCAAAACATCAGTCAACAATTTTTCATTGGTATGCAGAATTCATACGTGGACAGATTAGTCTTAACGACGGTGCAAAAAAAAAACGGTAGTCAGTCACTGCGAGAGAAATGAATACCATATTTTTCGACACGTTACGAAACCGCCATTTTTAATCGACTTTATGCCAAAAGTGACTGTATTATCGAGAAATATTTAGAAAAATACTATTCAGAACTTAAAGTTGAAACCAGCTGAACGACAAAAACTTACACTTGTGCTCATAATACTCGCGTTCTGCGCAACGGCTGCAGGGTGTATAAAGCACGAAAGGTTTCATTAGTATTCAATGAACGCAAGTTTAGGAAATTACACAACATTCGTTTTTACAGAATGGACATCGCCCCCTATGACCATTATCTTCTTCCAAAACTTAAAAACCACTTGAAAAGGTGTCGATTTTTATCGAATGAAGACTTTAAAAACTATGTTCAGTTGTATTTTTAAAATTATCGAAAGAATTTTTTCCCGAAGGTGTCCTATAGTTATTAGAAGAACATTAGAGAATAAGCGTTAGCATTAATAATTCTTACGTTGCAAAATAAATTTTTCTTTGTTTTCTAACTTGTTGTTTTTAAAGCTACCTAGCTAACAAAAAACTCTCCTATAACATTGGATTTATGTGAAAAATCTGTAAAAAATTGGGTAATGATACCAAAATTTCCTATAAGGCTTAACTCGGACTGATCAAGCAAAACCGCCCTCAAACAACGCATTTTCTTACCGTATACGAGGGATATCCCTTATGTTTTTCATACTAGGACATAGAGAGCGCCACTAATCAAATGTCAGTACTAAAAGTTAAGGTCCATCTTTATTAAACCTAAATCCGTGAAAATTTTCGCGCAGTAATTTTTTTTTAATTTTCAACAAAAAAGCCTCGTCGAGTTTCTTATTTCAGCAATGAAGCGCCACATCAGTTAACAATTTTTCGTTGGTATGGAGAATTCTAACGTGACGGTGTAAGAGCAGGTGCGCCAAAACAGCAGTCACTCAGGAAAACGTCCATGTTGTGCGTAAGCTCATCAACGAAGATCGAAATGTGACAAATTCGTAAATTAAAACATCATTGGGAATTTCAAAGACTTCAATTCAAAAAATTTTGGATGAAGAATTGTGTGTAAAAGAATTGGTTTTCCGTTGGATACAGAATCTGTTGACCAAAGAACAGAAAGCAGTTAGGATGAATTGGTGTCAAAAACACTAGACCGTTTCAACGCAAGACACTTTAAGAACATTTACATCGTGAGTCGTGACGAATCTTGGATTTACTCATACGCGTCAGAACATAAATGTCAGTCGTCCATTTGGGCGTTCTAAGGTGATAAAATGTCGATAAAAGTCATCCGTTGTTGAAGTGTCTCCAAAGTGATGATCGCAAAGTTTGTCTCGAAAGCAGGTCATTTAGTAACACTTCCTCTGCAAAATCGAAGAACTGTTACAGCCGTGCCAATTGGTATACAACCATTTGTTTGCCACAAGTCATCGCAAAGCTTCGAAAAACCAATTCCAAACGATAAATCATCGTCTACCAAGACAATGCAAGTTTATACACAACTTGCAAGACAATTCAATTATTAACACATCAAAACGTCGTATTGTTGACCATCCTCTGTACAATCCCGACCGAAGTCCTAATGATTTCTATATCTTTGTGGAAATCAAGAGCGGACTGCGTAATTAAAGATTCCAGTCACCAGAAGAAGCAGTCGATGCCACCAAAAATGTAATTTTGACCGTACCAAGAAACGTGCATTAATCTAATAGAACCACCTCCTAACCATATACTTTCCACACCATTGAACCAAACTGACCTCTAATTTCTTGATATCTTAACTACACTCTTGGATACAGTAATTCCATCCATCATCCCTTATGCACATATTCAACAACAACAAGCAACAATACAATACTCAAATACACCACCAAACAATTCACCAGATTATAACTTAGACATAGACTCATTAGACTCAACAGTAAAAAATCTTGACTCTAACAAAGCCCCCGACCCAGATCAAATCTCCAACCTTATCATACAAAAATCCTGGCCTATCATTAAAGACTCCATGGTCCAACTTATCCGTAAATACCTTAAATCCGGTACGTTTCCAAATATCCTTAAAAAACTTCTATTATCCTCATATTAAAACCCAAAAAACTTCCTGCAGACCCAAAATCCAACCGTCCCATAGCACTTCTCTCCACAATTGGTAAAATCCTATAACATATCCTTATCCAGAAGATTAACTCCCATATAGAGAAACACTCCCTCCTCTTTGAAAATCAACATGGATTCCATCCCGGACATAGTGCCGCAGACACCATCCAATCCCTAATCACCACCGTCCAGACATTTTCCTCCAAATATGTAATAGCAATTTTTCTAAACTTGCAATCCGCCTTTGATCACCTACAGTGGTCCAATGTTCTCTTACAAATTAAAAAAGCCAACTTTCTTCAAAATATATACAAAATTCTAGAATCCTACCTACACTCACATTCTGCAAACTTCAACCGTTTATTCTTTTTAATCAACTGCACGCCCCGCGTTGGGTGGCAGTGAAACGAATTTAACTGGGCCCTAACCGTTGCCGGTGCCATTGAAACATATTTTTTTTATATGTGCGGCGTCAGTGTTACAAATTTTCTAAATGGGCGCCAGTGAACAAAGTCTTCCGACATAACTAGGGGTCTATTCCTTGGGCAGAGCTATGAGAAATGGGGGGGTAAGTCAAAATCTGTTTGCAGATCAAACTTAATCTAAACCAAATAGGCGCCACCAAGTCCTGACGTAATTATGATAATTGCATAGCAAATTCTAAGGGCGGACGTGGAGGCCCAAAGAAAAAGGATCGCCTTCGCTGACAAAAACCTGTCTTAATAAAATAAGACGCAGCTCCTGTAAGAAATTGTAATAGTTAAATAAATAAAAAAGTGGAACACTATTTGTGTCCAGCAAAAATACATAAAGAAGTAGTTAAAAAGGTATTTCCAATATAAAATTGGCATCAAAGTCCTACTCATAAGGATGTTAGCTTTATGTTATTAGATTTGATCATACTTGATCAAAATAAAAAACTTTAATCTGGAACCAATTGTTTACTAAGAAAAATCTCTTTTAAAATAATGTGACTTGTAACAAAAATTTAATCATTAACTGTATCAATCTATAACTTTCAACTTTCATGTTTGTCTTAATTATTTTCAATCAAATACTCTACAGTAAGACATGAACTTGTTGTACAAATAGGGTTCTGACCTGTGCAGATCTGTTCAGGCAGATGACAAATTAATAAGTTCTAAAAATGTTAGAATTTGAGTTTTCTAAATTACATATGGAAATTTTAATTTATATAAAGCTGATCACAAAAATAGACATGTTTACATATCTTGTACTAAAGCTGTTCAAAGCATTTGCTATTTAAAAATAACATCTGTCAGCAGTACAAAGCAAAAAATATATGACGTCAGTAACACCTGTTGACGTTACCGACGATTCATATTGAGCCACGCGTGTTGTTTTTGAAACATTAAATCAGTGAACTTTAAGTTTACTACTGGTAAATCCAGCTTAGCAATTAGTTGAAACTTTTATTACGTACTTGTATTACGCATCAAAGCAAGTTAACGTGTTCCTAGTTTTGAAACACACAAAAAGAACTTATAGCTATCTACGAACCAAAACTGCATTTGTCGCATTGTAGCAAAGAAAGACGGGATCCTCGTTATTTCAAGCAACGATAACAGCGTTTGTAATTTGAAACAAATTCATCCAAACCAACTTATACTATGACTTCGTCCCACGTGTCAAATCAAATCCTGTTGCAATACATTCTGCAGCAGTTGTAATCTCGAAGTTGAATTACGCCGCCTTCCTAAGGTAGCATCTTACATGTGTATCTTTACTGTGTCCTTGTGTATCTTAAAAGTTGCATCCTACTTGTCCTTGTGTGTCTTAAAAGTTTGCATTCTAAGTGTCGCATTCTAAGTGTTGCCTTCTAAGAGTCGCCTTCTAAGAGTCGCGCTAAATAAATTATCTCAAATTATACAAGTTAACAAAATATATACGTTACCGACCGTTATTCGAAGATGTATTCACTAATTGAAGTGGATTCGCAAATTGCCGGCCTGCAATCTAGGGTACATGTTGATGCTTCTACTACGTATGGCCGACTATCTACAAACTAGCTTGGGCGGCCGAGCCGTCCGGAGGGGAATAATCAAACAGAGATGTGCTTGTAAATAGCTGTATATGACACAGATATTTAACTATAAGTAGATTATTAAAGGACGATGCAGGCTTAACGTATTACTTTTGAAGTTGAATGCAAATTATTATTGTTGTTAATAAAATTGTTATATTATTCTTAAAATTATATGGAGGGATTTATTATCGAAAATAAAATTGTTACAAACTTAAACTCCAACATCTTTTCAATCACCAAATTCCTATCCCAAAGCTATCCACAAGGATCAATCCCTTCGCCCATACTATGGAACCTTTCTATAAACCCTCTCCTACACCTTGACATCCCTAATATTTCTACCTTCGCTTATGCTGATGATCTAACCTACCTCATACATGGAAACTCCCGCAAATCCTTAGAAAATACTGCCCGCCTCCTGATAAAAAAAATCGAATCCTGGTCCTTATTAAATAACTCAACCTCTATCACCCTCTAAATCCAAAATCATATTAGTTAAAGGACATCCCCAACGAACCCCCACTATCCACATATTTAACACACCTTTAACCTTATCCAAATCTACAACACACCTCGGAATCCAAATCGAAACAAGACTTAGAATGCACGTACATCTATCCTATCTCCTATCCAAAACCAAATCAATCCTTAACAATATACACCATTTGTTCGGTCTCTTTGTCGCACGTTTTCGTGCTTAATTTTAAGTTATTTTAGAGTAGTAGTTGTAAATCAAACAGTAAAGCTGTCATCCCTTGTCCCGTTATATCCTGTCATAAAACCTCCTTTGTGCATGTAGAAATTAAGTTGAAGGAGTAGTGACAGACACCCTTTCATCGACATCGAAGCGAAACGGTTGTTCGTTCGTTAAAGTGAGTTAGTCATTAGTGTCGCTGGATGTGATTTTATCGATAAACCCCTAAAGAAACGCAGTGAAAGTGCAAACGTGACACGTACAATAACTCGCGTACAGTCTATTTAGTTGAAGAGTTGGAACTACACCTTAGAACTATAGAATATCGCGGAGGTAAGTCGATATAGAAAATTACAAAGCGCCCCGAGCAATATACATGACCTTCGTAACCGGATTATTTGATTAATTAATTAGTTTCTAGTCCTATCGTTCATAATTAATACTTTTAATTTAATAATTGTCATAGTTTTTATATGTTTGAGCGTGTTACAAAGAGGCTAACATTTTGTTTACACATTTTAGTATACAAACATTTGGTCGTAACGGTAGATTTTAAAACACATCCCTGTTTTATTTGTCGGAAGAATTAGTGGTCGGTCGGTTTACTTTATGTAAACTAAATTTATGAGGGGTTGTATTTCAAATTCTTACCTTATTTTTCGTCGTCAAGTTTGATGAACCACTCCGGTTATCCATAACAAAGGGGTTATTAATATTAGTTGGTAGTTATTTGAAATATTAAACGTTTTGTCGGGCGAGCATTGTAATTAGTTGCATTTGTCGATTAATAAACTAATCTCGTAGATTAATTAGTTGTCGTAGCATATTTGAAATACGCATTGTTTTTACGTTAATTCATTGGCGTTCATTAATTAGATATGGTTATACCAATTGATATAGCTGTTCTTGAAGCTAGATTTGTAGTTAACAGGTTGAATCATATATGCTATAAGACTAATCAACCGGAAAATGTATCGATTGCTTTAATTAGAGCATCGATTAAAAATGTCGAGCAAATTAAAACTCATTTCAAGGCTTTTTGCAAGGATATTTTCTTTGATGAAGAGAGTGAACAATTGGATAAATTTTCGACTCCTAGGGTGACAATCGATGATTATCTATTAGATATTCGTATTATAGCTGAGCAAGGTGAATTAGATCTCGTAGAAAATAAGCTACAGATAGAAAATAGAAATAATCCTTTGTCGATAAATAGTGGTATTCGTTTGAAACACTTCAGTCCCGCGGTTTTCATTGCCTATTTCGGATTTTGAGAGCTATCGTGCAATTTATAAGCGATTGATTCATGATAATCCCAGTTTGTCCTCTGTGGAAAAATTTTGCTATGTACTCTAGATGAGTTGTCGCGTGCGTTAATAAAAAATTTGCCATGAAACGATTGTGCATGCGATGAAGCCTATAAAATCATACTAATCGTTTTCAGTCCAAGAGGTTATTACTTTCAACATATTTTAATGCTCTCGAAAAATGCCCTAAGGTAAGTTCCTCAGACTCGCACACGGAACTCCGGCAAGTAATTAATTGTTTTGATGAAAATATATTCGCGTTAAATCAGATGCAAATAGATCTATTAAATTTCATGTTGTTTAATCTGTTATCGAAAAAATTAGATACAAACGTTTTAAAGGGTTTCGAATTAGAAAATAGTGACGAGATTCCCTCTTTTAAAGATTTAAGGTCGTACATTGAAAAACAATGTAAAATATTGGAAATAAATGACATTGCTTCAGGAACATACTTAAAATCTGGAGATTCCGTGAAACAAAGGGAAAAAGGAAAGTTCGTTAGCATTTTGGCTAAAACTTCTTTATTTAGTACCACCAATGATGGTAAAAATTGTAGTCTGCGTCAAGCTGTGCATCCTATTTATAGATGTAAGCAGTTTCTCGATAAAACCCCTCAAGAAAGCTTTGAGGTGGTAAAGGTTAAAAATCTTTGTATTAACTTCACATTCGGTGAAGTTGGATTGGACGTGAAGAAAATATCATCAGTCGCACAATCCTTTACTTCACTTTGATAAACGAGAAAAATTGGTGTCCCCACGCAGACAAACTCATCGTCAAAGGTCATCGACTTCTCGGAGAGCGGTACCTAGACCTGCTTCTAACCTGGTGAAAACAATTTGTCGTCGGCGATTGTGCATGAATAACCTGTCACTAGCTCGTTAATTTCGACGTCATTAGAACATACAACGACGCTGTTAGCTACGGCAATGGTGTCGGTGCTTGATTATACAGGAAAATTGCAACCTGTTCGTGTAATTTTAGATAACGGATCCATGGAAAGTTTTATGACTGAAAAGTGCCGTCAGAAATTAGGTTTAAACAAACAAAGAGCCAATGTCACTGCTCATGGACTTGGCTTGGATTCTTCGTTGGTGTCTGGTGCACTATCAAGTGTAGTCAGCCCCTCGAGAGTACGGTCTCCAGCATATAAAATTGATTGTTATATTTTACCTAACATTTGTAATCAATTACCCTCGTCGTGTATAGGGGTCAAGGAATGGTCGCATACTCGAGATTTGGCCTTAGCTGATCCTAATTTTAATATTCCTGGTAAGGTTGACATGCTACTCGGAGCGGAAATCTTTGCTCAGGTTTTGTTGAACGAATCTCGTTGGGGTGTCGCTAACGAGCCAGTTGCTATTAAAACAATCTTTGGTTGGGTGTTAACGGAAAAGGTCGTTTCCCCGAATAATTCTATTACGTCATCGTGTGCTTTCGTTGAGCCCTTAGACAGCGATATTCGTCGATTTTGTGATTTAGAAAATATGCCCTTCAAGAAACACATTTCTCCTGAAGAAGAAAGGTGTGAAAAGGAATTTGTGGAAAATTATAGACGTAACAAAGGCGGTGGTTTTGTAGTGTCCTTGCCCTTTAAAATTTCTGAACCCTCATTCGTGGGTACGAGATCGATTTGTATTAAAAGATTTTTGTCATTAGAACGTCATTTGCTAGAAAATTCTGAATTGTATTCGGATTATAAGAAATTTATGGAGGATTATTTGAAAAGCGGTCACAAGACTCAAGTGGAATCGCATGAAAATTTGTCGGTTCATAAGAGAGTATATTACATTCTCCATCATGCTGTACATAAGCGTAAAAGCACTACCACCAAATTGCGTGTGGTTATCGATGCTTCGTGTCAGGATCAATCTGGAAATTCGTTATATGATAGCTTGGCTATTGGCCCTGCTCTGCAAAAAAACATTGCAATTTTGTTATTGCATTTTCGTGTACACCCTATCGTAATTACAGCTGATATTAAACAAATGTATCGACAGATTTTGGTCAAAGATACTCATCGTGATTATCAACGTTGCGTCTGGAGATTTTCTCCGTCAGATTCTATTATGGACTCTAAATTAATACTGTGACTTATGAAGTTTCGTCGTCGCCTTTTTTGGCCTTGCGTACTGATAAAGAATTGGCAAGGTTAGAATATATTAATTTTGCTTTTGCGACATTGGTATTGGCGAACGATACCTAAGTAGTGAGTTAAACAGTATTTGTGCTAGTGGTAGTTTTCAATTAAGAAAATGGAATAGCAATTGCCCGGAAGGGATGTCTAACTTGAAGGAGTCCCTGTCCAGTTCGGAAGCAATTACATTTCAAGATAAAGATAATGGTTCAACAAAAATGTTGGGCCTCTCGTGGCGCGTTCTTACAAATGTACTTTTATACAACTTAGACATTGAAGACGCACTTACACTAAGCGTAATATTTTGTCGGCTATCGCAAAAATTTTTGATGCTTTCGGTTTGATAGCACCTTTAATACTTTTCGCTAAACGTTTAGTTCAAGATCTTTGGCTTTTGGGCCTCGGTTGGGACCAAGAGCCTCCATTGGAAGTCGTAGAAAAATGGAAACATTTTTTTGATGAATTGCCAGCGGTTTCGAATATTGAGATTTCGCGTCGCATCGTATGTAATAATTTTAAAAAGGTGGAGTTGCAAGGGTTCTGTGATGCTTTTGAAGCCGGGTATGCATCTGTAGTCTGTTTTCGCTCGTTCGATTTAGGAAGTAATTTTACCACGTCATTAGTATGCGCAAAATTGAAGGTTGCTCCTACTAATCGCGTTTCATTGCCCCGTCTCGAATTGTGTGCTGCCGTACTCTTGTCAGATTTAGTAGATTTCGTCAAAAATACTTATACAGATAGTTCATCATTTAGTAGTATTTTCGTGTGGTCAGATTCCACTGTTGTTTTGTCTTGGATTCGGTCTTCTTCGAATAAGTGGAAAAAACATTTGTTAGCAATCGCATTTCGCAGATTCAAGAACGTATTCCTCCATCTTCGTGGTTTTATGTTAAGTCCCAGGATAACCCTGCGGATTGTGCTTCGCGTGGACTATCGGCTTCAGAGTTGGTTCATCATCTATTATGGTAGGCAGAGCCTTCCTGGTACGTTGTAGCAAAAAATGGCCAGTAACGTCGCTGCCAAAACTTATCGACTCATCTCAGATGGACGTCGAACATCGTACTCTGTCGTTAACAGTTGTTATACCTGAAAATTTTTTAGATTTGTTATTGGATAAATTTTCAAAACTGCAGAAAATTTGTAGAATTATTACATGTATTCGTCATTTTGTTCGTAATGTTCAATGTCCGGCAGATTTGCGTAAAAATATTCTGATGGTTTGTTTCTAGCTCAGCAGCAAGAGGCTATACATTTATTGATTATAAGAGTTCAAACAAATGTTTTTGTCCAAGACATTGCAAATATCAAAACTGGAAAACTTGTTAGTAAACAACTTCGTAGCTTTAGTGCGTTTCTAGATAGTCGTGATTTGTTGAATGTGTGCGTTCGCCTGCGTAATTCAGAGTTATCGCATGACGCAAAAATTTCAATTTTGCTTCCTCGGTTGCATGGGTTGACTGGAATTATTATATTAGATTGTCATGAAAGACATTTACATCCTGGAAATTAAACAACTTAATCTTTATTAACTCAAAATTATTGGATCTTGTCCGCAAAGAGGGCTATTCGGCAATGTTTGAAATCCTGCATTCGTTGTTTTCGTGTAAACCCTGTGGCATTATGCCCCCCTATGGGGGATTTACCACCTCTAGGTTAACTCCAGCTAATGCGTTTTTACATACGGGAATCGACTTTGGTGGACTTTTCTCTGTCACGATGAATCGGTGTCGTGGCGCAAAATCATTGAAAGCGCACATTTGTTTATTTATTTGTTTCAGCACTAAAGCTTTCCATTTGCAATTAGTGTCTAACTTGTCGACAGACGCTTTCTTGGGTGCGTTACGTCGATTTATTGCTCGAAGAGGTAAATGTATTCAAATCCATTGTGATAATGGCACTAATTTCGTTGGGGCCTTTTGTGAAATCTCTCAATTGATGCGCCATTCGGCAGGCGTTGAGGAAATCGAATTTGTGTTTAATCCTCCTGCTGCTCCTCATTTTGGTGGGTTGTGGGAGACCGGGATTAAATCAGTAAAATCTTATTTGAAAAGAATTACCGTTGAACAAATATTGTCGTTTGAATAATTCTCGACGGTGTTGATTTAAGTCGAAGCGATTCTCAGCTTACGTCCACTATGCACACTGAGTTGCGAACCGCATGGTTTTTCATATTTGACCCCGGGTCATTTTCTTAACGTTGAACCAGTCTCGGTGTTACCAGATCAGGATTTGTTGACCATAAACACCTCTTGTTTAAATCGCTGGCAACTATTGCAGTAAATGCAACAAAGGTTTTGGAAAAATGGAGTGCTGAATACCTGTACACGTTGCAACAAAAAGGTAAGTGGTTGAGGAATTCCGCTACCCTACCTATTGATTCGCTTGTCCTCTTAGAGGAAGAAAACAACCCCCCTCTACAGGGGCGTTTAGGAAAAGTACAGGATGTTCATCCTGGTAGCGATGGTGTCGTTCGTGTAGCTACCGTCAAGACAGCCCAAGGGTTAGTTAAACGTCCTCTAGTGGAACTATGTTTACTGCCAATTATTTAATATTTAATGGTATGTATACATATATTCACTTATATAAGTTTGTCGGTTTAGGTTTCTTAGTTAATAGATTGTCACGGTAATTTGATGAAAGCTACAAAGGTGGGTTCTTTAGGGTGGATACGGTGACTTTTTGCACCTCGGCTAATAAAGACTCTTCTGCAGGGGTGGATATTGATTCCTGCAAGTAGGTCGTTAAGAACCCGAACAGACCTACAAGTAAATACAGTATAAAAGGCGCCAGAGACTTGATCAAAATGCCGAAAGAACTACGAAACCCCAAGTCCCAATGGTTTCGGATAATATCACACCTAAAGAGCAAAATAATTATAACAACGGTAACCACTACAATCATATAACTATATTTCAAAATAACTGAATTAGAAGCACAAGCAATTTATCTGGAATTAAATACACCACAGTGGTAATGCAAATATAAACGTATTTTAATAACACACATAAAGGATAATATATAAACCGGTATCCCACTAAAAGCAATGAATTTAAGGTAACTTTCGCCTGTTGGCGAGTACAAATTGACATTAAACTAGCCGCAAAATGTTTCTTGCTAGTAAGTAAATTTCAAAAACACATAGGAGAAAGGCCTTACAAAAATATACACAAATGGCTTTTCACCTACAGGTTAGCAATAAATATTAATTAATGTAAATGATTACTCACCAGAAAGCGGCATAAATTGAGCATACCTGGACGATGCAATCACTAGCTAGTGAATCGCTGTGCTCCAGTGCTGACCTGTAACATGAGTAGACACACAGCTGGTGGTAGGATACCAAGAAATTGATACAGTTTACCAATAATAATGCAAAATATAACCAGCATACGGCTAATTACAGGGATTCAACTAACAATAAACAATAATTACGCCAATACTTGCGTAACGCAACACACAATAAATACAGCAATAAGTATCACTAACTTCTAAGTATACAACCTAGAGTCTGGATCATAAATCAATGCTATCCGCTTCCAACGAGTCTTCAGTACATAAGCCACCGAATGAAGTAATATTTAATATTGAATTTAAACGGAAATCCAAACGGATGATTAGTACAGAATTGAAGTGAGCTCACAAGGAGCATCCACGGGCTGATATAAGGATCTGTTTACATGAAACAAGATTAATACAAAGATTATAACCAAGTTTCAGGACCCTGAAATAAGTAATGTTAGTACTGAAATTTCAGGAAAACATACTTTACCACAGAAGTGGGTTCAATGAATCAGTACCTAACAAAGAACATCTTTGATATTCGTACAATACAAGATTCTGAAAGATAAATAATTAATATCAGAAAATACAAAACAGGAAAAACGTGGCTCACCTAATATAAGTAAAAGCAGGAAATATCCGCAAGGCGGTATTGTGAGTAGAAAAATAAACGTATAAATCAATGTAATACCAAAATCTACTCCACAAATATATTATTTAATACATCCAAAACTGCAATAAAGCGAGATGAAGATGGATGCATTAAAAGACTGCTTGTCAAAGCGGCGTTCGTTGAAAGAAGAATAATGGCTTCGTCGACAGGTTCTTATCAACCACCTCCAAATTGAAGTTATCAATTTAGCCAACATAAAAGGTATTACAGACCATGAAGATCTGAGCACGGAAATAATACTAAATTACATAAATAATGGCAAATGTAGAAATTTACAAAACAAACCGTTTCAAGATCTAATTATTTTTAAAGATAAAATAGGTTAGTTGATATTTATTTTGGTGGACGGGATGGTCGGTCTCTTTGTCGTACGTTTTCATGGTTAATTTTAAGTTATTTTATAGTCGTAATTGTAAATCAAACACTAAAGCCGTGGTCCCGTTATATCCTGTCATAAGACCTCCTTTGTGCATGTGGAAATTAAGTTGAAAAAGGGGTAGTGACAGACACTCGCTCATGGACATCGAAGCGAAACGGTTGTTGGTTCGGTTCGGTAAAGTGAGTTAGTCATTAGTGTCGCCGAATGTGCTTTTATCGATAAACCCCTAAAAAAAAACAGTAAAAGTGCAAAAGTAGCACGTGCTATAATTGCATACAGTCCACTTAGTTGAAGAGTAAAAACTACACCTTAGAACAATAGAATAAAGCGAAGGTAAGTCGATATACAAAATTATAAGACCCCCGCGTATAATAAACACCGTTCCTTACCAAAATCTACTGAACTGACTCGTCCCACCCGTAAACTAATCCTACAACAAATAATAATTTCCATCATAAGTTATGCAATAGACTCCTGCTACCCCCTCACAACATCTCATTCCCGCCAAAACGTTAATCCAATCATAAGACCTTTCCTACTATTTTCCACAAAAGCCTTCAGAACAACCCCACCTCAGCACTATAGATAATTCTGAAACAACCACCCCTAAACATCCTGCTCTACTCCAAAGTTCAACTTCGAAACCTAAAGAAAAGAAGACCAATACAATTACATGACCGCACCCTACAACACACAGAATACAAAACAATGACAAAGACAAACATAAATACCTAATTGCTAAATCTTTAATGCACAGCTGGCAAGACCAATGGAACAACGAAGTCACAGGTAGACATACACACGACAGTTTCCCAGATATAACAAACCTTCCTGAACAAATCCCCTACTCCAACCGATCCACTATTCAATTCCTGACCGGACACGGCAAATTCCGACAAAAATTACACTCCTTTAAACTAATTCCCTCTCCTTATTGTCCCTACTTGAACCAAATCTTTATTGAAACCCCCCACCATTTAATATACCTATGCCCCCAACTCAATTCCTCACCAAACCCACATAAAACAAACAATACAACTTGATCTTTTACCCCACTACCTATCGTCAATTTCCGCGCATCTAACTATCCCCTTCAATTTGACCATTTCCTAAATGAAATTCTTATTACAATACCCCCCATCTAATAATAATATTCCCTCCACACCAATATTCCCACCTCTACAACACTACACTGCACACCAACTTCTCTGCAACAGTCCAAGATTAACTCGACAATAAAAAGAAAAAAGAAGAAACTCAAGATTATCAACGTACTACATCGGAAATTAATATATATTGCAAATTTATTGTAATTTATATTATCCGTAAAACTTCTGTTTATATTTACTAGGTTAGGCCTTTGGCCCAGGAAGTGTACAACAACAACAATAAATAAATAAATATAAAATAATAAAAAATCTTTGTGGAGAATACTTCGAAAAAGTATAGTCTTTAAAAACTATTTACTGTTTTATTCCAGCTGTATATGCAAAGCTCAAAAGACAACTCTCGTACAAGAGCATGAAAATCCCCAGCGCACTTGCTTCTAAACGAGTGGATAATTTTATACAAAATTTGAAAAAAGCTTTAAAGTGCCATATTCTATTTAAAGTAAATGAGCTACCTTTGATTTCCCGTATAATAGAAAGTGCTCGATTTGTGAAAATATTATATCTAAAATCGCCAATGTCCAAACCTAAATTTCAGATTCCTACCGACATCAAAAGGCTGTAGACTTTGTAGTTTCAATAAGAAGTAAACGTCTTTTATCTTACCATACATCTGAAAAAATTCTAGCACTTTGTAAGTTTCGGAACTTAAGTAAGAGGGCACATTACTTTGTATAATACATTTGTGTTGCCCTCTTTTATATTTTAATTTAATCGCCAAATTAACAATAAACATCGTGTACATAAACTTGATTCAAGTCATCAGCATGAGATTTGTATAAACTGTATAACAAAGGTGTTACAAATCAATACCCGTGCGACATACCAACTGTTTGAGAACATCTGGCATAAAATCGAAATCTAGGGTCCATACAAATTTGTCTTGGGGAATATATATGGGAATATAATTGAGTAAACATCTATATATGTGGCTGGGCATGTGGCTGCATTTATGAATACGCACCGTACCGCACTGCACTGCACTGCACTCCCTAGCTACCAGTATATAGACTATAAAACACATCGTAAACTCGCGCCAGTAATCAAATAATTAAACGAAAAAGCAACTATAAACCTATTAAGTTCCTGTTCCGGGGGAGTATGCGAACATGCATAAATGCTTTTATCACTACTATAAAACGCACGCCTCGACGTTAACTTAATTTTAATATCAATAATAAATACTACGGTTATGTTTAGAATAAAATGACATGTTGCATTTGAAATTAGACGAGTGTACATTTGAATACTAAATACTTTATTTTACCGATTTCTATTGTACGTTTGGTTAAAAGCTTTTAAGCTTGAGATGAACCCACTGCGAATATAGAAGGGGCAAGTTTATGTTAAATTGTTAAGTTCTGAGATAATAGATGTTTAATAAGTTTATTTTACTTATTTTCGGTTATCTCACTCGAGTTATGTTCTTTTTATTTGAAATTCTGACAGATGTACAGGACCGGTCCAAGAGAAATTTTTGCAGATGTTGGATAAAGATTTGGCGCCCGCCTCGGATTTTGAAAGTTTCGCAACATAGTTTCATACTCCCTTAGAATAATACCCTGCTGTACAATTAATTCTGCGTTTGCTTCTGCTAGGCAATCATAGCTACAATTTGAAAGTTTTTGAATGTCTTTTTATGCATGTGCCTGCGTGTGTATGTAAGCCTGTTTCAGCAATGCGTAGTGTTCCGTTTATACTGTATATAATTTACCGCTTAATTTATTTCCGCATTTAGAATTTCTTAATTATTTACCTCTGCCCGGTATATTCAGATTGTTATTGTATGCACCGTGTATTGACTTCAAACACTGAACCTGTATTGTAAGTGCCGCGATATCAATAAACTATGTTGTCCTTCGCCTGCGCAAGAACTGTTCTTATCACCTGCCATGAAGAAGACAACAAGAGTCTATTTTCGTACTCCGTACTAGCCGGTCGCTATATAGAAGAGTCTAGTTTAGTAGTTTCGTTTTCCGTATTAGATAGACTCCTCCAACAGTGGTTTTACTGTCGCTAATCGAACGGCCGCAATAATTAATGGTACTTCGCTACGCTCTTATAAAAGGTAAGCGTTTAAAGTAACTATTTGAATTTATTAACATTATTTTCGTATACTTCTCCACTCTCTACCAACTGTTATTAAAATTACAGCAGCATCCTTTTGTAACACGTAGTTACTATAAAATTTCTAAAAGCACACCTAACTATTTGTTTTCAGAGCTTTAACTAAGATCACAAGTATTATTTTCATAACATTAGGATTACGATTTTCTTAATTAACTTAAATCTCAAAGCACTACCAAGGCAGATGTTGGTGCTGGTGCCAAGTTCCGAAAAGTGAGAATTAGAGATAAGTTTTTCGCAAACTCCGTTCTTTTGAATTGACGTCCAACTGAAAGTTGTTTTTAACGTCAAAAGCATTGGGCCCAGAGGCGATGGTTTGCCGATGTTTCGACCAATAGAATGAATCCACGTTTGGTTACTGTGCAATCTTTTCTTTAAACAATACTATAGCGTGTTACCGCTAACGCGTTTCATCAATTTAGAATAAGTAATAACAAAAGTCTTTATTACTCACAAGTCTAATTAACAGTATATGCCTTATTTATAGATGTTTTTCAGTACAATTAACAATAAAGCACTATCACACTAATGCTATATGCAAACACTAATATCTTCTTAAACTAAATCCTTAACCATAAGTCTTCCTAACAACACTAAACACTACTATAATTTATTTATTACACTTTTGTCTATTTATGTGCAAGCTGTCAGTACAATATGCACGTTCACATAACACAAATTTATATTTACTATAGGACTTTCAAAACATAACTAACTAACTTCGCATGATATGATTTATATACGACATTTGGATATAGATTAACTTTTACATTCATCACTAATCCTATATATACCCTATAATTAAATAAATGACTCATATTCTGGTGTTTGCTGGAAAGTTCCAGACTTCTGTAGAATATACCTCGGTTATGCAGCTTGCGTGTTTGACGAGTTACCTAATAGTCCGTAACAATACAATAAGGCATAGCAGTTTTTTTGCACATGTAATTGTTGCCGGTCACAACAGAAGAAACGCGGCAATAATATGATGTAATCTTTGTTACCAAACGAAAATACGGAAGTAGAGGCTGTGTCCGTTAAACATTTAACCACTAATTAATTAAATTGGCGATAAAACTTATTTGCGTTCTTTGTCTACAATAAGGGTGTTCAGTTATTTGTAGATAATTAAAAGTTGCGATTGTGGTAGTGAGCCGGAGGTAGACATTTTGATCACACTAAGTATATATATATATATATATATATATATATATATATATAAAATAAGATGTATCTGTAAACAAACTCTATGAAAATAATAGAGTCTATTGACGAATACAAATCGGGCTGGTAGTTATATAGCCATTAACAAAATATTAGCTTATTACTTCATAGGGGAGGAAACATCCACTGACCGACGGTTTCGGCTTTATTAAGCCTCCTCAGAGTGAAATAGTCTCCAAGAACCCTATGAAGTAATCGAAGCTATTATACTGGTATAATTTCGAAACAATCTCTGTACTATGGCAAAAGTAAATAAAACCGCCATCAGGTGATAAAACACCAACACTACTAAAGTGTGGAAGTACAGAATTGAACCGAAACTACATAGTAAATCCTATAGATGGCTATACAAGTACGTGTGGCCATTTGAGATTTGCGGAATGTTACTGCAAAATTTATTTGCAAACGTAACAAACCTTCTCGCGGCGACACCCGGGTTCATGCCCCAAGGCAAATCATATAATAAAAGACAGGTTATTTGCAGTCCGCAATTAGAAATTGTGTAGAACAATTTCACTCTGAGGAGGCTTAATAAAGCCGAAACCGTCGGTCAGTGGATGTTTCCTCCCCTATGAAGTAATAAGCTAATATTTTGTTAATGGCTATATAACTACCAGCCCGATTTGTATTCGTCAATAGACTCTATTATTTTCATAGAGTTTGTTTACAGATACATCTTATTTTATATATTGTTCTACACAATTTCTAATTGCGGACTGCAAATAACCTGTCTTTTATTATATATATATATATATATATATATATATATATTAATGTGTTTGAATAATGACCTTGCTAGTATAATTAATATTCTTCAATGATGGGTTTAAGGTCAGCTGGTAGGAATTAAAAGGAAACTCTTTTTAAATGCCTAAATTTTCGGATCTATATTTTATCCTTGATCACAGGCTTTTCTAAAATAATGTTAACTAGGCTAAAGTTTACATAAAATAAATATAACTTACAAATTGAGAAAATAAAATTGGCTTCTAAATGAATGGATTTTGTACATAAAAGTTTTGGATTTTATTGCTTTTTGAAGTTGTAAAATTGTATAATTTGTAAAAGTATTAAAATGTCAAAAAAATTTGTTTCTAAATTGATGGATTGTATGATTTTGTATGTGTGCATGCAAATTTCTGTTTGTAGGAGGGTTTGCTTGTGTTGTGTGTATGCGTGTGTGTGAGTGCATTTGTATGCGTTCGTGTGTGTATGTGTGTGCATGTGTGTATATGTGAGAGCGTGCATGAGTGTGTGTGTATGTGTGTGAGTGTGTGTGTTAGAGAGAGAGAGAAGAAGAGAGAATGAATCAACATATACATTTTAGTGTTACTTGAGTTATGTGTTTATGTACTAACAATTCTTGCATTAACTATTTATCAAATATTGCTCTAAAATTAAGGAGATAGGTATAAATCGAACTTAAGCCATTAATATCAGTTCTTTTATTTATTGCATTTTGATTTTGAAAGATATGACACATTTCTAAGAACAATCTTTTCTGTTTATCTTTTTCAAATTCTAAAATTTGAGGATTTTCAAAATCCATTTTGTGATTAGAAGTAATTAAATGTGGTAATAAAGCACAGGAGTTTGGTTTGACTTTAATGTCGCTTTTATGTTGTGTTATACGTTGGCTTAGGCATTGTGAGGTTTGGCCGATGTATAAATTATTGCAATCTAAACATTTAATTTTGTATACAATGTTTCTTTGTTGGAGTTTTGGAGTTTTATCTTTTAATTTTGAGAAAAGTGTATTTATTGTTAATATATTTCTTTTAGCAAATTTAAAATTATTATTTTTAAAGACTTGAATTAATTTTTGAGTTAAGTGTTCGATGTGTGGTAGTGTTTTGTGTTTGTGGTTACTTTCGGGATTGATATTGTTATTATTATTATTAGTGTTATGGTTTGTATTTATATTTATTTGGGAATTATATAATAATTTCGTTATTAATGAAGGTGGATAATTGTTAGTTATTAATATATGTTTTAGCTTTTGGATATTTTATTATAAAAAGTAGGATGTGATATCTTTTAATTCTATTCTTCAATGCAAGAATAAAATTTATTTTTGTTTTAAAAGGGTGGTAGAAAAATAATTTAAATACCTATTTGAGTGTGTAGGTTTTGGTACCAATCTAAAATAATTTTATTTTGAGCGTTTCTAATTAATAATGTATCTAAAAATGGTATCGATCTATTAGATTCAGTTTCTATGGTAAATTTGATATGGCTGTTATAATTATTGAAAATTTCTAAAGTTTCATTGATTTTGTTATTTGGAATAGCTGTCACTAAATCGTCTACAAATTTTTTATAAACGGTAGGTAAAATGGTAGTTGTAGAATAACTATGTCTAATAATTCGTCCATCACTATCTGTGCTAAGATGGGACTTAGATTTGATCCCATGGGGCATCCAAAAATCTGAGTGTAAAATTTATTATTAAAGAAAAATAACAACTATCAAATAAAAATTCAATTATTTCTAAAAATATTATCTTAGAAAATTTACAATTTGGTTCAATTTTGTTCCATATCTTGCTAATGTTGCTTATAACTAGTTCTTTAGATATGTTTGTATATAGGGATTGAACGTCCAAACTTATAAGTATGTAGTCTTTTGGTAATTGAAAATTATTAATTTGTTCAGCAAATTCAAAAGAGTCTTTTACATTATAATTTTTAGTAGAAACGGATTTTGTTAATATTTCAGAAATGAATTTTGATAGTTGTTCCGTGGCAGAATTATTTGTAGCAACAATAGGACGGTATGGATTATTAATTTTATGAATTTTGGGGAGTCCGTAAAGTTTTGGAATTATACTACTGTAGTTGTTAAAGGATTTTGCTTCTAAATCATTTATCATTTTGTGTTGTTTTAATTTTTTTATTAATTCTAAGGTTTTCTTTTGAAATTTAGCTGTAGGATTAGTTTTAATTTCATTGTAAATTTTATTATCTTTTAGTAAATCTGTCATTGCTTTTATATAATTTGTTTTAGATATAGCAACTGTTACATTACCTTTGTCAGCTCTTGTTATTAATAAATCTTCATGTTCTTTTAAGAAGATTTTGCACTGTTTATAGTCATGCCAAAATTTTGATTTCGTATTTGCGTTTTGATGAATATAGTTGGTTATAATATTAGTGACATACGCTCTTTTTAAATCTCTATTTTCTTCTTTAATGTCAAGAAGTATACTTTCTACATCTGCAAGTAATTTTGAAATTATGGTGTTACTAATTAAAGGTTGTATGCTAAATTTTGGACCTAATGCGAGAATTGTTTGAACATACATACCGTCCTATTGTTGCTACAAATAATTCTGCCACGGAACAACTATCAAAATTCATTTCTGAAATATTAACAAAATCCGTTTCTACTAAAAATTATAATGTAAAAGACTCTTTTGAATTTGCTGAACAAATTAATAATTTTCAATTACCAAAAGACTACATACTTATAAGTTTGGACGTTCAATCCCTAATTACAAACATATATAAAGAACTAGTTATAAGCAACATTAGCAAGATATGGAACAAAATTGAACCAAATTGTAAATTTTCTAAGATAATATTTTTTAGAAATAATTGAATTTTTATTTGATAGTTGTTATTTTTCTTTTAATAATAAATTTTACACTCAGATTTTTGGATGCCCCATGGGATCAAATCTAAGTCCCATCTTAGCACAGATAGTGATGGACAAATTATTAGACATAGTTATTCTACAACTACCATTTTACCTACCGTTTATAAAAAAATTTGTAGACGATTTAGTGACAGCTATTCCAAATAACAAAATCAATGAAACTTTAGAAATTTTCAATAATTATAACAGCCATATCAAATTTACCATAGAAACTGAATCTAATAGATCGATACCATTTTTAGATACATTATTAATTAGAAACGCTCAAAATAAAATTATTTTAGATTGGTACCAAAAACCTACACACTCAAATAGGTATTTAAATTATTTTTCCTACCACCCTTTTAAAACAAAAATAAATTTTATTCTTGCATTGAAGAATAGAATTAAAAGATATCACATCCTACTTTTATAATAAAAATATCCAAAAGCTAAAACATATATTAATAACTAACAATTATCCACCTTCATTAATAACGAAATTATTATATAATTCCCAAATAAATATAAATACAAACCATAACACTAATAATAATAATAACAATATCAATCCCGAAAGTAACCACAAACACAAAACACTACCACACATCGAACACTTAACTCAAAAATTAATTCAAGTCTTTAAAAATAATAATTTTAAATTTGCTAAAAGAAATATATTAACAATAAATACACTTTTCTCAAAATTAAAAGATAAAACTCAAAACTCCAACAAAGAAACATTGTATACAAAATTAAATGTTTAGATTGCAATAATTTATACATCGGCCAAACCTCACAATGCCTAAGCCAACGTATAACACAACATAAAAGCGACATTAAAGTCAAACCAAACTCCTGTGCTTTATTACCACATTTAATTACTTCTAATTACAAAATGGATTTTGAAAATCCTCAAATTTTAGAATTTGAAAAAGATAAACAGAAAAGATTGTTCTTAGAAATGTGTCATATCTTTCAAAATCAAAATGCAATAAATAAAAGAACTGATATTAATGGCTTAAGTTCGATTTATACCTATCTCCTTAATTTTAGAGCAATATTTGATAAATAGTTAATGCAAGAATTGTTAGTACATAAACACATAACTCAAGTAACACTAAAATGTATATGTTGATTCATTCTCTCTCTTCTTTCTCTCTCTCTCTAACACACACTCACACACACATACACACACACTCATGCACGCTCTCACATATACACACATGCACACACATACACACACGAACGCATACAAATGCACTCACACACACGCATACACACAACACAAGCAAACCCTCCTACAAACAGAAATTTGCATGCACACATACAAAATCATACAATCCATCAATTTAGAAACAAATTTTTGACATTTTAATACTTTTACAAATTATACAATTTTACAACTTCAAAAGCAATAAAATCCAAAACTTTTATGTACAAAATCCATTCATTTAGAAGCCAATTTTATTTTCTCAATTTGTAAGTTATATTTATTTTATGTAAACTTTAGCCTATTTAACATTATTTTAGAAAAGCCTGTGATCAAGGATAAAATATAGATCCGAAAATTTAGGCATTTAAAAAGAGTTTCCTTTTAATTCCTACCAGCTGACCTTAAACCCATCATTGAAGAATATTAATTATATATATATATATATATATATATATATTGCTGTGAAACCTACAAAAAGCCTCACCAGAGTAAAAAAAATATTCGAGCCTCTTGAATTGGGCACCAAGATTTGCTGTGATTCTCGCCCTGTTGAATCTCTTCTGATAATCGCCTCTTTACTCTTTCCGCCACGGCTGCTCACCTAGTTAAAACTTTCATCCTCATTCATAAAAAAAAACAAACACATTCCTACCACGAACATCAACGTTAACTCTATTTACATCAATATTCATAATACATTAAAATTTTAAGATTAAATTTCAGCATAAATTTCAGTATCATAAAATTCCAAGTTTAAATTTGTCATCCTTTTTAATTTGCATCCAGAATTAAAGTCCTGGTAGGATGCATATTGATTAAGTTACAATATGTGCAGACCGAAGTCTGAATAAAAGGGAGCATCTCCCACCCCTTTACGTTAATTAAACAGGTTAGTCTAATTGAGCTCAAAGACAGACCCAAATTTTCATCATAATCAAAACATAGACTGCTAAATACTCCTTTCTACTTAAACAAGAAAATTTTACCTTAAAATTAAAAATTTGTTGTTTGTACAAATTCACCACTGTTCATTTTTTTATCAAACAAATTATAAAGGTATCCAACACCCACCAAAACATCAAAGATCGAACAAAATTGTATAATTTACCTGCAGGTTGTTACTGCACTCGTGGCTTCAATGCACATCGGACTTGCTAATTCCACCATTCCAGCTGGTTTATGTTTACGGCTTTAGATTCTGAACGCTTTTAAAATTTTTGTACACCACCATTCGTCTAAATTGATTCAGGACTTCTCAGGAACCCATCTATGTATATCTAAATCTTGTTTTGTGGATCCAATCACGATTACGAATAACACTTAATTACTCACTCTCGAAAATTAGCAAAGCAATTTATAATTCGTTCACGCTATACAAAGCGGCATACTTCAATGTATTTATTTATCGCTACTAATTTAGATAATTGGTACAGTAATACCCGCAAATATAACTAGACTTTATTACCTTATCTATCTTCTGTAAGTGCACCAATGCATAATAATCTGTATCGTAGCACGTATTCTGCTTGAAGTATCGTATAACATCAAAAAATAAAGAGCAAAACTGTTTAAAGTATCGAATAATCAAAAAATATAAGAGAGCTCAACTCCTATAAACACGGGTTTATATAATAGCTCGCCTGCACGTCGGTTTTGTTCCTCAACGGGCAATTTTCAGAATTTCGCATTCTCTGTTCCCTTTTTGACAGCTCGGCACGCGATTCTACAAAATTTGCACTCGCGCCAGTTGAAAATCTAAGAAATTTTCACACGGCTCGCAAACACGTCCGAGAACAACTAATTAATTTTGTATAGAAATCGTTACGTTTACACCTCTCATATCTGCATTTTATTTCCACCAATCGCAAACCCAGTGACGTTGCTCAAATCACGCCTTCTATTATCCGTGTCTCGGCTTTGCGCGTTTCATCTATCTCTTTCTACCCTGGTCTGAGTGGTACAAATCGATATTCTTTATTATGGGCTATTTCAATCCACGTGGATTCCTATTTGAGTTAAATAACCCCGTATCTAGCCTTCCCGTTAATATAAGCTACGGTTAATCCGACCGTTTGCAATATACGCAGAATTTTCATGTTTATCTATTCAAATTTATTAGAACTTTGATATTTAAAAATACGCAGGTGTTCAATCGTAATACTTCTACGATTTGGATATTCTACGTATTTTAACCTTCTTGATAGATTTGTATGCTAGCAACGCGTCTCATATTTGGTATTATTGGGTTTTTAAAAGCTTTTATGCATATTATGTATTACTAATGGTTCAATTAACTCCAATTAAAATAATAATGAATGGCATTGACTTCTACCCTTTAATTTTTAGCGAATACTAATTAAATATTAAATTATTATTTGTACACTTTGTTTAATAACCGTTACTTAAAAATTGAATTAACTAATATAAATTTTGCACGTAATTTCTATTTGTTTCTTGGAACAATTAAATTAAATACACGTTGAGCATTTTAATTCTGCTTCTTTTTATAGAAAGCGTCTAGTGAATAATTTAAATCCCTTATTTTTAATGAAACGAATAAAATTTTATGCTCCACGGTTTTAATAACGCGTATTATCTAATAAAATTCTATACAAACCCTACATTCTAATTGATTGATTTAAATCTTCACCTAGGCATTTTAATTACGCGTACCTTTTCCCAAAGCCTCCTTATACACGGTGATTAAAATTATTTGATGTTGTTAATTAATTTTCTACCCTGGTCTAAATTTGAGTAATATATATATATATATATATATATATATATATATAGATATATATATATATATATATATATATATAAAGACAAGTTATTTGCAGTCCACAATAGGTAATAGTATATAAAGTAAGATGTATCTGTAAACAAACTCTTATGAAAATAATAAGAGCTATTGACAAATAAAAATCGGGCTAGTAGTTTTATAGCCATTAACAAAACATTAGCATTATTTCCTTTATTCCTCCCCTGTGAAGTAATAAAGCTTATGTTTTGTTAATGGCTATAAAACTACCAGCCTGATTTGTATTTGTTAATAGCTCTTATTATTTTCATAAGAGTTTGTTTACAGATACATCTTACTTTATATATATATATATATATATATATATATATATATATTGCTGTGAAACCTCACCATTATTCGGGAACTAAGGTTTTCGAATCGAGCCCCAGCGTTGGGCCGTCATAAAATGCTGTGAAATGTACAAAAACCTCGCCAGTTTCCTGGAATAAAATCACAAAAATTTTCTTTGGAACTCGAGCCTCGCTTTTGGGCACTACGATTTGCTGTGATTCTTTTCTGATAATCGCCTCTTTACTCTTTCCGCCTCGGCTGCTCACCTAGTTAAAACTTTTATCCTCATTCATAAAAAAAAACAAACACATTCCTACCACAAACATCAACGTTAACTCTATTTACATCAATATTCATAATACATTAAAATTTCAAAATTAAAATTCAGCATAACTTTCAGTATCAGAAAATTTCAAGATTAAATTTGTTATCATTTTAATTTGCATCCAGAATTAAAGTCCTTGTAGGATGCCTACTAATTAATTTAACAATATTTGCAGACCTGAGTCTGAGTACAAAGAGAGGTTCTCCCACCCCTTTACGTTAATTAACCAGGTTCGTCTAATTGAGCTCAAAGACATACCCAAATTTTCATCAAGAACATAAATACTAAATACTCCTTTCTACTTAAACAAGAAAATTTCACCTTAAAATTAAAAATTTGTTGTTAGTACAAATTCACTACTGTCCATTTTAAGTAAATAAATTATAAAGTTATTTAACACACTCCAAAACATCAAAAATCGAACAACAAAGCATAAGTTACCTGAAGGTTAATGCACTCGTGGCTCCAATGTACATCGTCCTTTGTTAATCACACCATTCCAACTGGGTTATGTTTAGGTCCTCGGATTACTGGTCGCCTTTAAAAATTTTCTACACCACCATTCATCTGAAGTTGTTTCAGGGCTTTTCCGGAACTCATCTGTGTATATCTGAATCTTGCTTTGTGGATCCAGTCACGTTTACGAATCATTTAATTATTAACACCCCCGAAAATAGCAAAGAATTTCATACTTCTTTCACGCTATACGCCAAAACTGCCTACTTTTGTTTATTCATTTATCGTTACAATTTCGATAGTTGGTACAGTAATACTTGCCAATATAACTAGACTTTATTACCTTGTATCTTCTTTTCTAAATGCACTAACTAACTTTCATCGTAGCACGTAAAGAGCAAACTGTTTTAAAGTGTTCAATAATCACCAAAATATAAGAGCAAACTGCTTAAAGTATTAAATCAAAATCGTAAATCTAAAAGCACTTTTTAAAGCATCGAATCATCAAAAATCTAAGAGAGCGAAACTGTTTAACGTCCGGGTTTATATATCGGCTAGCCTGTTCGTCGCTTTTGTCCCCAAAACGGACAATTCTTAGAATTTCGCATTCTACGTTCCCTTTTCGATAGTCGGGCACGCGATTCTTATTAAATTTGCACTCGCGCCAGTTAAATCTCAGAAATTTTCCACACGGCACGCAACCACGTCCGAGAATAATTAATTAATTGTGTATCGAAATCGTTACGTTTACATCTCTCATATCTGCATCTGATTTTCAACCAATCGCCGCTCTCGTGACGTTGCTCAAATCACGCCTTTTACCATCTGTGTCTCTGTCCCGCGCAAATTATCCGTCTCTATCTACCCTGTTCTGAGTGGTACAAATCGATACTCTTTACTATCAGTTATTTCAGTCCACGTGGACTGTTAAATAACCCACTTTATTAGCATTTCCCGTGAATATTAAGCGACGGTTTCTCCAACATTCTCTGTAACCATTTGTTATCTACAAAATTTACGCAGAACGTGACTTTTAAAAATACGCAGGTGTTCAAATATAATACTTCTAAATAACACTTCTACGATTTGAATACTATTGGGTTTTTACACGCTTTTATGCATATTATATGTTACTAACGGTTCAATTAACTCCAATTAAAACAATAATGAATGGCGTTGACTTTTACCCTTTAATTTTTAGTGAATCCTAATTAAATATTAATTATTATTTGTACATTTTGTTTAATACCGGTTACTTAAAATTGAGTTAATTAATATAAATTTTGCACGTAATTTCTATTTGATTCTTTACTTGGAATAATTAAACTACATTAAAATTGAGCATTTTAATTCTGCTTCTTTTTATATAAAGCGTCTAGTAAATAATTTAACTTCCTTATTTTTAATGAAACGAATGAATTTTTATGCTTCACGGTTTTAATAACTCGTATTATCTAATAAAATTCCTTATACACGGTGATTAAAATTATTTGATGTAATTAATTAATTTTCTACCCTGGTCTAAATTTGAGTATTTTATATATATTGTTGTGATACTGTAGCAATACCCTTATGCGCTTTTTTTGTGAATTCAAAAGGTAAAAATTTTTAATCAGTCAATTTTTAATTTTTAACGTATAATTTTATTTGCGTCGGCTAGCTCAGTTTTTAAATTACGCACGGAGCTTGCGACAATACGACAAGCAAAGCATTTAACTTTCCTTCTACCACTCCTTCCTGTTCTAATCTTTAAACCAAAACACCATTAAGCACCAATTATTACAATGTTCTCAAAAATATTTACAACGTATGAAAAGTTTAAAGAATTCCCTAACTCAAATTTTATTGTAATAATTAAATAAAAAAATTAATAATTATCATTCCTAAAGATGATCATAAAGCCAGCAAAATCACTATTATTATTATTATTAACTGAAGCCTGATGAACATTCATTCAACCTCTTTAACTATTTAAGTAATTTACAACGTATACTCAAAAAAAACAAACCTTGCCGACCCTCACATAAATGATCATGAAAGCAATTTTTAAAGTATTTAAATTAAATGTTAATTTTTAAATCATCCAGTTTAGGAATGTACAACGCAATATTTACAAATAAAATAATAAAACATTCAGATTGGCCAACCTGTTGTTTTCATATCGAATCAGTCTCTGGTCTAACTGTTTTTGGTATTGTCTGCATCCCTCATAGCATAGCCTTAAATCACACTAGCGTCTTCCATTAAATTCCTTGACAATTCATCTTTGAAGTAAATGCTTATTGCATTTCCTCATTTGTTCCAGTAATCGTTTATAATCGCTTCCAGTCTTTATTTAGACTTGTTCCCCAGTAATCATTTAGACTTGTCTCCAGTACTCATTTAGACTTGTCTTCCAGTATTTATTTAGACTTGTCTCCAGTAATCATTTAGATTTGTTCCAGTACTCATTTAGACTTGTCTTCCAGTATTTATTTAGACTTGTCTTCCAGTATTTATTTAGAATCCTTTTTATTAAGGCTAATATTAGAATTTAAATTAAAACCACTTTTAGTTACTTACGCCTTTTAAGGATAAAACGACAAACCTATTAATTTTTCATAATTACAATGGTATTATTTTACACTTCACAATTAATCATTTTACGTAAATATCTTTGTTTTTATAGACGTGAACTAAGCCTTACTTCATGGCGAATTGTTGTTTACAAATCCGGTCATATTTAAATGCATCGTCTATCTATTGACAAGCGCAAAGTTTGTTTTTTGTGTATAAAACTTACATACCAGGTTTTCGGATATTCCATCGTAATACATTGTATGTTAACATCAACGCGTTACCTTAGTTAAGTACCATTTCGAATTAATAGCATTGATTCGCTTGGATTTTCATACTTCTAGATAAGTAAACCCTTGTTTGTTTAAATAAATTTGGTGAATTTTGATTTTAATTACCATGTCCTGCTTGTTTCCAATAAATGAGGTGTAGATTTTAATTTTCTGGTCACGTAGACTTAATACAATGTATGAATTAAATTATATGCGTTTGCTATCTTATGCATTATTAAACCTGCTTGTTTTAATGGGGATCTTTGACTTGATAATGATGCGTTATCCATGCGTGTCGCGTTTCAGCTTGCAATTGTGTTGTTTAACGACTTGCGAATTTGATTATTCAAATAAATCTTCAAAATATTTTAATTAACTAAATTAATTATGATTATGATTTATATACAGGGCGTTGTCATTTACTTTCCAGCCTAATCATCGTATTTCTTGTTTTCTTCAGAAAACTGTTTTGTTTTCTTCAAAAAACTGTTTTGTTTTCTAAGCCCTTATGTATTTTATATGGAGTGCGCTATACTATTGGTCCTAACTACCCCCTAAATGACCCTATTAACATAGCATTATATATATAATATATTCTTTCTTTCTGTATATATGTATATATATATATATATATATATGTATATATAGTGCTATGATAATAAAGTTATTTACGGTCATATAAAGTCACTAGGAAGGAATGACTCATGTAAATATCCTAAAAACCACAAAAAACAAACATTTAAATTCAAAAATGTACATAATTCATTCATTATGCGAAAACAAATACAAATCACCCAGTATAAAATCAATAACACGCAATAATTAATTAAGGGAAGTTTATTCCGTAATAACTTCACTACATACACTAAAGAAAATAATAGCGGAAGCAATTCAATTATCTTAGAACATTTAAAAACATCCCTAACTAAAACCAAATACAAATTCGACATATTTGAAGAAAAATAACCGTGAAATGAAATTTCTTTCAATCTAAACGTGTTTGCGTAAAGAAAGTAATAAATGCGTGTAATTTGTACCAGTTTGTAATAATCAAACACTTAAAACAAGCATGTTTAAATAATATGGATATTAGAGGCGACCGTAAAACGTGCGATTTAAAACGTACTTAAAATACCATTTGTTAAGCAAAACCCGCTAGGAAGTTCAAATATACGTGCAATTCAGGACATACATAAAATGCCCAATTCAATACAACTAGCATATGCAAATAAAGTATGGATATTGGAGGCAACGAAATACATGCAATTTAGAACTTAGATATTAGATCGTCCAAAATCCAACCGGTTGCAGATATACAGCCATATTTGAAACGTCTTTCTCCACGTACGAGCAAGTGATAGCGTTGCATCAATCAATGAGAACGAGTGGAACATTCTGGAAAGAATTTAATTCTATAAAATTAATAAAGTAGATAAAAGAACATCATTTTTATAATCCACTCGCCGACTGTACTAGCTGAGAAAAATTATCACGTGGATAGAATTTTAGTGAAAGTTATAAGTTTATGAAATTGTAATGTAACAAAATTTATAATTTCCAATGAAATAAACACCAAAGTGCGCATTGTAATAAGTGTATATAGGATTTTGCTGTAAGTAATAATAATAATAATAATCATAATCATAATAATAATAAAAATAATAATAATAATAATAATAATAATTCAATTTCAATCTCAATATATTTACAAGTTTGTTCTTTTTTCACCATAAGCCTAACTCCATTAGTTGCTTGACATGGTGTTAAAACTATGTATATACATTCGTTATAATCTAGAATATTTCAAAAGGTATATAAAATAATTAATTAATAATACATAATATATTTGTTATATGAACTAAATATCACCTAGTAAACGAATGGTCTTCTTTTATTATACAGTATAATTTTAGAACTTTCTGCGTATAGTCCTTATTCTGACTCTACCCTCTCTTTATTACAATTTGCCACATTCATTTCTCCTGCTTTTCTTTGTTATTTATTATCTATTTGGCATACAAATTTACAATTGCCTTTTTTTATAATTTTTAGTAGAAACATTTCAGGATTTTAATTTAACAATTTAAAAAGCTAAAGAAAACTATTTTTAAAATTTAGTGTTTTATTCCAATATGTTGCTTAAATATACTTTTACTTCTTGTTTCAAAGTTTTCATATTAGTAAAATTTTTACATTGGTCTGGCAGATTGTTCATTAAAGTAGGTACAAGATGTGCTAATGTCCTTTTTCCATAGTTATTTTTTACCTGTGGTATCTTATATTTAATTTCCCGTAACTTATATATACTATCCGTTAGTGTAAGGTATTCACTGTTAAAGAAATTATTTATTATTATTTTGTAGTGCAGTATACCTTTAGCAGTTAGTAATCCATTTGTGTTAATTGAATTTCTACATTCATCTTTTTTCTTCCGACCGTTAACCAATTTCATTAACCTATTTTGTATTAGATGTACTTTTTTTATATATGTGTCACTAGCATGTCCCCAACCTTCTAGACCGTACCTTATTATAGATTCCGCTAGTGCTACGTATAATAATAATAATAATAATAATAATAATTAACATAAATAAAAATGTTTGCAATTTATTAATTTATGGCTCCAAGGGCTCCAAATTACGGGATGAACAATTTCAAGGTACTGGCAAACGACTCTAAGTTAATGGTGAACGCTTTAAATTACTGGGTATGGGTAAATGATTTTAATTACTGGGTAAATACTTCAAGTTAATGACTAACAAGTGCAAGTTACGACGTAAATACTCTAAATAAATAGTAAATACTCTATGTGCAAGGTTAATACTTCAAACTATTAGGCAAAGGGCTTCAAGTTGCTTGTAAATATTTCAAAGTACTGGGTTAACACGCTAAGTTGCTGGTCCACTACCCTAAGCTACTGAACAAATGATTGATTTAGGTCAGGAAACTCCAGTAAAAAAAATAGGAGAAATATAAGGTCAGAACTATTTATTCTATTTATAGCATGTTTCATTTATAATCTTACATAATTTGCGTATTCAGAAATTAGCTTAAAAGTTGCATGTTCTTAAAATATTTTGTGTAAAAGGTCAACAACAACTTGGTAGAATTATGTTAAAAAAGAGATATTTCTTTAAACGTTCAACGAAGCTATTGGTAGTAAGGTACGATTTTTTTGCTCGCATTAATTGCAAAAGTGTAAAACTTTATAATCTTCGTAAAGAGCTAATTCGATAGGAATATTTATTTTAATTTTGATATAAGGTAAAGTAAAAGATATTAAAAAGGGCGTAGGTTTGTAAATTGTAATATAACAAAATTTTTATTTAGTACATTATACAATCTTTGGTGAATTTCGTTTGTCTTATTCAGGTGTATAGTGTTGGAGAGGAGTGAGTAAAAATTCTCTGTTATCATATCGTCGTTCACTTTGTGCGTGATATCACTGAGCTAGTCGAGGCATAAATTTGAATGTGTTAATTTCAAATTTTTTTAAAGGCACAGAGAGGTGGCGATCAGCAGGCAATTGATCGTTGGCGAAGGGTGATGTAGCAATATATATATATTGTAATGTAAGGGGGGGGGGGGTACAAGGCTTCTAAGGGTAGATTTGTGTTAAAAAGGGTGTATGCCAAACGACATAATTCTTATATCAGAAACAGTAAGTTAAAAACTATATTTTGCCGTACTTTACATATGCCAAAGTATTTACCAATTTAGTTTGAAACATATGTGCCAAAAGGTAAAACAAAATGACTTAATGACGTTGATACAATGCACGATACTCAAGGTTTTATACTGAGTTGAAAGTTTATAAGCCATTGAAAGTACATTTGCCGTCGGAAAACCGGACGCGTCTACGGATATCTACAATCAACCAAGCGTCCAGGTCTTGTGTGAACTATTTTGGCTTTTCATTTAAGTAGAATCAACTTTTGGACGAATTGTAAATTCAAAATTATAAGTGAATAGAACTCAAAGACATAATTGGAGAATTGTGAAGTGTTTAGGACCAATGGTAGAAATTAGGATTATGTGTAAAAACTATAGTTAAGGTATTTGTGACACTGGTGAAAAGAAAATTTGTTATTGGATAATTTTATGATGTAAAAATGTATTTTAAGTAAGCTAGTTTAGTTATGCTTATTGCTTAGCGAAGTAAATAAGGGGATTCTATTTCGACCATTTTTAGTAAAAAGACGTGTTTTGAAAAACCTGCGTTAAAGTTGTATTATATTTGGATAAAATAAATGTTTTTGAGTTTAAAGAGTATCATTATTCAAGTGAAAGTATAGAAGCGACGATAATTGAAGAGTATTATAAAGTGTTTAAAGTGCAACGGGAAAGCAGCGGATATTTAGTTAGAGTGGAACGAGATTGGTATTTGGAAGTGGAACGATTTTGGTTAAAGGCAGTAGGAGATTCGAGTGGATATATAAAGCGACGGCGATACTACGACGATATAAATAATTTTGGAGTGAATTGGATAAAGATTAAAGGCAGCAGGACATTGAGTGGATATTGGAGTTATAGCAGGGCATAGATTGGAATTGGAATAGGACGGCAGGATAGATTTGGATTTGATTTCGGAAAGGTGAAAGGATTTATTGGAGCACGCAGAGAGAGAACAGGAGAGCAGCATTTTACAGAAGAAGATTTCAACGCACAAACGAAGGGAACACGGAAGGATAAACGCAGGGGAAGTAAATACAACGGTATATTCAAAATTCTAAAATCAGGGTAAATTATTTCAGATTTGGGGTCAGCAAAATTATCTTAAGATTCCTGGAGGCGATACGCAAGAGCATCAGTGATTGTGTATCCTTGTGAAGGCGCGTACGGCGAATACGAACTTGAGCCAGCAACAGTCAAAGAAGGCATCAGCGCGGTATTGCTCAGGTGAGTATCGTGTAATATCTTAAAACGTCAAACATAAGTCAGAATTTGTATACATAAATTAATTTGGCACCAAGCAACATTGATCAGTTAAATTTGGCATATACAGTAAACTAATTTCATTTTAAAAAGTGGTAAAACAAACGAGTGTGCAGTTTGCTTGGGTAGTGCACATCTACTCACGATTGAACCCACGGTGAGTAGGTGAACACCCTGAGATTAAGGTTTCATATAGTCGAGGCATAAAAATAGTAAACAGTTAAATAAATAACCAACCAAACTTTGATAAGGCACATCAGATAGAAATAAATTATTGAATATTAAAATTAGTGGCTCCAAAAAAAAAAGTCGTGCATACAATAAAAGATTTTTTTAAATGAATATTTAAATTAAAATATTAGGGTGGAGGGGTGGAGTAGTATTTAAACTTTCTTTTAAATATAAGAATATATATATATATATATATATATATATATATATACAAAATCCTAGATCAAAATAATTGTAGAAAAATTGTATTGACACATACAAAATTAGAATCAATTATTTCGGTCTAGGATTTTTGTATTTCTATAATGTATATATATATATATATATATATATATATATACATATATTGGTATATAATTGGTATTTCTATAATGTATATATATATATATATATATATATATATATATATATATATATATATATATATATATATATATATATATAATACATTATAGAATACCAAAATCCTAGACCGAAATAATTGATTCTAATTTTGTATGTGTCAATACAATTTTTCTACAATTATTTTGATCTAGGATTTTGGTATTTCTATAATGTTATTGTATCACACGGATATACTCTAAGGTTGTTGAAAGATATTTGTAGTAGGTTGCCGGGTGAGCACTAGCTATGTAAATACTGTCAATAAGGCTCGATTTATAAAAGCAGGGAAATTGTTTTTTTATTATTATTATCTGCTAGTAAAAGAAGATGGGCACTCGCCTCGTGCTTGACGAATATTATTCGAAATCTATTACATGAATATGAATCCCCTCAATACGTTAGATGAGTTGATTGGATTTTTGTAGATTAGCCGCAGGGTTGCTAAAATAATATTTTAGCAGTGCTGCTGAATTTAAAATAAATAAAGATACGTTGTAGTTAACCCACATAGTGTTAAGTAGAAACTGCCGATATTCACTTAATTATTCAAGTTTCATATATTAGGGATCTAGGAAGCGGAGCTTGAAATTTATATTCTTCTGTCCATGTTATAAAATTTACGACCAGAGCAGTTTAGTTTATAAACCAGGATCATTATTAACCACGACGTGCAACAATAACATCGCAAGTAGTCATAGTAGACAAATCTGAATTCAAATGAAACAACTTTAATATTAGGAAGTAGGGTTGTGTTGAGAAACCCGTCGTTTACCTGTTAAAAGTCTGAGGAGGTGCGTGTTCTCTCCAGACGTCTCTGAAGCGCCCAGAATGGGTTTTTCTTTTCTGTTTTAGAAATAATTTTAGTTGGGTGTTCAGTTATTCGAAAAAAAACAGAACTTTATAGTCGCAGTGTCGAGGAACTTGGTGGTGAAATAGGCGAAGCAGGCAATTTAAAGTAATTACAAAATAAGTCATATAGAAGGTAGTTGCAGGTATAATACAATATATGTTTTGGGTTCATAAAAGTAAATAACAAGCGTGCATGATTCTTAAAAAATTTTCTTTAGCAGGAGAATGTATTCACCTTAATAAGTCTTTCTTTTTTTTGTTAGGTTTAAGAACGGAAGTATGAAGAATTTGTAATCATAATGATTAGTTAGTAGTAATTAGATTACAGAATCATACAGGGCGACATTACTGTTTGTGGCTTATTTAATTGGAAGGAAATTAGGTTGTACTAAGGTAATCCTGTTTGTATTGGTGAATTTGTTCGATTAACAATTTGTAAATAGAGCTTTTGTCGATAAACAATTTATTCCTGGAATCCATGTGAACCTTGAGCTAGTTTGAGGTTATTGTGCTATAGTTCTTAAAATTTCTAAACCGACTTTCGTCACAAATGACGTCACGCAATACCAACTACAAATGATATTCTTGTCTTATTCTAACTCCAGAAAAAAGTTTCCGTCTCGCTTTGTAAATTTCGCAATGTTGCCGCCTTCATTTGAGACATTTGTTGACAACTAATATTACTTGTATTGATTATGTTAGATTTTAGTTGGCGTTCTTATTTCATGTTATTAACCTCTTGCGTAGTTTTGTCCCGCATTTTGTGTTATTCTTGCTTGCAATTAAAATCGTTCTTTTCAGAACAGACTAGTGTTATTTTTGTTTGAGTAAATAAACCATGTCCGGTTCACGTTTAGGAAGTAGAGGGTAAACCATAAAAACAAATTTTCATAACTAGTCGTCCTCTTACTTCGGTTTAATAAACATAACCTCTGCAAGTCTTGATTATTGGTGGCTATTATTCCGTGCCCGGTATAACATGTGTATGGCTATTTAATTAAGAATATATAAAACATTAAAATCATTCAATTAAAATATTTAAAATATGCTCACTAGTACAAATTCCCACATAATAACATTTATTATTAAGCTAAAGAGCTTAGACTGCAATTTTGTCATTATAAAATCATTTTACAAGTAACTTTTTAAAAAGTAACAAAATCTATATTGTACCGATAGCTTCATTGTAGTTACGAGGAATTGCTATTTTAATAGTAGCAACGGTGCCAATATATGACATCACAAATATTGATGACAAAAGTCGGTTTAGAAATTGCAATAACAGAAAATATCACAACATAATATAAATATCTACCCAACGTGTTGCTCTAGTGTAAGTAAAAGAATTGGACAGAACCTGTTTATCGATAAAAGTTCAGATTATAAATAAGTAGAATTTAATTTGTATACTTTGAAATGGAAATGGATAAGGAACGAATAAAACTACAATTGATAGAGGGGGGAGTTGTAATAGGATCGGATGATAGTTTTTTTTTAATAGTAATAATAATGAGAATATTACAGCTGTAAATGTTGAAACATTAGATGAAACCAATACAAATTTGCAGCTCAGGGATATTTTGAGCGCAATACAGGAGATATATAAAAATGTGAATGCCAAAATAAATAAATCCATAAAGTAAATTATCATTTTTGACGTAGATTTTAAATTGAAATGAATAAAATTTATAAAAATATGATGTCACAATATAAAGAGAAATTTAATAGTAGCATGAACACTGCAACAGGGTGAATAAAAATTCTAGAAACAAATTTTGAACAAGTAATAAATCAGTTAGACCAAAAACTTAAAAAGATAAAGGAGAGGTTATGTTTAGATAAAATAGATCTAGATTTGAATATACAAAAAACATGAACAGAATTAGAAATAGTTTCAAATGAAATAAGTAGGGGTTTTATGGGGCTCCTGCCGCCTCTTTTCCACCCGATTCCCTCATTTCCACATAGATTTACATGTAAATTCCCATAAGGAGCAAATGAGGAGGTGGAGGTGATAGTTTGGTGTAAATGAGGAGAATCCCTCATTTTCACACACATTTACATGTAAATTTCCATAAAGCGGAAATGAGGAGAACCCCTCATTTCCACACACATTTACATGTAAATTCCCATAAGGCGGAAATGTGGAGAATCCTCATCCACAGAAATGAAATTTGGCATCTGGTATTGGATGTTGCACTGGCGATGTGCTGCGAAGCGAAATTTCCCTGTAAGATGGCAGTGATCCCTTACTCGATCATCTCCCAATGGTTTCTTGCAGATACCGCAATCTTCTACCATATAGTATAATGGCTCGTCTAAAGGCTCCAACGCTGTCATCGGTACATTAGTTTTAAGGATTTTACCCAATCTGCGGGCTTCCTCCTTCAACTTCTGCATAAACCTTTGGCGGCATCAACTCCTCTGTACAATTCAAACTTATCCAAATTCTCATCGTAGGAGCATTTAACGTAATAGGCAAAGCTGTATGGTTCGTGTTGGTGGGGGCTGTTAGTAAAGGAGCGGGAGGGATCCTGTGCTGCCGAAGAAATAAGCTTCAACAAGCTCTCGAAGTCCGCGTACACAACAAACGGCACCCTCATTTGCTTGTGCACATTCGTAAACTCTAATACGCTGTTGAAGTGGTTGGGCATCTTTGTCGCAACGTGGTTGCAGTCTTGTTCGGCGTGTTGACGTAATTTGTCTTCGGTGTGGAAAAAGACAAGACACCCATCGCAAACCCATTTATACTCCTTATGCTTAGACAGCTGCTTGTCTACCAATTTTCCCAAGTTCTTGATCCAGCAGTAGTGTGTGTTACCCCTATTCTGGATATAAAGGAGGTTGATATGCCGATCCTTCTTGCGTGCTGTAAAGTGAAGCGGTCCCACGATGGACTTGCCTTCTATACCAAAAACGTTGACACTGATATTATTTTGCTCCTCTAACTTAGGTATGTCCTTAATCAACATCGGGAACTGTAGTCCTGTTAAGTTGAGTGCGGTGCTGTAATGGGGGTAGCTATGCACTCTTTGCGGATCGTGAGCACCAGGGTGTAGGGCTGCTACAACGCTCCACCCAAAACAGGCATTATCCTGGTTCTGCACGTTGACGATGGCATGTTTTTCCCTTACCCATTTTGGTAAAAGTATATACGAAGATCCTCGCAAAGGGTTGTACTTGTTTATATTCACCTTCAAGTATAGTACATTTTTTAGACCCCATCCTAAAATTAAAAAAAAATTAGAAAAATAAAAAAAGTAATAATAATTTTTCAAAACTTACCAGAACTCGTTCTTGAAATTCGTCTGACTTAGCCGACATCTTCTCCACAAAGGAATTGTAGGCATCCCCCAGATCGCTGGATGACGTGATAATCATGTTTCGGGTGTTGAAAGATTTCACGTCCTCAACACCCTCCGGCACTCCCATCTTGGTGTATCCACCAAACACCTCCAAGTTGATTTTGAGGGAGGAGTGTATATTTATCTGTTCCCCGACTAAGGCAATGAACCTCTCTCGCTGGTTGCGGAGGAAATCTAGGATGCCTAAAAATAACTAAGTTAAACACTAAATACTTATAAAAGAAAAAATACGTACTTGTAGAGTCAACATTATTAATTCGGTATGTAGCTATTCTGTTTTTAAATGCAGTGCTCACTACTTCCACACACCCATCCAGGACACTGCTAGCAGCAGTTTTGTGCGCGTTCGAGCGTTGGTGGGATGCCAAGTTGGCAACATCCACACCGCATTCCACACATCTCCGCAATCTCTTGGGAGCAGGTCCCCCAACTTTCAGTGCAGCTGGTCGTTTAACTCCGGATGGGCCGGCAACTGGTTCCATCACACCATGCTTGGTATCCTTGTGACGTTTAAGGTTGTCCTTACGGGTGAAGAATACCGGGCACACATCGCAGGCGAACAAGCCAGTGTTTTGATCTGGCACCGATTCATGTTGTTGGAGCTGGTGTCGTTTTAAACTATCGCTTCTCGAGAAAGCTGCACCACAGACATCACACACGAATGAAGACATTTTTTCTATAAAGAAAATTAAAAACTTGTCAAAGACTTTTTAGCTGTTGTAACTAGTCAAAAACTAAACAGAAACTGAATTATATTGTATCGCACGGTGTTTTTATACCCGGTTGCTATAATTAGATTGTTTACTTTCAAAGTAGGAGAAACCCAACGTTGTTTTGACCTCGAGTTACATTTCAAACCAGTCTATTCACGTCGGTGAAAACCAATTAGCTTTTCGCTTACGCACTACAACTATAATTATTGGATGTACCACTTTAACTTTCACTTTCGTGACTTCCCAGCATGAGGAAATAAGGAGATTTATCTCCACATTTCCACAAGCATCCACATTTCCACACACATTTTACATGTAAATTCCCATAAGGAGCAAATGAGAAGATTCATCTCCACATTTCCACACACATCCACATATCCACACACATTTACATGTATATTCCCATAAGGCGGAAATGAGGAGAATCCCTCATGTGCACACTCATCTGAACCAAATAGTTTTCTTCGGCTAGCCATTGAATCTTTCGAGATAACCCTATCTTGTTTGGTATCAATTAATATTAGAATTTTCTCAGCTACCTGATTTTCATGAATTTCTTAGATTGCGCCGTACCCCAGGGGGCTACCCCAACTTTAAGATTTCTTACCAAAATCGATTTCTGATCGTCCACATGAATTTTTTATACATGTGGCACATCTTGTTAGTCTAGAATTTTACGCAGAATTTGAATCTGCAAACAGATTTGCAATAGGACCACTCCTTGCAAAGTTATACTTTCAAAGTCTCAAACCTTTAAATTTAGCTCTTTGCTCCCACATCTGAACCAAATAGTTTTCTTCGACCAGCCATTGAATCTTTCGAGATAAACCTATCTTGTTTGGTATCAATTAATATTGGAATTTTCTCAGCTACCCGAATCTCTAGGAGTTTTTTAGATAGCATCACCCCCAAGGGAGCTACCCCAATTTTAAGATTTTTTACCAGCAGCGATTTTATTATCGTCCACATAAATTTTTTATACATGTGGCACATCTTGTTAGTCTAGAATTTTACGCAGAATTCGAATCTGCAAACAGATTTAAAATCGGATCATCCCTTACAAAGTTATACTTTTAAAGTCTCCGAGCCTCTAATTTTTTTGTACATCTATGACATATGCTTTAACCAACCATTTCCCTAGAAATCTAAAACCGCAAAGATTTTAGAAATGAGTTCTTTATAAGCCATAAGTGTTTAATATTTAAAACCATTTTTTCAAACCGTAATGTGCTGTTTTCAGAATATCGCAAAAACCCATGACTTTTAAAATTTTTCTGGTTTTAACATAATTACATGCACAATGCTAAATAGTTGGAAAATACGTAGACGAGGACAAACTAATTGCTTTACAAATATGTGACGTATAGTGAAACTAGCGTAAACCTTTCTTTTTTATTAATAAGCGGTTATATGATTTGAGAAATACAATAGACATACTCAATGCCATCCATTAGAATCATCGCATCATTGCTGGAGAGTTCATTAATCATACAATGAGCGCTCTAGTATGGTCATCCTTATAAAATTTTTAACCACGTGACACATCTTGTTAGTCTAGAATTTTACGCAGAATTTGAATCTGCAAACAGATTTAAAATCGAACTATCCCTTACCAAGTTACACTTTAAAGCTCTCAAACCTCTTTAAATTGTTTTGCTTATCTATAACATATGCTTTAAACAACCCCCTGGGGGATGATGCTATCTAAAAATTCTAAGAAATTCAGGTAGCTGAGAAAATTCTAATATTAATTGATACCAAACAAGATAGGTTTATCTAGAAAGATGCATTGGCTAGTCGAAGAAAACTATTGTGCAAAATTTAAGATGGTAATGTTATTTATTGCAGTCGCCAAATGTGGGAGCAAATGTGGATTGTGTGTGGAAATGTGGAGATCATCTACGCATTTCCCTCTTTATGGGATTTACATATAGTCGAAGAAAACTATTTGGTCCGGATGTGGGAGCAAATGAGGGATTCTCCTCATTTCCGCCTTATGGAAATTTACATGTAAATGTGTGTGGAAATGAGGGATTCTCCTCATTTCCACCAAACTATCACCTCCACCTCCTCATTTGCTCCTTATGGGAATTTACATGTAAATCTGTGTGGAAATGAGGGAATCGGGTGGAAAAGAGGCGGCAGGAGCCCCATAAAACCCCTACTGAAATACAGGCTATGAAAGTAGAATACAGAAATTTAGTAACAGAGTTAAATAGGTTTAAAGAGAATTCAGTGAGTTATGCTAATCAGAATGGCTTAAATCATTGTGTGATTGAAACTATTGGAAAGTTTTATGAGGATGGTAAAATAAATCCCAAAAGTGTTCTGATTGGGTTGAAAGCAGTAATGAAAAATGTCCATATTGAAGGGGAAACTAAATTTGGTGCAGGCAGCCATGAAGGGTAATGCTGCGAGTTGATTCAACATTATCGACCAAGACATCGAGCGGTTCGAACAATTTGAAATAATGTTTTTTTTAGACAATATTGGGGATTCAATAAACAGGTGAAAGTTGCGGAAAATTTGTTTACGGGAGATATAACTTTGATTCTGGAATTACATGTGTACAATATGCTATTAATAAATTTAGCATTGTTAAATACTTGTGACCAAAAATTCAAGATGCGGAGTTAGTTAGATTATTGACAATGCACTTTGAACCTGAGATTCAAACTGCGGTAATAATACAAAAAATTGCAGACAAACACGATTTTATTAAATGTCTACAGCGGTTAAAACAACGCACAGTGGGAATATTCCATCACCGGCTGTTGCTAGAAATAACAATTCAAATGCTGCATTTAACAATTACCGTGATAATACTCGTAGGATGTTTTCTGATAGGACATATAACAGGAACAATCAAGTTAGTAATGATGCCAATTGTAAAAACCAACAAATATCTCAGCCGTGCAGTTATGATGATAATGTGCACAGCTCAAGAAATGTCATTCATATTAGGGGCACTGATAGAACTGTTAGAGTACGCATAAATAAATCAGTTCGATTTCAAAATATAGTGGATCATCTACCTGACAATGAAAATAATAATTCTTCGAATCGAGTAAGGAATCTCGCATATTTAGAATTGATTAATTGGGCTGGGCCATCTGCTTTACATATGGGAGAACAGATATCCCAATCATATCAAGCATCATATGAAGTTTCATGTAGTATTAATTTTATAAACACCCGAGAGAATTCATAAAGTTAGATAACGAACATAATCAAGAAACTGTGCTGCTTTGCATTAACACCAAGTTCAACGAAATTTGTGTGAGAGCTATAATTGACCCAGAGGCTGAGCTGAGTCTGCTATCAGAAAATTTAATATACTCCAACAAATTGGAGTATATAAATTAAAATGTGATAATTGTGATAGTTTTTATTTTGAACAAACTGGTACCAGCTTCGAACTGAGTTTTGACCAGCATATACCCGGCTTGAGAAATATTATTACTTAATTTTTTTCTATAGCTCGATCCCCTTAACAAAAAAGGAAATCGACAGTCTTAGACTTAGCTAGGGGTATATTCCTTGGGTAGAGCTTATGAGGAATGGCCGTGGGTTTTAAATGACTATTTGTAACTGACACATAACCACAATAAATACAGGGGTGCAGAGGAGCGCCACCAAGGCCTAGACTTAATGAAAGCAAGGGGTATCCTAATGGAGAACTTGGAAATCCTCAGGGAGAAAACATCGCTTTAACTGTGACAATGCAGGATCTGAAAGAAAATAGTATTGTTAGAACAAACGAAGGACACAAGGGATGCACTTTTGTTACCTTATATTGTAAAGAAAAAAAAGGTTATTATTAATATCTGAACTTTAACTATAAGAACTAAAGGTGTAAATGTCAAGCTTCTTGGAAGCGCTGTTCAAGTAATTCATTACTGAATCACGGCTAATAGTCTTACTCTTTGTGATAAAATAGATTTGTAAATCATAATTTAGTTTCCCTATATTTGGACGCACTTGCCCAAAATAAAAAAGTTAATTTTTTAACTCCAATGATTGTCCTTTAATTAAATTATTCTCTTTTGTTCTAAAACTCATTTACAAAAATGTATAATAAACGGGATAGTCTAATTTTTTAGACATCAATATGTAAATATAGAAATTTTAAATGAAAGTACTATAATTATCTAAACATAACCTTACATTTGCCCATTTAGTACTCAGATCTGTTTATCTTGGTTCACAGTTACTAATTATAATTTCAATCTAAAATAAAGGGTAATTTTTATGCTTAAGCCTTTAGATCTAATTTGATTTGAATAAATATGAATTCGTAAGTTTATTTAATAAAATTGATAATTCTAGATAATAACGTAAACGACAATTGACGTAAGCAATATTTTAGATAATATAATTATTTCCGAACGATAAGTTTACCATAATCTTCTTGTAAAACAAAACGTTAAGTCCAATACAACCATTTAATTTTGAGTATTTTTTCTATTAACAAGTTACTCAATAACAGCTGTTCTCAGTTCATGTCCTTAGCTTAATCGCTTACCTTGCTAGTCGATCGTAACATGAAACGTCATACACAAAAAATATCTTGACGTCATCATGTGTCCCAGCTTACAATTTATGGACAAATAACATTTGTGGCAGGACTTTCCGTGTCTGCTACCGATGACCTTACACTTATTTCCTTCACCTATGCATCATTTTTCAATAAAAATTATTTTCGTGTTACTCGAATTCCTAAAGCAAGAATATCTTTCTCAAGGACGCCGTGTTTTCGTTCCTAACCAAATGAGGCTACATAAAATCTTCCAAATTTAAAGATGATATTAGATGAATTATAGATGAGTTTCTGATGGACAATACATGAGATTTACAGAACCTTTACAGGAATACTAGACGAATTATAGTTGAGCTTTTTTTTTTGGAACCGTGTTTAGAGAACTTTTTAGAGAACGCTACAATTAAATTATTTAGTTTTAATTAATAACTAATTTTACCTGATTACCGCTAACAGGAATCAATGGGGTTTAAGTGCTTTTAGCACTTGAAGGCACAACGCATTTTGCATTTCGCTTATCGCTGGCTCGGTTTTTTTGAAAACCCATGTTGCTGTTATCGCAGCGGAAACCGGAAAGCGAATGCCATCAAGTCGACAAAATTAAAACGACGAACAAATATCGTCCCTCGTCCGAAGCATAGTTCAAATAACCATCATTTAAAGAATGTGTCTATATTATTATTTTTAAATAGTATATGACTCGTGATTGGGAATACGGTACATCTCTGAATAATTATTAATATTAGGAGATTGATTATTACTTGAATAAGTATTGCAGTGTATAAAATATCTAAGGAATATGCGCATTTATAAGCGTAAAAAGAATTGTTACACTATAATGCTACTAGTGCTTTCGCTAGACACTTAAACAATAATGGTTATACCTGCAATTTTAATTCAATTTCGAATCCCTATACATATTAAACAAAAAAGGTACGAAGTTGTACAGTTTGGTAAATATAGAAATTAAGAAAGCGTTCGCACATTGTCTAGAATTGTGAATGATATTTGGTTTATAAATTCATCCCCAATAATCGACTTTGCTTCCCTTAATATAACGTATTCTACTTTCCCACTATTTAGGTATACCGCCTATATAACCGCTTAATTGTTAGTTTCTAGTTAGACGTGATAATGCCTTAATAGTCAAAAGTGCTGCTTGTTTATTTTGTAACAATTTTTAAATGTGTTGACTTTGTAAACTTTTTATTTGTGAAGATAGAAAGTACTGCGATATTCAGTCTATTTTTAGATTTTTTTAGATTAGAGTAGTATAAGGAAGCATGTCAACCTAGGTTAGAGTCTCGTCGGGTGGTACTCGGTGGATCCGAGCGGAATCACATGTGGATATGAGCCAGGATCGTTGTATTCTCGTACTTTAATAGTAAGTTTATGGGTTTGTCCATGTGACAGGCATATATTCCTATCTGGAGTAGCAGTTTCCATCTATTATTATTAGCTAGGTTTGCCATTGTATTTAAAGTTTTGAGGAGATTCTATACAGAGTTCATTTTGTGTTGTAATATGAACGGTCAGTGGTGATCCTTTGTGTCGAAACTACTTTGTGTGTAGAAGAGCTTAAAATGTTGTATAAAACACATCTACACTTATATTGCTTGTAATATAACATTACTCTCGATTTTCAGTTCCAAGAAATGTTAGAGAATTTAGTAGGAAATCACCGTGTAAGTGAATTTCCTGGTCCATATACGTTCATAAAAACAGGTTGAAATGAATTCAATGCAACAACTCTCTGCTTTAGTTTCCATGTGTACAAGTGAGATACAATAAAATAAACGACGGCGCGCCGACGCCGGCGTCCACAACGACGCTTGTGCATGGTAAAGCATTACGAAGGGGACTTTATCGGCTGATAAAATCCATAGGGCCTACAGCTATACGTTCAGTTGAGCGTGTTCCTTTGTGGCTTTATCATAATCTTGCGTTGTAGTATCAAGTACTTTTCGATGAAGCGTGCATGAATTTCTAAAAAAGTTCAGTAGGAAGTGAATATTTTTAGATAATAAACTACAGAAAATTTCTGGGAATTGTGAACAAGCAGACTGTATATAAACATTATTATCAGTGGGGTCGCTGCAATTTATCTACCTTAATATCGTCATTTCGTCCCTCCTGGTGTTAAATTCCAATGTGTTATCTTATCAAGCGCTACTGAAAATTTAGGTTCCACTCAGGTATGATATAAAACCTCTACAATTTTTTCGTAGTTGAGAGTAGATATAAAATTTATTTGTAAACAAATGCTTAAATGTATTATTATTTCTTATTTGTGATTTTGAGTACAAAATCAATGCGTTTCGCTGGCGTCTATTCAAGAATGAATTGAATGTAAGAAAGGTATGATAAAAGCTTTATAGCTGTTTCTCTTTAGAAAGATCTACTCTTCAATGCCTTATATTTATGGTTGTTCAGAAAGTTCAAAGTATTGAAAGTTTCTTTACATTTTCGAAGAAAAGTTCTTGCGACAGTAAGATTTCTTTTTAAAGAATGCTATTTAATTTGAATTACAATAATGGTTTTGAACGTTCGATGTTTCACGTTAACTCCTAGAAGTTAGATGGAAAATATAGTTAGCTATTCAAATATTTCTTATTTATTTATTTAGAACGAGGATCTCATACAGTTCTACCTACATAACATACATGACGCGAACTAATTACATGCAATCACTAAAAGTAAAACCAATTTAAAACAATACAATGAGATTGCTGAAAAAATAAGTTTTCTAAGCAAGCACAAATATTAGAATTGATGGATCATGATTTTGTGCTCTTCGTAGGATTAATAAGTTGATTAGCTGTAAGTTCTTGTTTTGATTCTATCAGATGTGTTGCATTTATGGAGACTAGTTTTCATAATTTGAATCAATGTACATATTTTTTATCCATCGCTTAATTAACGACCTGCTTATGCTAAACATTTCTTACTGCGATGCACACCGTCTATATTCTTCGATGTTATATCATTATCTATCTTTCGTATTGTTACTATTTCTGCATGTAATTTTGCCTATCGTTATCAAAAAAGACATCAATATAAAAAACATATACGTCATGTACTTACGTACACGATATTACAGATAAAGTAAGAACTATTTTAGTTCAAACAATAAAATTAGCCAATTCCACAAATAGTAGATGATGCTATTCTGCCTCGCTAACATCCCAAACTCTCCAAAAAAAAAACCCCAAACCCATCACCCAACTTGCTACACTGAAAAACATACTTTCACTCCATTAGAAATAATCAGAAATTAATTAGAGAAATAAAGAGCACCCAAATCACTGACAACACAGAAGAAACATTGAAAGTTGTAAAAGGGAAAATACAGCGGAATGCACCAATTAAATGCTGGCGCCCCTAAGTACACATTACATTAAAACTACTTTCAAGTCAACTACAAACCCTACATCTTATCATCATAAGATCGTCAGTCCTGGAACTGGTTAGACCTGTATCTCCGTTGTATCCTAACGTAAGCTAGCCTACACGTTTGCTTTCCACATCCAACATCATTCACTATCTGCGTGCAATAGTCTGATCTAGGTCTACTTTTACCTCTTTTTCTTCAATCTCTGCTTGTAATATATACCGGACTACCCTCCAATTGCCTAAGAACGTGTTCTGTCCTTCTAATTCTTCTTTTTTTTGTTTTGCACAAATATACTTCTTCCCCTACTATTTCTAAAACCTGTTTGTTATTTATTTTGTCTGTCCATTCTATCATCATCATACATCTGAAGCACCACATTCCAAAAGGTTTTAACCTTTGTCCAATCTGCTTCTGCTACTGTCCGTCCCTATTTCACAGTCACACAGTATTATAATCCATACACATATTTCAACAATTCTTTCCTTGTTTCTATTTTTATTGTCTTCAAACATAGAAGCTACTCTTTCTTGTTAGATACAGCTCTGTTCCACTTCTACTGTTTTCTAAATATATTCACCAATATTCCGTGGTATGTGAAGAGGGTTAAGTTACCTGCGGTAACCAAAATCCCTCATCACTTAACCATTCGCCGAATTAATAGTTTTCAAATAAATCCTTTCACACAATCATCATTAGTTGAGAATATTGCAAAACCAACACCTGTAGTTGTTTATAGTAATAATCACTTTTAAGTGCAATTATTTTTTCCTTATTAGGTTTTTCGTCTTGGAACTGGTTGGACGCGTACGTCCATTTATTTCTATTCTGAACTAGTTTACACATCTCCCTAAAATTGTCACAGTCTAGATACAGTTCGGTTCCTCTTCTATCGTTTTTTAGATATATACCCTATTTCACCGATATTCAGTGTAATGTGAAGGTGGATAAACAACCTTCGTTTACCAAGATCCACCCAATACTTAGACATTTGTCGAATTAGTAGTCTTCCAATAAATCCTTTTGCACCATCAACATTAGTTGAGAATATTGTAAAAGGAACATAACGATCATGTCCAAGTACAATTATTTTTTTCATTATTAGATTTCCGTCTTGGAACTGGTTGGACACGTACCTCTATTGATTTCTATTCTGGGCTAGCCTTCATATATCCCTAAAATTTCCACAACCTACATCTTTGACTATCTGTGTGCAATAGCTTAACCTAGGTCTACCTCTACCTCTATTTTTTCCTATTTCTGCTTCTAATATATTTCACACTATTCCCTCATGCCTTAGTATGTGACCTATCATCCTACCGCTCGTGTTTTTTACTGTTTTTCACATATTACTTTCTTCACCTACCACTTCTAAAAATTCACGGGGATAGGGCACAACCCTGTCTCATCCCTTTTCGAATATTTAGTTCTTTGTGCTTCTAATATATTCCGCACTATTCCCTCATGCCTTAGTATGTGACCTATCATCCTACCGCTCTTGTCTTTCACTGTTTTCCACACATTACTTTCTTCACCTACCATTTCGACAATTTCTTTATTCTTAACTTTGTCTGTGCATGATATCTTCCTCAAACACCGGTAGTACCATATTTCAAAGACTTCTATATTTTCTTGTCCGCTTTTCCTACTGTCCAAGTTTTACAGCCGTACAGTGCTGTGCTCCACATATAAGCTTTCAGCAATCTTTTCCTATTTTCTATGTTTGTTGTCTTTGAACATAGTAGTTGTTTTTTCCTGTTAAATGCAGCACGACCTTTTGCTAATCTTTGTTTTGTATCTTTTGCACTTTTCCCATCCTGCTTTATTTGGTCTCCTAAATAGCAAAAACCCTTAACTTCTTGTAAGTTCTCGTTTCCTATTTGTATTCTGGTTTTTGACTTACTTTCCGCTGTTTACATACCAGTACTTTAGTTTTATTTTTGTTAAATTTCATACCATACTTCCCTATTACAGCTGCTTCTAATTCTTCCTTGCTGAATGCTAATGCGGCTATATCATCTGCAAATCTAAGCAGATTAATCTTTTGTCCTTGCATAGTAATTTCAAATGTCTTCCAGTATTAGACAGTATTCACTGCATCTTCGATGTAAAAGTAAAAATTCACGGGAATAGGGCACAACGCTGTCTCACCCCTTTTCGAATATTTACTTCTCTACGTTTCTGCTCTAATTCTATTACCGATGTTTGCTCTTTGGATAAGCTATGAACTACTCGTCTATCCCTAGAACTCACTCCAATTTTATAGAGTATTTCGAACATTTCCTTCTATTTTACATTGTCGAATGCTTTTTCACCTTACATACACGCTTTCCTTATTTTCTATATAAAAAGGAGAAAACATGTATACGCTTTCTCATTTTTCTATTGTGCTCTCCATTATCACTCTTAGAGCTGAAATAGCCTCCCGTGCTTTCCTATTTCACCTAAACCCAAATTGATCTTCTCCTAGTTTGTTTTTCCGTTTTTGTACAATTCTAGTTAATATTTTTGATAAATATGCTGTGAAACGTATTGTTCAAAAATTTTTGCATCTATTACCGCCTCCTTTTTATGGCTATAGTCACTGTGATGTTACATTTGAAATATTTGGGTATCTCGCCTGTCTCAAACATATAAGTTACAAGTTGGAAGAGACGTTCTGTTACTGCTTGTCCGGCGGCTTTTACAATTTCTGCTTGTACCTTATCTATACCTGGTGCGTTACCATTTTTCAGACTCCTTAATGCTAATTCAAATTCATCTCTCAGTATAGGATACCCCAAATTATCCCCTTCAATGTCCAATTCTAGTTCTGGTGCTGCTTGCTCCTGTTCTGCACATAAATTCTCTATATATTCTCGCCATCTAACCACTTTCCTTCCATTCTCTATGATGATGTCTCTTTCCACCTCCGTTATATTTTTAGTATACGTTTTTATATTCCTAAAATTCATTCTAACTAGTTTGTATGCTTCGCTTATCTTTCCTACTTACATCTTAGTCTATACCTTTTTGCACATTTCATCAAACCATTGTTCTTTAGCTTTTTTGCATTTGCGAATAATTTCTTATTTTATGGCTTTGTATATCTTCGGCTGATCTGTGTTTGTATTTTCGTCTTTCTTCTATTAAAATAGGGATATCCTTTGTTATTCATGGTTTCTTATTTTCTTTTTGTGCATACCCCAGAATATTTCTGATCGCAATGTCTAAGCTGGATTTAATGTTATTCCATTCTGTTTCTACTTCCTTCGTATAAGGAATTTTTCCAATATCTTTCAGCAATTCATTTGACTTTTTCAACTCTTTCGTAGATATCTTTATCTTTTAGTTTTTCAAAATTAAAGCGCCCTTTTTCGTTTCGTTTTCAAATTTTTAAATCTATGCGCGGCTTTCATAAATACGATGTTGTGGTCAGTGTGTATATCTGTTTCTGGGTTGCTTCTACAGTCTTTTACTTGATTCCTAAACCGTTGCTTAACAAGAATGTAATCGATTTGATATTTTCTTCCATGTGTATCGCCATGTAGCATGATGTTGAAATATAATGTTTTTGTGATGGTTAAATTATTTTGGTCGCTCTTTCCGTACCGTCATCTATCACTGCATTCAAATCCCCGTGGTTATTAAATGTTTAAATCCTTTTACGCATGTCTTAGATACCTTTGTAGATCGCTTTTATCTCTTCCTCACTGAAGCTGAATCTTAAATGACAATTTAAGTACACTGTGTACTTGAAAGGTATTGTGGTGGTTTCTTGTTGCCTTCCACATCGCAGTAGTGTTTTAGAATTCCATACCGACCCCTATGGTCCCGCCACTTTAAGTACCGAAAGAGCTGCAGCCCTTTCCATGAACAGTGTATTATCCTCCATAATATCCGAAATATTTTTCAAAAAATTCGAAAAGAAAAAGCATTAAAATATTAGAAAAAATGACAGAAATCTAAAATCCACACATATTCCGGTTTATAGACGACATACTTTGCGCCAGAACTAGAACAACTTTAATGATATAATTGGAACACAACATAAAAAGCTCAAAATCACAATAAAAACAGAGACAGGCAAAACAACGATCTTGCTAGATACTTAGACATAAAAAATCCATAAACTATAATATATTATATCCCGAAAACAAAAACCAAGGACAGAGAAAAATTCAATTTCCACTATTAACAATTCGCAATTCCAACCTGCATGGGCGTAAAGGTATGCAAAATTAAACACATACTAAACAGTCAATAACTAAAAATTGCATACAGAACCATCAAAAATACAAAAAATAGATTAAGAAATAATGTAGTAATACGAAGCCAATATAAGTCGATGAAAACGGTATTTCCAGTCCCAGCACCTCCAGCTAAATACCAGCCGATGCTTGCTGGTGTTCTGACTTTAGTGTTTTCGGACTACCTTTTCATTTTTATATCTAACCAATCTGTATTTGAAGCTTTGAAACTGGTTTCTGGAGTTTTATTTCTAGCAAAACTGACCTTTATGCAATTACCTAAACTTGCAAAATAATTAACCCTTGTTTTATAATGGGACATTTAAAAGATGTAGTTTTCGCAGGAAAGAAAAACATTGTATACAATTCTTTCTAGGTTTTTACTTAATCAAAACTTCTATGCACGTAGTCCGAGCAGTCCGAGCAATAGAGGGGAATATGACGACTTCAGTTTGGAGCAAGAGAAAGTACTAGAGAGAACTAAGTTGGGATAAAAAAATCTATTTGAAATGATAAGATCTAAAAAAACAAACCGAGTATAAGATTGGGAACTTGATACTCCATGTGATAGCGATTACGTGGACTGCTTAACCAATATACAACGTTTTCATATATCGCAATGTAGTAACTAGAATTCACCCTAATTAAGCAGCCTTTGTCAACTGCTTTATCATTATCCAAAGTTACAGGTTTGTGCTAAGTATCTTCTTGTTGGTTTGCAAACTTAATATTGCTCATAAATAATTGTATATTTTTGTCCATGTGCGTAAATGTATTATGAAGGCTAGTTGCTTTTTCTTCAAACCCGCGGAAAATCATTACTTGTAAAGATCACTCCTGGCTGGAGAATTTTGTGTTCAATTTAATTTAGCTTGCACGCTTCCCTCGCATGAAGTTACCAATTCCTCTTTGAGCGTTATTAATACCGTCATGATCGGGTTGATCTAGCCTTTATTGGTCGGTATTGAACACTATTGATTGCATTTGGGTGGTATTAGCACCTAGTAGGTATTTTGAAAGCTATTGGCTGTTATTAGTGTTACTGGTGACCGAAAAACATTGTTATAGATTTTTGTAAAGGTTTGTAACAAGTTGACTTTACCACTCGAGAGTATACCTAGAATTATACAATAATAGTTTGCGCAATAACTATTATAAATTAGGGAATCGACGTTTCCGAAAATTAATTTAACACATAGGTTCTAGCTAATTACCATCAAAACAAAGATTACAGATCTGCAACGTACTACATGTTAATCCACCTACAGACGGCATGCGAAATAAAAAGCTATTTGTAAAGTTATAGCGTTTTAACTGCTATTGGGGTTGTTTATTAGATTTTTCACTCCTATGTGACCAGCTGAAAGACATAAGGATGTTTGACGAGGATTTCCAGTAAGTGTAAAGAGCCCAAGGCAAGTTTCGGTGGAAAATGGCTCGTAGATGAGGAAAACTCTAAAGGTTAAGCGGCTAGTCGAGCTATTTGCTCTGGGTAGAACATGAGCTGTGGGTCGGGGTTGGACTGCGACCAAAAATGTAAAGAATATGGCGCCACCGAATTTTTGTGTACGAAGAAGACCTTACTTAAGTCTCTTGTATAAGGCGAATGCGGAAACTTTTACTCAATCACCGCTATACAACATATTACTGAAACACAATCACCAAAGTTTTCTTACCTTATGGCTCGATATCAACCCTTATAGATGCACTGTTACCCCTGTAAACAGATTAGAACAAAGATAGCACTGTTTGTGCATTTATATCCAAAATTAATAATTAATTAGAATCAACCCTCATTCGTTCTAATTAATAATCATAGTCTTGATCAAAATAAAAATCTATTCCTTCAGTTGCAAGTAAATTATTTACAAGACATCTTCTTTAAATAAGTTTGATTAAATAATATTAATGACAGATATGTACATATGTACTTGATAATATCAGTATTTCTCACAAATAAAATATAATAATTTTATATTAGCAAGGTCTAGCAAAATTTATCTTCAAATGATTATGAGTTTTTTGAATATTTAACTTTACATTACAACTTCTGTTGGTATGAGTAGTACTACTTGAACCTCACATTCTATGACAAAATATTCCACTTAACAATTAGTGAAATGTAAAATGTAAAAATTTAATTCTCTAAGATTAGAATAATTTATGTTTCAAATCATCACTCCAATTTTCATTAAATATAGAATTTAACCTTTCCTACGTTCATAATCACATCTACCGTATATTGTTAGTACTAATAAAAAGGTTTAATATAAAACTTTATAGGTTCCTGTTGCATAATTTAAAAATAACTTGTCTGTCATTCACCTAATGAACTTGAACATTACCACGTGATCAAACAAAAAATTATTTGTTTGCTATACCCAATGCTACAGCTGACGTATAAGAAAGCAAATTACATACCAGATGTTAATCCAACGGAAAAATACTTGCTAGGTATAAGGACCGTACCCGGAATTATAATCGATAATTTATAATCCTCTGGTTTCAGCAACTAACAATTTAGGAATCTCCAATTTCAACAACCCAATCAGCTGCATACTGAAAATCCAAACACATCACGGCGTCCACATTAAATAATTGAAGCACGTCAATTTGACTTTCGTACAAAGTTAAATTTCACATCGTTAATACTAAATTTTCATTTCTTGCCCAAATAAATTATATATATTTCTTAAATTTCAAAAGCTATAGTTGTACAAATTATCCTAGATTGCACTAAAAATATCAATTTAGTAAGGCTATGAACTCAGTAATACTTACTGTTAACCAAAGGCCATTCAAACAATTTAACGTCTCGTCAAATGCGAGCTAATTCCAACCAAGTGTGAACATAAAAATGCGCGTCGCCGAGACGATATCATTTAAGGAAAACAATTTTTAATCTTTCTGTGCTTCCAACACCTGGACTGCAACAACGTCATGTTTCTTGATTTCAAGACCTATTCTAACGACAGCTCAGTTGGAAGTGATAAGATGACGTGTGTTGCCACTTGACAACAAGCTCGATATCACAATCATCTAACGGAGGGAACTCTTATGATGACACTAACAAAGGGTATCTTTTGTCACCGCGTAATTTAATACTTTCAAATTGAAAGTTTATATTGTTTTCAACAATATTCTATATTTATTTCGTAGATTGTGTAGCATTATTATACTTAAGTTGGTTATTAATGAATTAAATAAGTTAGATATCTGTGAAAATATTTTCAGAAAATAAAATTGTTACAAAGTAAGACTACGAAACAACGAGTGGTAAATTATTGTAGTCCTGGGTGGTTGTGAAATCAAACACCAAAATCGATTCCGATTTTACATTTTACATTTCAAATTTTGACATTCAAACAACAAATTAATTCCTGTTTACATATTTAATCTTTTGTTGCAATTTGAAACAATAGTTAGTTTAAAAGGTTTACAGAAAAACAGAAAATATTTTTGTGAGAAACATATTTTTAAAAAGGCCATTACAAATATTTTCGGATGCTATTGCTAATAACTGTATCTTTCGCGTGAGGTACAACGCAAAAGAAAGAGCAGATGGACTTGCGTTAGAAGTGTACGTTACAATGCGGTGTTAGCTAAATGTGTTCTGAACGAAACAGCTCGATGGCGCAAATCAGAGTATCAAAAATAGTAAACTCACTGCAATTTTTCCTAGTGGACTGTATTTGTATTTGTATATACTACCAAGATTTGAACCCCTATTCGAGTAATGTAAAATGCAAATTATGAGTAGCAACTTACCAGTGGAATCAGTACACGTGGTAATCGTGGATGTTTGTAATGTCATGTGGAGGAAGTAGCACAGCACACACGGCAGTATGTAAACTGAAGGTAAGTGTTTCCAGTAAAAATCACGCAATAAAAACTTCCAAAAAATCGTTCCCGCGTGGTAACCGTACTTGTCGGTTCTATCGTTCTTGGTTCCCTGCACGTTCGCCCGGGATCGATCGGCACTAATCCAAAACTTCGACAGTCACTCCATCTCGTGCTACGTTTAGCAAGTGATCGCGAAGCAGTTTGTAAACAGCACCACTCTATTTTTTCTTTTTATAAATTTTATAGTCGCATGCTGTGCGAACACGGCTTATAATTGTGAAGTTGAAAGTCAATAACCTGAACTTACGCCTGAAGCCTGGCTGTTACACTCCGATGCTTTTGTCACGTGCAAGGAATGGTTTCAAACACGTATGCCGTTCTCAGTAAAAACTACAGTTAGAATAGGAAATTCTAATTGTATACAAACCGCTGCAAAAGAAAATATTAAGGTTGGCATGCACATCAAAGGTCAGTGGATTAAAAAATAGCTGCACGACGTGTAGTATGTTCAACAAATCTGTCGTAATCTGATATTAGTTAGCGCTCTTGCCGAAGCCGGTTCAACATGTATTCATGAAGGTAACCATTTTTGTATTTTTCATTATTGCCGTTCCCATGCATATGGCAGTTGTGTAAACGGTCTTTACAAGATCCATCTACAACTAGCTAACTCTAGGAATCGGTGTGAGATTAATCGTAATGATTCTAATCAACTACGTCTCGACCATGAAACTAAGAAGCATGTGAAGCAAATCCATGATCTTGAAGACATTGCATTAGATGACGTTAATCAGTTTGGTGAAAGTTGTGTATTTAGTAAGCAACATTGCGACACTTACACATTGGGAACCGTTCACGTCACCAAGTCGAGGATCAATGTTCACTTACTAACAACGTCGGTGTGCACGTTTCTATGGTCGCTGAAAAGCTTGATACGTTGCTACGTTGTTGTGTTCATCCGCTACAGCAAGACATGATGATCTGAAATGATATGCAACTTCGCCTTTCAGTTGATCGCTATTCACGTATCGTTGTTTACAAATTTCTTCTTCTATTATGTCCCAGAGTATATTGTCCGGTGAGATGGGATTCAGAAATGTGGATACTATGGCAACAGTGCAGGAAGGTCACGTGATTCATATCCAATCCGGTGGTTTCGAAACGGTTTATTCGAGCTACTTGCACACGGCAAAATTTGCTGGAGCACCGTTTTTTTGAAGCGTAGCGATGTCGGCTATTTCTCTGACCATTAATTCTGGAAGCAACCACGTGTTTATAAGGTGCAGGCAATTGTGCTGATTTTCAGGATCATCAAAAGGTGTGGTCGAAGTAGATGGTACGATGTTATCTCTTCCAAATCATTACATGCGACGGATTGCACTCGATTTCTTCAGAAAAGTGCAGATATTACGATTTTGCGAGTTACGATAAATTGCACAGTCGTCCAAGAACAACATTTTTTAATCGTTGGCATGCGAGAAGCGTGAGAGCATCAATTCGTAGTATGCAGACGTTGCTCCAAATTACGATCACTCAACTCATTCACTGAAAATAGCCGAAAACATGAAATATGCAAGTGTTTCCGCATGTGGTATGGCATAGTCGATCACGGGACGCCTAATTCTTCAGACCGACTACTGGTTGATTTTATCAGTGATCGTGCATTTGTCTCTAGAACAGCAGCAAACGTTTTATTGCGATTCTTACGCCTTCTACTACGTAGTACATCACGAACATTTCTCGTTGCAAAAGTTTTCTTCTCCCATGTAAATAACGTTGGTCGTAATAGTAACGGTTTTCCAAAACGAAAAGCAAAGTTACTCAAAATGTCTTCTTCATGTTCTAACCTTTGCGAATTTACACATAAGCCACCAAATGCTCTTCAATACTGGCATGGTTTATTTCCTCTACTGACGCTTTTCCTTCCCCCACCATCGCTACCAAAGTGAAGGTGACATACGCAGTTTAGCTATATGTCTAACTCTCCTATGCTACTAACATGTAAAGGAAATTCTTGTTTAGGATGGATATAATCCGTTCTAGTAATTAGTCACCATTAGTCTAGAACCGCGATTTTTTTGAACGTAAGCTCATACTTTCTATATTTAAATCTCTGAACGTCGATTACGTATATGTTCAAGAAATATTTTTCCAGTCGATCGTTTATCCAGACTTAAGGCTTTTGGTTTGGTTTGGAACTTTATCTATTTCCCAAAATTTTTGCGCCGTGTCATTGGGAATAATATTTTGTATGAAGAAGCAATTAGTCACCACGGAATTTTCTTTCTTAGTCACAATGTGAGATGGCTACTTGAGGAACTGGACCACTAACAATACAGTCTAAATTAGTTTCAATTAAACTAAGCCGATTTTTTTGAAGTCTTACTATTCCGCATGTAACTAGACTATAATAGATGTCTTCCCCTAAAGAAAGATCAATTTATGAAGCAATAGGAAAAGTGGAGTCCGATAACTGAATGTTTGGGGAGTGACAATTTTTTTCTTTGTCCAACCACGAATGCGCTAAATCGTGTGAAATATTTTAAGTACTGAACACGTAATATTGAAGCTTACATTTCTTTTGATATTTGTGGGGATTATTGTGTTTACTATTTTGTTAGATTGTATAGCTATACCGTTAATACCGTTTATTTGCATGCCCTCTACTTTAGGACAAAATTTCAGTTTTTATACTGCACCTTAAGCATAATCAAAGAAGTTGCGCTGCAAGAATAAAATAAAATCAATGTAAATGATTTAGCTTAATTAGGACCTTGGTTCAAAATTGTTTAAAAGAATGAATTTTTTTTTGAAGAAGCGTTAAAATCGAACAATATTTATCTTGAACAACCACCTTATCATCAGATTGTGATTTATCTATCACCTCAATCTCATCTTGAATTAAATTGTATCTGTCAAAAGTTTTAGTTAAAATTTTCAGTCTTGTTTTAAAAGCAAACACTTTTTCATCTGATTCATGATTACTTGTACACTAATTTTCAGTCATAATAATTTTTCTTTTTTCAACACACCTTTATTTAATTAACGCTTCCATTCACAATCAACTATTAAAACAAGAAATAACTACATAAGCAATTTTTCGGCTCCGAATATAAACCAACCTACTTTAAATCCTAACTTAACCTAGTGTCGGTACGGTGAGCTTCAGTCACATTATTGGTACGGTGGGATATAAGTGCAAATGCACTAAAAATTAAATTAATTCATACTAATTAAATGAAAATGGTTATTATTGGAAACGAATACAAAAAACATTTATCACAAATATTAACAGAATGTTGTAAACATATATTGATAGGATTCCACACAATTAAAAAAGGAGTTGCGGTCTATTTCGCTCACAAATTGAACACCGTCCGGATTTATTTTACTTCTTTTCCGGATGATCAGTATTTCTTTTAGGTATAGAGTCAGCAGATATGCCAGTTATTTCAGAAAATTTTCTTTTTATTCCTGTAGAAAGTCTAGGATTAACTTATCGATTTTTTTAAATGTGGAAATATTAAGTCCAAAGCTAATTTCTGTATAAATTCACGACGCTTTACTGTGCTATTTGAATTGTTAATTAAACTAGAAACAACAAAAAAATTTAATGACGCTGTATTCAAAAGTGAAAAAAAACGCAGTCAGCGGCCATCTACGACAGTAGACCATTTTCAGGGATTCTACCGCCACATTTGCACCAGCATCCACATTTGCACCCACATCTGGACCAAAAAGTTTTCTTCGACTAGCCATTTTTCATCTTTTGAGATAAATGAGCATCCTCATTTCCACACACGAGATAAACCTATTTTTAATTTTTTTTTTTTACCGCTAACATTCTGGACCAAATAGTTTTCTTCGTCTAACCGATGCATCTTTCGAGATAAACCTATCTTGTTTGGTATCAATTAATATTAGATTTTTCTCAGCTACCCAAATCTCTTTAAATTTTTTAGATATCATCATCCCCCAGGGAGCTACCCCAATTTTAAGATTTCTTACCTGTAGCGACTTTTGAGCGTTCTTATAAATTTTTTTAGTCATGCAATACATCTTGTTAGTCTAAAATTTTACGCACATCCCGAATCTGCAAACAGATTTGCAATAGGACCACGCCCTGCAAAATTATACTTTAAGCTCTCAAACCTATTTAAAATTTTTGCTCGTATATATTTAACTCCATTTTTAAAACCTTTTTCGCTACCCGAGGTATATGCTTTAACCAAACAGTTAGAGGTAGTAACACAAAAATTAAGCACACAAAATTTTAATAATTTATTTTATCCAATTTACAGTTTAATAAACTTATAGAATACAATTTTTACAAAGTAAACCATTTTTCATCTTTCGAGATAAACCTATCTTGTTTGGTATCAATTAATATTAGATTTTTCTCAGCTACCCGAATTTCTAAGAATTTTTTAGATAGCATCATCCCCAAGGGAGCTACCCTCATTGTAAAATTTCTTACCTGTAGCGACTTTTGAGCGTTCTTATAAATTTTTTAGTCATGCGATACATCTTGTTAGTCTAAAATTTTATGCAGAATTCGAATCTGTAAACAGATTTGCAATAGGACTACTTCTTGCAAAGTTACACTTTAAGCTCTCAAACCTCTTTAAAAAATTTTGCTCGTATATATTTAACTCAATTTTTTAAAACCTTTTTCGCTATCCAAGATATATGCTTTAACCAAACAGTTAGAGGTAGTAACACAAAAATTAAGCACGCAAATTTAATGTTAATAAATGTAAATGTTGATAATTAAGAAAGCGCATTTTGCTTGTATGAAATCTATGGAATTTCTCCTGTAATGAAAGAAGAATGCATTCGTAATTGAAAATACGTGCTACAACTTTCGCTAGATACCAGCCATGTTAATTAGAAATTTTGTGTATGACATCATTAACTACCTAAATTTCAGAATTAACAAAATGTAATAAACCAGATTAAGTACTGTTCAATAATAATCAGAGGGAAAGTAAATGGGTCTTATTACATATTGAAATCCTAAATTACCTTACGTGACGCGGTAGAAGCATTATAACGCAAATTCCGGAAACTTCCAATGTAGTATTAATTCATTTGTAACTCGTAATCCAGCAAATATTCTAGATTCTTAACGGACATGTGAATCACATTTAAAAGCTGTTTATAATTTCTTCTCCAAACAAATGCGGTTATTACAATAGGAAAGTACGCTAAATGCAAGTCAATTAACAGCAATTAAATATTGCTTACTGACCTACCTTAATTAGGTTGCTGTGCTATTAGGACCAGGGTATGCAGACTTTAACACCTCCATCTCGCACGCTTTACACGTATGTTGGTTGTTTCGTACAAGACCCTTTAACAACTGGCGGAGCTGAACGTTTACTGCTTAATGACATACCGTGCTGTTTTCCTTGTATCGCTGTGAGCTATTCTTGTAAAAGCGATACTGCAAGACCCAGAGCTTAAGTACTTTGCTGCCAACGAATGTATAAGCAACCGTGGACGATGTTACACCACGACATTAAATGGCGGGCTTGAATATTTTTTTGGAAACAATCGAAGATTACCGAAGACACTCGAAGAGTGCACAAACGCGGTCACTAAACCACAATTAATAATCGCCTTTATAGGTTTAACATTTCTACCATTACCCAATAACTGGTGCTACGTACATGGAAACTTTAATTTCTTATTGGAGAATCCTTATTCTCCCACGCACTGTTGCGTAGCTGGATGCCCACCCTTTTGGGAATATATGCTCGTTATAGGTTGTAAGACCCTCGGTTTTACTTAACTACACTTTGTGAGATCCCTTTAATCTTTTTAATCGCGTCCTTCTCGCGCACAATACAGTAGGACTTAGCCTTACTACCAACAAATTATAACACCAAGTCACCGTTAAACTCGTCTTTAAATTTCCCCACAACTTTTTGTTAACATGCGGTAAATTGTGTTTATTATTTGCGGGTACACCACTTTAAACTTAAAAATAAAAACAGGATAGTTTAATACGTCTATTAATAATTTATGGTAATGTTAGCGATACAAATATGTAAAACAAACTTTATCAAGAAAATATAATGTTTTAATAGAATACATACACGTATTGATAACATCTATAAACCGCTGTGGTAACCAGAGTCTGGCGAATCTGGGATAGCCAAATCTCTAAACATTTGCGCAAGCGATTGCCTTGCAGTTGCATCTTTTAAGTACTGAATGGGAAACATTTAATAATTTCCAACACTGTCAAGTAATTTAAATTGCTGCAATCATTAGACAGAGAAATAATGGTACTGCTCTCTCCCTCTAATAACGTTTGAACCCTTTCTTCCTCCGTCGTATTTCCACATACTTTTTTTATATCACCAACAAATTTTTCATAAAATTCTGGAAAGTCTCTACACCTTAACTCTATCATTTTATAACAGATCAATTCTCGCAAATTTAATAGCTTGATGCACTCGTACGCAGGTAGCACAATAACATTCCCATCTTTCGTAATCTCCATATTATATAAATTCTCTTTTTCAAAATTGTTCAGCAGCCATATACTTCTATTAAAGGCTGTGCTCAGCTGCAATTTAAAATTTTGATCCAATTGTATGTCAACAACATCGTTTCCAGTAGTCAAACCATTTAATCGGACTTGTTTTGAGTCTTGAGCAAATTGGCGAATTTGAAATTCCACTTGAAAAGTACACAATTTCTTCCAATCGAAGTAAGAGAATGTTATCGTAGAATCAGCACACATACCACTACAGCAAATAACTTGGATGGCAGGTTGAAGACCACTATATAAATCAAAACCAACTTCTAATATATGGTGGTGATAATTTGAAGGAAATTCGCCTAACCTATAGGTTGACTTACCAACTAGTTGGTTGATATTTAATTGTGGTACTCGCACATCACTTGTAACGTCAACACAAGAAAAATCCATCTTTAATTTATAATTTTAATCCAACTCGACGATACTTTGACGACTAATGCACTGGAACATGGCTCTCGCCTTTTATGCCGATGGTCGAGCGTGCGCAGCTCCTTATTATATTAGTTGGTGTTATATGCAAGTCTTGACTGGAAAAGTGATGCGTATAATTGTTTTATAGTGGGTTTTACCTGTATGTATTTAACCACCAACGCCATTTTTAGAATTATTAAACAAAATTACTCTTAACAGTATTTTTAATATACCATCGTGTAAGATTTCAATTATTATTGTGTTTTCCTCAGGTTCTCAAATCCTCGGAAATTTTTCAAATCGAATGACCCCTTACTGATTTGCAGAATAACCTTTTGCAAGCACCGTATATAATTCATCTTTAATCTATTTCTAAACCGTATCGCTCTGTCTTTTGAGATAAACCCATGATGTAACCTATAAAATTAGTATAGAATTTTCCTGGGGAATTGAAATTATTTATCACGTCTTTTAAAATTAGTTCCAACAAAGACCTGTACATATTGTATTAATATTCAAAAACCTATCAGCAAAACACCTTTGCATTTTTATTTAGATTTAGCTCGATAATAGAGTTAAACTCAAAAATATTTATTAGTGGCTAGAATTGTTAAAATTTTCAATTAGTGAATCCTCATGCAAATGATTAAACCAAAAGGTATAATACATATATTAATTCTGCACGATGACCTAGAAAGTGGTTCGATAATCTATTTTAAATGTAGTTCAACATAAGACGTATATTCTAAATAAATTTAGTGAAATGTATGATCATTAGCCTTGCATTGTTTGTCGATGACGTCTGACTATTAATTTAATAAAAGCACTTTCCACAATTCTAGTTAATATAAGGGAATACACATTCTATAATTTGATTTAAATTGGGTTAATGTAAGGACAAATTATACTTATACTTTCTCTATGTACATAAATACGGGGGAAATGATACCAAAAGTTTATTTTAAGTTTATTTTGTAAAACGTAAAGTCGTTTATAGTGTAATTAATAGTAATACTGAATTTTCAGTCTTTGGTTTAAAATTTCGTGTGAGGACTATCGACAAAGAAGAGTAAGTCTTAGTTTGAATTATGCAAACGTAGAAGAAATTAATATTTACATGTATAATTCAAAACTGTTAATCAATAATTTTTCTAGAATAAACATCTTAAGTATTGCGAGCAGTGTGTGCGAAAATGTTTTTACTGGATGTGATGCCATAAAAACACAACGAAAGACACATCGAGATGGTTTATTTCAGGAGGAACTAAAATTACAGCCAATGAGTGGGAACAAATTAAGGATTTGGAAAACAAATCGACCGCAACACATAAAGAACGTATAAACGCTGCAATTCAGTTAGAACAAACCAAGTTACTATTTGAAAAACCATACACCATAACAAAATCTTCTTCCAAAATCATAATTGTAGGTCTGAACCCGTTCGACGATTACAAAATAATTTTTAGATTTGTTGACACCATTTCGCAGAGCGTACTTGATGTATCCCTCAACGTATTTAGGAAGTTTATATCAAATCTTCCACACATTATACGCACTATGGAAGTTGGCATGCAAAATCAGATATGCAAATTTGACAACTTGCGTTTTTATTTAAATAAGAATTGTTTAGTGAAGATGATGACATTTGATGGGAATTATATGATATTTACCAAAGGAACTTTAGAGCACTTTTTAGGGGTATCTCAGATCGTTCTCAACCATGCTAATACTTTAAAAGAACTAACGGAAAAGGGTACTCCTAATATAGATCTGTTTCTGTTAGATGTCGCAATGGAAAGATATAATAGGAATGATATTCCACAGAATCTCGCACATGATGTAATTAAAAGCAAATACAGTAATAGTGATATTGGAGTCATATTATACGAATTTATAAGAACCTTCCCAAGATCGTTTGAAAACAGTATTTGTAAACAAGTTGAGTATATGGAAGAATACAACAGGTTTCCATTCCACGCATTTACGAGCGATGTTTAAATTTTAAGCCGAAGACTGAAAATTTTGTAACACTATTAATTACACTTTTGTTTTCTTATAAGTTTCTAAACTGTTGTATTTCAACTACAGATATTAATAGATGTCAATGAAATTATGTTATAGTTTTAAATAAAACGATTCTGATTAATAATTTTGTAAAACGTTTATAACACCCTTTTAATAAATAAATAATACACATCTTTGTTATAATTCTTTTCATAATTACTTAGATACCCATTTCAGTTACGTGAACATTTGAAAAATTAAACAATACCAATATATGCTTTATATTTTAAAACATAAACAAGCTAATATATACAAAATAATTTCTAAATTCACATCATTCATTTCTTATGATAACAGTTGTGGTGGTTAAATTTTTATTTTAAAACTTACAATTTAGTATATATTCCATTTGAATATCTGCCAACAGTTTTATAAACCCCATCTCCTCGATTATTTCCATAAAATCATCCAGATCCTCGGCAATGATAACACTGCAGTACAGTGCTGTATTGCTTCCTCGTATGACTGACACATAAGACATTTTCTCCTTCTATCGAAAAGCGTTGCCCACATTCTGCTTTTTACTCGTAGAGCATTGCGAAATCTTCGAATAACCTCTCCAAAGTTTTTATACATATTTATTATATTGTCTCTTTAAACCGTACAATCAACAAATAATAACTTCTACGCGAACAGTCCTTTTATATGAGCTACTCCTATTCAGATATGTACCGATTGCACCGATTTGTGTACACGTACGAAGCAACAGGTAGGAATGTATTCTATGAATTAATCTATTACATTCCTTAACAAAATGCTAAGGACTTTAAAATAATTATAACTCTTGTTAGACCTCTAGTCTCTAGATAAACGTTATTATTTTAGGTTGTGTCACTGTTTTCTAAATCAATTTCCTACATACTTTTCCTAAACTATGCGTATCAATTGACGGTTATACTTTACTCCATAACCGACTTGTATATATTTTCGTATTCATCTCTAGCTAACACGTCCGTATAATAAAGATGTACAGACTCGTCGTCAACTGGTAACTTAATCTTTTTTAAAAGCCAGCCTTTGATTTCAACTTTAACGCTTGTTGTAGGTGTGGAAATTCTTTCCGCTATTCCTTGTGACTAGGAATCGGTAATTTTGCAGGGGATCAATCAATTGTTTGTGCACCTCATTGAATTTTGTAGAGATGTAGCGTCCCCTTTTGTATGCCGCAAAGTTCTTTCGTACAGAATTCTGCATAAAATGAAGCTTACGTTTATTTACAATAAAATTGTTAACGTTCGTCATCATCGGACTCAGGATGGGAACTAACTTTTTTTGAATAATGTTAAATATTTATATTCTCGTCGAAATTCTTCCTATATCGACCATTATCCAAATCAAAATCTTTCACAACAGTTACAAAATTATGTTTTGAGTCACTCCAACACTGTAAACACATTTCTTTAAATTTCGGATATGTCATGTCACCACTTATATGATCCGAAAAGATATGTCTGAGATTGGTTTCATCCTGTTTCCATAAGGCGATTACATTGGCGTTATCTCTGAGTCTATGTTTTAAGGCACTAGCGTAAGTTTGACATAGATAGAACGAATCTATTGCTTTATGTCGACCGAACGAGAAAAACTGACTGATTTTACTTTGCTCGTTTGCAGGTATATCATCGAAAACCATAATTGAATCTTCTTTGGTATCTCCGGGTTCGATCAAATCATCGTAATTTTCAAACTCATGGTACCCAATTTCTTCTTTTAATGGTGTAAAAACGTTTCTTAACAATTCGTATTTCGATTGATATAAACTCTTCGAAAATACATAGACATTTTGGAATCTAAGACCGTTCTCGTGCAAGATCAGAGATATTAAAGCGTTGGTCTTCCCGCGGCGCTGACCTAACCTACTAATTTTTCCTTTTATCTAACCTAGGTCCACACTTGGTTTTTAATGGAAAAACTCATTAAAAAGCAATTAGTGCTAATGGGTTTTTAATGAGAAAACTCATTAAAAGCAATTAGGTCATATGGTCATGCGGTCATATGGTCATGTGGTCATGTGGTCATATGGTCATGTGGTCATATGGTCATGTGGTCATGTGGTCATATGGTCATGTGGTCATGTGGTCATATGGTCATGTGGTCATGTGGTCATATGGTCATATGGTCATGTGGTTATGTGAGCAGGAGATTAAATTTGGTATATAAGGAAGTAGTTTTGGGTTGAGCTTAGTTATAGTAAGACATTTTTCGAAAGATGTCGCATTCAAGCAATCAGTGGTGCTCCAAACAATCTATTACAAAAGCAGCAGAGGATATCCTGGATGGCTCGAGTTTCTACGCTGCTAGTAAAAAATATAATATACCTAGAACAACGTTATGCAGATATGTTAAAAGGTTGCAGAACGTGAAGAAATTACATAATTCCAACGATGCATCCAGAGATGTTATACCAGAAGTTAGAATACCTATACAGAATTATGATAACTTTGCTATTGCTAATGCAAAAGAGGATGGTAAACATGGTCCTTTGTTCCCGTCTAACATACGAGCTATATTCGTGGGACCATCGAGTTGTGGGAAGACCAACGCTTTAATATCTCTGATCTTGCACGAGAACGGTCTTAGATTCCAAAATGTCTATGTATTTTCGAAGAGTTTATATCAATCGAAATACGAATTGTTAAGAAACGTTTTACACCATTAAAAGAAGAAATTGGGTACCATGAGTTTGAAAATTACGATGATTTGATCGAACCCGGAGATACCAAAGAAGATTCAATTATGGTTTTCGATGATATACCTGCAAACGAGCAAAGTAAAATCAGTCAGTTTTTCTCGTTCGGTCGACATAAAGCAATAGATTCGTTCTATCTATGTCAAACTTACGCTAGTGCCTTAAAACATAGACTCAGAGATAACGCCAATGTAATCGCCTTATGGAAACAGGATGAAACCAATCTCAGACATATCTTTTCGGATCATATAAGTGGTGACATGACATATCCGAAATTTAAAGAAATGTGTTTACAGTGTTGGAGTGACTCAAAACATAATTTTGTAACTGTTGTGAAAGATTTTGATTTGGATAATGGTCGATATAGGAAGAATTTCGACGAGAATATAAATATTTAACATTATTCAAAAAAAGTTAGTTCCCATCCTGAGTCCGATGATGACGAACGTTAACAATTTTATTGTAAATAAACGTAAGCTTCATTTTATGCAGGATTCTGTACGAAAGAACTTTGCGGCATACAAAAAGGGGGACGCTACATCTCTACAAAAATTCAATGAGGTGCACAAACAATTGATTGATCCCTTGCAAAATTACCGATTCCTAGTCACAAGGAATAGCGGAAAGAATTTCCACACCTACAACAAGCGTTAAAGTTGAAATCAAAGGCTGGCTTTTAAAAAAGATTAAGTTACCAGTTGACGACGAGTCTGTACATCTTTATTATACGGACGTGTTAGCTAGAGATGAATACGAAAATATATACAAGTCGGTTATGGAGTAAAGTATAACCGTCAATTGATACGCATAGTTTAGGAAAAAGTATGTAGGAAATTGATTTAGAAAACAGTGACACAACCTAAAATAATAACGTTTATCTAGAGACTAGAGGTCTAACAAGAGTTATAATTATTTTTAAAGTCCTTAGCATTTTGTTAAGGAATGTAATAGATTAATTCATAGAATACATTCCCTACCTGTTGCTTCGTACGTGTACACAAATCGGGTGCAATCGGTACATATCTGAATAGGAGTAGCTCATATAAAAGGACTGTTCGCGTAGAAGTTATTATTTGTTGATTGTACGGTTTAAAGAGACAATATAATAAATATGTATAAAAACTTTGGAGAGGTTATTCGAAGATTTCGCAATGCTCTACGAGTAAAAAGCAGAATGTGGGCAACGCTTTTCGATAGAAGGAGAAAATGTCTTATGTGTCAGTCATACGAGGAAGCAATACAGCACTGTACTGCAGTGTTATCATTGCCCGAGGATCTGGATGATTTTATGGAAATAATCGAGGAGATGGGGTTTATAAAACTGTTGGCAGATATTCAAATGGAATATATACTAAATTGTAAGTTTTAAAATAAAAATTTAACCACCACAACTGTTATCATAAGAAATGAATGATGTGAATTTAGAAATTATTTTGTATATATTAGCTTGTTTATGTTTTAAAATATAAAGCATACATTGGTATTGTTTAATTTTTCAAACGTTCACGTAACTGAAATGGGTATCTAAGTAATTATGAAAAGAATTATAACAAAGATGTGTATTATTTTTTAAAAGGGTGTTATAAACGTTTTACAAAATTATTAATCAGAATCGTTTTATTTAAAACTATAACATAATTTCATTGACATCTATTAATATCTGTAGTTGAAATACAACAGTTTAGAAACTTATAAGAAAACAAAAGTGTAATTAATAGTGTTACAAAATTTTCAGTCTTCGGCTTAAAATTTAAACATCGCTCGTAAATGCGTGGAATGGAAACCTGTTGTATTCTTCCATATACTCAACTTGTTTACAAATACTGTTTTCAAACGATCTTGGGAAGGTTCTTATAAATTCGTATAATATGACTCCAATATCACTATTACTGTATTTGCTTTTAATTACATCATGTGCGAGATTCTGTGGAATATCATTCCTATTATATCTTTCCATTGCGACATCTAACAGAAACAGATCTATATTAGAGTACCCTTTTCCGTTAGTTCTTTTAAAGTATTAGCATGGTTGAGAACGATCTGAGATACCCTAAAAGTGCTCTAAAGTTCCTTTGGTAAATATCATATAATTCCCATCAAATGTCATCATCTTCACTAAACAATTCTTATTTAAATAAAACGCAAGTTGTCAAATTTGCATATCTGATTTTGCATGCCAACTTCCATAGTGCGTATAATGTGTGGAAGATTTGATATAAACTTCCTAAATACGTTGAGGGATACATCAAGTACGCTCTGCGAAATGGTGTCAACAAATCTAAAAATTATTTTGTAATCGTCGAACGGGTTCAGACCTACAATTATGATTTTGGAAGAAGATTTTGTTATGGTGTATGGTTTTTCAAATAGTAACTTGGTTTGTTCTAACTGAATTGCAGCGTTTATACGTTCTTTATGTGTTGCGGTCGATTGGTTTTCCAAATCCTTAATTTGTTCCCACTCATTGGCTGTAATTTTTAGTTCCTCCTGGAAATAAACCATCTCGATGTGTCTTTCGTTGTGTTTTTTTATGGCATCACATCCAGTAAAAACATTTTCGCACACACTGCTCGCAATACTTAAGATGTTTATTCTAGAAAAATTATTGATTAACAGTTTTGAATTATACATGTAAATATTAATTTCTTCTACGTTTGCATAATTCAAACTAAGACTTACTCTTCTTTGTCGATAGTCCTCACACGAAATTTTAAACCAAAGACTGAAAATTCAGTATTACTATTAATTACACTATAAACGACTTTACGTTTTACAAAATAAACTTAAAATGAACTTTGGTATCATTTCCGTATTTATGTACATAGAGAAAGTATAAGTATAATTTGTCCTTACATTAACCCAATTTAAATCAAATTATAGAATGTGTATTCCTTATATTAACTAGAATTGTGGAAAGTGCTTTTATTAAATTAATAGTCAGACGTCATCGACAAACAATGCAAGGCTAATGATCATACATTTCACTAAATTTATTTAGAATATACGTCTTATGTTGAACTACATTTAAAATAGATTATCGAACCACTTTCTAGGTCATCGTGCAGAATTAATATATGTATTATACCTTTTGGTTTAATCATTTGCATGAGGATTCACTAATTGAAAATTTTAACAATTCTAGCCACTAATAAATATTTTTGGAGTTTAACTCTATTATCGAGCTAAATCTAAATAAAATGCAAAGGTGTTTTGCTGATAGGTTTTGAATATTAATACAATATGTACAGGTCTTTGTTGGAACTAATTTTAAAAGACGTGATAAATAATTTCAATTCCCAGGAAAATTCTATACTAATTTTATAGGTTACATCATGGGTTTATCTCAAAAGACAGAGCGATACGATTTAGAAATAGATTAAAGATGAATTATATACGGTGCTTGCAAAAGGTTATTCTGCAAATCAGTAAGGGTCATTCGATTTGAAAAAATTTCCGAGGGATTTGAGAACCTGAGGAAAACACAATAATAATTGAAATCTTACACGATGGTATATTAAAAATACTGTTAAGAGTAATTTTGTTTAATAATTCTAAAATGGCGTTGGTGGTTAAATACATACAGGTAAAACCCACTATAAAACAATTATACGCATCACTTTTCCAGTCAAGACTTGCATATAACACCAACTAATATAATAAGAGCTGCGCACGCTCGACCATCGGCATAAAAGGCGAGAGCCATGTTCCAGTGCATTAGTCGTCAAAGTCTCGTCGAGTTGGATTAAAATTATAAATTAAAGATGGATTTTTCTTGTGTTGACGTTACAAGTGATGTGCGAGTACCACAATTAAATATCAACCAACTAGTTGGTAAGTCAATCTATAGGTTAGGCGAATTTCCTTCAAATTATCACCACCATATATTAGAAGTTGGTTTTGATTTATATAGTGGTCTTCAACCTGCCATCCAAGTTATTTGCTGTAGTGGTATGTGTGCTGATTCTACGATAACATTCTCTTACTTCGATTGGAAGAAATTGTGTACTTTTCAAGTGGAATTTCAAATTCGCCAATTTGCTCAAGACTCAAAACAAGTCCGATTAAATGGTTTGACTACTGGAAACGATGTTGTTGACATACAATTGGATCAAAATTTTAAATTGCAGCTGAGCACAGCCTTTAATAGAAGTATATGGCTGCTGAACAATTTTGAAAAAGAGAATTTATATAATATGGAGATTACGAAAGATGGGAATGTTATTGTGCTACCTGCGTACGAGTGCATCAAGCTATTAAATTTGCGAGAATTGATCTGTTATAAAATGATAGAGTTAAGGTGTAGAGACTTTCCAGAATTTTATGAAAAATTTGTTGGTGATATAAAAAAAGTATGTGGAAATACGACGGAGGAAGAAAGGGTTCAAACGTTATTAGAGGGGGAGAGCAGTACCATTATTTCTCTGTCTAATGATTGCAGCAATTTAAATTACTTGACAGTGTTGGAAATTATTAAATGTTTCCCCATTCAGTACTTAAAAGATGCAACTGCAAGGCAATCGCTTGCGCAAATGTTTAGAGATTTGGCTATCCCAGATTCGCCAGACTCTGGTTACCACAGCGGTTTATAGATGTTATCAATACGTGTATGTATTCTATTAAAACATTATATTTTCTTGATAAAGTTTGTTTTTACATATTTGTATCGCTAACATTACCATAAATTATTAATAGACGTATTAAACTATCCTGTTTTTATTTTTAAGTTTAAAGTGGTGTACCCCGCAAATAATAAACACAATTTACCGCATGTTAACAAAAAGTTGTGGGGAAATTTAAAGACGAGTTTAACGGTGACTTGGTGTTATAATTTGTTGGTAGTAAGGCTAAGTCCTACTGTATTGTGCGCGAGAAGGACGCGATTAAAAAGATTAAAGGGATCTCACAAAGTGTAGTTAAGTAAAACCGAGGGTCTTACAACCTATAACGAGCATATATTCCCAAAAGGGGTGGGCATCCAGCTACGCAACAGTGCGTGGGAGAATAAGGATTCTCTCCAATAAGAAATTAAAGTTTCCATGTACGTAGCACCAGTTATTGGGTAATGGTAGAAATGTTAAACCTATAAAGGCGATTATTAATTGTGGTTTAGTGACCGCGTTTGTGCACTCTTCGAGTGTCTTCGGTAATCTTCGATTGTTTCCAAAAAAATATTCAAGCCCGCCATTTAATGTCGTGGTGTAACATCGTCCACGGTTGCTTTATACATTCGTTGGCAGCAAAGTACTTAAGCTCTGGGTCTTGCAGTATCGCTTTTACAAGAATAGCTCACAGCGATACAAGGAAAACAGCACGGTATGTCATTAAGCAGTAAACGTTCAGCTCCGCCAGTTGTTAAAGGGTCTTGTACGAAACAACCAACATACGTGTAAAGCGTGCGAGATGGAGGTGTTAAAGTCTGCATACCCTGGTCCTAATAGCACAGCAACCTAATTAAGGTAGGTCAGTAAGCAATATTTAATTGCTGTTAATTGACTTGCATTTAGCGTACTTTCCTATTGTAATAACCGCATTTGTTTGGAGAAGAAATTATAAACAGCTTTTAAATGTGATTCACATGTCCGTTAAGAATCTAGAATATTTGCTGGATTACGAGTTACAAATGAATTAATACTACATTGAAGTTTCCGGAATTTGCGTTATAATGCTTCTACCGCGTCACGTAAGGTAATTTAGGATTTCAATATGTAATAAGACCCATTTACTTTCCCTCTGATTATTATTGAACAGTACTTAATCTGGTTTATTACATTTTGTTAATTCTGAAATTTAGGTAGTTAATGATGTCATACACAAAATTTCTAATTAACATGGCTGGTATCTAGCGAAAGTTGTAGCACGTATTTTCAATTACGAATGCATTCTTCTTTCATTACAGGAGAAATTCCATAGATTTCATACAAGCAAAATGCGCTTTCTTAATTATTAACATTTACATTTATTAACATTAAATTTGCGTGCTTAATTTTTGTGTTACTACCTCTAACTGTTTGGTTAAAGCATATATCTTGGATAGCGAAAAGGTTTTAAAAATTGAGTTAAATATATACGAGCAAAATTTTTAAAGAGGTTTGAGAGCTTAAAGTGTAACTTTGCAAGAAGTAGTCCTATTGCAAATCTGTTTACAGATTCGAATTCTGCATAAAATTTTAGACTAACAAGATGTATCGCATGACTAAAAATTTATAAGAACGCTCAAAAGTCGCTACAGGTAAGAAATTTTACAATGAGGGTAGCTCCTTGGGGATGATGCTATCTAAAAATTCTTAGAAATTCGGGTAGCTGAGAAAATCTAATATTAATTGATACCAAACAAGATAGGTTTATCTCGAAAGATGAAAATGGTTTACTTTGTAAAATTGTATTCTATAAGTTTATTAAACTGTAAATTGGATAAAATAAATTATTAAAATTTTGTGTGCTTAATTTTGTGTTACTACCTCTAACTGTTTGGTTAAAGCATATACCTCGGTAGCGAAAAAGGTTTTAAAATGGAGTTAAATATATACGAGCAAAATTTTAAATAGGTTTGAGAGCTTAAAGTATAATTTTGCAGGGCGTGGTCCTATTGCAAATCTGTTTGCAGATTCGGGATGTGCGTAAAATTTTAGACTAACAAGATGTATTGCATGACTAAAAAAATTTATAAGAACGCTCAAAAGTCGCTACAGGTAAGAAATCTTAAAATTGGGGTAGCTCCTGGGGATGATGATATCTAAAAATTTAAAGAGATTTGGGTAGCTGAGAAAAATCTAATATTAATTGATACCAAACAAGATAGGTTTATCTCGAAAGATGCATCGGTTAGACGAAGAAAACTATTTGGTCCAGAATGTTAGCGGTAAAAAAAAAAAAAAAAAAAATTAAAAATAGGTTTATCTCGTGTGTGGAAATGAGGATGCTCATTTATCTCAAAAGATGAAAAATGGCTAGTCGAAGAAAACTTTTTGGTCCAGATGTGGGTGCAAATGTGGATGCTGGTGCAAATGTGGCGGTAGAATCCCTGAAAATGGTCTACTTACGACTGTTTATCGATACATAATAATTGCTGAAAAGTTCATCAACTACATCGACACAGTTTTCGTAAAGTAAAACGTATCAATCTCTGGTTTATGTTTGGCTCCTATAGAATCATCAATTGTATCAGAGTGATGCACTGTCGAGAACAATAACACATTTTTACCTTTCTTCGGTACGTAGGATACCCACATCTTTTTGAAATTCAAGAGTAAAACTCAATTCATCTCGATTTTTTGCTTGTACAAGTTGCAGCGGGATTTCTTTTTTGTTTTTCAGCAAAGTACCTACAGATGTAAGTTTATATTCTTTGAGCAATCTGATTACAAGTGGGTAACTTTGCAAACCAGTTACCGAATGTTACGTTACGGCCACTATTTTTTATTGGCCCACAGAGCCTTATAACTATATCCTCCGGTCTACTACTTAAGCTAATGAGACTTTCTGGTTGCTTACCAACGTAAACTTCTTGAATCAGAACATAAAAAGTTCTTGTATCAACTACAGCAAATATGTTTATCCTGTACTTTGCAGGGCCTGTTTGGTATGAATTGGCGAAAATAACATCGACCTCTGAATACCTCTGCTTTCTCATCTATCGTAACATATTTGCTAGGAGTGTAAACCTCTAAACAATATTCAATAAAAATATAAAAAATTGCTCTGATGGTGTTACGTATTAAGAGCGGACTGTAAGGGTTGATACACTTGATAATTTCGGGTAAAATAGGTAAAACAGAAATGAGAGGAACTTATGAAATCTGTGGTATTCACCGGCACATTAATGTGGGTAACTATAATGAAGACAGTATGTTAAGCAACTCGGGCTTGGCAATATCCAGTAGTTCAGGTGATCGGCACGGGATCCTATTCTTCCACACACTTACACGAACACGTTTCGATAGACAATGATAATGTTATACTACACTACACTTGCACACGCGAAAAATATTTTACCCACATTTTATAAGGAAGGGAAAATGGTTCAATTAATAAGAAATTTTGATTCTTATTGCAATCGTAAACAGATGGCAGCAAATTTGTCCAACTGTCATCTCGCTCGATGAGATTGCCCATTATCAAAGCGCAAAGTTTGTAATAATAGACTAAATCATTTTTGGCGTATTGTTGCTCTAAAAATATCAACTCTTAAACCATCGGTAGCCCACAAATCATCAAGATTCAGCCATTCTGATTTCAGTAAACCAGGTGTATATAAAAGTCCCATGAAAGCTTTTAATTCTTGTAGTGTAGCATTTTTAATCAAATAGCGCGTGTTGTCACGATTATAGTTGCGAGTTGTTTCCCTTAGTTTTTCGTTTGCGTATGCTACAATATCTGAGAGCATTTGAACTGTAAAAAAAGTTGTCAGCACTACAACGGTTCTTGGAGATTTTGAATGATCGTTTTACATCGGGCAGATGAGTATTATATTTTCAGGCCTTGTTTTTACCGCTAAGTTTCCAGGTTGTTGAGACCATTTTGTCGAACCATCTTTTCCATTATATTCGTTGTTTATCTTAGCTACTCTGGTTCTTGATTCAGTAGAGGTAGGAACTTCTGCATCATAAATTTCTTGTTCGGTGTCTGAATCTACAGATCTTTTACTAAGATAGTCCTCTTCAGCTTCACAAGCTGATTCTAATTCCTCTCTTACGATATTATCGTCTGCTTGCGCTTCTTCCTACAACTTGAGTAGGTATTATTGCTTCTTTTTATACATACAACAATTGGTTGAAACCATTACATTTTTAAAGTAACAGGTATTCGATATACCTATGTAAAAAAAACGCGTCCTGAAGACTCACTTTCAAGCTCGGGTATAAACATGAACTAACTGTTTCATTAAACTAAGAGAAAATATACCTTAGTTCTATTCATTAAAAATTCTCCAAATCCTATTGTAAACAAACAGTCAAGTATGACATACATTTTTAGTTTACTTGCAACTGAAGTATAACACATTAAAGTATGTGACAGGACCAATTGTAATTTAAAGCAGATTGAATGAATTAGAGTATGTTGGGCATATATTTACCTGTTGAATAATTGAACCCTATTTTTAACTGAAAGAATTATTTAATGGTTCGATTTTTCGAACAGGTACCATTATGTTTACTTGCATAATTTGTTGATATAGCAGACTTTGCGACACTTAGACGTGAAATGACGTGATTTTCAGGTGCTCTTTATACACATACTTACCATAGATCGCGCAAGAGTAGAAAACTAGTTTTAACTATATAAGTAGAGGAAAATTTTAGGTCAAAATGGCGATAACACCGTTTTAATATACATACTATACACAAAACAACTTGCAAGTTACCTACAAATATTAATTTAAATTACTTATAACCTATTACAACAGAACTGCATGTCATAACAATGTTGCAAATGTTACTTTTTTTACAGTGGTAGAAGATTTTATATCCGTTGTGTGGGACTTTTCCTTGCAGAGGCAAATACATACCCAATAAAAATCCATTTTGGTGTTGGACTCAAGATTCCTTGTCATATACTTTATAGGGATCCCGTGACTAGCGTACCTGGACTAGGTTCTTCACCGCCGTCGCGAATTGTAAAAACATGGCGTTACGCGCACTTTATTCCTTTCGGACGTCTGATGGAATCGCAGCAAAGATCATTGCTGGAGCTTCACCCTGGGGTGTCTATGTCGTTGCCATAGGACATCTTTATACGCTCCCAGGGCTAGTAAGAGCTGGTTTTCGTGACCTTTTAGAGATCCGTAAAACCTTTCTGCGTTCTACCGAAGCCATTCCTTGGCGGTTTGCAGGTTTGCCTCTCTGTGAAACTGAGCGCTTCGAATGAACCAGGGATCTCCGAAGACTCCCCTTAGGGCCTTGTTCTGGATCACCTGAAGATTCCGCATGTGCGTTTACGCTGCGTTTGCCCCACACCGCTGATGCGTAAGCAAACGTCGGTCTGGTTATCGCTTTGTAGAGCCTAAGCTTGTTTGATGCGTTTAGTCTACTTCAGCGATTGGCCAAGGGGTATAGCAGAGCCATAACTCCCTTGGCCTTGTTTGTTGCATACTTGATGTGAGCTTTCCAAGTAAGCTTTGAATCAAGGATCACCCCTAGGTACATGACGTTTGAACGCCAAGGTATCGGTTCGTCAAATGCTCTGACATCGTCTCCAAATCGGTGACGTCGCTTCGAAGAGAAAACTGCCGTGCTCTTTTCTGGATTGACCTCGACTTGCTAGAGTCCTAGCCACTCCTCGAGAGCGTCCATCGCCGTTTGCAGTCTCTGCATGATGAGGTGCGGAGCACGGGACCTGGCTAGAATGGCTGTGTCGTCGGCGTATAGTGCCATCCTATTGTCTGCCGTTTTTGGTAGGTCGCTCACAAAGATGCCAAAGAGTGCCGGCGAGAGGAGAGAGCTTTGGGGGACCCCAGCCTTGATTCTCCGCCTCGTAGACCGCACTGCGTCTAGCCTGATGCAAAACCATCTATCGTGAAGTTAGGATTTCGTCAGTTGAACGAGAGCGCGTAGTAATTCCCTCTCCAGCATCTTGTAGAGTAGGCCATAATTCCAAACCTTGTCGAAAGCTTTAGACACGTCCAGGAACACTGCGCCTGTTGACTGTCGCCAGTTGAAGCCTTCTGCAATATGCTCCACCATTCGCAGTATCTGGTGAACGGTGGAATGTCCCTTACGGAACCCAAACTGCTTGTTCTGGATCATGTGGTGTTCCTGCATCGCTGCCTGGAATCTCCTTCGGAAAACGGCTTCCGCTATCTTTCCAACCACCGACCGCAAACTAATTGGCCAGTAGTTCTGTGGGAATATCGCATATTTGCCTGCTTTCCGGAGCACTACGACGTCCGCCGTCATTTACGTTAATGGGAAGTGGCGGAGTCTCAACATGGCATTGATGATTTCAGTTAACACCCAAAAGGCGTTTTCCGGCAGCACTTTCAGGGCCGGTTGGAGATTTCGTCCGATCCAGGAGCCTTTCTGACCCTTAAGGCCTTGACTTCTTTAACTGTGGTGGTAGATTTTTTAAAGGTCGTTGTCCCTTAACCTCCGTCGCAAACTAATTGGCCAGTAGTTCTGTGGGAATATCGCATATTTGCCTGCTTTCCAGAGCACTACGACGTCCGCCGTCTTCTACGTTAATGGGAAGTGGCGGAGTCTCAACATGGCATTGATGATTTCAGTTAACACCTAAAAGGCGTTTTCCGGCAGCACTTTCAGGGCCCGGTTAGAGATTCCGTCCGATCCAGAAGCCTTTGTGACCCTTAAGGCCTTGACTTCTTCAACTGTGGTGGTAGATTTTTTGAAGGTCGTTGTCCCTTAGCCTCCGTCGTACGTCGCGGTGAACCTGTTTGATATGCCGAAGGTCTGCGTGGGCATAGTTCGGGTCGAACTGACGCTCCATGCTGTTTGCGAAGACTTCTGCCTTTCCAAAGACTGAATGTTTTGCCATGGATAGGAGGTATTAGGGACGTCTTGATCCTTAGTACTTTCGACATCCTCTACAAAGACTTGTCTTCGGCTCAGAGGTCCTGCAGTCTGGCTTCCCAAGCTTTGTTTCGGTGTCGCGAAATCGCTAAGCGCATTTCGGCGACCAATCGATTATACTGGAGTTGTTTCGCAGGATCTTAGGTTTTTTGTCACTGACGCCTGGGACGATTCCAGCGAAGAGTCCGATGAGTGAACCCCATTGCGCGACCACACAGGACGGTGTCTCCCTGGTTGCCGCTCCACCAGTGGGGGTGAGTTGGGCTACCTCGGCAGGCGTCTTCGCAACTTGCGCAAAAGCTGGGCTTTTGGTGTTCGGTGTAGAAACCGCGGTAGCCGAGTCGTTGGTGACGTTTGCGTAGGAGCGGGATCCCACAGCAGCGGCCCCCGGCGTCGACTTCGCAGGACGGACGCTGAGCGGCTTGTCGTCCTGGAGGCGATAAGTGTGATACTCCTCGCCGCGTTCGGACAGAAAAGCCGTGATCCCACGGTAGTCGGTCAAGGTCGCCGGTGTGAAACTGATCCCGTCCTGTGTGTTACGCACTCTAGTGAACAGTAATCTGCGACGGTTAAGCTCCGCCGCAATCGCCACCCACTTGTCCTTCTTGCGAAGAACGACGGGAGGTACGCGGCGGCTGCGGATCAATACAGGGTACTCATGGATGGCATCGGACTCCATTTCTGCTGCTTTTTCTGGCGTGATTCGTTGTCGGCAGGTTGGTGGCGGTGGTCGTCTTCGGTTATTTTGACGTCTTCTTCTTCGGCACCGTGAAGCCGTCGTCACAGCCTTCCTCCGAAGTGTCGTCAATGGCGCGATTTTTGGGGACCTCCGCTTCGGCGTCAGGTGCCATCGCTACGTCCTCGTTCTCCAATCGCAAACGTTTGAAGATTGAATTCGTATATATGCAAAAAGTATAAACTTTTGCATAGAATAAACTAAAACAAAATCGAGTTTCTAGAGATAAACAGTTTTTCATAATGCTTTGCCGAAAACACTATCGAACAATCCATGTAACATTATAAATTAATCTTATGGTGATTGGGGAAAGCTTCAGTCTTTTCTGTAAAATTAACTTTTAAATAAAGTCATTGTTTACAAAGACGCAATGAAAAAACTTGCAGCCTGTTGTTATTCCCTACGGTCAAGTTCTTTTGCATAATCAATACTCAGTAATCGTAAAATTCTAAATATTTCCTTCTATTCGCAATAATTCAAATCAAAACATCACATTTCAAAAACATTAAACAACCTACAGTACAAAGTACGCTTGTAGTAAGAAACCTTGTACATGTTCGTTTTACGTAAAGCCGCAAGAAAATTCTTATTTTAAGAAGTAATTTATTATCAGCTTCAACAATAATATTTCTCAATTTCAGCGAAAACTCGAGTAATATTTCGTGATAAAGTTGTGCTTGTCGGTTTCCACAATAAATTTTTCATTTTATGCTGGAGTGAAGCCGGTCTGATTTCCCATTGTATTACTTCGCGAAAATGAGAATATATAACGAACGATTGTGAAATAAATAACAGTACGTCTGTTTTATCCACTCGAACTGGAGGAAATTCAAACATCTTATAAATACAAAAAAAAATCGTTTATAATTGTGCGGCGTCGAAGTTGTAATGCGAATTAAATTTGGAAATTATGAATTCACGCTTAATTGGATTAAATGTATAAATATTAATCAGTATTTTAACTTTATACTGAATTTTTATTCCAGAGTTATGCAAATTGACATGACTTAACGAAGTACTTCAACTTAACATAATAAACAATATTCAGGCAAATCCGAAATTCATAATTGTAGAAATATTTTTTTTATTGTTTTATTCTTTGCTGTTGCATTTTATATTAAATTGTCAAAGGTCACTAATTCTAACAGTCTGCCAAAAAGAAAATAGGAAATATTTTTCAAGGTAGTTACTTGGGTTAGTGTAGGGAATGTGTAAAAGTCAATCTGCTATAGATAAAAGTATTTAAAAATGGTATTTCTGATCCAGGAATTCATAAGTTTGTTCATTATAGTTAAGTTTTCAGTCTTGGAACTGGTTGGACGCGTACCTCCATTGTTTCCCATGCTAAATCTAACGTACACACTTCCTGAAATTCACACAGCCTACATCTTTCACATCTGTGTGTAATAGTCTAACCAAGTTCTAACTGTATCTCTCTTTTTCTACTTTCTCTGCTTCTAATACATCCCGCGTTATTCCTTCATGCCTTAGAAGGTGTCCTGTCATTTCATTTCTCATATTTTTATCTTTTTCCACATATTTCTTTTTTTCTTTACCACTTCTAGTACCTCTTTGTTCTTAACTTGTGTCTGTCCATGATATCTTGTTTACATGTTTGTTGCATTGAACATAGTAGTTGTTTTTTCTTGTTAAATGCACCCCGATCTGGTGCTAATTTTTGTTTTATATCTTATCGACTTTTCCAGTCTTGCTTTCTTGGTAGTAGAAATCTTTAACCATTTTTAAGTTCTTGTTTCCTACTTTTTTTTAACTATTTCTCCCTCCTTTACGTACAAATACTTCAGTTTAATTTTTAATATTCATACCGTATGTCTCTGCTAGTATTGTTTCCATTTCATTAAGAGCTGCTTTTATTCATTCTTCCTTGCTCGATGCTTATACTGCGGTATCATCTGCAACTTTAAGCATATCAATCATTTGTCTTTGCATAATAATTCCAAATGTTGTTTCGTATTTGACAGTTTTTATTGCCTCTTCGATATACAAATTAAAAATTAATGGGGATAGGGTACAACCCAGTCTCGCCCCTTTCCTAGCAATTACTTATCTACGTTCCAGTTCTAATTCTATTACCGCCGTTTCCTCTTTGTATAAGCTATGTACTATCCGCCTATTCCTATAACTCGTTCTTAGTTTTTTGAGAATTTCGAATAATTGTTCCCTTTTTACATTGTCAAATGCTTTTTCCAGGTCTATAAACCACTATATATATATATATATATATATATATATATATATATATATATATAGAATAAGTAATTTAATGAGTCCTAAAATAATATCAAACAATGAAATTTAATGGCGAGTGACTCAATATTAGTCACAAGGGCATCCTGTCGACGCGTTTCGCCCTTGTTGAGGCTCATCAGAACAGGAGTAGCAAAGATGTAATATTTAACACGAACACATTATGGGAAGTACAGCATCACCTAGCCCGCAATTTGTGCCTTCGTGCTGTTTCACCTGACTTTGCAATATATATATATATATATATATATATATATATATACGCTTTCTCCTTCTTTCATTGTTTTCTCCATTACCGCCCTTAAAGTTAAAATGGCCTCAAAGACTATTCTAAATCCCCGAGAAAATGTGAGCATTTTGATGAGGACACTAGAACACGTTTGCATATTGATTTTTGAAGAAACCATAAAGATACAAAAAAAACAAAAGCAAATGTCTTTCTTCTTTGGTTGACGAAAAACCAAAAACTTCAACGCGAACTTCCAAATCTACATAAGCAATGTTTTTTTATTAAAAGATGGTAAAAGAATTCAAGTTTGTCGACGATAATCGGAAACAATGGTTCAAGGTTTGGTAAAAAACCTGATCAGATTATAATGCAGTTAAACCAAGTGAAAGGAGTTGTCATCAAGCCAGCGTAGTAACACCAGAAACAGAGAATAATTCTATAAAGGACCATATTAAACCGTTCCCTACGGTCCCTTCTCATTACTTCAGAAAACCTTCTTCGTTCAAATATTTGTCTAATGACCTCAATTTAAAAAAAACAATGACATGTTCAAAAATTCAGGTATCTAATAAGATACCAGAAAAATTGTGGTTATACAGCAAAATATTTCAAACTAAGTTTTCTATCAAATTACAAGTTTCAGAGAAGGATATGTGTAATGATTGCTTTATATTCCAACGTGCAACTGACGAAGAATAGAAGCAGCTTGTTGAAGAACATGAGGAACACATTAGAAAAAAGATTTCTGCAAGAGCATCGCATGACAAGGCCTAGAAAGATGCATTAGTTGGTAATATCATCTTTATAGAATTTGATCTGCAATCTGTGAGGTACTGCCCTAGCATAAATGCAGAAACCGTATTTTACAAAAGATGTTTGGTTGTGTGCAACTTTACAGTTTACCACGTTGGTACAAAAGAAGCATCGTGCTACATGTGGCATAAAAAAATCGCTGGGAGAGGCTCAAACGAAGTCGTTTCTAGTTTCTACAGATATATGCAAGATCATTTCAACGGCATTCCTTTTGTCAAAATCCAAACACTAATGTTACCGAAGTGCTTTTACGTGCTGTGAAATCTCTGAAGATTCTTAAAATTGACCAATGGTATTTCGAACCAGAGCTTTCAATGATGGAATACGATTCTGTCCATGTTGTCCAAAAAGGGTGAACATTTTCGATCCTACAGGGCAATACTCTACCATCAAAATGGCATACAAAAATGCAAATCTGTTGTTGAAATAGGCCAGGAAGATATCTTTTGTTTTAAGACTGTAAATACAACTTTGTTGAAAAATCGAAAATTGAATACAGACGGAAATAATGCAAACTAGCTTAAACTATCTTGTATACACTATCGAAATGAAGACACTAACCTCTTGTACTTGGAATATGATAAGAACATTAATGCAGAAAACAAGTAAATTGTTGTAGTAGTTGCAGACTTTTTCTCATGTGACATATTATTTTACGAATTAACTGTTGTTTTGGAGTTCATTTGGAATTTTTTTAAGTAAAATTGTATTAAAAAGTACATATTTTAAGAAAATATATTTGAGTCATCTTTAATAAATAATTAATAACGGCATTGTTACATAGAAAATGAAATAGTTGAGATACGTTTGTAATCTTGAATGCTAACATGAAAATTTCGTTAGGGTCACAGAAACGTATCTCTGACTTTTCGTACATTATTATTTTTTGCTATCAACTTACTTGGAAAATTAAATAAACGATATAAAAAGTTCGAGGTACAAAATTATAACTGCAATTATCAATAACAATATCTTATAACAAGCGTAATTACAAATTTTAGTTTTTAAAATGGGTATTTAGCTTCTTCTGAAAAGCTATGATTTTTGTATTTACGTTTTTGTGTATCTAAGTCGACGATATTATCCGATTAATTTTAACAGTTTTTGGAAGCACAAAATACTATCATCATAATCATCATCAGATCTTCAGTTCTGAAACTAGTTAGACGCGTACCTCATTGTTTCCTCGTCTGAACTACCCTACACTTTTCCCTGAAATTTGCATAGTTTGCATCTATCACTATTTGCGTGCGAAACTCTGATCCCGGTCTACCTCTACCTCTCTTTTTCTACATCTGCTTGTAATATATCGCGTACTATTTCCCAAAAATGCCTTAGAACATACCTCTGCCCTTCTATTTCTCTTCCACAGATATCTTTATTCCTCTACTATTTTTATCACCTATTTGTTATAAATTTTGTCCATGCTATCATTCTCGTACATCTGAAGCAGAACATTCAAGAAGGCTTATATCTCTTTCTGTCTACTTTTCCTACTGCCACTATTTGATAGATGTATTATTTTGTGCTTAACACATATGCTTTGAACAATTTTCTTCTTGATTCTATGTTTGTTGTCTTTGAACGTATCTATGCAGTTCGGTCACCTTCTATTGTTTTACAATTATGTATCCTATTACCCCCATATTCAAAGGTATGTGAAGGGGGATAAGCAGCCCGAGGCTGCCAACTTCCCCCAGCACTTGAGCACTTGTCGAATTAATAATTTTTCCAATACATCCTTTCGCACGATCAACATTAGTTGAAAATATTTCACAACCAACACCTGTAGTTCTTTATTGTTATCATCAAATTTAAGTGCACTTATTTTTTCGTCATTAGGTTTTCCGTCTTGAAACTGGTTGGACGCGTACCCGCACCTATGAATGTTCGAAGCTAGCCTACACAGTTCCCTAAAATTTCCACAACAGCCTGTATACAGCTCGGTTCCTCTTCTATTGTGCTCTAATTATATGCCCTATTTCACCAAGATACAGTGGTATGTGAAGGGGATTAAGCAACCTGTGGCTGCCAATGATCCCCCAACACTTGGATATTTCCTGAATTAATAGTTTTCCAGTAAATCCTTTCGCACAATTAACATTAGCTACAAATATTGCAAGACCAATACCTGTAGTTGTTTATAATAATTATCATGTTTAAGTGCAGTTTTTTTTCCGTCATTAGTTTTTCCATCTTGGGACTGAGCTAGCCTACACATTTCTCTGAAATTTCCACATCCTACATCTTTCACTATCTGTGTGCAATAGTCTAACCTAGGTCTACCTCTATTTTTCTATATACCTATCTCTGCTTCTAAAATATTCCACGTTATTCCCTCATGCCTTAGTATGTGGCCTATCATCCCATCTTTCCTATTTTTTTACTGTTTTCCACATACTTCTTTCTTTCCCTACCATTTCTAGTACCTCTTTGTTCTTAACTTCCTCTGTCCATGATATCTTCATCATACATCTATAGCACCACATATCAAAGACTTCTACCTTTTTCTTGTTCGTTTCTTCTACTGTCCAGGCTTCACAGCCGTATAGTGCTGTGCTCCACACATATGTTTTAAGCAATCTTTTTTTGTTTCTATGTAGTTGCTTTTTCTTGTTAAATGTAGCACAACCTTGTGCTAATCTTTGTTTTATCTTATGTGCTATTTCCATCGTGCGTTATTTGGCTTCCTAGGTAGCAGAAATCCTTAACCTCTTGTAAATTCTCGTTACCTATTTCATACTTTTGTTTTTGATTTATTTATCCTCCTTTGCATACTAGAACTTCAGTTTTATTTTTGTTAATTTTCATACCATATCTTTCTGTTAGAACTGTTTCAATTTCATTAAGAGCAGTTTCTAACTTTTCCTTGCTAGATGCTAGTACCGCTATATCATCTGCAAATCTAAGCATATCAATCGTTTGTACCTGCATAGTATTCCAAGTGTGTTCCTGCATTTCACACTATTCATTGCCTCTTCAATGTACAAGTTAAAAATTAATGGGGATAATGCACATCCTGTCTCACCCCTTTTCTGATATTTACATCTCTACGGTCCTGCTCTAATTCTATTACAGATGTTTGCTCTCTGTATGTACTATGTACCATCCGTCTATCCCTAAAACTCATTTCAATCTTATTGAGTATATTGTGCGTGTTTTTCCAGTTTACGTTGTCGAATGCTTTTTCCAGACCTACAAACTCCATCTACACGCTTTCCCCCTTTTCTATTGCTTTCTCCATTATCACTCTCACAGCTAAAATAGTCTTCCGTGTTTCCCTGTTTCGTTTAAACCCAAATTAATCTTCTCCCAGTATTTCTTCAGCTCCTTCTTCCATTCGTCTTTGAACAATTTTAGTTAATATTTTTGACACGTGTCTTGTTAAACTTATCGTTCAAAAATTTTCACATTTATCCGCGCTTCTCTTTTTTGCTATAGTTACTATGATGATACATTTGAAATCAGTAGGGGATTATGGGCATCCAAGGCCCTCCTCCTCCCTCCTGCGCACTCCTCCTCACTTATCTAACCTAGCTTTTACATGTAAATTCCCACTATAAAGTCTTATTTTAAAGAGATTTGCTCTTTGCTCTCCTCTTTGCTCGGACTCCCTCTCTCACATCAGTCATTTTGATTACGTTACAGCGCCACCGACTCAAATTGTTTTACGTTTGTGGGAAGTCTGATACAGATCCACGCATTGGACCCACCCGATCCACCAGACCCACCACTCGGAGCGTTTTTTCTTAGATGATACATAAGCTTTCCAATCCGAAATTTTTTAAAACTAAACTGCAGGAATTCATATACTAACTATACCATGCGCGGCAACTTCAAACTTTAACTTAGCACTTTAAGATTTTTAAGAATTTTTAACATAACCTTTCCACACTTTATTTCTTTTCTATTCACCTGTCTTATATCTAGATTCACGCTAAGTTACAGGGTGTAACAAAATACGTGTAAAACATTTTAGGGGGTGATTCCTCATCGTAAAAGAGATAGGGTCTTTCATATAAAGAAACTTCATTGGAGCATCCCTTGTTAAGATACAGCCTCTTAAAGGGGGTACATAAAGTTTGTTTTTCATTTTTTTTACAAACACTAAAAAAGTTACAAAATTGAAATTAAGGTGACATTTTTTACTATCAAAAATACACTTACTCAGAAATTTATTGGGTTATCCCATGGTTGTAAGAGATGGAAAACGCAACCCCTAAAATTTATTTCCAATGTAACTTTTTGTCTTATTATTTGTTTGCCATTTAAAAATTTATTTCCAATAACTTATTTCATTCTAAACAAAAAATGTCCTTTGAATTTTTTCCCTAAAATTAACAATTCAAAAAAAATTATTTTACAAACAACTACAGAGATAAATCGTCATAAATGTGAACTGGATTATTATTGTTATTTTGTAGTTACTACCTGCATCAAAGTATGATAAAAGATGAATAAACAAAACTAATTTATTAATAACAAAACATACAACATGTAGAAATCATAGTAAATATTCAATATGTCCACCTTCAGTCATTACAGATGCGTCTAGACGTCGGCGCATTGAGCCACGTATTCGCTCAAATATTCCTGGAGTCTCTCTAATTACCCTGCACGCATCAATAAGAAATTGCATTGTTTCTTAAGTCCTCTACATCGCGAAAAGGAGTAGGATAAACCAAATTCTGTAAATGCCTCCAAGTAGAGAAATCGAGAGGATTCAAATCCGGGGATCAAGCGGGCCAATTCTGTGGTCCTCCTCGACCTATCCAATGATTTGGATATGTTTGAGTTAAATGCTGACGTGCTACTTGACTAAAATGGGCGGGAGCACCATCGTGCATAAAAAACGTAACCTTTCTGATACCACAAGGAACTTCCTCCAGCAGTACTGAATGCGCTTCTCTTAAAAATTGAGTGTATGCCTCGCCATTTAATCGAGGTGGTAGAAAATGAGGGCCAATTAAATAATCCCAAATAACTCCGACCAACAGGAAAGACAAAAATGTTCTTGATGGTTAGCTTGGACAATAGGGTGAGGGTTTTTATCAGCCCATATGTGGTTATTATGAAAATTAATAATCTTGTCCCGAAAAAAAGTACATTCGTCTGTGAATTCGATCGTCTTCAGAAAGTCAGGTTTTCTTCTAATCATCTTCAGCATCCAATTGGAAAACTGTGGTTGTTTGTAAAAGAATTTTCTTCTGCGAACTGGTTAATTTTGGGCAAAAAATTCAAGAAACATTTTTTGTTTAGAATGAAATAAGCTATTGGAAATAAATTTTTAAATGGCAAACAAATAATAAGACAAAACCTTACATTGGAAATAAATTTTAGGGGTTGCTTTTTCACCGCTTAAAACCATGGGGTAAACCAAATAAATTACTGAATAAGTGTATTCTTGATAGTAAAAAATGTCACCTTAATTTCAATTTTGTAGCTTTTTAGTGTTTGTAAAAAAAATGAAAAACAAATTTTATGTACCCCCTTTATGGGGCTGTATCTTAACAAGGGATGCTCCAATAAAATTTCTTTATATGAAAAACCCTATCTCTTTTACGATGAGGAATCACCCCCTGAAATATTTTACACTTATTTTGTTACACCCTGTATGATTCTCCTGCAGCTCATGCCTAAAAGAAAATCCAAAAACTATTCTAGAAACTTTTTATTGTATAATTTTTACTAATGCAGTTTAAATTTTGTAAACCACATTTCTGAATACATATTCACAATTTTTATTCTTAACCTAGAACTCCTCACATCGGCTTATGCTTATTAATATTTATTTCTAAATAGAGCACTTTTTCCAAAGACCAACCGGACCCAAGTGTATCAAATTCCTCTGATTTTGTTTTCATGGTTTGCTTAAAACTTGTACATATTTTCCAGATTACTAAAAGATGATATAATAATATTGTAGCGGGCTACTACTACCGCGTTTCACTAATTTAAAACAAGTAATAACAAGAGTCTTTATTACTCGCTGTTCACAAGTCTAATTAACAGTTTATGCCTTATATATAGATGTTTTCAATCCAATTAACAATGAAACACTATTACACTAATGAATTTACAAGCACCAATATCTTCTTAAACTAAATTCTTAACCATAGGTCTATTAACAACACTAACACAACTATTTATTTATTACACTTTTGACTATTTATGTATTCTACAAGCTGCATGTATGTTAGACACGTTCACATAATATAACATTTATGTTTACTATTGGACTTCCAAAAGCACGACTATTTAACTTTACACGATATAATTTATATTCGACATTCTGATATAGACTAACTCTTACATTTACAGCGGTCTTATTTATACCTTGAATTAAAAGGATGATTCATAATCCAGTAATTGCTAGAAAATTCTCGGTCCCTGGAGAATATGCAGTGCTTACAACGCTTGTGTGTTTGACAGATTGCCTAATAATAGCTCGTAACAATATTTTTTGTGTTAAAGAGTTTCACATCGGTAGTCCTTTCTCCTTTGCAATTAGCTTTTATTGCAGTATGTTGTATTCTTTTTTCATTAATTAATCGAATAAACCGCTCTTTCTGCTTCCAAAGAAACTGGGGACACTCCATCGTCGGCACTAACGTTCTTTATGAGATAGCTAGCTATACCGTGTTAAACGCAGTGCTAACCATTTCTAGACCATCTTCGTCAGTAACGATAAATGTTACATTTTTGTCTGTTGCTCCTCAAGTGTGTGGCATACGTGGTCTTTTTACACTTCCAAATCGCACACCTTACACATAATTCGTGGTTGTTTCGGACAAGATCCTTTAACAGGTGACGAAACAGGATGTTTACGGCTTAATGACATAGCGTGCTGTTTTTCCTTGTGTCGCAGTAAGTTGTCCGCTCTCGTAAAAGCGATACCACAAGACTCACAGTTTAAATACTTTCCTGCTGACGGATGTATAAACTTAACCCTGGACGATGTTACACCACGACATTTGTTATGATGTCGTTTGAGAGCATTTTCCAGGTACTGGAAGCACCACAAAAGTTGTAATTAAAAATATTTTCGGACAACATTTTTCTTCGAGCAGCTTCCAAGGAGTATGAATTGTAACTAAAGCTTTATATGTAGCGTCATGGTTTCATATACATTTTGGAAACAATCGAAGATTGCCAAAGACACTCGAAGAATGCGCAAGCGCGGTCACTAAACCAATTAGCATTAATACCAAATATTCCGTACTTTCGTAGGTTGCTCATTTTCTAGAGCCGAATCTTCCGCATAGCGGTCGGTAGCACGTAATTATTTCTAGAGCCGGCAAGTACTCCATTCCATCCAAACAGAGAATTAGATGCATGGTAACTGTTAACTTCCGCTTCCCTCGTAAAAGGAAAATCTCGGTCAATCTAACTTATACTTCGATCCGATCCCATTCCGGTAATTTTCAAATATTTTTCAAACGACAATGGTCTCAGAAGTTTTAAACCTCTGAGTGAACTGTAAGTCGCGATCAATTACACGTTCGAGCTACCCGCAAACTAACATATTTTATAGTAAACGTGCGCTGTATAATACATGCATACCCCTTCTCCGTACGACTGCTACTCTTGTAGTTGGTTGAAAAAGTCTGTCGCCGTTTTACTGCTAACACCGCTGTCATGCATCATTCTCTACTTTCTTTATAAGTATAGCACATCGCGCACTTCTTTTGTCTAATAATTAAATTCTCCTCATGTAGGCTTTATTACAGCTCCGCCGCGCCGGTACGCGAGCCACTACGTCAGTTGGTAACAATGTTAGATAATTTAAAAATGACGCGCAAATTATAGATGACGCCACACAATATGCAAATTATTGCAACACAATTACAAAGTTTAAAGAAATACAATTTTTAAAGAAAACCCCCAACGGGGTACTCACGTGAACATGTAGGGCTTCCTTTGGAACTACTCCATGATGGTCGGCGGCGGCTGCTTTGTTGATCTTTCTCGGGCGTGGGAATTCTTGCTGGGTCCTGGTCGAATCCAAATTTAATCGTCTTCTTTCTATATGTAGGAACAAAAATAAGGTAAGGAAGACAGGGTAAGACACGATAATTGGGATCACAGGAAACCTACATATAAAAAAAAAAGACACGATACGATACCAGCCAACTACCCTTGTTCACGTCTTGAAGGCTAATCTCGTCACGTATGCCGGAAATCCCTGTTCTTCCTTCTTGGCGCACCCGTTCGCACAATCTGGCGCAAACGCACTGTCTGAAGTGACGGAAATACGCGCACGTCCTTTTAAATTTATGGCGCGAAATTCTTACAAATTAAAACTTAATTGGGATGTTTACTGCCGAATTTTTCGGCACGTAACAGCTTTTACACTTTTCACATATTTAAACATCGATTGACCACTTTTGACCATTCTAACGGGGACCGCCATGCATTCCGCTGCGCCGTTCTTTTTCAATCCAACGATCTGATTGGCTTCCACACACTAACATCTAACGTATCTTTCCTACTATTTGTTAAACAAGAACTACCGGCATCGCCATGTCCGTATGTGGGTGTAAGTAGATGTTTGTGGATGTGTACGGGAATATGTGACTATATACATTAATCAGTCTAAGCTATTTTATTTAGTTCAAGAAAACTACTATTTTTCTAAACCATTATTAATATTCGCCTTTATAGATTTTAACATTTTTACCATTTCCCAATGGCAGGTGCTACGTACCTGGAAACTTTAAAAAGGATCTTAACTTTTAGATCTCTCGGTCGTCCTTTATTTTTAATCCGAGAAGTTTTGAACATCTATCATTTCTCAAAAACTAATGATATTAGAGTTTTTAAACCTCTGCAATACTATGTAGAACTACCGGCATTAAACTTGAAGTCGGAAAGCACCAAATAAATTCTTTTAATTTTTGCAAGTCTTAGTATCCATAAGCGTAACCATATTTTTAAAAACCTCTTCCGGACACAAATCTCTGCATTAAAAACTAAAGAATTGCATTAATATTATAAAATAATTCTTGGTCTATTATATTCGTCTCGTATTACCATAGCCTCCCACCATTTTTTCGACATCCATTTACTTTAACTCCATAACACGCTTCTGTCTTATTAGTAGTTGCTGGGATTTTTATCAAAGTACACCAAACGCCATTTCCATCTTAGTAATTTTTCCGTAAGAGATTATCGAGTAGCATTCCCTGTTTTACAATATAAATGTTTGCAGACAAACAGAATAGGGGGCAACGCTAGAGGTGAAATAATTATAAACTTAGATTCTGAATTAGTCATCACTTCTATAGTAACTTCTAGAATGCTCACCAAATAAGGTCAGAGAAAATCAACTAGTACCTTGAACCTGTTTTCTTGCAGACGCATGTATAGATTAACTAACTTGAACTTTGAGCATGTTTTTCTATCAATACTTCAATAGAAATTTCTAGAAGGTTTATTAAATAAGGTTTAAATTTGAAAGACTTGACCTTTGCATCAGGAATGCGCATGGGCAGGGGTGTGCATGCGCAGGAGTGCGCATGGGCAGGGGTGCGCTTGTTCGGGTGTGCGCATGGGTAGGGGTGTCTGGGTGCACACCGGGATGCGTTAGGAACTGCCATAAGGGCGCTGGTTAGTAATTTGAAGATTATGTCATTGGATTTGTTATAAATAAATCTTAACACAACTATCATTTGTAAAATTTCGATATATATAGCCGTTTAAAAGTTATAAGCAAAAAGTCAAAAGGGCACTAGCTAATAATTTGGTAATTATTGTATTGGATACACCAAGTCTTAACGAGTAACTAAGCTTCTTTGTAAAAATTTTATATCTATAACCGTTTAAGAGTTATAAGCAAAAACCATGAGCACTAGGTAGTAATTTAGAAATAATTACAATGGTTGCACCACGCTCCAATTGAAAAAAATTGTCTGCAAAATTTTGATATCTATAACAGTTTTCGAGTACAAAATTTCCAATTTATGCTAAAGTTTTTCTAAGTCCAAACTACTAAATTTTACAAGTCTCAAAATATTCAAAATTTCGAAAACTAAGTTAGTCAAATCCAATATTCCGTAGAACTTTACAAAAATGGCGTAAGTGTTCAACTTACATTGTTAGCGAACAATAATCTAGTTATGTCGTATGGCTGGTAATGGAAACGAGTAGGGATTAAAACGTGTACCGCTTGTTGAATAACTACCAATCATTTTCAAGCATTGAACTGATAATAGATAAATGCTTGTCGACCCAAAAAAATATAAATTTATATACAAAGGAAAATCTATTTTTAATAAAGATGCGTTTTGCCATAAAAATTAGTAACTGTTGAAGGAAATAAAATCAACACGTTACAATATGTCGGCGAACATTTCTTGTTACCACTGTTTTAATGGTAATTCTTACTCAATATTTAAGCTCTTAGCAAACACAAATAATTATCCAAGCATAAGCCATCGGTCGAAGTTCAAGCGTGCTTTACCGTATATTAACTTAAGTAACGTAACCGTTATTTATTATTCTTTAGACATGTTTCGACACATTGGCGGACTGCCTTTTCGATTCTCCATTCGACTAGTTTTTGTTAGTTATACCATTTTCTATCGGTACATGTCAACAGAGGTCATACTTTGTTCCGCTAATTGTTACAAGATTATTCACTTGTACCAATAATTTCAACTACGCTTGCATTTTCCCACGTGTTTGCCATAATATCCCGCGCATCATGCGACGCGACGCGATTTATCTCGATGCAATTATTAATGAGTGATACTTTATGTGTTTATCGAGGGCTATATAACCATATTGTTGGTGGATTCCTTTGTATAAGTTTTCATGTGTCACTTTAACAGATTTGCAGTTTTGTTTTTTTTATTTGTCTCACCACGTCTCGATATTTTCTGTTGTTCGTACGTTCTCTATGTTTCAAAGTATCAATTTTTAAAGCCAATCTATTCTAAATTAATTTTAAGAGAATATTTTTAACTGGGAAAACCTAATGACGAAAAAATAAGCGCTGATAAATCTGATGATTATTATTAACAATTACAAAGGGTTGGTTATGAAATATCTGCAACTAATGTTGACTCTGCGAAAAGGTATATTGGAAAAAATTTTAAATCGGCAAATGTTCAAGTACTGGGGTACTTGGCAGCCACAGGCTGCTTACCCCCTTCACAACCTTACATGTGATTTTTCAATGCTCCACCCAAAGGTACTACATTGGCCAGGAAGCGAGTTTTTTTTTTACTTGAAAATTTGTAATTTTGCCGAACCCTTGCTGTTCCAAGCAAGGTAGGGATCTTTAACGTGCGTGACAACACTCACACACGGGACCTCCATTTTACCTCTCATCCGAACGAGGGTGTATTTTTGTGAAAAATGCTCGCCTAACATTTTTCAAGCGGGCCGTGTCGGGATTCGAACCCGGGGCCTTTGGGTGTAGTAGTCACACACATACCACTACGCCACGAAGTCGGAGAAATAGGGTTTATAATTGTAAAACAATAGAAAGGGACCGAACTGCATCTAACAAGAGAGAACAGCGCCCATGATCAAAGACTGCCACCCCTTTTTCGATCTCCCAAAGAAAAGGCAGTCGCCAGACACGGTGGAATAGGATAAGGTTTCCCCGCTAACTCGATTTGGCTGGGTCGTGGGTCATGGAGGCCAAACTTGAAGCCAATAACTGGTGTTAAGATAATTTTGGGCGCCAGAAGACCTAAAGCTCAAAATACTGAAAATGACGTCTTCAATCACTCTCATACAAAAAAATGCCTTGCAACGACAACTTATAGGTATTCAAGAAGCAATAATTATTAAAGCTCAAAATAACACTATGTATATTATACTCTTAATTTTAACAGTTTCAGAACTCACTAACCGTCCTATCAATCCCTGTGTATATATTGAATCAATAACCCTTTATACCAATCAATAATATTACTTCACGCAAGGTAAAATCTTGGAGAGCATGTGTAAAAATTTACCTTTACCTTTGCTTTTGTAGGTAATAGTCTTTACAAAAAAACTGCCATTCGTGACCTGCTTTTTGTGTACACAGAAACCAGTAAATTATATTAGAAGCAAACCCGATCGTGGAACAACTCTCCAATATAAACCTTTTACAAAATGGAAAGCTTTGACACTTTAAATAAATGTTATAGTGCAAAATCTTAGCTATAAATTTGATGTTATTTTCAATTTCATAAATAAGATTAACGGACTTTACAAAACTGCAAAATTAAGTATTTGCATAACTTACTACCTCCAGATTACTATTTATAAAGAATATAAAAATACGTAATCCTCCCAAATTAAAATGCCAAATAACCATCAAATTCCGTAATGTTCGTAACTGAATATTATTCATCCATTTAAATTAAAAGTTGAAAACTCCAGGTTTTATCGCTCATACGATAACCAACGTGTGATACGATAGTCTTCAAGCACAACAGCCGGAAATTCTAAACATCTGTCCAGCATAAACTAAATTTACCCATAACAGATACGGCAAAACTAATAACGAGAATAAGAGTGAAGATATGAACGAAAATAAGAAGCCCTAAAGCAATAAAAATTAGTTAAATGTATTTAATATGTTAACTTACGATTCGTGTTTACTTAACAACACGACTATCAGCTTCCTTTAAAAATTACAGCAAAACCAATTTGCTAAACGACCATATGCTTATTTTTATCAATCCAGACCAGATATCTGTTTAACGGTGAAAACTCATGCACCAGCCAAAATTCTATATAAATATTTTCACCGTAAATAAAGTGTACGGAGATCCACCAAAAGTGTAGGATTATAAATTGCACGGCCGCTATGCCAAATCCATTATTCCGTAGCACCTTGCAAAAATGGCGTATGTACCTTCAACTTACATTGTTCACGATTTAAGACCAAGTTCTGTCGTGTCGCCGATTATATAAAAGTGTAGGGACTGTAACCGGTACCACTCTTTAATTACTAACCAATCAATTTAAATCATTGAATACATAATAAACAAATACTTGACAACTTAAACTAATATAGATTTGTACAAGAGGAAAATTTATATACAGAGCGTTTATTAAAGATGTTCCCGACAATACAAAAATAGTAAGTGTTGAAAGGAAAAAAATCAACACGTTACAAGACAACAGACATAGAAACAAGAAGAAATTTGTTGAGAGCATATGTGTGTTGCACAGCACAGTATGTCTATGAAATAAGGGCAGTTAGAAAAGCAGACAGAAAAACGATAGCAGTCTTTTGGAATGTTGTGCTTCAAATGTATGAGGATGATAGCATGAACAGACAAAGTTAATAACTAATAGGTTATAGAAATAGTAGGGGAATAAAGATGTCTGTAGAAAAAATTAGAAGAAATAGAAGGGCAGAATACGTTCTAAGGCATTTTTGGGGCAGTGTATTGGAACTATTTCAAGCAGAGATAGGAAAAAGGAGGTAGACGTAGACTTAGATCAGATAGTGATAGATGCAGACTGTGCAATTTTCAGGGAAATGTGTAGGTTAGTTCAGAATATGAAATAATGAGGGTACGCGTCTAACCAGTTCCACGACTGAAGACCTAATGATGATAATTTTACAAATATACACGTTTACGTTGTGAGTAATTTTAAATAGTTAATTTACTTCAATTTTATTATACAAATACTAAATTTATTTTTGTTAGTGTTATAAGATTGAAATTCTTTATTCTGTAACAGGTTATCCAAGCATGTAATTATTTCGATTTAACAAAACAGAATTTTAAATATTGACTTACTAACGTTATTTAATAAATTTCTTAATATTACTTGTGCGTCCTTATGAACAAAGCCCGTTCTATCTATCTTAAAGTAATAAGTGTACTCTTGCTACCTTATGTGTATCTCAAGAAACGCCATGCGTTACACAATTTCTTTCTTGCTGTTAGAAGAGATCTGTAAAACTCCAGTCTCCTACGTTTTATCTCAATGATAGTATTTAAACGAAGAATCATCAATTTCTGTCTAATTTAATTAAAAGATGCCTCTTGTATTGCGCTAGGTCACATCTGCGGATGAATTTCATGCTACATAAATAAAGTAATATCAGGTCGCGTCGCATGTGAGATACTCATCCATCAACTCGACTAAAAATATGTATCAAATTCTTCATTTCTCATTGAAATTTAATATGATTAATTGCAGCGGTTACGCTATTGCATATTTAATGGAAACTTTCTTAGAAAAGTTACCCCAATTAACAAAAGAATGCTTGTGTAACGTTTTCGTTCCCCATAGATCAATAGAAAAACAGTTCTCGTTTGCAATTCACTAAAAAGTTCATTATTGTGAAAGTTTTCTTGTTACTGAAAAGTTCTTTAAAATTGCGTGTGAAACTGCAAAACCCCTAAAAAGTGACAGCCCTTAGCGAAAGAGGACGTAAAGGCCTTTATTCTCGGTAATAAATGCGTGAAAAGAGCTTTGTTGAACTGTCAGTACGTGTCACTCCTTCGTGGATCAAAGCCTGTTTTGCATCTCAATGTCGTGCCCGAACCAAACAATGACGAATTTATACGGAGGGATTTCAAATTACGTGGGATTTTTTTGTGCCACGGTGATTTTCAATGTGCTAAAAATATAGAAGCAATTAATTCGAATGGATTGTGAAGTCGGTGTTGTCTTGCTACTTTTGTTTAACGCTCTCGTACTGTTTTATGATCCCATTAGTTGTGAATGGGATCCTGACTCAATTTCAAGTTTAATTAAATCGAATAAAGAGATTATTGATACCAATCTATTTCTGGCGTCGACTACCGTATTAAAAACCAGACGGATAAATTTAATTTTTGTACCGTGATACCCAAAGAGTCTTATATATCTATCTTAACAGTTTCATTAACCACCCTTAAAGTTATAAATATCAACAGTGCACAAAAATACATACAATTACTGCTGCAACAATGCAACACCCCTTCAGGAAAATAATTAATTCCTAAGTTTACGTGTGAATTGTAGACTTTAACGGCCAAGGCAATACTGCCTTTCTATGCCGAAATGGGGAAGTGTAAAATTGACAAAACTAACAAAAATGAATTTAACGTTTGACTTTCTGCTGTTTGAGCATCGTTAAAGGTAAGGTAATGCAAGTTACACCACATTTTTTATTTGTTTTCTCTATAATAATATTGATTTCAACCCTAAAATTTCTAAATACTCCCTGTATGTTTGTTGTGGTTTGTTTAGCATTCTTCTTAATCTTCTTAGGGAATTAAACCACTCATAGTTTGTAACACGTTTAATTTCAGTCGTAATTATTTGCATTGAATTACGAGGATAATGCGCTGAGCGTGCATTATTCCTTATTAATCTATTTATAAAAAAGTATCTGTGTGACACAAAGTTATTTCTACGCGCACTTCTAGTTGTTTCTTTCGTATTCCACGCCTATAACGTCGCATTCATTCGGTTCTTGTTTCGTCAAATTAGTCGCCCACTAGCAACTGCCTTATCAATATGTATTCTTGGCTAGAGGCAGGCGACCTTTGCATTAATTACTAAGAAAGCAGGTCAGGTCGTGCCAGACCTGAAACTATTAAGATATCTTCTACTAACGGTTGGTAAAGTATATATTTTACGAACTAATTTAATTTGAATTAATTTATTTAGCGCGTCAAGTAGAATTCATCAAGTAGGATTCGTCATGTAGGATCCATCATTTAAAATTCGTTACTTAGGATTTGCTGATTTGAAATTTGTCTACTAAAAATTTGTTAACAAGGAATTATGGATGTTAGTTTGGATTGCAGTCGCTCTAGTTAGAAATAGCTGGTAACCTTGTTTGAAGAACGTAAATTTCCATCTCGATTTGTCGTGGAGCAACAAATAGCAGTTGGGTTCGTTATTAGATATAAGATATTTCATGCATATGTTTTGAAGGTTAAAGCACGTAAAGTTGCTATTATGTTTTCAACATGTAATTTGTGTAATTTTCAATTATTGTTGAACTGGTTTTATAAACCGCAAAACAAAATTTTGTCAGATTAGGTTTTTATAATTACAAGTTTTGTTCCATCAGAACCTTCGATAATTTCAACGTATGTTTTCGACGTCATGTTTTTTTGTTACACAGTTGGCAGATGTTGTCATGAAAGCAGATGCTTTGTGCAGCTGTAATGGAATTTAAACCAAACATTCCTATTTTTGTGATTAGCTTTTATTTATACATAAATTATTAAATCTAAATATGAAAGTTTAAATCTACGTTATGTAAGATTCTAGAAATTGTAATCTACCTGAAAAGATCTGCCTAGGTTAGAACGTAATTCAGTGTATTATGCTTACAAATTATTTTCACTCGAATATTTATAGCAAATTCATATTTAAAATATAGTTGGTTGTTATAAACAAGTCAAAACCTTGGCTTTAATATAGATGTTAAAGATAAATTTTTGTTACTTGTTAAAAAGTCCGAAATTTTAAAAGAGAGTTTTTTTAGTAAACAATTAGTTCAAATTTGAGGCTTTTATTTTGATCAAATGCGATCAAAGCTAATTACACATAGGTAAAATTTTTCTGAGTGAGAATTTGGTGCCAATATCATATTGGATATACATTTTTTAAATTTTTTTTATACTTTTATAGGACACAAATGGTGTTCTACATTTTTATATATTTAATCTTTGCAATTTCCTACAGGAGCTGCGTCTTATTTTAATAAGACAGGTTTTTGTTAACGAAAGCGATCATTTTATCTTTGGGTTTCCACGTACGCCCTTAGAACCTTGCTCTGCTATTATCGTAATTATCTCAGGACATGGTGGCGCCTATTTGATTTAGTTTAGCTTTAGTTTGCAAACAGAATTCGACTCATAGACCCCTAGCTTTGTCGGAAGATTTTTGTTCACTGGCGCCCATTAAGAAAAATAAGTTACACTAGCGCCTCAATCGAGAAGAAATAACGTTTCAGTGGTGCCTTTAGTAAAACAAAAGAAGTCGTTACAAGTTTTTAAAATCATCTTTATTTACTTTTCGATCCATGACTTAGGATCGTTGTCATGGATCGAAACGTAAATAAAGATGATTTTAAAAACTATGAGTGGTTTAATTCCTTAAAAAGATTAAGAAAAATCCTAAAATTTCTGTTTCGTTAATAATTTGAGGCAATTACGTCTGACCCTAAAATAATATTTATATAAATGGCTAAAATGGCAAAGCATAGTTTAATTACAACCAATAATGCTTAGTAAACTATATGTCATTGTAGCCTTAGTCACTAGTAAATTATACGTGAATCCAAATATTTCCACGTATAAGTTTTTATTTCTTTTAATACCCCTATAGTCCAGGAGCTAAGAGGGGTTGAGCATGCATGAAAGAGTGACGCAATTTGACTTTTGATTATTGTTGGGGGCGCTTAGTAGATGAAAAAAATCGATGTGTTTGCGTTCCATGCTGGTGCACAACGTGAGGGGGAGGGGGTAAAGTCGCAGTTTAGAGCCACTTATTGTATCACCTGTTACTTGGGAACGGTTAAAGATAGAATAACAATTCAAACGCCAATCTGTTCTAAACAATATGCTCTACAATTAAGTATATAAGACCTTTTGCCATAAGTTGCACCTAAATCGACTAATTTACTATTTTATAGAAAAATTAAAATTTGTGTGATTTTTTCTTCACGGTTTAAACGTGTGTATCAATAGTTTTAACAGAAAATCCTTCTACCGAATAATAGATAACACATAGAACAGCTATTTAACACAAATATTTGAGTTGCTGGAGTAGTTTTGTAGGTCTAAATTGTATACTTACCAGTTACTAAGTCTGTAGGGAGGACCAATCACGTGATGATAATTACTGCATGCAATTAACTGGACCAGCCAAAACTTTTAGATTGCCATGGTTTTAACAATACTCTGTTAGTATTAACACACACTATTTACAATTTGCATTTAATGTTTAAAATCTAATGTATTTCTGAATTCAACTTCTTTAGATATTAAATATCTTTATTCAAGTGTTCTTCATCTAAACCTGTTATGTTAAGAGAGTTTTGGCGTTTGTCACTACACTTGCAATAAGAGCAGCATGAAGCACTGTAAGAGTACAACCACAAGTTTTCTTGGAACAATTTTTACAACTACACGGCCGAACCAAAGAAGTAGGTGTGGCAGGTAAGTTCATAAAAAGTGGACGCAGTTTGTTATGTTCGTCTTTGTAATATCCATAGTTTGTAAAATCGATTGGTTCGACCATTGCATCTAATTGCCAAATGTATAACTGTGCAATACATCTTAGTATATGAAGATGAAAACTATCGGATAAATAATTGTGTATGTGCAAAGGATGTACGCAAAATATTTCATCGTGTCCTTCTTTAACAAATAATCACGAAGAGGCTGATACGATAATAATCCTTTACGCCCATAATTGCTTAGTGAGCCAAACATTCACAACACATGACCTTGCCTGCCACGCCGACTTCATTGGTTCGGTGGTGTAGTTGTAAAAATTGTTTCAAGAAAACTTGTGGTTGTTACTCTCAGTCCACTTAGACTTACGCCTAGTCGTTTTTTACTTAGTTATTATCAAAGTCGCCATTTTTAGTTCTGGTAACTAGAATCTTGTTCCAAACGTGGAATCTATTGTTAGGAACGGTACTATTTTTACCCAGCACAAGATTTTGCAAAATTGCTGTTTTCGGTCGGAAAGAAATTCCTTGTCGTTGATGATGACGCTCACCTGGTACAAGGATTCCGTAGTCTTTGGCCTTTTTGTTTAGGAAGTGTATAACAGTTCGTTTTTCCTCTGCTAAATTAACGCATAACAATTATGTGTTGTGTTATAAAATTTGTGGATTTGCTTTTATAGGTTAATATAAATCATAGTTCAACAATTAATACAAAATGAAAACCAAGTATCATAATTTCGGAACACCACAATTGTTGTTCTTCTTTAATTTTAATCATATAGTAAATAAAGCGCATAGTTATAAATGTCCAGTCTGTATTGTAAAATTTCTACAACGTATCCCCAAGGCGATAACAATAGCGTGTTTGCGCGCACCTGCTTGTTAACGCTGTTGTCGACGTGCCGGCCAGTCGGGTTTTGACACTTGCAACGTCAATATGGTTAAGTTCATATGTAAGGCTGACTTGCGAGTCGCAATTAAGTTTCCATAAATGCATCGATCCAATTGTTCGAAACTCATCGTGGTTTGTATTTTCTATATTTAAATAATTTAAATTAATTGTATTTGGTTTTCCTTAGCGCAACACTAAAACTAACGCACAACCAACTGATGTGCAAAAATAACGCTAAAACTAACGTACAAAGAACTGATGTATAAATATCAATTAAAGCAACACTAAAATACAGAAGATATAACGTTTAATTACTGATGCAAAGATGGTCGAGTTAGGTTGTTAAATGTTTACTGCGTCTAAGATATATGCGTTCCTTAAATTTCAACATGGAAATTTTGTTATAATTGAGGAGCAATGGTTAGAGCTAACCAATGGTTGTATGCAGCTGATGTAATTGCGTATAAAGCGATTACGCATTAGAAACTTACACTATGGTTCCAGTTTAGGGCGCTTTATTATAACGATGAGGCAACTTTTTTTACGTGTTTGTCAAATGCTGGAAGTCCACGTGTGGTTTGAACTTGTTTGTTAAATGGTGCAAGCCACCAAACCTGAGGTCAACGTGGTAAGTGATATCCATCTGTGCAGCAATCATCTGTTTGACGTATAACGTCATGTATAAATCTAACCTTGGTAGTTTGAACCCATGGAACTTAACATCTTTGTGATAATGTTTAATTATGAATTTAAATTTTCAAACATTCCTCTTTATCAAAAATTTATGCTTTATAAAATTGTCTATATAACAAAAGTTTTATGAATTTGAATAATACAATCATATACTTGTTTATGCACGGTAACTATTTATGAGGTTAACTTTACTAATTTGAAAGATCTTATTACCAACCTATTTTTATTATATGTGAATCATTTTCTCAGTACTGAAAAGGTGACATTAAAAAAATCCCTTAATTATGTTAATGACATTTATAATGCCTAATTGCTATAGAGGCTTTTGCTATTTTATTTAAATTGCTCAAGATTTAAATTAGATATAAAAATTAATTGAATATTCACAAACTAACGATAATTATCTCAAAATATTTCAGAAATAATTTTCAGTTAATATATATATATATATATATATATATATATATATTGCTGTGATAAGGGGTTGTTTAAGGGTGTATTTTATAGTAAGGGTCGTGCAGGAATTAGAAATTATAATAAGAAGCAGAAAACTGCATTTATTTAATAAAAAATTGAGAAATGGAGATAGTTTGTAAATAGTAAGTAGTCAACACCCTGTATATAAAGTATAAGTAGTTTTAAGCGACGCAAATAGGTATATTTTAGGACAATAAGACGCATAGTTAGCGTAGAAATAAGGAATACATGCATTAGGTAAATAGTAAATATTTAACACCTTGTAGATAAAGCTTTAGTTAATTTAGGTAATGCAAATAACGATATTTTTCAGTGGAAGCACGCGTATTTATAAGTAAACATAATAAAGTGTAATTAAACACGCATTCAAAAGAGTTCCAAACAATTAGGTTAATACGGAGATAAGAAACAGACCCTGGAGAAGCATAGTGTAAGTGCGTACAAGTAGTTAACAATTTTGATAAAGAAAGGTGATTAAAAATTGCGTAAATAACAAGCATATATGAAAATTAAAAATCAAATTGCATCAGTTGTTTGTGTACAACATAGAAAAGCGATTAAATTCGTCAAAACACCGCATGTCTGATAAACGAGGCACCTGCGAGCAAGTCACAATTACTTGAAGGCAGATAAAGTTACATCAGAAACTACTTTAAATGCAAAGACTTGATTGGTTAAAATTAGCGACGAGCTTGTAGGCCATACCCACTGACGGAGTAGGAGATCAACCATATATTAACAGGGGCAGTGATAACGAACTCAGTTTTCAACTCAACAAAGGCCGATGTGCGCCACTTTGAAATAAAGTGTAATACGTAAGAATAATTTGAAGTGAAAATTGTATAAATGCGACGAAAATGAAAATTATAATTGCCGATTAAACTAAAACATAATAATAATAGGGCTCTGAGTCCGGGGAGTATAAACTACGATTCCGAGTCCGTGGAGAATGAATGATAATACAAGTCTGTGTCCGGGGAGTATAAACTACGATTCCGAGTCCGTGGAAAATGAATGATAATACAAGTCTGAGTTCGGGGAGTATAAACTACAAATTCTAAGTCTGGGGAGGATAATAATACAATTCTAAGTTTGGGGAAATTGATGAGAATAAATTCTGAGTCTGGTGAGAATAAGTCGAAATGAGACGACAATAATTTGGGGTGCATAAGTATAAGTTTAATAATGGTAGTCCAGAGGGTCATGACAATAATTTAAATGCAATGGTTCATATTTCGAATGGGTATATAATAATTCTGAATTAGTGGATGGTATAACAGTAGAGCATAATTGACAGTTCTCCCGCCACATTTGCTCCAGCATCCACATTTGCTCCCACATCTGGACCAAAAAGTTTTCTTCGACTAACCATTTTTCATCTTTCGAGATAAATATATCTTAAATTTTTCATCTTTCGAGATAAATGAGCATCCTCATTTCCACACACGAGATAAACCTATTTTTAAGATTTTTTTTTACCGCTAACATTCTGGACCAAATAGTTTTCTTTGACTAACCATTTTTCATCTTTCGAGATAAACCTATCTTGTTTGGTATTAATTAATATTAGAATTTTCTCAGCTACCCCAATCTCTTTAGATTTTTCAGATAGCATCATCCCCCAGGGAGCTACCCTCATTTTAAGATTTCTTACCTGTAGCGACTTTTGAGCGTCTGCATAATTTTTTTAGTCATGCGATACATTAAATTAGCTTAGAATTTTACGCAGAATTCGAATCTGCAAACAGATTTAATATTCGACCACACCCTGCAAAGTTACCCCTTTAAAGCTCTCAAACCTCTAAATTTCGCTCTTTGCTTTATAAGCAAAACTAACAAATAGTTTTCTTAATCTAGCCAATGCATCTTTCGAGATAAACCTATCTTGTTTGGTATCAATTAATATTAGAATTTTCTCAGCTACCCGAATCTCTAGGAATTTTTTAGATTGCGCCATCCCCAAGGGAGCTACCCTGATTTTAAGATTTCTTACCTATAGCGACTTTTGAGCGTTCTTATAAATTTTTTAGTCATGCGATACATCTTGTTAGTCTAGAATTTTACGCACATCCCGAATTTGTAAACAGATTTGCAATAGGACCACGCCCTGCAAAATTATACTTTAAGCTCTCAAACCTCTTTAAAATTTTTGCTCGTATATATTTAACTCCATTTTTAAAACCTTTTTCGCTACCCAAGACATATGCTTTAACCAACATAAATAAATTAAGCACACAAAAGTTTAATAATTTATTTTATCCGATTTACAGTTTAATAAACTAATAGAATACAATTTTTATAAAGTATAACATTATTTTGTTTGTGTAGCCGAATCCAAGCAGGTTAACCTGTAACAAAAAAGAGATTAATGGGTTGTTTAAATAGCCCTGTAACAAAAAAGAGATTAAAGTAAAAGAGAGGAAACGTGTTTTTAGTCAATAAGACATATTGTTGTTAATCTAACAATATGTTTTACCGTCCGGCGAGACCACGTGGAGGTAAACACATATCGCCGGGAACGAAGGAAATTTTAGGGATGGGGATGGTAGGTATGCTTATAACTAACTTACATACTACTATATATAAACACTAAAATATGAGCAACTATCTAATATCCTTATGCCCCCATGCATATGTGGAAGTACTACCAGGGATGACGTACCTTTTATCATCTTCTCCCGATAAACTAATTTTATTGATTAATTGGGTGTAAAGTTGATGCTTTTTACTACGAATACATACCATGCTATGCATAAGGGCACCAGAATTATTATGCACAATGTCCTTAAAACTATCCACACTAATCCCCGCCAACACACCACGCGATACCCCCTTGATTTTTTTAATTACGTCCTTCTCACTAATGATGCAATACGACTTGGCCCTAGTCCCAACAAATTGTAACACCAAGTCGCCGTTGAATTCGTCCTTAAACTTTCCGGGAATCTTTTTGTTTACAAGAGGCATATTGTATTTGTTGTCTCGAGGGTAATCGCTCGTGTCAAAATTATCTATTATAGCACTTAAGTCACTATACAAGTCTTTTGTTTCCACACTATACACTAAAGAGTCAGTGTCTGTGTAAAGTAGTGAGAGTTTGGCTCCATACAAATGTTTCATGGTATTATAATGAAAATCATACATGAGGGTCTGTGAAATATCTAAAACTGAAAAACCTGCATATATAGGCTTGTTGTAAGTGACTTTTACCCTATCCATCTGTATAATAACCAAATTCTCACCTAGCACTATACTACTAATAAAGTTTGGGCGTGCGATAAGTCCACTCGCGCACAATTTTTGCCCATCGTGCCCCCACCGCATAACGATCTTCACATCAACCCTCTTGTCGACATTCTCCATCGTTTTTCCAAAGACGGCATTGTTCATTAATTTGAAAAAGTCTTTTTCAAACGCATTTCTGGCAGATGTCCTAAGGGTGGTGTTCAAATCGATGTAGGGTTTTAACCAAGGCGATTGGTCGAATTCCAATACGCGATGGATGCTGGTGAGTTTAAGACCATTACGTAACGCCTGCTGCAGGTTTCTGTAGTGTATGATGCAAATGTGGATGCTGGAGCAAATGTGGCGGGAGAACTGTCAATTATGCTCTACTTATAACGCATGGAAAATATTAGCTGATAATGGATGCGTCGATTGCGAGAAGGAAATAGCGAAGAAAATAGACCAGGTTAGATTTTTAGTTATAAGACATTATTTTTCTATTTGAATTTAAATATTGAATATTGAATTTGCTTAATATAAATTGATGTGACGAAGTCAACAAAACAAAGGACTTACATACGTATAAAGTGCGTTATATGATAAAAGGTTTTGAACGTTCCAAGCTTTTTTTTTTATTAAAACAATAGATTTTTTGGTGACTTTAGATAGATTGAATAGTATATGATTTTTGATAAATGAGATTTACAACATTAATTAATTGAAAAGTGTATTTTAATAATTTTCGAAAATCTGTACATAATATTTGTTTTCATTATATGGAATTGAATTAACTTCATTTTATAATTTAAAAATAAACGCTAGTCGAGGTCAAAAAGATAAAGTTAATGGGAGTGAGATTTGATAATTTAAACAATAAAGGAGGAGCTATAAGTTGAATACGCCATTGATAACGAGCAAGGCGGTATCACATCAAATTTTGTTATTGGTCGATACAAGGTCGAGACAAGATAAAATCCAGCTAGGTTCCTAGAGGGAGTTCATAGCAATATTTATATGGTTACCTAAACTTAGCAGTCTTAATTTCTTTATTAATTTAAACACGGTTAATTACATTCAAGGAAGCTCTTAAGCAAAAGTATTACCAGATGTGCATAAAATTTAATAACTAGAGTGTCCATGCACTATAACACAAAAGAAAGAAATCATAGATGTATAAAACCTGTCTGATTTATTTGATTTTATATAGAGGCGCAAATTGCCATCTCTAATATTATTTTATGTATTTTATTTTACTTCAGGATAAACTTAGTACCATCTAAAAATACAAAGTTTTGTATTCCTACAATACCAATACTCGTTGAGGTTTCTGTATTTCTCTTAGCGATATTTCTTGTTTTACACATTATCTAAGTACAGTGGCGCCCTACCCATCCGTATTTAATTAACGACCCCTTTGATAGCCTCTCTAAACCGCTGAAGATAGAGTTCAGAGCTAGTGCGGAAGTCTTCAAAAGTCAATTGTGTCAATTGAACATCTTCTGCACGACTTTTGTAAGAAAAAATGAACATCCATTTAAGTTTGTTTCACTAACGCCCAGCGTAGTGAGACAAAAAAAAGCGAAGTTGTTTTCATGAGTCATACATTTCAGTCGTATATTTTAAAAACTTAGACCTTCGATTTACTTTCACCTGCACAATGTCACAGATGTAGGGTCGGTGATAATTTTTTTTTTTGTCTAAGAGAAGTTTTTCCAATGACGAAAGTCTTCAAACGTCATCTCAATGACGCTGGCTTTTGGTGAATAAGTTTCATAGGTGGTTTTGAAGTCGTTAGTCATACACTTTCTTCATCGTGTGGAAAGATTTTTCGACACTATGGTGAAAAGAGTCGGCTTGAGTTCAAAATACTTTATGATAATAGTGCCTGCAGTTGTGTCTGGGCAGTTGATACAATACACTAAATATGAAAAAAGTTTAGTTCATATTCTACCCTGTGCAGTTGTCCATTCGCAAAGTAATTTGTTTTGCATCACGCGCTTCCGACGTTGTTAGAAATGTATTTACTGTGCACATAATTTCTTCTTTTTTCTTCCCATTAAAGCTTCACGCAATAAGACGGCGACACTATTATATTTTGTGTTTCTGCCGGGAGGTTCAAAACTTTCATTGTACACCGAGAGACGTTGCGTAAAAACTACGTTTTTAAACATGTCACAACGTGGTAGCATTGTTACTTTCTGTTAGTCCACTGAGTATACGAGTTCATTCCCTTTCTAGGTTTTAGAAGTGTCCTCTTTATATGCTACTCTAGCAGCTTCTGCCAATGTGATTTATTTTTTATATACTTGGCAATCTTCAGAGTCTCCTTTCACGGCATCTTTTTATGAGGGTAGATATTAAAATGCATTTCTTATGCCCAAGTTTTACGAATGATATGTTCATTTTAACGATTTCAGACCCATAAAGTTCATATAAACTTTAGTATCGGGATATTTCAGCATAAAATTTTGGTGCATAACATTCATCATTAGTTGATTTGGGAAGTTCTACGATTTGGAGCATGTTCCCGTCTGTAATGAGCGAGAGTAAGTTCCAAGGATTCTAGGTGCTTTCTTATTACCGAGTGATCAGTTCTGTTATAGGCTATTCTCCCTTTTCCTCTGGCACAATTTGGTGATATATTCTTACTTAAATTACAAACAGTCTACAATATTTTGTCATTAGGCCTGATGTATCCCTGGGTTGTCAGGAAAAATGTTTTACAAACTCAGACCGAATGGTCTTCTGAATTTTTAAAAAAGTAGTGATTGGTACCACTACGATGGGGATCACCAATCGGAGTTTAACATCTGTTTGTTTCACACAACCCATGACAAAATACTTTTCTTCGTGGGGTCCAATATTCCAACACTGGTTGTTTATTTCATTTCGCACAGCTTCTGGTATACTTTTAATACATTAAAGAACACATTTTTACAAATAGTCAATTTGGACGGGATGATTACTCTTAATGAAAGCTTTTTTTAATGCATTTCTCTCTAAGGGTGGATAGAAAGATCATTTTCCGTTAGTCTCGGGCAGATAGGTTTGTCGACTTTACTAGCAGTTTCAAGAAATATCATTTCTTCATTACCTACATTAGGCCCGTTTTCTTCTTCACTGGATTAATGTTGTTGACAATTATTAGGTGTTTCAGTGTTATTTCAGTTTCAACAACTTCCATCAGGCCTGTGTCGTTAGCGATAGTCATAGCGTTAACATTAGAATCACAATCTACTTCGTACATAATATTACCAAATTGAACATCATGGTTAATTATAATACGTGTCACGGTCTCCACTGAATTCAAATCCATACCTAAATCTTGGTTGACCAATTACAAAAATCCGTCAACTTCTAGGTTATATATACAGTTTTTATTTTCTTGAATCAATCCTAGTACATTTTTATAATAGTTTGGCAAATCTTAATCTGAACCATTAGGAATGAACGTGCGTGACAATACACACACGGGGCCTCCATTTTACCTCTCATCCGAACGAGGGTGTATTTTTGTGAAAAATGTTCGTCTAACATTTTTCAAGCGGACCGTGCCTAATAAGTCTGACAGCATATGTGTAAAAATATTAATTACAATTGTACAAAGACGAATGGAAAAACGAGCTCAAGAAATACTAGGAGAAGATCAATTTGGGTTTAAGCAAAACAGGGGAACACGGGAGGCTATTTTAACTCTGAGGGTGATAATGGAGAAAACTATAGAAAAAAGAGATAGCGTGTACATAGGGTTTGTAGATCTGCAAGATGCATTCACCAATGAAAAATAGAAAAAAAAAATGTTTAAAATACTCAAAGAGATTGGAATAAGCTTTAGGGATAAACGGATAATACATAGCTTATACAAGGAGCAAACAGAATTAGAGCAGGAACGTAAAGAAGTAAATATTAGGAAAGGGGTGAGACAGATGTGCCTTATCCCCATTAATTTTTAACTTGTACATAGAAGAGGCAATGAATACTGTCAATTGCAGAAAGACATTTGGAAATACTATGCTGGGACAAAAGATTGATATGCTTAGATTTGCAGGTGATATAGCGGTATTAGCATCAATCAAAGAAGAGTTAGAAGCTGCTCTTAATGAAATGGAAAGATCTAACAGAGAGATACGGTATGAAAATTAACAGAAATAAAACTAAAGTTTTAGGATGCAAAAAAAGGGAAAATAGGCCAAAAACAAGAATAGAAATAGGTAACGAGAACTTACAATAAGTTAGGAATTTCTGCAAGAAGGGAAGAGCACGAAAGATATAAAACAAAGATTAACACAAGCGCGTGCTATATTTAACAAGAAAACACAACTACCATGTTCAAAGACAACAAACATATAAACAAGGAAAAGATTGCTTATAACATATGGAGGAGCACAGCACTGTAGGGCTATGAAGCCTGGACAGTAGAAGAAGCGGGCAAGAAAACGGCAGAAGCTTTTGAAATATGGCGCTACAGACGTATGGTGAAGATATTATGGACAGACAAAGTTAAGAACAAAAAGGTACAGAAAATCGTAGGGGAAGAAAGAAATATGTGAAAACAGTAAAAAAAATAGGAGAGATATGATGATAGGTCACGTACTAAGACATACGGGAAGAGTGCGGAATATATTAGAAGCAGAGATAAGAAAAAGAGAAGTAGAGATAAGAGGTTATAGGTTATACTACTGCACACAGATAGTGAAAGATGTAGTATGTGGAAATTTTAGGGAAATGTGCAGGCTAGCTCAGAATAGAAATCGATGGAGGTACGCATCCAACCAGTCCCAACATGGAAAAATTAATCACGAAAAAAGTAAATGTACTTAAACATGATAATTACTATAAACAACTACAGGTATTGGTCTTGCAATATTCTCAGCTAATGTTAATTGTACGAAAGTATTTACTGGAAAACTATAAATTCGGCAAATGCCTATATGTTAGGGTTTCCTTGGCAGCCACAGGCTGCTTAACCCCCTTCCCATACCCCTACATGTGATTTTCCAATGCTCCACCCAAAGGTACTACATTGCCCAGAGAGCGAGTTTTTTTTTACCTGAAAAATTTTGAATTTAGTCAAACCCTTTGTTACGTACATTGACGTAGCCAACAAAAAACCAAAGCAAAAGAAAAAGTATGACGGGGCTCAATCGGTAAGTGGGCGGGATTTTATACCTATAGACAAATTAAAGAGAAACTTGAAATAAATAAAGAGAAAAAAACTTATAATTAAACAATAAATTTACAGAACAGTATTCCCAAACCCAACAAAAAATCAATGTCCCCAATTTACATATACTTCATGAGAAATCCCCAAACAGCCAAAAAAAATTACCCCCTAACATTATTTAGTAAAAAAGAACCAACCGCAACCCTAAAAGCCGCAGCTCTAGATCATCGTAAATATAAACTTAACCTATAGTTACAATTATAATGGCAACAACGTTTTCACACATGCCAGCAAGTTTTTAAACCATTTTTACGTTAACAAGTAGTGTATTTTTAGTTATTTAAAATCAAATAGTACTGCATTAATATAATGCCAATAAATACCAAAATAAGGCAATAATTTCCGTGTAGATTAATTAAATTTTAAAATGCACGATACTTGAACGGTAAAATCCCAGGTGATCTTTTTCTAAAGTAAGTAGTGAGAGAAAACAAAAAAAAACTTACTCTCGAGTTGCTGACGTCGGGGTTGAGTCAGTAGCTGGTCCAGGTCAGCGAGTAGGTGGGTCTGCGCACAGGAAGAACGCCTCCCACTACAACAAGAAGCGGTAACTCAAGGGATTAGCGTATCCCCCGCAGGAAACTGGATATAATTACAAACAATAAATTAATTTATTGAAGCCGAAAAGTACCGTTTTATAAATATCCTAAATACTCACCACGCCGCATTGCGTGCACAAAATTCGCATAACGAAAAACGGAACAAATCAAAACAGGACGGATGTTTTCGTGTTGCTCTTCGAACAGAAAGTGAATATTAAATTTGTTTAGCTAAAGCACAGAGCTCAACGTAATCTTGTTGTTGAGGATATAAAACAGCAGCTTTTATTCGACAAATTCTTTCAAAGGGAAACACATAAGCATTAATTATCGGATACTTGGAAAAACGTTCTCGCGTATCTAATTATGGCGTAAATTCCACCTTAAGGAATTCTTAGGAAGGATATTTACTATTAATGAGCAGAAAGATTTATCTAGTAAAATATATAGGATATTTATTATTAATTACAATACAATTTTAAACACGTGAAAAGGCCTATTTTAACCTACGGAATTAATTTTCGTGTCTAACCGCAAAGGGATTTGAGTTAAAAACTATTGTACATAAACTAACCTATTAGTTCCGAAAATATCACCTTGATGTTTCAAGCAATCGAGATCTTTAACGTGCATGACAACACACACGCACACACACACTCACACACACACACACGGGACCTCCATTTTACCTCTCATACGAACGAGGGTGTATTTTGGTGAAATATGCTTGCCTAATATTTTTCAAGCGGACCGTGTCAGGATTCGAACCCGGGACCTTAGGCGTAGTAGTCACGCGCATACCTACTACCCCACGGAGCCGCTCCCCTTCACGTACCGTGCATTTTTTCAATGCTCCACCCGAAGGTACTACATAGGCCAGGAAGCGAATTTTTTTACCTGGAAATTTGGAATTTTACCGAACCTTTGCTGTTCCAAACAAGGTAGGGATCTTCAACGTGTGTGACAACACTCACACACGGGACCTCCATTTTACCTCTCATCCGAACGAGGGTATATTTTTGTGAAAAATGCTCGCCTAACATTTTTAAAGTGGAACGTGTCGGGATTTGAACCCGGGACCTTGGGCGTACTAGTCACACACATACCAATTACGTCACGGAGCCGCCCCCCTTCACATACCACTGAACCTCGGGGAAATAGGGCATATAATTAGAAAACACGTGAAGGAGAACCGAGCTATATATTGGCTGTTGTGGAAATTTCAGGGAACTGTGTAGGCTAGCTCAGAACATAAATAAGTGAAGATACGCGTCCAACTAGTTTCAATTCGGAAAATCTAATGACGAAAAACAAGTGCACTTAAATTTAATGATTATTATAAACAACTACAGGTGTGGGTTGTGTTGGACTAATGTTGATTGTGCGAAAGGATATATTGAAAAAAACTATTAACAAATGTTCAAGCGCTGGGGAAATTTGGCTTCACAGGTTGCTTATCCCCTTTCACATACAACTTAATATCGGGTTAATAACTGTAAAACAATAGAAGGTAACCGAACTACATCTAACAAGAAAGAACAGAGGATATGCTCAAAGGCAACAATCTTAGAAACAAGAAGAAAATTGTTCAAAGCATATATTTGGAGCACAGCACAGTACGTCCATTAAATAGGAACAGTAGGAAAAGTAGACAGAAAGCGATAGAAACCTTTTGGAATGTTGTGCTTTAAATACATAAGGATGGTAGCATAGACAGACAAGGTTAATAACAAATAGGTTATAGAAATAGTAGAGGAAGAAACATAATTGTAGAAAAAAAGTTAGAGAAATAGAAGGGTACGATACGTTTTAATGCATTTTTGGGGGAATAGTACGGAATATATTACAAGTAGAGATAGGAAAAAAGTAGTAGACGTAGACCAAGATCAGACCTTTGCATGCAGATAATGATAGATGCAGACTGTGTTAATTTCAGGAAAATGTGCATGTTAGCTCAGAATAGGAAACAACGGAAGTACGCGTCAAAGCAGTTGCAAGACTGATGACTTGATGATGACAATGATGTAGAATGAGGTTTGATTTACAGACGATCCAGGAACAATAACAAGAGAAAGCAGCAGGTGTGGTCAACGTACTAGAACTTTCCACTTCCCACTAACCAACTATTTAAGTAAATTTGTTTAGGCATTCTGTTCGTACATCTGATAATTCAAAAAAATATAACTAAAATATATTTGTGATGCTATAAAAAGTTAAATACACGAACAAGTATAGAAAGGAGAAATTTGCAAAAACGGGCATTAGGACCAAATTAATTTTTGATTACCAGCGTTTACCCAATGTATACGTCTTTACTACTTCCGTTTAAGCTAGCAATTCTGTTATAATGATTTTATGTACTGCGCCCTCTTAGGGTTTATTCATATTAATAAACGCTACATGGTTTTCTTTTTCTTGCGTAGTACTTTCCACCCTATCTTCCACTTCCAAAATTAGGTGCGTCTTACCTCGTTTCGGCTCATTGTTTTCTTTACTATTCCAGCTACCTATAAAGCATGAAACTCGAAAGCTTAATCATAACGTACAAGTAGTACAAATGCAAACAAATTTAATATTTCTTACTATTTTAGTAAATCACTCACGTAAGAGTAATTATTTTAGTGAACCGACCAAGAAAACCGCTTTATAAACTAAGCACGCACCTCCTTTATAATGTTTTTAGTAAGTCCCGCGTTACAAAATAAATGTCTTACAAATTGCCTTGTTTAGTTTAATATTAAAAATTTTAATGTGTTTATAAAACAAAAGGCGGGAAAATGATTGTAAAGCGCAATATGTTGATGTAATTTTAAATCAATGTCGGCTTTTATCAATACAATGACGTTTGTGCCAACAGTCATTCTGACTTTTTGTCTAATTATTTGCTTTGAAGCTAGCTGGATACGTTTACGTAAACCCTAGAATTGCTTATTAAAATGAGATTCATGAAGAGCCATTAACCATCGCGTTCGACAGGGCACGATTTGCATAGTAAATATTGATCGAAGGCAATAGCTAGAGTATAAGCATGAGGTTGTTGCCAACTAATTGCTATATATGCAGAGAGTGCTATGGAGCAATAGACACTTTACTTGACGCCGTTCAAATTCTAATCAGAACGTTTCGTCTTTATTTATCTTCCACTTGGGTATGAAGTTCGCCTATACACCTGGAATAAATATTAATGGTACCAAAAATGATAAGGTTTTTGAACTTCAGCAGTTAACACTTCGTTTCACAGTCACTAGGAATTTTCTATAATATGCTCCAATTATATTGCATGAGTTTTTATTTAGACTGGAGCATGCATAGTAATAGCATAGTGCAGTCATCTCAACATTATTCAATTGTTGCTATTTGCAATAGTTGTAATTTAAGTACCATTTCTGATATTGTCATGAAACCAGTATTATACAAGTACCTATGCAAACTTGGTTTCTCAGACTTAAGCATTTCAGACCATTTTTTGTACATGATGACAAACACGAATATTATGTCACAGCGTTTACAATAAGCAGGAAATAGAAGTTATACTGAATGATGAATTCTGTGATAAATCATATCACTTATATTTTTTTAAAAATGATCACGTTTATTTCTAGGCCCTCGTCTTTAATTCCGGGTTTTACCGATGATATTATATATAACAAGGCGTCAAATAGTCCACCTTTAGTCAGAGTAATATATCTAAACGCAAGCACAGCATCTGTACAAAAGAGATAATTTGTAGTTGCCTTGGGGCGCTGGCATCTTCGGACGGAAATTATTGACATTATACAAGAGGGTGCACTCAAAACTTTATTAAGCTTACAACAAAAACTTTCGATATGTAATTGGCCTAAGTCTGATACGTTCTTAGAATGATCCACAACAATTAAATTAATATATAAATCGTGCCTTCGCGGATATTAAATCAGTTCGAATACAGGCTTTGATGAGAATATAGTAATAAATTAGTACTGTGAAATAAATTATTGTTAACTTAGTGTTAAAATAAATATCTTTAAATAATATAAATTATTGAGAGCTAGAGATTGTTATTAATTAGCGATTAATAATAAATAAATTATTAGTGCTTCAATTGTTTAATACAAGATTATGGGGTAGTAACTAAAAAGAAAGTATTGTCGCTTAAGGACGTTAGTACTGTTATTGTTTAACTGCAAATAAATTGTCCTGAAGATATTAGAATTTTATTGTAGCTAAGAGTAGTTAAAAAACTTGTGTAATCAGTGTATAAGAAGGAACTGAAGTTTTCGTTACAGTATGATCATTACTTTATACATATATATTGCTGCGAAAGCTTCCCTCTGCTTCCCCTAAAATACCAAAACCCTAAAATGCTACAAACCCTCGACGTTGCTTATATACCTAAAAAGCTTAAAATATTTCTACGTTGCAACAAGGAATGCCACAGCTGCTCAGCTGCTTTCTGTAAATCAAACTAACTACTAAAAAAATTCTTTTAACGTAAATCACCTAAGTTTATCAACATATTCATAGAAAAGATATATATATATATATATATATATATATATAAATCGGGGGATACATAAGTCCTCCCGACGTAAATGAAAAATTAAGGTTTTCTTGGCTTAATTTTTTAATTCATAAAATTCATATTTAATTTCATTATTTAAAATTCATTGTTTCCAAGGGTACACTTATTGTTTCTTTATTTCTCTTTGTTTCCTTAAATTTAAAACTGTTTTCTTTATTCTTATATCTAAGACACATTTTGTAAAATACATATACAATTAGAAAAATAATTAAAATGATTAACACAATTCTCCAAACGTTTATGTTGTCGTAGTGTAACTTGGGAACTTTGAGTTCAGTTAAATGTTCTTTGTAGTTTTTCATTAATTTCACGGCGTGGTTGAGGTCGTCTAATCCTAGATGTTCTAGTTGCATGGGTTTTGATAAACTGATTATTTCGTTCTTCAGTTTCAAATAAAAGTCGACATTAAAGGTGATTAATTTACTTACGGTTAGTGCTAGGTTGTTTTGTCTTGCTTGCAGTGGACGGTTGTTATTACTTCTGTTGAAAAAATGGCGATCCGTTTGTTTTCTGTAACCTTTTGAATTTTCATGTTGGTTATTTGTACGGTTTGGCTTCACAGTTTTCGTAATGATTCGAAAATTTTAATAATTGTACTTCGCAAGGGCCGTCTTCTTGAATGGTTGTTGTCGTCAACGATTGGCATAAATATTGATTTGGTGTGACTTCATCACATTTATCGTTTGTATAACCATATCTTAGCTCATTTAAGGATAGGAATTTGGTTTTGGGTATAATAACTTGGTATGTGCTAGTAACTTTCATTGGAAAAGCAAATAAATGATAATAATTATAATTGTTAATCTCTACTATTGGGATTTCTATTAAAAATGTTACGTCGTTATTTTTTACATGGCCTTTAACTATAGCTATTTTTTCAAATATTAGAATGTTTGATTCTGTTGCATCAAATTGTAGTTTACTAATGGTTATAAATGATCTAATTCTTATAAACTCCTTTAATAAATCGGTTAGTTCTATGACACTAGAGTGTAAGGTAAATTTTGCAAATGTTATTGCGTTTTCTAAAGTTGCTAAAATTTGTTGAATTAAATTAAGGGTTGATATTATTTGAGTGTATATCGTATTGAATCTAATTAAATCTCGCATTCCTAACATGGTAGTTTGCATGTTAACTTCAAGGGTTTGGATTCTGTTGGCTATACTATCTTGGTTTCTTAATAGCTTTCTTAATATTTCGTTGAATTTTATAATTGTTGATTGGGTTAGAGATATTTGGTTGCAAATTATGGTTTTTATATCGTTTTGATTTTCAATTAATTGCTGTATTGCGTTGTCATTACGTTCTGCGTCTTCATTGTCTAATATGCCTGTGATAGCTTTTATTATTTTGCCTAATCCGTTGATTAGTTCTCTTTTTCGTCTTGTAGTTTGTTCAGTGGGTATTAATCTGTTAAATTTATCTTCTATATTTCTAATAATGCTTACTGTTATAATTCATCATTTCTATGGCGTATTCCTTTCCGAATTTTGATGTGTCCATTGATTGTTTTAATCGGTAATAATTTTCGTTGATTATTTGAAATTCTTGTTTTAATTCCGTTGGGTTGAATTTTTGTGCAAATGTCCAATAGTCTATTGTATTTTGCATACTGCCTAATTTTATTCGTAGTATACCGGGGTAATTTTATATATCTTCTATTACTATTTCGTTGTCCGTTCTACCTAGGCGGAGGTTGACGGTAAGGGTGATGATTGTCCATCTGAAATTACGACGCGTCTTAAGTTCTTCAAGTGAATGTATTTCGTTATTTTGCCGTTGTCTACTACGGCTATGTTTTTGTCGGATATTCTCTTAATTTTAAATGGGCCTAAATTTCTGGGTGCTGTTTTATGTCGTTTACTTTGGAAATTTTTCTTGTATACGGTTTGCCCTATTGAAAATTTATTTGCGTCGGTATTCTTATTACGGGTTGTGGTAATACGTTCATTGTCATTATCTAATTTATATTTTACTTTGTCATAGGTTATTTTTAGTTTATCTTTGTGATCTTTAACATATTGTTGATATACTTTCTTATTATTATGTATGTCGTTAGGATTGGGGAATCTGAATGTCCTAAAGTTAATTCTAATGGTGAAAAATTGGTTGATGAGTGGATTGTATTATTGTAGGCGATTAGAGCATATAACATTAAAATGGTGATGTGTTCTTTTTTATAATTTATTCTCAGTAATCGGATTTGTTCTAACAGGGTTGAATGTAGTCGTTCAATTGGTCCATTTGAGTCAGGGTGGTTTTCCGTTATAAAATGAATTTTTATTTTGTGGAGTTCTAACGTGTTTCGTATCGTTTCATTTATAAATTTGCTGCCGTTATCTAAAGTTATTGTTTGGGGTGTTCCATAAAATGTACAGTATTGTAAAAATTTTGTGTTACGTCAATGCTATTTTTAGAAGTGATGAGTATTGCTTATCCTATTTTTGTGAATGCATCTATAATGGTTAAATAGTTTTGTGTTTCTACTACTAGAGTATCGGCATGTAATTTTTGAAAGGGTTTGTCAGGTGTTTTAGTTAACATTAAAGGTATCTTTGGGGGGTTTCTGTCGTATTTTGCTTTGTCGCATAATTCATATTGGTTAATAAAATCTGTGGTCCATTCTTTCATGTATTTAAAATAGTATCGTCTTATACGTTGTTTTATTGTTTTATTAACTCCACGATGGTTGGTTACATCATTTATTTCATCAGGATCGTTTAATGTAATTAGTTTTCTCGTGCATTTGATAGTGTTCAGGGCCAGAGTAATTGAATGATTTAACGTATAATTCTGAAAATCGTCTGTATATATGTTCGGTGTTGAAATAGAAATAAAATCGTTTTTTATCGGTGATGTATTCTTTTAGAATTTTAATTATTTGCTCTTTGTTTTCGTCCTTGGTTATTTGGATTTGGTATATCTTCTTATTGTCTACTTTTGTATATCTTACGGGATTGGGGTTATTCAAAACTTCGGTAATTATAAATTGATTGGGTTTTAAATCGACGCCTTCGTTTAATATTTTAATCGCGGTTTAAGGTTCTTCATTTTGTGTTGAATGTATTGTGTCGATCTCTTCTAGGTCTTCTGTTATTTCCGTTTCGTCTACGTTTCCTACAATTGATTCTATTTCTAGTGCATTGAGCTGTATTCTACTTAGGGCACCTGTGTTGTTATTATAAATTCCCTTTTTATATATAATTTCGTAGTCGTATTCTTCTAATCTGATTCTGCATCGTTGTAATTTTGAATTTGATTCTTTAAGTTTGCATAGCCATACTAATGGTCTATGATCGGTGTATATGTAAACTTTTCTTCCGTATAGGTATGGTCTAAAATATTTTGTTGCCCAAATTATGATTAATAATTCTTTCTCTATGGTACTATATTTTTGTTCTGTCTCATTTAGGGTTCTGGATGCGTAGCTGATGGTTTTATCGCTACTTACTTTTCCTTGGCTCAATACTGCGCCTAATACTACATTTGATGCGTCTCTGCCGTTAATATGAATGGTTTTGTAAAGTCTGGCTATTATAATACGGGGTGATTCGTTAGTATATTTTTAATTTTGTCTACGGGTTTAATAAATTTCAAGGTGTATTCAATTCCTTTCTTTAAACAATTTGTCAGGGGTTTGATTATCTGAGCGTAACCTTTAATGAATTTGCGGTAGTAACTACTAATTTCTAGAAATCCTTTAATTTCTTTGTTTGTTTTTGGTAGTGAGTAATTTAGTACTGCATTTGTTTTATCGGGATTTGGCATAACTCGTTGGGGTGTTATTATATGTCCTAGAAATAGTACTTCTTTGTGTAAAAGTTTGCTTTTGTCTAATTATACTTTGAAATGTGCTTTTCTCAGGCTTTAAAATACTTCTCTCAGTCTTTCTATATGTTCTATTAATGGTGTTAAATAAACTCTGATGTCGTCTAAGTATACAAGACATTTCTCGTTGTGTATTCCTCGTAATATATTGTCCATGACTCTCTGAAAAGTAGCGGGTGCGTTTTTTAGTCCAAATGGCATTCGTTTGTATTCGTAAAGTCCTCTAGGTGTGCTGAAGGTGGTTTTTGATGTATTCTTTTCATCCATTTCTGCTTGATGATATCCTGATGCTAGGTCTAGTGTTGAAAAATTTTGACATTTACCTAATTTGTCTAAAATTTCGGTTATATTGGGTAGTGGATATTTGTCAACTACCGCTTTTTGTTTAACTTTCTGTAATCTATTACCATTCTGTATTTTCTCTTGCCTGAGGCGTCTAATTTCTTGGGTACTATTAATACTGGGCTGCTCCATAGTGAGTTGGAGTGCTAGATTATGTTTTGTTCTAACAAATCTGCTACTTGTTTGTCAGCTTCTTCCTAGCTTGCCTGAGGTAGTCGGTATGTTTTTGTAAATATTGGTTTGTTCTCCGTTAGTTCGATATTGTGTTTGACTGTATTAGTGAATGTTAGGGGTATTCCTTCACAATGGAATATGTCACGGTATTCAAAACATAAATTTTTAATTGCTCTTTGCTCTACTCGGTTGATATCGGTATTAAAGCGAATGTTACTTAAATTTTCTCTTAACATTTTGTCGTGTTCTATGGGATTGTAATCGTCATCTAAATTTTTGTCTATTTCCATCTCGTTATAATTTAATTCTTCTACGTTAATATGGTTTGTTAATGATAGTTCTACGGGGTAGTCATTTGAGTTTAAAATCGTCGTAGTGGCGTAATTATCATTTATTTGTACTAATGCGGTAAGGGTTTTCTACTTCATGTTGAAATGTTATGTGATTTATGATTCCTAATTTGTTGTTTGAATTTACTGGGATTTTTATTTTTCTTTCCGTTTGGGGTTCTATTGTGCATTTTTGCTCGATTGGGATATTTTGAAGTTTAATGGGGATTTTTCCTTGTTTCGTTCTTAATAAACGGTCCTTCATGTCAATGTTAGCTCCTAATTTTCATAGAAGGTCCATTCCGATTAGTCCGTCATATTTGTCGTTGAATTCGAAAATACAAAATTTGTGTTTCATTTTCACATTGAACGTTCTCGGTAAGGGTATATTGGCTACGAATTGGTGTAATGACGTTTGATTGGCTATTTTAATTTTAAATGGCTCTCTTTCTACATAATCTAAATAATGTTTTTTTTTACGGTTCGGGGGGCTAATTAATGTTTTTGAGAATACGGTATCGATTAATAATTTAAGTTGGGCATGGGGTATTTCTATGTATGGTAGTACTTGGTGATTTATGTTATTTAAGTTTATTAAGTTTTGTCGTTTATAAATTGGTCTATCTGAAAATTTGAGCACGCATTTTCCTCGTCGTCCTCCTCGTAAGTTTCGTACGGTTCTTTGCGTTGATAATTGTGGAAATGGTTTGATTCATCGTTTGTACTGGAATGAATGTAATTGTTCTGGTCATTGTCAAATTTTTCTACTTCTTGGTGAAATAGTTCTTACGATGAAGAGTTGCGTTTTTCATAAGAGTTTGGTCGGATGTGTATTATATTTGTATTTTGTCTGGTGTTACCAGATGAGGTATCCATAGGGGTTGGTATATAGTAACTATTCGGATTGTTAGTGTTATTTGTCATTGGGGTATTTCTAATAGAATTCGCGCTGAATGCTAGTCTTTGTTGGTTTACGTTTTGGTTGAAATGCGGGTTTAGTAAAGTTTGGGTTAAACGTTGGTTTGGGAAATTGTCTGAATTGATTATTAAAATTCGCATTATTAAAATTTGGGTCATTAATTCGCGGTTGATTCATTTGTGCATTGAATGGGGTGAATTTTTGCTGGGGGGTTGTTTGTCTCGCAGCTTGTATCGTTTTTATTGGTGAACAGCTTTTATTTGCGTTGGGGTTGTAAAATCTGTTTCGGTAATACATTACGTTTTCGTCTTCTATTATCATGTTCATGGCTTCTTCTAAATTCTGGAGACGTTGGAATCTGATTTTATCTGATAGTCGTTCCGGTAATGCGTTTATATAGGTGTGCAGTGGCATTTTGTCATACATTTTTGTTTTTAAATGTCGGATATTTTGATCGGGTTCTTCGATTTTTAGTTTCGTTAGAATTAGACTTCTCACGTCTTAACGTTTTATTCCAAATTGATACGGGGATTGATTATTTTTCATTCTTAGGTTTATCAGGTCGCGTACAAGGCATTTTGTGTTTCTCTGCTCTCCAAAATATGCAATTAGTATGCGTTTAAAATCTAGCCATCCTTCAAGATCATCTTGGCTGGAAGTTAGTGTTAGTGCTCGTCCGGTCAGACGTAAGAGTAATACATTTCTTTTGTTATCTCCGGGTTTGTAGAAGGTTTTCAAAAATATTTCGCATGCTGCAATGAAATTCACAAACAGAGCTTGCTCTTCGTTAAAACTAGGGGAGGTCTAGAGATAAATCTTCATATCTGAATTCATTTTTGTTAAGGGTTTCTTTCGCTTTTAATTAATTTCAAATTTTGTAAAATTGAGATTTATTTCGCGGTTTGTATTGTTATTTTTAGTTTGGTTTGTTAATTTCAGTTTAAAGTGTGTTGGGTTATTTAAAGAATCGTAGTTGCTTATATTTGTACTTAGTTTCACGGCGCGGTAATTAATTTGTGGGATTTATGCTCGATAGCGTCTGGTTGCTTGCTGTAGCCTTGAATTTGTTTATTTTATACTTCGCGGATGTTAAATTTATCACGGTTTTGATTTCTGAAAGGTTTCGATGTGAATAAATAATTTGCTGGTACTTGTATATTTCGTTGCGTCAGTTGTGATTTTATTATAGATTTGCTAATTTAATTAAGTATACTTTAATTGTCTTCTCTCCGTGAGTGTTGTAATTTTATACCTGTGTAAGATGTTTCTTTGTAATTATTTGTCTCGTTACCTTGAGTGCTAAATATAAAGTTTGAAAGTTTTTAGTCTATTGCTTTATTCAATGTTGTCTTTATAATTTATACAATAAACATGTCTAATTTACAAAGTATTATGTCTGCTGAGGATTTAATTGCAGCCTCTGTGAATAGTTTTAATAAATTGCGTAATGCTTTTGTTTAATTTAATATGCAATTATAGTTATTGAAATTGTTAATACTTTTCTGAATGGTGTTATTTTCAGTCTGTGTGAGAATAAATAGTTTGCGTCTTTGCTTGGTTTATTATTGCATAAAATGTTACGTATGATAATTGCTTTTTTGTACAGTTGTGATATGCGCTTTTAGTAATGTATATAGTTAATTATAGCTTCTCTTCCGTAGTTATACTGAAATAACCTTTTATTCAATGATGATCGTAATTTATGTCAGAATCGTGCTTTTTAAATCCGCACGCTTTGTTTTTATTGTAATGGATTAATTTATTAATAGATTGTTTCTATAATTTACAGAAGTACGATAAAGGTCAAGTTTTAAATAGTCTTTTCTGTAATTAATTGTCTATACGAAACGCGTTATATACATAGGCTTTCGGTATTAAATGGTAAGGTTGATTACGTTCTATTTTTGGTATTTTAAAATCGTTTTTCGCTTTGTATTAATTATTTCGTACGCCAGTTATTTTGGTAATAATTAATTGTCTAATTTGCGCATGTAATGCGTCTTTTTAGTTTTTTTGTTTAAAAATTCTTTTTTAAACATAAATAAATTTGAAAATAATTCCCTTAATATATAAGTAAATTATTTTCGTTAAATGGCATAAAAATAAAATTCTGTACATACATAAAATATTAAAATAAAAAAAAAATTTCATGTACTAGCAAATATCAATAAATTTGTCAAAATCAATTTGGTTTTTTAAGGAATAAACTTACATTAATTTCTTCATCTGTTTCTTTTGTTTTCTGGTTGTGGACTTTGTCCACGTTTGTTTGGTTTGAATTTGATCGATGCTTGTATCTCCTCTAAGTTTGTTTGTTTTGCTGGATTCGGTCGATGTTTCTACTTCAGCCAACTTTGTTTGGATTCTGCCAAATTTAGAATTGAAATTCGAAAGCACCAGTTCTTTGATTTTTGGATTCCCTAGTAACCTTTTGACATCCGTACGGCTGCGCCAATTAAGGATCGGGTCTAGGGAGCTGTCTTTTAAAAAACGTCCTCCAAAACTTCTTAACAAATTTATTCAGTTAAACAGAGGTTAAAGTGGAATTTTACAAACTTGAATTAAATTAATTAAATCGAAAAATAATTACTAATTGTACTATTATGAGTAGCCGAAGCAACTAAAATGTTAAAGCTGAATACTTTGACTGACTGACTGGTCTTAGGGCCCCCGGGATATTTATATTGTGCCTGCCTCTCACAATTTTGTGGGAACTCGCAGAGCTCATGTCTGCTTATTCTTAATTCTATTCATTGTTACAATTTTGCTTTCTAGGTAATTGCGATATCTTAACCGTCTGTGACCTGCCACCTACAGTATCACTATCATCTGGAATACATTCTATTGCATCTGCACTCATGAACTGTTGATAACCTTCTTATATCTAACCTTGAACTACATTGTTGTAATTGACTTATGGTTTCTTTAACAATTTCTAATAATTTTCTATTAGGTTCTATTATTTAATACATACATATATATATATATATATATATATATATATATTTATATATATATATATATATATATATATATATATTGATATGATAACGCCGTACTCGGTGTCAACGACGTTTTCTACCACAACTCCCTCTCTGTGTTTTCTAATCAAATTTAAATCTTACTAATTTTATTATTACGCCACGGCTAGCTTTTATTATTCTACACAGAGTGCACAACGTTACGATGATCAAATTTTTTTTCTTCACCCCTTTCTGATTACCTCTGGTTTGAATTATAAAACGAAGTTAATTAATTCTATATAATAAAAAAAAATTATGTACAAGTTTTGAAATTATTAAAATACACTCTTCAATCAATCAATATTATAAGTCTTATTTATCCCAAAATTCATATGCTTTGCAATCAATCTAAAGCCACCAAAAACTACCCTTTTTATCAAAGAAACCTCGAACGCTCCAGATATCTTCCTAATATTACGTACTTTTAACGTATGCAAAGTTTGTTGCTGAACTTGTTACACAAGTTTATATAAATTGAATAAATTCAGCAATAAAATTTAAAAATAGAAAAAATATCTTAAATTTAATAAGATTTGACCTGCTCTGCTTAGTTGAACCCCTTTTTTCCCCTATAAATTATTTCTTGCTTCTATATTTTCTCGCAACTCAAAATTGTATCAAAATCGTCGACGCTGTTTTGAAGTATTACATTAATCCATTTAAAACATCCCCATATTCGAATTATCCATACATTTGAAATATTATACCATCAATTAGAATTTTCCATGCATTTAAATTATTATACCATCCATTAGGAGTTACTATGAACCAATTCGGAATTATTATCATCAACACATTTGAATTATTAACATCACATTCGAATCAGGATTATACACCCATTTGAAATTATTATATCTATTCACTCGAATCAGGATTATACACCCATTTGGAATTGGGATTATACACCCATTTGGAGCCCTATTATTATCTTATTAGTTTAAATAAATTACCCCAAAATCTACTCACGTTAATCGGCAAAATAAACTTTCATATTTGTAGCACTTACTTGTTACCATCTATTTTCACTATTGTATTATTAATTACGCGTGACTTTTAGGTTCAGAGTTTTGCAGCTTGGCCTTCTTGAGTAAAAACTGAGGTCTGTTATCATTCTCGCTGTTAATATAGGCTCAGCCCACTTGTACGTGGGTTGGGTTTCCACCAAGTCCGTCGCTTATCTTAACCAATAAAGTCTTTGCATTCCTGCACTTGAAGTGGTTTTCTGATGTAATATATTCGTTTCCAATGTAATGTGTTTATTTGACACCTTATTGTACGCTATCTAGACCATCCGTTGTTTGTTTAGATATCGCGTTTTCCATATTATACAAAAATACCTGATGTAATTTGAATTTTACTTTTGTCTATTTTTATTTATTTACGCATCTTTAATTACATTTATTTATCAAAAATGTTGATTGTTTCTACGTACTTACACAAAGCTTTGTTAAGTTTTATTTCTTATCTCCGTATTATAGTATAACTAATTAGAACCCTTTTGAATGCGTGTTTAATTACATGTATTATCCTTACCTCTAAATTCGCGTGCTTTTACTGAAAAATATCGTTATTTGCATTACTTAAAATTACTAAAGCTCTATATACCGAGTGTTAAATCCTTGTTATTTACCTAATGTATGAATTACCTATTTCTATGCTAAATATGCGTCCTATTATCGTAAGATGTGTTCATTTGCGTCGGTTAAAATTAATTATGCTCTATATACAGGGTATTAAATGCTTACTATTTACATAATATAAGAATTGTTTAATTTTCTACTAAATAAATGCAGTTTTCTGCTTCCTATTGTAATTTATGTTTACTGCACGACCCTTGCTATACAATACACCCTTAAACAACCCCTTATCACAGCAATATATATATATATATATATATATATATATAAATTGGGGGATACATATCTCGCTTGAATTACAAAAATTAATGGACAACACAATATTTAAGATTTTGTTGTATTTAGCATTGAAGTCACATTCTGCCCGACGGTACTGTTAATAAATATAACTGCCGGTATTCGTCAGAGTCAAATCCATGCTGGATGGAGACGATTCATACTCTAAATTCATAAAAAGTCAATATATGGTCTGGCTTGCTGAAAAATCCATTAATAGGTTTTTTTTTATACTGAAAGTGCACTTATCAATATTTTGATCTCTTCTAAAATAAAATTATACCTCAACTAAACAATTTATTTGCAAATATGAACTTATATTTTCAACAAGATAATGCACCTGCGCATTAAAAGAGAGCCCGAGAAGCATTGGTCGAAGGGATGTAATAGAATGACCGACAAAATCACTTAACTTGACTTTTTCTGTGAGGATACATAAAAGACCTCGTTTATGCCAACAAGCCCGCTATCTTAGGCGATTTAAAAATCAGGAGCATTTGTGAAAAGAGGAAGAAATTAGCTTTCCTGTGGTATATCACTCGATTGATGTTGCTAAAAAGTCAAGACGGCGGATCAGTTGCAGAACATTGTCCAATAGTCCGCAACCAAACTGCAGAAGTATTGTTTTACATACAGAGATTGTACTGACATATGTACTTTAGTTCAATACCCACTTAGAGCGGGCTGGTGTAAGTAGGTGTTTTATGACAGTTCTGCCGCCACATTTCCACCAGCATCCACATTTCCACACACATTTTACATGTAAATTCCCATAAGGAGCAAATGAGGAGATTCATCTCTACATTTCCACACACATTTACATGTAAATTCCCATAAGGCGGAAATGAGGAGATTCATCTCCACATTTCCACACACATCTGGACCAAATAGTTTTCTTCGACTATATGTAAATCCCATAAGGTGGAAATGTGGAGATGAATCTTAGCATCCACATTTCCACACACAATCCACATTTGCTCCCACATCTAGCGATAGTAATAAATAACATTACCATCTTAAATTTTGCACAATAGTTTTCTTCGAGTAGCCAGCGCATCTTTCGAGATAACCCTATCTTGTTTGGTATCAATTAATATTAGAATTTTCTCAGCTACCTGAATCTCTAGGAATTTTTGAGATAGCATCATCCCCCGGGGCTACCCCAATTTTAAGATTTTTTACCAAGATCGATTTCTGGCCGTCCTTATCAATTTTCTAGAAATGTGGTACATCTTGTTAGTCTAGAATTTTACGCGAATTTGAATCTGCAAACAGATTTGCAATAGGACCACCCCCTGCAAAGTTATACCCCTTTAAAGACTCTGAGCCTCTAAATATTGCTCTTTGCTCCTAAATCTGAACCAAATAGTTTTCTTCGGCTAACAAATGCACCTTTCGAGATAACCCTACCTTGTTTGGTATCAATTAATATTAGAATTTTCTCAGCTACCCGAATCTCTAGGAATTTTTTAGATAGTATCACCCCCAAGGGAGCTACCCCAATTTTAAGATTTTGTACCAGCAACGATTTTCTGACCGACCGCATAAATTTTTTAGCTATGTGACACATCAAACTAATCTAAAATTTTAAGCAGAATTTGAATCTGCAAACAGATTTAAAATCGGACCATTCCTTACAAAGTTACACTTTAAAGCTCTCAAACCTCTTTAAATTGTTTTGCTCATCTATAACATATGCTTTAAACAACCATTTCCCTAGAAATCAAAAGCCGCATGGATTTTAGAAATGAGTTCTTTATAAGCCATAAGTGTATAATATTTAGAATCATTTTTTCAAACTGTAATGTGCTGTTTTCAGAATATCGCAAAAACCCATGATTTTTAAAATTTTTTCTGGTTTAACATCATCATAAGTACGTCACAAATTATGCTCAATGCTAAATAGTTAGAAAATACATTCGTTTTACAAACTAATTGCTTTACAATTATGCGACGAATAGTGAAAGCTATGTAAACCTTTCTTTTTTATTAATTAGCGGCTATATGATTTGAAAAATACAATAGATATGCTCAAAGCCATCCATTAGAATCATCGCATCATTGCTGGAGAGTTTATTAATCATACAATAAGCGCTCTAGTATGGCCTCGATTGGGGAAAATACAAACGTCATTTGGTAATATAATTAACGGTTTTCAAATCGTATATAACGCAGTCTGATTATTAGAATTCTATTAGTTTCGCTTTTTAATGAAGATTTAAGGTAAGTTTACATTTTTTTTTTATTAAAATAAAACTGAATTTATTTGCAAACACCAATTTTTGTTCCTGATTGTATTTTAAAACATCTAAGACTCATATAGATTTACATTAACCGGTATTAATTTTCCAAAGTAATGCGCTGTTTTACATATATATTTTTTTTTCGAATTTTAAAGATAGGCTTTTAGCTAAGATAAATAAAAAAACAATTCCTTACAAAATATTTTATTAAAAATTAAATACATTAACAAAAGGTAGTAACAGTAATACATTCTCTTTGGAACAGCTTAAGTTATTCAAACAATGGTTTAAACAGTGATTGTATCTATCACCAAATCTTCTTAATTCTTTGAGTCTTGGAAGTGAGAATACATTTTCCATGTTTAAAATGTTGTTTGATAAATATTTTGATAGTAACTGCTTTTTCTGTTCTCCTTTAACATAGACAGTCGCATCGGGAGATATGACTTCTTTCTGTAGATCACCCACATTTGTATATCCACTTGTACACTGTCTATCCCAGCATAGACCATGGATTCTTTCCTTTAACTACCGAACTTGCTTTTTGAAATCATCACTTAGGGTGTTATACTCCACCGCTATGTCCAGTATCTCATGCCATATTACATTCTTCGCTACATCCAAAATGGCAATCTCCTTGCAATAGAAATCACTAGTTTTGTATTGATATCCTTGTAAATCGATTATGAAAAACATGCCTCCTGCTTCAAATCACAGATGTAAATGGGTTTCTAAGCAAATCTCTCCTATATATCCAGCTAAGGGATTTTACCCCCTCCTTTTATGATTCTTTCAACCAGGTAATTATCTAGAATTTTGGTTGATACTAAAGCAGGTCTGTTTTCTTAATCTAACTTTTACCATCCCCCAACCACGACACTAATAATTCGCGTCCGTGCTTCCGTTTCCGTAAAAATTTTTCCACTAAGTACGTGTCGGGTGCTGCTGTGAGCTGAATCTCATCTCCGTAAAAAGCACCTAGAATTGGCCGACCTTCCAAATCTTGTAGCAGATAGGTTATCGGTCTCGTTTGTTGTACTTTAACAATTTTGAATAGTTCTGTACTCCAGTTTGGATGAAATCCTCGATCGAATACTGCTTTATATTTTGATATACGCACGATGTCTCCGACCTTATACAACTTCTTGCGACTTTTAGAAGCGCTGTTTGCGGTGTAAAGTTTTATTCTTTCCGGATGTTCTTCTGTCTCCATAGGTGTCAGGTTAATAGACCGATGTGGTGTATTATTGTATTCTTCCATAACCTTAGGAAAAATATTCACCCATTTATGGCCTTGCAAGTAAAATCTTCTGTACAATTTGTTTTTGATTGTTCTGATTAATCGCTCAACCATACTAGCTTTGATTGCGGAATACGTAGAGTAATGGTTTTTCTTATATTTTTGCATAAGATTTTAAACCAGCGGTTGTAGTACTCTTTCCCAAAATCCGTTTGTAGATTGATTTTTACGTTATTTTCTCCTTGCAGCATTTTGTTCAATATTTTTTTCACAGCATTTGTAACTACTGAACCAGTTTTATTTATTAAAGGTTCTGCTAAAGCATATTTTGTGAAACAGTCCACCGCTATTATAATATATCTGTACTCATTGTTCGCACGCGAGTAAGGCTGCATTTCGCACAAGTCCGATTGGATAAGATCACGTTTCACATGTTTCAAATTTGTACGACGACGCTGAAAATTTTTTCTTGCAGGTTTAAATAATTCCTTAACGATGATATCTTTACTCATTTTTGCTTAACACTGTTGCTAAACTAATAGGGTTATCTTTATCCAATTGCACCTTTGACATAAACTGAAGCTTTGGTTTGTAGTATTTGTTTTTTTATAGCTGCTGGTGACGCTTCGTAAATCGATGATATTGCGAGACCGAGCTCCTTTTCGTTTGTCTCAGAAGTTGCAGTCAAATTAATAAAAAACTGTATAAACGTTTTAAAGTCTGATACGAGCTTATCCAATTTTTCATTTACATATTGTTTATTAACTGCGTCAGATGGTTCAACCGGTTGAGCAAGCATTGTGATGCGCTGGTTTCTTGCATTGAAGGCTTTATCTTTACGCTGTATATCATCAGCGCTTTTTAGACAGTATGAAAAGGCTTGATTCACGAGCTTGATTACAGATTTCTTATTACCACAATCACTATCGTCTTTAGGATCCATTACATCAACTAACCTTCTTTTACGAAAACTAATTGTTTCTTCTCCAGACTTGAATACTATAGTGCTTCTCTTATTAACACAATCATAATCTTCTTTCGGGTCTGATGAATTCACTAACCTTCTTTGCTGCATATCGTACCCATCACCATCCAACGGTAGCACAAATCCTCGACCTGGAGGACCACGCCGAATATTAGCATCTTTACGCTCTGAACGTCCGAAGCGGTCGATAGGCATTTTAAAACTGTGTAATTATTTACTGAGCTCACTGTATTATACCTTCTTCTCTCAACTCTTCTATTATGGATACCATCTCGTTAATGTTTTCCTCGCTTGTATTTCCAGCTCGGTTGGATGCGTTCAACAATCTCAACCGATCCACAAGTTTATGCACATTATTCCAGTAGACATATTGCACCGGTTTTGAATTTAAACTTTTGTAAAACCGATTAGAAAAGCCTAAACCTGCTCCCTTAGTCTGCTTTCTTCTCTTTGGCTATTTTCTTTCGGGATTCCTCCGAAATTCGGTGAAATAATTTTGCACATATTTGTTAAACTTTTTGTTATTTGTTGGGAATCCGCTTAAATCGTGCGCTGCAAATGGATTAAACTTTTCCATAAACTCCACGAGTCGGTTTCGGCGTTATACTTTACTCCATAAATTGATTTATCAATATTTTCGTCTTTGTCTCTAGCTAACACATCTGCATAGTAAAGATGGAACGATTCTTCTGGAACGAGTTGTTTAATTTTCTTTATAGGTGTAGGAATTTTTTCGGTGATCAATTGCAACTGGGAAGCGGTAATTTGCAAGGGATCGATCAACTGTTTATGAACTTCTTTGAATTTTTGCTGAGATGTAGCGTCACCCTTTTTGTATGTCACAAACTTTTTTCGTACAGCATCTTGATTTAACTGAAGATTACGTTTATTTGCGATAAAATTGTTAACGTCCGTCATCATCGGACTCTGGATGGGAACTAACTATTTTTTTGAATAATGTCAAATATTTATATACACGTCTAAATTCTTCCTATATCGACCATTATCCAAATCAAAATCTTTCGCAATAGTTATAAAACTATGTTTTGACTCACGCCAACACTGCAAGCACATTTCTTTAAACTTCGGATATGTCATGTTACCACTTATATGATCCGAAAAGATATGTCTGAGAATGGTTTCATCCTGTTTCCATAATGCAATTGCATTGGCGTCATCTCTGAGTCTATGCTTTAAGGCACTAGCGTAAGTTTGACATAGATAGAACGAATCTATTGCTTTATGTCGGCTGAACGAGAAAAATTGAGTGATTTTGCTTTGCTCGTTTGCAGGTATATCATCGAAAACCACAATTGAATCTTTTTTGGTATCTGCGGGTTCAATCAAATCATCGTAATTTTCAAACTCTTGGTACCCAATTTCTTCTTTTAATGGTGTAAAAACGTTTCTTAACAATTCGTATTTCGGTTGATATAAACTTTTCGAAAATACATAGACATTTTGGAATCTAAGGCCGTTCTCGTGCAGGATCAGAGATATTAAAGCGTTGGTCTTCCACAACTCGATGGTCCCGCGAATACAGCTCGTATGTTAGACGGGAACAAAATTCCATGTTTACCATCCTCTTTTGCATTAGCTATAGCAAAGTTATCATAATTCTGTATAGGTATTTTAACTTCTTGTATAGCATCACCCATGTCTCTCACATTTTCTTGCCTAGGAACGCCATTCTTCTTTTGAGGTTTACGGAGACCCAAATGCCTGCTTAACGTTCTTCTGGGTATACCATATAACCTACTTGCAGAGTTAACACTTATACCCTTTCGTATTTCACTAATTGCTTTTTCTAAAGATTTCTTGGTGTGCATCTTTCAAATATAAATTTAAACTGATTCAAATTGAAAATAATACCCCCTTATATACCAGCATTACAAGATTGCGCATGGGAAAGGGTGCGCACGCGCAGGGGTGCGCATGGACAAAGAATGCGCGCGCCCAGGGATGCGCATGGGCACGGGCGTGTTAAGGCGTACATCGGAATGCGCGAAAAACTGCGTTGGATCACCAAAAATCTTATTAATATTAAAACAACATAGATTTTATACAGTTTTATTAAAAAAATATATATACAAAATATTTAATTGTGAATAAATCTATTAACAATTTCCGTAAACGGATTATATTCAAACATAGAGTCATGTATAATTAAAGCATAAGCCTTCATCGACGGTTCAAAATTTCTTGAAGCTTCTAATTCCATTCCTACATCAACCGTTGCGTCCTTGATGCTTTCAAATTGATGACGACAGTCGATTACAAAGACGGGTGAGTCCTTAAATCTGTTGTAGTCCATTAAACATTTATTTGATGATTTGTTCGGATAGTATTTTTCCATAAAAGATGCATAAGACAGGTACGCTGGCAAGTAGTCGTTCTGTTGAAAATCCAAATTTAATCGACCTTGAGGGAATGCCTGAGAGTTTAAAAACACTTTGACATTGGTTATATTGGCATTCGTAAAGCTTGTAGCATTTTCTTCTTTCTTGTCGTACTTCCCATTTTGCAACGCCAGTAATAAAATTGATAGGTTTTATAAATTTTTCCTTTTATCTAACCTAAGTCCACACTTGGTTTTTAATGAGAAAACTAGCTAAAAAATTTATGCGGTCGGTCAGAAAATCGTTGCAAGTACAAAATCTTAAAATAGAGGTAACTCTCTTGGGGGTGATACTATCTGAAAAATTCCTAGAGATTCGGGTAGCTGAGAAAATTCTAATATTAATTGATACCAAACAAGATAGGGTTATCTCGAAAGATGCATTGGTTAGACGAAGAAAACTATTTGGTTCAGATTTGGGAGCAAAGTGCAAAATTTAGAGGCTTAGAGTCTTTAAAGGGGTATCACTTTGCAGGGGGTGATCCTATTGCAAATCTGTTTGCAGATTCAAATTCTGCGTAAAATTCTAGACTAGCAAGATGTGCTACATGTATAAAAAATTGATAAGGACGGTTAGAAATCGATCTTGGTAAAAAATCTTAAAATTGGGGTAGCCCCCTGGGGGATGATGCTATCTCAAAAATTCCTAGAGATTCAGGTAGCTGAGAAAATTCTAATATTAATTGATACCAAACAAGATAGGGTTATCTCGAAAGATGCGCTGGTTACTCGAAGAAAACTATTGTGCAAAATTTAAGATGGTAATGTTATTTATTACTGTCGCCAGATGTGGGAGCAAATGTGGATTGTGTGTGGAAATGTGGATGCTAAGATTCATCTCCACATTTCCACCTTATGAGATTTACATATAGTCGAAGAAAACTATTTGGTCCAGATGTGTGTGGAAATGTGGAGATGAATCTCCTCATTTCCTCCTTATGGGAATTTACATGTAAATGTGTATGGAAATGCGGATGTGTGTGGAAATGTGGAGATGAATCTCCTCATTTCCTCCTTATGAGAATTTATATGTAAATGTGTGTGGAAATGCGGATGTGTGTGGAAATGTGGAGATGAATCTCCTCATTTCCTGCTTATGAGAATTTATATGTAAATGTGTGTGGAAATGCGGATGTGTGTGGAAATCTGGAGATGAATCACCTCATTTCCTCCTTATGGAAATTTACATGTAAAATGTGTGTGGAAATGTGGATGCTGGTGGAAATGTGGCGGCAGAACTGTCATAAAACACCTACTGGTGTAGTAGCAAATCATACAATATTGCTCTAACACGCTATAATCAGTAGACATCTGATATCGCAATTAACTTGGTCTCTCTTTGTAACCCCTTGTGCAGCAACAAGCGAAAAGCTAAGAAGAAAATAAGTCTTCACTGTTAATAGCGCCACTTATAAAGCCTGAAACAATTTTCATTCACCTTTGCTTCTTATATATATTTTCTTTTTATTTTGCTTAGGAATCTTTCTTTCATTTTCTAATTATTGAAAATAGTGTTTACAATGTTTTTCTGAATTTTCATCCAGCGCCAATTCTGACGAATTGGCAGTTCAAGAGATCGTGACATCTGATTCTCTCAAGTTTAGACACTACTTTTTGGGTTTGAATTCGTTAGTCAATATTTGAAAGAGTTGTTGCTATTGGCAGGAATTCAACTTGAAATCATTATTGAAATCATCGGTTTCTGATATGTACCATATGGTTCTCGATGGTCAATTTATTCTATTTTTGCAAGATTTCTTATTAAAAATTTTGTATGCGTCAACTCTTGACAAATTGTTTTAAACGTTTGCTACCAATTAACGATTAAAATGTTTTATATTAATTAAAGAAAATGCAGTTTATCAAAAAATAAATCCGAGCAGTAATTAAATCAGGGCGTTTTAAGGGTGCAAGCGTTCGTTTGCATACTCATGCAATAACACCATCATAGCCAGTATGGCTACGTTAACGATTATACACACTCGTACTTTACAAAGCGTGAGTTTTCATCAAGTGCCAATGTGAAAGACGAAACGAACAGAAGGAACAAATGCAGACAAGCTAAACATAAGTGCTATTACTTTGTAGAAGTTCAAAGGATTTTTTGTAGAAGAGTAAACGTTATCTCGTGTTATTCTAGATGCAAAGCAAGATGATGAAATACTCAAAAGGCCTTTGAATTCGTATTTGTATTTTTAACGACGTATTAATGTAGGACACCAGTTATTTGCCATGTGTTGTGTTGTCATATACAATGAAAGGAAACACTTTGGATGAGTAAAATATAATACTGTAGCGGGCTACTACTACCGCGTTTCTTTAATTTAAAACAAGTAATAATAATGGTCTTTATTACTCACTGTTCATTAACAGTATATGCCTTATTTATAGATGTTTTCAGGACACTTAACAATGAAGCACTATTACACTAATGAATTTACAAGCACTAATATCTTCTTAGACTATCTTCTTTACCATAGGTTCATTAACAACACTAACACAACTATTTGTTTATACACTTCTATTTATTTATGTATACTACAAGCTGCATGTACATTAGACACAGCATATCACATTTATGTACACTTCTAAAAGCTCAAAACTACTATTACTTTACAACGTTATAATTTATATACGACATTCTAGTATAGACTGACCCTTGCATTCATTAGCGGTCTTATATATACTCTGGATTACAAGGATGACTCATGCTCCCGTAATTTCTAGAAGAATTCTAGAATCCTTGAGTAGGCGCTGTGCCCCGAGCGTTTGTATGTTTGACGGGTTGCCTAATAGTGGATCGCAACAATACGATGGGATGCAAACAGTTTATGAAGTTCATTTACAAATATACAAATATATAATAGTTCAATTTTAATTTAAACGAAATGTAATCATTTAATATGTCTATCCCTGTAGTTATAACATAACTAATTTTTATATTATGCTGTATTCGCCTGTCTTCTATAGCCTAAAAACAAAAAGTTGTAATAAAGTTTATATGTTCGAGGGTTTCGTGACCGGATAATAAATACTATGTGTTTTGTGTTTGGATAGTAATATATTATATGCTAATGAGTTCCACATTCCCCGCACTTTCGTAAGGAGCACAATCAGAGCAGAACATGGACACATACTGCTTCAGAACGTGGAGACTCATCTGCCCAATTAGACCAGATAGGAGTCTCTTGCAACGTAATGATGTAAAGAACATCTTCTTCTAGTTGACCAGACTCACCTACCCTATTGAGCTAAAAGTATCTGTTTAGCAAAGTTATATTATTAAATAGTAGATAAGCTATGCGCGTACAAGCACTAAAATTGAGCATTTTTACATAAAATTCATTCTGCAAATTTGTGTACCCTTTAAGGTCACTCGATCTAGTGTGTCGACCAATCACGTAGCGAGTTTAATACTTTCGTGGGTGAGTCGACGAATCACGTAAGGCTGTGCGTCCTCCCCTCGGAGCGCGAGCGCAAACTCGACGGAAAATCTAAGGTTTGTTTTGCAAATTTGTTACACACTTTTTCTCAAAAGATATATAGTGTGTCTACTCTACCATATAGGCGGCAGAGCTTCGATAGATTATGAGGGGTTCCTGTTTAAAGTCTAAGCCCAGGGTAAAGAGGATGGTAAATGGCTTGGAGTAAAAAAGGACCCTCTAAAGAGATCTTCCAGCCAGCTAAGCTTCTTCAACTTAGGGCAGAGCTACGAGCTACGGTCGTAGGATGGTATACGATAATAAAAGGAGTTTTAATAGACGCCACCGTATCTTAATAAATGTTATAATAAGAATCAATCCGAAGACCAGATACGGAAATCTTCGAAAAGAAAAAAATATCCCTGACGAGCAACATATAAAAAAATAATACTTACTTATGACTCTGCAAACTGGAATGGGAATGACGATATCGTACTATCTGAAAATTTAATCACTTCTAAACATTTTTAGACTAGGGCTACGTTAGAGCCTAGTCACTTTATCACAAAAAAATAAAGCATAGAAAGATCAACTAGTAAAAATTATACTTAAAAAAATTAAACCAACACCAATAATATATCTTTCTTCACTACGAAAAATTTATAAATGTGGTTGTTTGCTTCTATAGAAAAATTTCTGATAACTTCAATGAAAGAAAGCTTTAAGACAACTTATTATTCTTTCTATTAATTTGCAATATATATATATATATATATATATATATATATATATATTGCCGTGGAACTCGGGTAAACTCCTTACCAACCATAAAATATATTCGAAAATATTTATAAAGTTCTTAATTCAAAAATAGAAAATTTCCAAAAATTTAAATAAGTCAAAAAATAATTTCTTACCCATTTTCCTCTCTTCCTCGGTTGAATGACCTTCTTCAACTGCTTCCGGCTAGCTCATTTGGACCTCCTATTGGATAGCTATATTCATTCATAAATCCTATCATTCACGCACACTCCCAATAAAACCACAAAATACAGCAAGCATACAATCTTTTATTTATTCCTATTTACAAATGCAATTTATTATTGTCCATGTTGTTCACGTTACACTTCCGTAAATTTTATTTTGTAATGTCCTGTACTTAATTTTAAAATCATCAAACACATAAAATGTACTCGAAGTAAATGGACCTTGAATAATACCTTCTCTAAAATTCCTTCATTATAATTTATTTATTTATTTTAATACTCTAAGTAAACTGTGGGGTATGGTGAGCTCATAATAACCCAATTAATGTATGCCCTTCTACTTTGCATACTCTAAAACAAAAAAAAAACAAAGCTTTCTAGACACCTTCAATTTCTAGTTGAATACCCTAATAAAGTTATTTACACAAATTCTGTTCAATACTCAAATAATTCTCACTACATTGAAAACAGTCTCATACTCTACCCCATTATTTACAGTTTATAGAAATCACAATTTTAAATCGTTACCTGGAAACTCCGCTCTGTAAATGATGCCATGAAAATTTTCTCCCTGATCTGCAGGTCGTTTCTCGCTATGACTAGACGAATTCCATTTAAGTTGATCTGCCAACGCCTCCTCGGTGTACCCAAATTCCAAATTTCATTTCACAGTAATCTACGTTACTTAATGTCCCGACACGAGTTGATTAAAAATTATAAGTGGTACCTCAATTAAATAATCTCGGCACACTAACCGCGTTTTAATTTATTTAGAGGCTACCACTAAGCAATACTATTAAAATTTATTTGTCAATACTTACAACTCATGTTAACTTTTATCCGTGCTTTTGGGACGATCGAAATACTAAGGCATGAACTTAAAATGCAAGAGAAAGCGTCCTAGTTCTCTAGAGTATATATATATATATATATATATATATATATATATATATTTTACGACTGTAACCTCTCCAGGCCCCCAGTTATCCGAACTCCCGCTCCCAACAGCACATTCTCACAATTTTGCACTCAACCCCAATTTCAAATCTGCAAATTTCCGTACCTCGTTATAAAATTTTAAGAAACTTACGCTACACTATCCTCGTGTCTATGTCAAGTCAAACTAACCTATCGACCAATCGTAGACCCAATGACGTTTCTTAAATCCCTCCTATACTCTAGTGGTCTCATGCTTATACGTTTTCTACGTCTCATTCTAACCTTGTTTGAGTGGTTGAAAAATCAATATCCTCGTTTGTTCACTGTTTACACACGTGGACTGTCTATGTGAGTTAAATAACCCCCTCATTAGCATTTCTATAAAACGCATGCGACGGTTTTACAATATACGTAGAATCCTTGTTGGTTATCTACAGAAATTATTGGAACGTGACATTTAAAAATACGCAGGTGTTCAATCGTAACATTTTAAATAACACTTCTACGAGTTGGATATTCCACGTATTCTAACCCTCTTCATATATTTGTACGTTAGCAACGCGTCTCATCTTGGTATTACCAGGGTTTTTAAAGGCTTTTATGCATATTATACCTCAATAATCGTTCAATTACATTCAAATTAATTACTAAATTAATGGCATTGGCTTCTACCATTTAATTTCTTTGCAAACCTACTGAAATTTCATTAAATATTTATAAAATTTCGTTAATACCTGACACTTAAAAATGAATTAACTAATATAATTTTTGCACGTACTTTCTGGTTGGTCCGTTATACAGGGTGTGTTGAAATTGCTTCGTTTATATTTATTTTTGATCTTTTAAAACCACTATATAATCCCAATATTTCAATTCTAAGAAAAACTATCCCCGGTTTTTCTGAATTTAAATACCTACATTCTACTTTAATTTTATCTGCTATTTCTATACACCTATCTACTCACCTAACACTACCTATACCTATTTAATCCACCTATCACTACTTTTCTACCTATTTCTATCTATTACTACCCCTATCTCTACTTATTTCTATCTATCTACATTTATCTTTATTTATCATTACCTATTCACCTATCACTATCTTTTACCTAACTATTTTTATCTATTATTAGCTCTTCACCCTCTTATTTCATTGTCTTTTCTTCTTTTATTTCCCCTTTTTAGTCCTTTATTGACTCTTTACATACATATTTTTGTACTTTTGTCTTTATTTTCAGTCTTTATAGCTTTTATTCTCACCTATTATCCCTATCTATTCTTATCCTAACTCAACCTAACTGATTCTATACCTATATCTAACTATCTCCCATATTTATCCTATACCTAATCTTCTATATACCCTTATTTCTATTCCTATCTATTTAAATTTTACTCTAGCATATACCTATCTCTACTTTTCTGTATACACCTAACCATATTCATCCTATTTCTACTTCTGCTTTTCTATATACACCTATCGCTATCTCTCTATTCTATATCTAAACTAAAATTCACCTATCTCTATCCTTTTCGTCATTACACTTCATCTTGTTATTTAAACCTAACTCTCTTCTTAATCCTCCAAGTCTTTCTTCTAACCATCCTAATACTCTTCATCCCTATTTCTCCTCCTTCTATTTCTATACTTATCATCTCTGTTATTTCACATAAAATAAACTTATCCCTATTATCCTGACTCTTAAATATTTCTTCTTCATTCCCTAAACTTGTCTGTTTCTCATTTAGTATGCTTTCTTTTTTTGTGGACAAACCAAACGATACTACCTCCACATCTTTCTCTTTCCCTTCTATACAAAACTTTTCATCTCTTCTAGACCCTTTATGTACAATATTCATTTTATAAAAATCATTTAAATTCAAATTCAAATTATCAAAATTATCTTTGCTTCTTAACTCACTTATGTCTATATTTACCTCTTGTGTGTCACACAACGCTATTTTTACTTCTATCTCTCTTAATTCTGACTCGTTATCTACTATTAACGCTGCGCCTGACTCTACTTCTACTTGTTCAGCCTCTTCTTTTACTATCCATTGTACCTCGTCTAACCTTTCCTCACTATATTCCCCTGAGTGGATCTCTCTCACTTCTTCATCATCTCCCTCTATACTATTAATACATAACCCCATGTCATCTTCCGTGACATCATAACTTGCCTTCCAGGGCAATATCCTGTCCCCAATCCTAACTATTTTCCTCTCCATATCTATTATAACCCCTAACTTCATCATGCAATCGACCCCTAATATCCCTTTAAACTTTAACCCAGGTACAATTATAAATTCTTGTTCACAGCTTACTGAACCTAACTCTACTTTCAAAATAACTACGCTATTTACAACAGCAAATCGTTTTGTATTCGACGCAACCAGATGACTTCTCTTTATTGGCATTATCCTATCACACACTATATTTTTAATTTCATTGACGAATTCCTCCGATACCAAACTCGCCTCAGCTCCTGAATCTAATAAAGCTCCTAAATTTTTCTCAAAAATTTTAATTTCAATTATCGGCAAACAAAATTTTCTACTATTTCTGGCTCAATTTCTTCTTCAATTTTTAAAAACTCCTTTGGATGTTCATACTTGTACACAGTGATGTCTAGTGGTTTGTCCGTCTTTAAAAATCCTGTCCAGGTCTGTTTTCCCTACTCGGTCCTGGTCTAGCCGTCACCTCAGCGTATGTTCTAGGCGTTTTTCACTCGTTCTGTGTCTGTATTAGCAGTCCCCCTTATGTCCGGTGAACTGTTCTGTCTGGTAGGTCCCGGTCTCGGTGCAGGTCCCCTTCCTAAACTGTTACTTCTGAAATATGGTCGTCGCGGTTCCCAATTTTGTCGCTGGTATCCGTAACTATTCCCCCGTCTAGCGTAGTTGTCCCGTCTATTGTCGAACCTAACCGTGTTGATTTGTCTTTCCCTATGTTCCCGAGGTCGTCTACTACTTACGTCGTCGTACCTCTGCAGGTATTCTAAAAACATTTCTCTGTCCACTATGTTCTGTAGTGCAACGTGTTATCTAACCTCTACCTAGAAGAGTCTCGATAAATACTTGATAATTTGTCGGTCCGTCAGTGGTGGGTTCAGTTGCTTTGCTATGCTATACTTTCGTATATCGTATAGCATATTGCTCCCTACTTCCTGAAAATTCTCCCTTAAATTTCCCTGTGATTAAGTCGTCTCGTACCTGGTCTTGTCTGTAGTCACTCCAATAGTGCTTTAAAAATCTGTCTTCAAAGTCCGTGTAGGTGTCAATTTCCTGTCCTATTAAATTATTACCAAGCTTCTGCATGGTCTTTTAGTAAAGCTTTTACAATATTTAATTTGGCTTGTTCGTCGTATACATTATTTATTAACCCTCTAACATTATTAATAAATATTTGCGGGTTTACTCTACTATCCCCATAAAATTTCATTTGTTGCTCTAAAGAAACATTTCCTGTTACAAACCTTGGACCATCCCCCATTAAAGTCGCTACATTATGCTTAATCCCGGTCACTTCTCTCTCAACTCGACCTAACTGATCCTTACACGAGTCCGTTACCTCAGTCATTTTCGCATTAATCTCATCCTCACAAAAATGCTTACATCAGTCCTTAATTGTCCCATTTCTAACTTTAAACCTCGAATATCACGCTCATTTTTATCAACCCTATTCTCAACTTCCCCCATCTTTACCGTCAAGCTATTTTTGAATTCTGAAAATTCCTTCGTCGATTTCTCTATTTTATCTCCTAATTCGTGGCTCAATTGGTCAAATTTCCTACTCGATTCGACACTTATTTCCCTAATCCTCAAATTTTCGATTTGATTCCTCACTTATCTGATCAAATTTCCTATTAGATTCTTCATTCGTCGTCTCTAGCATTCTCAAAATTAATTCATTTCCCGCTTCTTCTGATTCCGTCCTCGACTGATCCCTACTGCCTCCAGCTTCTTCCATTTTCGAATTTTTATCACACAAAGCACTATCGTCACTTCCAATTTCCACTCCTTGACTCCTTAACCACTCCTTTTTCTGCATACGTTCAAATCACTCTCACACACACTAAAATATCCTCAAATTTAACCAAAACAGAAACCTTCTCTCTCAGTTCGCCAGTTTCCTGAAATAAAATCACTAAAATTTTATTTGGAATTCGAACCTCACTTCTGGGTCGCCAAATTTATGCCGTAGAACTCGGGTAAACTCCTTACCAACCATAAAATATATTCGAAAATATTTATAAAATTTTCAATTCGAAAATAGAAAATTTCCAAAAATTTAAATAAGTCAAAAAAAATATTTCTTACCCGTTTTCCTCTCTTCCTCGGTTGAATGACTTTCTTCAACTGCTTCCGGCTAGCTCATTTTGACCTTATTTTGGATAGCTATATTCATTCATAAATCCTATCATTCACGCACACTCCCAATAAAACCACAAAATACAGCAAACATACAATCTTTTATTTATTCCTATTTACAAATGCAATTTATTATTGTCCATATTGTTCACGTTACACTTCCGTAAATTTTATTTTGTAATGTCCTGTACTTAATTTTAAAATCATCAAACACATAAAATGTACACGAAGTAAATGGACCTTGAATAATACCTTCTCTAAAATTCCTTCATTATAATTTATTTATTTATTTTAATACTCTAAGTAAACTGTGGGGTATGGTGAGCTCATAATAACCCAATTAATGTATGCCCTTCTACTTTGCATACTCTAAAACCAAAAAAAAAAGTCATGTACTCTTCACAAAATTTCACGTTCTGATGGCACGTTTAAAAGCTTTCTAGACACCTTTAATTTCTAGTTGAATACCGTAATAAAGTTATTTACACAAATTCTGCTCAATACTCAAATAATTTACACTACCTTGAAAACACTCTCATAATCTACCCCAATATTTACAGTTTATAGAAATCACAATTTTAAATCGTTACCTGGAAACTCCGCTCTGTAGATGATGCCATGAAAATTTTCTCCCTGATCTGCAGGTCGTTTCTCGCTATGACTAGACGAATTCCATTTAAGTTGATCCGCCAACGCCTCCTTCTCGGTGTATCCAAATTCCAAATTTCATTTCACAGTAATCTACGTTACTTAATGTCCCGACACGAGTTGATTAAAAATTATAAATGGTACCTCAATTAAATAATCTCGCCACACTAACCGCGTTTTAATTTATTTAGAGGCTACCACTAAGCAATACTATTAAAATTTATTTGTCAATACTTACAACTCGTGTTAACTTTAATACGTGCTTTTGGGACGATCGAAATACTAAGGCACGAAGTTAAAAGACAAGAGAGAGAGAGAATTCTAGTTCTCTAGAGTATATATATCTTTCGACTGTAACCTATCTAGGCCCCCAGTTATCCGAACTCCCGCTCCCAACAACACATTCTCACAATTTTGCACTCAACCCCAATTTTACAATATACGTAGAATCCTTGTTGGTTATCTACAGAAATTATTGGAACGTGACATTTAAAAATACGCAGGTGTTCAATCGTAGCATTTTAAATAACACTTCTACGGGTTGGATATTCCACGTATTTTAACCCTCTTGATATATTTGTACGTTAGCAACGCGTCTCATTTTGGTATTACCGGGTTTTTAAACGCTTTTATGCATATTATACCTCAATAATCGTTCAATTAAATTCAAATTAATTACTAAATTAATGGCATTGGATTCTACCACTTAATTTCTTGCAAACCTACTTAAATTTCATTAATTATTTATAAAATTTCGTTAACACCTGACACTTAAAAATGAATTAACTAATATAATTTTTTGCACGTACTTTCTGGTTGTTCCGTTATACAGGGTGTGTTGAAATTGCTTCGTTTATATTTATTTTTAATCTTTTAAAACCACTATAATATATATATATATATACATCGCTTGTACAAAGTTATATGTACTTAGACCTTCAAAACAATTACTTTTATTAAGATCTAGTGATAATCTCGGATTATTCACAGGAAATTATTAATTAAAAAATTTATGTTGATTCTCTATAAGAAATATAGTGTTCTCATTATTATTTTACAATTTATATATGATACTTGAATAGGATCCTGTTCGAGTTTACAAGTAATAAATTAAATGCTTTGTCTTTTCGTAGATTACAAAACTACATTTTTAATTGATTTATTTGATGGAATCAAAGGTCAAAAAACACGTATTGTTTGAATTAAGCTATACTTCAAGTGTACTGCCAAAAATTATACTCTATAATGTGACAAACAAATATCAACGTATCATATGTTTAGTTACGAATACATTTTAGTATAACCTTGTAACTTCAAAAATTATCTTATAGAAATTCTTTTATGATTATAAGAGCATTTATGAAATATCCAACTATTAAATTTTGAACAAAATATTACGTGTATCAATTTAAATGACCATAAAGATTTTACAAAAAATTTCGTGTATCAAATTTAAATAAACTTATATAGAATTTTCAAAAATTATTGGTACATTGTAAGTAATGGTTCCATGAAATGAAAATTGATCTAAAATTGAGGATGATTCACCACAGACAATCTGCTAGGCAACCAAATTCGTTAAACATCTTGGGTACTTACAATAATAGGTGCGCGCGGCTGATACGTGTGTCCAGGCTTGACCTCTATACGAACTAACATATGTGGAAAATTCGACCCTCTTGCATAGCAACATTTAAGACTGTACTTTCAATACAACCAACATCCAAAAGTGCTTGTGTTCTACAATAATTATATACGGAAGATCTATCGCTCTACAACTCGACAAATCACATGCTTACATAAAATTTGCGTTCCATAACAGTTATATACGAAAGATTTATTGCTCTACAGTTTTATACATTAGCAAGTTTTGAAAGCGCAGCACTAGGGCTTCGGTCGAGGGTTTTTTGGACAGTTATTTGTTTCAAAGATAAAAAGATGAATAAAGAATGGGGCCTCGCTAGTGCTTCGCCCCACAAATATTACGTGAGTCATGACGTAATCATTATGTATAACTTTAAAACAGATTCAACACTTCTCTCCACATGAAAATCCTTAATTGATAGCTGTATATTTTTTAATAGCCCCATATTAGTCTGTAATTGTCGTAATTGTCCGACATTTAACTTTGCATGTCCAATAGCTTTTGCAAATAATCTCAAGTGCCGTTTAATGTACTTAAACCAAAATTCAGCTTCTCTAACCGCATCGGTTTGAATTGACAATTGTGATTTATTAGTGCTAAACTCTTTAAAATAAAACCACTAAAATCAGACATCAGATTTATAATGGCACATAATTTTTTTAAACAATTTTCAAATACTAATTACTATACCAACAACGCCTTTTCTTTTCCAGATAATATATTACAATTAATATATATAAAAAATAACTTTCTTTCAACAAACTTTAAATATAAAAATATCAAGTCAAAAATTACCACAACTGCTTTGCCTTACAAACTATATCTTAAATCTAACAAAAACTATACAACTTCTTAATCATTGATACTAAAAACGGTCCAAAATATTTTTTATAATTAGGATGAGCACACTCTTATTTTGATTTCATTCAATCAATAACTCTTTAATTAATTCTTATTATGTACAAATTTGCTAAGATAAATCATTCAACCCAATATTCACCCCTTTAGGATTTAAATGTATCTGATCGGTTAGGTTCAATATTTTTTATATACTGGCAAAACCTCACCGAAGGAAATCACCTTTCAAATCAAATTATCGACCTGTAAGCATACTTCACTTTAAATTTTATTACTAAAATTTCCTTATCACGTAACTTAACTAGTCAATAGATATGTACTTCTAAAATTTTAAATAATATAATTGTAGTTTACCGTAAAAATAATCTGCTGGTCGTTTCCTTTGTTCAGAGGTTAATCATACATTCGTGTTCCAAAATCGTTTTAAATCACTTTAAAATACCATTAAATATCAAAATTGTCATTTCAATTCCATATATGTTTTTATTCATTTAAAAACTTTATTTTGCAATAGTCAATTATTATTTATTTATTCATTCTCCATTTCTGAAACTCTTTAACATACTTCAATTAATCTTGGTTACTTCTGTGCATTTAAAACACTTTTCCGTCGATATTTCAATAAATAATTTCAACTACTAATAGTGGTAGATCGACCTCTAATTACTAACGTATCATGTAATTTAGCTTCATGACGTTGGAGTGAGAACTGACTAACTGAAGCTCGTATTTGACTTCCATTGGGCTATACAGGCAAGCCTCCGCGTTACGTCGACAGCTGATCCTTCTAACCAAGAATAGTTGTTGTTTGTATGTTCGGATTAGTTTCAAAAGTGGGCTTGTTTTTTGGTAAGCATCCAGAAAAATCGCGTTAACTCTAGTCGTTGTTTACTAATCGAATGTATGATGCAACATTTATAAAATTGTCGTTCTCTAACAATCTCGAGCTATGATATAATTAATACCATGTACCTGTTATCATTACGGCTTTATTGCTTAACTCGCCTTAATTGAACGATGTCGTTTACCTTTATGTTTAGTACTTAATTATTCTAGGTCAATAAACACATTTTTCATTACTTGCAAAATACCATCTTCTCTATAAGAATACACTTCGTACCTTTTTCTTAAAATTTCGACTGATATTTTAAAACTTAATTGAATCAGCTTTTGTCTAAATACAAATATATTATTGGTATTAAGTGGAAATTGCAATTAAATATTATCCACGCGCTTGACATAAACTTATATTGAATGCGGTTTTTCACTGTAACGTCAATTCGTCAAAGAATATTTGAACACAGTCCTCTTTATTAACAGCAAACATGAAAATCTTTTCTAATAATTACGAATTTACGTGTAATGGATACAATTTATTTTGAATAAGTTATGTAACAAGCATGGAAACTCTTTTTAATTACGGGTTTTTATGCATTTATAATTCATAAAACCAGTGTTTTTCCAAATACGCTTATCTATACAAACAATTAATATTTATCTAATTTAAGCTTTTTTTAAAAATTTTTCTAATTTGCTCAGGTTTGCAGCATCGTATGTTTACAAGATGATGCTACATGTCACTTTTGATAATATCTAATCACACACATACACGCACGCACGCACGCACTCACGCACGCACGCTCGCACGCACACACACGTACGCACGCACGCACACACAAACACACACACAGGTATATATTATATATACGTTAATCTTGAGGTTTTTGCGGACGTCTGCTTCGTCAGTTTTCAAGGTATTATTCTGCATAGCTAGCTGGTTCTGATGTGAACCGCTGTCAATTTAGCGACGTTTTGGCAAAATTACATCTGCCATACTCGACCTTTGTAGGTTCAGCAGTTCACTGCTCAACCTACAAAGAGATTTTGCCGACACCTCGCCAAATTGACAGCGGTTCACTTCAGCACCAGCCGGCCATGCGGAATAATACCTGAAAAATTGACGAAGTATACATTGTTTATAATAATCATCAGATTTTTCGTTATTAGGTTTTCCGCCTTAAAACTGGTTGGACGCATACCTCCACTTATTTATGTTCCGAGCTAACATACACAGTTGCCTGAAATTCCAACAACGGCCTATATACATCTCGGATCCCCTTCTATTATTTTCTAATTATATGCCCTATTTTACCGAGATTCCGCTGAATGTGAAGGGAGAGCGGCTCTGTGGCGTAGTGGTATGTGTGTAACTACTACACCCAATGCCTCGGGTTTGAATCCCGACACGGTCCGCTTGAAAAATGTTAAGCGAGCATTTTTCACAAAAATACACCCTCGTTCGGATTAGAGGTAAACTGGAGGTTCCGTGTGTGAGTGTTCTCACGCACGTTAAAGATCCCTACCTTGCTTGGAACAGCAAGGGTTCGGCAAAATTCCAAATTATTCAGGTAAAAACTCGCTTCCTGGCCAATGTAGTACCTTCGGGTGGAGCATTGCAAAATCACATGCAAGTATGTGAAGGGGATAAGCAGCCTGTGGCTGCCAAGAATCCCCCAACACTTAGAAATTTGTCAAATTAATAGTTTTCCAGTAGATCCTTTTGCACAATTAACATTAACAAGACCAATACCTTTAGCTGTTTATAGCAATCACCTTGTTTAAGTACAGTTCTTTTTTTCGTCATTAGTTTTTCTATCTTGGGACTAGTTGGATGCGTACCTCCATTGATTTCTATTCTGAGCTAGCCTACACATTTCCCTGAAACTTTCACATCCTACATCTTTTATTATCTGTGTGCAATAGTCTAACCTAGGTCTACCTCTACTTGTATTTTTCCTATCTCTACTTCTAATTCTATCTAATTTTCTAATATATTTACACTATTCTCTCATGTCTTAGTATGTGGCCTATCAACCTATCTCTCCTATTTTTACTGTTTTCTACATATTTCTTTCTTTACCTACCATTTCTAGTACCTCTTTGTTCTTAACTTTGTCTGTCCATGATATCTTCATCATACGTCTGTAGCACCATATTTCAAAACCTTCTACCTTTTTCTTGTCCACTTCTCCTACTGTCCAGGCTCACAGCCATACAGTGCTGTGCTCCACATATGTTTTAAGTAATCTTTTCCCTGTTTCTATGTTTGTTGTCTTTGAACACAGTAGTTGCCTTTTCTTGTTAAATGTAGCACGTGCTAATCTTTGTTTTATTTTTTTTTGCTTTTTTCATCATGCATTATTTTGACTTCCTAGAGAGCAGATAATCCTTAACCTCTTGTAAGTTCTCGTTATCCATTTGTATTCCAGTTTTTTGTTTATTTTCCCCTGCTTTGCATACTGGAACTTTAAATACTTCCTGTATGTTTATTGTGGTTTGTTAAGCATTCTTCTTAATCTTTTTTGGGAATTAAACCATGACCTAGGCTCGAATCGTAAATAAAGACGATTTTAAAAACTATGAGTGGTTTAATTCCCAAAAAGATTAAGAAGAGTACTAGAACTTTAGTTTTATTTTTGTTAATTTTCATACTGTATCTCTTCGTTAGAACTGCTTCCATTTCATTACGAGCTGCTTCTAATTTTTCTTTGTTAGATGCTAGCACCGCTATATCATCTGCAAATCTAAGCATATTAAACTTTTGTCCCTGCATAGTAGTTCCAAATGTCTTCATGAATTTGACAGCATTGTATGCCTCTTCAATGTATAAGTGTTTTATAACCCTATATGTTCTACTTACTACGCGTTATATACAAATTTTACCGCAATATATATATATATATATATATATATTGCTGTGAAACCACCAAAATCCGTGAACTACGCTTTATAATCGAGCCCCTACGAATTGGATGTCAAGAATGCTGCGAATCCTACAAAAGCTATTCATTACCTTAACTGTGTTGGTCCATTTCTTTCTTCTGTTAGTCGCCTCGGCTGCTCCTCTAGATAGCTTTCATCCTCATACATAAAAAAACAAACACATTCCTACCACAAACATCAACGTCAACTCTATTTACATCAATATTCACAATACATCAAAATTTCAAAATTTTATATTCAGCATAAATTTTAATATCGGAAAATTTCAAAATTAAATTTATTATCATTTTAATGTGCATCTAGAATTAAAGTCCTTGTAGGATGCCTACTAATTACTATAACAATATATGCAGAGTACAAAGGGAGCATCTACCACCCCTTTACGTTAATTAACCAGGTTCGTCTAATTGAGCTCAAAGACATACCCTAAATTTTCATCATAATCCAGAACATCAATACTAAATACCCCTTTCTACTTAAACAAGCAAATTTCACCTTAAAATTAAAATATTATTGTTAGTACCATTTCACTACTGTCCATTTTGAGTAAATCAATTATAAAGTTATTCAACACACACAACAATATCAAAGTTCAAACAAAATAGTATAATTTACCTGAAGGTTACTGTCCTCGTAGCTTCAATGTACATCGTCCCTTTTGTTAATCGCACCATTCCAACTGGGTTATATTTACGGCTTCTGATTCTCAACGCTTTAAAAATTTTCTCCATCACCATTTATTTAAAGTTGTTTCAGGGCTTTTCCGGAACTAATCTGTGTATATCTGACCCTAGTCTTGTGGATCCAGACACGTTTATGCACCATTTAATTATTAATACCCCCGAAAAATAACAAAGAAATTCATACTTCTTTCACCAATATACGCCAAAACTGCCTACTTTTGTGTATATATTTGTCGTTGTAAATTTTTTACCAATTGGTACAGTGATCCTAAATTTTATTACCTTGTATCTAAGTGCACTAAAGTACATTCATGTTAGCACGTAAATAACAAACTGTTTTAAATCACATAATATTCGAGCAAACTGTTTAAATTATTTAATATTAAAACCGGAAAACTAAAATGCACTGTTTAACATCTTGAATCAAGTCGCGGATGTAAGAGAGCTTGTTTATATTCACCTCGGTATATATAGCGGTTAGCCTGTCTGTCGGTCGAGTCTCCAAAACGGACAATTCTAATGAATTTCGCTTGCTCTGTTCCCAGTCCGTAGCCCGCGCGTCGGTTTTTACGAATTTTGCTCTCGCCCCAGTTAAATCTCAGAAAATTTCCACACGGCACGCAACGTCTGAGAATACCTAATTAAATTTTATACAGAAATCGTTGTTTCTACCTCTGATATTTGCATCCTACTTTCAACCAATCGTGACCCTCGTGACTTTGCTTAAATCACGCCTTTTACTATATGTGTCTCGGTCTTGTGCATATTATCTGTCTCTATCTAACCTGTTCTTATTAGTGCAAATTGATATTCCTTATTATCGATTATTTCAGTCCATGTGGACTATCTGGGTTAAATAACCCCGTATCGCGCCTTCTCGTGAATATTAAGCCACGGTTTCTCCAAGATTCTTTGAAACCATTTGTTATCTACAAAATTTTCGCCGTACATGACATTTAAACTACGCAGGTGTTCAAACATAATATTAATTCTCAGAGCTTTATTTTCTGGTATTATAATCTTGGATTTTCACAGACTTTTATGCTTATTATTAATAATGGTTTAATTAACTCCAACTAAAATTGACTTCTATCCTTTCATTTTAGCGAATACAAATTAAATGTTAATTATTATGTGTACACTTTGTTTAATACCGGTTACTTAAAATAAGGTTAATTAATATAAATTTTGCACGTAATTTCCATTTGTTTCTTTTTTAGGAATAATTAAATTACACGCAGAGCTTTTTAATACTGTTTCTTTTGATATAAAGCGTCTTGTACATGATTTAAATCTCTTATTTTTACTGAAATGAATGAATTTTTATTCTCCACGGTGTTTTAATAAAGCGTATTATCTAATAAAATTCCTTATACACGGTGATTAAAATTATTTGATGTGATTATTTAATTTTCTACCCTGGACAAAAATATGAGTAATATATATATATATATATATATATATATATATAATTCTTATAATTTTTCGAACGGACGTAGATAATGAAATAAAGTTGTATAGAATCTTGGGATACACTCGTTCGTACAAATAAAAACTATAGCGTCAATTTGTAACTATATATATATATATATATATATATAATTTTGTGGTGTAACGACCTTGCAAATTATAAAATAAAATATCTATAATAACAGGCTATTAGGTCTGCTGGTTAATTGTTATGGACGATTTATTAGACGAGGTTATCCCCAAACTAAACTTTACAATTCCATTTATTAAAAAATTTGCTGACGATATAATAACATCTGTACCAGAAGATAAAATTAACGAAACTCTCCAAATTTTCAATAGCTATGATGATAAAATTAAATTTACTGTTGAATTAGAAAATAACCGAGCTGTCCCATTTCTTGACACTCTACTAATCAGAAAAAACGATAACACTATTATTTTAGACTGGTATCAGAAACCAACCAACTCTGGCAGATATCTAAATTATCATTCATATCATCAATATAAAATTAAAATAAATTTCATTTTAGGCCTAAAACATAGAATCAAAAAAATATGCCATCCGTCACTATATCAAAAAAATCTAGACAAATTATTTATGATTCTAAAAAACAATAGCTATCCCCAAAACTAATAAAAGCCTTTTATACAATCATAAAACACCAATAAACACCGACTTTTCTAATGAACCCTTGAATAATAATACTGTGTCTTCTACAAATATACCTACATACCATGTAATTCCTTACATCGAAAACTTAAGTATAAAATTCGAAAACGTCTTCAAAAAATTCAACATAAAAATTGCTAAACGAAACCTTTTAACTTTAAACAGTCTTTTTTCTAAATTAAAGGATAAAACACCATCCCTTCTACGACGGAATATTATATACCAAATAAAATGTTCAGACTGCAACCTCACCTACATTGGTCAAAGCTCACAACACTTAAAACAACGCATAACTCAACACAAAAGTGACATTCGTGTTAAACCAAACGCTTGTGCTTTAACCATACACGCAAATACAAACAAACATAAAATAGATTTCGATAATTCTATAATACTACAAATTGAAAGTAAACGATCCAAAAGAGAATTCTTAGAAATGTGTTACATATTTAAAAACGCTAACACTATTAATAAAAAAACTGTTATCAACGCACTAAGCTCCATATACACCTATCTACTTCATTTTAAATCAAAAAACAAATTTAATGTAAATGGACACATCACTTAACAAATCGCAACATAGGCACACTTACACATACACACACTCATGCGCACACACACATACACATACACACACACATACACACACACACACATACACACACACACACACACACACGCGCTCGCATATGTATATATTTGCATATATGTGTATATATATATATACAAATACATACATGCATACATGATTAAAATATATATAGCTAATTTCGATCAACTTATTAGAAAAATAGTTACATCTAGAAAGTTATCTCAGCAATTGTCAAAATTATAAAGGAATTGTCATTCTGAAACATTCAAATGTAAATAAGAATACCACATTATTTTTATTTTTGTTTAAAGCTTTATACATCACTTTTTATTTACATTTATGAATTTTACCTATGTCAACGATTCTGATTTAAAACCTCACATTAGTAAGTATTTAATTATTGTACGCCCATACTAACGTTTCACAATTTTTAGTATTCTTGAAAAAAGTTTAAAATAAAAACCGAAAGCTTGGATTATAATAAAGAGTTTATTTTATTAACCAGCAGACCTAATAGCCTGTTATTATAGATATATATATATATATATATATATATATATATATATATTACTCATATTTAGACCAGGGTAGAAAATTAATTAATTATAGCAAATAATTTTAATCACCGTGTATAGGGAATTTTATTAAAAAATACGCTTTATTAAAAAACCGTGGAGAATAAAAATTCATTCGTTTCATTAAAAATAAGAGATTTAAATTATGTACAAGACGCTTTATATAAAAGGAAGCGGAATTGAAATGCTCAACGTGTATTTAAGTCAATTGTTCCAAGAAACAAATAAAAATTACGTGCAAAATTTACATTAATTGATTTAATTTCTGGGTAACAAGTAGTAAACAAAGTGTACACATAATAATTAATATTTAATTTGTATTCGCTAAAAATGAAAGGGGAGAAGTCAATTTTAGTTGGAGTTAATTGAACCATTATTAATAATAAGCATAAAAGCCTGTGAAAATCCAAGATTAAAATACCATGAAATAAAGCTCTGAGAATTATTAGTACGATTGAACACCTGCGTAGTTTTAAAAGTCACGTACGGCGAAAATTTGCAGATAACAAATGATTTCAGAGAATGTTGGAGAAACCGTCGTTTATATTAACGGGAAGACTAGATACGGGGTTATTTAACCCAGATAACAGTCCATGTGGACTGAAATAATCGATAGTAAGGAATATCAATTTGCACCACTAAGAACAGGTTAGAGAAGGAAAGATAATGTGCGTAAGACAAAGACACTAATAATTAAAGGCGTGATATAAGCAACGTCACGAGGGTCACGATTGGGTGAAAATAAAAGGCAAAATTGAGAGGTAAAAATAACATTTCTGTATAAAATTTAGTTAGTTATTTTCAGACGTTGCGAGCCGTGTCGAAATTTCTGAGATTTAACTGGTGCGAGTGCAGATTTCGTAAAAATCGCATGCCGGGCTGCAGAATGGGAACCTAGCATGCGAAATTCTAGAAACTGGCCGTTTTGGGGACTAGACCGACAGACAGGCTAACCTCTATATATACCCAGGTTAATATGAACAAGCTCTCTTAGATCTGCGACTTGATTCAATACGTTAAACAGTGCTTTTTAGTTGTCCGAGTTTGATAGAATAATTTAAAGTTTGCTCGTATATTTTGGTGATTTAAAACCGTTTGTTCTTTACGTGCTACAATGAATGTACTTTAGTGCACTTAGAAAAGAAGATACAAGGTAATAAAGTTTAGTATCACTGTACCAATTAGTAAAATTTACAATGACAAATGAATACACAAAAGTAGGCAGTTTTGGCGTATATTGGTGAAAGAAGTATGAATTTCTTTGTTATTTTTCGGGGGTGTTAATAATTAAATGGTTCGTAAACGTGTCTGGATACACAAAACAAGCTTCAGATATACACAAATGAGTTCCGGAAAAGCACTGAAACTACTTTAGATGGATGGTGATGTAGAAAATTTTAAAAGCGTTGAGAATCAGAAGCCGTAAATATAACCCAGTTGGATTGGTGTGATTAACAAAAGGGACGATGTACATTGAAGCTACGAGTGCAGTAACCTTCAGGTAAATTATACTATTTTGTTTGAACTTTGATATTTTGGTGTGTGTTGAATAACTTTATAATTGATTTACTTAAAATGGACAGTAGTGAAATTGTACTAACAATAAAATTTTAATTTTAAGGTGAAATTTGCTTGTTTAAGTAGAAAGGGGTATTTAGTATTGATGTTCTGGATTATGATGAAAATTTGGGTATGTCTTTGAGCTCAATTAGACGAACCTGGTTAATTAACGTAAAGGGGTGGTAGATGCTCCCTTTGTACTCAGACTCAGGTCTGCATATAGTGTTATATTAATTAGTAGGCATCCTACAAGGACTTTAATTCTGGATGCACATTAAAATGATAATAAATTTAATCTTGAAATTTTCTGATACTGAAATTTATGCTGAATTTTAATGTAGAAATTTTAATGTATTGTGAATATTGATGTAAATAGAGTTAACGTTGATGTTTGTGATAGGAATGTGTTTGTTTTTTTTTTATGATTGAGGATGAAAGTTATCTAGAGGAGCAGCCGAGGCGATTAACAGAAGAAAATCAACAGACCAGGTAATTCAAGAGGTTTCACAGCAATATATATATATATATATATATATATATATATATATATATTGTTGTGATACTTTAGCAATACCCCTATGCGCCCTTTTTGTGAATTAAAAAGGTAAATATTTTCAATCTGTCAATTTTTAATTTTTAATGTATAATTTTAATTGCGTCGACTAGCTCAGTTTTTTTAAATTACGCACGGAGCTTGCGACAATACGACAAACAAAGAATTTAACTTTACCTTCTACCTCTCCTTCCTGTTCTAAAATTTATACCAAAACACTATTAAGCACAAATTATTATAACATTCTCAAAAATATTTACAGCGTATGAACAATTTAAAGAATTCTTTAACTAGAATTTTCTTCTAATAATTGAATATAAAATTGATAATTATCATTCCCAAAGATGATCAAAAAGCCAGCAAAATCACTATTACTATTATTATTAACTGAAGCTCGTTGAACGTTCATTCAACCTCTTTAAATATTTACATAATCTACAACGTATACTCAAAAAAACAAGCCTTGCCGACCCCTCGCATAAATTATCATGATAGCAATTTTTAAAGTATTTAAATTAAAAATATTCAATGAAATGTTAATTTTTAAATCATTCAGTTTAGCAATGTACAACAAAATATTCACAAATAAAATAATAAAACATTCAGATTGGCCAACCTGTTGTTTTCAGCTGGAATGAGCCATTGTCCAACTGTTTTCGGTATTTTCTGCATCCTTCATAGCATAATCCTTAAATCACACTAGCGTCCTCCATTAAATTTCTTGACATTTTCTCGTTGAAGTAAATGCTTGTGGCATTTCCTCATTTGTTCCAATAAACATTTATAATCGCTTCCAGTATTTATTTAAACTTGTTCCCCGGTAATTATATAGACGTGTCTCCAGTAGTCATTTAGACTTGTCTCCAGTAATTATTTAGAGTCCTTTTTATTAAGGTTAATATTAGAATTTAAATTAAAACAACTTTTAGTTACTTACGCCTTTTAAGGATAAAACGACAAACTCATTAATTTTCCATAACTGCAAGGGTATTATTTCGCATTTTACAATTATTCACTTTACGTACATTTCTTTGTTTTAAAAGACGTGAACTAAGCCTTACTTCATGGCGAAATCATTTGTTTACAAATCCGGTTGTATTTAAATGCATCGTCTATCTATTGACAAGCGAAAAGTTCGTTGTTGTGTATAAAACTTTCATACCAGGTTTTCGGATATTCCTTCGTATTATATTGTATGTTAACATCAACGCGTTACTTTTGTCACGTACCAGTCCGAGTTAATAGCATTGCTTCCCTTGGATTTTCATACTTCTAGATAAGTAAACCATTGTTTGTTCAAACAAATTTGGTAAACTTTGATTTTAATTACCATGCCTTGCTTGTGTCCAATAAATCAGGTGTCGATTTTAATTCTCTGGACTCAATACAATGTATGCATTGAATTATATGAGTTTGCTATCTGACGCATTTTTAAACCTGCTTGTTTTAATTGGGATCCTTGACTTAATAATGATGCGCTATCCATGCGTGTCGCGTTTCAGCTTGCAATTGTGTTGTTAAACGACTTGCGAATTTGTTTATTCAAATAAATTTTCAGAATATTTTTCATTAACTAAATTAATTATGATTACGATTTATATACAGGGTGTTGTCCTTTACTTCCAGCCTAATCATCGTATTTCTTGTTTTCTTCAGAAAACTGACTCGCTTTCTTAGCCCTCATGTATTTTATTTGAAGTGCGCTATACTATTGGTCCTAACTACCCCTAAATGACCTTATTAACAAAGTATTTTATATATTGCTGTGGCAACGCCTCGCTTTGGGGCGTTATTCAAAGAGTGATATGAAAAAGGTCGCACGTTGAGCCACTAAAAGAGTGCTGTGATACAGATACAGTAATTGGTATAACTTGAAATTGTTCACCTACCTTCCCCTCTATCTTTGCCTGATTAGCTCAACGGAATTGACAGAGTTTTCAAAATGAAATCCAACACAGCAATACCTCAAAACATTAATACAGTATGAAATATTGTCTCTTATACAAACGCATATAGAACATTTACAACATCGTTTCTTTCAAACATAAAATAATTTTTAAGAAGTATTTATTACAATAAAAAATTGTTGCTTACTTTATTTTAAATTAACAGAATTAAACTTTTTTTTTTAGATGATTTACCTGGTTATGTTTATTGTCACGCTTGTAAGGTTTGTTTGGCCAAATAATTTTTGACAGATAATCTATTACAGGTCAGAGTATTGCAAACTCTGAACACAAATTTTTCTGGTAAAATCATTTACAAAAGAAATATTATATGATTAACACTTGTTAATCTACCTTACATTAAATACAAATCAGTTAAAGATAAATCTAAAAATAATACTTGCAGAATCCACAAAAATGCTCTTCGTAATTGAAAATCTTCTCATTTTATATTGATGTCCAATCAGCTTGCAAGATATTCCATATTAAAATTCCTGATTTCAAACAGCAATTACCAAAGTAAGTTTTTGGTTAAATTTTCCTTTTAATTATTTAATAAAATCTTTAAAATAGCGTTATATTGAAGACTGTTTTTATCCATGGTAATTAGTAATTCCATTTTTGTATGTTTTGCGTTTAAAAATATCACTTTTATGTTCATTCTATCATAATAATTATTAAACTTCAACATGCTCACTGTATACTTTAAATATCATCTTCACGACGCAACAGCTCGCGCTTCAGTCAAAACAACATTTCGCTATCTAATTTAAGAATCGAAATTAATTTAATGAATGAATGAAATTGAATGAAGCAAATGACCCCAATGAATGAATAAACGCTTCCTTATATACACTAAATTATCTATATCCAGAAGATTGTAGAACGTGCGCGATTACCTTCTAAATAATATACGCATATCTTACATAATATTCTTGGAAATCCTCATTAGCGCTCAAATTTGTAGTTTTATTATCTATTTATCTAGTTTCAGTTACCCGTGATGCGTGTTGTTTGTCCTGCTCCCACATATACTATTATTGTGGCGCATCGCTTCTGTCCAACAGTGAATGCAAAAATCATAAATAATTTTTATCAGTTATTAAAGGGTTTCTGCAGGTTTTTCGTGTTCCGGCCGCTTCTAAGAATAAACGATTGTTTATTAATTAGTTTATTTAGGTAGTTCTAGAGACAGATGATTCATGCTTTTATATTCTAGAAAATTCTTTAATTACAATAAATTTCTGTAATCCGCAAGGTCATTAATTTAAACTTTAATTGCTTTTTAATGCAAAAGGGGTTGTATTTATTAGAAGATATTTGCTTTCCTGTTTCAGTACACAAAATTAGTATGAAAATTGAGGTTACAAGTACAAGTTGATTGTAGTTTCATAAGTTGAATGCGTAAAGCTACTATTCTATTATTTAACGCAAATGAAAAAATATTTTTATATGCATCGATTTGCGTTCGCATTGATATGCGTTTTACGGTATCTTAGGATTAATTATTTTACATATAAGTACAACTTACGTTACTTGCTACTTATTTACAATACGGTTATCTCATACAGGGTGATTATTTATACACGCGCAAATTAATTTTCCGCTTATAATTTAATGAATAAAAGTACGCAGTATTATGCAGGGTGTAACAATAAATTTACGGATTTTTTTTTCTAGTTTCTTTTATATTTTAGTGGGATTTATTTGTATACTTTGGGTTTCAACGACCTCTCGTGACCTCTTATCACGTCAATATATATATATATATATATATATATATAAAGTAAGATGTATCTGTAAACAAACTCTTATGAAAATAATAAGAGCCATTGACAAATACAAATCGGGCTGGTAGTTATATAGCCATTAACAAAACATTAGCTTTATTACTTCATAGGGAAGGAAACATCCACTGACCAATGGTTTCGGCTAGTTAGCCTCATCAGAGTGGAATAGTTCCCAAGAACCCTATGAAGTAATCGAAGCTATTATAACGGTATAATTTCGAAACAATCACTGTACTATGGCAAAAGTAAATAAAACCGCCATCAGGTGATAAAAACCAACACTACTAAAGGGTGGAAGTACAGAATTGAACCAAAACTACATAATAAATTTTATAAATGACTATAAAAGTACGTCTGGCATTTGAGATTTGCGGAATGTTACAGCAAAATTTATTTGCATACGTAACAAACCTTCTCGTGGCGACACCGGGTTCATGCCCCAAAGGCAATTCAAATGAACAAAGACAAGTTATTTGCAGTCCGCAATAATATATATATATATATATTATATATATATATTATATATATATGATGCATGTAATATATTAATAGTTAAGATGAAATAACCAACTTTGTATGTAAAGTTGAATTACCATTTCAATTCGAACTAGTAATTGAAAACCACTAAAATAACGACTACAGCAGGATTTGAACCTGCGACCTCTGATTTTCGGATTAGCGCTCTAGCCAACTGAGCTATCTAGCCCAATTGTTTAGATATTGTTATAATTAATACTACTGAAGCTTGGCTCTTGTTAGGCTAGATAGCTTAGTTGGTTAGAGCGCTGATCCGGAAAATCAGAGGTCGCAGGTTCAAATCCTGCTGTAGCCGTTTTTTTAGTGGTTTTCAATTACTAGTTCGATTTGAAATGGTAATTCAACTTTACATACAAAGTTGGGTTTTTATTTCATCTTAATAACTATTAATATATATTAAGCATGCATTTGCATTCCAAATGTGGATTATTCTTCTCTATTAATAATAATACAATTACATATTTGTATTATCCAAACGTTGCAAAAATGGGATGATCAAGTTATTAGTACATGAATGATGTATATAACTAGATTCAATTTCCTTAAATGCAAGACGTAATTGAAAATCGGTAACAAGAGCCAAGCTTCGGTAGTATTAATTATAACAACATCTAAACAATTAAGCTAGATAGCTCAGTTGGTTAGAGCGCTGATCCGGAAAGTCAGAGGTCGCAGGTTCAACTCCTGCTGTAGCCGTGCTTTTAGTGGTTTTCAATTACTAGTTCGATTTGAAATTATAATTTAACTTTACATACAAAGTTGGGTTTTCATTTCATTTTAAAAACTATATATATATATATATATATATATATATATATATATATATGTATATTGCTATGATAAAAGGGTTATTTAGGGGTATATTGAGTATTAATGATCACACAATATATGTAAATAGTACCAGAAGTTAGAAAACTACCTTTATTTAGCATGAAAAATACGTAATTTGCAAATTATGCTAAGAGCAAGCATTTAACACTCTATATAAGGATCGCAGTTGACTTTAATTAATGCTGGAAAGCATATCCTGCAACAATAAATACACATTCAGCAAAAGAAATAACTCTATACGTAATTAAACTTGTCTTAAACCAAAAAGCAATCATAAATTGTAAATAGGTACGCGTTAGATGTAGTAAAAGCTAGGAAATCATGATACCTATTAAAATTAAACATGCGATACTGAAAGGAGATAGCATCTTTCGAAATTAAAACGTTTTAGGAACGCAGGATGTAAACAGAAATATGTTAATTTACGTCATTTTATCTACGTGGTTTTCTACATGGGGTTAATACAAAACCCAAAGTATTATCTAGACAAACAAAAGAAATGCACTGGTATCCTACGTGACCAAGGTATTATTCTGGCGAACTATTATCAGATGTATACCTGTAAAATCCAAAAGTATTTAAAACATCCTATGGCTGGTCGTAAACTTTGAACAAACAACGCTGATAGCCAATGAATTTTAGATGGGGCGTTGCTTATATAACACGCGAATTTGATAAGCAGGCAGTCTTTATTCAAACTGAGCACAGTTCACATCACTTTTGTCAAAAATTTACGCAAAGAGTGAATATTAAAATTAAAATAATTAAATTTTTGTGAAAGAGATGTTAGAAAATTTTAAAGTAAATAATAGTAAGAAATAAATGAGACAAGTTTCCTCGTTTGCTGAAAAACGTGAGTAAAAGTTTATTAATTAATTAATTTTAAATATTTATAATTTATGGCTCTAAGTGAGACTACGAGAATCTAAGTAAATCTAAAGATATCTAAGAAAAACGGGGTAAATCTAAGTAAATCTAAGAAAAGACTGGGTAATTATTTGGTAAAACTAAGAAGTATTTGATTATTGATTGAACGGGGTAAAATTTGGAAACTAGATAAATTGAAAGCACTGGGAAGAAATCCAAATAAAAATATTGGTTTAAATCTATGCAAACGCGCACAAAACAGAGGATTGTTTTAAAAATTGAATGGAGCAACTCAACTGAAAGTAATCCTAGGGTACTGATCCACAGCACGCAGTAACAGATCCAGAAAGACGCACAAAGAAAACTACAGGTCAGAACTATTTAGCATAAGGCATAATTTTCTCTTTATTTTGAACATTGATTATATTTATTATACCTGAATATTTTATGTAAAGAGTCAAAAATCTTTTTTATACGTGAAAAATTTACGTAAAAAGGGGAAACGTCTTGAACGTTCAAAGAGTTTCCAGTAGAGTACAGTATCATTTTTGCTAGCTTTAAAATAAGGAGAGGAAACTATAATTTTGGGGATAAACAATTTAAAAATTATTATTATTTGATTCAGGAATTTATTATGTCATACAGTATGACATATTACGCTGTGAAGTGTATATGACTTTTTTCTTTCTCATTATACAGATATTGGTCGATTTTGTTTTTCTCATTCAAAGCAGGAAAAGTATTAAATAAAAGAGGAGTAAATTATTTGTTATCGTAAAGTTGTGCACTCTGTGTGAATTAGACTGAGCTAGCCGAGGCATATTTAAATTTTAGGATATTAAAAAATTGAGCGGTGGCGGTCAGCAGGAGACTGAACGTATAATTACATCGGCGTGCAGCGTTATCATATCAATATATATATATATATATATATTGCTATCCTATTCGCGGAATTTTCTTGCCCCTACTTTGGGCTGTTATTTTTATTACCATGAACTGGAATTCTTGATCCCCTTCGTTGTGCGCCTTATTAATTTTCTACGTACTCTAAATTATTGGACCACCATTTTAATATTCACTATTAATTGTAATTATCTCCTCCTCCAGCTGTTTTCTTAATATTGCTATCAACTGGACTTTATCTTTAAACAACTTTATCTACCAATGGCAAAATTCGATACGTTACCGCCTTGCGGGTTATCAATTTCCTATTCAACTTGTGGCTCCGCCTTTGTACTATTTAAATCTTATGACCTCGGCTAGCATTTATTTGGAGTTATAAAATTCAGTAAATTTCGATTTTATATAATGAAACCAATATGTTATGTACAGCTTTTGAAATTATTTGTAATACATTTTTAAATTAGTTAACCTTATAAATTTCATTTATTAACAACCATCTAGTATGTACTCAAAAACCCAAAGTCACCAAAGAAAACTTATTATCTTTACCAACAAAGTGTAGAATATTCTAAACCTGTTGTCATATTACTCATTCTATACGTATGCAACCTCTTTTGTTGACCTTTTCACAAGCATGTCATATTTAGCAAATTCAATATTAAAAATAAAATAAAAATTTATATAGAAAAACAAATGTCTTATAACTAAAGATCTGACCTGGTTTTATCTTTTTCACATCGACGCTTCCAATAAAAATGATCTTCCCCAATTCTGGATTCCATTCAAATTATTGCCATTACACCATGGACCACCACCATTAAATTATACACCCCAATTTTTTTCAATTCTTCAAACTTAGACTTTTATCATTCTTGCCCCAGACTTAAAATTGTAGTTTGTTTCATCCCTGTACTTCAAAATTGTATTATTCTTCTTTTCCCCTGGACATCTAAATTGTATTACTGTATTTTTCCCTTAACATCAGAATCATAGTCTATTTCCCTCAGACCTCGAAGCCCTATTACTTTTATGTCTTAGTTTACAATAAATTCATTAAAAACGTACTTACGTTTAAACGGCAATTATAATCTGCATATTCGCACTCATTTTATTTCACTTTTATAATTATTACGTATTACTTTGTTTTAATGGCAACGCACTTCGGCCTTCGTTGAGTTCAAAACTGGCTTTCTTATCAAGGTGCTTGCTAATATATTCTCGAATTCCCACTCCATCCGTGGGTATGGTCTAGAACGCGTCGCTTGTTTCTGACCAATCAAATGATTTCATTTAGAGCAGTTTCTGATGTAATGCTCCACGATTCCCCATAATCACAACCTGCCCGCAGCTGTCTCTCGTTATCAACATGCTGTATTTTGATAGATTACTTGCTTTTCTATAAACAACTGATGCAACTCGACTTTAAATTTTCATGTTTACATGCGATTCACGCAATTTTTAATCATTTCTCTTATCAAAAAATGGTTAGATATTTGTACGCATTTAAATTAACTACCTGAAACTCTATTTCTATATCCGTATTAATTTAATCGTCTGGAACTCTTTTTCTTAATGCGTGTCTAATTACACTTTATCATTTATTTCTAAATATACGCGTGCTTCCACTGAAAAATATCCTTATTTGTTTTACCTAAATTAACTAAACTTTATCTACAGGGTATTTAATATTTACTATCTACTTAATACATATATTTCTCATTCCTACGCCAACTATGCGTCTTCCTATGTTTACCTGCGTCGCCCAAAAACTATTTCTACTTTATATACAGGGTGTTGACTACTTACTATCTACAAACTATGTCTATTTCTTAATTATTTCCTTAAATAAGTGCAGTTTTCTGCTGCCTATTCTAATTACTCATTCCTGAACGACCTTTACTATAACGTGCACCCTTAAGCAACCCCTTATCACAGCAATATATATATATATATATATATATATATATATATGCTTAATATTACGGAAATAATTTGTGGCAGTGATCTAAATAAAAACGTATATGGTTGGATTTCTCACATACTCTATCAACTAACTCTTAAAACACTTTGAATTAGCCTTGAGATTGTATTGTAGTAGCCTATTCCACAGAAGGTTTACAGCAATGGGTTTAAACGCTGTTTGTCGTTCTTGGTAACATTCTATGTACATTAGGTGCAGAATCCGAAAGTGGCAACATTGCAGTACGAATATAAAGCAATATTAATAATGTAATGTTCCAAGGAAGTGGAGGGTTTGTTCAATATTTATTTTCTATTATTAACCCAATAAATATTTACATCGCTCATACTTAACTAAAAGACGCACCTTTAGCTACGTACATGATCAACCACTAATTTAAGGAATAACTGATGTAAGCGTGTTATAATTTGAGCTTCCGTTGTTAACCAAACGCACAATCTCAGTTAAATATCAACTGCTCTGTATGCGCCTATAATTTCGTCATATTGCAAAAACAATGAGCAAAATGGAAATAGGAGGGTTGCAGCTGAAACCGCAGGGGCGCATGAACAATTTGCGTGACAAGCCCCGATCCATCAGATGGTGATGTCAACTCCGTCTGTATATCAAGGGTGAACTTTAAAATTGTCGGAATATCCCTATGCCCCAACAACCCCTTATCAGATACGAAAACGTTAAATCAACATATCGATTTTAAATTTGCAGTTAAAATAGGGTCCTTAAACTTAGTTAATTTTTTATTAAAGTTTATCCATGTTTTTGCAGGAGAATTAAAGAATTTGTATGCCAAATATTTGATTTAGCGATTCTTTCATATCCTGTAGAGAAATGCACAATGCAATATTGTGTAATGCACTGACACTAAATTTGCTCTCGCTTATTTCATATTTTTCTATACTTTTTAGCATCTTGTAAACTCTCTAGAATATTCAAATTAGGTCAATTTAATATCTTTTAAACGATAAGTAATGGATAGCACGAATTGTAAACTGTTAATTATGTATTACCGAACATTTTGAAATTGTATTAATCAATCACTGCCTATGGTGTAAATAAACGTTTTGTTTACACACAACTTAATAATATATATGAAATAAGGTTGATGATCACTTCATTATCTATAGAATTGTGTATAAATATCAATTAGGAAGTGTGTAAGAAGCAGAAGCAGTAAGTACTTTTAACTACATTTAATTAATACAGAATAAAACTGAAAGATCCTTAGGTCTAAATATTATTTTAATTATCTTATTTAATAAAACTATCACTGCATAAAAGTTGTTTTATTTTTCTAGAGCTTCCCATAGCCACTTCCAGCAGCTTCTTCAAAATGTCAGATCCGACTCGGTCAATTGCTGATCCTACTTTGTTTAGGAAACCATTTTTGAAACTTATTTTCTTCTTCTTCATATCCATGCCCACCTTTCTCTTCGCTTGCATTGCATTTCATGCAAACTAAGCTCTTTTCACCAAATCTTGCGTTTTTAGACTTTACTCTTTCCCAGGCACCTTCTTCTAAAATTTTGTCTACTCAGTATCTAGCTGAGAAATCGTCGGGATACTTCGAATAAGCAATGTCGTGATCTCTACACAAGCGGTTCAAATTGTTGATACCAAGATCACCTCAAGCTAATCGTTCTTCCAGTCTAGTTCCTGACCCGTAATAAGAATAATTTTGGAAACGGAGTTCAAATGAAAACTTATTTATAGCTTTGTTTAACAACCCACCCCCAGAATGTACAATAATCGATGTGTACACATCAACATTCAACAACTAAATGAGTGAAAATATTTAAAGCACCTCTATTTATACTTTTTTACACCTTGATATAAATACAATAATTTATAATAAACACAATTTATAATTCTGAACGGAATGAACTCGTAGCTTTTATTGATGCACTATAACTTCTTCTAAAGTAGATCTATGCGAGTAATTGAATGTTTAAAATCTTCGTCTCTATATATGTTCTAACATCCGCTATGATATCCGAAATCTTCCGTATTGGGAATAATTATTCTTCCAAATAGTTGCGTTAGAAATTTTCTAACACCTACATCTTCTAGATATTAGTTTGGAGGACATATAATTATTTCCTGAATTTTACGCTTTTAATATCATAAAGGATCTTTATAAATAAATAATTATTACAAAGGCGTATATTAATGAAGGACGAGTTCGTAGTCGTTACAATACATATAACCTGCAAGTTGAAAAAGACGTTCTGTTACTGCTTGTCCAGCGGCTTTTGGAGTTTCTGCTTGCACCTTATCTATACCCGGCGTCTTGCCATTTTTTAGACCCTTATCTCTAAGTATAAGACATCCCAAGTCATCCTTTTCAATGTCTGATTTCTGTTATAGTGCTGCTAGTTCCTCTCGTGCATATAAATCCCTATATATTCTTGCCATCTAACCACTTTCTCCACATTTTCTAAGATAACGTTTCTTCCCGCATCTCTTATACTTTTGCTATACGGTTTTATATACCTAAAATTCACTATAATTAGTTTGTATGCTTCGTCTGTCTTTTCCATTTCCATATTAGTTTGTACCTTTTTGTACTTTTCATCAATCCATTGTTCTTTAGCTTTCCTGCATTTTCGAATAATTTCCCATTTTATAGCTTTGTGTGTTTGTTTTCCTGTTTCGTCTGGTCTGGTTTTGTATTTTCGTCTTTCTTCTATTAAATTCAGGATATCCTTTGTCATTCACGGTTTCTTATTTTGTATTTATGTATACCCCAGAATATCTTTGGGCGCCATGTCTAAGCTAGATTTAGTGTTATTCCATTCTGTTTCTACTTTCTTAGTATCAGAAATTTTCCCGATATTCAACAAATCATTTGACTTTTTTTAAATTTTTCGTGGTTATCTTTATCTTTTAGTATCTCAAAGTCAAAGTGCATGTTTTCCTTGCTTTTTTAAAAAATTTTAAATTTAAGAGCGGCCATCATAATTACGAAATTTTGGTCAGTGTCTATATCTGCTTGTGAGTAGCTTCTACTCTATTACTTGATTCCTATGCCGTTGTAAATCAAGAATGTAATCTATTTGATATCTTTCTATATCTCCTGGCATGTTCCGCGTATATCGTCTTTTCAAACGATAGTGAAATAATGTGTTTGTGATGATTAAATTGTTCTTGTCGCAAAATTCTACTAGCCTATTTCCCCTGTCGTTTCTCGTGCCTAAACCAAATGAACCTACCAACGCTCCTTTCGTAACCTTACCTATTACTGCTTTAATATACCTCGTAATTATTAAACTTTTATGTTCTTTTATCTATCTTAGCATGTCTTCGATGTCTTTGTAGATCGCTTATACCTTTTCCTCACTGTAGCTAGGGGTGAGTATGTATGCTTGTATTTTTACTGTATTTAGCTGTTTGGATCTTAGCCTAATTTTTTTTTTATTACAGCCTATACCTACAGCTTGCTCTCTAGTATGCTAAAGCAAGCCCTGTTTTCCCTATCTAATGTTAGTTAACAAAATCTTATTCTAGTAAAAGTTAGTTGATTATTTATGTGCGAAGCCCTATTTACGTTATTTTACCTAAACTACCCTTTGCCTAAAACTACACATGCTACCCTTTCCCTTTATACTATTTTCCTTCCTGCACAATCCGGACCGTCGGCAGTCGGAAATAAGAGTTGTGCATTCAACCTAAACTTACTGTGCAAGGCCCCGGCCATCAGCAGCAGGAAACTGGAACGTTTGCACAGACCCTACCTTTTGTGTTATTTTTCCTATCTACTTAAACTAGTTGCCCTACCTACAGTTTTAAAGCTACATTTTGCATTTCAACGGGTTCCCCGACCAATCGGCAGCCGGAATTCAGAAAACCAAGCGATCTACATAAACCTATCCGCACGTGGCTCCCGACCATCGGTTGCCGGGAATCGGGGGTGCCACGCGTGAAGCCTACCCTATTTAATTTCTAATTTGTAGATTCTAATAGTGTTTATGTGTGTTGAATACAGTTGTGTGTCATGTGTCCTCTAAGCCTAGTTTACATTTTAGTTGTATTTTTTACGTCTTCATTATGTGGGTTTTCTGTTTGATTATTTTTCGTTCGCTTCATAAGAGTATGTTTGTATTAAGGCATTTAGTATGTTGTACTTTATTTCATCTTGGGTTACTTCTTGAGTTGTGAGTAGTAGAAGTTGCTATCGATGAAGGTGAATGTTGTCTTCTACCGTGAGTCGACATTGTCGGAGTCCCCACTCCTCCACAATCGCAGATGTCAGTGTTGGATATGTTGAACTTGTTTTTGTATGATTGACATGGGCTGTGTCCAGAAATGTAGTATATTAGTCCCTCTGTGGGGTTAAACTCGGTTTTGAAAGTTTGGAAGGATGTTATGTACTCTTCTACCAGTGGGAGACGTGTCCCACCGGTTTTTCCATATTTTTATAGTTTATGCTTTATTCTTTCGCTTGTTTTTGCAAGCTGTTCCTAGCAATTCGTGTATGGTGTTATTTCTACTTCGTAGCCAGTAATAGGCTGCTTTTTTCTTAATTTCAAGATCTACTAGTAGAATCCCAAGTACTACCAAGAGAGCGTCATGTGGAGTAGTTCTGTAAGCACTCGTAAGTCTAATTAAAATTGCACGTTTTGCTCGGTTGATTATAATGATATTTGGTACCAAATCTAGCTCTCAACTTAACCATGAGCACTCTTTCGTTCTTTTGTAGGTAGTTTTCTACACAGTGTCCTATCTTTTTCTCATAACTATCCCTACACTCGAATTTCTTTTGTCTGATTCTGTATGAATTATCCAAAAGTCTCTACTCCAAAAATCTCCCACCTCTGGCCGCCGAACTTTGCTAATCCCTACTATGTCTCATGCTAATTCATCCATTTCAATTTTTAAGTTCTCTAGCCTACCTAATTACTTCATACTTCTGACATTCCACGTTCCAGCTTGCAAAATGTTTCAGCCTTTTTTAATAAACTTTTCAATCACATCCTCCAAAGTGCCCCCCCCCCCCTCCAAGAGATCCGAACGGGGGACTATGTTAACTCCAGAATTTTCTATCTCAGAGAATGTCATCATCTTAAATAACAATTTAAGTCCGCTGTGTACTTAGGATGTAATATGGTGATTTCCCGTTGCCTTCCACATCGCAGTAGTGTCTTAGAATATCATACCGATCCCTAGGGTCTCTGCCACTCTGCCACTCTGAGTACAAAAAAAGCCGCTGCCCTCTTAGGGAGACCTGTCTTGATCTGGTTCCTCACTAAAGACCCCACTAATTCTAGTTAAACCTCTTTAGATCACTGATACACGCAAGTTATTCTACCCGTTCAGTAATCTAGAAGTTTTTCAAGTGGCAGGTTCACTCAGAACAGTGTTGATTATACACAGTGCTTTAATTATAAATTTTATCAAAAATTGCTATCTCCCATGCCCTCATTTCTATAATTACATTATCTGAATATCAAAGAAGTTTACTAGAACTTTAGTAATTAAAACGTTTCTTTAGAACAATGATTACAAAAAAATTTTGGCTAGAATATAGTGAATTAACACTTTTATAGAATATTATCGGTAATTATTCACATAATGGTTATACGTAAGCACTGCAACTTGAAAGTACAGTTACAAACTGCAAAGCTAGCTTCTGAACTTTAGGTTGTTTTAATATTTCAGATCTTGCACTAAACGAGTTGAACTACTGCAATGCGCCGCTGTATAAAAAGCACTGAACATATTCATAATTTAATTTAAAGCAACGTAAGAACAAAGAACTATAGGTACTTTAAGCTAGCAGATGGAGATTCAGTAAGTGTTTAAGTTATTTTTAACGCTACTTAACGACGTTTTAGAAGTAAACTCCATTATTAGCGAACTTTCACAAAAACAGTGTTTTCTTTTACTTAATTTACCATTATTGATTATTTAAAATTCTATATAAAAATCCAACCTTTCTGTTCAGTGTTCATCAAGTATTTATGAAAGAGGGCATTGTCTGTTGTACAAATCAATGTACGATGGATACGGTCAATTCCACTACAACCACACACATTTGTTGAATAATGGATTGACCCATAACTACTTTTAGGAAGAGAAGAGCAGTTGTATACCATTAAAATGCCTATCCGTTGTAAAGTGTATGATTGATTGGATCGATCGGTCATTTCCGTTTGGTAGTTCATACACGCAAGAATTCCATTATACTCGTAAAACTTTTATAATGTAACTACTTACAGCTCGTATTTGCCGAGTTTACTAATGATGTGCTTTGTAAAGAACATCATAATGGTTTGAAAATGAAACTAATAGAGAAACAAACATTTCCTTAATATGAGTTTAAGAATTCTACGATCGAAAATGGTTTGAAATCACCTACTTTTAATTAAAGTTTTCTTTCTTCTACTCAGCAGAATTGCTATGAACACCAAATACATATTTTATTATCTAGAACCCTATTGTGTAAGATGGACTTGTGACTTGTTTTCTGATGTATTATTTACAAGAGCGGCTATAAACGGTAGACGATGCCAGAGGAAGTGGAAATGTCGTACAGAGCAGACTTTTGTTTAAAAATATAATAAGGATATATTTGTATAACAATACAGTCAACACTAAATAACATTTTATTACTGAAAACCGTTACGAGGCGGTTCTGTGGCGTAGTTGGTATGTGTATGACTACTATGCCGAAGGTTCCGGGTTCAAATCGCGACAAGCCTCGCTTAAAAAATGTTAGGCGAGCATTTTTCACAAAAATACGCCCTCGTTCGGATGAGAGATAAAATGGAGGTCCCGTGTGCGAGTGTTGTCACGCACGTTAGAGATTCTTACCTTGCTTGTAACAGCAAGGGTTCGGCAAAAACTCCCTTCCTGATAAATGTAGTACCTTTGAGTAGAGCATTAGAAAACGAATGTAGTGAAATAGGTTACGAAAACTCCGTATAACACAGTAACGCCGTTTTGATCTCATACGATTTAAAATTTAAGGAAAATCCCTGTTGAGCACCATAACAATATAGAGATTTTCCAAAATATACTAGCAACAAGGGCAACGATATATTAACCCACCCTTTTCATAAATACACTTTAACAGGTATAATTACTGCCTGGTTACACATTTTTAAAGTAATCAGCATCAATTAAGAAGAGATGAAGAGGTGCTGTGTACAATCAAGAAAGGTTCTTTCGTATATCGTCTACTTTTTTGCGTTACTTAAAAAGCCCCACCTTCTGAGTGCCATATAATTGCTACAAACTCCGGTTCTGATCGTCAAAAGTACTACGAAAGCTGCTAAGATTCTAACTCTGGTTCTGATGATGTCCCTTGTTCATGGGTGCCAAAATGCTACCAAGCTTCGGTGCTACTTATATACTTAAAAAGTTTAAAAATTTCTGCTTCGCAGTGAAGTTTGCCACGGTTTGCTCAACTGCTTTCTGCAATTTAACTAACTACTGAGAACAAAATAGCTGCTACGGTAAATCATATACACTTGCTTCCCCGTTTTCCAAACATTTTCCGCCAATTACGTTGTGCATATTTAACCCCAACTGACAAAGTTAACATTTAATATACGCCCTTAATGCAACACATATTATCTCCATTTCGCTCTAATGTAAACGCTAAAATCACCTTTCTCTTATTTTGTTCTCACTCCACTAAACTTTGTATTCTTAACCTATCTCACTTTTACACATGCTATCAAATAACCCCTTTTTGTTTCTTGTTGTCAATTAGTAACAATCAATCGTTTACCCATTCCAGCTTAACAAACTCTAACGTTTAAACTATGTCTATGTTAACACGTGCTATACTTATCTCACTTCTATGCATACGCTCTACCCTTACTTTGTTCTTACTCCACCAAACCTTGTATTCCCACACCTAAGCCAACGAAGGCTAATGTTTACCTACATCTATTTCACTTGTACCTATTTTATCTAATAATCTCTCCTTGTTTCCTTGTTGCAAATCGAATTTATAACTGACAAATGCTACCCATTTTAAAAGCTATACATTTATTATAATTGGTGTCGGTTACCAACACCACCTAAAAATTACTTGTTTAATGTTATCTACGCTTCTTAAAAATATACCGGGAAAACTAAGACGGTTACTTTCGTTTATTATTTAATGTTATTAAGAAAGTTTCTTGAACAACATGTTTAACTTTTTGTAAATAATATAATACAACCGCCACTTTGCTAGTAAACTAAACGGTTTCAAATGCTAAAGCTTTCTGAATAATATACATCCACCTTTGATATAATTTAAATATGACGGTTAACTTGATTTACAATATGAGATTTAGATGCTCGCTTCGTCCCCTACACGTTGTAAACGCTTTTGAAAAATATTCTTATACTTAAATACGACTTCTAAAATATGTTTATCACTTTTTGAATGCTATCTTACATGCGGAATGTTTTTATTATAACACACGCTGAAGGATTATGCAAAATTACATTTTAGCTTCTTGAACTATTACTGTAGACTTATTAATTTCTCAAATAATGAATTTGAAAAACATTTCAAATTTGTTATTTGTATTTTCACATGCTATATAACGAAATAAATTTGCAAAATGAATACTAATACTCTAATAACCCCTAAATATCACAGTAATATATATATATATATATATATATATATATATATATATATATATATACAAAATGCTATGATAATAGGGTAATTTATGGGTACATTGAGTCATATGGGTTGTACGCTACATGTAAATATCACTAAAGTTTAGAAAACTAAACAATTTCATTATAAAACAGAAGTAACTCGACAATTATGCAAGAAGCTAGTACCAAGCACACTGTATATAAATCACAACTAATTTCAATTTATGAAAGGAAGCTCATTCTTCAATAATCAAATCATATTTAGTAAGATAAATAACTTGTACGTCATGTAACGCATTTTAAATTAAATATACAAGCATAAAATTGAAAATAAATACGCAATTAGTGAAAGGAAATAACCTGGCATACTAGCTATAAAAGAATCCCATTAAAAAGATTAACGGATAAAATAAATAAACGCATTTAAATACGTCATCATAGAAATTTGACTACGTGATCTGTACATCGTAAATTCATATAAAATCCAACAGATTTTGGACTACTAAACAACAAAACAGACGTTTGGTTAAGTGATAAATTAAACGGAAAAATTTAAATAAATGCAAAATATAAACAAGCGGACGTGACTTCAAGAAAGTTAAAGTTGGATGTTCAGAGAAATACACTATACAAATTAGATCCGTATGTCAAGAAATGCATCATTTCTACACGAGTTTTGATGATAACGTTATAGAAAATCCAAAGGCTGCAAGATAAGCCAAAGTACAACGCCTCAATTAACAAAATACGCTCGGAAAATCAATTGTACATGTGAAAGGAGGAGCCTTTATATAGAACACAAACTTGGTAAACATTCAGTCTTTCTTCGATCAAGGCACAACATATAACAGTTAAAAGCATAATATCACGCGGAGTGAAAAATAGTAAAAATTAAATAATTATTTAGTAAAAGTCGAGATAGAAAAATTTTAGACATGCCAATATACGATAAAATTTGCCGTTGATTTTTTAATATTTAATAATTCAGGGCTTTAAGTAATGAATCTAAGTAAAGTACTCTAATAATTCTAAGTAACAAATCTAAGTAACCACTCTGGTGGACGAATCTAAATGACAACTCTGGTGAATGAACTACTTTAAGTAACGTACTCTAATGAATTCTAAGTAACTACTATTGAACTAAATTAAGAAACGGATTTAAATAATCGCTCTAGCGAGGATGTATATTTAAGCATTGGTCTACATAAGCATATGAGCATCGAAGTGAGAAATTAATCAAACTAAGGGTTAGACTGGGCGAGCTGTACCACGCACTAAACAAGAGAGCTTAAGTGGAAACAATCCAAGGTACTGGTCAACCACATGCAGAGGCAGTTCTAAGAATTGGCAACAAGCACAGAAAACGCAGATCAGAAATAAGAATATTCTTTATTAGCATAAAGCTTTATTTCAAATTTTAATAATTACATTTTTGCATATACCGAAGTATTTAATTTGCGAAGGGTCATCAAAAATCATTTAAAAATTTACGTAGAGAAAAAGAAGGTCATTTGAACGTTCAAAAGATACTTCCAGTAGTATAGTGTTATTTTTGCTGGCTTTAAGGAAGTTATAATTTGGGCATAATCAGATTAATATTATTATTTTGATTTAGGGGTTAATTTATGAATAGCAAATCAAATTATCAAAGTTATTAAACTGTAAAGTGCATATATTCTGGGTCATTATACAAGTTTTAGTTTGTTTCGTTTATATCATTCAAGTAGAAAGGAGCTAGAGTAAAAGGGTGGTTAAACTTTCTTTGTTATCGTATCGTGTGCACTTTGGGTGGATTAAACTGAGCCAGTCGAGGCATATAAAAAGAAATATATTTAAAATTTAATGTTGAGGTTATTAGAGACAGCGGTGTGGTTTAGCAGGAAACTGAACGTTAATTACATCCGAGTGCTTAATTTCTTGATCTTTAATTGAATATAGTATATAAAACTCTTGGAAAAAGGTCAATTATTAATATCATCTATGTACATCTATGTACAAAAACTAAAAATTTTTTATAGATAATCTTAATAAATGACTAAAATTTAATATATATTAAGCATTCATTTGCATTCCAAATGTGGATTACTCTTCTCTATTAATAATTATATATATATATATATATATATATATATATATATATATATATATATATATATCTAATTTGGTAGTGAATTTTCCATTTACATTATTTATGAGTGGCAATAAACTGTGTATTATTAATAATTCATTTCTCATCTGCCTGAATTAGAAATGTTCAGTATTTTAATAAAGTAGGAATGTGAATAGCAAAAGATTCTGTTGCTATAACTTAAAAGCAAATATTATAAAAAAAACGATACTTTTTATTATTATGAAATCCAGCAACAATGTTTTGTCAATTTAGCTATTATACACCTCTTTTATTATTCTGTCAAAGTGCAGAATATTTAACTCTTGATTTTGTCAATCTTCCTTAAAATTAAAAATCGAAGGCTAATTTTTGAAATCGGGAATTTTTCAATTTTAGAGAATTTTAAATAATTAAAAATAATGAAGAATAAAGCTTTTCGACATAAAAACAGAAAACGAAAGACGACTAAAGACTGAGAGTGTGAAACGCAAAAGCGCAGTATTAAGAAATTTCTTATTTAGATCTTGCAGTTATATTGTCGTTGTGTTACAGATTTGAATTACGGATTAATATCAAATTCACCAAATACAGTCAAAGAAGAAACAGTAACTGTAACTGAAATTCAATATGAAATTGATACAAGTCATAATCAATAAAATTAGTCATCTAATAAATTAACAAAATCTTATAATTGCGAAAGAAGCGGCTACTGATTACTTTAAATGCTACATGGCTATCACATATTAATGATACAAATTACTAAAGGAAGTAGCACCAGTCTTAGAAACAACAATTGAATCTTTTGAAAATAATAAAGGAAGAAGATATCTGTTAATCAAAAATGTTAATTTGCATTTACAATCACACAAAGGAAATGATAATTTAAAGGAATATATCACCTACCTTTCACTGGTTGTAGTGGTTCATTGTACTTGCACTGCTATCAGATAATTATGGACTGTATAATGTTCACTAATTGTTGCTAATTACTGATGCTCAATGCACCGAACTAAATCACGAACCAAAGCCAAGCGAGAACGAAGTTGAATAGTCGTCCACTCGTAAATTACCAACCCTTTTATGTCATTGCACTAAAGGTTGGGATAATGGAGGGGTTCTAGCTGGGGAATAGTTTAAGGACTTAAATTAATTGTGATTGGCATACTACAACTACAAACAAAATACTTATAAAGCCTTAACATACCGCCCACCAAAATAAGTATTAGGAACTTATTTTCTAAGTGCGTCTAAACGAACAAAAAAATATATATAACCGTAAATTTAAAAGTTAACTTACCCTAACATACTAACTATAATACTAAGTTGCCTCTGGAATGGGGAGAGGGCACAATTTTACCACGGGTCTTTTAAATAGTCCCTGGGATGTTGCCACGGTAGCCACACGACAAACATTGTCCTTTCCATAATGCAACGTATGTATACGTCCCATTTTCCACTGTAATGGAGACACTTGAGTATCTTTAATCAACACCAACGTTCCCACCATTAACGAATAATTAGCAGAAAACCATTTGGTTTTCTGTTGAAGTGTGCAGGTACTCCAAATGCCACCGTTTCCAAAATGATTGCTGAATACGTTGAACCAGTTTCCAACGATTTAAGGAAGATAGTTTCAGATCTAAGACATTAGGGTCGGGAATGACAGACACTGGTTCTACGTTCAGAAAATGACCAGGACTTAAGAATGAAAAATCAGTGGGATCGTTACTCATTGGACATAAAGGTCTGGAGTTTAATATGGCTTTAATTTGAGCTAGAATGGTGTTAAATTCTTCGTACGAGAGAATTTGTTCGCCTACCACCTTCTTGAGATGGGACTTTACAGATTTTATCCCAGCTTCCCACATTCCCCCAAAGTGAGGAGCCGACGGAGGATTAAAAACAAAGTGAATACCTTCCGTTTCAGATGACTGCTTCATATATTCGATTAGTTCCCGAGATGCTCCGATAAAATTTGTTCCACAGTCACTATGAATTTGCAAGCATTTACCTCTGCGTGCTACAAACCGCCGTAAAGCTGCAATAAAGGCCTCTTTAGATAGGTTTGATGCCAACTCCAGATGTATCGCTTTTGTACTAGGACAAACAAATAAACAAACATAGGCTTTCAATGATTTGGCACCTCTAATACGATTCATGGTGATAGAAAAGGGTCCACCGTAGTCTACCCCAGTATGTAGAAACGCTTTACCGGCAGTAAGTCTAGCGGGGGGGCAGTCGCCCATAGGAGGGCATAGCGAAATAGGTTTTTGACGAAAACATCGAATACAAGAGTTTAGGCACTGTTGAATAGCCCTTTTTGCAGACAGAATCCAAAAATTTTGCACTAACAAAAAATGAGTAGTTCTAAGTCCAGGGTGTAAATATTTCGTATGGCAATCTCGAATAATGAGCTCTGTCACCCGGTGTGACCGAGGAAGTAGCAAAGGAAATTTTGTATCATAAGATACGTCTGCATTTCGCAGCCGGCCGCCCACCCTTAACAACCCATCACTGTCAAGGAAAGGACTGAGAGGTCGAAGTTGTTTATTACTAAGTTTTCTCTTTCGAATGATATCAGTGTCCTGACTGAAAACTTGTTCTTGAACCCGTTTTATTAATAAATGAAGTGCATACTGTTCGGGGGAGACCAATAATTGTTCTAAGTTTCCAATATCCAAATTTGCACGAACTTTCAAGTTACGAATGAACTGACAAATATATACCAGAATCCTGCATATTTTTCGCAAATCTGAAAATTGATTTACCATCGAGTCGACGAAATGATCTGCAACGTGTATATTAAGGGATAAAGTTCTTTTTTCAATGTGCATCTGAGTGTGATCTGTAAGAGTTGGTTCCATATGAGCAGGCCAATTCTCTTTAGGTAATAGTAACCATGATGGAGCCGTCCACCACAAAGGATGATTAACAAGCTCAGCAGCTAATAATCCTCTTGATGCACAGTCAGCAGGATTATCCTGTGATTTAATATGATGCCACGATGATGGAGCCACTCGTTCTTGGATATGCGAGACACGATTGCTAATAAATGTCTTCCAATTATACGACGAAGATCGAATCCATGCTAATGCTACTGTGGAATCTGACCACGCAAATGTATCGTCCAATACTAAATTATCTCTATACGTATTTTGCACATACTCGACCAAGTTCGACAACAACATTGCACCACACAATTCTAATCGAGGTAATGATATACGATTGGTTGGTACGACCTTAGATTTGGCACAGACCAATGATACTTGGATGTTCCCTTTCTCATCGACACAGCGGAGATAAACTGCTGCTGCATATCCAGCTTCCGATGCATCACAAAATGCATGAATTTGTACAGTTTGATAGTTATCACAAAGAATCCGTCGAGGAATTTCAATTTTCACTAACTCGGGTAATTGTTGAAGATACAGATTCCATTTTAAAACAATTTGTTGGGGAGGAAGTTCATCCCAACCAATTCCTAATATCCATACAGATTGAATCAAATGTTTTGCGAAGAAGACCAATGGTGATAATAACCCCAGAGGGTCAAAGATCCTTGCAATTTCCGAAACCATATTCCTTTTGGTACAAGGCCGATCAACGATATTAAGATTGTAAAACAACATATCACTCAATGGTTGCCATTTCAGTCCTAAAATTTTTTGAGACGTATTGTTTACCTCTTCAAACAAAAATGCTTGCTGATACCGAACGAAATCAGGTAAATGGCCAATGACACTTGGCACATTGCTATTCCACTTTCGCAACATAAAACTACCTGATTGGAAAATTTGGTTTAATTCATACACGAGTCGTTTGCCCTCCTCTATCGAATCACACCCTGTAATCAAATCATCCACGTACGTATCCGATACTAAAATCTTGGAAGCAATAGGAAAACGTAACGATTGACTTTTTGCAAGTTCTTGAATTACACGCATGGCTAGAAATGGTGATGATGTGATGCCGTATGTAACAGTGTTTAGCTGATAATCGATAACAGACTCCGAGGACTTAAATCTCCAAACTATACGTTGATAGTCTCGATGGCTAGTAGAAATAAGAATCTGTCTATACATTTGCTTAATGTCCGCAGTTAAAACTACAGAATGTAAACGAAAGTGTAATAACAACTCCATGATATCTTTTTGAAGAGGGGGGCCTGCGAGTAAATGATCATTTAAAGACCCTCCACTTTGAGCGCTGGCTGAAGCATCAAATACGACACGAAGTTTTGTAGTTGTACTGTCTGGTTTGAACACGGCGTGATGTGGTATGTAATATACCGGCGATAATGTAGACGATCGAGTTGAATCCGATACAATACGAGACATGTGACCACTATCGATATAATCCAGCATAAATTCTCTGTACGAATTATACAGTTGAGGATTTATTTCCAAACGGCGTTCTAGTGAAAGAAATCTTCGAAGTGCTATTTCCCGAGAGCCAGCAAATAGCGGTTCAGGACCATTGAAAGGTAACAAAACAATAAAACGACCGGTGTCATCCTGCTTATGAGTGTCCACAAAATGCCTTTCACAAATTTCCACATGAGGAGATAATTTGTTAGAATCTGGAATATTTTCCAGTTCCCAAAATCGAGTAATGTTAGCATCTTCTACAAGTGCAGCTAATGATATACGAGATGTAACAGAAGAAAGAACCTTCCCTGTTAATATCCACCCAAAGGTAGTGTGAATTGCCACGGGTTCTTCTGGTGACCCAATGCGAATTGCGTTTAATAAAACACGCGCGAACAAATCTGCACCTAACAATAAATCGATATGACTAGGTTTGTCGAAGTCCGAATCTGCTAAATCTAATCGAACTATGTGAGGCCAACTATTTGGTGAGATCCTTGATGAAGGAAGAGTTCCACAAATGTCTGGTAAAACAAAACAATCAATACTGTACTCTGGAACAGTTTTACCTTGAGGACTAATTTTACACGATACTTGTCCATACGCATGGGAAGCAGATAGACCTAAGCCTTCAACCTTCATTGAAATATTCGATTTTCTTAAACCTAAGCGTTGACTTATCAGTCATGAAATTTTCCATTGATGCACTATCTACAAGTGCTCTTACTGTCTGAACTTTACCAAACCCATCTGTAATTGAAATTCTTGCGGTGCCTAATAACGTCATTGTGTTGGACGATCTAGATGATAACAACGTACTTGTAGTAGTGTTGCAGGTGGGTTCGGAAAGTTGATCTGTTGCCTGAGTGACTGCAGGTTTCTGTGCAACTGTAGGGTTTTCAAAGTGCAATAAAGTATGATGACCCTTGCACACTTTTACAAACAAGTTTGGAAGAGCAGCGTGTAACCATATGAGAGTTGCGAAGACAATTAATGCATAAGTGTTTGTCTTTAACAAAGTTATAACGGTCTTGTGGCGATTTATTCAGAAACATTTCACATTGGTATAAGTTATGAGTACCACTGCAAAGACTGCATTTCTGAACGAATGAAGTTGTTACGAATGACTTTCGAACTTGGGGTTTTGAATATTCAAAGGAACGTTTAGAAGGTACACTAGATGATATGGTTTGTTTAATGGACGTATTAAATTTGGACGGTGTATCGGAAACAACCATATTGCTAATTTCTAATGCCTTGCAATGTTTTTCTAGAAATAATTTTAATTGATCATAAGATGGAATGTCTGATGTATTTTCTAACTCAAATGTTTTCAAAAGATTTGTATCTACCTTTTTTGATAACAAATTAAACAATACGAAGTCGAGCAAATCAATCTTAGTTTGACGTAAGCTTGATATATTTTCCGTAAAGCAAATAAGCAATTCTCTTAAATCTGTATGTGAATTAAATTTTGCTTTTGGTGACGATTCTAAAGCATTCCAATGCGTGTTTGCAGTTAAACGTTTTGAATTAAACCTCTCCACAATAATTGAATAAGCTAGCATATAATTATTATTCGAAATTTGCAAATGTCTAATGAGTTCTCTAGACTTAAAATCCAACGCATCAATTAGAAAATAGAACTTTTCGATCGGTAGCAACTGATTATTTTCATGAACTAAATTATTAAAAAATTGAATAAACTCTTGGAAATGTTCTATTTTTCCAGAAAATTTTTTCATTTCTATACGAGTGAGACGAATATTGCTACACGAGCCAATGCTAGTAATATTTTCAGTCAAGCATTTTTCAGCAGTGGATATATTATCAAATTGCGCTTTAATAATTTTAATGTTTAACAAAGACCTATCTATTTCAATTCTTAATGTTGTAATTTCATTTAATAATTCCGAGTTGTCCTCATCCAAGATGCACGTTTTATAAGCAGTATCTACATCGTTTTTGATATCAAAGGCGCTTTCAGCCATAATATTAACAGAAATACAATTGCCTTTAATATGCTCCAATTTATTTATGGCATCAGATATATCAGATAATCTATCGAGTGCGGCCTTTAAATCCACTATCAACCTATCCGATGAAATATGTGCCATCCTAACGAACAAGGTTACTAATATCGATTTTATATTGATTTCAGCTACAAAAATGAAGGGTTTGTTCACCTAATAATAGGATATACCAAGGGTAATGTTGAACTACCTGGCAAAGAATTTTTACTACAACGTGCCTAACGGGAGCTTGCAAGTTTCAATATGACAATGATCAAAGGGTTATTCTACCCGGTTTTACCAATACCTGAATTCTCTAGCGAACTTGAATTACAAGTTTAAAATAACTGTACTGCTTAAACACCTTTTTTCTGACCACAAATTCTTACGCTAACTATCCCTACAATTTACAAAGATTTGTCATTTTTAAGGCTTTATAAGATTCTGTATTAGTACAAAATTTCAAATTTAATGCGAGATTGCATCTACTATAAGTTAGTTTAAACAATTGACTATGATACTGGTGGTGTGACTACACTTTTCTTCTAAATGCGGTCAACCCCTAATTTAAGCGAAGAGCAATTAACAATGTAGTTAAAATGAATGCCAAAAATGCCAATAATAAACCAATTAATATGCAAAATATTTGCTCAAAGGACCAAAAATGTTAATCAAAAATGTTAATTTGCATTTACAATCACACAAAGGAAATGATAATTTAAAGGAATATATCACCTACCTTTCACTGGTTGTAGTGGTTGATTGTACTTGCACTGCTATCGGATAATTATGGACTGTATAGTGTTCACTAAATGTTGCTAATTACTGATGCTCGATGCACCGAACTAAATCACGAACCAAAGCCAAGCGAGAACAAAGTTGAATAGTCGTCCACTCGTAAATTACTAACCCTTTTATGTCATTGCACTAAAGGTAGGGATAATGGAGGGGTTCTAGCTGGGGAATAGTTTAAGGACTTAAATTAATTATGATTGGCATACTACAACTACAAACAAAATACTTATAAAGCCTTAACAATATCTGTGCAAAAAAATTGGAGAAATAGAAGGAAAGGGCGCGTTCTAATGCATTGAAGATTAGTGCGGAATATATTACAAGCAGAGATGGGAAAATAGACTATTGCACGCATATAGTGAAAAAGGTAGACTGTCCGAATTTCAGGAAAATATATATGTTTAGCTCAGAATAGGAAACAATGGAGGTGCGCGTTTAACCAATTCGAGGACTGAAGACCTAATAGTGATGATGAATGAAGAGTGAAAATTTAGCCGAATAATAGTAAATAATTGCCAAATTCCTAATTCGCCTAAAAACAATGGTTTGTTTACTTGTTACGTATTTCTAGTAGACGCCACGTTGTGCGTCAAAGTAATGTCACGTTGACTCGTAGCCGTGCGTAACCCAAGAAAATCCAAGAAAACAACAGTGGCCGGGCTCAATCGGAGAGTGGGGGGGGGAGTTGTAGAAAGCAGACCAATCTAGAAGGGACGCGGCTGTCAGGAGTTAGTACCAGTACCTGCCATAGAGAAATTAGAATAGTAAACCTGAAAGAAAAACAAATTAGTCCTGCAAACCTGAAACAGAGAAAAAGCATAGCCTATGGATCAAGTATAAATTGTTCAGTACTTTATAGAATAAATAAGAGCAACTGTTTAGATAAACTCTATAATCTAACAACAGTAATAGCAGTACAGAAAAATTCTGAGTACAAAGTGAGGCCATATTGGGGAGTAGCAGAAACGTTTCATCACACACCAATTAAACATAATTCAGGTAAAATGTAAAAAAAAAAATATAAATAGGTAAGACATAATTACTCTAAGTAATTTAGTAAAATTTTTAGCAAAGACATAAATAAGTAGATAAGCGCAATTGTTCTGAGTCATTCAGTAGGGTTGATTGTTCTTTTTTTTTGTTATTAAATAGCGGGCAAGTCTATGGAAAAGGTATCAGAACGACAAGAATATTGCAAAAACAACGGGTAGATATTTACAGTAAGAACAAATAGGAAATAGTGCAACTTACACAAAGTCCTTCAGTACCGCTTCCTTGCCATTGCAGTGTGGGATCCACGATGTCTGGCACTAACGAAGCACTGCACCCTAGACTGTGAGGGTGTTGATGGAACTTATCACAACTTACCCTAATCACACTGACTGATTTCACTGGGGTTAGCAGCGGACCTTATCACGCAAAAGGAACTAGGTATATTAGTTGCATAACCATACAAAAAGCAGCGAGGAACTTTAACCACTACTTTTGTATACCGGTAGTCGGTCACAGTTTAAATATCACCAGACCAAGCAAGCAACAAAAGCCATAATAAGTAAAGCACATGTATCACTAAAGGGAGTCCGTAACCATGTCCTTAACATCCGAGTGCATCGAGTTAAAAGCAGAACGAAACAGTATCTTTAATGTAATTCCTATATCGGAACCAAAGACCAACTACGACTCCGCGACAGTTAGTTCTACGGCTTTTTTTCCATAAGAAAGACGACTAAAAACGTTTAGTAGACACGCGTAAGCACTAAAGCTGGACGTCGAAAGTTCTTCAAACACACGTGCGTCGAGTTTCACCAACTCTACCACTCTTAGTTTAACCAGAAAAACCGTATCTTACACTTAATTTTTTGACATCTCGCAAGCAAGAACAAAACACGACCCTTTTTTGTTTATATCTAATTCTACTAGTACAACTTCTGATCGCCTACCTAGACTGCATATCCACATATTAATTACAGCGGGATTATTTATTAATGACAAGTGGTACGAGTATTCCAATTTACAACTAAACCATCTTTTAAAATTAATACCGGCGAGTCAACTTGCATATCAATCTGAAAACTAGGCGGAAGTATTTACTTTATACAAACCGCGATCCAAAAACGATGTATTTTAAGAATTAAGTAGACTAAAAATGTTAGGCCACCAAAAATGCACGTTACATACTCTACAACAGATTAATAAAATGAAATGTTTGTGTTGCAATAAATGTGATATGCAAAAATCATACAAACTATGCAATGATGAATGATTCGATATAATGCGATATACGCATAAAACCAAACGGATTATTTCAATTCCACTATATTCCGAATAGAAGACAAAAGAAAAAAACACGAAAAGAACGGTAATTAAAGATTTAGAACTGTTATTTAGTTTTCAATCACCTGTTATTTACATAAAATTTTTGAAAATAACTCATTCTTGAACTGATTGAGTGTAAACAACTTGATTTGTCGAGTTTCTTAGTTTTACAACTTGTGTTTATCGTTATTTCATGGCATATCGTATGTTTGAACCTAGGTTGTTTGTAAAATGTCCTTTGTAGTTTTGGAGTGCGATCTTTAGTTAGTAATTTTTTGCAGTTTAAAATTTTAGAGCTGGTACATGGCGGCGAGAAGAGTGCCTACGAAGCTCTTGGTTACGATGTGTGACTTTTGTTTTAAGTCATGGATTAGTTTCCTATGTGACCGATTAGTCGGTAGTTTTAAGTGATTTATAAAACTTTAACCTTTTACGTAACGCTTACAACTTGCCGCACAATAATTTACGTATAAATCTTACCTTGGCGTTTGAATGTTAAATTTTTGTGAAAAATTGTATCATCGTGATAGGTTGTAGATATGCGAGGCCGTAACAGCTAGTAGAGACGATGAAAGTCCATCCAATTATTAAACAGAACAGCGTTGACTAGTTTGGTTAAGATCGCGAATATTCTTATGCTGCACCTGCTCTAATTTCCACATAATTATACATTGACGCACCTGGAGGCATATTACTTTTTTTATATGAATACACTGAAATTTTGTTAACCCTTACATGGGTTGCGCAATAATTTAAAACTTGCGTGTGGAATTTGATTACACGTTCTTTGTCCGTATGCAAGAAATTAAAATTTTACAAATTTAATTTAAGGTTCAACATGACACAGTAACCCTTGCAGAAGCTAAAACTTGACAACAGCGCAAATTACCAGTACACACAAAAAGAGGAAAAATAAGATGCAATGGTTATCAGCAGTCGTAGATTGGGGTGGGGAGAACAAGAATGCCCGAAAACACCAATTCACCCATTTGAAAAAAAATTATTAGTACAGAAGGATATAAAATAACGACAGAACATTAATTTGCACAAAAAAAATGATAAATCAATTAATAATAGATAAAATTACAATGGCAAAAAAATACTTTGGTAATAGATAAATAGAGACCTTCTGTACCTAAATGTAATCTGATGTCTAAACGAAGTAATATTAATTTGCAGTTGACGTTCATAAACCCAAATAACATTAAATCATTTCATGAAATCAATTTAATAATAAACGTGTAGGTAAAATCATTATGTACAATAAACAAGATATAGTAGAAATATAAGGATATAGCAAAAGACAAATGTTTTAATAGCATAGTACGAAAATAATCAATGTCACAGGTGGCTTAAGTATCAACCTGATCAAAGAAATCGTAAAGGAGATATTGATAAGTACAACATGTATAGAGATAAAAGTCCGGAGCAGTAGATTTACTTTATAGAGTACAAAGAATGTTGTAGACCAAAAAATATTACATAAACTTAAATCCTAAATTTTTAAATTTTCAAATCAATATTTCAATAATTTACAAACTCTAGATACCGTAATCCATTTACAAATTTTACAATTTAGTCTTCAGCTGTAAGTAATATTTTTGCAGAGTTAACTTTTCGTTTAGCAGTATGTGCGTATTAATGAAGGAGCATTTTCAATTTCTGTGTTTTGTTTAAAATACGCAAATTAACACAGAATAAGGTATAGTTATTTCGACATCTTGTGGCTGCTTAAATGCACCACTTACGGATTCCTGGGTATGTTGTGAAATTCCAAACCGACCATTTTTTCCTATGTTGAAGAACTCGTTAACAAAGCTATGTGAAGATTAGATGTGTATTAATTTTGATCAGTAATGTATTTGTGCAACTAAGATGTTGAAATAACTTTAAATTAAAAAGACACATTTGGTATTATCGAATGTGTTAAGGCAGTAGTTGAATTATCTCCTTCTGTGTGAATTCGCATATTTTACACAAAACACAGAAGAAAACGCTCCTTCGTTAATACACACATACTGCTTTGCGAAGAGTTAGTTCTGGAAAAATAAAACTTACAACTGAAGACAAAATTGTAAAATTTATGATTGAGTTGGGATATCTAGAGTTTTTAAATTATTGAAATATTCATGTTCTAGTCACTTCCGATATTACTATACAAGAAATTTTCCATCCTTTAATGTTCAATACTCAGAAAAATAGACAAAATTTCAATGTAAAATTACAATTTAAAATTTTTATGATTGGATGATATCTATTTTGTTTAGGTTTTCAATTTTCTTTATACCCGATAAAGCAGATCTGCCGATATGGACTTTGCTCTCTATACATGTTGTATTTATCAGTATCTCCCGTACGATTTCTTACACGTATACCCGTATTTAGGATTATAAACCTCAACTAAAAATTAACATTAATTCGTTCAGAAAACAAATTTCCTCAAAGGTACAGCTCTTCTCAGGTTATTTATTACCAAATTATTTTTTCTTATTGTATTTCTTTATTTGATTTATTCTTTGGTTGTGCAGACTAATAGTGTGCCATTATTTTATATAGTTTTATGTATTAGTAATTTTCTCTTCAGTTGGGTGATTTGTTGTTTTTTGGATATCGACTGCCCTTGGCCTTTTCAGTTTTGTGTGTTATGGCAATTCGCGCATGCGTCAAGTTTTCGGTTCTGCGAGGATGATTGTAATGCATTCAGCATAATTAAATTATATTGTTAAAACTGTAATTTTGCTGTATTAGTTGACATATGTAGGTTAATCAACATCCATTTAAGAAAGATCTCACTATTGAAATTTCCTTTTACAGGATGCGATGGTGTAGAAAGTTCTTCATTAATTACTTGGTCAATATTTTCCATTAGACTTTCTGTTTGCACTAGCAATCCGGCACTGCTTAGATTCTCAATCAAACTTCAAGTATTTTCTGGAACAAGTTCAATAAATAATTCAATTATATTTTTATAACTATATGAAATCTGTAAAGCTTTTCAGCAAAATTATTCTGTAAGAAATACACGCAGACAGTATTTTTTACCAAAATTATTTGTTGAATTGTTTTAGTTTTAATTATTCCAAAATAAATTAATCGATTCAACACTCCACGGATAGTATAGGGTTTTCGCCATTTTGTAAACAAGTATTATTTCTGTCGAGACTAAACATAAAAAATGCGAGGCATTAAAACTTGTAAAATACTTCAAACAGTCAGTTTGATAAAATCATCATCAAAATGTTTGTTCTTTACAACTCTATAAATACGAATGCTAATGGAATTGAATCTTTCAAACTACATTTTTATGAACACCATAACCTTAACTGCTGATTTTTATTATAGTAAGGTTAGATCTTTTTGTAAACTTCAAATCTCGCAGATGTTTTATATATAACTTCATGCTAATTTATAGCTAGCCAACATTATTCATTTAACAGGACCAATAATAATAATAATGATATAAGCAGTCTTAAATTTCCTTGTTTTTTAATATCACTGCATTGTATCTTGTTGCATGTGTCTTGAAATCTTATATAAAAACTGATTGATTTAATTTTTTCTAAGGATGCCCAATAAAACCTTTGCTCTCTGGCCTTTAATTTATATGTATGTCGTTATCGTTCCATCCTTTCGCAAATACATTTCTCTATTCAAATAAATCTCTACATAATTGAGGTTCTTGTTGAATTTTCTAAAACTTTTGAAGTGTACGTAATAGCTAAATGGTATAAACAGTATTTTGTTGTTTGAAGGTTGTGTATATGCCAAATGAAGCCAATGATCAGATCACATAACTGTAAAATTTGTGTTTGCCGTACTTTACAAATGGTAAAGTATTTGAAGTATATTAGTCAGAGTAGAAGTGCCAATACGAAAAAAATGACTTGATGACGTGAGAAAGCGCAGTATTGAAGGATTTATACTAAGTTGTATGTTGATAAGCCAAAGAGTGTAAATTTGCTGATCTAAAAGCCGGTTGCGTCTGTGGAAGTTCCACTAGTCACAACACAGAGCCAGGTTTATATGTAAAACATTTCGGCACTTATTTATTAGAATCAACCTTTGGACAAACTTGTAGTATCAAAATTATATGTGAAAATATTGTATCAAAACTGATTGAAGTGCAACGCGCTCATATGAACCAATGATTGAACATTTAATTATATATTTGTAAAGTGTAAAAGATGATGAATAGGTATTAGTGACACAAACTAGTTGGGACGATTTAATTGGATGTTGGGTTTGTTAAAAATGTAAAAAGGGTAGGCATAATTTAAAGGTGGTATCACCTAGGTAAACGTAATAATAAAAGATCAATTTGAATTATTTTTGTAACAAGACGTGTTTTTGTAAAATTGCGTTAATTTGGATATTAAATGTTTAAAATAAAATATTTTGGAAAGTTAAAGCCTGTGTTTGAATTAAAGAAGAATATAGATAGTTAAACGGAATAGTAATAGTCAAGAAGAGTAGAAAGGTACAAGATTGGATATTGGAGCGGCATTGAGACAGGCGGAAATAAGAGTGGATATTTAGAACGAGTTGGATTAAGTTAGAAAGGATTTGGATTGGATTTATAAGACTGAAGGAAAACGAATTAGAGTGAGTTGGATAGTACATTGCGGATAGATTGGTATTGAGTGGAAAATATATATAGCAGCACAGCATTGGAATGAGCAGGTTAAGGATTGGATATTGTTGGAGTAGTTGGAGCGTGTATAAAGAACGAAGACATAATTATAGGAAAATTAGCGCGGGAGAAGTTAAAATTTAAGGTATTCAAAATTCTAAATTTAATCATTATTTATAGATTTGGGTGGATATCAAAATTAAAATAAAGCAAAACCTGGTGTCTGGAAAGCAGATTAGTCCTAGTGATAGTGAAACGCAGTGTGAAGACCCATCCGGTGACTGAGATCTTGAGCCAGAGTTCAGAAAGGCCTACAGCAAAGAATAAATCGGGTGAGTACTGTGTTTTTAATACGTCAAAGTCAATTTGGTAAGAGTATTTGATTTGGCACAAGGCTACGTGGATCTGTTTATAAAATTTGGCATATACGAAAATAAGGTTACGTATACTAAAATAAAGGTAGTGCAGTTTGGTCGGTGTTGTGACCATCTACCTATCACTGAACCCACGGTAGGTAGGTGTAGATTCCCTGAGAAGGAGAGTTTCAATAGTCGAGGCATATTTATATAGTTTTGTTTTGTAGACCGACCAAACATAGTCAAAGCACGAAATAAAAAGGTAAAATTTTCACACTGTCAAGTATAGAAAATTATAAATAATTAAACCACAGTTTAAAGTAAATATCTTATAAAAAGGGGGGCGAGCATAAGAATATATATATATATATATATATATATATATATATAAAAGAGAAAAGTAGGTTTAATGAGTCTTAAATTAAACAAAGTAAAAAGGAATTATTGGCAAGTGACAGGATGCCCTCGTGGCTGAATTTGAAAAAAAACTTAAATATAACTTTTGGCTATGGAAAAAGGCAGTTGAGCCGTATCTCCTCCGTGTCGACTGTTGTTAAAACTTGCGATGTCAGGTGAAATGACACAAAGACACAAATTGTGAGCTAGGTGATGCTGTACTTCCCATAAGGTGTCTGTGTTAAATTTTACAACTTTGCTACTCCTGTCCTGATGAGCCCCAATTAGGGCGAAACGCGTCGACAGGATGCCCTCGTGGCTGATTTTGAGTCACTTGCCAATAATTCCTTTTTACTATATATATATATATATATATATATATATATATATAGATATATAAGTTGATATGACAAAAATGCCAAACGTAATTGAAAATTAAGTTGTCGTATGGTTGTGTGCAAGATTTAAATTTGTCAATTTTCCAATTGTCGTCACCCGCCGCGGTGGCGTAATTGGAAAACGCATTGGCCCGGAGAGCCTATAATACAAGTTCACATCCTGTCCGGGACCATGTATTTGGGTTTTCATAAAAGTCTAAGTTATTAGTTCACCTTATTAACTATATATATATACAGGGTGCCCACAATCTATCTCCGTATATGGGTAACTTTTTTATTATAGAAGATACAATGTTGGTTAAATTAGCAAAGTTGAAGAGAAATTTACGAGTAGTATGATGCTTTTTTGAAAACTCACCTAGATGCTCAACTTTTTTAGATATTTGAAAAAAACTGAAATTTGCAATTTTCTTCAAACGCTAATAACTTTTTAACGGTTTAACCTATAGAGAAAATAAAAACTGCTTATAAGGTAACTTTTTACGTAGAATTCAATAGCGTATATGACAATTTTAATTGGAAATGGGTTTTCAAGCTACAAACATAACCTCACTTTTTTTAAATGGAAACCATAGTTCAATATAACCCAAATGGAAAGGTTTTTCTTTTCTGATTACCCTGATGTAAGGGTTGATGTACTTATTTTCAGTAGTTTCTTCATAATAAAGAAAAAACGATTTATTTATTTGCGGATATCAAGGAGTCCATATATATATATATATATTTGTAATATTAATTTTCTTGACCAATTATACTTTCTATAATAATGTGTTTGATATTTTAGGTCAATAAAACAATCGTCTATTCTCTAATTATTGACGTTTCGGTCGGGTTTCTGACTTAATCTATAGAAATATTTAATTAGAAATAAACTATGACATATGATTTTACTAGATGACATACATCATGAAGACAGTGTATGATATATGTCAGCTAGTAAAATCATATGTCATAGTTTATTTCTAATTTAAATATTTCTATACTTACGATTAAGGTCAGAAACCCTACCGAAACGTCAAGTAATTAGAGGAATTTAAAGACGATTGTTTTTATTTGACCTAAAATATCCCAAAACACAAAAACCCTTATTATATATATATATATACATATATATATATATATATATATATATATATATATTGCTACGATATCGCCATTTGCCAGATGTACAACGATTAATTTCCTGTTGTTGGCCACCTCTTTGTGCGTTTAAAATAATTTAAAATTAACACAATCAAATTTATGCCTCGACTGACTCAGTGATATCACGCACATAGTGAACGACAATATAATAACAGAAAATTTTTATTCACTTCTCTCCAACACTCTATACACTGAATAAGACAAATAAAATTCACCAAAAATTGTATAATGAACTAAATAGAGTTTTTGTCATATTATATTTTCGAAATCTACGCCCTTTTAATAGCATTTACCTTTTATAGAACTTTTAAACCAAAATTAAAATAAATATTCTATCGAATTAGATTTTTACGAAGATTATAACTTTTTACACCTTTTTAAGCAATTAAAGCCAGCAAAAAAATTGTATCTTACCACAAACAGTTTTGTTGAACGTTCAAAGAAATATCCACCTTTTAAAGTGGACCAACACGATCAGACATAATAAAGTTAAACAACATTAATCAACACATTTTACCCTATATAGAAATACCTCATACAGAAATTAAACTACTAATCGATACAGGATCTTCAAAAACTTTAATTAGCCCCAAAACCGTGTAGAGACATTATTTAAATTTTGTAAAAAGAGAATCTTTTCAAATCAAAGCAGCACAAAACGACGCTACACCAATTTATTGCAAACATACCTTTACCAAAAACTTTTAACGTAAAAGTGAAACATAAATATTGCATTTTTGAATTTAACGACAAATAGACATGGATCTTTTAAGAAAATAAGAAACCTATATTGATATAAAAAACCGATTATTAAGAACGAAAGACAGACAAATTCCAATTAAATACCAAAACAGCAACATTCAAACCAATCAAAAATACACAATCGAACTCAGGACAGAAAATCAAATAAAAATCTTAGTAAACTCAAAAAGTTAGCCAACAGTGAGTCGAGCTCGCACTATTAGGATTCCGTACACTACAGTGAGCAATCAATAAACCAAATTAAGCTGTTTTTATTTTCTAGGTATATTTAAATCTTATTCAAATTTGATTGTGATAACTGAAAAATTAATATATTGTCCCACATTGTACTGATACATTAGTAAATACGTTGTCTATCACTGCGTTTAAAAAGTATTTTCTCAGCAACTATTTCACTGTCAAAACAACCTGCAGTTTTCCGATAATCTATAACTCAATAGCTACTATCCCTAATAAAATCAAACTTTTAGCTTTGGAAATGTAGAAGAACGGTGGGAGGGCGGTCATTTTTGGCACATTTTGAGCTATATCATGAAGACTACTAAAACGAAAATTAAAAAAAAAAATTTTTAGAAGCACTTAGATTCATCTTTCAAATGATACCTCACACGATATATTTATTTAAACTTTTTTCCTTTTGACCGAATTAATCCCCACCATTTTAATCTAAAAATATTTTTCCTGTTTTCTGACTGTCGATATATGTGCACTCCATAAAACCTAGCATTTTGCTAAATTTCAAATTCCAACGTTACATAGTTTTCCAGAAAAACCTCTGTGACAGACGGACGAACGGACACGAGAGGGATCTTATAAAGGTTCCGTTATACCTTATAAGGTACGGAACCCTAAAAAACGACATAGGAATTATAAATCACATACCATTCCAACAAGAAGTAGAAACAACTACCGCGTTAGTGCAAATAAAAGACAATTACGCCACTACGATGATTTTGAACTCAAACAACTACCCCATAGAGGTATCTTTAACCACACCGATAGAAGTGGAAGAAGTGAATTTGAGCGAAATGGAAATCGACGAAGATTCTGAAAGCAATTCTAACCTCACAGATCACGATAAAGTTAAAAGAAAATGTAACTAACATTCGTTTCAAGGACAGTATTAACACCGAAGAAGAAAGAGCAATTAAGGTATTATGTTTCGAATACAGAGATATATTCCATTTTGAAAGAATACCCTTAACTTTTTCCAACACAGTCAAATATAACATTGAATTAACAGATGATAAACCGATTTTTGCCAATGCATACAGACTACCTCAAGCAAGTCAAGGAGAAGGAGATAGACAGGTAGCAGACTTATTAAATCAAAACATAATTCAACATTCGAATTCACCATGGAGCAGCCCCGTATTAATTGTACTGAAGAAATTAGATGCCTCAGGCAAACGCAATATCGAATGGTTATCGATTACAGAAAACTCAACGAGAAGACTGTAGACGATAAGTACCCACTACCGAATATTACAGAAATATTGAACAAGCTAGGAAAATGTCAATATTTTTCGACATTAGATCTCGCCTCGAGATACCACCAAGTGGAAATGGACGAGAAAGACTCAACCAAAGCACCTTTCAGTACACCTAGAGGACATTATGAGTACAAACGCATGCCGTTTGACTTAAAGAAATCACCCGCCACTTTTCAGAAAGTTATGGACAGTATTCTGAGCGGAATTCACAACGAAAAATGTCTTATCTTGACGATATAATCGTATATTCAACATCACTCGATGAACACATCTAAAGACTAAGAAAAGTATTTGAACGGTTACGAAAAGCTCACTTTAAAGTTTAATTATACAAAAGCGAAAAAGCAAAATGATATGCGTCCGTCTGATGATCTGCAAGAACAGTGAAACCGGTCACGGGCTTGTCTTTTGCAAAATAACCAACACTTTATATATTGATTCGACCTCTATGCTCGAATTACTTTCTCCATGTTAGGCAAAATTATTCGTTAAAATTTATTAGAGGTTACGCACAAATAATCACACCGTTAACCAATTGTTTAAAGAAAAGTAATAAAATCGAACACATACCGGAATTTATTAAAGCAGTAGAGAAAATTAAGTGCATCCTTACGATTCACACTTTATTAGAGTACCCTGACTTCTCAAAACCATTTATATTAACAACAGATGCGTCTAACGTTGCTTTAGGCGCAGTACTAAGCTAAAGAAAAGTAGGTAGCGATAAACCAATCAGCTACGCATCACGAACACTAAGTGAAACGGAACAAAAATATAGCACTATTTAAAAAGAACCATTAGCCATAATTTAGGCAACAAAATATTTTAGGCCATATCTTTATGGAAGGAAATTTTACATGTACACAGACCATAGACCATTAGTATGGTTATGCAAACTTAAAGAACCAAATCCAAAGTTACAGAGATGGAGGATTAGATTAGAAGAGTACGACTACGAAATCATATGCAAGAAGGGAATGTATTATAATAATGTGGACGCATCGAGCAGAATACACTCAACGCAATAGAGACAGAGTCAGTTGTAAGTAACATAGACGAAACAGGGGTAAGAGAAGATTCAGAAGAAATAGAAAATATACACTCAACGCAAAATGCAGAACCAAAAACTGCGGTTAAAATTTTAAACTAAGCAATAGATACAAAACCAAATCAATTTATAGTTACCGAAGTATTAACCAACACCGACCCTGTAAAATATACAAAAACAGACAACCGAAAAATGTATCAAATCCAAATAGCGAAAGATGACAACGAGGAGCAAATAATTAAAATTCTAAAAAAGTATACCCTGGGGAAAAAAGTTTTTACTTTTATTTCGCAACGGAATATTTATACAACAGATTTTCGGAATTATATATTCGCTTATTTAATAATTCAGGACCCGAGATTATCAGATGCATACGAAAATTAATAACTATATATGACCCAGACGCAATAAACGACATAATTCAAAACCAACAGAAAGGTAAAATCAATCAACGTGGAATAAACGAAACCCTAAAACAACTCATAAGGAGATATAATTTCAAAGACATAAAGGAGTTAACCACGGATTTTATTAATCAATGTGAATTATGTGACAAAGCAAAATACGACAGATCACCACCAAAAGTACCCTTAATGCTAACTAAAACACCGGCAAGCCCTTTCAAAAATTACATGCAGACACTTTAGTAGTAGAAGCACAAAACCTTTTATCGATCGTAGACGCATTCACCAAGGTAGACCAAGTCATACCCATTACTTCAAAAAACAGTATTTATGTAACCTAAGGATTTTTACAATACTTCATATTATATGGTACACCCGAATCAATAACTTTAAATAATGGAAGCGAATTTAGAAATGAAACCATACAAAATACCCTAGAAATTCATAAAATAAATATTCATTTTATAACGGAAAACCACCTTTTGAAGTAACAGAATCTAACACACTGGTATTTGAAAAAATAGCCATAATGAAGGGTTAAGTAAAGAATCATGAAATTGCTTTTTTAATAAAATTCCCATTGTAGAGATTTATAATTACAATTATTATCAATTATTTGCTTTCCCTATGAAAGCTACTAGGCAATATCAAGTTATTATCCCTAAAACCAAGTTTCCTTCCCTAACGAACTTAAATATCGATTCACAAATGAAAATTGCAAAGAAATGGCACCCAGCCAATACTTATGTCAATCATTAACGACAACAGCTATTCAAATAGATAGCCCTTGTGAAGTACAATTATTACGATTCTCTAATCACTACGAGAATTGTGTGCCGAAACCAGCACAAGTTACAGACATCAAAATTCAAAAAGTTACGGACAACAAATGGATTGCCGTATCTCCTCAAGAAGTAATAGCAACCCCCAGTTGCAACCAAAACGAAATCTGTATAGCCTCAATTAGAAGCAAGGTGATCACTATAAAGCAAGATTGCTACTTAAAATTAAAAAGTGAATTTATTCGAGTATATCAAAACTCAGCAGTGACGAAGAAATTTGCAAATCTACCCGCACTACAGTTCAAAATTCCTCAAACCGAAGACAACGTAATTATCAAAAAACCGATGCAACTAGAACATCTAGAACTCGTCGATATCATTCACGTAGTGAGACTAATGGACAACTATAAAGAACATTTAAGTGAGTTAAAAGTGTTAAAAGTGCGACAATATCAGCGTTTGGACAATTTTATTGATTATTATAATAATATTATTAACTGCATACCTATGTTACAAAATGTATATTAGATATAAAAACAAAGAAATCACAAATGAAACCTTAGGGACAATGAGTTTTAAAATTTTTTATCTAAGTAGGGAGGAGTTACATATCCCCCAAATTAATATATATATATATATATATATATATATATATATATTTATAGATCTGTTGGTTTCTTGGGATGCATTACTTTACGAACGAATGCATCCCAAGAAACCAACAGATCTATAAATATTATTACCGTTCGAAAACTACCTATATTATATATATATATATATATATATATATATATATATATAATATTAATATTCGATTTTGGGTTTTACTTCGTCCAAATGTCATAAATTATTCAAAATATGCCAAAGTCATTTATTAATAACTGACGTTTCGGAAAGTATGTTTCCTTACACTTAGTTCTATAATTAAATGGTTAACATCTTTGGAGAATTTCTTAAATCTATACTTACATTTATTAAACTACTGTTTTTTTATGAAATTTTGTGATGAATGAAATTTGTGTTGGTTTTGTTTTGTTTTACTAACTACGTTATTAATACTAAAAATTACAGAAGTGTCAATTACAAATAAGAAAATAAATTTTAAAAATTAAAGATGTTACTTATAAATTATATAAAATTATGATAATCTACTGAAACATTATAATTAATAAAAATATTATCATTTATATACAGTTGTATATTACGTTCTAATGTGTTTGTATGTATGCCTGTGTGGTGTGTGTGTGTGTGCGTGTGTGTGTGTGTGTGTGTGTGTGTGTGTGTGTGTGAGTTATTTATACATGTAAAATAAATTATAATGTATGTGTGTATGCATTTGTGTGTGCGTGTGTGTGTGTGTTATTATTATTATTTATTCATTATCTCGATAAATTATACAATAGTATATACATATGGTATAGTATCGGTTATTATACTATAAGAAAACATTTCAATTTATCTTATAGCTAAGGTATTGCGTACAATCCTGCAGGTATGGAGTATCACAGCTTTAATAATTAACGTTGCAAGTCCCAAAGGAATCCCAATACATTCTAAATATTTTCTGAAATTTTTGCTAACTAGACCATCCACAGATACAATGATAGGTATGATGTTTACAATAGTCAATTTCAGTTGTTTTTATTTCGAAAGCAAGTGCATTATATTTATTAATTTTGTTGGTTTCGGTTTGAAGAAGGTTATTTGAAATTGGAATGGAAATGTCTATAAGGTATGCTATTTTTAATTTTTCTATAAGTAGTATATCCGGTTTATTGTGCATTACAGCTTTGTCCGTATATACCAATCTATCCCAATACAAAACAACATTTTGATTTTCTAGTACTGATTCTGTAATATATCTATAGTAGGGCGTTTGCTTTACTGGTAATTTATGTTTTATTGCCAAATATTGATGAATAATCCTGCATACGTCATTATGTCTTTCAAGATAAACTGTATTAGCAAGTTTTGTGCAGCCGGAGGTGATATGTTCTATTGTTTCACCTTGATTTTGACACAAACGGCATTTATCCACGACATTATTTTTTAAGATGTAACGTTCGTAATTGCGGGTTCTCATAATTTTGTCCTGAATGGCCAAAAAGAAGCCTTCGGTTTCGAGATGCAGGTGACCTTTGTAAGGAAAGATATTGATAATAATTTATCTGTATCTTCTGCAAGTAGTTGACATGCATATCTACCATGCAATGTTTTCTGTTTCCAGCTGTCGACGCAATCTTGAATTGTTATGGTATCATAATTGTAGTCGGTTTTATTTAAATTTAAAGGTGTATAACCATTATCTAAATTAACTATTTTTTAAAATTGAATCTTCAACTTCCATGAAATATTTGCGCATGTTTTGTATCTGTCTATTGCATAGTTTAGTAATATTCAAAAGTCCTCTACCTCCTTCTTTTCGGGGTAAATATAGTCGTTCGATAGAGGAGTTTGGATGTAGACATCTAAATTTGGTTAATTATTATTAATTATTAATTATTATTATTATTTATTTTTAGCTCAAGATTATACAATATACAATATTGATGTATATAAAGATCTTGGTATATATAATTAATGAACTATCACTTCAGATTCACTCATTAATTTAGGAATTTTCGCACTATGTGGCATGTTTGTAACACTACTGCTTTAACACATAAATTTTGAAGTCTATACGGTAAACCAATTCTTTCCAAATTTTTCTTCATGTATTTACTTAGAATTCCGTCGACTCCTATTACTATCGATTTTATATGCCAAATTCTTTTTATTTCAATTGCAAGGTCTTCATACTTTTCAATTTTGTGTTTCTCTGCTTTAAATATGTTTGAGCTTAAAGGAACGGTTATATCGATTATGTATGCTTCACTCTTAATTTTATCAAATAAGAAGATATCCGGTTTGTTATACGCTATGGTATGATCTGTAAGTAATTGTCTATCCCAATATAACAGTATATTGTTGTTTTCCAATACAGCAGCAGGTGTGTATTTGTAGTATGGCATTGGGTTCTTCAACAAATCATATTTTATTGCTAATTGCTGGTGTATTATTTTGGCGAATTGGTTATGTCTTCCCAAATAAGCATTTGGAGCGAGTGCTGAACAACCTGCGGTGATATGCTCTATGGTTTCTCCAATTTCATTGCATTTACGGCATCTGTCAATGGTTTTACATCCTAAAATGTGTTTTCGTAGTTTTAGTACGAATAATTTTATCCTGAATGCCTACGTAGAAACCTTCTGTTTCGGGATACAGATATCCTTTACTTATCCAATTTAGAGAGGCCGTTTTGTCTACATCGTGGGTGTCTAGAATTTGAGGGTATTTTCCATGAAGAATTTTATTTTTCCATATGTCAATTTTGTCTTGTACTGTTGCTATTGTTGGTTTTTAAAAGTTCCTAATCTCAAAGGCGTATAGTTTTGTCATATTTTAATATTTTTGAGATTTCGTTATTTTCTAAATTATGGAAGTATTCGCAGAGTTTATTTTCCTGGCTTTTACATAGATCATGGATATTAATTAATCCCTACCTCCGTATTTTCTAGAGATATAGAGTCGTTCAACTGACGAATTTGGGTTGAGGAATCGAAATTTTGTAAGTGTTCGTCTTGTTAATCTATCAAGATCATTTAAGTCTGTTTCCGTCCATTTTAAAATTCCGAAAGAAAAGGTGAGGTAACTTATTGCCCAAGTATTTATGGCCGTAAACAAATTTTTGCAGATAGTTGAGTATTAAGTAGTTTTGTCAATCTTTTTGTATGTATCTCGGTACATATTTTTCATATTTTTGTGGTTTATAGATTTATTTTGTTCAAAACCTAGGTATTTATACGTTTCCTCACTGGATAAAGATTTAATTCCTTCAAAATTGTTTTTCGTACCGGTAATTTTGCCCTTTATTATACTCAATGTTGCACATTTTTGATTCCAAAACGCATATTTATTGAATCACTAAATATTTTCATAGTGGCAATCATTGATTGTAGCATGGTTTTGATTCAGCATATATTTTATGTCGTCTATAAAAAGTAAGTGTGTTAATTTAAATTGATCTTTTTTGTATTCCATTCTAAATCCCCCTCCTGTATTTTTCAAAATTGCGGACAAGGGATTTATTGCTAGACAGAACCACAATGGACTTAGAGAATCTCCCTGAAATATTCCCCGTTTAATATTTATATTACCAATATCTTCATTTTGTACATATAATTTAGTGTTCCATTGGTTCATTAAGTGTATCAGTAATTCAATTATATTTGGTGAGATTTTATAGATTTTGAGAATTGATATTAGCCAATCGTGAGGTACAGAATCATAGGCTTTATTGAAATCTATGTATCCCACATTTAAATTTCGCTTTTTCGTTTTCGCGTGATTTATGACTATTGCATCAATTGTAAGTTGTTCTTTACAGCCCATTGCATGTCTAGTACATCCTTTTTGTTCGGTTGCAATGACAGTGTCATTACAATGTTCATATATTTTAGCTCTTATGATTGAGGTTAGCAATTTATATGTTGTGCATAGGCATGTTATTGGTCTATAGCTATTGGGAGACTCAGGGTCGCCATTCTTATAAATCAATGAGGTTCTACCGGTTACGAAAAACTTGGGTACACTTTCGGGGTTTTTTAACAAATTGTTAAAACATATTGCTAAATATTTATGTGTAGAGACAAATTTCTTTAACCAAAAATTTTGTATTCCGTCTAAACCAGGGGCTTTCCAGTTTGCCGTATTATGTATTGCATTAGTAATATCAATTATAGTTATATTTGTATTTTCCATTGATTTAATACTCTTAGCCGATTCATTAATTGTTTCTAATAGATCTGGCATAAGTTTTGATTTTGATTTATTTTCCCATAGACTTTTCCAGAAATCTAAAAATCCGATTGTATTAATTTTTTGGTTTGTATTGGTGTTATCATTTTCTAAGGACCTATAAAATTTTGATTGCGAATGCACAAAGTTAGAATTTTGCTGCTTTCTTTTTGTAGTTTTATTGTATCTGCGTAAACGTGCTCCTTTTACTTTAACTTTCTGTTTTATTATTATTATTATTATTATTATTATTATTATTATTATTATTATTATTATTATTATTTATTACAACAGTTGAATATTCACAAATTACAGAATATTAGAGTATTTTACAATAAGTGTGAATACATACATATGATACAGTTTATATATATATATATACATACACATATATACACATACATACAAATACACTCACACGTACATACATATACACATATATACATACACACACAATCATTTACACATGTAGATGCTGTGAGAAGCACAGTTTATCCTGTTCTAACCAACAAAGAGCTTTGTTTACACACCACTTTTCTTCAAAAATATCCATTTTTTGTTTGCTATTATACCACACGTATTCTTGGAGTATTCTTGATTTAAGTCGATTGGAAAATTTCTCTAGATAGCATGCTCGTTTTTCTTCCTTTATATAATCTATTGTAGACCAGTAAATAGTACTTTTTGCAAGGGTTACAAAGTAGTTTATTAAATCTCCGGTTTTACTCCTAAATGGAAAGCCGCAGTACAAATCTCTGCTCAAGATTTTCTTTCCTTTTTGCAGGGATTGGATTATAACCCTAACTCGTTTCCATAGTTCCGCACCTATTGAACAATTCAGAATAATATGCCAGGCATTTCCTTCCTCTTCGCACCACGGACATTTCCTTTCTTGGAGAATTCCGGTTTTCTGTAAATATATACTGTCTGCTAATCTATTTTTTGCGAATCTCCAAGCTACTGTTCCGTCGTGTCCTAAAGATGGTAATGTAAAACAAGTTGTCCATTTGACTTTGTCATCAGACCAATGTCCTTCGAGTGGATCTACAGTGTTGAAAAAAACCGATGTTAAAGACTTCTGCAGGATACTCTTTGTATTCTTTTGTATAGGAATTATTCTTTCCGAAAAATGCACCACTGGTTTTGAATTGGGGTAGCCTTCTTTACCTTTTTCCCATAAATCCTTAAAGTGCAACTTAAAAAAAGCTCTTATTATTTTGTACTGGGAAAGCATCTCACTACGAACTACTTGTGAATTGTTTGCTAAAGTGTTTGAGATTTGTTCATCAGATTGCCAGCTGTTTCTGTCTGTCATAAAGTTTTCCAATGTTGTGAAACCAAGCTCTTTCCATCTGGCACTGAAAAGTGGAGGTTTGTTGGTAGTGGTAACTAGTCTAAATGATCCAGTAGGGATATCATATAGGTCGCTTAAAGTTCTCGGAAATTCAGGTATTGTTATATTAAGGTTAGTCCACGTTTCAAACAAAATATTGATAAAGGGGTTGTGATAAGTGTTATGTAGGCGGTCGTGCAAGTTTGTACTAAACAGCCATTGCCAGGATACATGATATGGGTTACTCTTTATAAGAAAATATTTCATTAATAAAGCCCATTTCTTATTAGGAGTACTTGCAATTAATCGAAGTCCTAGCTGTAAGTGGAAGGATTTTTGTTTTGTTTTGAGATGGACTAAACCTACACCTCCTTGTGGTATAGATAGATGTAAATCTCTAGAAGTCGTCCAGTGCTTTTTATTCCACATAAACTCAATTAACTTTTTTTGAAGAGTTGTTAGCTGTGCTGATGTGAAAGGTAGGACGTGAAGGTAATGCCACATTTTTGGAGCTATGTACTTGTTGACAATTGTTTTGCGTCCAATGATAGACGCACCCAGTGCGATTTTTTTCCAAGTCTCTATAGACCTATCTATTCTTCCTACAAGTTCTTCAAAAACTAACTGTGTGTCGGTTTTTATGTTATTCCAAAATAGGATACCCAGTATTTTTATGTTTTGAGCCGACCAAGAATATCCTAAGAGATGGTCAGACCTGGACTTCCACGCGCCAGTCCAAAACCCTTGTGACTTGGTTTCGTTAATTTTCAATCCAGATTGGTCTTGAAACACACTGCACAATTGTTTTAACTTTTCAAAGTCACTGTCTATAGATATAAACAGAGAAACGTCGTCTGCGTACGCACTAACCACAAGTTTTTGCTGCGCATCTGTAGGCATAGGAAAACCAACTAGGACATTTCGGCACAATTGGAGGAAAGGTTCAATGGATAACGTGAAAAGAGGTCCTGAAAGAGGACATCCTTGTCTGATTCCTTTAAAAAGTTGAATTTCGCTAGTAAGATAGGCCCCACTCTAACGTGGGCTTTGGCTTGTATATAAAGCTCTTATGTATCCTCTAAAACGTTCTCCAAAACCAAACAAATCCAATATCTTAAACAAATACTTGTGATTTACTAGATCAAAGGCGGTCTCTTGATCCAGATTTAAAATTGCTAGGGGTAGATGATTATCGTTAGCAAATTGGATGGCATCCCTGTGCAGATGTAATATGTTGTATATAGTTCTGTTTGGAATTGAGAAGCACTGATCAGGGTTTATGAGTGTATGGACTACGCTCATTATTCTGTTTGCAATACATTTCGCTATTATTTTGTAGTCTACATTTAATAGCGAGATTGGTCGCCATCCTTTTATCTCTGTAAGGCAGGATTTTTTTGTTGCTATAAGTGTAATAATTCCTTTACTAGTAGACTTAGGTAATATTCCTTTTTGTAGCGCTTTGTTAAACACTCTATGAAAAGGGGTTTGCAGATCATCCCAGAATGTTTTATAGAATTCTGCTGTTAGACCATCTATTCCCGGTCCTTTGTTTTTATTTAACATCTGTACTGCCAATGAATATTCTTGCATTGTAAAATGTTGTTCAAATCTCTGATTATCTTGTTTTGTTATTTTTGGTATTTGTCTATATAGTGGACTATTATCATTTATGTCTAGCCTGTTTTCGCTGTAGTGTGTTTCAAAGTGTTCTCTTATTTTATTGCATATTTCAAATTTGTTTGATATAATGGCTCCATTTATACTAAGTTTGGTGATGTGGGATTGCTTGTTTAGAAGATTGCGCTGCATGGTGGGACTTTCAGACTTAAGCAGGTCCAAATGCCTTTGTAGAATCATATGCTTCGTGCCATTTCTTTCGTAGCACCTTGTTGCTTCATGTATGACGTCGTATGCAATTTTTGGGTCACTATTTACTGCATTACGCAATGCGTTTTGAATTTGCATGTTTATCAGTCTGTGTTCTAGTAATTGTGTCTGTTTCTGTTGGTTACAGTATAAAATAGTAATTTCCTTAACAGAAAGTTTTAACTTTTCCCATTGTACAGGAGAGTCATCTAAATCAGTGTTGTCGAAAAACCTGAACAAGAAATCTTTTATATATCGAACGTACTTTATATCTTCTAAAAGTTGATTTGGAAATTTCCAATAGGGGCAACGAGATTCATAACTTTTGGATGAAAATTTTAGTTCAACGGCAAGTGATAGATGATCAGAAAAGGAGCAATGTGTATTGGCTGATAGTAGATACTTTATAATGTTTTCGCTACAGTAGAAGCGATCTAGCCTTGAAGCAGACGCAGAAGTTATAAATGTGTAGCCAGGACGCCCAGGATTTAATGTATTCCAACAGTCACTGAGGTGGAACGTTTGTACAATTTTTTGAAGCTTTTTGGACATAGCCGGTCGGTATTCTACTGAATTTTTTCTATCAGCTACTGAATCTAGCGTACAGTTAAAGTCTCCTCCAAGAATGACTTGTACGTCACCACTTGCGGACATAATGCTGCTCAAAAAATTTTCAAGACTCGCTAGTATTTGTAGATACTTTTCAGTATCATAAGGGAAGTACACATTTATTATATACAATTTCATATCACCAATTAGTAGTAGCGCTGATTGCAAATATGATTTAATCAGAATTTCGTGGTTTGATAGTTTTAAATCACATCCTTCTTTTACTAGGAACATCGTTCCAGAATAGTTTCGACATGACGGATTTATTAATGGTGTGTAGTTTGGTATACTCCTTAAATGATCTATATTGTCAATGTTAGTCTCCTGCAGCATCATTACATTAGGTTGAGCTAGTTGTAAGAAGTCCTTTAGTTGGAAAAACTTCCATTCACTCCTAATGCTTTTTGTGTTTAAAGTTAAAAATCTAATGCGACTCTTATCCATAGTTAGTAAGAGGTGATTGGGGGGGGGGATGTGTAGAATTATGTATATATTAGTACGAGCTTTGTATGCTAACCAAACTTTCGGTCGACTGTGTTTCTGCTATTGAAATTTGTGATCCCGTAGGTGAAAATGAACCTATTGAGATCTCTGCCTCATTTGTCGATAAACTATGTTTGATAGTTGTTATTAATCTTTTACACCGTTGTTTTAGTGCTCTTTCTTTGCACTGGCCGGATGCTTGCTTTAGCAACATTAACAGGTCGTCAATGTTATCAGTATACTTTTTAGCTACTGCTAGAGGATCTGCGTTTCCTTTTACCTCTTTCAGAAAGTCAACAAAGCGAGTATATTCTATTACACATTCAGAGTTGGACCATAGCACTTCCATATCTTCGTACAGATCTAAGGAGTCATTATTATTATTGCTAGGCTTGTCTATTTTGATTTTTTTACGTTTATTACTTGTAGATGTTTTAACTGTTGTGAATGGAGGCTCTACAAAATCTCGATTTGTTTCCGATGTAACGAAACTGCTAGTTGATGTTTCCTGTATAATATTGTTACCTGGTGTTGGGGCCGGAGAGTCAGTAATGATTTGTTCTTCGTTTGCGACAGCCAAGTTATCAGGTGGTTCCAGGGTAGATGAGGGTGCTCTTTTGTTTCTGTATATATTATTAGTATCTGAGTAAACATTGGTGTGCACCTCGTTATTCGGTCGTGTACAATTAGCTGATATGTGCCCCACTTCCTTGCAGATAAAACAGCGCAACTGATCATCAGACAGAAACATTCGGTAATCCTCGTTTTCATATGTTATGATAAACGTGTTCAGTAATTCTTGATTTTCGTTATCTGCTATATAAACTTGACGGCGAAAACTCATTATATGCTTAAATCCATTTAAGCCGATTCCCGCACCTATGAAGGAAACAGGTGAGAGAAGCTTCAGATTATTTTGTTTAAGCGCAGTCTCTAAAACTGTATGAGGTATACAAGGAGGAACATTAGACAAAATAATTCTTTTTGAAGGACTCATCAGTTTTCTCACTGGTATAAATAAATTATTAACGTTAATTCCTCCGTGGTCCAATACAAACGACGATACAATTTCCTTTGAGGTTAAATAAATACAGACTCTGCCCATTGACATCCTTGACGCATACTGAATAAATTTAGGATCAATTAGTTTTCCAACAGCTATTACGTACTCTTTAACTTGTATTCCATCAATAGCTTGAAATACGATTGCCTGCTCTTTCTTAGGAAATATATTAGCTTTAATAGCGTCAGAGAAAAGTGTTGGTTTCTTGGGCGCGTTCAAATTATCGGTAAGTGGTACGTTACTTATTTTACTTACGCTAGGATCAGTACCATCAATAATGAACCCCCTGCGAGCAGAAGATTCATTTAATACTTCATCCATTTTAAAATATTAATTTATTAGTTCTATGCAGGTAAACATAGTTTAGGAAATGTGTCAAGGATTGGAACGAATAAACAGGTTAAGCAGATAGCGCAGTTGTTATCACTATCGCGTCTTTGTATTAATACAGCAAGTTGAATTTTATAGCCAAATAATTTAAATTATTTAGCTAAAATATGCTCAATAAAAAGCGATTTTCAAACTTACGTGAGTATAAATTCGAGAAACACTTACTAAAATGCACTACCGTATTTTATATAAAGGAACTGTTCAATATATCTCAATAAAATATACAAAACTTCGCGAGCTACGAAATACACGTGCTTTCACTTCGACGACTCGTGTGTGTGTGTGTGTGTGTGTGTGTGTGTGTGTGTGTGTGTGTGTGTGTGTGTGTGTGTGTGTGTGTGTGTGTGTGTGTGTGTGTGTGTGTGTGTGTGTGTTTATTTTAGACTGCTTTAATCAGTTTAAATGGTGTTTATTACTTTTTATTTAAGGAGAATAAAAATGCATAACTTTTGTGTAGGTTATCTATGTCATTTTTAAAATTAATTGTATTGGTTTGGTTTTGGATATGGTAACTTTCTAGAAATAATCTGTTTTTGTATATACTTTCTGTATTTAATATTTTGGTGTTGTCAAAATCTGCTTGGTGTTGATATTCATTTAAATGTATAGTTAGGGCGCATGATTTTTTGTTTAATTTTTGATCACTTTTATGTTGTATTATTCTGTTCTTCAGCCACTGTTTCGATTGTCCTATATATTGTTTATTGCAGCTACAGGGGATGCTGTATATGGTATTGCTTTTTAGTGATTTTGGGATATTGTCTACCAAAAGATAGAATAGATAGAATAGAATATTAATTTAATATTAATAACGTACAGAAAAAAAATTTATTATATATATATATATATATATATATATATATATATATATTATATATATATATATATATATAAATTTACATGCAATTATTATATTTTAAGAAATAGAAAGTTACATTGTATAATGGAAAATTGAAATATAAATGGTTAATGAAAGTTCGTATCAGACATGAGAACGGAGGCAACTACTTTGTATTCCAGACGCAACCTAATACTGCAGGTGCAGGACACGTAACTTTGATTATTTGTTAATTAAAACGTTATTGCACATAACGTACAAGTTGTTAAACCATTTTTGTAATTACTGTTTAAAAAATAAATTTATTTTAAGTGTTTTTGGAAATTAAGACTCTTTTGAAAAGAAGCTCCCAAAGGCCCAAAACCTATCTCGCGGCTTCTATAATTACGATGTTGTGATCAGTGTCTATATTTGCTTCCGGGTAACTTCCACATTCTTTTACTTGATTCCTAAACCGTTGTCTAACAAGAATGCAATCTATTTGATATCTTACTACATCTCCTGGCAGCTTCTACGTAAATCGTCTTCTAGCATGATGTTTAAATAATGTATTTGTGATGGTTAAATAGTTTTCGTCGCAAAATTCTATCGGCTTACTTCCCATGTCGTTTCTTGTGCCTAAACCAAATAAACTTACTACCGCTCTATCCATTCTCTCACCTGCTACTGCATTAAAATCCCTCGTAATTATTAAATTTTCATGTCCTTTTACCAACCTTAGTATGCTTTCGATATCTTTGTAGATCGCTTCTACCTGTTCTTCACTTCTTACGGTTTAAAATTCAAATTCTTAGACTTAAAAGTTTATAAATACTTCGCGCAAGCGCGGAAAAAGCGACGCCACGGGCGGTTGGTAACGCTAATCTTTATACAGATTTTGGCGCGCCCATCTGTCAATGACGCCACTCAATCAGCAATTTTAATTACGCAATATATAAGTTAGATTAGCAACAATTATGTCAATAAGGTACTCACATAATAGGTTCAGATTTCCACGAAGTACACCAAGCGTCCTTCAAGATAGATAAAGATAACGTCAGCCCACTTTAAGATAATTGCTGGAGGGTACGCCCAACGCTCTTCCAAAGCGCTCGGACGGGATCTCAGGGCTCCACTCCGGGGTGATTAAAGATGGTGCTTGCTCCGATGCTGTTGGCGAAGCATGGACATCCGGCTCGTTCTTGGGTCGTGGATTACTCCAAGGTCGTATCAGATTTCTATATGTAGCGGAACGATAAGGAATAGGTTAATTAGGGAAAACAAACACAGATAAGCTAGGGAAATCTACATAATAAAAATAAAGATACGATACCAGTCACGACCGCCCTTTTCGATGTTCAAAGGCAAAACGGCCTTACACGACCGCCCTTCTCGATGTTCAAAGGCAAACGGCCACGTTACCGAGTCTCACGGAAACACTTCTCCCACTTTTGTTCTTTCATGCGTCGGCGAGAAGTTCCCGCACGATCTCGCGCAAACGCACTCTGACGTGACGGAAATATACGCCAAGTCTTTTGAATTTGTGGCGCGAAACTTCCGCACATCAAAATTAAACTAAAACAATGTTTAGTGCCACTTTGGCACGTAACACACTGTAGCTAGAGGTGGGCATGTGTACTTGTATTGTTACTGTATTTACAGGTTTAGATTCTAATCTAACCATGAATACTCTTTCGTTCTTTTGTGAGTAGTTTTGTATACAGTGTCTTATCCTTAATCGCATAACCCGAAATTTTTTCCCTCTGGCCACCGAACTTTGCTAATTCCTACGATGTCTAATGCTAGCGTATCTATTTCAATTTTTAAGTTCGCTAACTTACCTACTTGCTTAATACTTCTGACAATCCACGTTCCGACTCGCAAAATCTTCCTGGTTCTTCTTTTAAACTTTCAGATCACATCCTCCGAAGTAGTTTCCTCGCAGAGATCTGAATGGGAGACTATTTTAACTCCGAATCTTCTACCTTAGAGGACGCTGTGTACTTCGGAGGTAATGTGGTGGTTTTCCGTTGCCTTCCACATCGCAGTAGTGTGCCTTAGAATGTTATACCGACCCCTGTGGTCTCTGTCAATGTAAGTATCGAAAGAGTTGCAGCGTTCTTTCGGGGATCTGTGCTAGTGTGGTTCCTCACTAAAGACCCTACTAATTTAGTTGAACCTATAGTTTGGCTCTTTAGCTCATTGAATCGCGAAAGCCATTTTACCTGTTCTAGTAATCTAGAACTTCTTCAAGGTTCAGGTCCATATATATTTTAATTTTATAAAACATATATGTCATTTTCCTCGTTTCGGTAGTGAGGAGGTATTAACGAAAACTGTATTATCAATATGTTAATAATGAGTTTATTTTGTTTCATATTATTTTTTATTATGTAACCTCATTGTTAATAATGGTCAAGCGCTTATATAAATCTTTATTAAGTTAAGACAAATTTCGAAAGTATCAATAAATAACTTTTTATTAGGTTCCAAAACAATAAAAACTGTATAAAGGCACATAATAGAATCGAATAGTTTTAATTAAGCGTTTTCAGATTGTATTACTAATAATAAGACATACAGTTTACTTAATTAATAGTTACAGATCATTTCCAAAAATTATCAACGAACTTCGTTCGTTTATGAAATCGATTTGTCGTCCGTCTGTCTGTCCGTCTGTCCGTCCGAGGCCTTTCTAATGGTCGGACATCAATGTGTGATACATCAATCGATTCAGCTCGGTGTCCTGAGCTTAAGTTTTGATGTCAGTTGAAATCGGGCCACGGGGACGCCGTGCCCCCGCGATATTCCGTCCGGAAAAATAAAATTTCAAATAGGTCCAAAATTAATGTGCGATACATATTTGGACTCCCCTAACATAGCTGAGTCGAAATATGGTACCCCCCACAAAATCTGACCACGGATACCCGACCCCCGGAATTAATTTTTATAAAAATTTCAAATAGGTCCAAAATTAATGTGCGATACATATTTAGAATCCTCTGAAAAACTGAATCGAAATATGATGCCCCTTATTTACACACACACACACACACAAACACACATACATACATACATACATACATACACAAACACATATATAGCTTTTAAAATATTTATTCAATAAAATAAAATATATTAAAATGTCTCTTTTGTTGTTTATAAATTTTTGTATTTTATCTGAATACTTATAATTATTACAACATAATAATTTTAATTTCTTTAAATTGTTTTAAAGTAAGTCTACATTTGGAAGTTCGTTGCGACAATGCCTTGCATTTTCAACTTGTTTTTTATTTGAGGTTTCAAATCGAAAGAAAATTCTAGCGTAAGGAATTGTCTTAAGGCAAGAAATGACCATTTATTATAATTATTATCTTGTCTCTAGAAAAGATATTTAACAAACCTTCAAATGATCACCAAGAACGCTTACAATTTTTATATTTAGAACAAAAATATTTATGGTAAGCTTAGATATAAATCCTTTCGCTAAGACAATTCAAACTTCATCTAAGTTTTACGTACGTCTGGTTTGCATGTATAACATTCCAAATCGTAGAGCTGTAACTACAATACGCTAATTTTAATATCTTTGCCAAAATTGCTCCAACAACCATTAAGACGTCGTCAAAGCCATGTTATGCGCGTTTTAAGTTAGCAGTTTTTGTGATTCACACAATTAGGGTACACAAATTCCATTAGTATTTTAGTATTTCTACATCCGTCCGATGAGTAAATTTGCTTTCTGAAGAGAGACATAGCACAGGCTTGAATGGGCTGCGGACAGATTTATATGTTTATGGAAACAGACATCGGGCGTTCTTTATAAATAAATATTCTACCTTTACAGCCGCATTCATAACTTAAAATCTTCTAGCGTGTATGTTTTTAAAAATATAAAATAAACTCTGTCGATAATCATCTTAATTATTTGTCGTTAATGGCATTAGTTCATGCCCTAGAAAAATCTAAAAGAATGTGTAATAGGTTTTAAAATAAATTTATTCATTTCTGTAGCTTCTTAATATTCAGGGATCTGCAAACAAATGGTATACTTTGGCGGAGTTGGTTCGTACGATTCCAATGTTACACATGAAGAACCATAACAATTTTTTCGGGCACCTTAACATCATAGCAATACATATTTACACACTTTGCCATGTTCGGTATCCTATCATACTAGAATACTCAAATTCATATCTGATATTCAATTTGAAAATAATTCATTACGCGTAACGGAACCTAATTTCTTATAATCCAAAATCCTGTATCGTCTTTTTAAATTCTCAGTTACGTTTAATGTTCTACTTTGATTAATAATAGCTGCTCACGCGCGGGGGGTCTTATAAATTTATACATCGACTTACCTCCGCGGGTTTTTTTGTTGTTCTAAGCTGCAGTTCCTATTCCTTTAACCAAGTGCACTGTATGCGAAATTGAGTCTGTGTTACGTTGCACTTGCACTGTGTTTTTTAGGGGGTTTAACAAATAAAATCCGCGGCACTTGACTAACATACGGTACCGAACGAAAAACCGACGACTGTTCTGCTTCGATATCCATAAGAAAGTGTTTGTTCACTACTCTTTCGAACTTATTCACACATGCACAAGGAATTTTTATGGCAGGATATAAGGGAACAAGGGATGACAGTTTTACAATTCGATTTACAACTACGAATTTGAAGTAACTTAAAATTAACCACGCAACGTGCGACAAAGAGACCGAACATCCCGCCCACCAAAATAAGTATGAACTAACTTATTTTATATTTAAAAATAATTAGAACTATTAACTAAGAAACCTAAACCGACAAACTTATATAAGTGAATATGTGTGTACATACCATTAAATATCAAGTAACTGGCAGTAAACATAGTTTCACTAGGGGGCGTTTAACTAACCCTTGGGATGTCTTGACTGTAGCTACCCGAACGATACCGTCTCTACCAGGGTGAACATCTACTACTCTTCCTAAACGCCACTGTAGAGGAGGGTTATTTTCTTCCTTTAAAAGGACAAGTGAATCAATAGGTAGGGTAGCGGAATTCTTCAACCACTTACCTTTCTGCTGCAACGTGTGCAGGTATTCAGCACTCCATTTCTTCCAAAACCCTTGTTGCATTTGCTGCAACAGTTGCCAGCGATTCAAACGAGAGGGGTTTATGGACAACAAATCTGGATCTGGTAACACCGAGACTGGTTCAACATTAAGAAAATGCCCCGGGGTCAAACACGAAAAATCATGCGGTTCGCATAGTGGACGTGAGTTGAGAATCGCTTCGATTTGAATCAATACGGTCGAGAATTCTTCAAACGACAAAATTTGTTCACCGATAATTCTCTTTAAATGGGATTTTACTGATTTAATCCCGGCCTCCCACAACAAACCAAAATGAGGAGCAACAGGAGGATTAAACACAAATTCGATTCCCTCAACGCCTGTCGAATGGCGCATCAATTGCGAGATTTTACGAGAGGCCCCAACGAAATTAGTACCATTATCACAATGGATTTGAATACATTTGCCTCTTCGAGCAATAAATCGACGTAAAGCACCCAAGAAAGCGTCGACAAGTTAGACACTAGTTCCAAATGGATGGCTTTAGTGCTGAAATAAATAAATAAGCAAATGTACGCTTTCAATATTTTTGCGCCACGACATCGATTCATCGTGACAGAGAAAGGTCCACCAAAGTCGACTCCCGTATGTAAAAACGCCTTACCTGGAGTTAACCTAGAAGCTGGTAAATTCCCCATAGGGGGGCATAAAGTCACAGGGTTTACACGAAAACAACGAATGCAGGATTTCAGACATTGCCGAAGAGCCCTCTTTGCGGACAAGATCCAATAATTTTGAGTTAGTAAAAATTGTGTTGTTCGATTTCCAGGATGTAAATGTCTTTCATGACAATCTAATATAATAAGTTCTGTCAACCGATGCGACCGAGGAAGCAAAATTGGAAATTTTGCATCATGCAATAACTCTGAGTTACGTAGACGACCGCCCACCCTCAACAAATCATAACTATCTAGAAACGGACTAAGGCTACGAAGTTGTTTACTAACAAGTTTTCTAGTTTTAATATTTGCAATGTCTTGAGCAAAAACCTTTGTTTGAACTCTTTTAATCAATAAATGTATAGCCTCTTGCTGCTGAGCTAGAGACAAACCATCAAAATATTTTGAACGCAAATCTGCCGGACATTGAACATTACGAATGAAATGACGAATACATGTAATAATCCTACAAATTTTCTGCAGGTTTGAAAATTTATCGAACAACATATCTAAGAAATTGTCAGACATAACGACTGTTAACGACAGAGTACGATATTCGACGTCCATCTGAGATAAGTCGATAAGTTTTGGCAGCGATGTTACTGGCCATTCTTCATTACGACGCACTAACCAGGAAGGTCCTGTCCACCATAATGGATGATGAACCAACTCTGAAGCCAAAAGTCCACGTGCGGCACAATCCGCAGGATTATCCTGGGACTTAACATGAAAGCATGAAGATGGAGGAATACGTTCTTGAATATGCAAAATACGATTGCTAACGAATGTCTTCCACTTATGCGAGGAAGACCGAATCCAAGACAAAACAACAGTAGAATCTGACCACGCGAAAATATTACTAAATGATAAAATATCTGTATAAGTATTTTTGACGAAATCTACTAAATTTGCCAAGAGTACGGCAGCACACAATTCGAGACGGGGCAATGAAACGCAATTAGTAGGAGCAACCTTCGATTTTGCGCATACTAATGAAATGGTAATATTACCTTCTAGATCGAACGAACGGAAATAGATGACAGCTGCATACCCGGCTTCAGAAGCATCACAGAATACATGCAACTCCACCCTTTTAAAATTATGACATACGATGCGACGCGAAATCTCAATGTTCGACACCGCTGACAATTCACCCAAACAATGTTTCCATTTTTGTATGAATTCCAATGGAGGCTCTTGGTCCCACCCAAGACCTAAAAGCCAAAGATCTTGAACTAAACTTTTAGCGAACAGTACTACAGGTGCTATCAAACCGAGAGGATCAAAAATTTTTGCGATAGCCGACAAAACATTACGCTTAGTGCAAGTGCGCTCTTCAACGTCTAAGTTGTATAAAAATGCATCTGTAAGACAACGCCACGAAAGGCCCAAAATTTTTTATTGAACTACTATCTTTATCTTGAAATGTAATTGCGTCCGAACTGGACAGGGACTCCCTCAAGTTGGACATCACTTCCGGGCAATTACTACTCCATTTCCTTAATTGAAAACCACCACTAGAGCAAATACTATTCAATTCACCAATTAATTGATTAACAGCTTCAATCGAATTACCTCCAGTGACTAAGTCATCAACATAGGTATCGCTCGCCAATACCGATGACGCGAAAGGAAAATTAATTGACTCTAACCTTGCCAATTCTTGAACAGTACACAAGGCCAAAAAAGGCGACGACGAGACTCCATAAGTTACAGTATTTAATTTAAAGTCCATAATAGGATCTGACGGAGAAAATCTCCAGACGATACGTTGATAATCACGATGAGTATCTTTAACCAAAACCTGCCGATACATTTGTTTGATGTCAGCTGTAATTAAGATAGGATGTACACGAAAATGCAATAACAAAACTGCAATGTCCTTTTGCAGAGCAGGGCCAATAGCCAAGCTATCATTTAACGACTTTCCAGATTGATCCTGACACGAAGCATCGAAAACCACACGCAATTTGGCGGTAGTGCTATCACGCTTATGTACAGCATGATGGGGAATGTAATACATTTTTTCATGACCCGACGAATTTTCAGGCGATTTCACTTCAACCATGTGACCGCTTGTCAAATAATCCTCCATAAATTTTTTATAATCTGAATACAACTCAGGATTTTTTAACAAACGACGTTCTAACGACAAAAATCTTTTAATACAAATTGATCTCATACCCACGAATGAGGGTTCCGAAATTTTAAAGTGCAAGGACACTACAAAACGACCGTCCTTGTTACGTCTATAATTTTCCACAAATTGATTTTCACACCTTTCTTCTTCAGCAGAAATATGTTTTTTAGGAATATTTTCTAATTCCCAAAATCGACGAATGTCGCTGTCTAAGGGCTCAACGAAAGCACACGACGATGTAATAGAACTATTCGGGAACACGACCTTTCCCGTTAAAACCCAACCAAAGGTTGTTTTAATAGCAACTGGGTCGTTAGCGACACCCCAACGAGACTCGTTCAACAAAACCTGAGCAAAGATTTCCGCTCCGAGTAGCATTTCAGTTTTACCAGGAACATTAAAATTAGGATCAGCTAAGGCCAAACCTCGAGTATGCGACCATTCCTTGACCCCTATCGACGACGAAGGTAATTGATTACAAATGTTAGGTAAAACATAACAATCAATTCCATATGCTGGAGACCGTGCTCCCGAGGGGCTGACTACACACGATAGTGCACCAGACACCAACGACGAATTCAAGCCAAGTCCTTGAACAGTGACATTGGCTCTCCGTTTCCTTAAACCTAATTTCTGACGGCACCTTTCAGTCATAAAACTTTCCATGGATCCGTTGTCTAATATTACAATTAGGAGCACGACTATTTTTCGCGTTTAAACCCAATGTAGTACCTCCGGGTGGAGCATTGGGGACGTGGCCACAAGTATAGCGGCCCTAATTCAAATTATAATGTCTAATATTACACGAACAGATTACAATGTTCCTGTATAATCAAGCACCGACACCATTGCCGTAGCTAACAGCGTGGTTGTGTGTTCTAATGACGTCGAAATCAACGAACTAGTGACAGGTTGTTCATGCCCAGCCGACGACGACAGATTGTCTTCACTAGGTCTACTAGTAGAAGTAAGTCTAGGCGCCGCTCTCCGAGGAGACGCTGACTTTTGACGATGGGTTTGTCGGCGTGGCGACACCGATTTTTCTTGTTTATCGAAGTGAAGCAACGATTTGTGCGACTGATGACATTTTCTACACGACCAATCTAACGTACAATTTTTCAACGAATGTGAAGTATTTAAGCATTGATACAAAGATTTTTAAGCTTTACCACCTCAAATCTTTCGTGAGGGGTTTTATCGAGAAACTGCTTACATCTATAAATAGAATGCACAGCTTGACAGAAACTACAATTTTTAACATCATTGGTGGTACCAACTAAAGAGGTTTTAGCCGAAGTGCTAACAAACCTTACTTTTTCCCTTTCTTTCACGGAATCTCGAGCTTTTAAGCATGTTCCTGAAGCAATGTCATTTATTTCCAACACTTTATATTGTTTTTCAATGTACGACCTTAAATCTTTAAACGAAGGAATTTTGTCACTATTTCCTAATTCAAAACGCTTTAAAATGTTTGTATCTAATTTTTTTGATTACAGATTGAACAACATGAAATCTAATAAATCTATTTCCATCTGCTTTAACGCGAATATATTTTCATCAAAACAACTAATTAATTGCCGGAGTTCCGCATGCGAGTCTGAGGAACTGACCTTAGGGCATTTTTCGAGAGCACTAAAATATGTTGTAAGTAATAACCTCTTGGACTGAAAACGATTAGTAATGATTTTATAGGCTTCCTCATATGCATAATCATTTAATGGCAAATGTTTTATTAACATACGCGACGACTCATCTAATGTATCAACGAGATGGCAAAATTTTTCCACAGGGGACAAACCGACATTATCGTGCATCAACTGCTTATAAATTGCATTATAACTCTCAAAATCTGAAATGTATCCAGAGAAGCGTGGGACAGAAAGTTGTTTAAAGCAATTCCACAATTTGGCGAAAAAGAATTATTCATATTTTCCACCTTTGGCTTATTTTATACCCGATCTATATCGCATTGTTCAGCGATAATACGAATATCTAATAGATAATCATCGATTTTCACCCTAAGAGCCGAAAATTCATCCAATTGTTCACTTTCTTCATCAAAGAAAATATCTTTGCAAAAGGATTTGAAATGCGTTTCAATCTGTTCGACACTTTTAATCGACGCTTTAATTAAAGCAATCGATACGTTTTCCGGTTGGTTGATCTTACTGTATATATGATCCAACCTTTTAACTACAAACTTCGCTTCAAGAATAGCTTTATCAATTGATATAACCATATTTAATTAATGATTAATGAACGACAATAAAAATTAATATAAAAACAATGCGTAACTCGAATACGCTACAAATAATTAATCTACGAAATTAAATTATTAATAGAAAAATGCAACTAACTACAGTGCTCGCCCGACAAAGCTTTTAAGGTTTCAAATAAATTTCAACCCCTTTGTTAAACAAGTTGATGACCCGATGGTCCCTCGAACTTGACCACGAAAAATAAGGTAAAGATTTACAATGCAATAACCTTCATAAATTGTTTACCCAAAGACACCGACGATCGACCCTAATCTTTGCCACAAAGGATAAGGAATGTATTGTAAAATCTACTGTTATAACCAGATGTCTCTATCATTAAATGTGCAAGCAAGATGTTCTTTTCTGTGTAACACGTTTAACCATAATAAAAACTACGACAATTTTATAAATTTAAGTATAAAGAGCTTAAAGGATAGGAAATAATTAATTAATTAATGATCCGGCTTGAAGGACCAATTTGTTCACGCGCGGGGGGGTCTTATAAATTTATACATCGACTTATCTCCGCGGTTTTTTTTGTTGTTCTAAGCTGCAGTTCCTATTCCTTCAACCAAGTGGACTGTATGCGAAATTGAGTCTGTGTTACGTTGCACTTGCACTGTGTTTTTTAGGGGTTTAACAAATAAAATCCGCGGCACTTGACTAACTTACGGTACCGAACGAAAAACCGACGACTGTTTTGCTTCGATATCCATAAGAAACTGTTTGTTCACTACTCTGTCCAACTTATTCACACATGCACAAGGAATTTTTATGGCAGGATATAAGAGAACAAGGGATGACAGTTTTACAATTAGATTTACAACTACGGATTTGAAGTAACTTAAAATTAACCACGCAACGTGCGACAAAGAGACCGAACAATAACTGTCAACGGTATCTATAAAATATGAAATTTAGTTATATCGTTTTCTAAAATACCTATAAATAACAAATAAAAAATCTATAAAATAAGATACAACTAGGATCTTTTCTGGCATTCCTCTATATTGTTATCGACATCTGCTTAAATAAGTAGCTCGCGGTCTAATACTGTAATAAGCATCACAAGTAATATTAAATAAATTCATCAAACGTTGAAACAACCCAAACTATGTGAGCATTACGTACTTAAAATCAAGTTACTCTGCTGCTCATACACAGCAGGGTGCTTTTTGTGTATAGGAAAATCTGTTTTTGCAACTTTGTTGGCGTTCACATTTGGTCAGTTCTCTTATACTGACTTTTAGATATTGGGCTGCGTTGTTGAGAAATGCTACCATGTCTTTCTTTGCAAAGCCCTTTCTTAGTTTGTCAAAGAAGTAATATCAGATGCTGGAGCAAGAGTTAATTACCCTCACCCTTAATTTCCTTGATAGTTTTCAAAGCGTGTGTATTTTAAGCGCGTCTCCAGTGAAGAAGTATTTTGTAAAGACTTATTTTCTACGCAAATGCGAACTTTCGGGCGTCATTAACGGAACACGTTTAATCCTCGCACAGAAGCTAAACATGGTATTTTTCTCATGCATCCAATTAGTCATACTTTGTTTAAGAGTATGAGATACTGCCCTATATGCTGATATAGCTTCAGGATGACGCAGCTACGCAATCGAAGTCAATGTTTAGCTCATAGTGAAATGCACGAATCTGTGAATTGTGTGGTATCTGGCTATAGCTTCTAATCTATCTGCGCCTAAACGCTATGGCAGTTCATATACTTGCAAGAATCATTTGTGTATACTTATGCCGAAAGATATCCAAGAACAATTTAAGAAAGAACAATTTAAGAAAGCGGGAACAATCTCTTGAGAAACTATCTGCAAGTTACTAATTTGAAGCATCGGTTGTAATGGTGGTGGGGGCACAGTCGGGTAGGAGCGAAAACGTAGAGTGAGCAGAAGGAGGAGTAGAATAGGATGTAGAACTAGAAACTGAAGAAATTTTATTCGAAGTTATATTTGCCGAAGAAGGGAATGTTTTGATAGGAGTAGTAGGATGACAGTTTGGACAGTTGCGGCGAGAAGCTCTCTTATATCCGCAACCGTAACAGTGGAGTACTTGAGGACGAGTACAACGTGTCTAAACATGACCAGGTTTATCCCAATTAAAGCATACGACCTGACGAGTAGGAGCAGAACTAGAAGAAGAACAGTAGAACGTACGGAAGAAGTATCGGATCTACCCGTGGGCGTCGGAGAAATCTTAACAACTCGGTCATGTGAAGCAAAAGTATTTTCCTCATTAGTAACAAACTTATACGCAAAATCCGGGGGTTCAAAATGTTGAATCAATAAATTAGACAACGACTTCCAGTCAGAAAACCTATGCCGGTAACCACGATACCAAAGTAGCGCTTTCGACCCACACAAGTCTACTGCAGACTTAAATCACTGCAATTTTGACACATGGTGAGCTCGTCGGAGTATTTCGACTCGTTTTGAAAAATCATGTACAGTAAGAGGTTTGGAACACCAGAAAATTTCAAATTCCACTCCCACACAGGAAGACCTTGTTAGGAAACCGAAAAAGAAGTCATTTTGAATACGAACAAGAAAGAAATTGGTAGAAAGTAACTAAGAGCTAATCGTAACTCGATAGAGGCCAAAAAAAGCATTGTGAATACAGGACAATCTAAAACATATCCGACGGATAAATTTCAGGAACACCAATGGAAGCGAAACAACAAAATAGAAATTAGAATAGGGCAGTAGAATAAAAGAAAAATCAGAGGAAAAACTAACTCTAGACTTGATGGGGAAAACAAAATATACCGAGAGGGAAGGAAGAAAAAGAAAAATTTTGGACGCCAGCGTTTTCAATAGACTAGGATTATTGGCGAACACACAAGTCCAATAATCTGAAATTAACTCACCAATAATATTGAGCAAGGGACGAAACATAAGTAGTATCACGTCAAGAAAATGCGGCTCATATAGGAACTTTGGCACTAACAATAAAAAAACGAAGCAAAAATTAACTAAAACAAACTGGGAGCAGAAATTAATCACAACAAAAAAATCGCGGCCCCACGCCAGGGCGTCAGAAACTATGCTACGTACAATGACATAACCGGAAGGAAACGTAAATATACCAGGCTAACTACTAATGCGGTTGAGGGGAGGGGGTCCTAGCAACACAAAAATAATACATCGCCAACGATTTTCTATTTACAATAAAAAATACAAATATAGAAATTTCAATCGAAACAGCAAAACAAAATTAACTAAAGTCACTATTTAATAAAACAATTTTATCTTATGGACCAATTCACTAATTGTTTCAAGAAGTGCGCAATTCGTAGCTAACATGTAATAAATCTAATGAGTACCAAAAAGAATAACGCTGATACTTTCGTATAAGCGGATGGGTTAATTAAAAAAAAAACATTAAATTTAGAAACCTTTCTAGTAAGGATTTCACCATACGAAGCATTTGTTGTAACTCTAATCGGTAAAAAACAGAATACTGCTAATACTTGCGTATAAACAGATGGGTTAAGTACAAAAAGCAAAAGCATTAAAGTTCGAAACTTTTTTAGTAAGGATTTTACAAGAACAAACATTAACGTATCTAATTTATAATGGAGTTTATCCCTGGGTATGTTAACAAAGAAAAACAAGTCACATACATGTGTCGGGATACTTATCTTGTCATCCCTCGAAAGCGAATTGACACAGCATCGCCGCAGTAGTCAGCAACAACTATGATACTACCGTAATTGCAACGGCGGTCTACATGCAAGAGCAATTGATCTACATCAAGGAATAATCGGGCTACGCAACAAGCAATTTAGCCTTCAGCTAAAGCTAAAAAAAAAGGAAAATCTTACTAATATTAACAACTCAAGAGCGCTTACTGATCCACACCAAATCTACACATTTGATAGAGGAGAAACGTGCATCGCTGTTGGAGTAACAGAAAGAGTAGTTTTTACAAGTGCATCGACGCACAAATTGCAGAATCAAAGTTTAAAAAGGAGTTCAAAAATTACACTCAAAAAGCAAACATCCGCGTTATCGAAACGCGATTCAAACTGGAAAACACAGTTTTACCGGAGAATAGTAGAATATATTATTTCGACAAATCTTTAGGTGAGAAATCCAAAAGAACGAAATTATACGTTATCAGAAGGTATAACGCAACGCGTTCACGGATACTTAACTCAGGATATTGACTTATTTAAATTTTATCATAAACTTCTCGTATCCAAGCAAATAGATTTAAGTTGAGAAATTATTGCCACTATACAATCACCACACGATTAATTATCGCTAACGCTAAGAAATATCCCTAATAATATAATTATAAAAGTATATATAACCTGTTACGGGTAGAAATAACGTTACGAATTAATTCTGAATTGCCCAGAAAGGCAGGAACTTCATATCAATTTTAATAGTGCTCCGGCTAACTTTCAGAGGCGCGGGGGTGGGTTCCCATGATAAAATGATAAAAAGTATTAGAAATCTAAAGAAGTACAATTTAAAAATACTACATACCTTAAAAGTTTTACTAACTGTCAAGATTAAAGTGCAACAAACCTCCATATCATAGCAATATCGTCCATGTATTTGTTACCTGGAGGACGATTATTCCGGATAGCTTTCCTTACTTCGGATTCTAAACTCGTTCCCTAAGCTATCTTTTTTGTACTCTACTATAAATAACACTTCCTGACTTTCCATCCAATTACAGCAATTTTGGTAATAACGGCTTCTCCCAAATTTAACTTCATCAGCAGAGGAAAACTGGATACCCTCTCTCTTACAATGATCATCTTACCTACCTATACCTAGCTGTAAATAAAATCCCATCTAAATTTAAAGTCTATTAATAGTAAACTTCAAAACGTTATCAAACAACACCTATTGAAACATCTTCTGACCAGATTTATTAATAGAACTCCTAAAGAAACCTTAAACTAAAAGAAGTACTTTTCACTGCACTACATTCCCAAGTTGATTTACGCCACTAATTTCTTGGAAATGACGAATAACTCACAGAAATATGTAGCAAAATACCAACTCCTGTTTCAGACATTTCGACGTCCATTAAGCTCATAAAATTTAAATACAAAACAATACATCTTACAATTATAGTTGCGGATCATTTAATACGCACGATTCGTCTTTTAGGCGTTTTAAAATTCTTTTGCAATAATTTTATCCTTAAATGCAAATAACAAATTCCAACATTATACGAACCTACTATGATTATATTTACAAGTTTGTATTTACATAATTTTCAAGCGTCACACAAAATACAATAAAAAACTCAAAACAGTACGCGCAATTTGTGTTTTAAAAGTTTCCAGACTAACTCCACAGATGGAGCAATTATTTCCTAGGTCCATTTGGACATCTCGTTCCTGTGATTTTCCCAACACACGTTGTTGAAAAAAACTTCACTTTTCACTCTTACACTTTACAACCAAATCCCGATATATAATCCATGTAACATGCGGGTTTGAAAACTTCCTGTTGAAATTCCTTGGCGAAGCTCAATATAAATCGCGATCGGTATGAGGACCTTAGCCACTAAAAACGTCCATCCGTTACCCTTAAATCATATTTTTGTTCTTGTCCCCATCAGCCACCTCGCCGAAGGCAAATAGCGTACCTACGTTTCCGTTGTTATCAACGCTTTATTTTGTGTCTTTTCTAGTCGATCATCCCGACGAAGGCGAGGACTGTTTTAAAAGTTTCTAGTTTAACTCCAGAGATGGACTAAATACTTCCTAGGTCTATTAGGACACCTCGATCCTGTGATTTTGTAACATTATTTTGTAATGTTAACGAAAAAACAGATCAATTAATTAAAATTCAGTAAAGTATAGACAAAAATTTCCATCAATAAATTACTTCATATTTAGTCAGGCTCCCTTATAATAAAAGACCAGCTTTACAAATAGCTTCAGGCTACTAAATTCCAGCGGCTTTCATCATTTAAAGGTCTACCCTCGTAAATCAAATACAATAAACCTCTTAAAGTTTAGGTCGGTTACAGACTGACGAATCTGATAAAATTAAAATGTAATAGTACCTTTTAGCGTAAATAAAGGAAACCAATTTCAGTTTGGAAAGCTTAACCTTCTTAATACTTTCGTTGATTGACAGCGGGTTATACAAAACGAAACATTATAAATAACGAAAACTATTTCCAATTTGATTTGTTCAAATATTACAAGTAATTTTAAGTAGTTTGGAGACATCCATTGTATTTAAAATCCATTTCAGCTCAAGTAGGTTAGCCGGTCTTTGTTAATGGCAGACTACTGTCTCCATAGGTATGGTCCACATTTCAATAATTAAGAAATTCATAGAAAATACAATATAATTTAAACCATTGGGAAAATAATTGCTCCCGTGACTTTCATCTAAAAAGGGGTTGAATTTGGTTTCTGAAATCTTGTTTTGTGGGAGGTTCAGTTCAGTCATTGGATAACAGAAAATGACGTACATAATTATTAGGGTAGGAATTAGTCTATATAATTGAAGGCTTTAGCCAAAGACAGAGAGTTCTTCCAATGGGGCCGTACGTGATCAAGAAGTAGAAGGAAACGTGCACCTTACTCTTTTCTCGATGTTATAAAAAGAGTAAGCGCACGACGAAGTATAAGAAATACTTCGGCACAGCTTGCATCGACCTTTATGGTTTCGGAGGCTGCGTGAGACTTGAAATCATCAGAGTAAGGGGAATGTTTGGAGAATACCTGAATGTTAAAATTTAAATATCAAAACACTTGTTTACACCACTGTAAAATAACTTAGAGAAACAAAAGTTAAAATACGATAAGAGAAATTCGACTAAATATGTATATTAATAGTCAATTCTTACAATTCCAAAGGCATGTATAATATATATGCTTGTGTCATTAACATAGTAGACATCGCTATATATTTTAACATGATATAATTCACATATTTAATAAAATGTACACGAGAAATTTCTATAGAGAAATCAAAATAAATATTCTCTGTTTAGAAACTCTAAATTTTACTTAATGCGAGAGTAAATCAAAAAGTGATCATAATTGTAATAATGTCATGTAACAAATTGCACATGAAATGAAAGTTCAAGTAATAAACCTTTTCACCATATGAAGCTTCAAATGTTTACATATTTTTAGGTTATGTATTAGATAATTATATTTGAAATCATTTAAGATAAGGTTATATATTAGAGAATGCTATTTGAAATCAATTAAGGTAAGTAAAACGTAATTAATAATCAATACAAAATATTTGTAGTGACAAAGACAAATTTAAATAGAGGTTAGGCCTCTTTCTTTTAACAAAAAACGGTAAGGTAAAAGTTTTAAATTCATATTACCTGTAGTATCAGTAACTGACTAATACTAAGTTACTTAATTTACAGGAATCCTTCAATATCCAGGAAACTGAAACATCCTGCGTTGGAGGAACTCCTAGTGTAGGTACAAAACAAAACATGTGGTCAACTTCGAATGTTGTCCTTAGACTTCTATTCCATAAAATTAAACCTGTAGAAATTTTTCAATAAGATAATAACTGAGCATTCATTATGTAAAGTGGAAGGAAACGAAATATAAAATTCTTGTGATGAGTGTTATTTTACATCATCTGGTTGTGCAAATTGCACATGCAACTTTTCCGTGTGGAAAATCCGAAGTAGAGAAAACACGTCGGTGTGACGCATATTTGACCGGAGAAACATATGTTACAGGAACACATAAATCCATTGGAGCACATGTTACAGGAACATATAATACAGGAACATACTTTACAGGAACATACTTTACTGGAGAATACTTGACCGGAGGATACTTGACCGAAGGACCCTAGAAAATTCAGTTGTGTTACAAGAGTGACAATCTCACACGAGGTGGAAAAGAAAAATTAAATTCGTCTATATCTTACCATCATCATAAATACTTGATGGGATTAATGAAGAAACAATTTCTTTATCCATTAGATAACACATCTACAAATATATTTAAATGTTAATTTAGGATTTATAATTAGAAAATTTACATACCAGGTTACACATGAGGCAAGGTACAAGTTAAATCAGAAAATGCTCAACCGTGCCAGATAAGCAATCAGGTATTCGAGAAATGAAAATTTGACACTTCAAATAAATTATTTTCGGTCATCTTCGGGATGGACGATCACTAGCAATTATTCTCAATAATACAAAATTAGAACCACACCAGTTGTGACTTTGGAATGAACACTTCAGAAATAGCCAATAGGAAAATTTCATATAATTAGAACCACACCAGTTGTGCTTCTAGAATAAACACTTCAGAAATGACCAATAGGAAAATTAGAAATGACCAATAGGAAAATTACATATAGATATATTTATTTGTACTATGTAAACAAATTAATAACTTGTGGATTAAAACTAATAATCCAGGATTGTACGAGATAAATTCTTATAGAAAATATATTATATAATAAAGAGAGTAATTTTATATTTAAATGTAGGTTTAAGCATTTATATGCTAATAGTGCCAAGCACAGATGTAACATGCTGAAATATAGGCAAAAAGGCATGTTACACTGCCCCGGACCAAGGAGAAAAAAAATATGACGTTAGGAATTTTTTTTTTTTATATAGTAGATATGGGTAAACCAATGGGGGAAAAGAAAGAAAAAAAAATACTGAAAATACACTTAAAAGTATGAGTGATGTGATATCTGACTTGTATCATCCGTCCCGAGGGAGACTAAAATTGGTAAAGACAAAATAGGTAAAGACAAAATCGGTAAAGTCTAATCAGTCATATAATTAAATTAAAAAAAAATATTAGGGTTTGGGACTAAAAGAGCGGTTTGAGACAAGGAGGGCGGTTTGTAAACCTCGAGGGGGGTGGGGATCTAAAATTAAAATACTAAAGTGTATTTTACAAAGTTACTAATAAGGGAAGATATTTAGATAAGGGAATATAATTTTTAAGTAAAAGGCAAATTATTAAATATTTAATTTATTTCGATGCCAGTATATGGCTTAAGATCCTTGATGTGCCAATTATTTGTTTTGGTTCCATCAGGATTAGTTAAATTATACACCAAGGGAGACAATTTTTTGTTCACGGTGCATAAAATATATTTTGGAGCTAATTTTGAGGTAAAAGCTTCTTCTGCTTTAGATAACACTTTGTTCGTTCTCCAAACAAAGTCACCAACATTAAATGAAATTGGTCTACGTCGAAAGTTATATCGGCTAGACATTTTTCTATATGCTGAATGCAGCCTATTTTTAACATCTTTGAATAAGTTAAAGAGACCCTGTTGATCTGTGGAATATGCAACTCTATCTTCAGGCATTATATCGACGTCTACAGAAGGTTTATATGACGAACTATAAAATTTTCCTGAGATAGGAACATGTCTACCAAAGACGAGAAAATTTGGAGAAAACCCGGTTACTTCATGCTTAGCAGAGTTTATAGCATACTGTATTTTTGCCAAGTTTTCATCCCACATATTGTGTGTTTCAACATAAGATCTTATTGCGGTACCAACAGTTTTGTTTATTCTTTCTACAAAATTGCACTGAGGCGAATATACTGCAGTATACCAGATCTTTTCAACATTATATTTATTACTTAAGTTTTTAAAGATATTTCCAGATAATTGAGAACCATTATCGCAAATTATAAATTTAGGAACACCAAAAGTTAAAAATATATTATTTTCTACATGTTTTTCAATGTGTTGTGCTTTTGCACTACGTAAAGGAAAGAGCAAAGTAAATTTGGAAAACCAGTCTCCAACAACAAGTATCCATTTGTGGCCTTGTTTTGAACGAGGTAGAGGACCTATGAGATCTAGTGCTATTGTATGAAATGGGAAATGGACATCTTTTTCCTTTCCTACTAATCCTAAAGGTTTCTGATTTGACGATTTTTGTGCACCACAGACAAGACAATTTCGACAATATCTGAGAACATCATATTTCATCTTTGACCAATAATGGGCTTCTTGAATTCTAGCTAAAGTTTTATAAAAGCCAAAGTGACTAGCTGTAGGAGGATCGTGATATGCTGATATGACGTCATTTCTTTGTTGTATAGGTACTAAAAGTTTCCAATTACTAATGTTTGTATTTAAAGGTAGATTTGTAGGTATAAATTTATATAAAAGATTATTTTCTATTTTCCATTGTGGATAAGTATTTGGTGAATTTATTATTTTATTTCTTAAAGATATGTAATATTCATCGAGATTATTTTGATTTATTTCTAAAATATTTAAGTTTAATGTGTCTTCTGGATTTGAACGACTAAGTGAGTCAGGTATTACATTTAAAGCTAGCTTCTCATCTAATTTTTCATTTAAAATTTTTGACATAAAGGGAGACATTGGATATGGACGTTTTCTACACATAGGCAAAAAGGCATGTTACAAACGTAGTTCGCGGGTAGCGTTTTCCGGCATCACAGATAGAATATTTCACTTCGTATCACGATATTAAAAATGGGAAAGAAGTGATTACTTTTCCAATTCGCGAGGGTTATGCCCATATGTTCGCGAATTTATAGTGATACAAGGTAACTATTAAAAAGCTTGTAGGCGTGTGACGCACAAGTAAGTGATATTGTCAAGAAGATTCTTCCGGGTTCGTGTGCCAGTCAATTCTTTAAAAAAAATTACAAACAGAAGCAACAAGCGAGATTCTCTTCCCCAATTTAAGAACTGTTCTACGATGGAAAACAAACCCTCAAACAATGGACAATTTTTAGTAAGTAAGTTTTTATAGTTAAGTAGCATGACCAATTTTTAGTTAGTTTGTTTGTTAGGACGTTTTGGCCATAAACCGTAGGACTAATTTAGTGTAAGATTTATAATATAAGTTTCTTTCATATACAAGTGCTTGATAACTACTTATGTACTCAAAATTTTCATAAATTCCGTAGTCACTTATACACTTAAATTTCTAAATTAAAATCAATGCATGTAAGAGGTTCACGTTTATTGCTCTGTGAATTAAATAGTTTTGTTTGCCGTTGATTAAGTCAATAGTCTTTTTTTATTTTTTATCATGGAAGTTTTATAAGTAGTAAAAAGTGAGGAATTGATTAAAAGAAACAATTGTCCTCCTTGGGATGACAAGTCTCTCAAGGTTTTGTACGAACGTTTGGACATTCTCGACTTGTCTGGCGCCCTTGGCAATTGTCATTAAGCCACAATATTTTATGAAAGGTAAGTGCCAAATCTTTTGTAGTATATTATAAATTAATTTAACCTTTTTTTTCAAAATTTTAACCCTCTATATGATCCACGACCTTCCGCTAGCTAGTGCCGGTGACCCCCCTTTAATTTTTGTTTTACAGGCCGCCCCCATTTTATAATTTGACTGGAAAAGATACACTTAGTAGCTTTTCCGCCTGTAACAATTTATCCAACACACGTTGATGAAAAAAATTCACTTTTCATTCTTGCACTTTACAACCAAATCCCGATACAAATCGATACCGCTCGATACAAATCGCGACCGGTATGAGGACCTTAGCCTCTAAAAACGTCCATTCGTTACCCTTAAATCATATTTTTGTTCTTGTAGCCATTGGCCACATGCCACATCGCCGAAGGCAAACACCTACGTACGTTTCCGTAGTTATCAACGCTTTATATTGTGCCTATTCTAGTCCGTATGTACGCGTTCGTTGTTATCGACTCATCATTTTCTACATTTCCTTGTTAACCACCTCGCAGAAGGACAACAACATATACGCACGCTTCTGTTGATATTGGCGTATAATTTTGTTTTTTGTACTTGTCTTGGTCAGCCATCTTGTCGAAAGCTATCAACTTACGTACATACGCGTCCACTGTTATTGACGCATCATTTTGTACTTGTCTGACTTTCTGTATTAATTTCATTCAAACCTTTTAATCTCCCGCCCTTTGTTAAAATTCCGCAATTGCTCCCACATAATATACGTCTAAAACTTTCTTACGGTACGGACTGTAAAAAGACTAATTAATTTTATTGCATTTTATGAGCTTGTGGTTATTGAGATGTCTGAACTCCATTTGAATGTGGATAATGATGTTTCTGATTTTTATAGATGGTTTTTCCAATTCATTACGATGCAGTAAAATCTTTATCGTTATTGCAGTTCATATAAAAATATACTAAGTACTTCTTCGTGTATTTGCCTGTCTTAGTTTGAATATTATAATAAAATAGCCCCTTTCTAAACTGTAAATTATTCGAGTTTCTAAACAATTTGTACGGGTATTCTTCTTACTACGGTTTTTAAGCTAGCTAAAAATAATATATGTTTTCCTATAAACCAATGGATGTATAATTAATTATCGAACCTCACAAACCTAAAGTGTTCTTTGTATTTAAAGAAAATTTTTTATTTTATTTGATATAATGGCATTAAATACTAACCCACCAATACAATTCGCAAGAAATATTATTTAAAAATAAATAGAAAACAAACCATCCATAAACATACGCCAAAATCAATTTATTAATACAGCTAAAATAACGCCAAGTTCAATGCACTTGGTAAAAAAGTAGAAAAAAACTAGAACGGGTAGAATGGCTTACATGTTTCAATGTGCTAAAGAGGCAAAAACCAAGTTAGTGTGGTCTATAGCGAGCAATCACGCTAAAAAGAGGACAGCAGTTATACCGATACTTAGAGTGGCAAACGCCATGGGGGTCGGTGTAGCGGTCAAAGTCTCACAACTGCGTTGTAGAAGGCAATGGGAAACATCCGCATTACTTCTCAAGTGCACAACATACCAAAAATAATTAAAAAAATTATGGTATCCTCTGAGTTATGAAAGTCCCGAGTGAAAACAATTCCCCATTCGGATCTCCGGAAGAGTATTGTTGCGAAGGAGAAAATCGGTAAGCTCAATACAAGGAAAAGAAGAACCAGGAACATTTGAAAGCTGGGGCTTGGAACGTTAAAAACATGAAGCAAGTAGGTAAGCTAGAGAATTTGAAAATTGAAATGGATAGGTCAGCATCAGATATAGTAGGGATTAGTAAAATGCGAAGGATGTTTAGAGCGGAGGTTTTAGGGTAATTCATGCAGGATCGGAGCAAGGAAATTTTGGCGAGAGAATAGTTTTGCGAGAAAAGATAGGATCTGTGCAGAAAACTACTTACAAAGAAACGAAGGAGCACCCTAAGGTTAGATTAAAACCCAAACTGTAAATACGGTAATAATGCAAGTCTACATGACCAGCACTAACTATAATGAGGAAAAGGTGGAAGCGATTTACAAATATATAGAAAACATTCTAAGATTCCTAATGGAAATGAAAATTTAATAATTACGAGAGATTTTAATGCAGTGGTAGGTGACGTTCGGTTTATGAACGAGATACGACAGGGGAAATATGCTGGCAGAATTTTGTGACGAAAGTAATTTAACCAACATAAATACATAATATCAACATCATGCTAGAGGACGATACACCGAAAGATGCCAAGAGGCTTAAGGAGATATCAAATAAATTGCATTATTATCAGACAAGGCAGATATAGACACTGACCACAACATAGTAACTATAAAAGCTGCACTTAAATTTAAAAATCTAAGAAAAATAACAGAAAAGCACTTCAACTTCGAAAAACTAAAAGGTTTGAGAAGAAGTCAAACGAATTGTTGACAGACATCGGACAAATTTCTGATATTAAGCAAGTAGAAGCAGAAAGGAATTAAATTCATCTTAGACATGGCGACTAAGGGTATTCTGGAGTATGAATAAAAATAAAAATAGAAAACAGTGTGACAAAAGTTGTTCTAAATTTAATAGAAGAAAAGTGAAAATACAAAAACATACCAGACGAAGTAGGGAAGTGGAGATACAATGTCATAAAATGGGAAATTATTCGCAAATTGCTTTTTGTAGCAATACCAATGGCGGTGGAGCGGTTATGTAATAACTAAAAACAACTACACCAAACTACTTAAGGAAGGGTATAAATACCTTAAGTCCTTTGCCGCTGTGGGCAATAAAAGTTCACACACAAAAGCTTTGACGGACAACCAATAACACGCACGTTTGGGTGTCGGTGTCGCTTTCAAAAGCTCTCATACAACCGTCTTCTGCAAGGGTTCGAATGCGACTGTGTTCACGCACTTCCACTGTCGGTATAAATGTTTCACTGAAAACTGTAGGATACCCGCACTACTGGTGTTTATTGTCAACCACTACCAAATTGTTCAATGACGACGTAACATACCGCCCACCAAATTCATAGAATTTTGAAAAGGAGGGAAGTACGTTGGGTGAAGGAAATCACATGGGATTTGACCTTGCTAGGAAAACAGGTACACTACAGCGAGCGATATTACCAACTATGCAAAATATAAAAAATATATATATATTTAAATAAGCAAATATGTAAAAATAATATACTACTATACATGTAAGAAATGTGTATATACATCTAAACATAAAATAAAATTAAAATACCGGTAGCGGCGCTAGTTTGACCAAAGGTCGTTTTAATGTGCCATGTGCAGTTTTGATTTTAGCGACACGTATAATACCGTCCGCACCGGGAAAGGTATTAATAATACGACCAAACTTCCATTGAAGTGGAGAAAGCTGGTCGTCCTTGATGAGGACAATAGTGTCCTTTTCAACTTGTCGAACACCCGCCTTAGAGTGCCATTTAACCTTTTGATTCAGAGTATGTAAGTACTCATGGCTCCAGCGAGCCCAAAAATCTTGATGGAGTTTTTGCAGGAGTTTCCACCTGCTCTTTAATGATAAAACGTTGGTTGAATGGTCCTCATCTGGTGGTGCAGACACAGGCTCCATAGTTAGGAAATGACCTGGTGTTAAGCAACGCAAGTCATTTGGATCCGAACTCAAAGCGCAGAGTGGTCTTGAATTTAGAACAGATTCAATTTGTGTAAGAACTGTGTAAAGTTCCTCAAAGGTAAGTTTTTGTTCGCCGATTACGCGAGCTAGGTGTGTCTTTACCGACATAACACCGCTTTCCCACAAGCCACCGAAGTGAGGGGCGCTAGGTGGATTAAACGACCACTTTATCTTTTCTGAGGTTACTGCACTATGCAGATAACTCATAAGCTGACGATAGGCACCTACAAAATTAGTACCGCAATCACTAAATATCTGAGAACAGCGTCCTCGACGTGCTATAAATCGTCGCAAAGCGGCAAGAAACGCGTCTGCCGACAAATCCGAAACAAGTTCAATATGTGCTGCCTTAGTGGCAAAACAAACAAAAATACAAATATAGGCCTTAAGAGTTTTAGAGCCTCGCAGGCGGTTAGCCTTTATTAAAGAGGGCCAGCAAAATCAACACCAACAATACTGAACGGTTTGATTTGGGTAATACGTGCTGCCGGTAGGTCTCCCATAGGAGGAGTTACCAGGACCGGTTTGGTACGAAAACATCTATGACATGATGATAAATAACTTCGGATTGAATTTTTAATGGAAAGGATCCAGAAATTCTGTTGGATAAGATACGCTGTGGTATTAACACCGGGATGGCAATACCTTTCATGAGTTGACCGAATGATAAGTTCGGTTAATCGGTGCCGCTGAGGCAATAACGCAGGAAACTTTTCGAAATAGGAAAGCGAAGAATGTGTCAAGCGCCCACCTACTCTTAAGATATTTTGTGGATCAACAAATGGAGAAAGTTTTCGCAAGCTTTTAGGTAATTTACGGTTTGCCTTGATCGAAGCTATTTCCTTTGAAAATGTAACATTTTGTACATGCCGAACGATAATCATGAGAGCATTGTGTAATTCAATGTCTGTTAAGGGACCCGTATGACGTTGAGCCATGGGTTTAGAAAATCTATAAATGTAAGCCACGATGCCTTGGATTTTATATAACGATGAAAAGCGACTTAGTAAAATGTCAATGACGATTGGATCTGTTTGAGCGATAAATGTTAGGATTTCCTTTTCCGTCGTTACCTCAGCAATTGAGGTTGACAATGTTGGTTGAGGCGGCCACGAGTCACTAGGGTAGTGAAGCCATTCAGGCCCCGCCCACCATAGCGAACATGAAATAACCGCGCTTGCCCGAGATGCAGGATCAGCCGGATTATGCGAAGATTTAATATAAAACCATCGACTAGGTGCAATGATTTCTTGAATGTGGCTAACACGGTTTGCCACAAAAGTTTTCCAACGAAAAGGTGGAGAACGTATCCAAGTGAGAGCGACCGTAGAATCACTCCACGCTGAAACATCGGAGATTTCAATCAAGCCTTGATAAGACCGAATGGTAAAAGAAAGTAAATCGGTTAATAAAACGGCGGCACATAATTCCAAACGTGGAATTGAAATGCGCTTAATTGGAGCTACTTTTGTTTTAGCGGTTACAAATTGTACAGTTATTTCTCCAGTAGTTTGATTTATGAACTGAAAATACACTACCGCTGCATACCCTACCTCGCTAGCATCGCAAAACCCATGCAAATGACAAGTAAAAGGATCCGAAGGGGATAAACAACGTGGTAACTTTAATGACGATAATAACGGCAACTCTTCTTGATACTGCTGCCATTGAGACGAAATGTCTGCTGGTGGGATGTCATCCCAATTTAAGCCTAACATCTACAGATGCTGGATTAGACGTTTTGCAAAAAGTGTTAGTGGGGCTAAAAACCCTAATGGATCATATATTCTGGCAACTTGCGAAAGTATGTTGCGCTTTGTACATATTGGGTTTAATGGTTTAACCCGAAATGAGAAAATATCTTTTGTAGGTGACCATTGAAGACCTAATATTTTTATTGATTCGTCAGAATCGAAATCGAGAGAAGTATATTGGCAAAAATCTGACGGAATGCCTTCCAAAATAGAAACTGAATTAGAACTCCATTTTCGAAGTTCAAAACCAGCCAAATGTAAAAGTCCGATAAGTTGATCTTTAATTTCTCGGGCCGATTGTATAGAATCTCCACCGGCGACGAAATCGTCAATATATAGATTTGACCGTATAGCCTCAGCGGCTAACGGAAACCTTTTGGCTTCGTCAATGGCTAATTGCTGAAGAGCTTTTAATGCTAGATAAGGCGATGACTTAATACCATAGGTCACTGTACTAAGCTGATAAGTCTGAATGGGTTCTTCTGCGGAGAACCGCCAAACAATTAACTGAAACTTTCGATGTTCTTCGGTAACCAAAATTTGTCGATACATTTGGCGAACATCACAAGTAAAAACGAAACGATGAGTACGAAATTTCAGTAAGATTGACGAAATGTCGTTTTGGAGACTAGGTCCAGCCAATTGAGTGTCATTAAGTGACACGTTGTTTTTAGCCTTTGCAGAGGCGTCAAAACCACACGAATTTTAGAAGTATGACCTTCCTCTTTAAACACAGGGTGATGGGGTAAAAATAATTATCGTTCCCAACGGGCGGAGAATCGAGTAATGCCATATGACCCGCATCAAGATAGTCCTGCATGAAATTGTTGTATTGGGCGCGTAGCTCCGGTTGAGCATGCAATTTGCGCTCCAACGAAAATAGTCTTTTTTTAGCCATCTCAAAGCAATTATTAAAAACGGGCAAAGTATCGTTGAACGGTAACGCAACAATAAAACGACCGCTAGGGTCACGAGAAAACGTGTTTTCAAAATCAAATCTGCCTTTTCTTCTTCTGGAGAAGTATAAGGCTTGGATGGCAACTCTTCTATCTCCCAAAACCGCCTTAGGGTCTGGTCGATAGGATCTTCTACAGAAGTAAAAAATGCTTGGACAGTATCTGACTGCAAGCTTTTTGTGGGACCAATAATAGTCCAACCAAAAATTGTATTTATGGTGGCAGGCTGAAGAAATTTGCCATGTATAACACCGCCATTGATGATGAACGGATAAACATCTGCTCCAAGGAGCATGTCAATAGTTCCTGGAGAGTTCCAGGTCGGGTCTGCAAGGTGCAGGCCGCATAAGTGTTCCCAATTATTAGGAACTTCAACGCTGGGTAATTTGCCAGATATTGACGAAAGCACAAAAGTTGTGACTTCTAGAGATTTTTCAGAGTCTAACATAGAGCGAATGGTGCAGTTGACGGCACCCCTATTGACTGCTGAAGTTGTCTGCCGAAGTCCATAAATCGGAACTTGAGAACGTATGCGTGGAAGCCAAAGTTTGCTCACGCAATCGTCTCGAATAAAGCTAGCTTGGGAGCCAGGGTCTAAGAGTACCCTGATCGGTTTGTATCTACCAGAACGATCTTGAACTTCCACAACAGCAGTGGAGAGTAAGACAGTAACTCCAGGATTTAAATTCGTCTGTGAAGACAAAACATTTGCCGGAATAGGAGAGGCTGACTGCGTCCTATTGGCATTTTATGCATAGGTGTAGCGATCGGTTCAGCTGAACGGCTAGAAGCAGGTTGCGCTTCAAAATGTAGCAAGGTATGATGCGGCTTGGCGCAAGTTTGACAGGAATTATAAGATTTGCATTGCATGGACGCATGGTCTGTTCGTAAGCAATTTAAACAAAGGCGTAAGCGTTTGACAATGTCGAAACGTTCCGTCGGAGTTTTTTTTAGAAACGATTGACATCTATAAATTAAGTGATTGCCTTTGCAAGAAGAACAATGGTGCGAAAATGAATTCTTTGAGTCACTGGAGCTACTTGGTGTATCCAGTGAAACTACGTTAGAAGAAACCTTTGGTTTAAATTGAAACGCTGAGGATTTCTTAGGCACTGATGTGTGAGATGTATGGACAGTCGTCGAATAAGAAACAGGTGCGGTTGAAGAAAAGGTTTCCAACGCTGCACATTGTTGAGTTAAAAAATATCTCAAATCATCGAAATTGGGTATTTGCTTCGGATCCGATTGGAGTTCGAAGCGTTTTCTAGTGAATGGATCGAGTTTTTCTAAAAGACAATCGACCAGAATAAAGTTCCAATGTTCAGTGGGAAACTTTAAGTTAGTTAGAACAGCAAGGTTCTCTGAAAAACAATCAATAAGTGCCCTAAGTTTCTTAGGGTCTTCTGATTTTAAAGGTGGAAAGTCTTTCATAGCTTTCCAATGCAAAGTTGCCAATAAACGCGGATTGCTAAATCTCTCACGCAAGGCGTTATAGGAAATGATAAAATTATCTCCCGAAATGGGTACCGATTTAATGATTTTCAAAGACTCCCTGCTACAGCAACTGATAAGATAATTTAGCTTTTCGATATTGGACAGCGACGCGTTATTATAGACCAGACTGTCAAATAAATCGATGAAAGATGAAAATTCAGTTACCTCATTATTGAAATGTTGGAGCTTTAACGGTAACAATTTTGATCCTGTGCTGCTTGGAGCATTTTCAATGATTTGTGGTGCTTTCATTTCTTGCATCGTTTCGAGATGCAGCAGTATGCAATAATAAGCGGAATCTACTTCCTGCCGTAAAGCGTTGTAATTTAATAATTCTGCCTCGTCACAGGAGGCTAAGACCTCAACTAAATTTTTATTGAAATTTCTGTAAAGGTCATTTACTCCCCTTGTTTGAATAAGGAACAACGTTTTTAAAGTTGGGTCACTTTGTATAGCTTTACCCAGTTCCCACATTTCCATAATGCGTATTTTAAGCAATTCGAGTTCGGCTACCTGTATTTTCTTCGGAGCCATTCTGAAAGTTATTCTGAAAGGCCTACACTATAAAAATGCTGTAAAACGGTAAAGCTCAAATGTGCGCTGAGAAATATTAAAATATTATGAGTTGTTCAAGGCACGAAAAGGTAAGATAGCGTATAAACCAATAAATCACGTTTTATGACTATTAGCCTGCAATGGGGTCTTTAATACTAGACGTCGAAAACCTAACGGTTTGTCAAACAAAGCGTTTAGATAAAATGTACAGATTACAACCCGGGCGGCTTTTACCATCAAAAGATCACAGGAACATGCGGCTTAACGTGTTTGCAAGATGGGTTCAGCTTTACAACTTTATTCCCTTTGCAGATGTATTCAATATTTTACGTTGTAAAACGACTGAAAGGGTTGTCTGTGAAACTAAAAACGCGCAATGGCTTTTAGTGCAAATTAACAAATTTTATATTAAGGATTTGTTTGCAATTAAACGCTGGTTTAATTACGGCGAAATCACTTAATTTAGTCTAACGAAAGTATGTAGCTAATATTGTACATATTTTAACCCGCTAAATATGGAGCTTGAACACAACTTTAAAGCTAAATCATTAATTAATTAAAAAGCTCGCTGGAATGCAAAGTTTAGGACATGCGTATACCATAGAACTAGTGAATTCAGATCGAATTAAGACCAATGGTTTGTTGGGATGATAAAGGTGATATAGATATGCTAATTATAGGGAAGGACCAATTGCTTTTTGTAGCAATACCAATTGCGGTGGAGCGGTTATGTAATAACTAAAAACAACTACAACAACTACTTAAGGAAGGGTATAAATACCTTAAGTCCTGTGCCGCTGTGGGCAATAAAAGTTCACACACAAAAGCTTTGACTGACAACCAATAACACGCACGATTGGGTGTCGGTGTCGCTTTCAAAAGCTCTCATACAACCGTCTTCTGCAAGGGTTCGAATGCGACTGTGTTCACGCACTTCCACTGTCGGTATATAATGTTTCACTGAAAACTGTAGGATACCCGCACTACTGGTGTTTATTGTCAACCACTATCAAATTGTTCAATGACGACGTAACAATATGAAACAATAGAAAAAGGGGAAATGGCGTATGTATGGCTTGTAGATCTAGACACCATAAAACGAGAAAAATTGTTTGAAATGCTCAAAAACAGCAATGAGTTATAAGGACAGACGCATGGGATATATCTTATACAAACAGCAAACAGTTTTAATAGAATTAGAGCAGAAACTTAAAGCAGTAAAAATTAGGAAAGGACTAAGAAAGGGATGTTTGTCATCACCGTTATTTTTTAACTTGTATATCGAAAAGACAACCAATACTGTCAAATGCCGAAATATTTAAAATTATTATGCAGAGATATACGATTGATATGCTTAGATTTACAGAAACTTGAAGCAAGATTTCAGAATTGTTAGAAAACTTGCGTAAAATGGTAGCAGAGATACTGAGAATGGAAAAGCGGATTAATTCACTAACAGTACAAGCGCTTAAGCACTTAATTCGGGTGATGCAACAGTACATCCTAGAATTTAAAAATGTCGGGAAAGCGAACCGATGTCAATACCAATAACCAATTTCATATCATTACCAAAGAACCTACGGTTACTTAACATCAAGGCTGGAAATGAGGTATTGCGACTCTCATGTGCAACAGGTGTACCACACTTAAGTGAAGAACCGTTACCAAAAACTCCATATAAATTTGCAAAGGTTTAAAGTAAATGTTGCTCGTCCTACCCAACAGCACCAGACAATCTCCTATGACAGTTGACAATATAGAACCTTGTTGACGGGATTAGCGACGGGGAGATCCACCAAGCGTCTAGCTCTCGACCAAAGACCCAAGATGAAGCGTTAATTTATTATTTTCAACTTAAAGTGGCAAACCAGCCCCGCATTATGGTGGTGGAAAGATTTACAGTAGAGGAACAAGGCCAAAAGCACATAAAGGAGATGGTTCAATGGGTACTTCGTAAACACCAACCAAAGAGGAAGGTATTCAGAGAAGCCGAAAAACAAAAGGGGGCGACAGGAAAAAAACCAGACCATTATCCACATCGCATGATCTAAGCTTGCAGACAGCATTTGGTATATGGAAGTTTAACGACAAAACTGTGTAGTGTAGTTTCTAGTTAATACCAACGCTACTAAAACAATCGCTAATCCGGATGTAGTACGCAACCGTGCTATAGTATCTTCCGTGACAGCGAGGAAGTTCAAACACGCGGAATGCTAGATGTAAAAATCAGAGTTGCAAGCAAAATATTTTACTATAAGGTAGTAATAACGATCATCACCAAAGAAGTTATCTTGAAATGGATATCTTGAAGAAGTATGGATTTCATGTAGAAATGAATGGAGATGTTTTAAGATTAGGGACCACGGAAGTGTCATTTTGCTTAGGAAACGAAATGTTTGTCCATATTTCTCTGACGGATGAAGCTGTCTTACTTAGAAAGACAGAAAATGTGATAATGGGATGCTTGAATGGTGTTTTTCAAAGAGGGTTTTGTGCGCACTATTAAACCGATTACTGACGAATCCCTTGGATAAGGCATACTTGCAAGGAAGGCTTTGACTTGGAACATGATGTACCTGTTTGGACCTTCAGCATCAATAAATATGATATCGCGTTAAAAAAAAATGCAACACGTTGGTGGTGTTTTTCAGTTGTTCGCGTGGCGGTGTGTGCGGGGGTTATGAAAAAACTACCAAACAGTGCTCCACAAAGCTATTGTACTAGCTGACAAAAATACCAGCATTTTAAAAACCAACTAACAGGACTTAAAAACGTGGTCCGACAGTACTCGCACGTGTTTGCGGTCAGCGGCAATCGATTAGGAAAGACAGCAACAGTCAAGTATAAAAGCGATACCGAACATGCCAGGCTAATAAGAAAAGAATTTCATTGGTCAAATTTAACAAGGCCGAGAAAGTGACTGGACATATGAAGGGGCAAGTTGTAATTGGGCACTCTAATAGCCTTTGGGCTTCACCTGTTGTGCTTTTAAATAAAATGGTTGGGTCAACGAGATTTTGTGTGGCAACAAACGATTAAATAACGACGACACCTAGATACACTTGCAAAGTCGCAATGGTTTTCAACCTTGGATTTAAAAAGTGACTACTAGCAAGTGGATATAAAATCCAAAGATCGATGCTGGCTTATTGCAATTTAGTCATATCATTTGGACTTTGCAACCCACCTGTCACCTTCGAGCGCTTAATGGATAACATCTTTCGTGCGCTATCATGAAAAGCGTGTATTGTATATTTGGATAACGTGATCGTTATTGGAAAGTCGTTTGGAAAACTCTTAGTAAACTTAGAAGAAGTGTTTTGTAGATACAGATAAGTCAAATGGAAAAGAGATGTTGCCTTCTCGGTGGAGAGGTAAAATGCCTAGTGCATATTTCACGTAACGGAGTCAGGACAGACCCAGCAAACGCCCAAAGACAAACAACACCTACGTAGCTTCCTGGGGTTGTGCACTTAGTGCAGAAAATTTGTTTCCGGGTTTGCGAATGTTATCAAACTCTCGACCAAGCTGACTAAAGGAAAGCGTGATTGCTTGTGAGATAAAAGCTGTAAAAAGCTCTGAACGTAAGCTACACTCGATCGGAGGGCAGATTTATGTTGATACGGATGCAGGCAATATCGTCATCAAAAATGTACTATCGTAGATGCAAGATGGGAAAAGGGGAGTCATTGATTACCGTAGCAAACTGCACGGGAAACCGCACCGGAATTATTGCGTTACAAAGAATTGACTGTTTGTTGTAGTAAAGTTCGTAGAACACTGTTATAAGTACCTTCTTTGCGGGAAAAATTCACCCGAGACCCGACCAAGAACTCTGAAGTGTCTATTCCAATTTAGAAACCCCGAAGCTCAAGTCGCCAGATAGACTGCAGGAGTGTATGATTTCGACACGGAACACCGTGCTGGTACAAGTCGTCATAATACGGATGCGTTTTCAAGACGACTTTGCCCCGAAGATTGTAGCCATTAGTCACGGTTAGAAACAAAGTGTGATTTACTTGATCGGACTACGTGCCGGAATTTGGACTCAGTAGTTACACGCATATCAACTGAGCCACAAAGCCGCCGCACTGGACAGACACTACATTTGATTTTTCCAATGTTCCACCCCAATGTACTACATTGGCCAGGAAGCGAGTTCCTTTTTACCTGAAAAATTTTGAATTTTGCCGAATTCTTGCTGTTTCAAACAAGATAGGGATCTTTAACGTGCGTGACAACACACAAACTCGGGACCTCCATTTTACCTCTCATCTAAACGAGGGCGTATTTTTAGGGAAAACGCTCGCCTAACATTTTTCAAGCGGACTGTGTTGAGATTAGAACCCGGGACCTTGGACGTAGTAGTCACACGCATACCAACTACGTCACGGAACCGCCCGCACTAGACAGACATCTGCATGTGCTATGCTGGTACGCGAGATGCGTTTACCATGTGATCTCGAGTATGGGTGTAAACCTGGAAATAACATCTGCGCCAGAGCTACGTCGAGAAGCGATAAGATCAAGACTAGATATTACGTAAAGGCTCCAGATTTTTTTTTCAAAAGAGCGATCGCGTCTGATTATACAATCTCAAAAGGAGACGTGAACTATCGCCAAAATTCCAAAGACATTTGTAGGGTCTGTACGAAGTTATAAAAAGGATCAACAAATCGGTATATGGGATTTGTAAGGTCATCACACTCAAGTGAAGAACCGTTACCAAAGGCACAATGAAAATTTACAAGAGCTTAAAGCAGATGTAGTTTAGTTGGTGGGACTAGCCTACCCAACAACACCAGGCAGCTTCTTAGAATAGCTGATAGTACGGACCTTTGTCGATCCAATGCGCGAAGAGAAAATTCAGCAAGTATTAAGGCTGGTTCGACCAAGGATCCCAGTGATGCGTCAGCTCATTGTTTTAATTTCGAAGCGGAAAAGCAAGCACGGCATTGTGGTAGTGCCAGGTTAAATGCTCCGTAGTGCAGAAGAACCAAAAAAACAACAGAGGTGATTTTACAGGAATTTTGTGAATACCAACAAAAGAGGAAAGTATCCAGAGAAGCCGAAAAACAAAAGGGAATCTACAGTAGAAAACAAAAGTTGACGTGCTCAGATTCTCCCTCGGAGCCCATCATCCGCATCGCGCGATCTAAGCGTGCAAGTAGCATTTACATATATGTATAGTTTGACGGCAAAACCGTGGAGTTCTTGGTTGATAGCAGAGCCACTAGGACAATTGTTAATCTGGGTGAAGTGCGTGGCAGTTGTAAATTGTAACCAACCACGGTTCGTCTTTGAACCGTGGCTAATGAAAAAATTCAAACGCGCGACATGTTGGAAGCAAAATATTTTATCATCAGGAAGTAATAACGAACATCACCGATAAACTAATTCTGGGAATGGATATCTTAAAGAAGTTTGCATCCCATCCAGATATGAAAGAGGATATATTCAGAGTAGGGAACGAGGAAGTACCGTTTTGCCAAGTAGACCCCATATCTAAGTTTGTCGGACTACGTTATCCTACCTTGAAGGACGGAGAATGTGGTAATGAGACGCTTGGATCGTGTTCTTAAAGAGAGCTTTGTGCACGTTATTGAACGGATTAATGAGGAATTCTTCGGAAAGGACTTCCTTGTAGAAAAGGCTCTGATGTATGTTATACCTGTTAGGATCTTAAACACCGATAACTATGATATCGTATTGAAAAAGAATGCAATGTTTTGGTGGTATTCTCCGGTTGTTCACGTGGCGGTGTGTGTCAGTATTGTAAAAGAACCATCCACCAACATGTGCTACACGAAGTTACTGAACCAGTTAGTGAACTTTTAAAACTTGACACGGTGATATTCGGACGTGTTTGCGATCAACGGCAGTCGATTAAGAAAGACCGCAATAGTCAAGCACAGAATCAATACGGAGATTTCTGGCCAATAAGAAAGCAGTCTCCCACGGGCCAAATGCGAGGAGTTCGATAAAATAATTGTAGATATAGAGAAGCAAAACATGGTTGAGCACTCCGATAGCCTTTGGGTATAGCCAATTGTTCTTGTCAAGAAGAAGGACGCGTTGATTAGGTTTTGCATGGACTGTGGATGATTGAATGACGTGATCAAAAAGGATAGTTGCCTACTTTCAGGGATTGACGACACCCTATATACACTCTCAGGGCCGCGATGGTTCTCAACTTTGGATTAAAATAGTGGCTACTAGCAACTGGTTATAGAATCCAAAGATCTGAAAAAGACTGCTATCACTATTGGTACTGACTTATGGCAATTTGGGCTTAGAAACGTTCCTCAATGGACACATCTTGCATGGGATGTCATCGAAGACGTGTCTTGTATACTTGGATGACATGACCGTGATTGAAAAGTCGTTTGGATAACACTTGGGAAATTTAGAGGAAGTGTTTCGTTGACACAGATAAACCAATTTGAAGCGTAATGCAAAGAAGTGTTACCTGGTGGCTGAAGAGGTGAAATATTTAGGGCATGTTGTTTCAAGTAACGGAGTTAGCCCATACCCGGAAGAAATAAGGTGGTATAAGAGTTGCCGACATCGAAGGACAAACATCAGTTACGCAGCTTTATGGGGCACTTACTAAAGAAGATTCGTTTCTGCGTTTGCGAATGTTGTCCAAGTCCTCGATAAAGCTGATTACGTTTGTGACAAAGACCACCAAAATGTGTTCCAACAGCTAAGGCATTTATAGACATCAGTACCGAATCTCAGTTATAGTAGGTCGGAAGGTAAATTCATCTTGGATACGAACACAAACAATGCCGCCATCGGAGATATACTAACTCATATGCAACATGGGCAAGAGAGACTCACTGGCTACTTTAGCAAGATTCTATGGAAACCGCAACATAATTATTGCGTTACAAAGTGTTGACTGTGGTGAAGTTTGTAGAACACTTTTAGTGCCTTAACGGCAAAACATTTTACCTGAAACCAAACCACGAGCTCTGACCTGGCTATTCCAGTTTAGAAACCACAAAGAGTAGGTCGCCGTATGAATAGAGGGGTTAAAGGAGCATGAATTCGAAACAGAACATCATGCAAGTACAAGTAATCGTATTGCGGATGCGCTTTCAAGATGACCTTGTCCCAATGATTATAACCTTGCTCACGGTTGGAAAGGAAGTGTAATTAATGGTCCATTCCCTGAGACCGACTCCAAAAATAAGTATATCTTGGTGACTATAAATTATTTGACGAATCGAAGCGTATGCTATACCAAAGTAAGAAGCTGAACCGTCGCCGACGTGCTGGTATAGAAATTGATTTGCCGTGTAGGAGTTCCTATACAGTTGCACACCAATCAAGGTAAAAATTCTGAGGTTATTCCAAGGAGCTGGCGGTTGCCGAAGATGAGAAACAATCGAACATCAAACCCATAATAGGATGGTATGGTAGAGTGCATCAACCTCACTCTAGACAAGTACCGTTCCAAGGTGATCTCTCAACATCAAAGGCAGTGAAGCCATTATTTACATCTATTTTTATTGGCCTATCGGTCTTCAGTCCATCAGAACATACAACAAACACAATGTGTTATGATGGTACGCGAGTTACATATCCCGCAATTATGTATGTATTATAAAATAGAATCTAATAGGAAATTATTAGAAATTATAAAGAAATTACTAAGTGAAGTGCAACAATGTAATACAAGGACAATTAATAAAGTTTATTAGCAGTTCATGAGAACGGATGCAATACTTTGTATCCAGACGATAGTGACATGGCAGGTCACAGACGGTTAAGATATCGCAATTATCTAGAAAATAGGATTATAACAATGTAACAATAAATAGAATTAAGAATAAGCAGACATGAGCTTTGCAATTTTCCACAGAATTGTGAGGGGTAGGAACATTATAAATAGCCCGGGAGCCCCAAGACCCAGCAGTCAGTCAAAGTATTCAGTTTTAAGATTGCAGTTGCTTAGGCTACTTAAAATAGTACAATTAATTCTTTTTTCGAACTTAGAGTAATTTTAAATCAAGTCTGTAAAATTCTACATTAATCTCTGTATTAATCGAATAAATTGTTGAGAAGTTTTGGAAGTGTTTTTTAAAAACACAGCTTCCAAGGCCCGAACCTTAACTCGCGAGACGTTTACCACGTGTGGGTGTGAACGCGGAGATAATATCGTAGACGAGACCTTCGTCGAGAAGCTCAAGCGTAAGATGCATGGCATCCATGGTGATGTTAAAAATAATATCCAGATTGCAAGCGATCGAATCAAGGCCAGATTCCAGATATGGCATCAAGACACAGGTTTCTAGTTTATAAGAGCGCGACCGCGTCTGGCCAAACAATCTCAAATGGAGGCATGAATTGTCGCAAAGGTTACAAAATCGTCGAGAGTGTCCATACAAAGTTGTGAAAACGATCAATGATGAGGCATATCAGATTCATATGCTCTCAAATAGAAGCACAATAGTGGTGCACGTTAGCCGGCTATCACTCTACGACAGTGATGAAGCCGATAATGGCGAAGAAACTAACAAAAAAATTATTCTCAAAATAACATAGATTTGAAATTCCGTTTTTTTGTTGGTGATATTCCACACCTTTTACGTTTTTATCAGGCACTATTTTACTGTCCAAAAATTTGCTCCCTTTTATAGCTGATTCTACTGCATACATCTGGAGCCGATCCTGCGTCTAAGCAAAGGTTAAAGAATAGTTTTTAATTAATTTTTATTACATGGTTAAGTTGAATATTCGGAAGCAATATTTATGTTAAACTTCTAAGCATTTTAAAATATGAAGTTACGTAAAAAAAGCTCATTGTAAGAAAATGTAATAATCTTCGTCTCTTGTTTCAGGGCTGGGGAAATGGATTACTAAGTTGGTTTCACAGCTGCATGAGTAAACACTACTACACAACGCATAAGGTAACTATAACTCCATTTCATTATTTTAATGGTTCGAAGAAATTACAGGAAGTTGCGCCAAAATAAACCATCTAAATTGAAGTAATAAAACCAATCCCAACATAAATTCCCAGATTGAGTTTTACGTGTTGTATAGGAAATGTTTGGTATTTAATTAAATCACTCAAGGTGTCTCATTTCCAGTTTTATAGTAACACGTTGCACTAAGATAATGAATTTAATCACATGTTAATGGAATTCGTTTGATACGGTTAAAAGCCTTTCTACTCCTAATGTCCGGTTTGTTTTATTTACGAGTTCAATTTTGGACGGAAGGTCGTAATTTCCACTTCGGGATAATTTGATTTGGCATCGTAAATCTTGCGAATTGCATGGAACGGCCAAGAAACCAAAAGAATTGAGAAATCCCAAACGTATCATTCCTACTTTAAATTCATTAAAGCACGGTATAAACTGCCGCTTACATTTACATAAGACTCAAAAATATTTCTATAGAATTTGACGAAACAAGCGTTGTCGTTATACTAAAAATCTGACTCGATTAATATTCACGTTACATTTCTCTGGTGTTTCGAATTGACGGTTCAAATCTCAATGATTTACACTTGTTCCCACGATAAAGGCATTTTTTTTCGTAGCATTGCCTAGTTTGTAGAGTTGTAAAAGTTTTATAGTTTCAGCAGGTCGTTCGGACTACATATAAATAAGAGTGGATTAAGTGGTGGTTTTACGATGTGATATACTGCTCATATAAGGGATTTTATTAGGTTGGGTTAGGTTAAAAAGCACTTAATCTTTTATTAGCTTCGTTCGAAATTAGTCTTGTTAAAATGCTCTAACACGAAACTTGGTTGTATTTTGTATGAAGAGTCGAAGCTGATGGATGTAACAATTTCTTTTGCGGATAATTAACTGGTGTGAAGCCATTTTAAATACGCGCACACTGTTCACCTGTCAAATTGACCGGTACGCTTAAATCGTGTTTTATCTATATTATCTTTACATTAAAGGGCGATACGTTTTACTAATTACATTAGTAGACTCTCAGTTATAATATTTGTTTCAACAAACCCCTTTCCTAAAATAAATAAATAAACAGAACAACCGGACAAAATTAAAGCATTTATTCAAATTAACATAATCACATTACATTTATAAAATTAAAAATAAGCACATTTTATAGAAAAAGTTAGCCAAGAGCGAGTCGAGCTGGCACTATTAAGGTTCCGCACCAATACTACAGTGAGCAATCAACAAACCATATTAAGCTGCTTATATTTTTATGTATATTTAAATTTTATCCAAATTTTGTTTGTGATAACTGAAAAATGAATATAGTGTGCCACATTGTACTGGTACATTAGTAAATACGTAGACTATTACTGTGTTTAAATTTTTTTTTCCAGCAACTACTACACTGTCATGAAACATGCAGTTTTCCGATAATCTACGACTCAATAGCTACTATCCCTATTGTTTAGCGCGGGGGGTCTTATAACTTTGTACATCGACTTACATCCGCGGGTTTTTGTTGTTCTAAGCTGCAGTTCCTATTCCTTTAACTAAGTGGACTGTATGCGAGATTTAGTCCGTGTTACGTTGCACTTGCACTGTGTTTTTTAGGGGTTTAACAAATAAATTCACATTCCACGGCACTGTGACTAACTTACGTTACCGAACGAAAAAACCGACTATTTTGCTTCGATATTCATAAGAGAGTGTTCGTTTACTACTCTTAGTCCAACTTTTTCACACATGCACAAGGAATTTTTATGGCAGGATATAAGGGAACAACGGATGACAGTTTTACTATTAGATTTACGACTACAAATTTAAAATAACTTAAAATTAACCACGCGAATGTGCGACAAAGAGACAAAACATCCCGCCCACCAAAATAAGTATGAACTAACTTATTTTATACTAAAAATAATTATAGCTATTAACTACGAATCTTAAACTGACAAACTTATATACGTGAATATATGTATACATACCATTAAATATTAAGTATTTGGCAGTAAACATAGTTTTACTAGGGGGCGTTTAACTAACCCTTGAGCTGTCTTGACGGTAGCTACCCAAACGATACCGTCTCTACCAGGGTGAACATCTACTACTCTTCCTAAACGCCACTGTAGAGGGGGGTTATTTTCTTCCTTTAAGAAAACAAGCGAATCAATAGGTAGGGTAGCGGAATTTTTCAACCACTTACCTTTCTGCTGCAACGTGTGCAGGTATTCAGCACTCCATTTCTTCCAAAACCCTTGTTGCATTTGCTGCAACAGTTGCCAGCGATTCAAACGAGAGGGGGTTATGGACAACAAATCTGGATCTGGTAACACCGAGACTGGTTCAACATTAAGAAAATGACCCGGGGTCAAATACGAAAAATCATGCGGTTCGCAACTCAGTGCGCATAGTGGACGTGAGTTGAGAATCGCTTCGATTTGAATCAAAACCGTCGAGAATTCTTCAAACGACAAAATTTGTTCACCGATAATTCTCTTTAAATGGGATTTTACCGATTTAATCCCGGCCTCCCACAACCCACCACAATGAGGAGCAGCAGGAGGATTAAACACAAATTCGATTCCCTCAACGCCTGCCGAATGGCGCATCAATTGAGAGATTTCGCGACAGGCCCCAACAAAATTAGTACCATTATCACAATGGATTTGAATACATTTGCCTCTTCGATCAATAAATCGACGTAAAGCACCCAAGAAAGCGTTTGTCGACAAGTTAGACACTAGTTCCAAATGGATGGCTTTAGTGCTGAAACAAATAAATAAGCAAATGTACACTTTCAATGATTTTGCACCACGACATCGATTCATCGTGACAGAGAAAGGTCCACCAAAGTCGACTCCCGTATGTAAAAACGCCTTACCTGGAGTTAACCTAGAAGCTGGTAAATCCCCCATAAGAGGGAATAACGCTACGGGGTTTGCACGAAAACAACGAATGCAGGATTTTAAACATTGCCGAATAGCCCTTTTGCGGACAAGATCCAATAATTTTGCGTTAATAAAAATTGAGTTGTTCGATTTCTAGGATGTAAATGTCTTTCATGACAATCTAACATAATAATTTCAGTCAACCGATGCGACCGAGGAAGCAAAATTGGAAATTTTGCATCATGCCATAACTCTGAGTTACGTAGGCGACCGCCCACCCTCAACAAATCACGACTATCTAGAAACGGACTAAGGCTACGAAGTTGTTTACTAACAAATTTTCCAGTTTTAATATTAGCAATGTCTTGGGCAAAAACATTTGTTTGAACTCTTTTAATCAATAAATGTATAACCTCTTGCTGCTGAGCTAGAGACAAACGATCAGAATATTTTGAACGCAAATCTGCTGGACATTGAACATTACGAATGAAATGACGAATACATGTAATAATTCTACAAATTTTCTGCAGTTTTGAAAATTTATCCAACAACAAATCCAAGAAATTCTCAGACATAATGACTGTTAACGACAGAGTACGATATTCGACGTCCATCTAAAATGAGTCGATAAGTTTTGGCAGCGATGTTACTGGCCATTCTTCATTACGACGCACTAACCAGGAAGGTTCTGTCTACCATAATGGATGATGAACCAACTCTGAAGCCAAAAGTCCACGTGAGGCACGATCCGCAGAGTTATCCTGGGACTTAGCATGAAACCACGAAGATGGAGGAATACGTTCTTGAATATGCGAAATACGATTGCTAACGAATGTCTTCCACTTATGCGAGGAAGACCGAATCCAAGACAAAACAACAGTAGAATCTGACCACGCGAAAATATTACTAAATGATAAAATATCTGTATAAGTATTTTTGACGAAATCTACTAAATCTGCCAAGAGTACGGCAGCACACAATTCAAGACGGGGCAATGAAACGCGATTAGTAGGAGCAACCTTCGATTTTGCGCATACTAATGACATGGTAATATTACCTTCTAGATCGAACGAACGAAAATAGATGACAGCTGCATACCCAGCTTCAGAAGCATCACAGAACCCATACAACTCCACCTTTTTAAAATTATGACATACGATGCGACGCGAAATCTCAATATTCGAAACCGTTGGCAATTCACCCAAAAATGTTTCCATTTTGTATGACTTCCAATGGAGGCTCTTGGTCCCACCCGAGACCTAAAAGCCAAAGATCTTGAACTAAACGTTTAGCGAACAGTACTATAGGTGCTATCGAACCGAGAGGATCAAAAATTTTTGCGATAGCCGACAAAATATTACGTTTAGTACAGGTGCGCTCTTCAACGTCTAAGTTGTATAAAAATGCATGTGTAAGAGCACGCCACGAAAGGCCCAAACTTTTTATTGAACTACTATCTTTAACTTGAAATGTAATTGCGTCCGAACTGGACAGGGACTCCCTCAAGTTGGACATCACTTCCGGGCAATTACTACTCAATTTTCTTAATTGAAAACCACCACTAGAGCAAATACTATTCAATTCACCAATTAATTGATTAGCAGCTTCAATCGAATTGCATCCAGTGACTAAGTCATCAACATATGTATCGCTCGCCAATACCGATGACGCGAAAGGAAAATTAATTGATTCTAACCTTGCTAATTCTTGAACAGTATGCAAGGCCAAAAAAGACGACGACGAAACTCCATAAGTCACAGTAATTAATTTAAAGTTCCATAATAGGATCTGACGGACAAAATCTCCAGACGATACGTTGATAATCACGATGAGTATCTTTAACCAAAATCTGCCGATACATTTGTTTGATGTCAGCTGTAATTACGATAGCATGTACACGAAAATGCAATAACAAAACTGCAATGTTCTTTTGCAGAGCAGGGCCAATAGCCAAGCTATCATTTAACGAATTTCCAGATTGATCCGGAAACGAAGCATCGAAAACCACCCGCAATTTGGTGGTAGTGCTATCACGCTTATGTACAGCATGATGGGGAATGTAATACATTTTTTCATGAACCGACGAATTTATAGGCGATTTCACTGGAACCATGTGACCGCTTTCCAAATAATCCTCCATAAATTTTTTATAATCCGAATACAATTCAGAATTTTTTAGCAAACGACGTTCTAACGACAAAAATCTTTTAATACAAATTGATCTCATACCCACGAATGAGGGTTCCGAAATTTTAAAGGACAAGGACACTACAAAACGACCGTCCTTGTTACGTCTATAATTTTCCACAAATTGATTTTCACACCTTTCTTCTTCAGGAGAAATGTGTTTTTTGAAGGGAATATTTTCTAATTCCCAAAATCGACGAATGTCGTGTCGCTGTCTAAAGGCTCAACGAAAGCACACAACGACGTAATAGAATTATTCGGGGAAACGAACTTTCCCGTTAAAACCCAACCAAAGGTTGTTTTAATAGCAACTGGCTCGTTAGCGACACCCCAACGAGACTCGTTCGACAAAACCTGAGCAAAGATTTCCGCTCCGAGTAGCATGTCAATTTTACCAGGAATATTAAAATTAGGATCAGCTAAGGCCAAACCTTGATTATGCGACCATTCCTTGACCCCTATCGACGACAAAGGTAATTGATTACAAATGTTAGGTAAAATATAACAATCAATTCCATATGCTGGAGACCGTGCTCCCGAGGGGCTGACTACACACGATAGTGCACCAGACACCAACGACGAATTCAAGGCAAGTCCTTGAACAGTGACATTGGCTCTCCGTTTCCTTAAACCAAATTTCTGACGGCACCTTTCAGTCATAAAACTTACCATGGATCCGTTATCTAATATTACACGAACAGGTTGCAAGTTTCCTGTATAATCAAGCACCGACACTATTGCCGTAGCTAACAGCGTGGTTGTGTGTTATAATGACGTCGAAATCAACAAGCTAGTGGCAGGTTGTTCATGCACAACCGACGACGACAGATTGTCTTCACTAGGTCTACTAGTTGAAGTAAGTCTAGGCGCCGCTCTCCGAGGAGACGCTAACCTTTGACGATGGGTTTATCTGCGTGGAGACACCGATTTTTCTCGTTTATCGAAGTGAAGCAACGAATTGTGTGACTGATAACATTTTCTACACGACCAATCTAACGTACAATTTTTCATCGAATGTGAAGGATTTAAACATTTAATACAAAGATTTTTAAGCTTTACCACCTCAAACCTTTCTTGAGGGGTTTTATCGAGAAACTGCTTACATCTATAAATAGGATGCACAGCTTGACATAAACTACAAGTTTTACAATCATTGGTGGTACCAACTAAAGAAGTTTTAGCCGAAGTGCTACCAAACCTTCTTTTTTCTCTTTCTTTAACGGAATCTCCAGATTTCAAGCATGTTCCTGAAGCAATGTCATTTATTTCCAACACTTTACATTGTTTTTCAATGTACGACCTTAAATCTTTGAACGAGGGAATCTCGTCACTATTTCCTAATTCGAAACGCTTTAAAATGTTTGCGTCTAATTTTTTCGATAACAGACTAAACAACATGAAATCTAATAAATCTATTTCCATCTGCCTTAACGCGAATATATTTTCTTCAAAACAACTAATTAATTGCCGGAATTCCGCATGCGAGTCTGAGGAACTGACCTTAGGGCATTTTTCGAGAGCATTAAAATATGTTGAAAGTAATAACCTCTTGGACTGAAAACGATTAGTAATGATTTTATATGCTTCCTCGTATGCATAATCATTTAATGGCAAGTGTTTTATCAATGCACGCGACGACTCATCTGGTGTATCAACGAGATGGCAAAATTTTTCAACGGGTGACAAACTGACATTATCATGAATCAATCGCTTATAAATTGCATGATAACTCTCAAAATCTAAAATGCGTCCCGAGAACCGTGGGACCGAAAGATGTTTCAAGCAAATTCCACAATTTGGCGAGAAAGAATTATTCAGCTTTTCCACCTTTGGCTTATTTTCTACCCGATCTAATTCGCATTGTTTAGCGATAATGCGAATATCTAATAGATAGTCATCGATTTTCACTCTAAGGGCCGAGAATTCGTCTAATTGCTCACTTTCTTCATCAAAGAAAATATCCTTGCAAAACGATTTGAAATGCGTTTCAATCTGCTCGACACTTTTAATCGACGCTCTAATTAAAGCAATCGATACATTTTCCGGTTGATTAATTTTACTGTATATATGATCCAACCTTTTAACTACAAATTTAGCTTCAAGAATAGCTTTATCAATTGACATAACCATATTTGATTAATGAATAATGAACGACAATAAAAATTAATATAAAAACAATGCGTAACTCGAATACGCTACAAATAATTAATCTACGAAATTAAATTATTAATCGACAAATGCAACTAATTCAGTGCTCGCCCGACAAAGCGTTTAACGTTTCAAATAAATTTCAACCCCTTTGGTAAACAAGTTGATGACCCAATGGTCCCTCGAACTTGACCATGAAAAATAAGGCAAGAATTTAAAATACAACAACACCGACGATCGACCCTAATCTTTGCCACAAAGAATAAGGAATGTATTGTAAAACTACCGTTATAACCAGATGTTTTTATCATTAAATTTGCAAGCAAGCTGTTCTTCTCTGTGTAACACTTTTAACCATAATAAAAACTACGACAACTTTATAAATTTAAGTATAAGGAACTTAAACGATAGGAACTAATTCATTAATTAATAATCCGGTGATAAAGGCCCAATTTGTTTAGCGCGGGGGTCTTATAACTTTGTACATCGACTTACCTCCGCTGGTTTTTGTTGTTCTAAGCTGCAGTTCCTATTCCTTCAACTAAGTGGACTGTATGCGAGATTTAGTCCGTGTTACGTTGCACTTGCACTGTGTTTTTTGGGTTTAACAAATAAATTCACATTCCACGGCACTGTGACTAACTTACGTTACCGAACGAAAAAACCGACTGTTCTGCTTCGATATTCATAAGAGAGTGTTCGTTTACTACTCTTAGTCCAACTTATTCACACATGCACAAGGAATTTTTATGGCAGGATATAAGGGAACAAGGGATGACAGTTTTACTATTAGATTTACGACTACAAATTTAAAATAACTTAAAATTAACCACGCGAACGTGCAACAAAGAGCCCGAACACCTATAAAAATCAAAATTTTAGCTTTAGAAATGTAGGAGAACGGGGGGGATGCCGTCATTTTTGGCACATTTTGAGCTATATCATGAAGACTACTGAACCGAAAATCATAAAAAAAAATTTTTAGGTGCCTTTTAGAATCCTCTTTCAAATAATACCTCAAACGATATATTTATTAAAACTTTTTTTCTTTTGATCGAATTAACCCACGCCATTTTAATTTAAAAATATTTTTTTCTATTTTCTGACTGCCGATATTTGTGCGCGTCATAAAGACCTAGCATTGTGCCAAATTTCAAATTCCTACGTTACATAGTTTTCGAGAAAAACCTCTGTGACAGACGGACAGACGGACACGAGAGTGATCTTATAAAGGTTCCGTTATAATTATAAGGTACGGAACTCTAAAAATGATTTACCTAATAGAAAAATTTTAACACATTCCTTGCAAATATGCCTGGGACATTGTGAACACATATGTTTTTTGCAAGTTATGCAACCATGCTTTTCTTTCTTTATTAGCAGGACACAATTAAAAAGTAAATTCTCCCTGTATGTTTGTTGTGGTTTGTTTAGTATTCTTCTTAATCTTCTTTGTGAATTAAATCACTCATAGTTTTTAAAATCATCTTTATTTACGTTTCGATTCATAATCTAGGATAGTTGTCAAAATAATAAAAACTATAAGTGGTTTCATTCCCAAAGAACATTAAGAAAAACAACTAAAAAGTCTCATGCTTCTGCAATCTTCCTGTTTTAGTCTGTAACTCATCAGCTGCAAATACTATATCAATTTTTAAAGTTCATCTAATAATAAATTAAATTTCTGGTGCTGTCATCAAAGGACGTTTAATTTCTGGTATTACTGGGGGGGGGGGGCAGGTGTCTACGAAATCAATTCGCTTCAATGCTAAATTATTTTTACATGCAGTCGTCATCTTTTTGTTTTCAACCTTACTTAAGGTAGGTTTGATGCAGCTCTAACTTCTTTTCTATTCTGTGCTAATCTAAAAAGTTCTACATACCCTTCACAACTTAAATTTCAAATAATTTACCTAATATAGCTTGGTCTAGGTCTACCTATAATCTTCTATCTTTTTCTTATCTACCTAGCTCTACATAGATATTAGCAACCTGATGGTTGTTAAAGAACTCCAACATTTTTACACGATTCCTATTTATAAAGAAATGAAATAGTAGTTGGTTATCCCCTCCAAAAAAGGAAAAGTGTTTAATTATATGTTATGGTAAGGCTTAAAAAGGCATCGCTACCAACATGCCAGATCGCTAACTAATTGTGACTTATTTCATGGTGACATTTAGTTAACTGATTTTTATTTATTTATTTTTTTTGTTTTATTTTCGAACTTACTTAAGGTCAGTTTGATGCAGTTCTAAATTCTTTTCTATTCTGAGCTAGTCTAAAAAGGTCTACATACCCTTCACAACTTAAATCTCTAATAATTTGACTAATATAGCTCTGTCTAGGCCTTCCTACTCTATTTTTATTTGGTAGTCTATAATCTAAGACCTTACTAAACAGTCCCTCATGTCTTAACTGGTGCCCTATCATTCTATCTCTTCTGACCTTTAATTGTTTCCAGATTTGCCATGTCCAATAGGGAATTGGATAGTGGCGAGGCTGAATAGTGCGATTCAGGAAGGAATCTCTGTTATGTCTGAAAATATTTCAGGCGTTACGACCGGAGGAGAGAAAGGGAACAATGATCTTGCTAGGAGTGTAAGATAACGTTATGGATACGTGATTTTTCTGTTTTAAGAAGGTTGTGATAGTCTTCGAGGGAATTTGATCATGGAGTGTAATAGGTAGGTTGTTTTAGTTTGCGGATCTGTAGTGCAGATTGTAGATGGATCTCTACTAAGAGATTGGAAGTAGGATATATAAGGAGGCGGCTGAGATGGTTCTACAGGCTCTGGAAGTGTATGAGAGGAAAACTCTAATGATTGTGAATTTTTATATTTTTTTTTGTTATTTTTTTATTGTTTTAAACTATACCTTGGCTAAAACCTATCCTAGTTTGTACATTCCAATTAAGCATATGTAAATTCCTTGACAGATATGTTTGCTCTTTTGCACTTCTTTTCTTCCACAATCTGCTTGTCACCTTTTATGAAGTATTGCTTCATGATGATTGAATAGGGGACGAAGGTCTAGTGTACTGTGATCTGGATAGTTTGTCTAATGTTGTGATGGTTAAGCTGGAATACGAAAATGGGGGTGTCTGCTGGTTATGTTCTTGCCGCAAGTTAATTCAGGTGAGAGGTTTATTGGACAGGATTTTCCTTAAGATGTTTAGTTTCCTTAGGTAGTTTGAAACTGAGAACGTAATATTTGGGAGAAGGTATAAATATCGTGGTTAATTGATGTTATGAAAGGAGCCTGGAAGTAAATTGTGTTTGGACAGGAATATATGAGGTGTGCAGAAATTTCGAATTCAAATAGAGGAGTACACGAGTAGAATGGAGAAGAGATGTGGTTAAAGGAATGCTTCCGTAGTCCGTCAGAAAGTGGATTGTTGTGTTGAGGGATACGGGGGTCTGTTGAGGGATGCTTGAGATGGACAGAAATATTTCAAAAATGTGTCTACCGGAGTTGGATAAGATCCAGAGCTGCTGTCATGTGTTTATTTTTTTTAAAACTTTTTTCGATAATTACCCTAATCATTAGTATGGGTCCTCTAATTCCTCTGTCTATACGAAAACCATAGTGGTCTTCGCCTAAATAATTCACAGTCAAAGCTTCTACTCTAATTTTAATTATTATTGGGACCTCACCTGTGCCATATATTACTTTTACTAGTTCATATAATCTGTCTAAAGTTTTTTGACTTACATATTTTATTAATTCTGCGGGTATATCGTCTATTCCCGGCGCTTTATTTAGTTTAAGATCCCTAACAGGTCGATTAAATTCCTCTCTTAATATTGAGAACCCTATTTCTACATCCTCTTCGTGGTCGTTCTCTAACTCATCTATATCGTCTCCTTTATATAAATCTTCTAAATATCTTTTCCATCTGTGTGCTACCTCAACTTTATTTATTAGAAGCTCATTATTCTCATCTTTAACACTATTATTTTTTTCCCTATCTTCCCTGAAAACCTTTCTAATTACCCTGCAAGCCCTGTCTGTCTTACCTACTCTCAAATCATCTTGTATTCCCTTACAGCAGCGCACACAAGAGTAAAGTATCAGTTTGCAGGCAGTTCCAGCCAACTTGTAGGTGTTCATCTATAGTTCTACAATAGTTCTAACGAATTATCTGGGGTTTCGTCCATAGTTTTGGTCTATAGCTATTATTTACACATTTTTTAAACTTAGCGCTAGCACCGCACACAAGAGTAAAGTATCAGTTTGCCGGCAGTTCCAGCCAACTTGTAGGTGTTCTTCTATAGTTCTACATTAGTTCTAACGAATTATGTGGGTGTCATCCAGAGTTTCGGTCATAGCTATTATTTACACATTTTTGAAACTAAGCGCTAGCACCGCACGCAAGAGTAAAGTATCAGTTTGCCGGCAGTTCCAGCCAACTTGTAGGTGTTCTTCTATAGTTCTACAATAGTTCTAACTAATTTTGTGGGTTTCATCCATAGTTTCGGTCTATAGGTATTATTTACACATTTTTGAAGCTTAGCGCCATCACCGCACACAAGAGTAAAGTATCAGTTTGCCGGCAGTTCCAGCCAACTTGTAGGTTTTCTTCTATAGTTCTACAATAGTTCTAACGAATTATGCGGGTTTCATCCATAGTTTCGGTCTATAGCTATTATTTACACAATTTTGAAACTTAGCGCCAGCACCGCACACAAGAGTAAAGTATCAGTTTGCCGGCAGTTCCAGCCAACTTTTAGGTGTTTTTCTATAGTTCTACAATAGTTCTAACGACATATGTGGGTTTCGTTTAGAGTTTCCGTCTATAGCTATTGTTTACACATTTTTGAAACATAGCGCCAGCTCCGCACACAAAAGTAAAGCATCAGTTTATTTTCTCGTTCACATCTCATTTACAAGTTTTATACATTTCTCTTTTTAAATACTCCCTTACCAGTAACATTCCAAGATCAATATTTACACATGATAATATATTGTATTAATTGAAAGAAAATATTAGGAATTCAACACATATTTCTTACTCTACTTCTGTTGCAATACGAGCTCATAGTAAAACCTGGACCTTTAGTGCAAACAAATATTTTAAACAGATTCTCTTACCTCGTACATAATATCAAATACTTCATATACCATAACTTATTCTTAAACCTTACACATAAATTTACATATAAAATAGCCCAAATTAAAATATTCAATAAAAAAACCCTCCCCCTTTTTATCCTTCTTGTTAACATAAATTCATACCCCCCACAAAGTCATCAATTACATATTTACATCGTACAACGATAAGGTACAGTTACTTGAGAATCATATATACACGCGGAACCTGCTATCATTATTTCTGGGACTGCTGCATGCAAGAACAATCCCAAATCTGGATTGCTTTTTCTAAATTGCAAGCTGTAACCAAAAATTACCAAGGTGTTCACTATCTTCTACCATTCGACAGTACACCCAAACTTCTGCTGCGCAACAAAAAGCTTCTACGAGGACAATAATTTGTGGTTGTAAACCAAAACTGGTTAAACGCCAATATTTAAACGTTTCAAAACTAATTACATACCTTACACAGTATGTGTAAATAAAATCAAACTTTTTCTACTTTAAACATTTATCATTAGTTCAAAATTCAAAAGATTATGAAATCATCTGAGTATCGAAGAGAATCTAAGAGATTCGTAAGCTTCGTCGTAAGAATATCGTAAGAGAATCGTAAGAGAATCGTAAAAGAATCGTAAGAGAATCGTAAGAGAATCGTAAGAGAATCGTAAGAGAATCGTAAGAGAATCGTAAGAGAATCGTAGGGAATCGTAAGAGAATCGTAAGAGAATCGTAGAGAATCGTAAGAGAATCGTAGGAGAATCGTAAGAAAATCGTAAAAGAATCGTAAAAGAGCATAAAATCAATTTCCCGCTGACTTTATACATGTTCCCCATCTCTAACACCTGTTAAAATTCTCTGAAGATCATTTTGCTATATTATTTCAATTCCTAAAATTCGACATCAACACTGCAAAGCTCTTCCGTTTACAAAAACCCCTCACAAACACACACCACACGTACACAAATTCTCCGTATTTATCTTTAACCAAAACTCATTAGTTAAACTTACACTCGAATGGTAAAACCACTTCGAAGAAAACAACATAAACACGTGCAATATTGCTTACTAGTGTTTGAAAAATCAATACTCCAACAACTTTAGTATGCCATCTCATTCGTACATATGCGCTCGAATCAACTCTCTCTGTCACCTTGTTTCAATGTTGGTTGTTTAACCGACAACTGCTGCCCATTCATATTCTTATTATCAAGTTTTGCCTTCATTTCAGAATTCGTAAATCTTAATCGTACAGCACTAATTGACGTCGGGAACTAAAACAATCTGGAATCGTTGTTGTTTGTCAATTTCTTATCTCCCCTTTACTTGGATATAAGGAAAAAAAATTGTTCAAAACTCATTTGAAAAGCTTTTAGAAAATATAAATACCAACTTTACTATTATGGAATTTCTTGAATCATCAATTGCACGTTGAATATGTTGTAATCCTTCTTGCAAAAGAATGTCTACATTAACACTGCAAGTGATTGATTCCCCTGAATTTGTGACACCGCAAGTATAATGTTTGGTAAAACTGTAGTTTGATTCATTTTTAAAAATATATTCCGTTAACTGCGCAACATTACAATTTGCATTTAAGCGCTTAATGTTACGTGTGAAAAAAGGTTATCGCTTTTTGGAAAATTGGTATATCTTGCAAGATCATTGCGCGCTCTGTGTAATGAGCAGCAAGTAATTTTCCATGTTCCAAAATAGATTCAGCTAAATGAAATATCTTATTAGAAGATGATTGAATGGCATTTCTATATGATATATTCGTTGCGATTGTGCTTGCCACGAGCAGTAAAATAGCATCGAAGGCACTTGTTTCTTGTGTTGTCATTGAAAATTCATTTTTAATTTTTGCTACTTTACATTTGTTGCCATTACAATAAGTGGTAAATTATGGGATTTTATGCTTTTATATAATCCCATTCTGCGCAATTATTTAAGTAGGATTGCTGTTTTCGCTTTTTTGGATGAAGCTCATGAGAGCAATCATCTGTAGTTTGCTTGGAATTTACTTGACCATGCCAATTTTCAGAGATGTTCCAAGTCTCAACTGATCGTTGGTTGTGATCTCTGGATAATTCTTTGTCATTTTTATGTCTCGATAACAATGGTATCATCAGACATTAAATTTTCCACATCCATTTTTAACGCAACATCTGTTTCATCAGATGCAAGAATAATTTTTGCATCTAGGCGATCCATATGCCGCAATATGAATTTGTCATATTTTCATTGGGAATTGACCTTTAAAAAACATCTGTTTCTTAAATCGCCAAATTCTGCTTCCACTGAAAAAGAAGTGGTGAGCTAGGTAGTTGTTTGGAAGTACGGGTCCATTACTGCCGTCCATACAGGTAAGTACGGCAACAATTGTGCTTTGATTTGTTTTGCATATTCGGGATTGTAACATACGTTAATAATACTCCCGTTCTCAGAATTATTTGCGACTTTTTGGTCACAATTCCAAAGCGAATTGACCCATTCCATCCAATTGATGTTGCCGCAATTTTCTTTATTTTCGTCATTGTCAGGAAAAGATAGTGTGTTCAGCACGGGGGGTTTTATAACTTTGTACATCGACTTACCTCCGCGGTTTTTGTTGTTCTAAGCTGCAGTTCCTATCCCTTCAACTAAGTGGACTGTATGCGAAATTTAGTCCGTGTTACGTTGCACTTGCACTGTGTTTTTTAGGGGTTTCACAAATAAATTCACATTCAGCGGCACTATGACTAACTTACGTTACCGAACGAAAAACCGACTGTTCTGCTTCGATATCCATAAGAGAGTGTTTGTTCACTACTCTTAGTCCAACTTATTCACACATGCACAAGGAATTTTTACGGCAGGATAAGGGAACAAGGAATGGCAGTTTTACTATTAGATTTACAACTACAAATTTACGACTTAAAATTAAACACGACAACGTGCGACAAAGAGACCGAACATAGTGTTTTATAATAATTATCGCTTTCATTATTTACAATAGATTCTACATAAATTATGTTGGCATTATTTTTTATAATATTATTTAAATATATCATACGTTTATCAGACATTAACTGCTTACCATCAGTTGTAGTGTAACCAACGTATTTGCTCAAAGCAATAATTAATATTGATTCCATCAAGTATTCTAATTCTTGATATGAATCCATTTGGTACGCTTGACCAATACAGCGGAGATTGAATACTCGCACTAACAAAGTTTCTTAAACTCTTCTATCTCGCAACCGTACGAATTAGATGACATATCTATTCTGATCTAACACGATGGAATTATGTCAATGTCCCTAAGAACCACAGTCATATAGCACTTTTCTAAATATTCGCGAAAGTCATGGCACTTTGCAAAAACATTTGACACAGCAATCAAAATCGCCCATCCAAAATCAGTCACGACTGCCCGAGGTACTGGAACACCTTAGGCGATTATATTACGCTAAAAGAATGCGATTTTTCAGAGTTTCTCTACAGGTCTTTACCATAATCCTCACATATTTGACATTACCTGAAAATGGCTTAAACAAACCAGAAATAAGTATGATCTTTCGGTAAATAGAAATCAGTGGTAAGCTTTACAAAGAAAATTGTATAGACCAAATTGATTTATGAAAGTACAATATCAGTTAATAAGGAGAAAATAATAGTTGAAACCCTATAAACGCAGCAAGAACTCATAATTTACTCTTATATTGGGTGCTGGTGCTAAGTTTAAAAAATGTGTAAATAATAGCCATAGACCGAAACTCTGGACGAAACCTACTTAAGTCGTTAGATAGAACTATTGTAGAACTATAGAAGAACACCAAAAAGTTGGCTCAAACTGGCGGCAAGCCGATACTTTACCCTTGTGTGCGGTGCTGGCGCTAAGCCTCAAAAATATGTAAAAAATAGCTATAGACCGAAACTCTAGACGAGATCCACATAAGTCGTTAGAACTATAGAAGAACACTAAAAATTTGGCTGGAACTGCCGACAAACTGATATTTTACTCATGTGTGCGGTGCGGTGCTGGCTGTATATTTAAGGAATTTTTTTAAATAGTTATTCCTAAAATGTATCAGGAACTGTAGAACTTTTCTGAACTATAAGATTTTGTATTTGAAAAGCCTTTTTTGAAAAATTGCGGTGCTACGGGAAGTTAGCACCTCATATTTTCAATTTGCCATTTTTTTAACTAATTTGGCGGAACTATTGATATAACCTATCAGGAACTGTAGAACTATTGGGTGTAGAAATAGAACTATTGATAAAATTTGCAGTGCTAAAAAATGAGGTGCCAACTTTACACGAATTTGGAAATGTCTGCAATTAGGATTATAATTGTGTAAAGAAGGAAACAAAAAACACAAAGACAAATAATGAAGGTGCTAATATTTTATGATAATCGTACATTGTTGCAATTTATATTTAAAAACAAATTATACGTTGTAACATCATTAGTCTATAAACAATAGCAATTCCTGAACATATTCTGTTAAAGTTAGATAAGGCAATTTCAGCTTCAACAACATAAATAATAATAAAGATTATTCATAAAGTATGTTATGGTTGAGAAATTGGACACCGACTATTTAATATATGTAGAAGACCGCCAACCTTATTATAGGATAATAAATATTCTTACACCTTTTGGAAGCATTATGTAGTCATTCCAGGAATTTTACATAAAAAGCACGATATGCAGATAAAATATCGGACAACTTCACCGCAAAACGAGCGACCATAATTAATTGAGACCCATTTCGTAGAAATTCTAACACGACATATGAGTCATCTGATAACATTCTTTAAACTGGTTCAAAGTATTTCTGTTGCTTATTGGATGGTGCTAATGAGAACGAAAAGATAGATAGATGCATCTGAGGTGTTGTTGGTTGTTATCAGGCTGTCAAGAAGACCGTGATGAATTACTTTAGCTAAATTTGTTATTAATGATACAGTTTCAAGAGAGCTTTTTACTATTTACGTTGGTGCAACGTGCCCAACCTTTCACGTGTCATCGTTTATCATGTCTTGAATTTATGTCACTTACGCGCTGAAAGCGATTCTGTATAATTGCTTTAATCATATTTTCTGAAATGTGTAGGAACTGCATGTCCTTATTTATATATCCACATAATTAAATTTGACGAGCCTTGACGGTTTTTCTCGTTTCACCAGTCACTCCATAGTCAGTATTTTTAAGATATGCTTATGCTTGAAAATATTAAGAGAACATAAACACACTAACTTATAAATGCAACGTGAATTCAATATAGTTTTGTTTCGTAGATTAATTGCATTTATTCATACGTTACCGCCTCTTTCTGTTAATATTATACATCATCACCAACACTAGAATGCGACAACTACCACACCCCAAAGTGAGAATTTTGTAAACATTGACCGCTTAAAACAAAAAGGAATAACGTGTATACACGGCGCTCCCAACTGTACCTAATTTTTCTTAGGAACGGAATGTTAATCCTATAACAGATCGATATAATGAAAGCATTACTCATTATAGGTTTTGTTAGTGTTAGGGTATTTACGTTCCTTCTGTATTAAAAAGTACTCGCACGCGTGAAGTTAGCCTCAACTTTTGAAAAAAATAACTTTTTATAGCTCATTCGTTTGCACATTGTTTGCGCATGTATGCACTTCCGGTATTTTTGTTTGCACACTTTTCGTTTAAAAACTATTCAAGAAACAATTTAGGGGCGGCCAACTTCACACTGGCCCACCGACTTTAAGGAAATTTATTTTAAACCGGCTAAATTAATACATTATCGTTTGCACATGTATGCACATCCACTATTTTTGTTTGCGCACCTTTCGTTTAAAAGTTAGTAAAGAAACCATTGTGGCGGGCCAACTTCGCACTAGCTCCCCGACATTCAGAAAATTCATTTTAAACCGACGAAATTGATAGATCTTCGTTTGCACATGTATGCACATCTATTATTTTCGTTTGCACACTTCCAGTTTAAAAGTAATTTAACATTCAGCTTCATAGTCCTCGCTATACGACAGCTACTGTTGAAAACGTAAAACCATTGTTACAATAAACCCAATTGATACCTTTTCGTTTGCACATTACGAAACACATCAACTTTTTGTTTGCACACCACTGTAAGTCAAAAAAAATTTTAATTTAATCACGGATGCTAACTTCACACATGTCCAATATTGCATTTTTGTGCAATTCTAACATGTGATGGCTGAAATCAAAGTATCTTCGTTTGCACATCATGAATCAAGCCGCTTTTTCGTTTGCACACCTGTAGTTCAAAACTTATTTAACATTTACTTTCGTAGTCGTCGCTAACGATAGCTACCGATGCTGTTTTAAAAAACCGGTACGAATGCCGTTATTTATAAAATGCTGTAAAAACCTCTATTACTGTTTAATTATCTAACTACCACTAGTATCAACTCAAGCGGGTGCATCTGACTGCAAATTAATAGTCAAAAATACAACAGAAATTTCAAGTTTCGCTTGGGGGGAAGTACATACCTCCTGTGGTCTAGTATTTACACGAGACGGTTGAAAACAAAATTCTCGAACTAGCGACATCTTGTAGCGCTATATAATAATGTAAATACGTAGGACTATATACATTTGAAAACAATATTTTAGTAAATGTGTTGATTAAAATACTCTCAATCAACGGTATAGGTTCATGTGTATGTCTGGTAATGTGCAAACGAAAAGGTATCAATTAGGCTCACTGTAATCCATTTTTGCACATTTTGAACAGTAGCTCTCGTATAGCGGGTACTACGAAAGTAAATGTTAAATAAGTTTTGAACTAATTGTGTGCAAACGAAAAAGCGACTTTATTCATAATGTGCAAACGAAGATACTTTGATTTGCGTCATCACATGTTAGAAATGCACAAAAAAGCGATATTTGACGTGTGTGAACTTTGTCCCTCCTGATTAAATTTAAAAAATTTTTTGGCTTACAGTGGTGTGCAAACAAAAAGTTGATGTGTTTCATAATGTGCAAACGAAAATGTATCGATTAGGCATTGTAATCCATTTGTGCATATTTTGAACAATAACTATCGTATAGCGGGTACTACGAAAGTAAATGTTAAATAAGTTTTGAACTAAAGGTGTGCAAACAAAAAAGCGACCTGATTCATGATGTGCAAACGAAGATACTTTGATTTGCGTCATCACATGTTAGAATTGCACAAAAATGCGATATTTGACATGTGTGAACTTAGTCCCTCCTGATTAAATTTAAAAAATTTTTTGGCTTACAGTGGTGTGCAAACAAAAAGTTGATGTGTTTCATAATGTGCAAACTAAAATGTATCGATTAGGCATTGTAATCCATTTTTGCATATTTTGAACAATAACTATCGTATAGCGGGTACTACGAAAGTGAATGTTAAATAAGTTTTGAACTAATGCTGTGCAAACAAAAAAGCGACTTTATTCATGATGTGCAAACGAAGATACTTTGATTTCCGTCATCACATGTTAAAATTGCATAAAAATGCGATATTTGACATATGTGAAGTTAGCCTTCCTGATTAAATTTAAAAAAATTTTTGACTTACAGTGGTGTGCAAACCAAAAGTTGATGTGTTTCGTAACCTGCAAACGAAAAGGTATCAATTGGGTTTATTGTGTAACAATGTTTTTACGTTTTCACCGGTAGTTATCGTATAGCGAGGACTATGAAGCTAAATGTTAAATTACTTTTAAACTGGAAGTGTGCAAACGAAAATAATAGATGTGCATACATGTGCAAACGAAGATCTATCAATTTCGTCGGTTTAAAACGAATTTGCTGAATGTCGGGGGGGCTAGTTCGAAGTTGGCTCGCCACAATGGTTTCTTTAATAACTTTTAAACGAAAGGTGTGCAAACAAAAATAGTGGATGTGCATACATATGCAAACGATGATGTATTAATTCCGCCGGTTTAAAATAAATTTCCTGAAAGTCGGGAGGCCAGTGTGATGTTGGCCTCCCCTAAATTGTTTCTTGAATAATTTTTAAACGAAAAGTGTGCAAACAAAAATACTGGATGTGCATACATGTGCAAATGTGCAAGCGAATGAGAAGTAGAAAGTTATTTTTTTCAAAAGTTGGGGGGCTAACTTCACGCGTGTAAAGTACTCTTCGATAAATTTACTTCTTCGTGACATCATAAATCAATAGCATTACATTTATCAATATACGCACCACCTGCTGGGCGACAATAATTTAGAGGAGTTTTAAAATTGACAAAATTACTTATTATATGAACAAATTTTGGAATGATAATAAATCATTATAAATTTCTAGGTAATTAATATCTCGACTTTCTTTATGAGTTACAAAATTTTCTAACATGACGCAATTATTCCCAAGCAGTAATGTTTCAGCTGAATGTTCATAATTATATTGCCGTTGATGTTTTCTTAACCTGATAGTTTTTTTAATTCAGCTAATATTTCTAGAGGGGTTTCTAAGTTCAGAATGCTTCTAATAATCTAATCTCCCTCCGACCGCATATTTTTTTTTTAATATAAATCATTAAATCCCGTATTCTTGATAGTTCTACTGAAATGTTTACTGATTGAAACGTTTTTCTAATTGCACGTCATCATCAATAGATCTTCAGTTTGTAACATTTCCATAGAAACAAATATAATCACATTTCATTTTAGTAGTTTCTATATAAGTTAAGTCCACCAATAGGGTTGGGTTATTCCCTTCAGGATATATAAGTTATAGACTTCGATAAATTTTAATTTAATAAAGAATTTGTTATCGTACGAGTGGGCGGCGTCTGAAAGTATGTAGACTTAGCACTGTTATGTTTAATATGCACAAACAAACAAATAAGAGAAAGTTCATAAGTACACAGATATACAAGTTAAATAGTTAAAATGAACAGTTTATATAGTTTGAAGCACTTAGGAAGTCTTCGGTAATCTTCGGAAGGCTACCTGGTTGCTCGTGAAACCAAGTAGGAACTTAAATACTAAGTAAACGAATATATACACAGTTAGGAAAGGATCAGAGGTCTTCGATAGTCTTCGGAACTCTTCGGAAGATCTCGAGATTTCTTGTTGAGGCTGAGTGAAAGCTTGAATAACAGTAGTTAGAAAGAATTTATAGCTTGAAAATGTTCAGACGTCTTCGACGGTCTTCGGAACTCTTCGGGCGGCTTCGTGTTCTACTTATGGGACAACGTAAAGTTATAAAGAATTATGATGTAAACACAAAAACTATACATTGAACATATATACAATATTAAGAGGTTCAAAAGTCTTCGGTAGGCTTAGGAATTCTTCGGAAGGCCTCGGGATCTACTTGTGAGGATGAGTAAGAGCTTGAATAACGATAGTTAGAAAGTATTTATAGTTTGAAGAGGTCCAGTCGTCTTCGGCGGTCTTCAGGACTCTTCGGAAGGATTCGTGTTTTACTTGTGAGACAATGTGAAGTTATGAAGAATTATGATATTTACATAACAACCGTACATTGAATATGTATATATATATATATATATATATATATATATATATAAAATATTAAGAGGTTCAGAAGTCTTCGGTAGGCTTCGGAATTCTTGGGGAGGCCTGGGAATTTACTTGTGAGGCTGAGTAGAATTTGAATAACGATAATTAGAAACTATTTATAGTTTGAAGAGATTCAGACGTCTTCGGCGGTCTTCGGGACTCTTCGAAAGGCTTTGTGTTCTACTTGTAGGACAACGTGGAGTTATAAAGAATTATGATATGTACATAGAACTATACATTAAATATATATACAATATTAGGAAGTTCATAAGTCTTCGGGAGACTTCGGAATTCTTCGGATGGCTTCAGGGTTTACTTGAGAAGTTGAGTAGAACTTGAATAACGATAATTACAAAGTATTTATAGTTTGAAGAGGTCCAGATGTCTTCGGCGGTCTTCGGGACTTTTCGGACGGCTTCGTGTTCTACTTGTAGGACAACGTGGAGTTATAAAGAATTAATGCGGCCTGCCCTAGGTAGGGCGCCGGGCAGCGTAACTGGTCAAAATTAAGCAGGCTATGGAAGGCACTGCTATACGTGGTTTACGGTACTGAACTATAGCGACCTGCCCAAGGTGCGGCGGCTGGTAGCGTGGCTGTTCAGCAATTAAGCAGGCTATGGGGAGCACTGTTGGACGAGGTTTGCGGTACTGAACTATAGCAACGTGCCCCAGGTGCGACGGCGGGCAGCGTAACTGGTCAGAAATTAAGCAGGCTATGAGGAGCACTGCTTGCTGAAGTGGTTTACAGGCTGTGGTGAGGACTGTTAGTTGACTTCTTAAGCTATGTTGAGCACTAAGTGTACTGAATTCTGCTGGATTCGTAATTGTATTTGTATGCTTTCTTCCCCTGTGCAGGTTATGTTGAAAAAGGGTTAATGGAATGGGCATCCAATAGATTTGCTTCTTTTAGGGTAGCACAAAGAATGAGTTGGAAATTTCGATTTTCTAGGCCTTGTTCTATTATCACCGCGTGTATGTACTTTGATATAGGATAATAAATTATTTAGTATCATATTTAATCCACAGCCAAAAGTTATAAAAAATTCGTGTCAGCTTTTAAAAAAGTTAGGGGTAACGTCATCTTGGTAATTATTAAAGTTTGATTTGTTTTGTCTATAGAATATAGAATGGCGCCGGTGATCTCATCCGTCCAAGAATAAAACTGGTCATATGCAGTTTTGTATCGATTCAGATTTTATATACAATGCAAAATACCTAAGTTAAAATAATATAAAGCGTAAATAGAAAATACAACATTAAAGGAAATACAATCTTGATCCATCCTTCCGAAGTTTGCCGAGAAAGCCTCGGTAGTTTTACAACAGCAGTTTCCTTGTTTAAAGTAATGTAACTTTCATCCCTCTAAATATGTTATACAAATTTTCAGTTCAATTTGTATCTGAAATGACATCAAAATAAAGAATACACTGAAACAAATAACCCCAGAAGATTTATTCTACACTATACATATAATTACATCCGCATACCATATATCATCAAAACAATAATAACGACACTTTGATATGACAACTAAACTAGTTCATTTAAACTTTCCCACAAACTTACAAGTATTTTGCAAAAGAACTAACTACAAACCGGAACAATTGTCTGCGAGCACCAGAAACACATTCCAAAGAAATAATAATCAGAATAACCTGAGAAATTCCTCCAATTACCCAAGCTTTATTTCAAAAGAACTACACAACGTGGAATAACTCCAATGTTACGGCAAAAGCGAATTTGAAAATGATGAATACCCCGAATATCATGAGGCACAACCTAACGAAAAGCAAAATTTTCGGAAAACAGCCTCGGAAATGCAATAATCGACTTGAACTCTATCGAAAAATCGCGAAACTTCCCTTTATTACCATTACCAACCTTAACTTAAAAATACTTATAGATTCAGGTGCATCAAATACCATTATAATTCCAGGACCAGCTTATAAATTCTTTCATCATCATAAGGTCTTCAGTCCTGGAACTGGTTAGATGCTGCACCCAGTGCTAAACGAGGAAGTTGGTCGACGGAAACCAATACGTTTCCAATTAAATCATCATCATTAGGTCTTATGTCCTGAAACTGGTTGGACGCGTACCCTCATTATTTCCTATTCTGAACTAACCTACACATTTCCCTGCAATTTGCACAGTCTACATCTATCACTATATGCGTGCAAAAGTCTGATCTCAGTCTACCTCTACTTCTCTTTTCCTGTCTCTGCTTGTAATATATCCTATACTATTCTCCAAAAATGCCTTAGAACATATCCTGCCCCTCTATTCTTCCAATTATATTTTTGGTTCCACAGATATATTTATTCATCTACTATTTTTATAACCTATTTGTTATTAACCTTGTCTGTCCGCGCTATCATCCTTATACATTTGAAGCACAACATTCCAGAAGGCTTCTATCTCTTTCTGTCTGCGTTTCCTACTGCCCCTATTTTATAGACGTACTGTGTTGTGCTCCACACACATGGTTTGAACAATTTTCTCCTTGCCTCTATGTTTGTTGTTTTTGAACATATCCCCTGTCTTTTTTTGTTAGATGCAGTTTGGTCACTTTCTATTGTTTTACAGATACATACCCTATTTCCTAAATATTCAGTGGTATATGAAGGGGATAAGCAGCCTGTGGCCGCCAAGTTTCCCAGCACTTGAACATTTGTCGAATTCTTAGCTTTACCAATATATCAATTCGCACAATCAACATTGAAAATATTTCACAACCAACACCTGTAATTATTTATAATAATCATCAGATTTAAGTGCACTTATTTTTTCGCCATTTGATTTTCCGTCTTGAAACTGGTAGGACGCGTGCCTCCACTTATTTATGTTCTGAGCTAGCCTACACAGTTCCCTGAAATTCCCACAACAGCCTATATACAGCTCGGTTCCCATTCTATTGTTTTCTAATTATATTTCCTATTTCACCGAGACTCGGCGGTTTGTGAAGAGGTACGCTTAAAGTCCCGGGTTGAATTCTGACACGGTCCGCTTGAAAAATGTTAGGCGAGCATCTTTCACAAAAATACACCCTCGTTCGGATAAGAGGTAAAATGGAGGTCCCGTGTGTGAGTGTTGTCACGCACGTTATAGATCCTTACTTTGCTTGGAACAGCAAGAGTTCGGCAAAATTCAAAATTTTTCACGTAAAAAAAACTCGCTTCCTGGCCAATGTAGTACCTTCGGGTGGAGCATTGAAAAGTCACATATAGGGTATGTCAAGGGGGATAAGCAGCCTGCGGCTGCCAAGGATCCCACAACTCTTAGACATTTACCAAATTAATAGTTTTCCAGTGAATACTTTCGTACAATTAACATTAGTTGAGAATATTGCAAGGCCAATATCTATAGTTGTTTATAATAATCATCATGTTTAAGAACATTTATTTTTTTCGTCATTAGTTTTCTTTCCATCTTGGGACTGGTTGGATGCATACCTCCGTCGATTTCTATTCTCAGCATTTCCCTGATATTCTCACTTCCTACTTCTTTCACATATGTGTGCAATAGTCTAAGCTAGGTCTACCTTTAGTTCTCTTTTTTCCTATCTCTGCTTCCAATATATTCCACACTATTCCTCATGTCTTAGTGTGTGACCTACCATCCTTTTCATACAATATCACTCTGTGAGAAGTGTATCCATTTCATTAAGAGCAGCCTCTAACTTTTCCTTGCTAGATGCTAATACCGCTATATCGTCTGCAAATTTAGACATATCAATCTTTCGTCCCTGCATAATAATTCCAAATGTCTTCTTGCATTTAACAGTATTCATTGCCTCTTCAACGTGCAAGTTAAAAATTAATGAGGATAGGGCATATCCCTGTCTCATCCCTTTCTTAATATTTACTTGTCTACGTTTTTACTCTAATTCTATTATCTCTGTTTGCTTTTTGTATAAGCTATCTATTATCTGTCTATCCCTAAAATTTAATCCAATCTTTTTAAGTACTTCGAACTGCATGCAGTTGCAAATAATTTCCCATTTTAAGCTTCGTATTTCTGTTTCCTGGTACTCAGATTTATTTTTGTATTTTCGTCTTTCTTCTATTAAATTCAGGATATCTTTTGTTATCCATAGTTTCTTATTCTCTTTTTGTGTATACTCCAGAAAGTCTTTAGCCGCCATGTCTAAGCTGGATTTAATGTTATTCCATTCTGTTTTTACTTCCTTAGTATAAGAAACTTCGCTAATATCTTTCAATAATTCAATTCTTTTTCAAATCGTTCGTGGATATCTTTTTCTTTTAGTTTCTCAAAGTCAAAGTGCTTTTCCTTCCTTTGTTTCAAATTTTTAAATTTAAGATCGGCCTTTATAATTATGTTGTTGTGGTCAGTGTCTACATCTGCTTCTGTGTAGCTTCTGCAGTCTTTTACTTGATTCCTAAACCGTTGTCTAACAAGAATGTAATCTATTTGATATCTTCCTATATCTGCTGGCATCTTCTACGTATATAGTCTTCTAACATGATGTTGAAATAACGTGTTTGTGATAGTTAAATTGCGGTTGGCTCAAAATTCTATCGGTCTATTTTCGCTATCGTTTTTCGTTTTTAAACCAAATAAACCTACTACCACCCCTTCCTTACCCTCACTTACCACTGCATTAAAATTCCCCGTAATTATTAAGTTTTTACGTCCTTATACGTATCCTAGTATGTCTTCGATATCTTTGTAGATCAATTCTATCTCTTCCTCATTGTAACTAGAGGTGGGCACGTACACTTGTACTATTACTGTATTTACCGGTTTAGATTCTAATGTAACTATGAGTACTCCTTTGTTTTCTACACAGTGTGCTATTTTTTTCGCATAACTATCCCCACATCCGAATTTCTTCCTCTGATTCTGTATTAATTACCTTAAAGTCTCCTAAAAAATCTTCTGTCTCTGGCCACCGAACTTTGCTCATCCTTACTACGTCAAATGCTAACGTATCCGTTTCAATGTTCAAGTTTTTTAGCTTAATTACTTACTTCATATTTCTGACACTCTACGATCCGACTCACAAAATGTTCTCGACACTTTTCTAAACGTTCCGATCACATCCTCGGAAATATTCCGCTCCCGGAGATCCAAATGGGGAACTATTTTAGCTCCAGAGTAAGGAATAGCGGGCATTCGGACGCACTTCACTCATTCATTTTATATGTAAATTCTCATAAGGAGGATCTGCGGGGGAGGAATTTCCTCCTTGTGGGGGTGAAATTTCCTCCTTGTATGGGGAATGTTTTTTTGTTTCATTTTTCCACGACCTTTGTATTTCCACCTTTTTAATTTTTATCTTAACATCAACTCTTATCGAGTTACAACCCCCAATTTTATAACTTTTTTATTTATAAACAGTTTTTAATCGTGTATCGTAATAGTGATTTAATTTTTCTTGGAAGTCTGAATCTACCATTAATTTAACCTTAGCCCAACTCGATTTAAAAAATTGGTGTAAGCAAAATAGTAGTACATATTCCTTTAAAACAAGTTTATTTAATTATGAATATACAGTGTACGCTTAGCATCGATTTTCATATAGGTAAAATCACCACTTTGCTATGCTCTCGGTTACCTAGTTTCGGCTACTTTTCCAAGGTCGTGACGACGTCATAGCCTTTTATAAATAAAGAGCAATGTAATACTATTCTTAGATTTTTATTCTGACATTATACATAACAAAATTTAAAAATATTGAATGCCAAGCATAAAGCCATTTAAACTTAATTTCAATACAAAGTTATACACAGAAAACAGTCCTCTCTTTATATTTGTTTGGGGTGCTTTTAATTTTATCTAATTTTATTCGCAACTTAAAATTTAAATCGACACCCAAGTCTTCTATCGCCTTTTCCAGCCAATAGTTTGATGCCTAGAGACCATCTAGGTTTTCGAATTGTACAATGTACCGAAGTTTGTTTCTATATATAAAGTCTTTGATTCCACCGACAACCAGATCCATTCATTCGTGTAATTCTTGCAACTTGTGACAATCTTTTAATCGTGGCTCTCTCACTATATCCGGCAAACGTATCTTGTTAGTTTGATAGACTTCTTCTTGTCGGTATTAGAGGGAATCTTTATTCTACCACTCACTGTTGCGTAGTCGCATGTCCACCACTTTTGGGAATATAGGGTCGTTATAGGTTGTAGGACCTCCATTATGATAAATACGTTTTTAGAATAACCTTTTAAAAAGTATATGGATTTAGTACCATCCTTTTCCGCAAAGACGCCTATATAATTAAAAGAGTTTTTCTTATTAACCACAAATACATACAGCTTGTAGAACCCGGATGTATCTAAGTCAGTCCATTGTCACATAAAATAATCTTTGAACTCTTCCTTATTTTCTCTAATAAGATGTTCTTTGTATTGTTCGCGTACTGTCGCAGTGTTTTTCATGTAGTCCAACTATCGCCTTTTTGCATTTATTTCCTCTTTTTCTTCTACTTACAGCGGATGGCGTTCATAATGGGTCAATTTCTTTTAGCGTAAACGGACAGAGTTTACTGCCAATATTTACGAGTTGTCGTACGACCTTTGAGCGTAGTTCTTGCATTGGTTGTTAGCCATGTTAAACAATCGATTCCCACAGTTTTATCGTTGTCAACTATAATATTGCAGATTTCTCTGTATTCGCACTTGTAGCAAAAGTTATGGTTTGTAGTTAAATAATTACACATCTTCATCTTGCTAAATGTGCCAGCAAAATCTTGAGTTACATCTATGTCAATAAGATAGTAATAATCTTTTTTGAGTACGTCTAATATATCTGGTAGTTCTTCCAATAAAGTTTTCAACTTAACATCTCTTAGTTCCACTTTGTACGGAACACATAAGATTTTGGAATTTTTCATTAATAATTTCAAGGCCTTCTTTTCTAATAATTTCTTTTACTTCCTGGCCCATTTTCTTAATGCTTTCCAGAGAAAACGAAAGCTTAGTTTTAACAGCATGCCTAGCAGAAATAAATTGGTCAAACTTTTTCGTAGAAAGCTGTTAAATGCATCACAAGTTTTTTTAAAGGATAAACATGCTTTTGTTTACAGATGTTTGCTTGGCGTCAGAAAGGTCGCAAATTTCAACCAATACTATATTGTCACAAAATGGTTCTGTAATTGGTGTGTGTAGTCCACCAGTCAGCATCTGTGTGTCTTCGATATAACAAATATTATCAATATCCGTCACCAGATTATTGTTGCACATATTTTCTGCCAGCAGCTGCGAATCAAATTAGATAAAATTAAAAACACACCATCATCATCATTTTGTTTTCGACCTTACTTAAGGTCGGTTTGACGCAGCTCTAACTTCTTTTCTATTCTGTGCTAATCTAAAAAGCTCTACATACCCTTCACAACCTAAATTTCTAATAATTTGACTAATATAGTTTGGTCTAGGTCTTCCTATATCCTTCTATCTTTTTCCTATCCACCTGGCTCTACATAGATATTAGCAACCTGATGTTTGTTAAAGAACTCTAACATGGTTACATAATTACCATTTATAAGGAAATGAAATATAACCTGGTTATCCGCTTCAAAAAGGAAAAGTGTTAAATTATATGTTATGGTAAGGCTTAAGCAACGAAACGCTACCAACTTGCCAGACCGCTAACTAATTGTGAGTTATGTCATGGTGACATTTAGTTACCTGATTTTTATTTATTTTTTTGTTTTGTTTTCGAACTTACTTAAAGTCGGTTGGACGCAGCTCTAAATTCTTTTCTATTCTGAGCTAGTCTAAAAACGTCTGCATACCCTTCACAACCTAGATCTCTAATAATTTGACTAATATAGCTTTGTCTAGGCCTTCCTACTCTATTTTTATTTGGTAGTCTATAATCTAAGACTTTACTAAATAGTCCCTCATGTCTTAACTGGTGCCCTATCATTCTATCTCTCCTGACCTTCAATTGTTTCCACATACAGGGTTCCTCACCAATCCTTCTATAAACTTCCTCGTTTGCTACTCTATCTGTCCAACTAATCTTTAACATTCTCCTATAACACCAAGTTTCAAAAGCTTCTATCTTTTTCTTATCTACTTCTTTAATTGTCCAAGTCTCACTACCATATAGTAGAACGCTCCATACGTACGACTTTAAGAAACTTTTTCTATTATCTAAACTAATACTATTAGCTATTAGTAAGTTTTTGTTTTTTTAAAAACATTTTTTTAGCTTGAGCTATTCTAGCTACTATATCCCTTCTGCTACGTCCATCCTTTGTAAATATACTACCTAAATAGCAAAATTCATCTACCTCCTCTAACTCGGTATTACCTATTTTTAATTTTGGTTTAGAACTAGGCTGTAACTCACTTGTCATTATCTTTGTCTTTACTGAGTTAATTCTCATACTATAGTTATTCTGTAGTATCTCATCTAAAATATTTAAAAACTCTCCTAACTCTTTTCTAGACTCTGCTATAATGGCTATATCATCTGCAAAACGTAACATGTCTACTTTCTGTCCCTGTACACTAATACCTATCTCTTTCTCTCTCTAGCTAAGTTTAAAGCTTCCTCAATATAAACATTAAAATCAAGGGAGACAGTATACAACCCTGTCTAACACCATTTCTAATCTTAGCTTCCTTTTCTATTTTATCCAATCTAATTACTACGTTTTGGTTTTTATATAGACTGTAAATAATTTTTCTATCCCTATGAGAGATTCCTATTTTTTGCAAAACCCTGAACATAACAATCCAATTAACCCTATCAAATGCTTTTTCTAAATCTACAAACGCAAAATGAGTCTTTTATTTTTTGTAACCTTTTTCGATAATTACCCTAATCATTAGTATCGGTTCTCTAGTCCTCTGTCTTTACGAAAACCATATTGGTCTTCGCCTAAATAATTCTCAGTCAAAGCTTCTACTCTATTTTTAATTATTGTTGTTAGTATTTTGGAAGCATGAGAAGTTAAACTAATCGTTTTAAAATTCTCACACCTATCAGCTCCTGACTTTTTTGGGATTGGGATAATAATATTTTTTTCGAAATCTATTGGAACCTCACCTGTGTCATATATTACTTTTATTAGTTCATATAATCTATCTAAAGTTTTCTGACTAGCATATTTTATTAATTCTGCGGGAATATCGTCTATCCCTGGCGCTTTATTTAGTTTAAGATTCCGAACAGCTCTATCAAATTCCTCTCTTAATATTGAGAACCCTATTTCTACATCCTCTTCTTGGTCGTTCTCTAACTCATCTATATCGTCTCCTTATATAAATCTTCTAAATATCTTTTCCATCTATCTGCTACCTCAACTTTATTTATTAGAAGCTCATTATTCTCGTCTCTAATACCATTATATTTTTCCTATCTTCCCAAAAACTTTTTAACTGCCCTGTATGCCCTGTCTGTCTTACCTACTCTCAAATCATCTTGTATTCCTTACAATTCTCCTCCATCCACTTATTTCTAGCTTTTCTACACTCATGTACTATCTTATTTCTAACTGTATTATATTTTGCTTACTTTCACTATCCACTTCTCTGAAAGGTTTAAGCTTTCTTCTATTCTCTATTAAATCTAATATCTCCTTTGTTACCCAGGGTTTTCTCGCTTCTATTTTTTCTTACCTATAGTCTGTGTTGCTGTATCATGTACAGTCAGTTTTATTTCTTTCCATCTATTTTCTACATTCCTCCTACAGCTATCTCTTTGCTCTTATTATCTAATACTTGTTTATATTCCTCTTTGACCCTACTATCATTAAGCTTACCTAGATCCCATCCTCTCTTTTAACTTTTCTCAATTTTTGAATTTTAGTTTACACTTCATTTTAACTAAGTTATGATCGCTATCTATGTCAGCCCCTGGATAACTACGACAGTTTTTAACTTGATTTCTAAATCTTTGTTTAACTAAAATATAATCTATTTGGTATCTTGTAACTATTTTTACTCTCCAATTGGCTCCGCTAGCCTCACGCATGGGCGCTAGTGAAACGGTTTTACTTCTGAAGCACTAAACCCACGAGTGTGCTAGTGAAACAAACTTACTAGAACTACTAAAACACCAGCCCCACATTTGGTGTCAGTAAAACGAAGTCTTCCGACGTAACTAGGGGTCTATTCCTTGGGTAGAGCTATGAGCAATGGGGGTAAGTCGATATCTGTTGGGGGTCACACTCAAACTAAAACAAACAGGCGCCACCAAGTCCAGATTGATTCATGTTAAAAGCATAGCATATTTCTAAGGGCGGACGTGGAGACCCAAAGAAAAAGATCGCCTTCGGTGACAAAAACCTGTCTTAACAGAATAAGACGCTGTTCCTGTAAGAAAGAATAATAATTAAGTCAACATAGAAAATGGGAACACTGTTTGTGTCCTCAAATATGCCTAAAAAATAAAAAGAATATTTTCTACATAAGGGTGGCATCAAAATTCAACTCTTATTGCCTTTTTGGGTTGCTAGGTTTGATCACACTTGATCAAAATAAAAACTTTAAACTTAGGTTAATAATTTACTAGAAAGAATTCCTTTAACTTTAAATAAAATTGAATGCAACAAAATTAAATAATTACTTGTAGTAGTTTGGAAATTTAAGATAAGGTTTATCAATCTGTTTCTAGATCAAGAATATTACAACAAAGTATAACTTGTTACATTAATGGTTTTAACCCATTCAGATCTGATTAGGTCTATTACATTGTCAAAATTAAAATACAAAATATTCTCGTTAAGTTACATGTGCTAATTTCAGTTTAAAATGAAAATGTTCATAAAGATATTCTCGTCTTCAAAGTTGGTAGTAATAAAATACTAAGCATCTGCTTTCATAAATACAAGTGTCAGCAGTATATCTCAAACAAACAAATGACGTAATATACACATGTTATTTTAAAGTGAAGCAACGTGTTGTTCTGACAAAAGAAACAGTGAATTTTAAGTTTGGCGCTGGGAAATCCAGCTTAGCAACCGATAAAGTGAATAACAAAATCGTATTTATACGTATCAAAATAAAATAGCGCGTTTCCTGAGTGGAACACAATTGAATTTCTTAAAATTACTACGAACCAAACAAAACTGCTTTCATAGGCTGAAATAGGATTTGCATCGCCATGCGGAATTAACTGCTACATCCTAACAAAGTAGTATCTTGGCTCGGACCAACAAACGATCTCCTGTTAATTAGATCTGCTTTCCATCCTCTAAAAGCATGTGTTAAATTGAAGTGGTTTCTTAACGTTGATTCACAGTTCTAAGTTATTATTGTTTAACTTCTCATCGCCTAAGTGTTGTAGTGTTTCGTCGTCTAATCTTGGTTTGCGCTAAACAAATTTTCAAATTACATACTATAATAACGAGTATACATTACCAACCGTTATTCAGAAAATGTTTCACTTAATCAAACCGACCCGCAGGTCACTGGCCATTGTTCTCTTAAACATGCTGCTGCCTCTTTTACCTATGGCCGAGTGCCTTTCCTAAAAGAAAAAAAATTTTTTTCAAGGAATTTAGTATAACAAATACAAAAAATTTTTTTTTTTTTTTAATATACTAGCCTTTTCTACCTTCCTAACTATCAAAACAATTTTTACGAATTTATTCAAACGAGGGAGACAAATATTTACAATTCGAGTGTGTTGGTAACTACGTGTACCTGAAGTCCATCGGGAGACAAGATCGGGGAGTCACAATCGGTATAAGTCAAAATTGGGAGGGGTCAAATTAGAAAGTCTAACACTCCACCGAAAAAATTAATCAAAATCAAACTCAGAATAATCCTTCAACTAGAGGTTCTTATTCTTACCAAGGCTAGTATCTACTAACTGTAACCAAACATTTCACAATTTATCACAACTTCCACAAAAAAACTTCACTTCCTGGAGCTCTATTAGCTCGATCTACAAAAAAAAAGGGAATGCTACTACTTTAAAACAGCATAACCATTCAAATTATTATCACTATAAAGTGACAATCAAAAGGAAGACCTTACTAATAGGCCTAAATTTCAAACACTATTATCACAAAGTGATAATCAAAACAAAATTAACCCGACCAAAAGGTTGCGCACAAATTTCAAATACAAAAAATCATCACTTTATCGCAAAGAGACAATCAAAACTAAGGTAACCTAACCATAAGGTCACTTAACAAATTCAAATACAAAATATTATCACTTTATCGCAAAGAGATAATCAAAACTAAGGTAACCTAATCATAAGGTCACTTAACAAATTCAAATACAAAGTTGAACCAGATAGGGTTGTAATCTCCTACACCCTACTGATTATCCTATCACTAATTTCCAAACAACATGTCCCATCAGTGATGGACCAAATGGTGAGGCTCACCATTTTGACCTACTCAAACAAAAATATTTCGAACGGTCAAAACGAGGGAAAGAATAACTTAATCTTCTATCTACCTCGATATGTAGAAATCAGGACTAACAACTTTACATAGCCCACCGACTTCTACATCTAAAAGATATCTGTCATCGACATCTTCTAAACACATCTCCGAATAACGCGCGAACAAAACGACCAGCGTGCACACCAATGCACACCTCAAACCTACAAAACCTACAAAATCCTTAAACAGTTATTCCACTTTTCAACCAAAATACTCAAAATTAGTGAAACGACACTAAATTTCAGTTTAAAATGAAAATGTTCATAAAGATATTCTCGTCTTCAAAGTTGGTAGTAATAAAATACTAAGCATCTGCTTTCATAAATACAAGTGTCAGCAGTATATCTCAAACAAACAAATGACGTAATTTACACATGTTATTTTAAAGTGAAGCAACGTGTTGTTCTGACAAAATAAACAGTGAATTTTAAGTTTGGCGCTGGGAAATCCAGCTTAGCAACAGATAAAGTGAATAACAAAATCGTATTTATACGTATCAAAATAAAATAGCGTGTTTCCTGAGTGGAACACAATTGAATTTCTTAAAATTACTACGAACCAAACAAAACTGCTTTCATAGGCTGAAATAGGATTTGCATCGCCATGCGGAATTAACTGCTACATCCTAACAAAGTAGTATCTTGGCTCGGACCAACAAACGATCTCCTGTTAATTAGATCTGCTTTCCGTCCTCTAAAAGCATATGTTAAATTGAAGTGGTTTCTTAACGTTGATTCACAGTTCTAAGTTATTATTGTTTAACTTCTCATCGCCTAAGTGTTGTAGTGTTTCGTCGTCTAATCTTGGTTTGCGCTAAACAAATTTTCAAATTACATACTATAATAACGAGTATACATTACCAACCGTTATTCAGAAAATGTTTCACTTAATCAAACCGACCCGCAGGTCACTGGCCATTGTTCTCTTAAACATGCTGCTGCCTCTTTTACCTATGGCCGAGTGCCTATCTCGTGCTCTCGTACGATGGGAGGATCCCAAAGGGGGGGTTGTCATTCCTCTCTACGCGCTTGCGACTGGGTGTGAAATACACCGCCATCCAAAACAACTAGACTAACGAGTCAAGATGCTGTCACAATGTAATATTCTAATTGTAAAATGTATTATGACTTTACTTAATAAAGGTGTTTAACTATTGTCGTACCTTAAATGAAGCGAATTATGAATTCGAAAATAAAATTGTTACAATCTAGCCCTATCACCTGGCGCTTTCCAGGTATATCTTCTCCTAACATGATGTTCGAATAGGGTGTTTACAGTTACTAATCTATGTTTCTGGAAAAACTCAACTAATCTTTCTCCTCTATCATTTCGTCTGCCATACCCAAATTTTCCTACCATTTTTCCCTCACTACCTTCTCCCACTGACGCATTAAAATCGCCCATAACTATTAAATTCTCATCTCCTTTTACTTTTCTCACTATACTATTTATATCCTCGTATACCTTTTCTACTTCCTCATCCTTGTACTGAGTTGTTGGCATGTAAACCTGAACTAAAACAGTGTCTGTGGGTTTTGTACTCAATCTAACCATAATTATTCTATCACTAAATTGTAAGTACTCTTTAACTTTATGCCCTAATCTTTTACCTAACACTATTCCTACCCCTGCCTGTCCATTAGTTGAAGAAGTTGTAATTATTCTATAATTATCTTTCCAAAAGTCTTTACTATCTGGCCATCTCACCTCACTAGTACCTAAAATGTCCAGCTTTTCCTTTCTCATTTCGACTAATAAATTCGTTAACTTATCTACTCTAAGTAATGACCTAACATTCCAAGTCCCTATCACTAAATCGAATTGTTGTTTTATATTCTTATGATAACGAGCCCCAAGTACCCCTCCCGGAGATCCGAATGAGGGAGTATTTTACCTCGGACAAGAATTTTACTTGTGAGCTCTCCATCATATGTATTTCGTGTTTTAGGCCACGCACACCTGGGAAATATTGTGGTAGGCTCCCATATCTTTCCACAACGCAGTTTTTAAAGATTTTAGCAGAAAACCGTATCCGTCACAGCCAACCCCCAACAAGCTTGTAAATTATTGAGGGTCGCCCGAGACCAATCGACCCTCCTCCAATATCTTTTAGCCAGCAAGGCTGCTGCCCTTGCTGCGCCTTTTAATCGTCTTTTACGATAAGCAGGCTTACTATAGTAGTATTCTTTATCCCCTACTATAGGGGTAAAACACACCAAACAAACATAAAGAAAAGACTGTTTTTATGTATAACTTTGTATTAAAATTTAGTTTAAATGGCTCCATGCTTGGCATTAAATATTTTTAAATTTTGTTATGTATAATGTCAAAATTAAATTTTTAGAATAGTAATACATTGTTCTTTATTTATAAAAGGCTATGACGTCACCACAATCTTGGAAAAGTAGCCGAAACTAGGTAACCGAGAGCATAGCGAAGTGGTAAATTTACCTATATGAAAATAGATGTTAAATGTACACTGTATATTCATACTTAAATAAAATTGTTTTAAAGGAATATGTACTACTTTTTTGCTAACGGTAATTTTTTTAATCGAATTGGCTTAAGGTTAAATTAATGGTAGATTCAGACTTCCAAGAAAAACTAAATCGGTATTACCATACACGATTAGAAACTGTTTATAAATAAAAAAGTTATATAAGTGGGGGTTGTAACTCGATAAGGGTTGATTCTAATATAAAAATTAAAAAGGTGGGAATATAGAGGTCGTGCGGTGCCGAGAGGGGCCGAGTGGTATCTCGAAAATTTTAGGGTTTAGATTACCGATTTTTTAGAGTAGGGATGGTGGGGGGTAAAAATGAAGAAAGGAAAAATTCCCCACCCCCACCCCCACAAGGAGGAAATTTCACCTCCACAAGGAGGAAATCTCTCCCTCGCAGATCCTCCTTATGGGAATTTACATGTATTATGAATGAGTGAAGAGTGAGGAGTGCGCTTGATTGCCCACCATCCCCTACTCTCCAGAACCTTTTACCCCAGCGGATGCCATCATCTTAATTACAATTTAAGTACGCTGTGTACTTGGAAGGTGATGTGGTGGTGTCTAGTTGCCTACCACATCTCAGTACTGTGTCTTAGAATGCCATATCGACCTCTGCCAATCTAAGTACCCAAAGAGCTACTGACCCCTTTCGGGGACCTGTCTTAGTCTGGTTCCTCACTAGAGACCCAATTATTTTGGTTGAACCTATAGTTTGGCTCTTCAGATCACTGGAACGCACAGGCCATTCCACCCGTTTTAGTAATCTAGAACTTTTTGAAGATGCATATTCGGAACGGTGTGAATACCCACACTAGAAAAATTAAAAGACTAAGAAAGAAGTTTTCGTTGCTGGATCATTTCAACAGGTGATATTCTTACATGTATGTTGTACATTCCTAGCCTTAAAATTCCTACCTATAAATGCTCGAAGATATACCCAATTCATATACAATACCAAATTCTTACACCGCCTTCAATGTATCATTTACAAAGTGTTAATAAAGAATTATGGACTGACGAAAAGTGTCACGTGTTAGACGAACAAATAGTGTGTTTGAGCAAACGGGAAATACGAAAATGTGTGTTAAAAATAAGTGAACAGTTCTTTTTTGCGAAAATTAGCAACTAATAGATAAAATATATACATAATCTGTGAACAATCAAATCTTAGTTTCGTGTAAGCTAAACTTGGATATCACGGAAGAATGTAACAGGGACATAAATCATGTTACAATTAAGGATAGTGTATTGCTTATTTCAGAAAACAACTGTAGAACCATTATCTAGTCAATGTATTTGAAATAAACTTTATTAATTTAACTTTTAACAGTCCTGTAGAAATGAGAAATTTTAAGATTAGCCACGTTGTAGACAGAATTAAAACACTTAGGGCCGGTTTTTCAATTGAACTTTAAACCGAGTTCATAGTTTAAACTACGTTCTGCGGTTTATTAGTTTTTTCAATACCAGTTCAGTGAGTGAACTTAGTTTAAACTTGATCCTTCGTTGTTCACGGTTAAACCAATAAACCTAACCTCAATCACTTTTCAGATTTGTCAGTAGGTATATATCTAGTTTACTTTTAAATTATAGAATTGTCTTTGGCTGATTTTATGTTAGAGGATGAAGATATAATGGAGTATCTAAATTATTTGATTAGGCCAAGGAGGTTACCCGCTCTTAGAGAAAGAACAGACCATTTTGAAAGGTGGGATAATTATGATTTCTTTTTGAGGTTTTGCCTGTCCAAAGAAACTGTTTACAGGATTGTAAATGAAATTGGTGGTGCAATTAGTTCCAATACTAATAGGTAATATATATTTCATTTAAAATGTATAGATTTGTCAATATTTGTTTTTAGGAATCGTGTAATTTCGCCTGTTATAATGGTGCTCTTAACCATGCGATTTTATGCTACAGGATCCTTTCTTATTGCTGTTGGTGATTTTATGGAAATTCATGAGTACTGCAAGCAGGGCAATTTATAAAGTTTCTCGTGCTTTAGCACAACTACGCTCACACTATATTAAGATGCCAAGCACTAATCAGGAAATATTGAAAATTCGTCAAGAAATCTTTAATATAGCTAGATTTCCTAGATGTATAGGTGCTCTTGATTGTTCCCACGTTAAGATTTAATTACCCGGGTCGACAATGCGGAAACGTTTAGAAATAGGAAAAATTTCTTTACTTTTAATGTTCAAACTATTGCTGGACCAGATTTAAGAATACAAAATATAGTAGCACTTTGGCCTGGTTCTGTCCATGATTCAATATACATCTTAACAATTTTATGAGAAACAATTTACTTAATGAGTACTTTTCAGAGATTAGTTTAATTAGCATTTTACACGTAGGTAATTAAGTTTAATACCCATTATATGCAGCATTACAGATTATTGCAGCAATATTGCATAATCCTATAATTGTGAAGTTAGTTGTATTGTCACTGCAACATGCACATAACGTTAAATTTATAATGTATTTTTGCTACTTTACACTGTAATGTTGTTGCAATATTCAAGTTTTGTTTTTTGCTTAGTGGGTAGGTATTAAATACTGTATATTTTGATTGTATATAGTTTATGGCATCCAAATATTTAAAATAAAGTTAGATTCTGATAATGTTTTATTAATAAACAGGTATAAAGAAATATAAAGCTGTTAGGAAGGTTTTAAGTCAATATATAATACAAAACCTGTAAGTAAATAATAACAGAAACTTTTAATAACACTAAAACAAAAATCTTACCCAAAAAATTACAACCTAAACATAATACACATTATGATACATCAATAACATGTAGCTGAAACGCTGAACCTATTCAGACACGTGTCAATTTCAGGCTATACTCAAAGACAAACGATTCTGTTTTGATTATAATTTAGCATGGAGTAGAATTGTAAATGATATGTGATTGTCTTTTTATGTGTAGAAACACGTCGCTGACAATTTCAAATGAAATAAACGAGGATCTTTGTTATCATGTGACTGAAAAAAAATCCAGCGTTTGAACTATACGTCCTACGGCCTTGTAAATCATGTAACTATTTAACACTAATGATACACTTTTATAAGTTATTCTATATAGGTACATAAATGTAAATAAAAATATTGTTTAACATTCTTTAAGTTGCTTCTCCTTTATCTTAATATCTAATTGGAGCGATTTTAATTTTAATTTATGCTCTTCTTTTAAATGCTGCACTTTCAGTGCATGTTCCACCTTTTTATGCTCCATATCCATTATTAAAATTCGCTTCTGCGTTTTATTAATTCTAATTTTGTCTCTGCAACAGAATTCCAGGCATCTACTGTATTGTTCCGTTTAGTCCTTTCTTACCGTTTAAAAGTCAATTCTTACATTTTAAAATTCAAATTCTTACATTTTAAAACGTTCACAAATACAAACCCGCAAGCGCGGTATATTAGACACCACAACAGTTGGTAGCGCTAATCTTATACAGATTTGGCGCGCCCATCTGTCAATGACGTCACCCAATCAGCAATTTTAATTACGCAATATATAAATTAAATTAGCAACAATTATGTCAATAAGGTACTCACATAATAGGTCCAGATTTCCACGAAGTCCGCCAAGCGTCCTTCAAGATAGATAAAGATGGCGTCAGCACATCCATAAGGGCTACTGATGGCCCCCTTAAAGATAATTGCTGGAGGGTACGCCCAACGCTCTTCCAAAGCGCTCGGACGGGATCTCAGGGCTCCACTCCGGGGTGATTAAAGATGGTGCTTGCTCCTGTGCTGTTAGCGGAGCATAGACATCCGACTCGTTCTTGGGTCGTGGATTACTCCAAGGTCGTATCAGATTTCTATATGTAGCGGAACGATAAGGAATAGGTTAATTAGGGAAAGACAAACACAGATAAGTAAGGGAAATCTACATAATAAAAATAAAGATACGATACTAGACACGACTGCCCTTCTCGATGTTCCAAGGCAAAACGGCCTGACACGACCGCCCTTCTCGATGTTCAAAGGCAAACGGCCTGACACGACCGCCCTTCTCGATGTTCAAAGGCAAACGGCCACGTTGCAGAGTCTCACGGAAACACTTCTCCCACTTTTTGTCCTTTTACGCGTCGGCGCGAAATTATTCGTCCAACCCACTTTTGACGTGACGGAAATACGCGCACCGAGTCTTTTGAATTTATGGCGCGAAACTTCCGCACATCAAAATTAAACTAAAACAATGTTTAGTGCCACTTTGGCACGTAACACCTTGTGGAGCCTGTCTACAGTAAATACCGTTAAATATTAAAGTAAAAAAAATGATTTTGCATACTTGTATTTGGCCTATATTTTGCCACTAAGGATTTATCTCCAATTATTAAAATTAGGTAATTTCAACAAAATAAGTAACATAGAAATATAGTAGATGGTGTTTTACTAAAATATGGTCCAATAGTTGCTCCTCTGTTCTATTAAAATTTGTTGCCCTTTTAGCATTATCCATTTTTAAGGAATGTTTATTAAATTCAAAAGAATTACAATTCAGTATGTCAACAACAATGAAATTATCGTCAAACTATTCACGCAGTCGCGTTTGGTAAATCTCCTACCAACCTAATTTTAAGAAAATAAAATCTAGGTTCAGCTAAACTGGAGTTTGAAATACCGACAACGGACTGAACTGAGATCAGAAAATAAACTTGGTTCGGTAAAACTCAGTTTAAACCAGAATTGAAAAACCGGGCCTTAGATAATGTCAAGCAACTTAAACAAGAAGCCATCAGGTTAAAAGAAGACATGCACCTAAATTCAACGATACATTTTACACATTTTCAATCACCATCATATTATTAACTCTATGTATCATTATTCATTATTATAATCATGTATAGGTTTAGAAAGCGAATTTTATAATATTGGAAACTCAAAGACAAGACACACCTGAAATTGTACGCAATTACTTCCCAAAACGAGGACGTTTTAACCTAAGGGAGAATGAATTATATCCGCATACCATATTATCACCAGGGCCGGCCCAATGCGGTAGCAAAATAGGCAACTGCCTAGGGCGGCAAATTTTAGGGGCGGCATAAATAATTTAAGTGCGAAAGAATTTGGATAAAATATTTTATAAAATATTTTATATTAAGTGCATAAAACAAGATTTAGTGTCGAAGTTATGATTTCTGCTATTATAGTATTATGTATGGAGTGTATTTCCCCAGGGATGTATATATAAGTTATTCAGTCAGTTCCGAATTATTACTCGGTCGTGTATAACGTACGTAACGTTATTAACGTTGTTTTTTAATTTTGTGTACTGTTTACGTATATTATAATAAAATGTCAGAGTCCAAACGCATTAAATTATCTGGTGCTGCATACCGAAAAAAAAAACTTATGCGAGACAAAGAGATTAAAAAAAGTGCTGGTGCTATTGACAAATATATAACAAAAAGGAAGAAATATTATTAATTAATCCAGTTCCAGAACAAAAAAAAGAATTACAAATATCTGAAAATGTTAAAGAAACGTTAGAAAAAATTGACGATAACGATAGTATTTCCTACGATAAATCTGAAAATGAAAATGTATCTGATCCCGGAACATGGCCAGAAGTTATTACAGATTCTTTACGAATTAAAATAGTAAAAAAGGGTCCAATTAAACCTAGTAAAAATTTTAAGTATTCTAGGGATACATTAAATCGTCGATTTCCAGTTTCAGTTTTATATAAAACATTAGGAAATGGAGAAGTAACTGAACGTACTTGGTTAATTTATTCTGTTTCTAAAGATGTCGTATATTGTTTTTGTTGTAAATTATTTTGTTGCACAAATTCTGCACTTACTAAATTTGGCTGTAACGATTGGAAAAATGTTCATAATATTATAAAAGAACACGAAACAAGTAAAATACACTTTCATTCTTTAAAAATGTTAATGGAATTATCAGTAAGGTTAAGTACAAATAAAACGATTGATGCTGCACATCAACGTGCATTAAATATAGAAACACAACATTGGCAAAATGTTCTTGAACGTTTATTTGCAATTGTCGAATTTCTCAGTCAACAATGTCTATCTTTTCGTGGATCTAGTGATGTTCTTTACGAAAATAATAACGGACATTTTCTTGGATTAGTACAACTGCTGGCAAGATTTGATAGTGTATTAATGGAACATGTACGAAGAATTCAAAATAAAGAAATTCATAATCATTATCTTGGTAAGACAATTCAAAATGAAATGATACATTTACTTTCTCGATCAATTAGAAATGAAATATTGGAAAAATTAAATAATGCTAAGTATTACTCTATAACTGTAGATTGTACTCCGGATAAAAGCAGAGTAGAACAAATGTCAATAATTTTACGATTTGTTGATATAAATTACGACACAAAAATAACTAATATATGTGAACATTTCCTTGGATTTATCCCAGTTGATATAACTACAGGTCATGAATTAACTCAAGTTATATTGTCAGAATTAAGTAAAAATAAAATTCCTTTACAAAATATGCGCGGGCAAGGTTATGATAATGGTTCGAATATGAAAGGCCGTCATTTTGGAGTACAGAAAAAAATTTTAGATTTAAATAATCGTGCTTTTTTTCGTACCGTGTCATGCTCATACTCTTAATTTAGTTGTAAATGATGCCGCTAAATCGTCATCTGAAGCGACTAAATTTTTTATGTTGGTTCATGCCATATATGTATTTTTGAGTGGTTCTACTCGCCGTTGGTCTGTTTTAAAAAAACATATAACCCAATTAACTGTAAAACCATTAAGTGATACGAGATGGGAAAGTCGAGTAGACGCAATTAGACCATTTAGATATAATATTGGTGAAATATACGATATATTATATGAAATAAGTCAAGACGTATCATTTGATAAAATCACTCGTTTAGAAGCTGAATCATTCGCCAAACAAATTAAAAATTTTAATTTTATATGTTTTATTGTAATACGGCACTCAATTTTAAATCAAGTTAATTTAGCGAAAATGTATTATCTGAAACAATAACTTTTTTAAAAAAAATCCGTTCTGACAATGGTTTCAATGAGCTATTAGGAGAAGCAGAAGCTATAGCTGCCGAAATAGATGTTGAAGCGTCTTTCGCACAACACGTTTCGATTCGTCCCCGAAAAAAGAAAACAGTATTTTTTTCTTATGAAGAGCCTGATGAACCTACAGTTGATTTAAAAATTAAATTTAAAGTTGAATTATATTTTTATATATTGGATGTAGCAATCAATTCTCTTGAAGAAAGATTTGAACAAATGCATGCCCACTGTGATAATTTTAAGTTTTTGTATGATATAAGTATTTTAAGAAATATGTCAAAAAATGATATGAAAAATTGTAAGGATCTTCAAATTTTACTCTCAGAAAATGGTAATACAAATAATGCAGATATTGATGCAATAGAAATGACAGATGAATTAGTAGCAGTATCTGAATTATTAAAAATAAATAGTACTCCATTAGAAGTATTACAATTTATAGTAAATAATAATAATTTTACTCCAAAGGTAGCTATAGCGCTACGTATTCTTTTAACAATACCAGTATCGGTTGCATCAGGCGAAAGAAGCTTTTCGAAATTGAAGATAATAAAAAATTATTTAAGAACTACAATGAATCAAGAAAGACTAAGCGGTCTTGCTACAATTTCAATCGAGAGAGACGTAATAAAAAATATTGAATTCAAAAATTTATTGACAGAATTTGCACATGAAAAGGCGCGCAAAATTAATTTCATGTAATATACAATTTTAATTTTTTATATTTTTATATTTTACTTTTTTTAAATAATAATAATAATTATATGTCGATAATATAAAATATTACAATTAACAAGTATACCTATATATTTAAATGAATTTTGTCTAAATAAAATAATACAATAAAATATAACTTTTATGTAATCTAAAGTTTGTATTTATATGTAGTATCCTTCAATATTACACATACTACATTTAAACAAAATTATTTTCATTTATGATGTTGATGAGTGAAATTAGGGGGCGGCCATAGATAAATAAGAGGAGATCCTCCGTTGGATAGGGAAGAATGGGAACTAAATTACGCGCATATGCGGTAGCGCACAGAGGCGCTGCAGTATCATGGAACTATATTTATTTAGCCTTCATATGTCTCCGCTTATGTATGAAGACGTATAAACAACCTAACCTCTATTCTATTTGTTTTGTTTGGGAAGCCCTTCACTATCTTGAAGCTAACTCTAATGGTATTGTTGTTTATTACGAAATTCAAAGTATTGATGTTACAGGTATTCCATTTTTTAAGTCAATGTTTAAAATACTAATTATATTACGGTTTTAGCATAGTTCTCCTTACAGTTTTAGTTGCTTTGTTCAGTAGCATTATTACTGGCAAATTATTAAATTATGATTGACTTAGCAGGTACCTAATTTTTTATATCAGCGTTTAAAATTATTAATTAAATATTGTTGTAGTATACATCAGTGTAATACTTTCCATTTAATAGAGGAATGCAATGCCTATTGGGAAATTGATTTACCATTATGTTGCCAAAGGTTAAGTAAATGCATATTATACCAATATAACTGATAACAAGTACAGAAGCAAAAAATGTATAGACGTGTTTACTATATGCTCCTTAACTCTTACAATACCTGTTCTACAAGTGGAAAATATTTTTGCAAGAATATTATTAGATTGATCTCAGTATGCCTGGAAGTGAACGTAATCTAAGATCTGCTCCTTCAGACAGTGATGAAAAAGATAATGCTGTTGTACTACGCATTGTTGAAACATTTTCAGCTTCACCTACATCCTTCGAGCAATATGCAAGATGTAGTAGTTTGCGTATTTACGGTCTGTCAGAATCCCCGAATGAAAATCTGATACTATACTTGTAAATATGTTTTAGGAAAAATTAGACGTTGTTGTATCCACGTGTTCCATTGATAGAGGTCATCGAATATTTCAAAAAGTCGAAGGTATACCTAAGTTGATTATTATAAGATTTAATTCATATAACATACAAAATCTTGTTTACAAACAAAGATTCAAATAAAAGGATGTGGCATAGTTATTAAAGAGGATTTAACATTGGCTCGTCAAAATTTGAAGGTACACCAAAATTTTAATTATTGTAGTACTTGGAGTAATTAGGGTAGTATTTTTCTTAAAGTTAACAATAAAATTTATAAATTAAACAATATAGCTGATTTCATTATCTTAACTAAAAATATAATTATTAATATTGTTGTTTAAATTTTTTCATCTGTTACCATTTTAATTACCAGCTTATAATAATGAATAGACATTTACTTGTTCACCTGTTAATCTTGAGCTCGTAATAACACAAACAATAATTTGAACTCGTTTAATTAGATTACATTAATTTGATTTATTTATTTTGAATTTTTGATTTTTGTTATTGTATATATGCTATAGTGCGGTAGTGTTACAAACAATTAATTTTGGCATTTTAGAACCACTACTTAAGTTCTATACTGTTATATAATTTTATTCGTTTTCAACTAGTATTCTTATTACATTATACTGGATTTACCAACTATTATAGATGATTTAAGTGCTTACCCTGTTGCACTTAATTCCTTTGACTGTGTTGAAGATGATCAGGTTTTTGTTTGTAATAGAATTGGAGTCTTGAAAAGTTTTAGCGTTTACCATTTAAATATAAGAAGTGTTTTGAAAAATGTAGACTTCCTTTTATTCCATATTAGTGAATGTAATACGTACGATGTTATTATTTTATTGGAAAATCTGATAATTAATAATATAAATTCTGTTACTATTCGCAACTGCTTGGTTTTTTTATAGTGAAGGCAGGTACAGTCAAAATGATGGCAAAATAGTTTGTTATTAATAACTGCATTATTGAATCTCAAAATCTATTTATTCCAAAAATACATTTATTCATTCAGTAATTCAAAAGAGTAACTTAAAATTGGCATTACTGTTGTTTATAGATTATCTCCTACAAACACAATGAATTTCATACAAGACTTAAACAGAATTATTTCCAATATCTCTACCACGTGTGAGATTTTTGTAGGAGATATTAGCATTGACTTGTGTAGCAAAAGAGATAGTACCTTTAGCAAGTACTTAGACGTACTAGCAGCAAATGGTTTTTTATCTTTAATTAATACCACAGCAAGAATTACAAACCTCAGTAACACCTTCCTTGATGATATATTTTTTAAATTAAATAAAAGTAACTTAAAACTAAATTTATATTCTAATATCATTCATAACAGTATAATCGATCATTACTCTACGTCATTACATATTGTACCAAAACCATCTGAATTTGAACATGCTAATAATATTTTCAAACCTCAGCATTCACACAAAGTTTTATACTCAAATATAAATTAATGCCTTTCAAATATTGATTGATATGACTATTGCAATAATATTACCGATACTAATGAGGCGAGAATTAAGCTTAACACTTTCGAAAGATTAGTTGAGATTAATACCGTTAAAACTATATTACCATCAGTTCCTAAAAAATCAAACCATGGGTTACAAACGGTCTTCTCAAATCAATTCGAATACGCGATAAATTAAACATGCTATTTCAAAAAATTCCAATACTTAAAACATTTAAACTTACAAACAATATAGAAATCAGCTAACTTCATTAATACGTATTACTAAAGATACTTATTACCAAAATTAACTTAATTATACCTGTGGTGACATTAGAAAGACGTGACATATTATTAAAGACGCTAAAGGTGATATATCTTCCAAGCAAAATATATCGGTATTGAATACTGAAACTGATGGTATAGTTACTAATACAGACATGATAACTTCCTTGTTTAATAAGCATTTTAATTCTGTTAGAAAGAACTTCAATAAATTAAAAGATACTTGCAAGAATACTAATTCTAATAAAAATTGAGTGTATTATTAATCAACTAAAACATCAGTCTTTTACGATGTATAGTATTTTAAATTTAAATTTAGTTAAACAAACAAAAAATCAAATTCTTGTATTTTTCAATATAAAATTTAATGTGTTTTAGTTCTGGTGTTTTTCCTACAGCCTTCAAAAATTTGTTTGTAATCCCACTATACAAAAATGGTGATAAAACTATTATCAACATCTATTGTTCGATTTCTTTAACTTCCGTTTTCGGCAGAATTCTCGAAAAATGCATTAAAATCCTGCTTTCATCTTTCTTCAAAAAATTTAATATTTTGACTAAGCAACAATTTGGCTTCAGAACAAATTCATCCATGGAACGTGTTTTATATGAAGTACCAATGCGATCTATTCAAAAATGGTAAATAGTTCCAAGCAAGTAGTAGTTTTCCTCGATTTGTGTAAAGCATTCGATACTTTCTCACAGCAAATTATTGCAGAAACTACATAACCTACGTGTAAGGGGAACTGCATATCTACTTTTGGAGGAATGCCTTAAAGATGATGTCAACATGTTTTTGTTTAACGGTATACTAAGTAATTCTTTGACGGTAGAGTTTAGCGTTCTGCAAGGAACTGTATTAGGTCCGCTTTTATTTCTTGTAACCATTAATGATCTAGCTTTACTCGACACCGGTGGAAAATTATTTTTATTTGCAAACGATGCAGTTATTTTTTTTGAAGGCAATAATTGGTTTGAAGTTAACAAGAAATCTGCTGTTGGCATAGAGCTTGTTAATGCATGGTTAGTCAATAACTTGGCTAACTTTAAATTTACATAAGAGAAGATATATTACATTTTGCCCTAGCTTGGCTGGTATGCCAACTTCTAGGATCGAATTAGCCATTCATAAAATAGACAGTACAAGATCTACATGTTTGTGTCTTGTTATTGAGATAGTTAGCAAAATTAAAGATTTGGGTGTAACCTTAGACCAACATTTAAGATGGCACGCACATATTGCATACATTACATCTAAAATCAGATACTGATTTATAAATTCGACCAATTAAGAAGTATTTTATATCTTAAAATGATTTACTATGCATTTGTGGAGTCTATCATTAGATACGGTAGTGTATTTGGAGTGGTACTTTTTCAACTATGTAGTTTGTTGCCTTTACTAACAGCACACAAGTTTATTAACAAAGTCATGCCTAAATCATCATCAATAGGTCTTCAGTCCTAGAACTGGTTGGCCGCGTACCCTCATTGTTTCCTAGTCTGAATCAACCTACACATTTCCCTGAAATTTGCACAGTCTGCATCTAGCACTATTTTTCTGATCTCGGTCTACCTCTACCCCTTTTTTCCTATCTCTGCTTGTAGTATATCCCGTACTATTCCCCAGAAATGCCTTAGAACGTATCATGTCCTTCTATTTCTCCTATTTTTTACAGATATCTTTATTCCTCTACTATTTCTACAATCTATTTGTCATTAACTTTGTCTGTCCATCTGTCTGTCATCATACGTCTGTAGCACCACATTTCAAAGGCTTCTACCTTTTTCTTGTCTGCTTCCCCTACTGTCCAGGCTTTACAGCTATCCCCACACCAGAATTTTCTTCCTCTGATCCTGTATGAATTACCCTGAAGTCTCCATTCCAAAAATCCCCCGCCTCTGGCCAGCGGACTTCGCTAATTCCTACTATGTCTAGTGCTAACCTATCCATTTCGAGTTTCAGGTTCTCTAGCTTACCTACTTGTTTCATACTTTTGACATTCCACGCTCCGACTCGCAGGAAGTTCATGGATCTGTTTGTATTCTTTCGGATCACATCCCTGAAGTAGTCCCCTCTCGGAGATCTGAATTGGGGACTATTTTACCCCAGAGGATGCCATCATGTTTAACAATTTTTGTACGCAGTGTACTTGGGAGGTAATGTGGTGCTTTCCTGTTGCCTTCCACATCGCAGTAGTGTGTCTTAGAATATCATACCGACCCCTATGGTCTCTGCCACTCTAAGTACCGAAAAAGCTGCTACCCTCTTTCGGGGACCTGTCTTAGTCTGGTTCCTCACTAAGACCTTACTGATTTGGTTAAACCTATAGTTCGGTTCTTTAGCTCATTGAAACGCGCAGGCCATTCTACCTGTTCTAGTATTTTAGAACAACGTCAAGGTGCAGGTCTGTTCAGAATGGTCATGCCTAAAAAGGATATATATTTTCCGTCAGATACCCTATTTTCGGAGACTAATTTACTACCACTTAGAATACTTTAATGTACTTTACTGGTTCTGTACAAAAATCTCCACTTTAAAAAATGTATATGCATTCTTATTACACTAGATTAATAGATTAATAACCAATCAGACCTTACTCGACTGCTTATGACATTATCTCAACATTATGTTTCTTATTTAGGTCCAAGGCATTTCAATACTTTACCTGCTTGCTATAAAACTATAAACAGCATTTAGATTATATGAAAAACAAGTTACAAAATATTTACTTGATAATATAAAAAAAATATAATTCTACGTTTACTAATGCTTTTCAAGACCCAATTTTAGGTTGAACTTGACCATTTCTTTTGTCACTTTCTAGATAAATATTTTTATTTTTTTTCAATTTTTTATAAGTCTATTGTATTTATAACTTAGTTTACTATTCACACTTTTCTGTTGGGTCTATAATAGATTTAATTAATTAACAAACGGAATTTCTTATATTCCAATTATTTGTGTTTAATTATTTATTTAATTAAACTTGATATAATGATTGCATCTGTATTATATTTATGTTACATTCAGGTTATTTATTGATGTCTTATTTTGTACTGTTGCTAAGTGTGATGTATAATAAAGAATATTTATATCAATAAATCATTATTAATTTTTTTGTTTGGTTCCATGAATGAAAATTATCTAAAATAGTATATTGTACAACGAGCATGGAACGATGCCCATTTCTCACGAGTATGATAAATTGCAGCACGAGCTGAAAGCGAGTGCTGCAAATCATACGAGTGAGAAATGGGCATTCCATGTGTGTTGTACACCTAAAATAGGCTCGTTCCAAAACAGTCGTAGAAAACTTATTAAAACTCAATATTATGAAACAGGTTGAATTAAAATTCATTTATTTACCATATATGCTTAAATGAATTTTAATTCAACCTGTTTCATGCATATTGTTGAGTTTTGAAAATAAGTTTTTAGGTAAATCTTAGTGTCAGTATTTTGAATTTCCCGCTATTAGTTGTTGTTTTGATCGGTTGTCACTAGAGGCGCCACCGGTTTTAGCTGCCATTGTTGTTCCCACTTTTTTACATTGGATTGGTGACTCTCTTACTGTATGTTCTCTATGGGGGCGGCTAAACAAATATTTGCCTAGGGTAACAAGATACCTTGGGCCGGCCCTGATTATCACCAAAACAATAATAACCACACTTTGATACGACAACTATCACTTTCATGGAAAAACAGTAACTTTTCCTTTCATTACCGACCAGATATGAAAGTTTAATTTGATATCATGTCTATTTAAGGAATAGAAAATTAACTTAGTAATCATTTAGGCTTTGTAGCTTGTGAAAACTAGTTCAATTGTATCAATAATTGTAAAAATTTTTTAAAAACTCTATTAAGTTTTAGAAATAAAATTATATAAACAAGAATCTAAAAAATCCTGAACGCTGTAGAAATTGGTTCTAAGTTGAAACTTTAAATTTAAAGCTTATTTTTCGTAAATTCTTTAGTGGATTTTAAACCAGTTATATAAAGTAAATGCTGGACAAAAGACAGCTAAATTCTATCCTGTCACAACTAGTGAGAGATAAAATCGAGCATAAGGCTCACTGCCAATACATTTCAAAAGAAAATAAAACTAACAAACGTCGGTTGAATTGTAAGAAACTATTGAAATGAATGGCGTGTTTAATCTTCTTTGTCAAGCCGTAACAACGTTCCAGGTAAACCGTTTAGACTGACTTCCCTCCAGTTCGACACCTTTGTGAATCGTCATAAGCAGCTTAACAACCGATCTAGATTTAAAAGTGCTTTTTAGAGGCTTGTATTTCTAACTAACTAATTTATTATCTTTTGATAAAAAGTCCCAAGCTTTATGGTTTTATAATCTTACATGCCATTTTGAAAACGTTTGCTTAGTGTATTCATAGAGAGGAACGGCGCCGCGATGCTTCTTATACATGGGTCGACGACTCATCAACGCCTATAGTCATAATCATAAATGTAACATGACCGCGCTTAATTGGTGGCTGGGGTGTCAGTTGCTGTATAATTTAGTGCTGTATAATAATGAATGTCAACACGAATTTTCCTGTATGGGAAATAAGATGCTAAGAGTATTATTATAACGCCCTAAAAACGCGAGGTTGCTGTATTTTAAGTTTGCTTTTACGTCGAGGGGTTGCTCTATAATTTATTGCAAACATATAATACTAAGCTTTTCAAAATAATCCTGATTATGTATTTTTATGGAATGACTGTTGTTAAATTACACTGAAAACAACCCTAGATACAATTAATTCATTCAAATGGACTTATGTATCAAAACCCGTAACCATCGTTTATTTACATTAATTGAAACGATTTTAAAATGTATGGTTGAGCTCGAGATTGCTTGTACGACAATAAATTTACGGGTGCAGCCTAAATTGAATATTAAAAATTAATGACTCGCTTAGAATTTGTTTTGGTATTTCGTGCAGACAAGAAAGAAAAATAATGTAACCAAAGAAAATGGCCCACATCGAATACCGCAACAAAACAAGGGAAATTCAAAGAATTAATACCGTACTAGCTGAACACGTCGTAGAGTTGGGTGGGTCATACAGAAAGGAAAAAATAGGAAACTTAAGGAAGTAGATTTAGTTAGCTGCTTTCCGAGAGGACTATTCGCTCAATATGTACCTTATCGTAAATCGCCAGCTTGCTCAGGAACCATCGTAGCAGATCTGAAAGTGCGTACTTACAATTGTCAACGGACCGGATACTTCTACGAAACAATTTCACTAGTTACAAATCGTTAACTACTTTTTCTTTATAAAACCGAAGCAAATCAATGCCTCAAAAGGAGCATCTTAAGTAACATCGCGACTTTTTAAGTCTCTTTCAGTGAAAGAACGTTGCATAGAAGAGCAATCTTTTTCAACGCTCAACTGGTATATAACCTATTTCAAACTGACTCGCCACCATTGCTAACTTTGTTATTATTGGAGCCATGAGGTTGGTTAAATTGGCAAAGCAGCTCAATTTTTATAGCTGATTACGGTCAACAAAAAAAATAATTGAAAATGTCTTTTTCGAAATATTAATCAAAACGCTTACTTTTAAATGGAACACGAAATAAATTCTCAACAACAATTATTTTACACTCATATCAAAATCCTTAAGAAAGTATATATTTACAAGTTTGTAATTTAATTAAGGAAGTGTTACATTTTAGCAAACCTTTCATTTAACACTGAAAAATTACATGAAATGTTTAGACATTCCTCTATTGTCTTGTATGCACATTAAGGCGCGCGGAACACCCCCTGTAGCATTTGAAATACTTCTATCGCCAATTGAATAGATAAACGAATTCTGTTTTCTAATCCTGCTACATTTGTGTATTTTCTTTTATAAACGTTATTTTTTACGTTGCCCCAAACGATAAAATCTAAAGGCGACATGTCTTTGCATCAGAACCTCTTCTTCTTCCATTTTACGTAAAGTCTTTAACAACTTTGCTTATACTTCTTGTGAGCTGTCCACCAACTGCACCTCCAATTTCTGTAAGTCGCCGGAAAATTTGACTTGCAGCTTCAGCTTTCCTGCGAGGTTTACGGTATTTTTTTAAAAATTTTCTATAAACTTTGTGCTAGTCTCTTCTAGTTTTACTGCCAGGCTTGCAGCGTTCGGTCCTGTTTATCACCATTTTTCTGTAAATTGGCAACGGTCCGGTTTAGTTTTTCTGTAAAACTTTTCTGTAATTTTACGGAATTTTCAGCCAAGCTATGTGCAACGCTTGACTTGAACCTCTACAAAAAAAATTTTGACTTCCTTCTTTTTAACTACGAGTGACAGGCATGCAATTATAAATCATTTAAAAGTTTTTAATCTCACTACTTGACATCAGTGTAACGAAAACTCTATTTAAAATAACAATAACTTTTTATTTTTTAGCCTTTTTAACAACTCGTAGTTACAATGGAATTTGCTGAAAACTCTGCCAACATTTTATTTTCAGCTAATCGCTAACACGCTTAACACTACGATGCTATCTGCTTAGTTATTTATCATTGAAGCCATATACTTAACTATCCAAGGGCTAATTATTAGTTTATATTATCAATACAATAATTTATATCAACAGTAATTTATAAAATCCGTAATTAATATTACATTTTCCAAAGCTTAAAACTAAAACGTATAGTAATCAAAGCTACAATCCAAACTGTATTCCAATATTCATGACGACACTTTAAATACATTTTAATTGTTCAAGAACATACCAGTATTAAACAAGTAAGGTTTTTAGATTTCCTATTGTAATCGAAATAACTCATAAGTTAAAACCCTTGTACCGGCAAAACGTGGTGCCAAATGACCCGTCAATCATATTTCGTGTACAAATGCTTTGTTTACGTTCAACGTAGTTATCCTGATCAGAGGCAGACCAATCGGCGCTACAATTCACTACAATAATCCTATACGACTCAGATATCTCGCTAAACAATTCTCTCCAATGCAACGAAACCGCTATTTAAAATATTGTTGGATGCTGGTCCCAGGTTATTTCTTACTACCACTGCTCTTCTCTTACCTCAGGGTCTCCAAATACGTCAACAAACGATGGTTCTGATACGTTCTCCGAGGATTCGGTAATGTACGTATCCTGCAAATATCGCAACCCCAACTAGTAACTTTGTTGCAAATATTTAAAATGATTATTAAAACACCACTGACAGAAATCAGCACAGCCCCCTTTTAGAATTTAGATGAATCAATCAAAAGTATACAAAATTTTTAAAATTCAAACTTGAAATACTTTTTAGCTGTGCGCAACTTTTGCTTTATAATAATTAAATCTTACTACTTACTCCTTACCTTTGTAAGGGTGCTTTACAAATATCTATACTATACCACCTACTAACAATGAATAAATCCTTTTCAAATGCTTTCTAAACACAACCAAGAAATAAATCCTTTTCTAATATCCAATGCCGCTGTATGTTTCCACTCCTTGCCTTTAACAAAAAACTTAAATCACTTCCTATGTATATATTTTCTACTGCCTGATGACAGGCCCTAAATCGTCTTGCTTTCGCATAAACCACTCCAAATCAATCCAAACCATTTCCAAAATCTTAAACCTTTTAAACACCTCTTATCTTCAACTTTTTATGCGTCTACCTTTCTTTGTAACTACTATTAAACTGCTTACTTACTACCTCTGCACTGGTAAAATGACTTTCAGTAATCATAACTTCAACAGTTGCTTTTATTTAAATTTTATTTTTCAGATCACAGATTTTAAACAGCTCTTACAAAAACCAAAAATTAATAATAATCCTCAAATCCACTTACATCAATATAGCAACCTACCCTCAACACTTTTAATTCCTTTTTTTTCTATCCCAACACGCTATTTTCAACGCAAAAAAAAAACAAATCCAAAATTAATCAATTTACCCACCCCCATGACAATAAATTACTACCTACTTAGAAACTTTAACAAATAAACCAAAACTTAACTAAGCAACAACAAAGAAATCTTATAAACTATCCAATCCCTATTCGATATAAATTAACCCACCCAACAGTTACAAAACTCTTTATACAAAAATAACAACAATAACATAAGTGATATTTACAATTCAAATATACCCCTAGAACTCTTACAAGGCTTGGTTATGTTGTTAAACAAAATGTCTATGTTCTTTCCAAAAATAGCAAATTTTATGCACCAAGAAGCTAACTAATTTGGTTGTGCCTAAACATATGTTATATCTATCTCGTATCGTTGAACGAGCAAGACGTGTATTCATATCGCTCCGATAACAGTTTAATTTATTTAAATTAAACATTTAATTTCAATAGAAATTGTATTGTAGTTTATTATAACAAAATCATTTTAAACGACAAATTACAATGCGAGGGTGAGGTAGTTTAACTTATCACCCCCGGAAGCTTAATTTAACCAAATTAAATATATTATTCGATTTCTATTTTTTTGCATAAACTGTGAACAAAACCACCCGTGCAAGTGTGCAAACTTTTAAGGTAAACAACACCGTATATCTGGGCTAATTACAACCACCACCAACCCGATATTTAACGGGAAACAACCCTCGTAAACAGTTGTGAACCAGTTCCTAAAGTCGTACATTTAGAATCGCTTAGAATTGTTCGTTGAAAACCAGGTGTGCGTGTGCGATAATTTCGAACAAACATTCGTCTGGAAACACATGCCACTAAGAGACCAGCCAGATAAGCCAAGGTCAGCAACATCAAACATATCAACAACACCAACAGTGCCGTTAGCACCACCACCACCTCCACCACCCTTCAAGATGCTACACTCACCACCTCCGTGATCTCGAACAACAACCAAAAAACAACACTACATGGACTGTAACGTGCATTTTTAATGGCTTAACATTTTACACTACTCAATTCGTAAATACATTTCTGTAACTACTATTTCTATATTTTATATTTATTAACTCCTTGGGCGAATGCGTCGTATTATAATGAGTGGATTGCATCCTTCTTGTCTTGCCGTTCATATAAATTTTGTTCCTTATGTGGATATACAAGTCTAGATAAGAGACGATAAGAGGTTGTAATAGCAACGAGTTGATATAAACAGAGCAGCAGTTGTAGTTTGTTCTTGGTCCGTATATATTAATTACGTTGAAAATACTGCTTCTTCTTTGTTTTGACAATAGTGAGAATTAATGCGGGATCAATTTTCGAATTGTTCATGAACAAGCACGGCACGATTTTAGTTGGTTTTCTTGTGAAATAAAAGTTGTATATTAACTGTAGAAAGTGTAGTTCTGATTGCATTGAAGGAAAGATGCTTTATAGGCGAACGTGTTTTACTCGACCGCACGTGCTTGTTTACGGAACATTGACGGACGCACTTAGTGATTACGCGTGCTTTACTAATTGTGTTTTTAGTTGAGTTTCTTTTGAAATAAAAGTTGTAGAACTTGCTTGCTAAACTTGACCGATTCTTCTTAGGATTAATGCGTGTGCGATCTAGTGTAGTGGTCCCTTTTTTTATCAGGGTAAGTGCAATAAACTTGTACAGAATTTTTAAAGGAGCCACTTTAGTCAGGTTTTAAACTCCCTAAAACATTTGCAAAATGAAATTGCAAAAGTGTTTAACCCATTCCGTATTAATGATATGTTAAATTTACCTTGCATTTAATAATAAGTAAATAAAACATGAACGTACATTTTTTTTTAAAGACGAGATTGTGAGAGTGATCGTGTTTTTAAATGTTTCACCGTATTCAAACAATGCCTTTACCAACTGAAATTAGCTTCAGAAGTTGACGAAGTTCTTTCTGTTGAAGCAGATCCGCAATACGAAAAATTCTTGGTGGATGTTTGGATCGGAATTATACTAACTTTAATTGTTCTTAGTTGCGTTTGTTGCATGTGTTCCTGTCTGTTGTACCACAAATTCCAACAATAGAAAAAAAGGATATTAGCAACAAGAAATGCAAATGGAGGTGAAATTGGACCCGGCGACTGTGAATCTTTGCCAAGCTACACCATTGCATCCGGTTTACCAAGCTATCAGGAGGCTTTAGATCAGTAGCCGAATTATTCCAATTCTATAGAAACTCTTCCGGTGCTCCTGGTTTTGTAAGTTGAACTATTTCATACTTGTTCTTACTTTAAATATCTATCCGTTGTTTTGCCATATCTTTGTCGTTCTGATACCTTTTACCATAGACTTGCATGCTATTTAAAAAAAAAAAGAAGAAGAATCAACAATACTGGATGACTCATATCAATTGTGCGTACCTATTTACCTTTTGTTAAAATTTTGTCTGATTTATGTTTAATTGGTGTGTGAGGAAACGTTTCTGCTACTCCCCAATATTACCTCACTTTGTACTAAGAATTTTTGTATTGCTTTTACCGTTGTTATGTTATATAGATTATCCAAACAGTTTTTTTACATTCTACCAAGTACTGAACAATCTATGCTCGATCAGCATGCTATGCTTTTTCTTTATTTCAGGTTTGCAGGACTAATGTTTTTTTGCAGGTTTGCTATTCTAATTTTTTTTTATTGCAGGTATTGTTACTAACTCCTTACAGCCGCGTACATTATATGTTGATCTGCTTTCTACAACCCCCCCTAATCTCCGATTGAGCCCGGTCATTTCTTTGATTTTCTTTGTGTTACGCACGGCTACGAGCCAACGTAGCATAAATTTGGCGCCCAACGTGGCTGCTTCGATTAACGTAACAGGACATAATTAAAGAACACGACAGCGACCCTTGGAAGACATACCGGAAACTGTTGCAACCACTTCCTAACCACATACTATCTACATCCTTCAAACAAATCGACCCCTCATTTCAAAATATCTTAACCACCCTCCTTGACACAGTCATCCCCTCCACCATCCCAGACGTATGTACACAAGCACAACAAAGAATAATAAACTACGCTAACACACCACCAAATAACACACCTGACTATGACTTAGACATAGACACACTAGACCTAATAGTTAAAAATCTCGATCCTAAAAAAGCTCCTGGACTAGATCAAATTTCCAATATTGTTATCCAAAAATTCTGGCGTATCATAAAAGACTCCATGATCCAACTTATCCTTAAATACCTCAAATAAGGTACATTCCCAAACGTCCTTAAAAAAGCATCCATCACTCTCATATTAAAGCCGGTAAACCCCAAGAAGATCAAAAAACATACCGTCCAATAGCACTGCTCCTGACAATTAGAAAACTCCTAAAACGCATCCTTATTCAAAAGATTAGCTCCCATATAAACAAAAACGCTCTCCTTTCTGAAAATCAACATTCCTTTCGTACCGGATACAGTGCCGAAGATACCATCCGATCCCTTATAACCACTGTTCAAACATCCCCCTCCAAATATGTAATAGCCATTTTCCTTGACTTCCAAGCTGCCTTTGATCTTCTCTGGTGGCCGAATATCCTATCACAAATTAAAAAATCCAACTTTCCACGTAATATATACCAAATCCTAAAATCCTATTTACGTTCACGAATTGCAACCCTTAGCTCCAATTGCTTCTCCGTCACAAAGTCCCTATCCCAGGGCTGTCCGCAAAGATCAGTCCTCTCACTTACATTATGGAACCTCTCCATAAATTCCTTCCTAGACCTAGACATCTTTAATATCTCAACATTTGTCTATGCCGACGACCTTACCTACCTTATACATGGAAAGTCCCGAAGATCCATAGAAAACACCGCCCGCATTCTAATTCAACATATCGAATCCTGGTCCCTATTGGATAAACAACCCTTATCACTAGCCAAATCAAAAATCCTCATATTAAAAGGCCACCTCCAACGAGCACCAACAATCCACTTATTTAATACACCCCTAACCCCCTCCGAATCAACCAAGTACCTTGACATCCAAATAGAATCTCGACTCAAAATGCACGCTCACCTATTATATGTCCGATCGAAAACAAAATCAATCCTAAATAATATATACCAATCCATACCAAAATCCACAAAACTGACTTGTGCCATTCGTAAATTATTCCTTCAGCAAATAATTATACCTATCCTAAGCTATGCAATTGATTTGTGGTACCCGTTAACAACACCCCATTCCTGCAGAAACATAAATTCAAGTATAAGACTTTTCCTATTATTTTCTACAAGAGCATTCAGAATCTTCTCCACCTGTGCATTATATACTATCATGAAACAACCACCTCTAAACATCCTGCTCCAATCCAAAGTCCAAATTCGCAACCTTAAGAACAAAAAACCAATATAGTTACATGACCGCACCCTTATACCCGCAGAACACGAAACAATGACAAGGACAAACATAATAAACCTAATAAATGATTCACTAACATACACATGGCAAAACCAATGAAACAACGACACTACCAGCAGACACACATACGACATTTTGTCGAAAATCACGGATATTCCCGATGATATCTCCTACTCCAACTTATCCATGATTCAATTCCTGATAGGCAATGGCAAATTCAGAGAGAAATTACATTCCTTTCAATTAATCGCCTCTCTTTACTGTCTCTGCTCTAATCAAAATATTCCCTGAAACCCCCACCACCTAATATACTTATGCCCCAACCTTGTCCCCCACCAAACCCACTTAAAAAACGCGATCCCAGTAGATCATTTTACACCACTACCCAGTATAAATTCCTAGTAACAAACTATCCCCTCCAATATGACCATTTTCTTAGCGAAATCCTAAACACTAAACCTCCCGTACAATAAAATAGCTCAAATCTCCTCGAAAATCCATCCCTAGAACTATTACCCTCTACACCATCATTCCCACCTCCACAACATTACAGTACACTACAGATTCTCCACCACCAGCTAGCTATACCTCAGATTAAACCGACGATGAGGGCAAAACCTCCATCAGCAAGACCGATCTACATCGGAAAATTGCATATATTGTAAACTTGTTTATGATTTTATCATTTTATAAATAAAAATTTATGCATAGACCGTTTGCCCAGGTATAGTGTCAAACAATAAACAAACAAACAAACATATGTTATATCAGACCCTTTCTTAATATATTTTTGACCAACCCATTAATTCCAACACGATTAATTAAATAAAAATTAAAAAATAAATTAAATATAAATATTATAAATTAATTAAAGAAATTCTCTTTTAAATTTACATTCTCCACATGAGTAACCCCCTGTATTAACCCAATATAGCCCCCCTACCCTCATTCATTGCAATACATACACGTTCTTATATACTTACGTACTTTCAGAAACACATGCTACATCGGCACAATTCTTTTGTGTATAAAATCATATAAATTGCAAAGGGAGCAAAATTTTAAGAAATTTTAAACTCCAAGAATCTTTTGTTCATGATTTCATAGCTATCGCTTAATGGTTGGTTGACTTTGGTATTGCAGAACTGATAAGCTCTGTAAAGGAATCTCTAACAAGGTCTATTAAGCTGTCTCAGCCAAATTATCAGAACACATCAAAATATATACAGGAATTATTTGCTAATTATTTGCTTTTTGCTAATAAAACCAATTTGCTTTGCTATATCTATAAAAAAGTTACAAGTGGCTAGATAGTTTAATATTAAGCTATTTAGCCAACGAAAAAAAAACAACTACACAAAATAAAATAGAAAAATTAACAATATATTAATTATTTGCTATTTTTTGCTACCATTTGTAAAAGAAAAAAATCAAATTTTCAAATAATAAAATAAATATCAATATCTACAAGAGCAAAGTACATTAAAGAAATTAATTGCTGGCATGACTAAAAATACCTACGTTTTATGAATTATTTATTCTTAAAATATGCAAATTTTGAATTTTTTGCTCGCGAAATTAATATAAAAAACGACAAAATATCATATACCCACTTCGAATTTACAAGAATAAAGTGCATTAAAGAAATTAATTGTTGGTATAACTATATCATTCATATGTTTAAGAATTACGTGCGCTTTAGATATGCAACTCCCGAATTTTTCGCTCACGAAATTAAATGTTCAAACGATAATAATGGCCTTTTGTCGTTTTTATATTAATTTCGTGAGCAAAATTCAGAATTTGCATAATTTAAGAGCAAATAAATTAAGCTACATGATTATGAAATTATGAAAAAAGCAAATAATTTTTTAAAAACACTTTACTCTTGTAGTCTCAGGCCAACATATATTATTATTATCGTTTGAACATCTAATTTGGCAAGCAAAAAAAATAATTTATATACTGTTAATTTTTTTATTTTATTTTGTGTAGGTATTTTTTGTAGTTGGCTAGATAGCCTAATATTAAACTATCTAGCCACTTGCAACTTTTTTACAAATATAGCAAAAAAATTGGTTTTATCGGCAAAAAAATCAAATAATTAGCAAATAATTCCTATATATATTACTCATATTTAGACCAGGGTAGAAAATTATATAATCACATCAAATAATTTTAATCACTGTGTAGAAGCTTTTGGAAAAGGTACGCGTTACTAAATAACAGCGTGAAGCATAAAAATTCATTCGTTTTATTAAAATTAAGAAATTTAAATTATTTATAAGACGCTTTATATCAAAAGAAACAGTATTAAAAAAGCTCTGCGTGTAATTTATTTATTCCTAATAAAGAAACAAAGAGAAATTACATGCAAAATTTATCTTAATTAACTCTATTTCAAGTAACCGGTATTGAACAAAACGTACAGATAATATCTATAGAAACTTGTAAAAACCCACTAAAATGCAAATCCTAGAAGTGTTAGTTAGAAGTAGGATGTTTGAACACACCTGCGTATTTTAAAAGGCAATTTCAGTTTAATTTGTTTAGATAAACATGTCGATTCTAAGGATATTGGAAACGGTCAGATGCTTTAGCACGAAATACAAAACAGGGTTTATTTAAAAAGCTCATTCGGCGAAAATTTTGCAGATAATTAATGTTTACAAAGAATCTTGGAGAAACCGGGGCTTAATATTCACGAGAAGGTGCGATACGGGGTTATTTAACCCAGATAGTCCACATGGACTAAAATATAATCGATAATAAAGAATATCAATTTGCACCAATAAGAACAGGGTAGATAGAGAAAGAGAAAATGCGTCAAGCAAAGACACATATAGTAAAAGGCGTGATTTAAGCAACGTCACGAGGGTCACAATTGGTTGAAAATAGGATGCAAATATCAGAGGTAGAAACAACGATTTCTGTACAAAATTAATTAGTTTTTCTCGGACATGTTTGCGTGCCGTGTGAGAATTTCTGAGATTTTCAACTGGCGAGTACAAAATTCGTAAAAACCGACGCGCGAGCTACGGAATGGGAAACAAGAATGAGAAATTCTTTAGAATTACCCGTTTTGGGGAACAGACCGACAGACAGGCTTTTTGCTATATATACCGAGGTGAATATAAACAAGCTCTCTTAGATCCGCAACTTGATTGAAGATGTTAAACAGTGCATTTTAGTTTGATAAAATAATTTAAAGTTTGCTCGTATATTTTAGTGATTCAAAATAGTTTGTTATTTACGTGCTAACATGAATGTACTTCAGTGCACTTAGATACAAGGTAATAAAATTTAGTATCACTGTACCAATTAGCAAAATGTACAACGACAAATGTATACACAAAAGTAGGCAGTTTTGGCGTATATTGGTGAAAGACGCATGAATTTCTTTGCTATTTTTCGGGGGTGTTAATAATTAAATGGTTCAAAAACGTGTCTGGATCCACAAAACCAGGGTCAGATATACACAGATGAGTTCCGGAAAAGCCCAGAAACAACTTTAAATAAATGGTGATGGAGAAAATTTTAAAAGCGTTGAGAATTAGAAGCCGTAAATATAATCCTGTTGGAATGGTGTGATTAACTAAAGGGACGATGTACATTGAAGCTACGAGGACAGTAACCTTCAGGTAAATTACACTATTTTGTTTGACATTTTGGTGTGTGTTGAATAACTTTATAATTGATTTACTTTAAATGGACATTAGTGAAATTGTACTAACAATAAAATTTTAATTTTAAGGTGAAATTTGCTTGTTTAAGTAGAAAGGGGTATTTAGTATTGATGTTCTGGATTATGATAAAATATGGGTATGTCTTTGAGCTCAATTAGACGAACCTGGTTAATTAACGTAATGGGGTGGTAGATGCTCCCTTTGTACTCTGCATATATTGTTATAGTAATTAGTAGGCATCCTACAAGGACTTTAATTCTGGATGCACATTAAAATGATAATAAATTTAATTTTGAAATTTTCCGATATTAAAATTTATGCTGAATATTAATTTTGAAATTTTAATGTATGGTGAATATTGATGTAAATAGAGTTGACGTTGATGTTTGTGGTAGGAATGTGTTTGTTTTTTTTATGTATGAGGATGAAAGCTATCTAGAGGAGCAGCCGAGGCGATTAACAGAAGAAAATCAACAGACCAGGTAATTCAAGAGGTTTCACAGCATTCTTGGCGCCCAATTCGTGAGGCTCGATAATAATACAGGGTATCACAGCAATATATATATATATATATATATATATATATATATATATATATATATTGATGTGTTTTGATAATTTGGCTCAGACTTTAATGTACTTTATTCTTGTAAATTTGATATGATATGATATTTTGTCGTTTCTTATATTAATTTCGAGAGCAAAAAGTTCGGTAGTTGCATATTTTAAGAATAAATAATTCAAAAAACGTAGGTATTCTTTAGTTATGCCTGCAATTAATTTCTTTAAAGTACTTTACCCTTGTAGATATTGATAATTATTTTATTATTTGAAAATTTGATTTCTTTCTTTTGCAAATGGTAGCAAAAAATAGCAAATAATTTATATATTGTTAATTTTTTATTTTATTTTGTGTAGGTGTTTTTTTGTTGGCTAGATAGCTTAATATTAAGCTATCTAGCCACTTGTAACTTTTTTACAGATATAGCAAAAAAATTGGTTTATTAGCAAAAAAAGCAAATAATTAGCAAATAATTCCTATATATATTTTGTTGCGTTCTGATAATTTGGCTCAGACAGCTTAATAGACCTTTTCTAACCGCACATGCCACATAAAAATTAATTGTTTTTTATGAATCCTGTCAAGCGTCCTTCGTTCCAAATTTTTTCCTTACTCCACTTTTCAAATCGCTAGTAAACTATAACTCTTCAATTGTGCCTTCATCTGGAAAGTTTTATGCAAATATTACTTCTTTTACGATTTTTCAAATTCTAAACTATATAAAGCAATTGAAAAAAATTTATTGGCTAATAATTTAGGTATAATAAAATTTTTATGTATCTAGACGTAGACGTAAGTTTTGAACGATTCCGATTAATCAAAAGCTCTTAAAGAAATTTGGCTTTAATCACATACCAATCTGTTTACTTCTATGTAAAGCATATATCTATGAATTATTAATTTTTATTGCAATCCATGTTTTACTTCATTTACAGAAATAAAATAACCCAAGTGCAAATGCACCCTTATAAACCAAAACCTGTGTTTACACACGAGAAATTGGTACGCCGTCTATGATGTGTGGAATAAACCTAAATGGAATTCTTGACAAATGCTTCTCTACCATATTTTGTTTCTCAAAGAAGAAGATAGCATCGCCTGTCTCCTTGTAATAGATTGACATTGACAAAGTGAACGGAACGTCGGAAATTAAGATGAATTAGCTTACAAAGTACGAAAGACCAACAAACCATCTAGTGTTCTGTGTATTTTAATAGAGCGAATAACTATTGCAACACTACATTTATAATGATTAAATACTATGTACTTTTAACGATTTTCACATAATGTAGGACAGCAGATTTAATAGATGAATGTATATTATTGTTGTATCAGCGCAATCTAGGAATCGATTCGAACTAATATTATGCTTTTACGAAATATTTGTTTAAGAGGCATGTTTTAGTTTCTCTAAACAACCGAAACATGTCAAAAATATCTGCTGTTCTTTGACCATGCTTAACACATGAATATTTTTAGAGTTTCAAAAACATTATAAAAGCGAATGGTACTCTAGAAAAGTTTGATTTTCTTGAAAGGAATGGTTAAAGAGCTCGCTTTTAATTAACACCTTACGTACCATTGGGAACATATGATCTACCCCATTGTTTGGAAAAAAGAGTGACTTATGCTGTAATAATTACTTATTTCCGGGTCTTTCGTTTTATAGCTTGTGAACTGGGGATAACCTAAACTGTATAGCGTAAGTAACACTACATTTGACTTTCCAATAAACCCCCCGAAGGCACTACATTGGACTAGGAGCGGTTTTCTTTTAACTGGAAATTTGGAATTTTGCCGAACCCTTGCTGTTCCAAGCAAACTAGGAATCTTTAATGTGCAGGACCACACACACGCGCGCACGCACGCACGCACGCATGCACGCACGCACGCATGCACGAATGCACCCACCCACCCACGCACACACCCACACGCACACACACACACACTACCATTTCGAGAACCTCTTTGTTCGTAACTTTGTTCGTCCATGATATCTTCACCATACGTCTTCCCTTTACACTTTAACTTGTCTATATTATCATTCTTATTTTTATTATTTTTATTTCATTATTTGTTTTCTTGTCTCGACCTTAATTTATAAAATGACACGGTCCCAACCCAGAACCAAAAATATTAATAGTGACTCCGGCCGTGAAAGCCTCCGACAATATCACAAAAACCTTTACGGGGAGGATATTGTAAACAAAACAAAAACTTTCAGTAACCTTAGACACTCACTAGCAAAATTACTTTCTACACTAACTTTTTTTGTTACGATGTCGTGATTCTGATATAGTTACAAATTTCCTTAAAATAAAATACCACATTAAAACATATTCCAGCCGAAAAATTTTTCACAGGGTAGTACTCTCACTTCTTTTAGAACGAATTTCCAACACTCGAAAAGAATAGACAATATTTTTAAACAACTCTTACAGCTCCATCTAACATTATCCGCCACGCTTAACTACAATGACAGTACTCTGTTTGACCGAATTTCATACTTGCAAGCCCAAAAAACCACCGAACTCACCACAAAAACCAATCTTTCACACCCTGAAAAAACATCTTACCCGAAAACTTTGTCTTCAAATACCGTCATAAACCAATCAGAACATATCCTATCCGAAAACGAACTAAATATCCTGTCCAAAGGACTAAACTTCTTAATTGCACCCAAAAAAAATTCCGCAAAGGAAATCATTAGCTCTGTAGAATCAGCCATCCGATCTCTACCCCAAGACGGTGCAAACTTAATTCGCTTTGAAACAACTACATGTCTCCGACATGCCAAAACTCCTAACAAAAATGTGACAAAGCAAAAACTGACGGCCTTAAAACACCTACTAACAAACAAGAAAATGTTATACTCCCTGCAGACAAAGGTAATGCGACTGTAATTCTAAACCGTACAGAATACAAAAAAAACAATTATTAGAAGACGTTTTCTACACTCCTATAACAAAAGACCCCACATTAAAGCTAGAACGGGAAATTTCAGCACTTATCAAACCCTCTAATATTCCCAAAACTATCAAAAAACGCATAATTCCATGCGAATCTAAACCACCACGCTTGTACGGCCTTCCTAAAGTCCATAAACCTGATGTCCCTCTGCGTCCGATAGTTAGCACAATTGACTCGCCAACCTATCATGTGGCAAAATACCTGGCAAATTTCTTAAAACCTTATTCCGATAACATCACTACTAATGTTTTAAACTCCACTCATTTCATAGAACTAACTGCAAATATTGAGCTAGACCCTAATGATATACTAGTCAGTTTTGAAGTAACATCCCTATTTACAAACGTACCTGTCATAGACACTGTCTCCATTATTAAACAACTCCTACCTCAAAGAAACGAATTTGAGTACCTGGCCACGCTAATTGAAAAATGCTTAACTTCTACCTATTTTGTCTTCGACGGACAATTTTACAAACAAACTTCGGGCACACCAATGGGCTCACCTCTATCCCCTATTGTGGCCAATATATTCATGAAGTCTTTGGAATCCATGGCTCTAGAATCCACAGACCTTAAACTAAAAACTTGGCTCCGTTATGTAGATGACACTTTTGTAATCTGGCCCCATGGACATCAAACGCTCAATAATTTTCTAGATCACATAAACAATCAACATAAAGATATTAAGTTTACTATAGAAATTGAAAGAACGGAACTCTGCCATTCCTTGACGTTCTGGTGGTGCGCCAACCTAACGGACGACTAAGTCATTCCGTATATCGAAAACCCACACACACAGACAGATACCCACATGCGTCATCACATTATCATCCCCCACAAAAATCATCGGTAATCAACTCTCTAGTCCACCGTGCAATAAAGATTTCACAACCAGAACACTTATCTAATGAACTGACCCATCTTAAAACCAGTCTTATAAAAAACGGCTATCGTAACTCAGATATCGGCAGAGTAATAAACCGACATCTGCATCCTACACGAACCCCCAAACCACGCTGTAATCACGATACACGATTTTTAGCAATCCTTCCATATATATATATATATATATATATATATATATATATATATATTACTCAAATTTAGACCAGGGTAGAAAATTAAATAATCACATCAAATAATTTTAATCACCGTGTAGAAGCTTTGGGAAGAGGTACGCTTTATTAAAACCGTGAAGCATAAAAGGTTATTAGTTTCATTAAACATAAGAGATTTCAATCATGTACAAGACGCTTTATATCAAAAGAAACAGTATTAACAAGCTCTACGGGTAATGTAATTATTCCTAAACAAATGGAAATTACGTGCAAAATTTATATTAATTAACCCTATTTTAAGTAACCGGTAGTAAAACAAAGTGTACACATAATAATTAATAGTTAACTTGTATTCGCTAAAATGAAAGGATAGAAGTCAATTTTAATTGGAGTTAATTAAACCATTATTAATAATAAGCATAAAAGTGTGAAAATCCAAGATTATAATACCAGAAAATAAAGCTCTGAGAATTAATATTATTTTGAACACCTGCGTAGTTTAAATATCACGTACGGCGAAAATTGGCTAGATAACAAATGGTTTCAAAGAATCTTGAAGAAACCGTGGCTTAATATTCACAAGAAGGTGCGATACGGGGTTATTAAACCCAGATAGTCCACATGGACTAAAATATAATCGATAATAAAGAATATCAATTTGCACCAATACGAACAGGTTAGAAAAGGAAAGAGAAAATGCGTCAAGCAAAGACACATATAGTAAAAGGCGTGATTTAAGCAACGTCACGAGGGTCACGATTGGTTGAAAATAGGATGCAAATATCAGAGGTAGAAACAACGATTTCTGTACAAAATTAATTAGTTTTTCTCGGACATGTTTTCGTGCCGTGTGAGAAGTTCTGAGATTTAAATGGAGCTCAATTAGACGAACCTGGTTAATTAACGTAAAGGGGTGGTAGATGCTCCCTTTTTACTCTGCATATATTGTTATATTAATTAGTAGGCATCCTACAAGGACTTTAATTCTGGATGCACGTTAAAATGATAATAAAATTAATCTTGAAATTCTTTTTAAAACTGAAATTTATGCTGAATTTTAATCTTGAAATTTTAATGTATTGTGAATATTGATGTAAATAGAGTTGACGTTGATGTTTGTGGTAGGAATGTGTTGTTTAATTTATGAATGAGGAGGTTTATAAAATTAGGTGAGCAGCTGAAGCGAAACCAGGATCACAGCAGTTTATGACGCCCAATCGGTGGGACTAGAATTTTTTTGTTGAAAGGACCCAGTTCCCGCATTCAAAGGATTATATCACAGCAATATATATATATATATATATATATATATATATATATATATACAGAGTAACAGACCGAATTGGCAAAATTCTACGTAAACACAACATCAAAACAATCGATAACCCACCAATGAAATTTCACAAATATTACCAACCCCAAAAGATTCCGAAAATAGTCTTAAAGCCCCAGTTGTATATAGTATACCTCGCAGTTGCGGTTTAGTATACATAGGAGAAACAGGACGGTCAGTACAGACTAGACTAAACGAGCATAAGCGATGCTTAAGAACAAGCCAGTACAGTCGCTCAGCGGTGGCCGAACACCAACATGAAACAGGCCATACCATTAACTTTGACAAGACGAAACTAATTGCCAGGATTCCATTTTTCCACAATGGAAAAAGTAGAGAATTTATTGAAATCAATAAAAATTCTAATAACCTAAACAAAGACGATGGCTACTACCTCTCCCCCATTTGGAAAACAAGTCTATGTTCATAGCAGCGGAACCGTGACGTTTACTGATCCGCTACGACATTCCTCTCTGTTCATGATCGCTCATGCATCAAGTTTTCGCACTATATAAACTACCACTTTCGCTACTCTCACCAGTTACTTCGCCACAAAACACCTTTTGACTTTGAATGAGTTAGTGAGCTTGCTATTTCAGAAGTAACTCTTCTCTTTACACTTTAACTTGTCTATATTATCATTCTTTTCTTTATTATTTTTATTTTATTACTTATGTTCTTTTCTTGTCTTGATGAAGCTCCTTACAAAAGTGGGCGAAACGTCGACCTTAATTTATAAAATGACACGGTCCCAACCCGGAACCATAAATATTAATAATATGTCTAAAGCACCACCTTTCCTGTTCGCTTCTCCCACTGTCCACGTTTCACAACCATACAGTGATGTGCTGCACATATATGTTTCCAGCAATTCTTTCCCTGTTTTATGTTTGTTGTCTTTGAACATAGTAGATGATGTTTCTTGTTAAATGGAGCACGGCTTTGTGCTAATCTTTGTTTAATATCCTTTGTACTGTTTCCATCTTGTGCTATTTGACATCCGAGGGAGCGAAAATCTTTAACCTCTTGTAAGTTCTCATTTCCTATTTGAACTCTGGTTTTTGACTTATGTATCCCTTTTTTACATATTCGTACCTTACTTTTCTTTTATTAAATTTCATACGGTACATCTCTCTTAGAACTGTTTCCATTTTATAAAGAACTGCTTTTAAGTTTTGCTCGGTAGATACTAATACCGCTACAACATTTGCAAATCTATGCATATCAAACATTTGTTTCTGCATAATAATTCCAATTATACTTCTGCATTTGACGGTATTTATTGCCTCTCCGATATACAAAATAAAAATTAATGGGGGATGGACCACATCCCTGTCTTACCCATTCCCTAATATTTACTTCTTTATTTTGCTGCTCTACTTCTATTACCGCTGTTTGTTCTTTGTATATGCTATGTACTATTGGTTTATCCCTATAACTCATTCCAATCTTTTTGAAAATTTCGAACATTTTTTTCCCATTTTACATTGTCGAATTCCTTTTCTAGGTCCACAAACCCTATATACTCGCTTTCTCCTTTTTCAATAGTTTTCTCTATTAAAGCTAAAATGGTCTTCCGTGTTCACCTGTTTTGCCTAAACCCAAATTGATCTTCTCCCAGTATTATTTCAGCTCACTTTTTATCCGTTTTTGTACAATTCTGGTTAATATTTTTGACACGTGTGCTTCAGACTTATTATTCGAAAGTTTTCACATCTACCCGCACCCTTCTTTTTGGTATAGTGACTGTGGTGTTACGTTTGAAATCTTTAATCAATTGATTTGGCTGTCTGGTTAGTAGCTGATTTTACTGCTTTATAAGTCTTTGATTCTCTGCTTGCAGAGGGTGTCAAATGGTTTCTTCGCTCCAGTCTTGCTGGCGGAAGGATTTGTGTGCTTGGTGTAAGTGTTTACGGCTCAGTCATCCAATATGCTTCTGGGTGTTTTCTTGCGTTTGTGTGAGTTTCCGTCCAGTGGAGGTGCGATGTGTTGAATATGTTCGATATCCGAGTTGTCGATTTTCTCATCTATATTTGTCGTCAACGTCTTGAAATGGTTTTCTAGCGTTTGTAGTCTAAGGTCCTGCTTTATGGTTTCATTTCTAACAAACCATGGTGCTCCGGTGATGGTGCTAACGGTTTTGTTTTGGAATGCTTCAAGTTTGGTTCTGTTTGTTTTTGAAATGTAGGTGTACCATGCCGCCGATGCGTAACTCGATATGAGTCGTAAATATATCTTGTAAGTCTGGAGTATGATGTCCATTGGTAGTCTAGTTTTGTGGTCGAGTATTCTTTGGATGAAGTCTTTTGCTCTTCGGGCTTTGTTTGTCGTTTCAGTAACGTGATTGTTGAATGTTAATTGCTGGTCGATGTGCACTCCTAAGTATTTTATTGATTTGTTCCAAACTAGCTTTTGGTTTTCTAGCGTCGGTGGTTCTTGTTTTTTCTTGCGTCTGAAGAATAATAGGGTTTTAGTCTTCTGAACGTTTAATTTGATTTTCCACTGTTGGAACCAGTCCAGTAGTGTGTCGAGCTGTTTTTGCATTCTTGTTGTTGTTTCCTTAGCGTTTCGTCCGGTTGTTAGAAGCAGGGTGTAGTCGGCGTACATGGCGCAGAAGACTCTTTGGCGTCATGGTACGTCTTGGATGTATGCATGGAATAGCGTTGTGAAAGGCAACCTCCTTGTGGAACGCCGACTGTGACGAGAGTTTCTGGTAATAAGATGGTTTCTACTTTCACCTGCATCTTCCTGTTGGTCAGGTAACTACGTAACAGTTGCATGTAAGCCGTCGGAAGGTTGTGAATGGTGGCAAGTTTAAACAGCAGTCCGTTGATCCATTGCTTGTCAAAGGCGTTTTTGATATCGACAGCGATGACGACTGTGGTTAGTCCTCGGTTGTAGTTGGTGGCTATTTTGTTTATTACCCGGATGGCTTGTAATGTGGTGGAGCGCTGTTACATGAATCCATATTGTTCTGGTCGGTCTTTCAGCAGTGGTTTCAGTCTTGTCAGCAGCAATCGTTCGAAGATTTTGGATATCATGCTCGGTAGGGAGATTGGACTGTAGTTTTCGGCGTCAATCCTCTTCTTCTCTGGTTTCGGGATCATAGGCACTATTGCCGTTTCCATAAGTCTAGAAAGTATTTGTGGTTGATATTGCTGTTGAAGATTTTTGTGATGAACGCCAATGTCTTTTTTGTTATGTGTTTTAGCTCCATGTGCTTGATTCAGTCTTTTCGGGAGCTTTCCTGTTACTTTGCCTCGTGATAGCTTGTTATATATCTTGTGGAGTGATGTCTAGGATGTCGTTCTCTGCAGGTGTGTGTAGTATTTGATCTACTTTTGTGTTTATGAAGTTAGTTTATATGTTGTCTGTTGTTGGGTTTTCTGAGAACGTATTTTGGAGAACTTCGGCGAATTTGGTTACTCGCTCTTCGGCGCTGTACAGCATTTCGTTTTCTTCTTGTAGCGGTGCGGGGCCAGGGTTCTTCCGTCTCATAAGTCGATGGTTAAGCCTGTACAAGTTTCCTTCTGTTTGTATTGTGTAGTTGACGTGGTTGATCCAGGATTCGTCGCAATGAACATCCAGCATAATCTTGATTGCGCGTTGCTTTCGTTTAAGTAATGTTTTTACTTGTGGATCTCGTGTGTTCTTCCACCTTCTGACGAGGGATTCCTTCTCGTTGATGACTTCTTTTATGTATCGTGGGATGTCAGGTCTTTTGTCTCTGGTAGCAGTCTCTACGGAAAACTGTTGCATTGATTCTTGTATGGTCTTCGCGAGATACTGTAGTGAATCACCAATATCTTGCGTGCTGTTTATGTCTGGGTTCCCGTCAGTGATTTTCCTTTAGAGAGCCTCGTTGAACTTTCGCCAATTATGTCTTATCTTGGAACATCTGTGTGTCGTCTGTGGTTGTATCTGTATTTTGGTGATGATTGGTAGATGATCCGAACTGAGGTCTTGAATAACTTCTATGTCGAGCGGGCAGGGTATGTTTTCTATGATTGAGATGTCGATGATGTCTGCTCTTTGTGTTCTGTCCGGTGGGATTCTTGTCGGTGCGTTCGATGTCGAAGTCCTTGCCGAGAGAGTGTGTGTAGAGGATGCGGCCGCTCTGGTTGGTAGTTATTGCTCCCCAGGTTTCGTATTTGGCATTTAGATCTCTAGAGATTATAGTCGGTGTATCTTCCCGTAGCAGGTCGTCGATGTCCTCTGGGCCTATTTCTGTGCTGGTTTGACTTTTTTAGACAGCTATTGCTTTAAAGAATTGCCCATTGGCTTTGAACTTGACGCCCACGCTGTCTAAAGCAGTCGAGTGTAGTTGGAGTTGTTCGTGAAGTAGTCGGTTGTGTATCAGTATGGCAACTTCTCCGTGAGCTGGTTGTCCTGGTTTTAGGTCCCGTTCTTTCCTGTAAATATTGTAATTTGCCAGGCTGTGTTGTTTGTGTACAAGAAATCTATACTACTATTGCCGCTGTTTGCTCTTTGTATAAGCTATGTACTATTGGTCTATCCCTATAACTTATTCCAATCTTTTTGAGTATTTCGAACATTTTCTTCCATTTTACGTTCATCATCATCATTTTGTTTTCGACCTTACTTAAGGTCGGTTTGACGCAGCTCTAACTTCTTTTCTATTCCGTGCTAATCTAAAAAGTTCTACATACCCTTCACAACCTAAATTTCTAATAATATGACTAATATATCTTTGTCTAGATCTTCCTATACTTTTCTATCTTTTTCTTATCTACCTGGCTCTAGAATAGATATTAGCAACCCAATGGCCGCTAAAGAACTCCAACATGTTTACATGTCTCCCATTTATAAGGAAATAAAATATTACCTGGTTATCCTTTCCAAAAAAAGAAAAGTGTTAGATTATATGTTATGGTAGGGCTTAAGCAACGAATCGCTGGCAACATGCCAGACCGCTAACTAATTGTGAGTTATGTCATGCTGACATTTAATTAACTGATTACTTTTTGTTTTGTTCTCGAACTTAAGATCGGTTTGACGCAGCTCTAAATTCTTTTCTATTCTGAGCTAGTCTAAAAAGTCTATACACCCTTCACAACCTAAAACTCTAATAATTTGACTAATATAGTTTTGTCTAGGTTTTCCTACTCAATTTTTATTTGGTTGTCTATAATTTAAGACCTTACTAAATAGTTCCTCATGTTTTAGCTGCTGCCCTATCATTCTATCTCTCCTGACCTTTAATTGTTTCTACACACAGGGTTCCTCACATATCCTTTTATAAACTTTATCATTTGTTACTCTATCTGTCCAACTAATCTTTAACATTCTCCTATAACACAAAGTTTCAAAAGCTTTTATCTTTTTCTTATCTATCACTTTAATTGTCTAAGTCTCACTACCGTGTAATAGAAGGCTCCATACGTACGACTTTAGGAAACTTTTTCTATTATCTAAACTAATACTATTAGCTATGAGTAAGTCTTTTTTTTTAAAACATTTTTCTAGCTTGAGCTATTTTAGCTAATATATCCCTTCTGCTATGTCCGTCCTTTGTAGTTAAAGTACCTAAACAGCAAAATTCATCAATCTCCTCTAACTCGGTATTACCTATTTTTAATTTTGGTTTAGAACTAGGCTGTAACTCACTTGTTATTATCTTTGTCTTTCCTGAGTTAATTCTCATACCATAGATACTCTGTAGTATCTCATCTAAAATATTTAGAAACTATCCTTAACTCTTTTCTAGAACGTAACGTTTTTGTCCCTGTACACTAATACCTATTTCTTTTTTCTCTCTAGCTAAGTCTAAGGCTTCCTCAATATAAACATTAAAAATCAAGGGGGATAGTATACAGCCCTGTTTAACACCATTTCTAATCTTAGCTTCCATTTCTTTTTTATCAAATCTAATTACTACGCCTTAGTTTTTATATAGACTGTAAATAATTTTTCTATCCCAATGAGAGATTCCTATTTTTCGTAAAACCCTGAACATAAGAATCCAATTAACCCTATCAAATGCTTTTTCTAAATTTACAAACGCGAAACGAGTCTTTTTATTTTTTGTAGCCTTTTTCGATAATTACCCGAATCATTAGTATGGGTTCTCTAGTCCCTCTGTCTTTACGAAAACCATATTGATCTTCGCCTAAATAATTCTCAGTCAAAGCTTCTACTCTATTTTAAATTATTATTGTTAGTATTTTGAAAGCGAGGGAAGTTGAACTAACCGTTCTAAAATGCTCACACCTCTTAGCTCCTGACTTTTTTGGGATTGGGATAATAATATTTCTTTCGAAATCTATTGGGACTTCACCTGTGTCATATATTACTTTTACTAGTTCATGTAATCTGTCTAAAGTTTTCTGACTTGCATATTTTATTAATTTTGCGGGTATATCGTCTATCCCCGGCGCTTTATTTAGTTTAAGATCCCTAATAGCTCAATCAAATTCCTCTCTTAATATTGAGAACCCTATTTCTACATCTTCTTCTTGGCGTTCTCTAATTCATCTCTATCGTCTCCCTTATTTAAATCTTCTAAATATCTTTTACATCTATCTGCTACCTCAACTTTATTTATTAGATGCTCATTATTCTCATCTTCAATACCATTATGTTTTTTTCTATATTCCCCGAAAAACTTTTTAACTGCCCTGTAAGCCCAATCTGTCTTACCTACTCTTAAATGATCTTGTATTCCCTCACAATTCTCCTCCATCCATTTATTTCTAGCTTTTCTACATTTATGTACTATCATATTTCTACCTCTATTATATTTTTGCTTACTTTCACTATCCAATTCTCCGAAGGTTTAAGCTTTGTTCTATTTTCTATTAAATCTAATATTTCCTTTGTAACCGATGGTTTTCTCGCTTCTACTTTTTTCTTACCTATATTCTGTGTTGCTGTATCATATTCAGCCCTTTTTATTTCTTTCCATCTATTTTCTACGTTCCCTCCTATAGCTATTTCTTTGATCTTTTTATCTAGTACTAGTTTATATACCTCTTTTATCTCGCTATCATTAAACTTATCTAGATCCCATCCCTTTCTTTTAACCTTTCTTAATTTTTTGAATTTTAGTGTTTAGTATTAATCTGAAAATTGCCATTATGTCCACTTCCAAAAGGTTTTGAGTATTTATACTGTTTCAGTTTAAGAATTGATAGTTATATTAAAAATACGAATGCAAGGAATAACATTTATTATTATAATTTTTTTTATGCTAAAGCTATATTAATATTATGATTATATGGATTGAAGTAGTTTCTTGATGTACAATCGTTTATTACATATACATGGCTTGTCTACGATTTGATTTCTTATGGAAGAAACTGCTTTAGTTCATTTTTAATTAAAATTAAGGACACAGTTTCTAAGGTATGTGGAGTATTTTTGTAAACGATAATGATGTTTACGTAAAGCTGCTTATACTGCTTATAATTATATGCGACGAGGATATGGGACTTCGGTGCCTAATATAAGATGGGAAATGTTAAAAATGATGAAACGTGTATCAGATGCGCTTTTCATTTTTGTACTTTTTAAATATATTCAGAATATTTTTTTACCATTATATTTACTGAAAAACTTTAAGGAAATCTTACTAAACCAGTTCAACTTCATTTCTATTTTAATTTTTGTCATGTTTTGTCGTCATATAAATAGGAAGAAAATGCCTAAAACATACAAAAATACCAGAAAAATGCTAAAAATACAGTGACTTAAAAGTGCTAAATATTTACGTGAATAATAAATTAAATTAAAAGTGAAATTCTAGAGTGTGTAATTATACAAACGAACCGTACTTCTGAAGACGTAGGTAGATAAGATTTAGTGAAATTATACCATTTCTAATAATAAATAAAACAGGGCTTCAAACAACATTCACACAACATCCAAATGACATCCTAATAACGTCATGATTAACATCCGAATTACCATCTTGATTATCATCTTAATTGTCGTCTTAACTGCCATTACAATCTTAAGTTACAATTAAAATAACGTTACGATTCCTGTTAGAACTTTAAATAACAAGCCATTTCGATCAAAAATACAATTTAGGAGAATGCTGCCTGTTCAAGCAAATTGATGATAAATATTCTATTGCGGAAATGAAAAACCTTTCATTGGAATAAACGCACCAACGATTTGGATATCGACTTCAATTCTTAGGAGCACCTACAAAACCCCTTCAGGTTAGAGATTTTTGATATGACTTATTTTTAAAACTTTTTTATCTCAAATATTTTGGATATGATTTATTTTTAAACTGTTTTATCTCAATAATAATTTAAAGTGTAAGAGCCGACAAATTGGGGTTTCTTGTGTAAATTTATGAAAAGTATAGACATCTTGAAACGTTTCAATAGGTTTTTAAAGGTAATAAAAATTTTGTTTTGCTGGCTTGATTTTCTAAAAATTTGACATGTATATAATTTAAAAAGGGAGAAGATATTTAAAAGAGTTGTAAATATTCAATCATTATACTGTGTATTGTAGAAGTGTTTTATTTAATTGAATCAGCTAGTCGAGGCAAAGAAAATTATAAATTAACATTTTCACAAGTGCTTGAGTGGTATAAGGGTATATCACAGCATTTTATGATCTGCCCAAGCCGTGGGGCGAGTTAGCACATTAGTATGTACCCGAATGAAAACAGCAGTCGACTGTATGGGTCTTCCAAGATGATCGAAAACCAACAAAAGTTGCCAGCACTCGAAACACTTCGAAGAAAATGATTGCCTGTTTTTTGGAATAAATAAACATGTCACGGCCGTTGCTTTAGATAATCGTAGAACAGTTAATTCTGTTTGGTATACAACCATTTGTTTGCCACATGTTTTCGGAGAAATAAGAAAAATAAACCTGTGACGCCGAATCATTCTCTATCATGACAATGCGAGCTCTCACACATCGGCTCAAACAAGTGACTATTTGAGCACTCAAAACATCGAATTGAAGGGTCATCCGCTCTATATTCTTGATTTGGCACCTACTAATTTGTTTTTGTTCCCACGCGTGAAGAAGAAACTGCGTGGACACGATATTCGACACCAGAAGAGGCAGTTGATGCGTTCAAAATCCATGTTTTGAAGATATCTTAATCGGAATGGAAAAAATACTATGAAAATTGATTCCAACGTATGCAAAAGTGTATCAATCATTGTATTTTGAAAAACAGGAACGAGATTTTCACACCTTAAGTTTTGTTTTTGTTGCTTATTCCAGATCCATACCGAGCACCCCTCGTAGTTGCATGCGTACTTCACACTTGATTGTTTAGCACTCGTTGACATACTTGAGGAAAACGCACTCATTGTTGTACGACATTTATGTTGAATAGCTCACATTAACTTGTAGTACATTACTACATATTGGTTAGGGAAAATTTCTTCATATTGTAATAAAAACAACCCGTACGTGCACTTGCCCCTTTTACGTACTTACTTTGAATTATTACAATTTTCTGATAAATATTTTTTAAAGCGTACTGTATGACTAGAATAAACACATGTTACAATAGTAGAAAAAGGTTACGATTTCAAGTTTAAAATTAAATTCCTAGTTTTTCTGTTTGAACAAACTTTGATTCAAGACTGTCTATATTTCTATTTAAAAATATGAAGCTTCAAGCTGTTTACATTTTTTTGTAAACGAATATACAGCACTTTTCCATGAATGGACCACCTTGTAGCCATAACAGCCGAAACAAAACAACGGAATAACTAAAATCACATCTTGTGAAATACTACAATTTGCAGTTTAAATAGGGCACTGTAAAACCATTAAAATGGTTTTACAAATTCACCACTTTTCCGTTTTATGAAGTAATTTTCAGTTGTAGAATATTTATAGCTTCGCTTTGCACTGATGCTCTCACGCAAGAATGAAATGAACATTATGGCGGACAATGTGGTGGTTTTATTTGCACCTGTCAGATGCCAGTAGTAATGGCGTCTGTCCGAAATATCGTGTTAACCGTGTAATCGATCCATCACGAAATGCTCAAGTTACAAGCGCGACACTACAACCGCTCGTTTCATATTTCAGCGTGAGATTGAAATTAAAATTTTAGTTTAAACGCTTAGTTCTCGCTATTGTTTTCCACCAAATTCGGGTAGAAAATGCGTCTAAAACAAGTAAAGATTTTTGAGAGCGTTAATACGTGTGTGTATCCATTATAGGACTAATCAGATCATCCCATTATAGGTATAATCTCCCTTCGCTTTTCCGGTACATAATTAAGGAAGTCTTCAGAATGACTGACTCTTAGATATAGAAAACGGAAATTGTAAATTGTGAGGTGACGAAAGCTATTAAAAGGTGTTCGCTCATTCGGTAAAATAGTAACGGATGTGAATAAGTCTAAAGAAACGATTAGTTTTTGTCTTATATCTCTGAAAAAAAAGTACCTAGTGCCTACTATGAGATTTTAATGCATTTGATTGCACTTCCTTTTCAATGTAATAATAAATAAGTACAGCTTTTATCAGTGTTATTGTTCCTATCAAGATGTGATGGGGTTTCTGCACTTTCAAAGCTGGGATACATCTACTAATATATTTCTGCAATTTAAAATTATTTTAATCGAACAATTTTGTTTCCTAACCATAATATTTTATTGAAATTTCTATTACAAAGTCTTACCAAAAGCTCGCTAGCGCAATTTTTAAACAATGTACTGAGAATTAATGTAATTTCATCTTCAATAGGTTTCAATCCCGGACTGGTTGGACACATGCTCCTCCATTGTTTCCTAGTCTGAGCTAATCTACACATTTCCCTGAAATTTTCATAGCCTACATCTTTGACTATCTGTGTGCAATAGTCTAATCTAGGTCTATCTCTACTTTTCCTCTCACCTTCTCGGTTTTTATTATATACCGCTCTACTCCTTCATGCGTTAGCACGTGTCCTATCATCCTTTCTTCTCTATTTTTACTGCTTCCACATATTTCTTTCTTCCTCTACCATTTTTAGAACTTTGTCTGTCCATATCTTTGTAACACCACATTTCAAATGCTTCTATCTATTTCCTGTCTGCTGCTATTGTCCAGATTTCACAGTTGTACAGTGCTGTGCTCCTTACATATTCTTTCAGCGACATTTTCCTTGTTTCCATGTTGGTTGTCTAGATGTGTGTGTGTTGTGTAGAACGGACGTTTATTTTCAGTTAGGATTATAGATGGGTAAGCTCGAATAATACTTATTAGGACTATCTAAATTGTATTCGCTTTTGTTATGTGGTTGCAAATAGTGGATATTAGACAGACACTTTATAGAATTTTTCCGTAGATCGTGTATCTGTATCGCTGTATTTATATAGATTATTTATGTATAAAATATCGTTCGTTAATGACCCCCTAGTAATCATTTTTAGTTGTTTTCTTTTTTAATGAGCGATTTTAGTATTAGTAATTAATCACAGGTAAAACCGTACCCATTGTGGAGGCACGACGCCGCTCGAAGTACAATTTTATAACTATTTGTTACCCGTAAAATGAACGGACCATGAAGGAAAGAACAAAATTGGTAACGAAACGCTCGCCCAAATTACGGTAACAAAGAAAAGGAAAAAAAGGAAACGAATGCAATGCTAATACAGTCGGATATTAGAATGGGTGTAAAGAAAACTAAAGAAAATCATTCACACCGGTGAAATAAACTGATTTTAGTTGTTCAAGAAATTCTTGATTATCAAAAACACATGTTTAGATAAGAATCAGAAATTATAACATAATCATGCGGACTTACGAATTAAACAAAGCGCTAGCAAAGTTGGTTGACTAATTTCCGAACTTGAAATAATAAAAGTGTAGTAACAAATCCACCCCCCCCCCCCTTCCCTTAGTAAAATTTAAATGTCGGGCTAGGAAGTAAAACGACGGGCAATTACAAATACACTAACAGTACGGACAGACATCAATTTCTATTAGATAACGGAACATGGCTTGCAAGAGAAAGCAGTCCAAACAAAGCCAAACATGTAGAAATTTAGAAGAAAGCAATCAACGAGGACGAAGACGAAATGGCATCAAGTCGTCGAAAAACAGATGTATTTCAAAAACTAATATTATAGTCTTCAACCCAGAAAAGACATGGTTTCCAGCAGAAAACCAAAAAGTAAGAAAAGGAACTAGGAAGAGAACCAACAGCAAAAACCAAAACGAGACAATTGTCTAGCCTTAGAGTATGCTAGGGAATGACAAGAACGCTGAAAAAATGCTGTACTTGAAGCTGTAGTAACAAAGAATCATCTTAAATGGACAATCGAAGAAAGAAAAGCTACATAGACCAAAATGTCGATTGTCATAGTTTTCGAAGAAAGAAAAGAAAAATCTAGAAAGCACATACCAAAGAAAGAGCATCGAAAATTAAACAAGATCGTGTGATGACTGTCAGTAAGCAAAACCAGCAATAGGGTATAAAGAGTGAAAGGAAAGAGAAAAATAAATAAAAGCAAGAGCATTATTAAGAAACGAGCGTAAAATCCAAAAGGAAGATTTTAAAGTACGGCGGTAAGTATCATATAAATTTGGGACGCAAAGACTGATAACGGAGTTTACTACTTTTGCAATCCCAGAAAGAAAACTAAGCGAGATCTAGAATATCAGAATTGTTAGGATGGACGAGTTTAAGGTCTTTGACATTCACATACCTATGGTTGAGCCGGAAGGATCAACGAGTTCATAAGTCCGGGGAGAAACAATTTTAAACATATGGAAAAGGCCAAGGAATTTAAAAGCGAGTTTGGCATTAAAATGACATGAAGTATCGGGTAGAGCGAAATTATGGCGTCAAACAGAGTCGCCTAATTGGATAGTAAGAGGGCGTCTACAGAGACTATAATATCATGAATTTTTCGGTAAGTAACGGACATTTTCTTTAGAACTTGGGAACAGATATTTTCGAAATGTTCGAGATCAGAGGAAAGATGTTCAGAATCAGAAAGGTAAATGTCGTTTATTTATTTATTTATTTATTAAAATTGAAATATACAGGGCAAGCCCTAGTTACATATTTCACTAAATTTAATGTGATATACATACTAAAATAATGTAGTACAAAACAATATGAATGATGCATATTAAATTATTGTTATGTATGCATGTGTAGTGTGTGCGCGCATACGTATGTATGTGTGTGTATGTGTATTTGTGGTTATGAATATTAATGGCTAATTAATTTTGCAATATCTTTTAAACTCATATTCATTACTTGAGAATAATGATAATGATTTGTTGTTATTGTTAGAGTTATATGCTGCTAGTACTTTTAGTATTGGTGAATTGCGCCTTAATTCTGTTCTAAATGTGGGAATATAAAACAGGTTTTTAAGACGACCATAATGTACAGGGACAGAAAAACCTATTTCACTTAATATATAAGGACAATCAATTTTATTATTTAGAATTTTATGTAGAAAGGAAAACCTTATTATTGTTCGACGTTCGGAAATTTTATTAATCGCGAATATTTTCCGAGCATTACTGTACGAGTTGAAACCTATATGTGTATTAAATTTTTTGTAGTAAATGTATGATATAAACTTATTTTGAATAGTTTCAAGTAGTTGTGATTGAATTGCAGTTCCAGGATCCCAAACAATAATAGAAAATTCTAATTTGGAGCGAACCAAAGAGTTATACAGCAACTTGATGCAATCTACATTAGTAAATGACTGTGAGTTTCTGATAATGAAACCTAACATTTTATACGCATCTGCCGCTATCGATTTTGTGTGACCATCAAAATTTAAGTTTGTTTTAAATTGTACTCCCAGGTCCGTTTTGTTATTCACCTCCTTTAGTCTATTTTTTGTTATTGAATAATTAAATTCTATTTTATGTTTAGTAATTAAGTATGACATTTTCTCACATTTATTAATATTGAAATATAATTTATTGTCATCACACCAAATATATATATTGTCCAGATCTGCTTGTAGTAAATCACAATCAGAGTCACTCTTTATTTCCTTGTATATTTTCAAGTCATCGGCAAATAAAAGATATTTACTATTACAAATGGACTGTGGTAGATCATTAACAAAGATAAGAAATAAAAGAGGACCAAGATTGCTTCCTTGTGGTACACCTGAGGTTGGAGTGAAGCATTGAGAGTCTGTTCTTTGGTATGTCACAAACGATTTTCTATTAGATAGATAAGATGCAAGTAATTCAATTACTGGTAGTGAAAATCCGTAAAAGTCAATTTTGCTAACAGTATGTCATGATTCACATTATCAAATGCCTTAGCAAAATCTGTATATATTACATCAACCTGCCCTTTCCTGTCTAACACTTCACTGACAAAATCTGTAAAAATTAACAGATTTGTGGTGGTTGATCTTTTTGGCATAAAACCATGCTGGTGTAGGTCAATTGAAGAATTAACATGACTAAATATTCGTTTGTAAATAATTTGTTCAAAAATTTTTGCCGCACATGATAAAACAGAAATAGGCCTATAGTTGTCAATTAGGTTTGTTGCACCTGATTTATGAATTGGAGTAACTTTGGCAAGTTTCCATTGTTCGGGAAAAGTTTTCGTTTTTAATGATAAATTAAACAATGTACAAAGCGGATATTTTAGTATATCGGCACATCCCTTGAACACATATGGAGGTATTCCGTCAGGTCCTGCAGCTCGTTTCGGTTTTAACTGGTGTAATGCTTGCTCCACATCTTCAATTGTAATGCTGTGTAAAGTAAATATGTCATGTGGGCTTTCATTTAAGACCGCGCTTATATTGCTAGTGCTATAATTTGAATGATTACTGTACACCGATAAAAAATATTCCGCAAAAGCATTAACTATTGTATATATAGAATTCAATTCACGATTTTTATAGGAGTATGTTGTGGACACTGCGCAGTTTTTTTATTGTTTGAAATATAATTCCAGAAAGCTGCTGGATTTCTTTGAATATTTTCCTCAACACCTTTTATGTAGTCTTTATATGCTTCTCTAATTTTTACTTTAGTATGAGCACGCAAAGTTTTAAACTTTGTTAGGTGATACTCAGATGTACTCTTTAGACCATGATGATAATTTTTTCTTTGACCAGACTAATCAATTCTTTATTAAACCATGGAGGATATTTGCTAGTCTTTTATTTTTATTATTAATATTTCTTATTGGAACTGAGTTTTTAAGAGCAAGGTGTATAGCTTGATAAAAGGCTTTTACGGCTTCATTGACATTGCTATATGTTGATAGATAAGTAAAATCGGTTTGCTTGAGAAGGTAGTACAGTAATAAGAAATTTGCTCGCATGAAATCGTATTGACCCGAATGTGTTTGGTTAGTATTTCTAATATTCCTTTTCTTCGTTACAAAGCTAATTTCAAGGGAGGTGGTAACTATCGATAGGAATTAACGAATTCTCAGAAGCACGAACGTTTAAAATAATGTTTGAAAAACTAAATCTAAAGTTTTGCCATTAATGTTTAAATTATTATTGAATGAAATTAGATTACATAAATTTAAGCCATCGTTAATTAGGTTGTATACTGGAGTGGCAGTACTGAAGTTGAAATTAATGCCGTTTACTAATGGTAAGTTAAAATCTCCTAAAATAATTATATTAGGACCATACGTGAGATAGAGATTGTTTATAAGATTATTAAACTCTTGATATAGTTCACGTTTACTATTAGGTTTAAAATAAGTAGTTGCAATGTAATATATCACACCTTGAATACAAACTTTACTATTACAATCTCTAATTTTGAATTAAGCTCTACTCGAGTGGAGATATATTTTGTTTTAATTGCAATAAGTACTCCCCCTCCTCGTTCACTATTAGATATATTGCGATCTTCTCTGAAGACAGTGTATCTATCATCTACTAGTTCTGCATCGTAGATCCCCGAATGTAGCCAACTTTCTGTTATGCATATTACATCGTAGTTGTTATTCAATACATTTAATTGAAAGACCTTGGTTTTGTTCTAAGTCCCCGCACATTCTGATAATATATATATATGGTCTTCATTTGAATTAAATCTAATTGCTACTTAACATATCTCCAATGTAATTAATAGCATAATTATCACCGTACAAGCAGCATATGTAAAACAATTTATAAATATGTTTTATATAAAATGAATAGTAGTATAAGTGTAAGTGTTGCTATAATCTCAAATAACACCCTACAAAATAGAATAGCAATTACAGTTTATATACTCTATAAAGTTATTTGATTTATGTTTGTGTTATTTATATATTTATGTGTGTGTGTATGTGTATGAGGGTGCGTATGAATGTAAACAATACCTACGTTTAAAACAAAATTTTGCAAGGTTAACTAATTAGAGTTTAACGTGAAGTGAATCCAAAGAAGCTGTAATGAATGACTGTCGACAAGTCTAGCAACAAGGGTATTTGAATTTTTAGCTGCTTTAACGTAAATTTATACAAAATACAAAGTACTAATACAGTTTATTTCTCGGACAGTAGTCCGTAGATGACGTGTTAACGACTAAATAAGATAAAGAAAGGACTACAGCCAGTGATTTTGTATTTCGGCGTTCGGATGGCACAAGAAGTTTTAGGAAGATTGACATTCCAGTGATGCTGGTTGTCACAGAGATAGGAAGCAAGCATAATATTGAGGGAGCAGTTAACACGTTCGGTTAGATTGACTTGAAGGCGGTAAAGAGCGGTGAAAAGGATTTAGGTGCAATAACGTGTAGTTAAGGAGGTGAATTCACAGCTGCGGAATTTTATACCGTTGTCAGTGATGAAGTATTGTGGGACACCTATACGTAGAAAGATTTTTTCTTTGAGGATCTTAAAAAAAGACTGACTGAGCAGTGGCGCTGCGCAAAGGAAAGAAGAGAGGAAATTTAGTAAAGTAATCAGTCACTACAAGGGTATATGAATGACCTTGGTGAAACGGGGACGAGGACCGATAAGATTACCAAAAATCACTTGCGAAAGATAAGTTGGTTTGGCCCTACCAGAGGCAGTACCGCTTTCCCACTTGTTATTTAATCAGGTAAACAATAGACCTATTACCACTCGTGTGCCTACTGCAGGGTCATATCCAAGATATGTCGTGATAACACATACTTTTTTCTAAAGCCGCTTACGAATTGTCACATATGCTCTCTTTTGTGATGGGTAATAAATACATCTTCGACCTACCAATGCAAAAAATGGAAAAGAGAGTTTCTGTTTCATCTTTAATACCCTATGTACCTAAATTGTTACAACACAAAGTCTATGCAGACTTCAATGTAATTTTTGAACAATCTTCTTACATATGTAAATCTTTGTTATATAACATTTAGAAATGCGTTTCTCATCTTCATTTCCACATTGTTGTTTATTTTACTTTGTAACCTTGATCCTTAATAAAGCGCTACAAATAGGAATCGATTTTAATTATTCCTAGTGTTCTAGGTGAGCGTTTTAGAAAATGTGTGATATTCCCCTAGAAATAATTGTAAACACATTTCATTTTAGTAGTTTCTGTATAAGTAAAGCCCAGCAATAAGATTGGGTTATTACCTTCAGAAAATATAAGTTTTAGGTTTCTGTAAATTCTAATTTAAGAAAAAATTATTTTGCATCATATTCCATTCATAGTCAAAGGTTATAAAAATTCATGTCGCTTTGTTAAAAAGGTTAGGCGTGAAGGCATCCTGGTATCTAATATAGTTTGATTTGTTGTGTCTATAAAATATATAACGGCGCCGGTGATCTCATCCGTCTAAGAATAAAACTGGTCGCATGCAGTTTTATGCCGATTCAGATTTTATATACAATCCGAAATACGTTAGCTAAAATGATATTAGAATAAATAGAGCTAGCAACATTAAAGGAAATCCAATTTTGATCAATCCGTCCGAGGTTTGCCAAAAAGGCCTCGTGTAGTTTAAAAAGAACAGTTGCTTTAATCAAAAGGAAGACTTCGAGTTATAACATAGACTCTCAACAAGTCGCTTTGGTGGTTGAATACTTTGAGTAGAACGTCGCGATCTAAATGAAGTGGCTATAGATGTTCGGATAAACTCCTACCGAGCGACTCAGATCTTTTTTAGGAGCAGCCAAATGCTTCGATCCCTGTCTAGAAATTAAGACGAGATATCGAAACAGTAATCAAATCCACAAGAAACGACCTTAGACTACACTGGTGCAATGGCTAGTACTTTAATGTATTAATGTATTCTTTTTTTGATAGTTATCCAAACCCGGTGGAGTGGAAAGCTTTTATAGCCAAAGTGTAGGACTCTCCTTGTGGCATACCCACTAAAACCACTCCCCCTGGTGGGTGCGTCTGCCAAACGGCTCCGCCACACTGCAGCCTAAAAGGCTTATTGTGCTGACCCTGTTAAGTTGATTAGTATACAAGTAGTCCTGGGTCTATCAGTGGATCTACTATATACAAGTGCCCCACCGAATGAACTCAGTCCTAGCACCTTTCCATTGCAAATCCAAGGTTCCTAGATAAGGGCTAATCGCAGTCCCCCATCAGCTTACATAGTGGACGGGCGTGACTCCGTCCAAGTCCCAGCTTCGACTTTCTTTTTTTTCTTCAGCTATCTACGCCTGAGCTCCCGAAATGTATTTTTGCTTGCAGTCCAGTGCCTGCAAGTTTTTTTATAGTATTCTCTATGTCTGGTGTTTCAGACAGCGGTCTTGCAAGCGGACTTGCACTCCGGGTCTCCTCCACCTCTATGGGTACATTTTAGTTACCTGAGGAATCCCCCATTGCTGGTTTCACCTTTTCAGGTTCAGTTTTACTAGTGGTACCAATATTATTCATGGTTGTTCCCACGAGTATGGGGGTGTAAATGGTCGCCATGCCAGGTGCCCCCTGTTGGCATGGAAGGCGTGAATAAAACGGGGTGCCGTCCTGCTCCCCGAGTTTTGGACCTACTGAGACTGGTCAAATATCCAGCCACGCATCCCCTGGGCTCGGTCCTACATCACGGTATTTAGGAATTTTTAACGAGGTTTTCCCTCTTAGTCCGGGCGGTTAAGCCAAGACCCACACACCCTCTTGCCCGTGGGATATGACCACAACGGCAAGGAAGGCGCGGTATAACGGTGTTGCAGAATTGCCTCACCGGCTTCGTTTACCTCAGTGCAGACCCATTAGCCAGAGATGAAATGGGTCACCAAAAAAGTGATCCATGACCCAGTAACCCAAATAGATATGTGACCCACTACTCATTGACCCACGGACCCAAATTGACCCGGTGACCCAAATTGACCCGGTGACCCAAATTGGCCCGGTAACCCAAATTTATCCTGTGGCCCAAATTAACCCATGGACCCAAATTAATTTACGTCTACGCTTATCAAATATTGTCATTAACAAAATACTTTATTTGTTTTAAATAATCACATAAAATGTAAACAAAAGCCCTAAAAATAAGAATGAATTATAATATATAGAGACAAATTATCTTATAAACCTACGTAATAAAAGAAGCTTACATTTACACCACTTATGAATTTATGATGACAAGGCTATATTTTTAAAATTTCGTTTTTTAAAGATTTTGAAACAATAAGTTGACTTTCTACGGTATCAGCCTTGAGTCGTGCCCTATCTTTGCGTGTTATTTTTCCAGCACCAGATACATGTCTCTCTGATTCAGCAGATGAAGCTGGAATTACTAAGATTTTTTTGGCAATTTTGCTTAGAAGTGGGTACTTCTTTTCATTAACACCCCATCATTTTAATGAATCAAATCGTGCTTCATCATTATCCTTATCGCCATTAGAGGGACCAATTAAACTTTTATAAGTGCGTTCTTCGTTGCTTATAAAATTCCGCAGTTCTTCTTTGCTCTGCTGTTTAAAATCTAAAGTGCGTGTAGATGTAGAAAACTTTTGTGTTGTGCTCCAGAAATACTGAAAGTTGCGAAAAAATCTGGCTTTGTTTTCTTCTGTAAAATAAACTTAATTTGATTTCTATAAAAAAACAAGTTCTTTCAACAAAATCGATTTTATGAAAACTTTGGACACCTGGACAAAAATTCCATAAGCGGCATAAAATCGGCACTGCTTTTCCGTAATGTTACATTAAACTTTGAAAAGCAATGAAAAATAAGTAACAGATAATAGAACCATTGTTCTGTAAAATTTATACAATTCACCATTAACATTTTAAATAAATCAACTATGAAATTTACATTTTTAATAAATTAATTCGAGATAAAAACTATATAATACATTAAAATATTACCGGGATGATTTTGCTTCTGTAAATTGCAATTGGGCTTCCATATCTCCTGATGAATTTATGTTGGAAATACTTGTTTCCTTAGCTACTGAAATTCCATACTCTATCAAACTTTCGTGAATTTGCATGTAAAAGCTATTTTTATCTTCACTCTTGTTGACGAATAGAATATCTTTTAATGATGGATCCAGAAATGTTGCCATCAAATGCAGGGTTGTTATTGAAGACCAAAACTTTTCGTCCAATGCTTCAACAAATTTTCGCTTCAATAATCTAATTTCGGCGGGATCTTGTGGACTTTCCCACATATTTTGCAAATAGTAAAACAAAGGTAAGACGTTTTGGAGGGTGCATCGGAGAGACTGTTCAGAAAATCAAACATTTGTTCCTCAGGATTTAAAAAATTTAACACATCATTAAGCAGTTGACGATCAATGCACTCAATCAAACCGATGCGGCCTTGTGTCGTTAAGAGAGAAACTAACACTGAAGCTACCCGTTCATCGGTTATATTCAGATTTTCACTAATCGAACTAAACATGTTGAGTAATGACCGCCAGGGCCTTGTTTTTTCCACCATACTTCAGGGATCGAGGCAATTCCGATTGGATGGCTGTTGTCTTCTTCACGTACGTTACAAGTGCATTCAATCTTTCATAGAGAGGATTGATATTTTTATTTAATTGTCTACACTGTTCCCAAGCAGTTTGTATGCTGGTGTTTAGTCTATGACAAGCACAGTCTACACGCACTTTTTGATTGGTAGCAGCTATAATATTACTAGCGCAATCTGTTGTTATTGGATTATCGATAATATCACAATTGCATTCTAATAATACAGTATCTAAAACAAACGCAATATTTTCTGCAGTTTTGAGGGAAGGGTCAATTTAGGTTACCGGATTAATTTGGGTCACCGGATTAGTTTGGGTCGCCGTGTCAATTTGGGTCGTCCGGTCAATTTGGGACCCAAACAAAAAGTGACCACTTGGACCCACTGACCCACTTGACCCATGACCCATTTTACCACTGTCATTAGCCACGAAACTATAGCTTGGATTGGTGGGTTTGGTCCGCGGGATTGTTTTCACTTGTCTTTTGCTCTCCACCATAATGTGGGTCTTATGCCACTCAGGTCACTGGGTCACTGAAAGAGATAAGCTTTTCGCGATTCTTCCCAGAGTAGATAGCCAATCCCTTGGCCATATATCCTGGGATTTCTCCTATCCGACACCTGGAGACGCGCCCAATGGGTAACCAACCACATGGGTGACTAACGTATTTACAAGTGCGTCTGTGTTTAAATTATGTTTTAGCTAATAGGTTTCCGGTTTTAGTCCGTAGATTTAAGACATATGAGACTTTTCATATTTGTGTAAGCTGGAATTGTGCGAATACACATGTCATAGAATTAAGAAGGTTGTAGAAAATTTTGTAAAGAGTTTATATTTATTCTCTTCCTGATTATAAACGGTATTGTAACAGTTTTGCCAAAATAAATTAACTATTTTGTTTGAAGCATGATTAAATATTTTAGGTATTACATAACATTCACTGTCAAGAACCTCCGTGGTCGTGATCAGTCATAAATGGGTCTACGTGGTTAGGTTTGGGTTAGATGTAAAATAGTGTCTCTTTCAATGAATTTTCAGGTATGTTTGTAAGCCAGGCATTTTTTGTAATTCATTCCAGGGCTTTCTCCCAGCATCTCTACGAGATTAAGTGGCGTCCAAGGAATTTTCCAATCAAGACCATATTTCATATCCAATAGCATTCTGGAACCCTCTTCAGACACACAACTCGTCCCACTGAGTTAGTGTGCAGAACAATCCAGTTATTTTGTTCGTACAGTAGAGGTGTCGGTATTTTACCGACACGGAATTTACTGAAGTAATTTACTGAATTTTCGGTGAATTGCCTGCTAGATATTCAAAGGCCTAAAAACTACGTAACAAATTGCTTACTAAATTTGCCATCGATGAGGACGTTATGTTGAGCACGAGGTCCCTCATGTACTCACTACATTTTATTCGTCTACTTCGAGTAAAGAGTACTATAATAACATATAATGACCACTCACTTTGACAAGTAGGTGTACAGTTATTTATAAAGTCTACGAGAAATAGAAAGTGTGTGTTGTATTTAGGAAAAAGTATAACAAATGAAGCAGTAATGGGTCAACGATACTATAAATATTTTAGATTATAGATGCAGATCACATAATAAGACTGGTTATATTTTACATTCGAATTAGATTACTTGACAAAATTGGCACTACAAGTATAAAATGCGTACTCCAATTTTAAAATGAAAATTAAATTGTATGAACTGTAAACAACTCTTTCCAAAAGTAAAGAAATCTGTTTCGTGTGTGTTGAAATAAACTGTTTGATATTCTGTAGATTAAAGTTAAAGCTAGATGTTTCTTATTAATGCAACCAATTTGCAAAACTCTCAGTTTAAGTGAGACAACTATATAGTACCTCTATAATAGTCAAAGAGAAATATATTTAGAACATCCAAATTAAAACGTAGTCGAAACTTAGTAATTAAGTTCTTTCTTACCCGTAATTATAATCAAATCGGCACATTATTGGCCCTAATTATAGGTCTCGGTATTCTCTCGAATAATAACGAGCTATACATTAGAATGTAATTAACTAAATAATTAAACTAATGTATGTATAATATAACCTATCTTTTATACTCTTATAGAATATCCATATAGAGATAAGCAATTTAGAAATCTTGTAAATTGTAATCTAGTCTTATGCATGTAAAAACAATGGAATTTAAAATGACTAAATTGTAGAGTCAATGGAACAAAATCACCCAGTTTATTAAAATTGATCAACTCCACCTCCTAATTTAGAAATGGCTGAAGTTTGCCAAAAAAAATAAAATTTTTCTTTAAACCTATAATGCCATTTACTGTCCATCTAAATATTTTCATTCCTCAAGGTATGAAATACTTTCTCGACACGCCTATTTTTTAATTAATCTTGTGATACTTTTCTTTTGAACTTATTAAACCATTTAATATAAATCTAAATACTTTAATTATAACAAACTTTCTTGCCAAATCTTCATTTAATTACTCTTGTGATACTTCTATGTTTATGAACCATATCTTGTAACTTTATTATATTTTTTTTATAATTCACATACATAGGGAGGATCATTAGCCATCATTGTTGCCTAATTTGTCTTTCCTCTATACTGTACGTATAAATGGTATTCGCAGTCCCCGTGACAATTAATGGAAATCGACAGCCTTCCGACTAAGCTAGAGGTCTATTCCTTGGGTAGCGCTAAGAGCAATGGTCGTAGATTTTAAAACAACAATTTGTAACTGACACTACTACAACAAAAATTGGAGGGGTGCAGGGGGCGCCACCAAGTCCTAGACTTAAGGAATGCAAGGGGTACCCTAAGGGAGAACTTGAAAACCCTGAGGGGAAACATCGCTTTGACTGCGAGAAAGCAGGTTCTGAAGGAAAATGACAACGTTAGTACAATTAAAGGATACAAGAGATGCACTCTTGTTACCTTGTGTTGTATAGAGGAAAGATTATTATCAATATCAGAAATATAGATGTAAAGATTAAAAAGAGATTTAATTATCAAGCTTCTTGGAAGCACCGTTCATGTAAACTATTTATTAACAACCTCTACGAAAACAGCTGTTCCAGGTCGCGTCATTAAGCTAATCGCTTACCTTGTTTGTTAACCGCACGATGAAACGTCACACACAAAAAAACACCTCGCTGTTGCCATATGTCTTGCCTTACTATCAATGGACTAGCAACTTTTATGGCAGGAATTTTCTGCAACTGCTATTAATGAAAGCGTAAATAATCTTACACTTAATTCTTCCTCGAATATTTAATTTTTCGCTAAAAATTGCTTTCGTGTTACATGAACCAATGAAATAAAAACTGTAACGAATATATATTCTGTAGCACTATTTTTGCAAGAATCACATCTGTACAATTTTAATCTGTGGTATTTAATTCTCGTATTTGATACTGTTATATCTGAAAGACACAATTCCATAATGGAACAGGAAATCATGACCGTTTAAATAACTTAAATGCTTTACCCAGAAATATTTAATAATAATATACGCTCAAAAAACATATTTAAATGGGAACGAGTCGTTTGTGTTGCCTAACTTGCAGGCGGATTATACCCTTTCATTCGTTAAAATTAGAATAGCGCTTGCGTGAATACGGTCACGAAGACGCGCTAAGCAGATGCGCCGTCCCGTACTTGTACGGTACGAATAACGAAGTCAACCATTTGTATTTGAGAATGTAGTTCAGACTGCATCGTACAGAAATGGGTTCTCAGGCTTTGCATAAGTGGGGCCTCAGGATAGGCGTGCCGAAGTAGAGGCAGGGGGGCTGGTCGTCTTGGGACACAGAGAAGATTTTCATTCCTGTGACAATGGCAAGGCGCTTGATCACGCTTCTCCTTGAAATGGTTCGAGTCGGTATTTGTTAACGGTAAGACCGCATTATTCAAATAATTTATAAAATATCTTTATTTCCTTAGCGCATGATGAAGTAACATACATTTGAAGTACACATGAATTAACTAAATATACGTATAAAAAGATTGGGACAATGTTCGTTTGTTAAGAAACTACAGCTGTTGTTTGGTGTTTGGTTACAACCATTTAGTAAGCAGATTTCAGAAAACGTGCGTCGCAGTTTGATAACTAGGGATGACGGCTTCATTAAAAACAGGTATCAAACCTTTTTTTGTTATGTTTGTGAGACCTTGAGTGTGCTCACATAAATTGTAATCAGGGATTGCTTAGTTATACTAAATTTTGTGCATAAAGAACAGCGTGGAAGATTATTGTTACGAAATGCTATTACAATAATTTTGTAAGATATACAAAACATTCACTTATTAAAAAAGATGAGATTCTAAAGTCCATTTCCTGTTTTCTAGAAAATTACTTGCAGATGTCAAATTTTTATAAGCTCATTATACTTGAATAAGTTGAAATGTTATTTGTCCAAGTTAACTGCACGTGATTCAAATTTTTTTTAAGAAATAAATTAAACTCAATGTGAAACATATGTAAGCCAATAAACAGATCTGAGTAATTGGTATCAGAAACTTGTTATAAAATATTATTAAACTTAAGGTCTTGTTATGTCAAGGCAGATGTATAAAGAATCCAATTTTATTATTTCATTTTTGTAAACATATTTAGAAAAAAAACGAAAAGAGAGAAACTATATTAAATTTCATTTTTAGACTCAAGTTTTTTATTCCATGCACAATTAATTTTACTAAAATTTTTTTAAAGAAAATAAATCTTTGAATAATGAAAGTAGACGAATGCTGAAGTAATTTAAAAAACACAGATATGCTACAACTGATTTGTTCTAGGTATTCATTTTTGATTCAAATATCTTTGGTGTGGTAATCTTAACATTGTCCACCTGTAATTATTAGTATGCGTTTTTATTAGAAAGCACAAACAGTGTATTTTTAATAGAGAATTTGTTGTGTACTTTTTCTTTCAGGATCATCGAGATTGAAGAGGTTGTAAGTATGCTCCAGAGGTTTCCAGATGCATTAGTTCAGTAAGTTGTAAGTTTTTATGGGGCTTATATCCCATGAGTTTCTGTATCTTCTCATAGGAGTATAGAGGTTCTAGTATTGCCCATATAGATACAGTGGCGCTCAATCCCCCTTTTTCTTTTTATATTAGCTTATTGTAGAGTTTAGACCATCCCCACACCCTTTCTCATTGCTCACCCTTGGAGTAATTCCCAGACTTAGCCGCGAACCAATAAGGCTTCACTTGTATCCAACTAGTGAAGGTCATAAAAAAAAAGGTTACACTGACGCCACCAACGTGGGGCTCGATGGTCGTTTAAAAAGGGTTTGCTCGATTGGTAATAGTAAGCTGTTACAATATCGTTTAACTATTGGCTTGTGGTAAACTCATAATAGTTTGGTTAAAATTTTTTCATAGTACTCATGTCGTGTCTGAAACCTCAAAGTTTTATTCGATAGTTGTCTAAAGGTTGTAGCAGGTATAAATTTGTATTAAAGTAAAATTTTCGTTATTTCAGAGTTGAACTTGTTAAAAAAGGCAAAATACTTTTAAGTTGACATAACAATTTTTTTGAAAATGGCAAAACATTTCAAATTGTGTATTTACTCAAGGAAGAGCTTGAATATGAATTGAAAATCCGTGGAATAGAAAGTGTCAGGTCTGTAGTAGAAAAGAGGAAAATTTTAGGTAGATTGTTAGCTAAGGAAGTAGGGAAACCTGATTGTTTGGTTGATCTGTCGGTATACAAAGTAGAGTTCGATGACGAGTATAAGGAAATAAACGCTACCATAAAGTCGATAAAACATCTAGTGTTAGAATTCGAAGGTGATTCAGGAGATTCTATTTTTAAAAAAGTACTTTCAAGGCTTGTTCATGTATCAGGTCGAGTTAAACGTTTAAGGCTTCCGTCTGACAAGTCGAAGGAGGCAGAACTATTAAAAAAAGAATTATTAGCAACTATTCTTACTATTGAAGCAGAGTTGTATGAAAAAGTGAAAGCAAGTGCAGGATCAAACAGCTCAGGTGATGCAAGTCACACAACTCCACTAGTAGTAGCTGCACCTGTACAAACTCTTTCATATCTTCCTCCACCAATCCCCATTCGTACTTGGTCAGTTAAATTTTCAGGAGATCCCAAACAGTTGTATTCCTTTTTAGACAGTGTATTTTTAATAGAGAATTTGTTGTGTACTTTTTCTTTCAGGATTATCGAGATTGAAAAGGTTGTAAGTATGCTCCAGAGGTTTCCAGATGCATTAGTTCAGTAAGTTGTAAGTTTTTATGGGGCTTATATCCCATGAGTTTCTGTATCTTCTCATAGGAGTATAGAGGTTCTAGTATTGCCCATATAGATACAGTGGCGCTCAATCTCCCTTTTTCTTTTTATATTAGCTTATTGTAGAGTTTAGACCATCCCCACACCCTTTCTCATTGCTCACCCTTGGGGTAATTCCCAGACTTAGCCGCGAACCAATAAGGCTTCACCTGTATCCAACTAGTGGAGGCCATAAAAAAAAAAGGTTACAAAACAGCTTTCACAATGACACCATGTCTTTCTTTGTAACAAAAACGAGCGTGCATAGTACCTTAGAAATTAAAGTGGATTATCATATGTACTTTTCTGAAGAGCTTTTCTAAATAGTTTTTCTAATGAATTTCTCCAGTAAATTTCCCTGATGAATTTTTCTAATAAACTTTTCCTAATGAACCTCTCTAATGAACCTCTCTAATAAACCTCTCTAATGAACGCTACAAATCGAATTATTTAGTTTCAAATATTAAATAATTTTACCTGATTACCGCTAACAGGAATAGTAAGAGTTAAGTGCTTTTAGTACTTGGAGGAACACCCATTTTTGTTGATCTTCAGATCGCTTGCCCGGATTTCTTCCAAGGGACATCGTGTTCTTCTTGTAACGAATACCTGGGAGCGAGTGAAAACGAATTGATAAAACTAATACGACGAGCTGTCATTTCGAGCATAATTCGAGTAACCATCATTTAAAGGATGAGTCTTTGTTATATATTATAAATTGTATGCGACTCGTGATTGAGCGATACGGTATGTATCTGAATAATAATTAATATAAAGGAATTAATTATTTATTTGAAGAAATGTTGCAGTGCATAAAATAACTAAAGAATATACGCATTTAAAAGCGTCAAAAAAATTTTTACAATCTAACAAATTTATCTATCCGACTGATCTTTAGCATTCACCTATAGCAGCGCATTTTGAAAGCTTCTAAATCTTCTATTTCTCTAAGGTTTATGTTGTGCAGTCGCCCTAAACATAGACTTTTATGAGACATTTTTTGATTGCTAGAATCAATGCAGCTTTAGATTTGCACCATACAGATGTTCTTTCTTAGGGCGATTCAATTTTTTATGTCGCTTTTATTTCTATTGTCATCTGTGGTCCAGCTTTGTAAGTAGCAAAACTATTTCCTTCTTTAAATTTTTCCGTCCCAAGCTTAACTATCACGTCTACAACTATCCTATTACCGACATCTCATTATCTATGTTTCGGTTTTGTTGATTTTCATGCCCAAGCTGCTTTCTAGTATTGATTTTATTTTATCTTCTTTTGGCATATCTCAAAATTTGAATTCTCTCATTTTAAATTACGCCATCTATCTCTTCTATTTATTTGACTTTATTTATTGTTTGCTCTGTGTACAAGTTAAATAACAATGTTTCTAAAACGAATCCTTGTTTTACGCCCACGTCGATTTTAGTTTCTGTTAATTTGTATTTTATAAGTAGTCGAAAAACTAGAGAACTCAAAGTGAAAAACTGCTAGGTTTAAACTAGATTTGGTAGAGCTTAGTAAACAAATACGGCCGAGAACAAGTACTTTTAGTCATGAGAATTTAGAGCCATCCACCAGGCTCAGTTTATTTATGAACAAACAAACCGTAAGAAAAGTAAAAGATGTTCAACAGGTTAGTGATAGGATAATGACAGTCGAACTAGACACCAAACTAACAGACACAGTTGTAATTGAGATGTTCGTGTCCACAGCAGGTCACGAGCATGTAGAATATGTTACTTCAAACTTACCCCTGCTGTCGAATTGTTGCTGAATGAAAACGTTTGGTTCCAAATCTCAACGAAAAGGAATTGTTAATTCGTTCCAAGTTTCTTCGGTGTCTTGACATTTTCGTTATGCAAAAACTCTCGCACGAGTGCAAGAATTGTTTTATTAGCCTAAAATGGGTGTGAATGTGTTGCGATCTTGTCGACAATGTTTGAAATGTGGCGAACACAAGCCCTTTAATAAAAGTCCACTTAGTCTAATGGGAAGTGAGAAGAATGTTGATTTTCTGCTTCAGTTAATTACACTTGATCTTATGTGTCTTTTTCCACGGTCAAAGTTAGGATTTAAATGGTTATTGGTAGTCGAGGATTGGTTCCCGAAGACTTTGTTATATCCCAGTCGTAGCGCCAAGACACGTGTAAGAACGCATTATAGAAGATAAACTTTTTCTTACTTTTGGGCCACTTTAATATATTCTTTGTGACAATGGAACGCAGCAAGTTCGGGTCTAAGTAAATATATTTTTGTGGAATATTTATCTTTATTACAGCTTTCAGGAAAATCTTACCTGGAAGAGTCTACATTCTCCATTAGGAAGTTTCACTTCGTTCGTATATAGCCGTCCATGTTAGTCGAGTCGTTCGTTCGTAGTTTCACCCACCACTCGGCTCAGCTCTCCGCCGGACTAAAATCCAACTAGACCACAAACTTTCAAGGAAAGTTCCTTTAACTTTTAAACATTGAACACCTACTTTTACCCCGAGTCTCTATTTATTTTCCACAAGAATTACCATATCTACATTTAAGGATATCCTAGTTGTTAATTCACTTTGTATCTAAAAAAAAGGGGTCTCCCAGGACGCAAAAAAACTTATAAGCAATATGCTGTCACTCACAAATTGGAGAAAAGAAAGAGAAGCATAAAACTGAAGCAGTAAGCTTTATAGATTTGATCAAGGTTTTAGAATTTAGACAATGTAGTTTGGAATGCACTGCTTATGATTTTAAAGAAGGCAAAAATAGACTACAAAATTGAACGTACAGCGGCTAAAAATGTATCATTGCAGAGTACTTCTGATATGAACAAATGTCAACTTTTTTTTGTACATATACTTAGGAAATTTCCATAACTTAAACTCGTAACACTAGCAATTTACCAAAAATTTATCCTGTTTTTCAATAACTAATGTCGAAAAATAATACATGACTGGAGTTGAAAAGTAAGTTATATCACCAAATACATAAACAAATAACTTAACCTTTTTAACTTTATTCTTATAAATTTTTAGAGTTATTAATTACAATAGCACAATAATTTTCAATTACCAGAAGGATATGTATTAATTAGCTTAGACGTGATCTCTTTATTCACTAACATACCTAAAACATTAGCTTTGGAAAATATAAAAGGTATATGGAACCGTATTAAATTACAATGTAAAATTGACAACAAAATGTTTTTTGAAATTATAGAATTTTTGTTCGAATCAAGTTACTTTTCATTTAATGATAATTATTTTAAACAAATTTTTGATTGTCCAATGGGCTCGAACCTAAGTCCAGTGATTTCTGACATAGTAATGGATACTCTCCTCGAAACAATTATACCTAAGCTGTCCTTCAAACTACCATTTATTAGAAAGTTTGTAGATGACATAATTACAGCCATTCCCGAACAAAAGCTTAAGGAAACATTAGTTTTAATGGGTATAATAAACACCTACAGTTTACAGCTGAAATGAAACAAATAACAGTGTGCCATTTCTAGATACATTACTAATTCGAACACAAGAAAACAAAATCATACTGGACTGGTATCAAAAGCCAACAAATTCGAATCGATATATTAACTTCTACTCTTATCAAAATTTTAGTACCAAGATAAATTTTATTATAGAAATGAAAAATCGCATAAAAAGAATTTCCCATCCTTCATTATACAATAAGAATATTAAATTATTTTCTAAAATTTTAAGAGAAAACGGTTATCCTTCAACTGTAATAAAAACAACACTTAAAAACAGTACATTCTCCAATAAAAATAATAAAGACCTTATAAACACTTCGTATAAAACATTACCTTATATAGAACGCTTAACACCTAAATTGATACAAGTATTTAAAAACGAAAACATAAAAATCGCGAAACAAAACTTAATCTCAATAAAAAAATTATTTTCTAAAATAAAAGATAAAACTCCCTGTTTAAATCAACGGAATACCATATACAAAATTAACTGCTCGGATTGTGATGCATCCTATATAGGCCAAACTGCTCAAAATTTAAAACAGCGAATAACGCAACACATAAGCGATATTAAAATAAAACCTCAGGCATGTGCTTTGTCTACACATGTCTTAACGAAAGGTCATAATATGAATTTCAATGACGCTAAAATATTAGAAACCGAAAAAGTAACATCTAAACGCATTTTCAAAGAAATGTGTCACATATATAACTGTCCAAATAGTATAAATAAAAAAACAGATATCTCCAATCTAAGTTCGATATACACTTACTTGCTCAATTTCAAGTCACCCAAATAGCAAATATACACAAAATAATAAAATATATTATATAAAATAAAAAAAAAAAGAAACTTAGGTTCTAATGAGAAAAATAATGTAGTTACACTCAATATACACACTTACACATACATATACGTACCCACACACACACAAACACACGCACATATACAACTTTACACAACAAAACAAAGCTTACCAGACACACACATACATAACATACACAAATATACAATATACAGACACTGCACATAGATAAACACATTCACCTGCAAACCAGATATCATTTACTAGTACACCCCACTCATAATCATTTACCATAAAGCATATTCATAATTTATTTTTAGTTCCACTCTAGTTTAGTTTGCATGTTTATATACAAATGTTTTAATTTATATGTCATTTGTCAGAAACTGTCAATTTTGTAATTGTTCTAAATAGTTTTTTAAAAATGTTTCCTGTTACACATGCCAGTAATTACACAATCTCAACTATTGTAAGTATATATTCATTTGCAATAACTGTGTTTATACAACGTGTAATTTTAGTAATCTGTGACCAAGAGTACAAATATACTGAAAATTCAGATGGAATAAAAGAGTACGCCTTTTATTATTTTTTAAACAGGACCTATAACCCATAGAAGAAAAACTGAATAGTATATATATATATATATATTGATATGATAACGCCGTACTCGGTGTTATGACGTTTTTACTTAACTCCACCGCTCGGTGTTCTCACTTCAACTTTTACTAACTTTATTATTATGCCACGGCTAGCCCTTTTTAATCTACACAGTGTGCACAACGTTACGATGATCAATTTTCTTCTTCTCCGCCCGTTTATAATTACCTATTTGCTTGAATTGATAAAACGAAGTCAATTAATTTCATATAATGAAAAGAAATATTATTTACAATTTTTGAAAAATATTTAAATACACCCTTCAATCAATCAATATCATATGTATCATTTATCCCAAAATTTATATACTTTTAATTCAACCTATAGTCAGCAAAAACTACCTCTTTACCAAAGAAACCTGGAACGTTCTAGACCTCTCTATAATATATTACGTAAGTTTAACGTATGCAATGTATGTTGTTGGCTTCATTACAGGTTTTATATAAATTGAATAAATTCAGTATTAAAATTTTAAATAGAAAAATCTCTTAAAATTAAATAGATCTGACCTGCGATATGTTGTTCGTGTTGTGGATCAACACCCCTTTGTTGTCCTCATTCGTCTACCAATGCTCTGCTTAGTTAAATCAATATTTGAGTACAGTTATCCCTTGTTTCCAAAAATTACTTCGTGCTTCTTTATTTTATATGCATTTAATCTCTTCCCTTAAATGCTTTCGACGCAAATGAAAATTGTATCAGAATTGTACCAAAATTCAATTATCATTGTCGAGATGTTATATCGACCCAGACTTGAAATATTATTATCGACGAAACTTGAAATATTATTATCGACGCAACTTGAAATGTTACATCGACGCAACTTGAAGCCCTATAAATATTTAGTTTAAATAAATTACCAAAATTTTACTCAGTTTTCTATAAAACGGCAAAAAAACTCTTCGTAATTGTTGCACTATTTTCACTGTAATATACACTTGATATTCTATTGTACTTTATTTAAGTTACGCGTAACTTTCTGGTTAACAGTGACGCAGCTTCGGTGTGCATGAGTTATGAACTGACTTGTGTTATCATTGTTCTGTGTTATATACGCTCTTCCCACTTACATGTGGGCTGGGTTTTCAAGCAGTTTTGCAAATATCTCAACCAAACGGGCCCTGTCTTCAACATTCCCTGCATTTTGAAGTGGTTTCTGATGTAATTTTTTCGGTTTTCCGTGTAATGTTTATTTGCTATTGATACATTGTTATCTTTGCCAGACGTTCAACTTTAAGTCTGTTGTTTTGTATAGATATTGCCTTTTGGATAATTGAACAAAATAAATGATGTAACTTTAATGCTGTTTTCGTTTATGTATTTTTATGCGTCTTTGAAACTGCGTTTTCTTACCAAAAATGTTTATTGTTTCAGCGTAATTGCATAAAGCTTTGTTAGGTTTTATCTTTTATCTTCGGCGTCTGTATTTTATAAATTGTAGAACACTTCTCAATTACATGTACGATCATTTCTCTAAATACGCGTTCTATTGTTGACAGGTTTGCTCACTGGCATTATTAAAATTAATAACGGTCTATATACAGAGTGTTGAATGCTTGCTATTCACATAATGTATGAATTGCCTATTTTCCTGCTAAGTACGCGTTCTATTGTTGACAGATATGCTTACTTGCATCGTTTAAAGTTAATAACGGTTTATATACAGGGTGTTAAATGCTTGCTATTTACATAATGTATGAATTACCTATTTTTCTGTTAATAAATGCAGTTTTCTGATTCCTATTGCAATTTATGGTTACTACACGACTCTTGCTATTTAATACACCCGTAAACAACCCCTTATCACAGCAATATATATATATATGCGCTTTATGATATATATATATATATATATATATATATATATATATATATATGCGCTTTATGTAAACATCATGAGGGTTCAGAAAACTAGCCATTTTTACAGGAAAAAAATGGAAAATTCAACGATGTGGCAGCAAGTGCCAACGCCTTGTATATAAACTATAGTTATAATTATTTTAAAAAATAAAGATTTAATAAAATAAACAACTTGGCATAAAACGACGTGGACAGAAGCTGCAACACAATACGCGTGAGCAATGCATCATCATTACACTAAGAATCCCAGTTAAACAAGCAGGTTTGAAAATGCGTAAGATAGAAAACGCATATAATTTAATACATAAATTAAAGTTAGGCGACGTGACCAGAAAGGTCAAATCCAACACCTTGATAGATTAGAAATAATTATGGCATCGTAATAAAAGCAAAGTTCATCAAATTTACTGAACAAACAAAACGTACGTGACCAGGGAAAGTGAAAATGCAAGAGAACCAATGCAAATGGCTTGAAGTCCTACGTGCAGGAAATAGCGTATCAAATTTGTTTATACATCAAAAATTAGTAGAAATACCTTGCATGTAAGAATCACGTCCAAACCTTTAATCGTAGAACTATGCGCTTGTCAACAGATAGGCGTACCTTTTAAATACGACAGGATTTGTAAACAAATCAGTTTAATTTGAATGAAGGCATGATTCACATCACCTGAAAGAAGATAATTACATAAAAGAATTACAAGTGATTTTATAGTTAATAAATTATGTAATGGTGTGAGTACATAATTAAATAAGGTTCGTCGTTTAATCCTCAAAAACGTAAGTAACAAAAGGTTGTTTTTAAATAGATTCTAAGTTTTATATTCACAAAAGGAATCTGAATAATTCCTGGATTCGACGTGAAAATTCAACAAGTATTTAAACAATTACTGGATCCTACGAGGAAATATAATAGGCATCTAAACATTTACTGGATCCGACCAGGAAATTTAACAAGGACTCTAAAATAATTTATGAATTAATCAAGAGAAGCTATACAAACGAAAATGCAAACCATATCTAAAGTAGAGCTGGATTCAACGTTGGACTATTTAAATCACTAGGCTAAAACTGAAACAGCGAGCAGTTTGAGCAAGAACTGGTCTGAACTAGGAGAATGAACCAAGCCACAAAGGGACAACAGGTTAGCCAATTCAAATATTTTGTTGTATTTTTATTTATAAATATTTTAAACATTGCTTTCATGAAAACTTTATGTGAGGGTCAACAGAGATCGTTTAGTACACGTTATAAATTACGTAAAGATAGAAGGAAGTTTAATGAAAGTTTATAGGGCCTCACATACTAATAACATGGGTGATTTTGCTGGCTTTTTGTTTAATTAGTGGGAATGATAATTTAATTCAATTATTAAAAGCAGGTTCTATTCAAAGATTTCTTATACGTTTTTGTACATTGTAAATATTTTGAGTACATTATATAAATTGTAGTTAATTGTGTTTATATCAAAATACATAGTAAATGGGAATAAACAGAGGAAAATAAAATTCTTTGTTGTCGTATTGTCGCAAGCTCCGCGCGTAGTTAAAAACTAAGCTAACCGAGACATATTAAAAATTAAAATTAAACTTAAAAATTGTAAAAGGGAAAATTCTTAATCTTTTATTTATCAAGAAAAAGAAGGGGCACCAGGTCATTGCAACGATATCACAGCAATATATGTAGTAGGTGCGTAATTAGGTACAAAATAATTTTCCTGAAACAATATGGAAGTATTGAAAAATATTATGACCTAAGTATGTAGTTCAAGTTTAGTTTACTTCATATAACTTAAGATTAATCAGATTATAATACCCTCTGATTGTGTTTAATTGTCAGGAATTTTCTGAATAGATCAACTGTGGGTTATAATAATTACTACAAATTAAGTTCTCACATCAAGAATTTACTAACGCTGTACAAATCCTTATAAACTTGTAGCTGCTCTAGAATACCGCCTGTTGTCGTGTTATATTAGAATTAGTACATTTTATTTTCAATTTCCTTTACATATGGGTAAGCTGCTTACCTATACAGGCAGTATTAGAAAAGTCATTAAGAAACCTATACGAGGGATTTGATGCGCTCAAAGTATCAACCAAAAATCCATTACTTATTAGAAAAGCCACACATGTAATACCTCAAGGATTACTTATCCCCTAAGCAATTTACGTTTTAATCTCTTATAAATAAATAAACTTGAAAAAGCACCTTACAGAACCAGGCAAACTAGATGGATTTCTGTCAATTAATATCTCAGCTGAAGCGCCATCGCGTACGATCTTTGTTTCAAACTTCTTAAGTAATAAATCATTTGAGTCATTCTTGCCACCGTGAAGGGAGAAACATATTTTCCATCACACTTATCTTTGTATCGCGGACTTATAAGGATAAAGCTATATTTTATTTTACTTCTTACTGTTTGATAATCTTCAGCTTAATCTTGTAATACTCTGGAATTTTGATTGAAAACGTTTCTGTAACAGCCATTAAGATTAATTTATTGTGGTTGGCAACGGTCATTATTTGAATTGAAAGTGTTATAAATGGAAGAAGGAATGAACAAACTAATGAAACATGTAATAAGGGAAATGTGTATTTATGAGGGTGAATTCCCTTATTGAATGAAAGTATTCATTCGGGGTTGCTATAATGTACATAGCCTAAGTGTTTCTAAATTAGTGGTGGTAGATTAGTGTTCAATTTGTGTAGTAGAACACGATACGCTTTTATGTCTTGGATTAATATGGAAGCTATAAAAATTTTATTAACTTGAACTGGTACTGAACAGTATATTATGATACAAGTTCATAGTGAAACTTTAAAAAACGCACTGGTGTTTAAGCGGGAAGTAATATTAGACATTGCAAGTACTTCATCATGTTTTATTTTTTAATACGCTTGCATAACAGGTTAAATAATGGTTCGACAACTGTGGGAGGCTGCACGCCTTACAGTCGTCCAGGTGGAACTGTTGCCTAGGCTCCTGAAAGCGGCGCTGTGGATTCCGGGGCCCCCGGAAGACATGGAGGTCGTCCAAAAGCGTCTGCGTGTACAGAACCCCTGGGCTGACACATCCACACCGCCACAAGAGATCAACCTCCAGGGAGGCTGATAGTCTTTGGCGTTGGGGAAGACGCGAAGGAGACCATCAACAGAAAGGGAGGCAAGCTACACTACAAGCTCACCTCCCTAAATCTCAAAATACAAAAATCGCAGAGGCAGCCCAGCCGGCTGCCGCGCAACAGCAGGCTCAACCTCCACCGTCTGAGCAGCTAAAGCGAGGTCTGCTCTTACAGCAACCTCGGGAGGCTGAGGTAGGCAAACCATCGACTGCGTTAAGCAGTCAGATGGACACAGCAGACGGAGGAGGAGTACAGTAAAGCGTCACAGGGACAGCCCGCCCAGTGAGGCTTGATAAGCAAGTTTAACCCATCGTAGTCCAATGGCGGGACCAAACTTAATACAACTAAACCTGCAACATTGCCGGGCGGCTGCAGCATCGTCATGCAGACACCTAAGCAATAACCAGGCCATCGCCCTTATCCAAGAACCCTGGGTGGTTTGCTCAGAAATCTCGGGACTAGGAAGCCTAAATGGTACTATCTTTGCGGCTAGTAACCAATCTAAGCCTAGGGCATGCATCTACATACCCAGGCATTTAAATGCTCTCCTCCTGCCACAACTGAGTGGCCGTGATGTCGCAGCCGTACAGATCAGTTGCAGGATGGGAGGAATTACTGACATAATCTTGGTCTCAGCCTATTTTCCAATTGACCATCATCCACCTCCTCCGGAGTTGACGGCAGTCATTGATCATTGTAATAAGCTCAAAAAGCATCTGATGATCGGATGTAATTCCAACGCGCACCATGTGGTATGGGGTAGCGCAGATACAAACCCCCGTGGAAAAGTACTACTCGAGTATATATCGAGTAAGAATATGGAGATACTTAACTGGGGCAGCAAACCCACGTTTGTGACATCTCGCTTCCAGACAGTCATCGACTTAACCCTGGTATCGTCAGGCATTTCAAGCCATATCCTGACTGGGCAGGTGACGACTAAAGCGACACTGTCAGATCACATATTAAGTTTTAATTTAAAGGCAGCAGTAGCTGTCTGTAAAGAATATAGAAACCCAAAAGCGACCAACAGGCCTGTCTACCTAGACAGCTTGGAGCAACGCCTTTTGACATCACAAGGTACTGACAACCCAAAAACAATAAAAGAGCTACAGAGATACTCGGTCTCTCTACAAAACTCCATCGTAGAGTCCTTTGAACAGGTAAGCCCGGTCAGGACAGATTCTACTCGCTCTTTTACCCCATGGTGGGGCGCGGAGCTACAGAAGCTGAAAAAGACCCTGGGCAAACTGTTTAATAAGGCAAAGAACACCAGAAGTATGGCTGACTGGGAGGTGTATATAAGCCACCAGCGACTATACAAAACGACAGAGAGACTCATGGAAGACCTTCTGTAACTCAGTCGAGTCTACCAATGCGCTCTCCCGCATTAACAGGATTTTGTCCAAAGACCCTCGTCATCAACCATGCTGTCTGAAACGTGTGGATGGTACATACACCACCAATGAGTCAGAAACAGCGGAGTTACTCGCGGACACACACTTTCCAGGTAGTGTAACACAACCTTCGTCATACGGGGTGGATCAACCCAGCTCGGCCCCTAACGGGGCCGACTGGGAGGTTTCAAACCGGGTAGTGGATGAAAGGAAAATTAAATGGGCTATCTCAACTCTCATACCGTTTAAGTCCCCTGGAAGGGATGGCATCTTCTCCGCCCTACTACAGTGGGGAGTGGAGAGGCTGACACCATTCCTTGTGGTACTTTTTAGGGGCTGTATTGCTTTTAGATACATCCCCAGCAGTTGGAGAGAGATTAGAGTTGTCTTCATTCCTAAACCGGGCCGGAAGGACTACTCCCAGGCTAAATCCTACAGACCGATCAGTCTCACGTCTTTTTTGCTAAAGACCTTGGAGAGACTGTGCGACAATGATATAAGAGAGAGGATACTGCTTTCTTATCCACTTCACCCAAATCAACACGCCTTCATACCAGGAAAATCAACAGAATCTGCCCTCCACGCTGTTGTAGGACGGATTGAAAAAACCCTAGATAATAACATGTCCGCCTTAGGCGCATTTATTGATATTGAGGGTGCGTTCAGCAAAACCACTTTCGCAAGCATCGATAGGGCTCTACGGACACATGGAGCTGAAGACACCCTTTGGCAGTTTACCATGCAGATTCTGCGATGTCGACGGGTACACATCAATGTGGGGCAAACCTTAGTAAATAGGGCGGTAGATAAAGGCTGTCCCCAGGGGGCGTGCTGTCACCGCTACTATGGAATTTAGTAGTGAACAGCCTTCTCCAACGCCTTAATGAGTCAGGTTTCTACACGATAGGTTACGCCGACGACATAGCTATCCTAGTAGTCGGCAAATTCGAACAAGTGCTGTGCAATTTGATGCAAGCAGCACTAAGGATCACGGAGCTCTGGTGCTCCGACAACTTTTTAACCATCAACTCCAGCAAAACGGCGCTGGTGTTATTTTCCAATAAAAGAAAGCTGACGGTAACCAAATTGCCAATGCTCTTCCAAACTTCTCTGCCCTTATCAGAAGAAGTCAAGTATCTGGGCATTATACTTGATAAGAAGCTGAACTGGGCCAAACACCTACAAATAAAAACTAGCAAAGCCAACCAAGTGTTTTGGCAATGCAAACGCGCCATAGGCAAACTTTGGGGTCTTCCACCAAAGGCTATGGCTATACATCATGGTAGTAAGGCCGATGCTCTGCTATGGTGCTGTAGTCTGGTGGCCCAGGACCAGACTGGCCCATAAAGTCAAAGATCTTACGCATATCCAAAGAGTGGCCTGTCTAAACATTACAGGCGCAATGCGTTCTACACCTACTGCAGCCTTAGAAGCCATCCTAGGCCTCACTCCGCTAGACCTACATGTGGAGGAGATAGCTTTGAGAGCGGCAATAAGGCTGCGGTTCAAAGGTCTATGGATTGATAAGGGAGGCTGTGGTAGACACCACAACATACTAAGAGAGGCGGTGCAAAACACCCCTATCTTGGGAGGAGTGGTTGATTCGATCGCACCCATAATGATTTGCAGGAAGCGCTTTGGGGTTTGCCTAAACACTGAGGACGCCTCCTTAACGGAGATCTCCATTTATACAGATGGTTTCAAAACAAATGAAGGTACCGGGGCAGGCATCTTCTCCGATGACCTAGACCTTCATGAAAGTGCTGCGCTGGGCAGGCTGGTAACTGTCTTCCAAGCGGAGGTCATAGCCATCATGCATGGCGCTAATGCCATACTGGAACGTGGAATCCAAAACAAAGCTATACGCATCTTGAGCGATAGTAGAGCAGCTCTTCTGAGCTTAAACAAGCAGAAGCTTCTCTCGGGGGTGGTATACCAATGCCATCGTGTTCTCAAGCTCGCTTCTAATACACACGCCCTTGAGCTGGTTTGGATCAAAGGGCTTTCAGGAGTACATGGTAACGAACAGGCCGATTCTTTGGCGAGGCAGGGAGCGGCTCGGGGTTTTGTCGGCCCTGAGCCATCGGTTGCTATTGCGCCATCGATGGTGTTCTCCATGATAAGACAAATAACCCACCGCCGTCACAAGGAGAGGTGGGCTTGTACATTAAGCTGCCGGCAGGCAAAAATGTTTATAAGGTCTCCCATGACCAAAATAGAAAAATTTGTTATACGCTTGCCGAGACAGAAACTACGGCTACTACTAGGTATTCTGTCCGGGCATTGCACTTTAAGGAAGCACCTGCCCAGGATGGGTCTGTCAGACAACCCCACCTGTCGCGGCTGTCAACAGGAGGATGAAACGGCGGAACACATTCTGTGCATGTGTCCGGTACTCGCCCGACTTCGAGGATCCATGCAGGGGAACTTCTGGCCCGAGCAGGCCGGAATTCGAGACACCCCCTTGTCCGAGATCCACAAATTCACCTGCAAGGTCGGGTGGCTAAGCTATGAAGGACCAACCTAGGGCAAGGAAGGCAGCACAATGGGCCCACCAGGAGGTCTAAGTGCGCGTGGCTTTAGGTCACCCTTCCCAATTTAATCATTCAATCAATAGTTCGACAAATTACTTTTGGGCTCCACGTTTGGGTCGGCAGATTACTTTGCTACGATATCGCCGCTCGCTTGGTGTATGTAGCGCTCAGTTACCTCGCTGACCGCCACCTCTTTGTGTCTCTAAATAATCTAGAATAATTTTAAAATTCACACAATTAAATGTATGCTTCGGCTAGCTCAGTTATACCCTGCACAGAGTGAACGACGATATGATAACAAAGAATGTTTACACCTTTTCCTTTTTGAGTTTCATACCTGAATAAGATAAACAAAATCTACCAAAATTTGTATAATAAATTAAGAAATATGTACAATTTACACCTCTACAACCTTTGAAATGTCATTTTTTATTTAAAACTTTTGAATCAAAGTAAAAATAAGTATTTAATATGCTCTTTACAAAATTATAACCTGTTTTTATTCATTTAAAGCCAGCAAAAATATTTGTGTATTATATTGCATGTTTCGTTGAACGTTCAATGCACCTGTCATTTTCTTTTAACGTATTTCCTACGTGTTAAAAAAATCTTTTTGATGATCCTTTACTCAAAATATTTAAGTACATGTAAGTTTCAAATATTCAAAAATAAGATTTATGCTATTGGTTAAAACATAAATGCTAACCTGGTATTTTTCCGATTGACTTCCTGGTTTGAATCAGTTGCTAGCTTCGTAGATTCCAAGTTGTGGCCCCGTAGCTCTGCGTACACCACAGTGCTTCTAACTGCCTCTCCACAGCGTGTTGCTAACCACTGACTTCGTAGTGCTTTAAGCTTTAGTTGTACTCCTAATGCCTTGATTTAGACTTGACCCAGTTATTGCATTCAGTACTTAGGGTATTGTAGTTTTACGTCCGTACTTAGATTTCTTATTGAATTATTTAGTGCCTTAATTAATAAATTGTAAAGATTTGTTTATTTCTAAATTAAATTTAGACTTACGTTTTGTGCTAACGGCGGATTGCTATACATTCGTGTGTTCGAACTTGACTGTATTTTCTCACTTGAAATTTTAATTACTGCAACTTTTACATATAAATTTTTGTTTAACTTGTACCATGTCACTTTGTTGATCTTTGTATCATGCTACAGCTTCGTAGTTTCTAAATATTTACTCTCTGAAATTGCTTACTTTCAAAAACATAGTTTAGTTCTTACAAGGTAATGCGTAGTAATGTATCTTTAGTTCTTTGCTGTTTGTTAAGTTTGTATATATTGCTAAATGATACAAGTTTAAATAACTAGTTTAATTTTGTCTAATAAATTGCTTACGAGTTTTTAACAATTTTATTGTATAGAGTTGAGTTCCTCTTTATATTTAAAAGTGTGAGAAATGTCTAATGTTTAAATAAATTCCAATTAGCTGGAATAATATCTTCATACATAACACAAGTGGATTTGAATACCACATATAAATGCAAATTCAAGTTTCCCCACTAAAAGAAATTAAGTTATAAAGTAAACGTCTGTTTCTATCTGGTCTGACACGATGGCAAACAAGACCTTTCTTTCTCAATTTACCTTCGTGTTAAATAGGCGTTTCTAAGTATTATAAAGCGAATTACTTTGAAGCTAAAATAAAATAATATTTTAGGAACCTTATAATATATTAAGTGAACACCATCTTCATAATTTGTCCATCGTATTTATAACGGATGGTAAGATTTTTGTGGAACAATAATCATGTTCTTTGAAACGTGCCAGCCATGTTGAAGCTAAGAATAATTTATTTTAGAACCTACCGACTAGTTACTTAACTTGTACATATCTAGTAGATATGGATTCTTCATCAGGAAACTCAACTAAATGTTAACATACCGAACCTATAGTATTTAACAAACTAGTAATTCAACTTTAGTTCTTGCTTTTATTTTAAGTATGCATTACATAGCAGTTCCTGACGTAGTAGCTAAAAATCCTTAAACTTCAAGAGGTTTCATATTCGACACTGTTTCAACACATAATAGAAAGTCCACTCGCACACGTAGAACAAGCTTACATCTTTGCAAGTTCTACGTGGAACATCTCATAATATCAGGGTAATGAAAATAAACTGTTTACCAGCAGCAGGTATGAGATTTTATAAATTTCTAATGTCTGTGAGCATATGATGTCCCTAGTTGATTTCCTACTGTCAAAGGTTACATTTTACATTACAAGAAAATTCCATACTTTAACAATTCATACCTTAGCTTTAAACTAAATTAAATACTGCTTGTTTCAAAGCATAAATTTATCTGATAATTGCCTGTTTATTAGAAATTTAGTTATTACTGGGCCCAGGGTTTCATGAAACTTAGTCTGAACATTTAAATTGTCATGTTATCGAATGCATTTAAAAATTACATGTTTATGTCTGATATAAATTTTTATAGTTTACAACCAGTGAACAAGATATAACTCAGAATATTTCAAATTGTTTTTACTACTAAAACTGATATTATATTTTAATTAAATTAAACTACAGGAATTCTATTCAATTGTCCCAGGTGTTTACTTTCAACTTTAACCCCATGTGATTTCAAGTCTTATGCAGCTTCTGCGACCTCTAGCGGTTGATGCTAGCTGGGTAAGCCTTCTTATCCTGTCGTGTTCCTACGCCTTTTATCACACCTAAAAAGGAGTAGGGTGCAAACTTTACAATTGAACTTTGCGTAATAGCTTTATTTCGATTAGTACAGTTCGTGATTCGGTTAAGGAATCTATGAATGTTATCAATTTAGGTGAATTATATATAGACTTAGCCCTTCTACGTGCTGTCAGTGGTTGACCACTTGCTATCTTATACTTTGACCATGGTGAGGCGTTGTCCGTGCAGCCGGTTGGGTTTTACTTGGATTTGCTCAATATATGCATTCTTCAAACGCTCCAAAGATCACGTATACAAAAGCTTTATATTATGGATTTCATTCGCCAATGATAATTTGTACCTTTTAACATCACGTAATTGTAATTTTGTACAGGAATTTAATAAATTTTTCTTTCAATTCCGTACGTATACAAAGTTATTGTTACATATTTTGTTTACCCAATATGCGTTATGAAATATACTTGTTTTGAAAGACCTGTTTATTATAAGCATGCATTAATTATTTTCTTGCACTATTGCGTCGAGTTTGAAAAAGATTTATTTCGCGTTTGTTTTACTTTGGATACGCCTAATTTGCATTTGTTTAAAATATATGAATGTATTAATGTGTCTAAAATGAATTGGGTTACGTCCAGAGTTATCTATTTTACTAAATGTGGTCAAATTATTAAAGAATGAACTTTATTTGATTGGTCTGGGTATCTGCTATTTGCATTATAAATGAATTGTGTAATTTTATGGTTTAAATATTTAGTTTTCTTGATTTTTGTGCTGTTTACATGAAGTCTACCTCCCTTGTGACCTTATATACCCTTAAATGACCCTATTGTCATAGCAATATATATATATATATATATATATCATATATATATATATATATATATTTATATAGACAAGTTTTTGCAGTCTGCAATAAGGAATTTGTGTACAACAAAATAAAAAAATAATATGTATCTGTAGATAAACTCTTATGAAAATAATAAAAGTTTATTCACCTATAATACAAATCGGACTAATAGTTGTATAGCCATTAACAAAACAAATTGCTTTATTATTTCACAAGGGGAAGAAACATCCACTGACCGGTTTCAGCTTTCTTTTGGTAACAAGATAGTAATATACTGGGTATGAAGTCCAAGTAATAATAGTTGATGTACAATTCAAAATTTAATTTCTTCTAGCTTCACGTTTCGGCAAAACCTTTGTCAGAAGCATCTACAATTAGAAGTGTTGTAGTTTAAAACTAACGACACAATAAATAAGTTTCTTCCTATTGTCACGGTAATTTGATAAAAGCTACAAAGGTGGGTTCTTTAGGGTGGATACGGTGACTTTTTGCACCTCGGCTAATAAAGACTCTTCTGCAGGGGTGGATCTTGATTCCTGCAAGTAGGTCGTTAAGAACCCGAACAGACCTACAAGTAAATACAGTATAAAAGGCGCCAGAGACATGATTAAAATGCCGAAAGAACTACGAAACCCCAAGTCCCAATGGTTTCGGATAATATCACACCTAAAGAGCAAAATAAGTATAACAACGGTAGCCACTACAATCATATAACTATATTTCAAAATAACTGAATTACAAGCACAAGCAATTTATCTGGAATTCAATACACACCACAGTGGCAATGCAAATATAAACGTATTTTAATAACACACATAAAGGGTAATATATAAACCGGTATACCACTAAAAGCAATGAATTTAAGGTATCTTTCGCCTGTTGGCGAGTACAAATGGACATTAAACTAGCCGCAAAATGTTTCTTGCTAGTAAGTAAACTTCAAAAACACAGAGGAGAAAGGCCTTACAAAAAAATACACACAAATGGCTTTTCACCTACAGGTTAGCAATAAATAATAATTAATGTAAATGATTACTCACCAGAAAGCGGCATAAATTGAGCATACCTGGACGATGCAATCACTAGCTAGTGAATCGCTGTGCGCCAGTGCTGACCTGTAACATGAGTAGACACACAAACAGCTGGTGGTAGGATACCAAGAAATTGATATAGTTTACCAATAATAATGCAAAATATAACCAGCATACGGCTAATTACAGGGATTCAATCAACAATAAACAATAATCACGCCAATACTTGCGTAGCACAACACACAATAAATACAGCAATAGGTACCACTAACTTCTAAGTATACAACCTGGAGTCTGGATCATAAATCAATGCTTTCCGCTTCCAACGAGTCTTCAGTACATAAGCCACAGAATGAAGTAATATTTAATATTGAATTTAAACGGAAATCCAAACGGATGATTAGTACAGAATTGAAGTGAGCTCACAAGGAGCATCCACGGACTGACATAAGGATCTGTTTACATGAAACAGGGCTAATACCAAGATTATAACCAAGATTCAGAACCAGGCTTAATACCAAGGTTAAGGACCCTGAAATAAATAATGTTAGTGCTGAAAATTCAGGAGGATATACTTTACCACAGAAGTGGGTTTCAATGTATTAATAGCTAACAAAGAACATCTTTGATATTCGTACAAAACAAGATTCTGAAAGATAAATAATTAATATCAGAAAATACAAAACAGGAAAAACGTGGCTCACCTAATATAAGTAAAAGCAGGAAATATCCGCAAGGCGGTATTGTGAGTAGAAAAATAAACGTATAAACCAATGTAATACCAAAATCTACTCCACAAATATATTATTTAATACATCCAAAACCGCTATAAGGCGAGATGAAGATGGATGCATTAAAAGGCTGCTTGTCAAAGCGGCGTTCGTTGAAAGAAGAATAATGGCTTCGTCGACAGGTTCTTATCAACCACCTCCAAATTGAAGTTATCAATTTAGCCAACATAAAAGGTATTACAGACCATGAAGATCTGAGCACGGAAATAATATTAAATTACATAAATAATAGCAAATGTAGAAATTACAAAACGAACCGTTTCACTATATAAAATCAATTATTGGCAAATTTAAAAAATTGCAAAATTGTTAAAATTGGAAAAAAACGTATAAATACGTTGTTCAAAAATTATTCATAAAATCCATTTAGTAGGGTAACAGGAGGTAGATCTATTAACAAATTGAGTCTTAAAAACTAATAGGTTGTAATGTTAGTATTGTGGAAGTAGATAATGTAGATTTAATGTTTTTGTGATTGTCGTGTAAGAAAGTTCTTAATGAAGTGCATTAGATTTGAAGTGATTTAAACTGTATAGAGTAGAATAAAATCTGCGTGAATCTTCTATATGTTGTTTTTGTTTAAAGATTGTTCTTCTTTGTTAATGTATTAAGATTCTAGAAAGAGTCTGGTTTTGTAATTAGACTATTTGTCTAATATTTTAGATTCTTCATATGCGGGAGTATGTTTGACTATATAAACATGTTTAACTAATGCACATATGTTAGAATTGATCCTGCAGTCACTTCTACATTAGGTCAGACGATTCCTTATTTATTGGGTAGTTTGATCGATGTAAAATGCCTGGCAGCTAAAGACGATTTTGTAAACCAAGTTACTGTTCAATAATTTCGGGTCTTTAGTCTAGTAAATAGGTTGCTAATAGTATTGTTGTACTCGAAAGCAATGGCAATAACAGGTTGTTAAGGTACTCTTGCTAGTAACAGAGCTAAACTCTGAATAAATAATAGTTTTATGTATATAGTGATATTAAATTGTTAATGTTGTTGTTAAGCGGTAAACTAATGTTGTTGTTATAATTGTTATTGTTAATGTTGAAATTGACATTGTCTTGATTATTATTGCCCATAATATTTAACTGGGGTTAAATTATAATTAGATAACTGTTTCTTTTTAGTATCATTTATGCATGCAAATGTTTTTCTAAAGAGTAAACAAAGATATACTTGCGTTACTTGTCAAAATTGTTAATTAAATTTGTGTTGTTCAATTTTTTAAAGCATTTTATCAATAAAAGCATTGAAAAAACCATATAATAAATTTCCATGTGGTATTTTTCTATTCAAATTTATATGCATTTGAGAACCATACCATGCTTTTCCATGTCGTATTTTTCTATTTAAGTTTATTGTAGCGGCATATACTTCATTAAAACTGACTGTGGTGTTCTACTCAAATCTGAGTTCATATTTAAAAAAAATTACTTTAGACGTCCGTCGTTCGTTATACTGTATAGCTTTAAAATATATTGTTGTTGACAAATATTTTAAACAAATGTAAACTTGGTTTCATTTTTTGACAAAAGGATCGAAATTGACCAACATAAAGACAATTGGTCACTCCCCCGTGCCAATTTTTTTACCAGTTTTTGTATCATCAAGGTTTTTACCACCTTATCTAATTTATAGTTTTTATTGCCTTTAAGCGTCTTACCGCATATTACAGTACCGAAATTGGAATGTTTTCATACTTGTTGGGTGTTGTCGCACAGATAATTATCTATCATTTGCTTATTTTTACGAATGTGATTTATCGGTTTATTCTCGCTAATTAGGGTGTTTATTTATATTATTTATCACCCGCTTATATTTACAATTCAAGTTATGTGCTATTACAAAATTCTAGAAAATGAAGTGCAGTTTCTATACCTAAAATACACGCTTTGAGTTAAATATTTGCAAAATGAAGTTGTAAAATGGCGTTTGAATTGTAACCACACTCAAAGACCTAAACCCCCGGTTTTTTAGAACAGTACCTCTAACAAATTCCACAGCACGCTCTAGTCCAACCCATCGAGACCACAATCGATCTTGTGGATGGACAACTCCTTGTCTCCAAATTTGATCATCTTGCCATTGAAGTCCGCTAACGCCAGATGCTTAATCACAAAGTAATGGATGCAACGAAGTTGGTTCTTTAGCTGTATTGTCTTTCCAACCTCTGGTTGTTGTCACCAAATTTTATACAGACTACCAAATTTATTTTTAAACACCCGAGCCAATGCTGGGTACATTCCTCTGCTGCGCAATGTGCCAGGGGGTATTCTGATGGTACATCGAATAGATTGCCACGAATCTTTTCCATAACCCCAAATCTCGCTTTGTGTCGCTGTACAGAAACATGAACCAATTATAGCTCGGTTCAGACACTCGTTTATTCTCACAAGCGTAACTGTTGATTTGTCTCACTGCTTGTCGTTCTGCTTCATTATTGGCCTCATCGGTGTCGTAGGGTGCTAACCCGTAAACGTGCACCACTATTGTTCTTCCTTTTTAGAGCTTACACATTTGATGTTCTATGTCGTTGATTCTTTTTATAACTTCGTACACACCTTTACATTGTCTTTGTAACTTCGGCGACAGTACACGCCTCCATCTGAGATTTTATAAATAGGGAAGGTTTACCTCTTGAAAACCAAAATCCTGCGCCTTGATGTCATATCTGGTCTTCATCCGATTGCTTGCGAACCGAATATTTTTCGTAACGTCACCATGGATGTCATGCATCTTGCGCTTGAGCTTCTCGACGTAACTCTCGCCTGCAATGTCATCTTCGCCCTTACTTACACCTAAACTCAATATTACATGGTAAATGTGTTTTGCGTTGCTGCATAACACGTGAAGGTGTATGTTCAGTGCTCTCATGAACTGCAGACCGATAGGCCAATAAAAATAGATGTTGAGAGAGACCCTTGAAAGGCACTTACCTCAAATGCGGTTCATGCGCTGTTTCATACCATCCGATTGTGGGTGCAATGGTGTTGTTCGAGCCTTTCTTATCCCCAGCAACCGGCAAACTTCTTGAAAGAGCGATGACTCAAAATTTCTATCCTGATCTGCATGTAACTCCATAAAACCTCCAAAACAGCAGAACAGTTCTTTTACCAGAACGTCGGTGACAGTTGCAGCTTCTTAGTTTGATATGGCATACGCTTTCGTCCACTTCGTAAAATAGTCTATGTCGCTAAGATGTACTTATTTCCGCAAACGGTGTTAGAGAATAGACCGACAATATCGAACTCCACTCTTTCAAAGGAACCTCCAACGTTATACTGCCCCATTGAATCTTACGATTTCTCAATGGTGTACACAGCTGACGCATGCGGCACTGATCTTTAACATTGTCCATGCAGCTTACCCAGTAAAATCTTTCTCGAACTTTTTCCAGAATCTTCTTCACGACAGTGTCCTCTCTAGGTCCCATTATGTAGATAGATGTCCTAAAACTCCAGACATCTGGCTATTAGGAACTACCTCTGAAGCGTATTCACGTACCCATCTCCATTCTCCAGAGATCGCCACAAGATCCCACTTTTTACTTCAAAGAATCCCATTGTGTCCAATACCACGTCGGAGTACTACATAACGGATTGATATCCTACCAATCCTCTTCTGATTTTTGAACCTAGAATGACACCTAGATTTTTGTTAAAATTCTGTTCGGTTTGCAACTGTAGAGGTTGCCAATCATCGTTGATCACTATAGTCTGAACAACAAGATCATATTTTACCCGCGCGGCGCGGACAACCATTTTCAAGGCAGAATCTGTGCAAGTCGACTATCGCCCCGTTTCATCGATTAATTTCGACCCTCATGTTCTTTTTTGAGTTATTTACAACTGTTCTGCCTGTCCCTAAATTCGCGGTTCTGGCATCGTAGCCCCTTTTTCTCCGACTGCTGATCACGTAGTACACATCGAACCATCTGTGCGCCCTTTTAGCTGCGCTGCTTCCCAGAGCGCGTGATCTTGCTATGAATTAAATTTGTAGCTTGCTTTGCCGTCTTAAACTCTAAGGCATGAGTTAACGCATCATGTTAAATCTTCGGCCGGGCCAGCCGAATAGCATGCTCAATCTTCACATCACGTTTTCCATCAATGAATGTTTCCTTGGTCACGAAATTTAGAAAGATATCTAGTACTGTTGGGTAAACTAACCTCTTCAAGAGAGCAATATCTTCGTCAAACTTTTGCAAATTTTTGTCTGCATTTTATTAACAGTTCTTTAATTGAGGGTGATACACTTGTTGCGGATGAGTGTTGCCGTACTTCATTTCCAGCCTTGACGTTAAGACCCTGTAACTTTTTTGATCTTGGTGTGGTATGGTTTGCAGAATATTTAAGGCGCCACCTCGTAACGCGAAAATCATTGTGGTTGCCCATTAACCATATTTCCAGCCGTTAGTTTTCGCGACAGCCTGAAGTGTCTAACAAGACTGTAATCTATTTGATATCTTTCTATATCTCCTGGCATCTTCCACGTGAATCGTCTTCAAGCATGATGTTGAAATAATGTGTCTGCGGTGGTTAAATAGTTTTTGTTGCAAAATTCTGCCAGCCTATTTCCCCTGTTGTTTCTCGCGCCTAATCCAAATAAACTTACTACCGCTGCTTCCCTACCCTCACCTATCACTGCGTAAAAATCTCCCGTAACTATTAAATTTTTATGTCCTTTTATGTATCTCATTATGTCTTAGATATATTTGTAGATCGCTTCTACCTCTTCCTAGTTGTATTCATAGGTTTACATTCTAATGAGTACTCTTTGGTTTTTTTGTAAGTAGTTTTCTAGACAGTGTCCCATCTTTTTTCTTATAGATATCTCCACACGCGAATTTCCTTCCTTTGATCTTGTATGAATTACTTTAAATTTTCCGCTCCACAAATCCTCCGCCTCTGGCCACTGAACTTCGCCGATCCCTACTATGTCTAATGTTAACCTACCCATTTCAATTTTCAAGTTCTCTAGCTTACCTACTTGCTTCATACTTCTGACATCACGCCTCAACTCGCAGAATGTTCCCGACTCTTTTCTAAACTTTTTGATCACATCCTCCGAAGTAGTCCTGTTCCGGAAATCCCGAATAGGGAATTATTTTAACTCTGGAATTTTTTACCTCAGAGGATGCCGTGATCTTAAGTAGCAGTTTAAGTACGCTGTGCAATTGGAAGGTAATGTGGTGGTTTCCCGTTGCCTTCCACATTGCAGTAGTGTGTCTAACATACCGACCCCTATGGTCTCTGCCACTCTAAGCACTGAAAGAGCTACTGCCGTTTTTCGGGGATCTGCCTTAGTCTGGTTCCTCACTAAAGCTCCCCCTAATTTCATTGAACCTATAGTTCGCCTCTTTAGATCACTGGAGCACTCAAGCAGTTTCACACGTTCTACTAATCTAGAACGTCTTCAAGGTGCTGGTCCATTCAAAACGGAACGTACTCTACAATAATATTAAAAAAAAATCGTTTACAATAAATTAAGTTTGAACCACAAAACATGCGACTACTTGTGTACGTACTGCCATTTAGTTATTATTTGTAGTAAAACTTTAGCGACTTGTTCAAATATGCCATGGCGTAATAATTCTTGAGCAGTGAAATGCGTGATTTGATTAGTAGAGTCGCTCAATCGAATTTTAGTGGACTAGAAAGGCTCAAAAATATTTACAATTAAACTTAAATCAAAGGCAAGTTTAGAAATCTTTACAACCGCTTAGGCGATCCAAAACTGACGATTGCACTACAAAAACAATCTCCGTCGAGGAAGAAATAGAGGTTTTAATTTGTGTTTGAAAAATTCAGCTCTGTGCACTCATCGATAAGTGCAACAACGTGAATAAGTCAACCGTATATCTGTAGAATTTTGAAGAAAAAAAAAACTTGGTCCTATTTATTATATTCGTGTTCAAAATGTATTACAAGCTGTAAGTAGCGTTCTCTATAAGCAATGTCAAAGTTTTTAATTCGTAATTCTCATGACAAAGAACGTAAAAGTACAAAGTTACGAATTAATTCCATCAAAACTTTCAAAATTATTTGGAAAATTTAAAATAAATTTTCAACTTTGAATGCCCATATCTTTTAAATCGGTAATATTGGTATAATGAGTTGGGCTAAATCGAAATATTATGGTGTCTGGTGTATCTCCTTAGATATTGCCCATTCTTAATGAATCACCTTATATCTATAAAGCAATTGCTGAAATAAATTTTGCCATAATAATTATTGAATGCAACTAAAAACACAGCATTGAGAATAGCTACTTAAGTAGAAACAAAAATTTCTTGTAAAAATAGCCAGAAGGCACGGTTAGTAACTGCTTGATAAATGACCACTTTAGTTGTTTAAGGTCCTTTGTACACGTCCGCTTACCAATTAGTTTAACACAATTTATAAATATTATTCAATAATATATTCCCAAACACCCCACTGGGTTATACAAATTCAAATCTTGAATATTATGTTACGTTTATCCGTCCGTTCGGTGTGTTTAGAAATTCTTTGACCCCGTGTGCTGTGGCCGCTTCGTTATTGTCCATGTTTGTTTAACTTTATTATTAAATAAGCAGGCATGTCATGTTAATTTTTTTTTTAATATTTATGTACCTGTTTTCTTTGAATCCATGCTCTGATGTAAGTCTCTTGAATTATTTTTACAAGGTTGTATTGTCTCTTAGGAAGTGTTTAAATAATACTACATAATATTGTTAGATTGGCAGTTCGGCATTGAATTCGTGGCTTTTCTTTATAAATTTATTGCAAATAACATCGTCATTTATACCTAGATTTGTACACCTACTGGAATGAATAATTTCCATAGCTCCTAGTATCTGAAATTATTAGTGTACGTCCGTAAATGAACTATTGCAATGTGTAGGATTACCATAATTTCTCCAATCCATATCGAAACACAATCTTTATACAATTTTGCAAACCACAAAAATGTACATTTAGTTTGACAAAAATACATGTAAAGTAGGTACATATTTACCTATACATTATATATATATATATATATATATATATATATATATATATATATATATATATATATATATATAAATATATATATATATATATATTGCTATGATAAGGGGTTATTTAGGGGTATATTGAGTCATAATAGTTACCCAATACATGTAAATAGTACTAGGAGTTAGAAAACAGCATTTATTTAGCATTAAAAATAGGTAATATGTATATTATACAAAGAGCAAACATTTAACACCCTGTATAAGGATCGCAATTGACTTTAATTAATGCCGAGTAGCATATCATCCAACAATAAGCACACATTCACCAAAAGTAATAACTCTACACGCGATCAAACTTGTCCTAAACCAAAAATATTTATAGATTGTAAAATTAATACGCGTGAAATGCAGTAAAAACCTAGAAAATCATAATACAATTCACATTAAACAAGCGATAATGAAAGCAGATAGCATATTGTCTTGATAAGATACGCATCCTTCAAAATAAATACGTTTCGAAAATGCAAAAATGTAAACAGAAATATGTTAATTTACGTCACTTTGCCTACGTGATTTTCTACCTGAAATTAATGCAGATCCCAAAAGTATTATCTTGCCAAAAAACGCCATAAGTGAAATTATGTACCAAAGCAAATTAGAAGTTCCTGTAACAACATCAAAACAGACGCTATAAAATAACTACAAACCAGTACCACATGAACAACGAATCGTTTCTATAAGGCAACATCAGTGATAGACCTGTAAAAGCCCAAGAATATCTAAAACAACCGATGGTTGGTCATACACTTTTTACAACAGCTCAGATAAACCAATAAATTTAAATGGGGCGTAGGCTATATAATGTGGAAGGTTGATAAGTGGACAGTCTTAATTTGAACCACGTACAAGCTGCATCACTGATACTTAGAATTTACGAGACGATTAAATATACAAATTAAACAATGAAAATTTCGTGAAAAGTGATGTTATAAAATATTCTGAATTAATTATAGTGAAAATATATGAGACAAACTTGACGGTTTGCTAGAAAACGTAAGTAGATATTTATTAATTGATTTAGGTTAAATATTCATAATTCAGGGCTCTAAGAACAATTCTACGGAAATTCTAAGTACAAAACTCTAAGTACAATACACTAAGTACAACAATTCTAAGGATACTCTAAGATTAGATCTTGAATAAATTTAAAGGACATTACAACGTTATGAAGATTTAAAGCAGATCACATTAAACGGGGTAAAACTTGGAGTCTAAGCAACTCGACTAAAAACTATATTGGGGTACTGATCCACGGCACGAAGCTGAAAGACGCTCAAGAAAACTACAGGTCAGAACTATCTTGCATAAAACATTATTTACTATTTATTATATTTGAACATTGATCATATTAAGGCATTATTTTCTATTCAATATTTTTGAACATATTTTAAACTTGAATAATTTGTGTAAGAAGTCAATAAAAATTTATTTTGAAACGTGAAAAATTTCGTAAACAAGGGAAAATCTTGAACGTTTAGAGAAATTTCTAGTAGAGTACAAACGACATTTTGCTGACTTTAAAATAAGAAAAGGAAGCTTTAATTTTTGGAGATAAACAATTTAAAATTTACTGTTATTTGATTCAGGTGCTAAATTTATCATACAATCAAACAGATTAAGCTATGAAGTGTAAATCTTTTTTTTTCTCATTACACAAGTATTAATCGACTTCGTTTTATCATTCAAAACAGATAAAGTTTTGGGGAAAAAGGGGTGAATTATTTGATTATCGTAACGTTGTGGACTCTGTGTGAGTTAAACTGAGCTAGCCGAGGCAGAGTTAAAATTTCAGGAGATTAAAATACACAGAGAGGTGGTGGTCAGTAGAAGACTATTTAAATAATTACATCGACGTGCAGCGTTATGATATCAATATGTATATATTTATATATATATATATATATATATATATATATATTGCCGTGGCCCTCTCTGGTTCTCAGTTGATTCGAAATTTATTAATTTTACAAAAATCGAAAATTTCACAAAATAGAAAAATTTTCAAAAAAACAATTTCTTACCCGGATTCTGCTTTCATCAACTTTGATTTCTTCAACCGCTCCCTGGCTAGCTCAGTTGTGCTTCCTCTTGGATACCTAAATTGACTATCATTCTCTGTACCGTTCACACACACCATCCAATAAAACCACAAAATAATACAACAATTTTACAATATTTATTTATCGCTATTTACAAATAATAATTCAAGATTCAATACATTTCGGTGCTCAAGTTACCCCTCAATAAATGATATCTTAGTAAAGTCCTTGTTTTGTTTAAATTTGAGATTTCAAACACATTCAATGCAACTGGAGTAATTGGACCCTAAGTAATACCTTATTTTTATGTATAATTACTACACTCTGGAGTATTGTGAGCTCATGATTACCCAGTTAATTAATGTATGCTTGCTACTTTGCATACTCTTACTACAAACACAAAAACCCATGTACTCTTAACAATAAAATTTAAATTCATGAGGAATGTTAATAAGCTTTACGTACACCTTTAGATTTATATTCAAATTCCATAATAAAAGTTAGTTATACGTATTCTTTTCAATACGCAAAATAACAAAAAAAAATACCATCAAAGTTCACTCTCACACATCACAAATAATTTCCACAGTTTATAAAAAACAGCAAATTCTAATGCGTTACCTGGAAAACTTGAAGATTCGAACTCCGTTGACGATGTATTGTGTTCCTGAACCCTCGGTCTAGTGGTTATGCTCTGCTTGCCGCCTCCAGCTATTTATAGATGAACACCATCTAAGTTGCTGCATGCTACCCATTCCAGATCCATCACAATATTCAAATCCATGTATTCTTACACGTGTTTATTATCGCATAATTACTTTACTTTACGAGCTTGTTAAAATATCTGTTGCACCTCAGTTAAATATAAGTCGACACTATCCGCGTTTCAAATTATGAGGCACAACAATTTAACACTGTACTATTGAATTTATAAATTTTAATACTTACAAGTTTGTTAGTAGATTTTCGTACGTAGTAAGCGATGCAAATTAAAGAAGTCAAAGAGAAGCTTAATAACTCACCTCTCGCATTTAAACGCTTCAAAATGTAACCTCTCCAAACCCACTTAACGCGAAATACTTAATTGAACTAACTCTTTCTTCAAATTTTGTATAACCGTTTTCAGACTCCCCGAAATTTGGCTCGTTGATACGATATTTTCTGAAAAACCGCATTCAACTGTCCCGTGCTCGTCTGTTATATAACTAAATATTTCGAATAATGATATATTTTAGTGACGTCTTAAAACCCCGCCTATATTAACTCTATTCCTCTCTTATGCATATTAGATGTTTCCTTCTACCTTTGCTTGAGTGGTAGAAAATCGATATTACTGTCCGCGTGCTATCTACTCCACGTGGAGTTGAATACGTGCCTACCTAAGTGAAATGCTATTATGCCTGTATTATTCTGAAGCATATCATTGATTGTCCATCCCTTCTGCGCTTTAAGGAAGCTTTTGGTTAGCGTTTATGCGAAATGTCCGACGGTTGGACGATGTTCCTCGAAGCTTGTTTGTTATCTACTCAAATAAAAGAAAGATGACCTTTCCAAACATGCAGCTGTGCCTAATTAGCGATCGTTTTAAAATAACATTTCTAGGTGTTTGCGTTTCAAGATATTTTATATTCAACGTCCGTTTGTTTGTTAGTAAAGCTTTTCGCCTTGGAATTATCGATTTTTCATGCTTTTATGCATTTTCTGACGTTATAACCCTTTGAATTAAACTAAATTATATTAATTAATAATTTCTCTTGGCTTATACAATTTATTTTCTTTACAAACCTACTAAATTTTAATCTCTCAAAATTATGGTAATACTTGTTACTTTAACTTAAATCGATGAAATAAAATTTCGCACGTAAATTATGGTTGTTTCCTCTATACAGAGTGTTTGAAATTGTATTGTTTATACCCAAATTTAACCCTTTAAATCCACTACAATATATATATATATATATATATATATATATATATAATATCACAGCTGTGTTATCGGACGTTATATCTGTTAATAATATAAATTCTTTAGTTGTTGATTTTCTTCTTTTAAAATTCTTATAAAAATTATAAAAGACAATAATAACAAATTAATTCTAGACATTTATAAAAAACCCACAGATTCTGGTAGGTATGTCAACTTTAATTCAGATCATACATTCAAACATAAATTAAATACTGTTTTAACGCTAAAAAATAGAATTATAAAAATCTGTCATCCACAGTTTCGAAAACAAAATTTGATTAATTTAAGAAATACTTTAATAAATAACGGTTATCCAAAAATCCTACTGCATAAAATATTGTTCAACACCACTACTGAAAGTAAAATCGATAAACAATCTACCAAAATCGTGCACAAAAGTTTTCCATATATCCGAAACTTAACTTCAACTCTGATAAAGACATTAAGCACTCCAGATATGCACATTGCTGTGAATTACAATAGAACCTTAAAAAACCTCTTTACACCTCTTAAAGATCCTACCAATAAGAAAATACTAAGTAATATAGTCTATAAAATCAACTGTGAGTGCAAACAATGCTACGTTGGAGAGACCAAGCAATGGTTACGCAATCGTGTCACCCAGCACAAAAGTGACGCAAAAATTAGTAAAAAATCGTGTGCTCTTGCAATTCACTTGAACAATAAAACACATAATGCGGATTTTGATGATATACAAATTTTAGAAGTAGAAAATAATTATAAAAAACGTTTATTTTTAGAATCCTTTCATATCCAAAACAACAATAATACAATAAATTTTAAAACAGATATAGACAATTTAAACACAGTGTATTCGCTACTATACAAATTAAGTAGGCGCAATAATAATAAATAAAGTTAAACTAAATTTTCAAGTTCTCTCACCAGGTATAATGTAAAAATTTAATAAATATACAAAATCATTAGCCATATAATTGTTTATACTTATCAGTTATGGCATGTTGTTAACTTGTTAAACATCATTCTTACTATAAATTCTTGTAACTTATGTGAATTTAAACCATTTGTAAATAGTGTAGTACAGTGTAAGTTTAAAGATAATTTTATTTATATGACTAGAGTTTTATGTTACAAATTGTTTTTTTTAAATGTCAGTGTCATTAATTTATTATGGTTTTCTGAATTACTGCTTTTTAACAAATTAAGCTCGCATAGATTGTAAGTAACACCAGTTGATATAAATTTGTATTATAACGAATATTCATAGGTCATGATTAAGGGAATAAATTACCCGAAACGTCGACAAATTCATAAATGAGCGTTTTTCTTATTAATTAGTGGACGAACATATTCCCAAAGAAGAAAATCAACAACTAAAGAATTTATATTATATATATATATATATATATATATATATATATATATATATATAAGTATTTTTCATAGGTTTTTACTTGTCTTATGACATCTGTTTGAGTTTTAATGTTTCTATATACTTCTGCGCATGTTAGTTTGAAGTTATAGCGATATTGCAGAATAGCTTCGACTGATTCTGCTATTAGTCGGTTTCTCTCATCAGTCCACTGAACAGACATCCATGAAAAAATTCGCTCCGAATTGGCATTCTGCGAAGGAATTGAAAATAAATATTTACATATTTCGAGAAGTTCAGATTTTGTATCTAAATAGTACGTCAAAAATATTTTTAAGTATGTGTACTGTTGAAAACGGAATTTTCCTAAAATGTTCACATTATTTGAAATAAGAATATAATTGTCTTTTCTAGATTTTTCCCAATCTGGTACTTCATCGAGAAGCATCTAGCCAAAAACGCAAAACTTTGAAATACCGTGGCCATTTTTAAAGGAACACGATAGCTCTTTCAAAAAATCGCTAAAATCTGTTTCAAATTTTATAATCAAATGCACAGTTTCTGCTGACACCTCGTTCTTCAATTTGGAAAGCTTTATTTTGGTTTGCATATGCCAAGAAACTTAGCAGTTTTTCTTTCAGCCAAAGACTTTTGGTTATTAAGTAACAGATTTTTAACTTCTATGACATATCTTACATTTTCCATTTTCTTAATATTTTCTTTTCAAACAAAAAGAGTTGTGCAAGTAAAAACGTAAAATAAATTTCACTGAGAGGATTAGAAAAAAAATCAATAAACTTTAGGTGGTTCGTCTTCGGCATTGAAAAAATGTTTCAGAAGAATTTTAAAATTCGTTCAATTCTGGTAATAAAGATAACCCTCTTATTCTTGAATGTGTTATCAGATTATTATAGACAACGTCTGCATAATTGCAAAACTCTTTCAGTTTCTCCGTTCTAGTTGGGTGTGTGAAAAAATAATTAAAAATTTTTAGAACGACAACTTCGGCATCAATGGATAAGTAAACCTGAAACGGATGAAACAGTATTGTGTAAGATACGAACAGTAGAGCCAAGCTCTTCATTTTCTCTTTCTACCCCTGCTTCTAACGTGAAATACGCGTTCTTTTCACCACGTCTATCAACACCTCCAAAGTATGTATTGGCGTTGTCGCCACAAAATGTAGTAAGTTTTACAAATGGCAGATTAAAAATTTTTTGAGCTGTCTAGGCGGAACTTGGAAATCGTTTCGGATGTCTCATCGTTTAATGAATCAAATTTTAAACTTTCGATTAAACCCCATCAGTTTCAGTAAAGCACTGCACAACAAGGAGAAACATTTTTTCAGCTTTATGATTGCTAGCATCGGCTATAACGCCATAGAATGTAACTTTTAATAATTCTTTTATACATTCGGATACAGAGTAAGGACCAAGAATATTTTTAATAATCGCATGAGCTTTTGTTCCGGCAGTAAATTGCTTTACGGCAATTTTAGAGTGTGGATATATTAGTGGATTCAATTTTGTTCTACAATCGAGAGTTATATGATTGGTGGTATTATACAATTTTGTATGAGTGGCTATTTCTGTAGCAGCAATTAACAGTTCTTTGTTAGTGTTCTCCTATACTAAGAATTAAGAAATTTACTTCGTTGTTGATACAGCAGTCATTTTTGCTTTATAGTTCTTTGTGGCTATATGGTGTTGCACATCGGATTTACCTCACGACTTGTTGAAATATATAGGTTGCACGTTAAACAAATTGCTCTGTATTAATGCGTCTTTTTTATAAAGGACCATTCTTTTAAATATTCATTCGAAAAATGGCACTTTCTTTTAGGTGGCATTTGATGATATCTACAAAATCACAACAAAAAAACACTGAAGCGACTCACAGACATTAATTTTTGCATCTACCTTATTTTACTAACAAACTGATTTTCTAATCAATATAATGGATTGTTATTCTGCTTTACTCAACTCTTAAGCCTTTACGCAACGATTGGGTACTTTACTACGCAAAAACAAACAAATCCGTGTCAAATTGTTATAATCTTATGACTGACAGTGTCTACGATTGCATAGCGAAATGAAAAATGCCATTCTATACGAATGCGTCCGAGTTTCAATTTTGTAGTAAGGGGAAATAGTGATCGATTACTGCATTGCACTAAAGAACTCGATTACGTTATAACTAGCAGTTTCTTTTTGTAAAATGCGAATTGTTTGGGATTTGGGATTTCTGCATGCAAAACAGGATTTTTCGCGGGTTAGTCGGGACGTCACGACATGAAAGTCAATAACAGTGACAGCCACAGCCCGATACATCGGGACGGATGACAACTCTAGCAATGTGTTAATTCAATTTCTATATGCCACTAAATACTTTAATTCATAGATAACAAAAACTGCCTAACAAAAGAGATGTTGAAAGAAATTAAATCAGTGCTCCACATAATATGGGCGCGACATGGGGTTAGGGATAATCAAAGGAGGGTGAGGAGAGAGCGCAAATGTGAAAAGATTGAAGCAAAAATCACAGAAAACATTTTTCTATTGAAGAAAAGAAAATATAATGCATTGTAAAGTACAAAACAAGATATTACGCCAGTAGGTTAGGTAATCCGCGCAGACAACAAAGAAAAAGCAAATAGCCCGCGTCGAGCACCGCAACAAAACAACAGGGTAGAATCCAAAGAAGCCGTGCTGGCTAAAAAGTCGTAGAGTGGGGTGGGAATTAAGTTTTCGTCCCTTAATGTTGAGTTTTTAGAAATATTTTATTATACTTTTATTCTCCCTGTATGTTTGTTGTGGTTTGTTTAGTATTTTTCTTAATCTTCTTTGGGGATTAAACCACTCATAGTTTTTAAAATTATCTTTATTAACGTTTTGATCTATAACCTAGGATCGTTTTCAAAATAATAAAAACTTCAAGTTTGACATTTATGACATAAATTGAAGGTGACTTTGATTTATTGATGTTTGAAATATTTGGTTTGAGTACACTAAGTACAAATTTTTAAAGTTTAAATGAATAATTGCCTTCAATTTGTGTTACGGCCTGGAACCGACTTTTGTAGGTAGCCAATACGCTTAACGTGAAATCAGCTGATTAATTTTTATTGTAAAAATTCAATAACTTGGGAATTGGAAAACATTTTTTAACATGTTTCTATTTATACAATTTAGTGGATGGTTATTAAAGAAGTGTGCAATTGCATTATTAAAAGGCTTAAGTAGTCGTTTTTTTATATTTATTTTGAAGGGAAAATCATTATGATTTAGGCTACCTCTTTGGTAGATTTTAACATTGTTCTGAGGTAACCTTATGGTGGGTTTACACTTGTCAGATACCAATGTTGTTCTATGAAGGTTGTATATGGATCTGAGGCGACCCTATGGCGGGTTTACACTTGTCAGATACCAATACTGTTTAACGGAGATTGTATATGGTTGTGAGGTAACCTTATTGCAGTTTTACACTTGTCAGATACCAATGCTGTTTTACAGGGGTTGTTAATATGCTTCATCATCATCATCATTGGATCTTCATCTCAAAACTGGTTGGACACGTACCTGCACTTATTTATATTCTGAGTTAGCTTCCCTTCTATTGTTTTCTAATTTTATGTTTTATTTCACCGAGATTCAGTGAAGGGGGTTAAGCAACCTGTGGCTACCAAGATCCTCCAACACTTAGATATTTGCCGAAATAATGGTTTTCTAGTTAATATGCTTATTGTTATATAATTAGTTATTGTATGTATAAATAGAAATCATGTATGTAGGCTGTATTACATGTTAATATCGCAAGGAAAACCCAGGAAAAACTTGCAATGCTACCTAGATATTGGGGGCATTTGATTTTCATTTGTTATTTCTTTTGTTATTTCTTTTAGTAATGGAATCCATTGTTTACTGAAAGTTACGGATTCGTTTGCAACGCAGTTATTTTTATGTAAGGTTATATAAGCAGCTTCTTTGATTTTGCGTTTTTGGTGGTTTTCTTCTTTGTCGATAATTTTTGCGTCCTCCCATTTTATTTTATGACTGGAGTCCCATGCATGTTGGCAAATCATGGATTTTTCAAATTTTCTATTTTTTATATATTCTTTTAATCGAACTTCAAATGGTCTGGAACTTTCCTCTATATAAAACTTATTACATTCGCACGGTATTTTGTAGATACAATTTTTTGAACTTTGTATTGCGTTTTTGGGTTTTGTTTTTGTTAATTGTGCTCTTAGTGTATTGTTGGTTCTAAATACTGTTTTAATTCTAAATTTGTTTCCTATTCTTTGAATTTTTTCGGAGAATCCTTTTATGTATGGTATTGAGAGCATTTTGTTGTGTGTATCGTTGTTTTTGTTTTCTTTTTCTTTATTTTTAGGGTTTTTATTCATCTCTTTCTCTATTATTCTTTTAGGATATTTGTTTTCTATTAGTGTACATCCGATTAGGTCTTTCTCTTTCTTTAAAATTTCTTCGTTTGATGATATTAATTTTGCTCTATCATACATGGTTTTGATAATTCCTCGTTTGACAAAGTGTGGGTGGTTTGAATCGAAGTTTAAGTATCTGTTTGTGTGCGTTGGTTTTCTATATACCGATGTATTAATTGCTGTATCGTTTTTGCTAACGAGAATATCTAAAAACGGAAGTTTTCCATGTTGTTCTAATTCATATGTGAATTTAATAGTTGGTTCTATTTCGTTAATTGACTGTACAAAGTTTTTAATTAGTTCTGTATTATGAGGCCAAATAGCATAGACATCATCTACGTATCTCCACCAGATTAGTGGTTTCAATTCTTGGGTGAATATTACATCTTTTTCGAATTCCTCCATGAATATATTAATGAAGATTGGTGATAGTGGACTTCCCATTGCCATTCCGAAGCTTTGTTTGTAAAATTGATCATTTATTTGAAAATATGTGGTATTGACGCATAAACCAAATAATTCCATAATCGATGATATGCTTAGTTTTGTTCTTTGTTTAAGATTGCCATCTTTTTCTAGTTTGTTTTTTATAATATTAAGCGTTTTGTTTATAGGGACATTTGTGAAGAGATTTACTACATCAAAGTTTACCATTGTGTGTGTATTTTCAATTTTTATGTTTGATAATTTTTCTAAAAAATGTTGGTTGTTTTTAATGAAAGAATCCGTTTTTCCTGCTAATGGATTTATAATTTTTAGTAGAAATTTTGCTAAATTATGACATGGTGAATTTATGGAGCTTACGATAGGTCTTAAAGGAATGTCTTTTTTATGAATTTTTGGTAGACCGTAAAAGTGGGGTGGTTTACTGTAATGTGGGACCAGTTTACTTCTTTCTTTGTCTTCGAATTCATTTTTAAATTTAAATAAAGTTTTGTATATTTTATTTTCAATCGATTTTGTTGGGTCCGTTTCTAAACTGGTGTAATTCTCAGTGTTCAATAGTTTGTTGACTTTTGTGTTGTAATCGTTTTTATTCATTATTACTGTTGCATTGCCTTTGTCAGCAGGTAGAATTATAATTGAGTTATCGTTTCTTAGATTGCGAATTGCTTGTATTTCGTTACTACTTACAATTGGCTTTATTTTGTGATTCTTTTCTATTTCGATTTTGCATCGTACTCTAAATTCGTTTGCTTGATCTTCTTCAAGTTGGTTTGCTGTTTTCTCAATACAGCTAATTATTTCAAAGGTTGGTATTGATTTTGGCGTTACTGCAAAGTTAAGGCCTTTTGAAAGAATTGATTTTTCTGTGTCGTTAATACTTCTGTTTGATAAATTTATCACGGTGTTTAGCATGGTGTTGCTGTTTTCTAACGTTTTAGTTTGAGTGCTATTTTTCTCTATAAGTAAGTTATTATATTTCTTTATATGAATTTCTTTTTGTTTGGAACATACTGATTCGTAGTACGTTTTTGCACTAGCGAGAATTTTATCAAAATCATATTTTGTTACCTTTATTCGTATGAAATTTATAATGCCCTCAATATCTTGTTTTAACTTATAAATAATGTGTCGGTGGTTTTGTAGTCTTTCCCTCATCATACTGTAAAAATCATCCTTAGTTTATCCCCTTTCTTTAGAGGTATAACTCATAAGCATAAGTTTAGAAACTAAGAAAATATTTGAGTTTAAGCGTACGAACAACACTTTATTTAAGGATTCAACTAATCAGTTACCTTACATTTATTAAAAAATAACCACTAAATAATATTCAATCCATTGAAAAATTGATTGTTTATAATAAATGTTCAAATGTTTGACCACATGTTTGAATACACAAACGACACTTCCCGAAAAAGTTACGTTTTAAGGACCTGAATGCACAGCGATTTCTTTTTATTGTTATTGCGGCCTCACGAGTCTTTCCATGTAGGTCCTGCTCATCTATTATGTTTGTTTGGTATACCAAGTCTTTGAAATATCCTCATAAAAAATAGTCGATGGGGTTCAGGTCTGGTGCACACGGCGGTCAACGGATAACTGAGGCGGCTCCGTGGTGTAGTGGTATGTGTGTGACTACTACGCCCAAGGTCCCGGGTTCGAATCCCGACACGGTCCGCTTGAAAAATGTAAGGCGAGCATTTTTCGCAAAAATACACCCTCGTTCGGATGAGAGGTAAAATGGAGGTCCCGTGTGTGAGTGTTGTCACGCACGTTAAAGATCCCTACTTTGCTTGGAACAGCAAGGGTTCGGCAAAATTCCAAATTCTCCAGGTAAAAAAAAAACTCGCTTCCTGGCCAATGTAGTACCTTCGGGTGGAGCATTGGAAAAAAAATCACATGTAAGGTCAACGGATAACGCCACCTCGTGCTATCTATCGATTAGGGTAGTCGGCATTTAACAATTGTGTAACTTCACGGGCGTAACTGGCTGGAGCGCCATCATGTTGAAACCACATTGCTAGCCTTAGTGCTAAAGGAACATCATCTAGTAGAGGTCTTAATTCGTTTGCAAGAGAGTGATGCTACTGTTGTGCATTCTGCCTACTGGGTAATTCAAATAGACCAAGCAATACGCCACCAACTATACCTGCCCACAAATTAATACTAAAGCGATGTTAAAACTGTGATTACCGTACCATCCTCGGGTTTTCAATTAGCCAGTAGTGAAGATTATGTATGTTAAAAAAACCGATGACTCGTCACTCCATAAAATTTTATCAAAATGTTGTGGATCCTATTGATTTCGACGAAGAATTTCCCGACAAAACGTCACCCTTTGTGCATAATGTACAGGTAATAGAGTTTGAACTCGCTGCAGATGATGCGGATATAAGTTATTCCGGCGCAACATTGTACGTAGATTGTACGTAGATATGCCATTGTTTGCTGTTGAATTGCCGAAGAATTTTTCACATTATTATTTATTCTTTTGAATCCTTAAATAAAGTGTTGTTCGTACGCTTAAACTCAAATATTTTCTTAGTTTCTAAACTTACGCTTATGAGTTATACCTCTAAAGAAAGGGGATAAACTAAGGATAGTTTTTAAATAGGTGTGCACTTTTTGGTAAGAAGTACTTTTTTGAGTAATTTCGATTTGAATAACACGAACTATTTTTCATAAGACTGAAACGACGCCGACAACTTCGATTTTCTCTTGTGATAATGGGTGATTTTTTGAAATATCTGTCATTTATGAAAGAAGCAACCTTCATCTACACCGCAAACAAAGAATTACGTTTAAAGAACCAATACTATATTTTTAATACTTAATAATCTATGGTTAGCCACGCTTTTTCCAAAAAACACTAAAAGTGAAATAACTTTGAAATCGTAAACAATTGGATACTAACATACAGGGGTATTTTGGTAGGAAATGATCTTCTCTACTACACCCTGAAATTTTGTCTATGAGTTTCTGGACACCCTGTAGTTACAGCAATCAATGAAAACTGTATACAGGTTCGAATGCATTTCTCCCTATACCTGAAAAAATTCTATTAGGAAAAAACGTCACACCTAAACAATGGTGAAACTTTAAATTTATATAAACAAAATGTATAAGACAGTCAATGCTGAACTATTATCTAGTAAATGCTCTACCAACAACAGTTATTACCGCAACATTTCTAGTGATTGGAGCGGAGTAAGTTCAATTTTACACCGTAGCATCTCCAATTGTGCGATGAGTAACCTTTTTAACTTCCAAAAATATCCAGACCCAATTTTTCATGAGAGAAGTTAGCAGAACGATGCAGATAAGAAACAGCAAGCATTAAAACTTATCGTGACGTTCCTGCCTCAAGCTGATCGCAGCGTGATTTTGAAGGTTTTGATAAGGTCACAGCAACTTTTTGTAGTCAACATCTGTTCGAACGCATGGCACGCCATACTGATAACTCAAATATATTTGATTATCCATTTGACTGAATAGGAAAATATCAACATGCGGATTTATTCATCTCTAACCAGAAGGTGTCAAGCGTCCACCTCTAGATATTAAAATTGTTTTGTTAAACGTAAAATAATTTTAAATTGTAAATAAAATGGAAAGCTATTGAAATTTAGAATATGAATGACATCTGTCAAGAGTGTAGCAGGAAAAACGGATCTAATAGTCTCATGATTTTTACAATTTTACTTCATTGTTTCACTTAACATTACAGAAATTATCTGTTCCTTACTAGACTAATTTTTCACACACAAAGTAACTGTTTCGTAATAACTCGTACAACCAACTTATGGTTTTCATTCTGACACTTGAAGAATCCTGTCAAGGCTTCTTCAAGAGAACACGACGTAGCTTTTTTAAAACAAAACAAATATACTTCAAATGCAATTACTTATGAACAACGCGAGTTACATATCCCCAAATCTATATATGTACAAATAAATAGGAATTATTAGGAAATTATAAAGAATCTTAAGTTAGATGCAACATTGTAAATTGAAAGATAAATAAGAAAAGGTTATTGAAAGTTCACAAGCAAGTTGTGAGAACGGATGTGCATACATTGTATTTCACACGTAAGTGATACTGCAGGTGCAGGTCACAGACGATTAAGAAGCCGCAATTATTAGAAATTAAGATTGTTACATCGTATAATGAATAGAATAAAGAAATAAGCAGACATGAGCTCTGCAAGTTCCCACAGACATATGAGGGGCAGGGACAACATTTATACCCCGGGAGCCCCAGATCAGTCAGTCAGTTTTGAGTATTTCAGCTTTTACATTGTTATATGCTTAGGCTACTCGCCCTCATTTAAATTCAATGATTTTTTTTCAACTTAGTGTAATTGTTATCAAGTTTGTCAAAATTCTAATTGTAATTTCTGTTTAATAAATAAACTGTTACAAGAAGTTTTGGAAGAAGACTTTTTAAAAAGGCAGCTTCCAAGGCTCGAAACGTAATTCGCGTAGATGAATGCAGATGAATTTGTGGGCCAATTCGTGGTGCTGAACGGTATAGATATCACGATATACATGGCGACCCAACTAGAAGGGCACGATTCCACATAAGTGACTGTCTAGCACACAAGATTAAATTGGCGATTCAATTAGGATAGCTCGATTCGACATTCAGACTTGATTTTATTTTGTAAAACTGTAAGAAATTAGGGGCGTAAATCTGTTAGATTAAGTTAAAAAATTTTAGTTAGTGTAATTTTTTTTGGAAATTTTTGATGCAGTGAAGGAAAAAATGTAAAAGCAAAATCATGTATCAAGAACTTGATGAATTTTCTAATGAAAAATTCAAAAAAAACTCAGTCGTGAATTAAAACAAAATCGGCAAAAATTCAATCAATTTCACATTGTTCATAAGACAGGAAATTTAGGAAGTGGTTAACTCAAGCTTGTCAGAGGTGAAGAAAAAATGAGAAGTTTGATGATGAGGATACTACCGTAGGGAATCTACTATAAACTGTACAGGAAGGTAAGCTGGATATAAGGAAGGAACTTAGCGTAACACGAAAGTTCAGTTTAGTATGCTAAAAATAGATAGAAGTATCAAGTATGTTCTTAGGATTTGAACGGAAAATGATAAACTATAACTGGGGGAATAATAAACAACATAAAGTTAGGGATGATCTATTAATGGCAAAAATGTAATGAGATCTGGGATACGGGACATAGAAAACGTTTAAGACATGGTGGTTACTACAAGTAGGAAATGGGAACGAACAACAGAACATGAGACGGAAAATTGCTATGGAAATATAACAATTATAATTTCTTTTTGAAAATAAAGTGGCTAAAACATTAAGTTGATACTGGGACGGAAGCCAGCTTGAATACAATTAAATATATAATGCAACATAAAATTCGTTAATACAATATGATACCTTAAAGAAAATAATTCATAGAGCCGAACGATAAAAGATTTGCCACAATTAACAGTATGGTATCTTTTCTTTTATAACAGAATCATAGTAATTTTTATGTTAAGTATTTTGCTGTAGAATTTGTTTTACTGATGTTTAAATTTTGTATGTGCACGACGTACCGCACTGTCCACCAGATTATTGATCATGTTAGTTTTATATTGTGCAGGTACAATAGAATTTGCTACGTACCTAGACGTAGACGGAAGAATAGTAAATACCAGGCTAACTACCAACCGCGGAGAGTGGGGGGATTCGCCTACATACCAAAAAGAAAGAAAAAAAAACATCGCCCACGATTATCTATTAACACATAAAAATAAATTAAAATTTCTTGATTCACATGGATAAAGAAAAGTATTAAATTTAAGTTATATTGTAAAGAACAAATTTTATAAAGCATCTATGAAGTGCGCATCTCGTATTTACACAAAATAAAATTAATCAGTATTAAATAAACCCGTGAGAGCTTTTGTCAAGTGTTTATAAAATTTCACCTAATACTTTTTGGTAGATGACTAATTAGTAGAAAAGAATTAATGTGTTAGAGCTTTTGGCAAACATTTTTTTTGTACATAATACCGTTTGTAAAATAAACCAATTGGTAACAAAGAATAAGCGTGTGTCTGGCACACATTTTTAACAATGGCACATCACACCTATAGAGCGATTATATCGAGTCGCAGCAACAAACAATAGTTCTACAGTGTCAATGTATCTTATCACGTAACTACACCAAACGCTGATACGGAATATGCCATTGACACACACAAAAGAAAACGAGTTTCATACCTGTAGGTATCTGGATACTTAGCTTGCAAGCTGTCGGGGGTTAGTCAGTACAGAAACGCCGCGGTATTCAGGATCCATTCACCCTGCCATCATAACTACAGTAGCTAGTCCACGGACAAAAGAAGTTGGTCTACAGACAAAAGTGGTTGGTCTACATAAAGAAAGAACCCATTTGGCTTCCAGTTAAAAAAAAAGCGAATACACGCAAGACACCTCCTAGTTGTCGAACAGAAAAACGTGCATCGCTGTAGAAAGTATTTCAGCGCACAAGCTGTAGAAGTAAATTCAACAATGGCTCGAATAACACGAATTCGAACTGCAAATCCTTGCTTATCGAAGCGCGATTGAAACTGGAAAATCCGGGTTATATTGGATAGTACGCGACCTTATTTCAACAAGTCGGTTACGTTGGAACAATAGAGAAAACCATTATACGGCGGTCGTAAGGTATACCAAGATAACGGGTACCTAAAAACAGGATATAACTATTTAATTTTAGCATAAACTTGTTGTTTCAAAATAAATAAGTTCAAAATGAAAATTTGTAACAAGCGTACCTATTGTAAACAGGATGTTCTTAAAGAATTTAAGAGATTACCGAATACATAACACAAGGCATGGACTATTTAATTTATCGAATAAATTTTCGTTTTAAAAGCAAAAGGGATTTGAGTTGAGGAATTTATTTGAGAGCGTGTTTATTATTAAATATGTTGAAAATAAACGTACCAAATCATAATTTAGATATCTGACTGATTAAATGCTTTTTGTATGCCTAATCTTTAAAAAATCAACTCTATGGTTTATTTCTTTTTCGTAATTTCGTTTATTGGTAGACACGCGATACAATCGTATATACATATCTTTTATAGAAATAAGGAGTACAATTACGAAATCGGTTCTTGTACCGAAGATAGGTGTACTCATGGTAGAACCACAAATCTGAGAATAGAATGTGTTTTCAAAATTAAAATAAGTAGATTGTGGGCACAGTTTAGTTGCTTGTATAAATTCTTTATGAGATAAGGATGTGTATTTTTATGTTAGTCCATTTATCTCGTAATTTGTGAAGGCTAATTCTGTGGGTATATTAATGAAGACAGATATGACATCTATGGAAATTATCTTAAAATCGTTCGAAACATATTGTGTTTGTATAAATTTTTGGAGCTGCCAAGAATTTTTCATATGAAATTCAGTCTTGCCACGAATTTTTGATGTGCTAAATTGCAGTTATTTGATATTTGCAAATAGCGATGTGATGCTGCATACATTAAACGTAATTTTTATTCAATCTTCTATGGGAAAATCTATATTTGTACTAAAAATATTATACGTATAAAACAATTTTTAAAACCAATTCATTTTATTTTTCTGCGTTTAGTTTAAGTCATTTTTAAATACCATCAACATCTAGTTAATTAAAATTAACTACAATCAGCTAGATATTTCTTTAACTATTGTATAATTCATTCTAATTTATGTACATACGCTGAAAAAACTCAATCTAAGACATACATTTTGTTCCAGGTACATCACTTCCTAATCCACTTGAACCTTCTTAATTTGGTAAGTAGACGTAGGTACTTGTCCATCTCGTCATCTTGACTGTCATCGAGCAAGTGACATCTCATCATGTAAATTACATTTCCAATTGGTCTTCGCATTATAATATTAAAATAGTTGCATATAATTGAATAAATTTATATAATCCTTAAAGTGTAAAATGGTACTTATACGAACAATAACCCGTTAGGTGGCATTTCAAACCGATGAATATTAACATGGACGCCACACACTTTGTATCTTTAACGTTTTTATTGGAGCCCAACCTAAACAAGCACTTCAAATCTCGACATTATTTGTTCACTATAAATTCATGTAAAACATTATTAAAATTTAAAGTAGGTGTTGTCAAGATCTGAGAGGTTAACAATAACAACAGAGTGGATACATAATGCATAATGAACGAAAAGGTCATTGTGGCGGTAGGAAGTACATTATTGTGTTGGAGATTGGAGCGCAGTTAAAACTATTGTATTATTTTTTAAACGGTTTTGCTGATTCCAAAGAAATCCATTGTGTTTAGCTTTAAGCAGAATCTGAAACTAACATTGTGAGGAAATGTTTAATTATACGATACAGGGTTAGTCAAAATGAAGTGTAGTGCTTTAGAATATTTTAATACACTTATTTCCAAACATACACTTACCAAAATAGGTTTAAATTGAAGAAAAAGCTAAAATGTTTTTAAACTTCTCGCAGACGCAAACGCTATAGAAACAGCAAAGGCGCTATGCAATATTTCTGAAATAAATCTCAAAATGGTAAAGCCATGTTGCATCCTATAATATGCGCAAGCAGTGTCTGAGGTTTTAGTCCAATGTGAATTTTATAAATGGTTTGAAAAAGATTATCCTACTGCCAAAAGCATCCATCCACAAGTTTTATCAAGAAACACAATGCCTTTGTAAGGGCAAAGCAGATAGAGAGACATGTTGGTACAAAACTCGTTACGCTAACTTTATTAAAGTTAACAAAGGATCGGTTCTTTAAACGAAAGACAGCTACATAATGCACCTCGGCGTATAAAAAACTCTTCTAAAAGAGCGGATTTGAATTCTGCACGTACGCCTTTAAAAAACCAAACAGTTCTACTATGACATAATAATTAAAAACCTTAAAATTTAATTACAATTCTGAAAGGACCAAGCAATCATCGGTTGGAAAGGTGTGGAATTCCATCACACCTCAAGAGCACAATACGTCATAATAATGTAACAAAAACTATTTTGTAATAACGACAGTTCTTTACTATCAACTGATTTTATGATGCTTTTTGTAGCACCACATTCCAAAAGGCTTCTTTTGTTTCCTGTCTGCTTCTCATACTGTTCCTATTTCACAGACGTACAGTGCTGTGCTCCACACATATGCTTTCAACAATACTCTATTGTTTCTATGTTTGATGTCTTCGAACATAGTCGCTGCTCTTCTTTTATTGTTATGTAAATATATACTCTATTCTACCAATATTTAGTGGTATGTGAAGGCGGTTAACCAGCCTGTGACTACCAAGATCTCTCAACACAAACATTTGCCGAATTAATAGTTTCCAAATAAATTCTTTCTCACAGTTAACATCAGTTGAGAATATTGCTAAACTAATACCCGTAGTTGCTTATAATAATCATCAGGTTTAAGTACAATTGCTTTTTACGTCGTAAGGTTTTCCGTCTTGGAACTGGTTGGACGCTTTCATCCTAGCTTACACATTTCCCTGAAGTTCCCACAGCCCGCATCTTTGACTGTCTGGGTGCAATAGTCTAACTTAGGTCTACCTCTACCTCTCTTTTTTCCTATCTATGTTACTAATAGATTCCGCACTCTTCCCTCATTCCTTAGTATGTGACCTACCATCTTGTCTCTCCTATTTTTTATTGTTTCCCACATATTTCCTTCTTCCCCTAGCATTTCTAGAACCTTTCTTTGTTCTTAAATTTGTCTGTGCTTAATATTTTCATCATACGTCGTAGCACCACATTTCAAAGGCTTCTATTTTTTTCCTGTTTGCTTCTTCTACTGTCTAAGTTTTACAGCCGCACAGTGCTGTGCTCCACACATATGCTTTCGGCAATCTTTTACCTGTTTCTATATTTCTTGTCTTTTTCTTACTAAATGTAGCACAACCTTGTGCTAATCATTGTTTTATATCTTTTGCGCTTTTCCCATCTTACGTTATTTGGATTCCTAGGTAACAGAAATCCTTAACTTCTTGTAAGTTCTCGTTTTCTATTTGTAATTTGGTTTTTGATTTATTTTCCACTCCTTTGCATATTATTACTTTAGTTTTATTTTTGTTAATTTTCGTACCGTATTTCTCTGTTAGAGCTGTTTCCATTTCATTAAGAAACACTTTTCTAACTCTTCCTTACTATGTGCTAATACCGCTATATCATCTGCAAATCTAAGCATATCAATCTTTCGTCCCTGCATAATTATTCTCAATGGCTTCTTGCATTTGACAGTATTTATTGCCTCTGCGATGTATAAGTTAAAAATTAACGGGGATGGCACGTCCCTGTTTCACCCCTTTCCTAATATTTACTTTTCTACGTTCCTGCTGTAATTCTATTACCGCTGTTTGCTTTTTGTATCAGGTATGCACTATCCGTCTATCTCTAAAACTTATTACAATCTTTTTGAGTAGTTCGAACTTTTTTTACATGTCACATTGTCGAATGCTTTTTCCAGATCTACAAACCCTATATATACGCTTTTTTCTTTTTCTATGGTCTTCTCCATTATCACCCTTAGAACTGAAATAGTCTCACGTGTTCCCAGTTTCGCCTAAACCCAAATTGATCTTCTCATAGTACTTTTTCAGCCAGTTGTTCTATTCGTCTTTGTACAATTCTAGTTAATATTTTTGACACATGTGCTGTCAAACTTATTGTTCAAAAATTTTAACATCTATCCGAGTCTCTCTTTTTTGGTATAGTTACTATGATGTTACGTTTGAAATCTTTGGGCTTTACGTCAGCCTCATACAGACAGAGTGGTCCGGGAAGAAAGGAAAACATTTTAACAGGTGATTGTAAAGCTGATAACAAGGCAAAAAGTTCATATAAACATATGTCTGGAAATGCTTTGATAGCGAGTTACGGTTAGCGAAAGATTTCGCCCAGATTCCCACTCCGGGGATTAAATGAAACCGGACTGAAACCATTAGAACGGTAATTAAGACAAACATTTGATCGTTTCATATGAATTTTGACTTGAAAAATTGAATAAACTAGGTTCCAGAACTATAAGTCCAATAGTTTGTAAAATAACTTGCTTAAAACAAAAATTTACTGTCAAAAAATACGTTTTTACGTTAGAGGCCCTATAATTTCCTTAAATGACTAACAAATGCATAAAATTCAACAAAAAAAATTGTACAGAATTTACTTCTGAGAAAATGTATGTAAATAAAGTCAATAGCAAACAAATTCTAAATTAATCAATTCAAATTTAATTGTAAGAAAAAAACAAACATTGAAGCAAATGCACTCTGAATAGTCTGAATGCAATAACAACAGCTGTTACTGTAGCATGTCAGCTGATCAGTTTCAATTAAATTTTATTATTTATTATATTAATACTTTAATATCAAGGTGGTAGCACTAATCATTGTTATTGTTGTTGGCTGCTTAAACACGTTCTGACTAATTTGTAGGCGCTTGGTTACTGTAGTTGTGATTAGTGTTATTGCATTTTTATTTGTGAGAAAAATTAATTTCAAATTCCGTTCACCATTTAGTGAGTTAATCAATTATTTAAATTAAATTAAAATTCAATGTGTAATTAGAAATTTGTCAGTTTTGTTTCAGATTTCTCTTAATAGTACCTCACGTATTTTCTCACGTCGAATACGCAGATATGTTTTATGTGTATGGCTTTTGTAATGGCAATGCTACAGCTTCAGTTGCAGAATGTCAACGTCGGTTTCCTCAACGTACATTTTCTCAGAAGTAAATTTCCTACAATTTTTGTTCTTGGATTTTGTACATTTGTTAGTCATTTAATGAAATTATAGCGCCTCAAACGTAAAAAACGTGTTTTTTGACTGTAAATTTTTGTGTTTTAAGCAAGTTATTTTACAAACCAGGAGACTTACAGTTCTGGGACCTAGTTTATTCAATTTTTCAGGTCAAAATTCATATGAAACGATCAAATGTTTGTCTTAATTACCGTAATTATGGTTTTAGTCCGGTTTCATTTAATCCCCGAAGTGGGAATCTGGGCGAAATCTTTCGCTAGCCTTATCTCGCTTACGAAGCATTTCCAGACATATATTTATATGACCTTTTTTCTTTGTTTTTATGTCCATAATTACCTATTAAAATGTTTTTCTTTCCTCCAGGACCACCCTGTATAGCTTACAAGTGGGAAAGATCTGTTATTGCATGTCCAGGGGCTTTTAGAGTTTCTGCTAATGCATTACCATTTTTCAGGCACTTTAATGCTAATTCAAAATCATCTCTAAGAATAGGATATCCCAAGTCATCGTTTTCAATGTTTGATTACTGTTTTAGTTCAGTTAGTTCCTCTCCTATATATAAATTTTATATATTTTCTTGCCACCTAATCACTTTCTCTACATTTTCTATAATGATGTCTCCTTACACGCCCATTATATTTTTACCATACCGTTTTATATCCCTAAAACTCATTCTAATTAGTTTGTATGCTTTGTTTGTCTTTCCTATTCCCATCTTAGTTTGTACCTCTTTGCACTTTTCATCAATCTGTTGCTTTTTAGCTTTCTTGCATTTACGAATAATTTTCCATTTTATGGCTTTGTATTTGTTTTCCAGTTTCGTCTAGTCTGTTTTTGTATTTGCGTTTTTCTTCTATTCAATTCAGAATATCCTTTGTTATCCACGGTTTTTTATTTTCTTTGTGTATAGCGTAAAATATATCTGGCCGCCATGTCTAAGCAAAATTAAATGTTATTCCATTCTGTTTTTACTTCCTTAGTATCAGAAATTTTCTCGATATCTTTCAGAAATTCACTTCACTTGAGGTGGGCGTGTACACTTGTATCATTATTGTATTTACCGGATTAGATTCTCATATACACAGCGTCCTACCTTTTTTCTCATAACTAACCCCACACCCGAATTTCCTTCCTCTATTCCTGTATAAATTACCTTAAAGTCTCCACTTCAAAAATCCCCCGCCTCGGGCCACCGACCTTCGCTGATCCCTACTATGTCTAATGCTAACCTAACCCTTTCAATTTTCAAGTTCTCTAGCTTAACTACTTCTGAGATTCCACGCTCCAACTCGCAGAATATTCACTACTCTTTTTTAATATTTTCGGATCACATCCCCCGAAGTAGTGCCCTCACGGAGATCCGAACGGTGGACTATTTTAAATCCGGAATTTTTAATCCCAGAGGATGCTATTATCTTTACTAACAATTTATGTACGTAGTGTATTTGGGAGGTAATGTGGTGGTTTCCCGTTGCCTTCCGCATTGCAATAGTGTGATTTAGAATGCCATACTGACCCCTATGGTTGAGATGTAAAATTTTCTAATCAACCTTCGATAACGCCCCAGACTATGGGCGGTAATAAGTTATCAAAAAATCGTGGTTGATTTTCTATACCTATCGAGAATTCTTGTAAATTGTAATAAGCCCAGTGTAAGGTTGGATGACAAGCGGCTTTTATAAAAAGAAAACTCTTATGACTTGTAGCTAGCTGAGCTTTTAAGTCACGGTCGCACGAGATTGGGTCAGTGGGTTAATTAAAGTTCAAAACAATAGGATAATGGACGCTACCTAAATTTTTATAAAGCAACTGACTAAATGGATTTGCTTAAAGGAACAATTTAAAAACCTATATTATCACAAACCACTTCAAATACAAGATTGATTGTCACAAATATATTACTTACTTTCTTTCTGATCTAACGAAGCTCTAGGATGGCTCTGAAACATAATTACCACTAGCAAACATGTAATTTATTTAATAATCCTGTGACTATGCGAAGTCCTTGATTTTGTTTAAAAACTTATCACTGAATCGTTATATTAATTCCTTTAACAGTCATAAAATCTTCGGGGAAATTAAATTTTCATATAAAATGAACTGAAGAAAAAAAGGTTTCTATTTTCTCATTTTAAATAATTATGTACATGATAATGTAAGTCAACAAAGATAAATGCTTATGAATATAATTGTTACGTTACTTAAGGGATGAAAAATTAGGTTTTTATGTCTACTGAATTTTAATCGAAATGTGTATTTTATTTAACAATATTCATTTATATTTAATAGTTCGAAGTAGCGCAACGGGAACTTCAGAAGAAATTCAAATATTTTATACATGCAATAATGTATTTGTTAATTAATCTTTAATCAAAATTTCATTTGTTAGAATGAAAGCACACAAACAACATGTTGAAATAAGGTTTCGGTAAACTAGATATGAATTACATTTGTTTAAACAAATTCTGCGAACAACATGTTATTATGATTTATGTAACTTAATATCTTTTTATACATAGTTTGAAAAAGAATGACTTCTAATTTTGAACATGTGATTAATAAACTAAAATCATTCTATATATTTAAATATTGAACCGTTAAAAGTTAAGCTTCTTGCTATTAATAAATAGGTTGCTAAATTATCTATACGGGAAGGTATTTATATATCAAAGCATAAAGTAATTCACAAACGAACAATTAAATGTTACGTCGAATCATTATATGTGTGTATGAAATAAAATACGGCGCATGCAGCAAAATTTCAGGAAATCAAATGGGCTTACCCACCGGCGTGATTGACCTAACAACCTGTTAGCACTTGTTTCGACGTCAGCATCCTGTCACGTGTCGGTACTATCCAACAAATCTGCTTACCAATTTTGTACGAACTGGATTTCCATGTAGATAATTTATTTACACATCAACCAAGTAGAATAATCTTAATATTCCATTAGAACCTTTGCTGATCACTAAAGTTGCGTTGAAAATTACGGAAGTTGCATTGAAATTTACTGAAGTTGCACGTTGTAAAGATGAATTACTTCATAACTGTAAGATTAAATTTTACCTGTTTCGGTGCTTACGCCAGGAAAACTTAATTTCCTGTGACGTGTCGTCTGCTTTTATTGCAGAGCAGTGATTTTTCGGCTCGAGGAGAGGACAAAAAGTGAGCATGTCACACAAGTCGACCAACAACATGAGGATCGTAGATATTCCACTTACGAGTAGGGAGCACGCGCAAGATTTGTAATTGTGTTATCAGCTATATTAATAAAATGCTTTAATTTTATTGGTTTACTAAATATACAAAAGTATTGGAAGTCATATTAGGTAAAGCGTTAAATAAATAAATGCTAAAATAACGGCCTTGTAACAGTAATGTTGATGAATAATTCAGTTCGGAATTTTTACATGTTACACAGTCTCTGCCACTCTAAGTACCGAAAAAGCTGCTGCCCTCTTTCGGGAACCTGTATCAGTCTAGTTCCTCACTAAAGACCCCCACTAATTCGGTTAAAGTTATAGTTCAGCTTTTTAGCTCACTGAAACACGCAAGCTATTCTACCTTTTCTAGTATTTTAGAACTTCTTCGAGGTCCGTTCAGAATGGAACAATTGATTGAGATCAAAGAAAACCAAAATTTATATAAAGTAAGAAAAAGAGGCGCTTCCCAACGTAAAACAATAAATCCCTATCAAAAATTTAAGAATCTTATTTTAAGTGATGATAATAAGGTCTCAAGAAGTAATAAAACATATTATAAAAACCTTTTTATCAATTTTCAGCTTTACTTAAAAATAGAGTGCATATTGCATTATCTCTTACATGGATATTCACAGTTAAATTAAATAGTTTTCTTCAAACCTCAGAGTTAAATGAGAACTAATCAATGCAGTAGGAAAGTTATCTAAATGGTTATTTGGACATTGAATTCGGAAGACAAACAACACGTAAAATCATATATTGATTTATTAGTAAAAAATTTAAAGGCAATTCGTAATGACTTAAACTCGCAAAAATCACTATTACAAAAAATGACAGCACTTATGAAAATAATTTTAAAATTTTTAATGAAAACCAAGCTATTTTAAGAAATCAATGAAATAATCTATCTATAGGAAGTAATGAGATTATAGTTTTGGAAAAAAACATTTTTATTACCAAATATTTTCGATAGTTTAATGACACAATTTCAGACAGTACAAAACTTAGTTAATAATTTACAGCTAGCTTTATCTTTGCATGACTTAATGTTTTACATAACTCAATAATTGAATTAACCAATTGAATAATGTAATTAAACACGACCGAGCAAGTTTCTTATTTACAAAAGTTTATCAATTATTACTCTTTATTTCCAACATAGGCGTTTATTTATGAAAATTTAATATTATTCAAAATTTATAGGCCGGATATTTCCGAACAATTCAAATACCTCCAATTATATCTAATATCTATATTCGATACTATCATTAATTGTGAATAACCTTACTTGTTGCTAAATATTGAAAATTATGGAACTATATCTGAAAGATGTCCAGAAATAAAGAATTACTACTATTCTCAATAATATAATGTACACAAAAATCAACCATGCATAGCAGAATTAATAAGAACGGAGCAAAATACTTGTTCAAGTACTAAATTAAATTGTTTGACTCCATTGTAAATCAAATAAATGCTGAAAACGTCTTAGTGATACCTGCAAAAACAATAGTATATAGTCACAGTGTAAAAACAAAGGACTTTTTGAGATAAAAACTCCTAGTGTAATCTTATTGGGAAATTGTCCAATGAAAATAAATGGAAAACTATTCATACCTGAAGATACCATACATGAAGATTCGTATATCAACTACCATAGTTTAACATTACCATAGAAGAGACAAGATGTTCGGTCTCTTTGTCGCGCGTTGTCGTGTTTAATTTTAAGTCGTAAATTTGTAGTTGTAAATCTAATAGTAAAACTGTCATCCCTTGTTCTCTTATATCCTGTCGTAAAAATTCCTTGTGCATGTGTAAATAAGTTGGACTAAAGGTAGTGACGAACAAACACTCTCTCATCGATATCGAAGCGAACAGTCGGTTCTTCGTTCGGTACCGTGAGTTTGTCAAGTGCCGCCGACTTTATCGATAAACCCCTAAAAAACACAGTGCAAGTGCAAAGCAACACGTACTATAATCTCCAATACAGTCCACTTAGTTGAGGAGCAAGGAACTGCAGCTTAGAACAATAAAAGTGCGTGGAGGTAAGTCCATATATAAAATTATAAGACCCCCCGCGTTGAACAAATGGCTTTCATCACCGGATTATTTAATTAATTAATTAGTTCCTATCCTTTAAGCTCCTCATTTATACGTAAATTTAATAATTGTCGTAGTTTTGAGTATGTTTAAACGTGTTACAAAGAGAATAACATTCTGCTTGCAAATTTAATGGCAGAAACATCTGGTTATAACGGTAGATTTTATAATACATCTCTTATCTTTTGTGTCAAAGATTATAGTGGTCGAACAGTTTACTTTAGGTAAACTAAATTTATGAGGGTTACTGTATTGTAAATCTTTACCTTATTTGTCCTCTCAAGCTTGAGGAACCATTCGGGTTCATGCAACTTGTATAACAAAGGGGTTGGAATTTATTTGAAACGTTAAACATTTTTGTCGGGCGAGCACTGTAATTAGTTGCATTTGTCCATTAATAATTTAATTTCGTAGATTAATTAGTTGTAGCGTATTTGAGACACATTGTTTTTACATTAATTTTTATTGTCGTTCATTAATTATTAATCGAATATGGTTATATCAATTGATAAAGCTATTCTTGAAGCTAGATTTGTAGTTAAAAGGTTGGATCATATATACAGTAAAATTAATCAACCGGAAAATGTATCCATTGCTTTAATTAGGGCATCGATTAAAAGTGTCGAGCAAATTGAAACTCATTTCAAGTCTTTTTGCAAGGATATTTTCTTTGATGAGGAGAGTGAACAATTGGACGAATCCTCGGCCCTTAGGTTGAAAATCGATGATAATCTATTAGATATTCGCATTATCGCTGAACAATGCGAATTAGATCAGGTAGAAAATAAGTCAAAGGTGGAAAATATGAATAATTCTTTGTCGCTAAAAAGTGGGGTTTGCTGAAACATCTTTCTGTTCCAAGGTTCTCGGGATGCATTTCAGATTTTGAGAGTTATCATGCAATTTATAAGCGATTGATTCATGATAATGTCAGTTTGTCACCCGTTGAAAAATTTTGCCATCTCGTTGATACACTAGATGAGTCGTCGCGTGCCTTAACAAAACACTTGCCATTAAATGATTATGCATACGAGGAAGCCTATAAAAACATTACTAATCGTTTTCAGTCCAAGAGGTTATTACTTTTAACATATTTTAATGCTCTCGAAAATGCCCTAAGGTCAGTTCCTCAGACTCGCACGCGGAACTCCGGCAATTAATTAGTTGTTTTGATGAAAATATATTCGCGTTAAGACAGATGGAATTAGATTTATTAGATTTCATGTTGTTTAATCTGTTATCAAAAAAACTAGATAAAAACATTTTAAAGCGTTTCGAATTAGGAAATAATGACGAGATTCCCTCGTTCAAAGAGTTAAGGTCGTACTTTGAAAAATAATGTAAAGTGTTGGAAATAAATGACATTGCTTCAAGCACATGCTTAAAATCTCGAGATTCCGTGAAAGAAAGAGAAAAAGTAAGGTCTGTTAGCACTTCGGCTAAAACTTCATTAGTTGGTACCACCAATGATGGTAAAAATTGTAGTTTATGTCAAGCTGTGCATCCTATTTATAGATGTAAGCAGTTTCTCGATAAAACCCCTCAAGAAAGATTTGAGGTGGTAAAGCTTAAAAATCTTTGTATTAAATGTTTAAATACTTTACATTCGGTGAGAAATTGTAAGTTAGATTGGTCGTGTAGAAAATGTCATCAGTCGCACAATTCGTTACTCCTTTTCGATAAACGAGAAAAATCGATGTCTCCACGCAGACAAACTCATTGTCAAAGGTCAGCGTCTCCTCGAAGAGCGGCGCCTAGACTTACTGATACTAGTAGACCCAGTGAAGACAATCTGTCGTCGTCGGTTGTGCATGAACAACCTGCCACTAGCTCGTTGATATCGACGTCATTAGAACACACAACCACGCTGTTAGCTACGGCAATGGTGTCGGTGCTAGATTATACAGGAAAATTGCAACCCGTTCGTGTAATTTTAGAGAACCGATCCATGGAAAGTTTTATGACTGAAAGGTACCGTCAGAAATTAGGTTTAAAAAAACGGAGAGCCAATGTCACTGTTCAAGGACTTGGCTTGAATTCGTCGTTTGTGTCTGGTGCACTATCGTGTGTAGTCAGCCCCTCGGGAGCACGGACTCTAGCATATGAACTTGAGCGTTATATTTTGTAACATGTTTAATTTGCTCAATAATTATTCGCATTGAATTACAAGGATAATGCGCTAAGCGTGCCTTATTCTTTATTAAGGTTCCTATAGTACATAACGGAACGCTTCGTTTTAATAATCTTCTTATAGTAAAATATCTGTGTGACTTAAAGTTATTTCGTCAAGCATCTCTAGTTGTTTCTTTCGTATTTCCCCACCTCTAACGTCGCTATCATTTGGTTCTCGCTTTGTCGAGTTAGTCGCTCCCTAGCAACCGACTTATCAAGATGTATTCCCGGCTAGAGGCATGCGACCTTCGGTTAAATTACTTGTGTGAGCGGGTCAGGTCGTGCTAGACTTGGAACAACTTTGATAACTTCTACTAACGGTTTGTAAATTATACATTTTACGAACTAATTTAATTTGGTTTCATTTATTTAGCGCGTCAACGAAGAATTTGCCATTGAAGAACGATAGATAAGGTACAAGTGAAGATTTTGGTTTTGATTGCAGTCGTTCCAAGTTTGAAATGGCTTGTAGCATTGTTTGGAGCTTATGAATTTCCGTCCAGATTTGTCTTGGAGAAACAGAGGCAGTTCGGTTCGTTATTACATATAAGAAATTTTTGCATGTGTTTTGAATGTCGTTAAAATTTGACAAACAGACTATCATATAAAAAGCACGAAAAGTTGCTATCATGTTTACGAACATATAATCTGTTTCATTTTCAATTATTGTTGAACTGGTTTTACAAGCCGTAGAAAGAAATTTTGTCAAGTTAAGTTTATATAATTGCAAGCTTTGTTCCATTTGAACTTCAGATAAATTTCAAGGTATATTTTCGACGTCATACTTTTTTGTGTTGTAGCACATTTGACAGATGTTGCCGTGAAAGCAGATGCTTCGTGCAGCTGTCATAAACTTTAAATTAAGCATTCTTCAATCTTGTAACTAGCTTTTATTTACAGATAAATTATAAAATCTAAGTATAAAAATTTAAATACACGCTGCGTAATAATTTAGAAACTGTAATCCACCTGAAAAGATCTGCCCAGGATAGAAACGTTAATTCAATGCATTGTGGTTACAAATTATTTTAATCAAATATTTAAAACAAGTTTATGTTTAAAGAGCAGTCTTTTGCTTTAAAAAGCCAAAATTTTGGCTTTGTTATAAATGTTATTGTTGAAATTTTTTTTACCTGTTAAAAAGTTTTGAAATTTTAAAAGAAATTTTTTTTCTTCAGTAAACAATTACTTAAACTTTGAGACTTTTATTTAGGTCAAATGTGATCAAATCTGATAACCTAAAGGTAGAATTTTTGAGTAATTATTTTGTGCCAATATCATATTGGATATACATTTTTTATTTTTGATACTTTTATAGGACACAAATGGTGTTCTACATTTTTATTTACTTAATCTTTGTAATTTCTTACAGGAGCTGCGTCTTATTTTTATAAGACAGGTTTTTGTTAACGAAGGCGATCGTTTTATCTTTGGGTTTCCACGTCCGCCCTTAGAATTGTGCTTTGATATTATCGTGATTATCTCAGGACTTGGTGGCGCCTATTTAACTTAGTTTAGCTTTGGTTTGCAAACAAAATTCGACTTCCCCCCACCCACTTCTTATTGCTCTACCCAGAAATAGACCCCTAGCTATGTCGGAAGATTTTTGTTCACTGACATCCAGCCCATCATCATAAAAAAAACAAACAACAAAACAGTTACAATTTTACCTAACATTTGTAATCAATTATCTTCGTCGTCGATAGGGGTCAAGGAGTGGTCGCATACTCGAGGTTTGGCCTTAGCTGATCCTAATTTTAATATTCCTTGTAAAATTGACCTGCTACTGGGAGCGGAAATCTTTGCTCAGGTTTTGTTGAACGAATCTGGTTGGGGTGTCGCTAATGAGCCAGTTGCTATTAAAACAACCTTTGGTTGGGTTTTAACGGGAAAGGTCGTTTCCCCGAATAGTTCTATTACGTCGTTGTGTGCTTTCGTTGAGCCCTTGCACCTTACTCTTTTCTCGATATTATAAAAAGAGTAAGCGCACGACGAAGTATGAGAAATACTTCGGCACAGCTTAGCATCGACCTTTATGGCTTCGGAGGCTGCGTGAGACTTGAAATCATCAGGGTAAGGGGAATGTTTGGAGAATATCTGAATGTTAAAATTGAAATATCAAGACACCTGTTTACACAACTGTAAAATAACTTAGAGAAACAAAAGTTAAACCACGATAAGAGAAATTTGACTAAATATGTATATTAATACCCAAGTTATTATAATTCCAAAGGCATGTATAAGATATATGCTTGTGTCATTAACATAGTAGACATCGCTATATATTTTAACATGATATAATTCACATATTTAATAAAATGTACACGAGAAATTTTCTATAGAGAAATCAAAATAAATAATCTCTGTTTAGAAACTCAAAATTATACTTAATGCAGTAGTAAATCAAAAAGTGATCATAATTGTACATGTAACAAATGCACATGAAATGAAAGTTCAAGTAATAAACCTTTTCACCATATGAAGCTTCAAATGTTTACATATTTTTAGGTTATGTATTAGATAATTATATTTGAAATCATTTAAGATAAGGTTATATATTAGAGAATGCTATTTGAAATCAATTAAGGTAAGTAAAAGGTAATTAATAATCAATACAAACTATCTGTAGTGACAAAGACAAATTTAAATAGAGGTTACGCCTCTTTATTTTAACAGAGAAACGGTAAGGTAAAAGTTTAACTTTCATACTACCTGTAGTATTAGTAACTAAACTAATACAAAGTTACTTAGTTTACAGGAATCCTTCAATATCCAGGAAACTAAAACATCCTGCGTTGGAGGAACTCCTAATGTAGGTACAAAACAAACATGTGGTCAACTTCAAACGTTGTCTTTATAGGAATCCTTCTGTTCCATAAAATTAAATTTGTAGATACTTTTCAATAAGATAATAACTGAGCACATTATGTAAGGTAGAAAGAAATGAAATATAAAATACTTGTGATGATTATTTATTTTACATCATCTGGTTGTGCGACAAGCAACTTTCCCATGTGGAACATCCAAAGGAGAGAAAACACGTCGCCGTGACGCATATTTGACAGGAGAATAAACCAGAGAAACATATGCTACAGGAACATACTTGACCGGGGAAGCATATTCTACAGGAACTTACATTACAGGAACACATATTGCAGGAACTTTTAAATCCACTGGAGCCAGAGGTTACAGAGGACCCTAGAAAATTCAGTTGTGTTACAAAAATGACAATCTACCACGAGGTGCAAAGGAAAATGAAATCCAATAATATCTTACCATCATCATAAATACTTGATGGGATTAATGAAGAAAGAAATTATTCATCCATTAGATAACACATCTACAAATATATTTAAATGTTAATTTTTGATTTATAATTAGAAAACTTACATATCAGGTAATACATGAGGCAAGGTAAAGGTAGATTAGAAATGCCGTGCCAGATAAGCAAACAGATCTCAGAGCAACGAAAATTTGACACTTCTAATAAATTATTTTCGGCCATCTTCGGGATGGACGATCACTAGCTATTATTCTCAATAATACAACATTAGAACCACACCAGTTGTGACTTTGGAATAAGCACTTCAAAAATAGCCAATAGGAAAATTTCATATAATTATATTACAGAATTAGAACCACACCAGTTGTGCTTCTAGAACAAACACTTCAGAAATGACCAATAGGAAAATTAGAAATGACTAATAGGAAAATTACATATAGATATATTTATTTGTACTATGTAAACAAATTAATAACTTGTGGATTAAAACTAATAATCCAGGATTGTAAGAGATAAATTCTTATAGAAAATATATCATATAATAAAGAGAGTAATTTTATATTTAAATGTAGGTATTAGCTTTTATATGCTAATAGTGCCAAGCACAGATGTAACATGCTGAAATATAGGCAAACAGGCATGTTACAGACAGCGACATTCGTCGATTTTGGGAATTAGAAAATATTCCCTTCAAGAAACACATTTCTCCTGAGGAAGGAAAGTGTGAAAATCAATTTGTGGAAAATTACAGACGTAACAAGGACGGTCGTTTTGTAGTGTCCTTGCCCTTTACAATTTTTGAACCCTTATTTGTGGGTACGAGATCAATTTCTGTTAAAAGATTTTTGTCGTTAGAACGTCGTTTGCTAAAAAAATCCTAAATTGTATTCAGATTATAAAAAATGTATGGAGGATTATTTGACAAGCGGTCACATGGTTCAAGTGAAATCGCCTGAAAATTCGTCGGGTCATGAAAAAATGTATTACATTCCCCATCATGCTGTACATAAGCGTGATAGCACTACCACCAAATTGCGTGTGGTTTTCGATGCTTCGTGTCCGGATCAATTTGGAAATTCGTTAAATGATAGCTTGGCTATTGGCCCTGCTCTGCAAAAAGACATTGCAGTCTTGTTACTGCACTTTCGTGTATATCCTATTGTAATTACAGCTGACATCAAACAAATGTATCGGCAGATTTTGGTTAAAGATACTCATCGTGATTATCAACGTATCGTCTGGAGATTTTCTCCGTCGGATCAAATTATGGACTTTAAATTAAATACTGTGATTTATGGAGTTTCGTCGTCGCCTTTTTTGGCCTTGCGTACTGTTCAAGAATTGGCAAGGTTAGAATCGATTAATTTTCCTTTCGCGTCATTGGTATTGGCGAGCGATACCTATGTTGATGACTTAGTCACTGGAGGTAATTCGATTGAAGCTGTTAATCAATTAATTGGTGAATTGAATAGTATTTGCACTAGTGGTGGTTTTCAGTTAAGAAAATGGAGTAGTAATTGCTCGGAAGTGATGTCCAACTTGAGGGAGTCCCTGTCCAGTTCGGACGCAATTACATTTCAAGATAAAAATAGTGGTTCAATAAAAATTTTGGGCCTTTCGTGGCGCGCTCTTACAGATGCATTTTTATACAACTTAGACGTTTAAGAGCGCATTTGCACTAAGCGTAATATTTTGTCGGCTATCGAAAAAATTTTGATCCTCTCAGTTTGATAGCGCCTTTAGTACTTTTCGCTAAACGTTTAGTTCAAGATCTTTGACTTTTAGGTCTCGGTTGGGACCAAGAGCTGCCATTGGAAGTCGTACAAAAATGGAAACATTTTTTGGGTGAATTGCCAGCGGTTTCGAATATTGAGATTTCGCGCCGTATCGTATGTCATAATTTTAAAAAGATGGAGTTGCATGGGTTCTGCAATGGTTCTGAAGCCGGGTATGCAGCTGTCACCTATTATCGTTCGTTCGATTTAGAAGGTAATATTACCATGTCTTTAGTACGCGCAAAATCGAAGGTTGCTTCTACTAATCGCGTTTTATTGCCTCATCTCGAATTGTGTGCTGCCGTACTCTTGGCAGATTTAGTAGATTTCGTCAAAAATACTTATACAGATATTTTATCCTTTAGTAATATTTTCGCGTGGTCAGATTCTACTGTTGTTTTGTCTTGGATTCGGTTTTCCTCGCATAAGTGGAAGACATTCGTTAACAATTGCATTTCGCAGATTCAAGAACGTATACCTCCATCTTCGTGGTTTCATGTTAAGTCCCAGGATAACCCTGCGGATTGTGCTTCACGTGGACTTTTGGCTTCAGAGTTGGTTCATCATCCATTTTGGTAGACAGGGCCTTTCTGGTTAGTGCGTCGTAGCGAAGAATGGCCAGTAACGTCGCTGCCAAACCTTATCGACTCATTTTAGATGGACGTCGAATATTGTAATCTGTCGTTATGGCTGAGAAATTCTTGGATTTGTTGTTGGATAAATTTTCAAAACTGCAGAAAATTTGTAGGATTATTACATGTGTTCGTCATTTTATTCGTAATGTTCAATGTCCGGCAGATTTGCGTTCAAATATTCTGATCGTTTGTCTATAGCTCATCAGCGAGAGGCTATACATTTATTGATTAAAAGAGGTCAAACAAATGTTTTTGCCCAAGACATCGTAAATATTAAATATGGAAAACTTGTTAGTAAACAACTTCGTAGCCTTAGTCCGTTTCTAGATAGTCGTAATTTGTTGAGGGTGGGCGGTCGTCTACGTAATTCTGAGTTGTCGCATGATGCAAAATTTCGTATTTTGCTTCCTCGGTCGCATCGGTTGACTGAAATTATTATATTAAATTGTCATGAAAGACATTTACATCCTGGAAATCGAACAACTCAATTTTTCCTAACTCAAAATTATTGGATCTTGTCCGCAAAGAGGGCTCTTCGGCAATGTTTGAAATCCTGCATTCGTCGTTTTCGTGTAAACCCTGTGGCTTTATGTCCCCCTATGGGGGATTTACCAGCTTCTAGGTTAACTCCAGGTAAAGCGTCTTTACATACGGAGGTCGACTTTGGTGGACCTTTCTCTGTCACGATGAATCGATGTCGTGGCGCAAAATCATTGAAAGCGTACATTTTCTTATTTATTTGTTTCAGCACTAAAGCCATCCATTTGGAACTAGTGTCTAATTTGTCGACAGACGCTTTCTTGGGGGCTTTACGTCGATTTATTGCTCGAAGAGGCAAATGTATTCAAATCCATTGTGATAATGGTACTAATTTTGTTGGGGCCTCTCGTGAAATCTCTCAATTGATACGCCATTCGACAGGCGTTGAGGGAATCGAATTTGTGTTTAATCCTCCTGCTGCTCCTCATTTTGGTGGGTTGTGGGAGGCCGGAATTAAATCAATAAATTCCCATTTAAAAAGAATTATCGGTGAACAAATTTTGTCGTTTGAAGAATTCTCGACGGTATTCATTCAAATCGAAGCGGTTCTCAACTCACGTCCATTGTGCGCACTGAGTTGCAAACCGCATGACTTTTCGTATTTGACCCCGGGTCATTTTCTCATGTTGAACCAGTCTCGGTGTTACCAGATCCAGATTTGTTGTCCATAAATCCCTCTCGTTTGATTCGCTGGCAACTGTTGCAGCAAATGCAACAAGGGTTTTGGAAGAAATGGAGTGCTGAATACCTGCACACGTTGCAGCAGAAAGGTAAGTGGTTGAGGAATTCCGCTACCCTACCTATTGATTCGCTTGTCCTCTTAAAGGAAGAAAATAACCCCCCTCTACAGTGGCGTTTAGGAAGAGTAGTAGATGTTCATCTTGGTAGGGACGGTATCGTTCGGGTAGCTATTGTCAAGACAGCTAAAGGGTTAGTTAAATGCCCCCTAGTGAAACTATGTTTACTGCCAGTTACTTAATATTTAATGGTATGTACACATATATTCACTTATATAAGTTTGTCGGTAAGGTTTCTTAGTTAATAGCTCTAATTATTTTTAAATATAAAATAAGTTAGTTCATACTTATTTTGGTGGGCGGGATGTTCGATCTCTTTGTCGCACGTTGTCGTGTTTAATTTTAAGTCGTATATCTGTAGTTGTAAATCTAGTAGTAAAACTGTCATCCCTTGTTTCCTTATATCCTGTCGTAAAAATTCCTTGTGCATGTGTAAATAAGTGGGACTAAGGGTAGTGACGAAAAACACTCTCCCATCGATATCGAAGCAGAACAGTCGGTTCTTCGTTCGGTACCGTGAGTTTGTCAAGTGCCGCCGACTTTATCGATAAACCCCTAAAAAACACAGTGCAAGTGCAAAGCAACACGTACTATAATCTCCAATACAGTCCACTTAGTTGAGGAGCAAGGAACTGCAGCTTAGAACAATAAAAGTGCGCGGAGGTAAGTCGATATATAAAATTATAAGACCCCCCACGTTGAACACAAGAGTTTCAAACATTTCAACTACAAAAAATTAACAGTGAAAAAATTAAACACTTGAAAATAGTGGCACAAAATTTAAAAACATTGACATTCAAGAACCCAATGAAGACTTCTATGACTTGGATCAAAACAACATTTTTTGTATTAATTATTTTAAGCATTATGTCTACTTTAATATATTGCAAAATTGAAAAACCTAGAATTAAGAAAAATATAATTACTATTCCAAAAATAGCGAAACCCTTATTTTCAAGTTTAGGTTACTATGCATTAGTTTATTATTAAGATAAATTTATGGAATATCCTACAATGTCATGTACCGTGTGATCCAAAAGTCAGTTTACCGAGTAAGTGTATTTGTTAGAAATAAATAATCAAATAATTTAATTTATAATGTAATTTAATTTAAACTGAATTTACACTATACAAAAAAAGTAAACTTAAAAAAATTGTTCAAAATGCTTCCCACCAACTTCAGTGCATTTTTCACGGCGTTTTTGTACACTTGAAACTATCTGTTGACATAAATCTTTATTGTAAATTAGGACTTCAAATTCTCTTGTGATGGCTTCTTGCAACTGCTGCACATCTGATGGCCTTCTAGCAAAAACATTATTTTTAACAATTCCCTAAACTGAAAAGTCCAATGGTGTTAGATCGCATGATCTAGGAGGCCAATCGGTTCTACCACGTCTTCCGATCCACTCGTTGAAAGTGTTGTTAAGAAAGTCCTTTACCACTAAACTGAAATGTGGTGGAGCACCGTCTTGTTACCAAATAAGGTTGGTAATTTCGTATAAAGGATTGTTTTGTAACTCAGGCAAGACCACTTCTTGCAACATTTCAAGGTATGATTCTCCATGTACAATGCCATGGAAAAAGTATGGGCCCATAATGCCACCGCTCAATATACCAGCCCAAACCGTTATTCCAAGAACATTTAGTTCTTCCTCAAGAACTACGTGCGGCTTCAAGTCACTCCAGTAGACACAGTTGTGTCGATTAATACGACCATTAAGTATAAAGGAAGCTTTATCTGTCCAAAGAACACGATTTTGAATGTCGGGGTCAGCTTCACAGCTTATTACAAACCATTCTGAAAACTCAACACGCCTGTCAAAGTCGTCTTCTAATAAAGCTTGATGCAGGTGTGGACGATAAGGTTTTAATTTTAATGATTTCAAATTACGGTTTACACTAGTATATAAAATATCAAACTCAGCTGATCTTTTACGGAGTGATTTCTTCGGGTTCTGAACAACAGATTCAGCAATAATCGTTACGTTGGCCTCACTTGCAGCAGTTCTAGGACTCCCACTCTTTGGTAAATCATGTACGCTTTCAATCGCCTCAAATCGTTTGTTCGATTTGTAAATGCCTTGCTTAGATGGTGCTGGAGTTTGAGGAAATCTTTCTACGAATAACTGAATGACTTCTTCGTTATTTTTATTTGTTTTCGCCCAACATTTTAAAAGGAAAATGCGTTCCTCGGTTGTTAGTCTGCGATTCATGGCTACTGTCAACATATAAAAATGCAAATGTAACCACTATAATGTCAACAATCACATTTACAGCTGACTTTGTGATTTCTCACTAAGAAAACATGCGTATTAAATTCACTAAATATACCAATGTAAGTATTCCGCCGAATTGTATATTCAGTATCCCTCGGTAAACTGACTTTTGGATCACCCAGTATATTTACGTATTATGATAAAAAATGTTATAAAAAGAACAAATAACTAGAGACTAGGTAACTAGTTATTGCTGAAGTTTTTGAACTGTTTTACTTAAAAAAATTGTAATTACAGTACTTGTTCACTTTACATTAAATATTTTTTTATATATTATTTGCAAATAAAAAATTTAATTCCTGACGAGTCGTTATTGAAAACTCCGCTGTAACAGTTTTACAATGAAGGACTGTTATTGCAAATGTCTTTTGTTGTTTCTGTTACAGCAGCAGAATGTAGGAAGTGTTGCTGTAAAAGGGATGGACTCGGGCTCGGGCTTTCGGGCCGGCCCGATAATATAGGTTTCCAAATTGTTCCTTTAAGCAAATCCATTTAGTCAATTGCTTTATAAAAATTTAGGTGGCGTCCATTATCCTATTTTTTTAACTTTAATTAACCCACTGACCCAATCTCATGCGACAGTGAGTTAAAAGCTCAGCTAGCTACAAGTCATAAGAGTTTTCTTTTTATAAAAGCCGCTTGTCATCCAACCTTACCCTGGGCTTATTACAATTTACAAGAATTCTCGATAGGTATAGAAAATCAACCACGATTTTTTGATAACTTATTACCGCCCATGGTCTGGGGCGTGATCGAAGGTTGATTAGAAAATTTTACATCTCAACCATAGGGGTCGGTATGACATTCTAAATCACACTACTGCAATACGGAAGGCAACGGGAAACCACCACATTACCTCCCAAATACACTACGTACATAAATTGTTAGTAAAGATAATAGCATCCTCTGGGGTTAAAAATTCCGGAGTTAAAATAGTCCACCATTCGGATCTCCGTGAGGGGACTACTTCGGGGGATGTGATCCGAAAATATTAAAAAAGAGTAGTGAACATTCTGCTAGTTGGAGCGTGGAATGTCAGAAGTATGAAACAAGTAGTTAAACTAGAGAACTTGAAAATTGAAAGGGTTAGGTTAGCATTAGACATAGTAGGGATCAGCGAAGGTCGGTGGCCCGAAGCGGGGGATTTTTGAAGTGGAGACTTTAAGGTAATTTATACAGGAATAAAGGAAGGAAATTCGGGTGTGAGGTTAGTTATGAGGAAAAAGGTAGGACGCTGCGTATATGAGAATCTAATCCGGTAAATACAATAATGATACAAGTGTACACGCCCACCTCAAGTCGAGTGAATTGCTGAAAGATATCGAGAAAATTTCTGATACTAAGGAAGTAAAAACAGAATGGAATAACATTTAATTTTGCTTAGACATGGCGGCCAGATATATTCTACGGTATACACAAAGAAAATAAAAAATCGTGGAGAACAAAGGATATCCTGAATTGAATAGAAGAAAAACGCAAATACAAAAACAGACTAGACGAAACTGGAAAACAGATACAAAGTAATAAAATGGAAAATTATTCGTAAATGCAAGAAAGCTAAAAGGCAACAGATTGATGAAAAGTGCAAAGAGGTACAAACTAAGATGGAAATATGAAAGACAAACAAATCATACAAACTAATTAGAATGAGTTTTAGGGATATAAAACCGTATAGCAAAAACATAATGGGCGTGTAAGGAGACATCATTATAGAAAATGTAGAGAAAGTGGTTAGGTGGCAAGAAAATATATAAAATTTATATATAGGAGAGGAACTAACTGAACTAAAACAGTAATCAAACATTGAAAACGATGACTTGGGATATCCTATTCTTAGAGATGATTTTGAATTAGCATTAAAGTGCCTGAAAAATGGTAATGCATTAGCAGAAACTCTAAAAGCCCCTGGACATGCAATAACAGATCTTTTCCCACTTGTAAGCTATACAGGGTGGTCCGGGAGGAAAGGAAAACATTTTAATAGGTAACTATGGACATAAAAACAAGGAAAAAAGTTCATATAAATATATGTCTGGAAATGCTTCGTAAGCGAGATAAGGCTAGCGAAAGATTTCGCCCAAATTCCCACTCCGGGGATTAAATGAAACCGGAGTGAAACCATTAAAACGGTAATTAGGACAAACATTTGATCGTTTTATATGAATTTTGACCAGAAAAATTGAATAAACTAGGTCCCAGAACTGTAAGTCCCTTAGTTTGTAAAATAACTTGCTTAAAACACAAAAATTTACTGTCAAAAAACACGTTTTTTACGTTTGAGGCGCTATAATTTCATTAAATGACTAACAAATGTATAAACTCCAAGAACACAAAACATGTAGAGAATTTAATTCTGAGAAAATGTACGTTGAGGAAACCGACGTTGATATTCTGCAACTGAAGCTGTAGCATTGCCATTACAAAATCCATACACAAAAAATACATCTGCATATTCGACGTGAGAAAATACGTGAGGCACTATTAAGAGAAATTTGCAACAAAACCGACAAATTTCTAAATATACATTGAATTTTAATTTAATTTAAATTATTGATAAACTCCCTAAATGGTGAACGGAATTTGAAATTAATTTTTCTCACAAATAAAAATGCAATAACACTAATCACAACTACAGTAATCATGCGCCTACAAGTGAGTCAGAACGTCTTTAAGCAGCCAACAACAATAACAATGATCAGTGCTACCAACTTGATATTAAAGTATTAAAATAATAAACAATAAAATTTAATTGAAACTGATCAGCTGACGTGCTGCAGTAACAGCTGTTGTTATTGCATTCAGACTATTCAGAGTGCATTTGCTTCAGTGTTTGTTTTCTTCTTTTAATTAAATTTGAATCGATTAATTTAGAATTTGTTTGCTATTGACTTTATTTACATACATTTTCTCAGAATTAAATTCTGTACAATTTTTGTTGTTGGATTTTATGCATTTGTTAGTCATTTAGTGAAGTTATAGCGCCTCAAACGTAGAAAACGTGTTTTTTGACAGTAAATTTTTGTGTTTTAAGCAAGTTATTTTACAAACTAGTGGACTTACAGTTCTGAGACCTAGTTTATTCAATTTTTCAGGTCAAAATCCATATGAATCGATCACATGTTTGTCTTAATTACCGTTCTAATGCTTTCAGTCAGGTTTCATTTAATCCCCGGAGTGGGAATCTGGGTGAAATCCTTCGCTAACCTTATCTCGCTAATGAAGCATTTCCAGACATATGTTTATATGAACTTTTTGCCTTATAATCAGCTCTACAATCACCTGTTAAACGACATATTCAAAGATTTCAAACGAATAGAAAAACTGGCTGAAGAAGTACTAGGATAAGATCAATTTGGGTTTAGGCGAAACTAGAGAACACGGGAGACTATTTCAGTTCTTAGGGTGATAATGGATAAAACCCTAGAAAAATCGGGCCCGGCCCGATTTCGGGCCCGAATCCGGGCCGTTGACTACTTTATTCGGGCCGGGCCTTATCTTTTTTCGGGCCGGGCCTGGCCAAACGATTCGGGCCGGCCCGAACTTTTCGGGCTGAAAAACGCACGAGTGGATATTCCACCATCGTTTCACTTCTATCTCACATTGAGTAAGTAAACGTTCTTAATTATATTTTCACGAAGTGTCTTCATGAACTCATTAATCATCAGTTTTTCGTCTAGTTTAGTGTAAAGGAGACATGATATTATAACTCACTTCTTATCCCTAATATTTTTTTCTAGTCCTATTTAATGTTCAGCAAGTTAAAAATGCCCATGAACATCAAACTAGGTGATTTATTCATAATTCAAAAGTTTGCACGATTTATATTATGTATATGTAGATACTTCAAATTTCAATCATGCGGCGAACGTCGATATTATCAATGACGTGTATAGTTTATATCTACCGCATAAAACACTAGAGAGTTATTGCAATGCACATTTTACCAATTTTTTAATAAAGTTTCCCTTATTTGACATTTACACATGTGCAATTAACACACCTTTAATGTCTGTACTTTATTAAAATGCAGGACACCTTTGTTTTATTTAAATACAGGCAAGGAATGCTTTTATTTAAGGCGCTTTAATTTTGACATATACCAAATGCCTATCGTACAAACTTACATTTAATTGTCTGCTTTCTGTATAAATATTGTGAAATTAAATGGATTTTTATAGTGTTCTTTTCATAATTAAATTTAGAGATATAATGTCCAAGTTTATAACACAAAAAGAATATAAAACGTCAACGCTCTAAAATACGAGGATGCTGTTCTGCAATGCTTTTCCTCGGAGTAAGGTGTAAAAATCCTTTTAAAAACAGATATGCTATATGCTTGGGAAGAAGTAAAAAACAGTGTCTTGAAGTAAAATCGAAGAGTATTCCGTAAAAACATTTTGACAACACATACAAATGTTATCGAATCAGTGGGAAATGAAAGACTCCAATAATAAAAAAGGTGTGTGTGTGAATACAATTTTTTTGATCTTTTCCAATATAGTTAAACATGTATTATAAGGTCACCTTATCACAAAAAAGATTAATTCTTTATTCATTTTTAAAACATAACCTACAGATATAGAATACTAAACATATATGTCAAAATAAATAGTAAAGGAAAAAACACTTGCAATAACACTCCTTTAAATTGGATGCAAACTTTTAATAAAGGATAATTTATTTGAAGATTCTTTTAATAAAGTCTACTTGGAATGAGTTTGCAATAACTGTCTAATATCAAGTAGGTAATTTTAGTGAAATTCTTTGAAGTAATAAAGAGAGGATAAATTGGGCGCAAATTTATGATAAGGTGATAAGGTATATTAAGCGTACACTCAGTTTACATAAAAGTCTAACCAATGTCAATGCGTTCTTGCAACAAGTTCCTATTTTCAATTTATTGTAGGATTTACTGTCGACCCTTTTTTTAAAAATTGCCTGTTGATTTACTCACCCCATAAAATCATACGCCTGTTTTATGTTTTTATATGCGCAAATTTTGCAGCCACATGTTGTCTGTAATAGCTTTCGTAGTTTAAATTTATAGTTTTATAGCTACAAGTTAAAGATGTGGTAAAATTGTTTACAAACATCGCGTATCTTCACCAAATTGGTAGTTTGCCGAAAAGCTGGATGTACCCATTCCATATTATCCCTCGAACATTTTGTACATAGTATTTTCAGTGCAGATGCAAGTCCGTGTAGAAAACAGTTGGTTTTTATGGTAATTGTACTTCCTAGGAATTATTAATTGGAGTTGCTTAGATTTCTAAAAATTTTGCTCAATTCTCCCAGTCTCAATTCGTCGATGACAATTTTATACTTAAGACCGCCTTTATTTAAATTTAATAATAACACTTATTTCTAGTATAGTATATAAGTAGGTAAATAGGGCCGGTCCTAATTCAAAACGCGACAGACGTATTTTCCATGTGTAAAATACGTCTGTCACGTTTTGAATTAGGATCGGCCCTATATAATTTCAATGTAAAATAGTTGTGAAAACATTTGAATGTAAAATAGTTGTGAAAACATGAATTCTTCTATGCTTTCAATGTAAAAATACGTCTGTCACGTTTTGAATTAGGACCGGCTTTATATTACTTTCAATGAAACACACACGTATGTTGAAAAAAATGTAAGTGCAGAGAAGAATGTGTGTAGCTGTTTTGAATTCGGTTTTCTAGCGAGAAGTTACACGTGCACCGTTTTGAATTAGGATCGGCGTTATATACTTTTAATGTAAAATGTGAAAACCTGAATTCTTTTCAAATGTAAAATACTTGTGGGCACGTTTTGAATTAGGATCGTCTTTATATTACTTTCAATGTAACATACGTATGTTGAAAAATGTAAGTGCAGAGAAAATGTGTGTATATGTTTTGAATTTGGTTTTCTAGCGAGACAGTATGACAGATGCAAAAAAAATATCGCATTCAAGTCAATTGTGTTTTTTAATTAAAGTGGATTCTGATTTATGTTTAGAGGCTGCAAATACACATGGGCCGGTTTTAATTCAAAAATGAGTTCACTCTTGTGATAGGTTGAAAAGTGGGTTGGCAAAGTACGCAGATGGTGGTAATCTGCTATATAAGGAGATTGCTCCTAATATTAATTTAATTAGTCAAAGAAAAGCAATATGGATTTTAATACTCTTAATAAAACCACATATCGCAAACCTTATGTAAATTCAAAAGATCTTGTAGTGAATAAGAGGTTTGAAGTTTTAAAAGTGGAAACAATCAAGACAAAATATGGAGAAAGAGTATTAGTGGAAACAGAAGAGTTCAAGAGTATATTGCCATTGAGATATTTTGAATACCTTCAAGCACATGGAGTGAAACAATTAAATGAAAGTATTGGCTCGAACAAACACGTATACATAACTAGTAAGGGATCGATCGGTCTAACTGTCAACATAGAATTTTCAGAATAATATGTCACTAATTTAAGAAATTAGTTTATTATTATAACACATCTAAGTCGATTGTATAAAGAATGATGTATCAAATTAAAGTGGGTTCTGATTTATGTGCGTTTTACTTTGAGTTTACTACCTTGTTTATAGAAAGTCTTGTTTCAAAGAGAAACTTTTATAAAATACTTTTTATTTTACAAATTGTTGAATATATTGATCTAACTATTTATAAATGAAAAGTATTTATTAACTCCGTTCTTGAAGTATCTGCTGCTCCCTCGCTGTTAGTTCCTCTCTTTTTGCTTTATTATTTCTAGTTCCAAATCTATACGACGCAGTAGCTTCTCTCCACGCTTTTAAATGCGTTAAGCAACTCTACTGTGTCATCTTCGTAGGATTTGTCATCTTCACCGCAAGCAGCCATATTAGATTCTGTACATAACTTTTTCATAGTCAACATGTTTTGCCTGATCTGTGAGCATAACATAAAAGATTATTGTAGGTTCACCTTTTCTTTTGTATACTACCTGATGTTTCTGAGAGGACCAGAGTGTGTCAACGATCCTACGATAGCCTCAGAATTTCCAGAATGGTTTTTGATCTAATGTAACTTATAAATTAGTACTGTTTTAAAAACACATGTATAAATGTGAAAAAGCACTTACCGTGATATATCTATTACGTCACTATCAAAAATAGCATCAGTGTTGAATTGAGGCGAAGAACAGCCGAAAACTTCTTTAATCACGTCTTCGTCAGAATGTAATATAAATTGCTCTAGAACTTTTACGTTGGTATTATTACAATTTTGATTGATGACAAGTTACTCATTTTTTAAAAGTTGCTAGTAATAGTAACTAATAATTATACAAGAGATCTGATTGAATACTGTTGGTAAAATCTACGTGAAGTATTTATATTAAATAATAAACTGATCTGTTAGAAAAATTAAAAATTTGCATCGTTTTCTGAAAAAATTCAGCTCTGTAATCTATTCTAATGAACAAAACAGTATGTAAGCGAATATAATTATACCTCAGCAGAAATAATGAATTAGTTTCATTGTCTGAAAAAGAAATTGAAATGAATGCACATAATAATAAAACCCTAAAATTAATTAATTTCGTTTTAGATTACCGCTGACATAACTTATGCTGTATAAGAAATTTTTTAAAGGTACTGCTCAGCAGAAATAATGAATTACATTCATTGACTGAAAAACAGAAAATTGCAAGAAGGCGCATAATAAAACCTAAATTAGATTAATTTCGTTTTATTTAAAATTTGCATCGTTTTCTGAAAAAATTCAGCTATGTAATCTATTCTAATGAACAAAACAGTATGTAAGCGAATATAATTATACCTCAGCAGAAATAATAAAACCCTAAAATTAATTAATTTCGTTTTAGATTACCGCTGACATAACTTATGCTGTATAAGAAATTTTTAAAGGTACTGCTCAGCAGAAATAATGAATTACATTCATTGACTGAAAAACAGAAAATTGCAAGAAGGCGCATAATAAAACCTAAATTAGATTAATTTCGTTTTATTTAAAATTTGCATCGTTTTCTGAAAAAATTCAGCTATGTAATCTATTCTAATGAACAAAACAGTATGTAAGCGAATATAATTATACCTCAGCAGAAATAATAAAACCCTAAAATTAATTAATTTCGTTTTAGATTACCGCTGACATAACTTATGCTGTATAAGAAATTTTTTAAAGGTACTGCTCAGCAGAAATAATGAATTACATTCATTGACTGAAAACAGAAAATTGCAAGAAGGCACATAATAAAAACCTAAATTAGATTAATTTCGTTTTATATTACTGCTAGCATAATTTATTTTCCATAAAAATTAACAAAATTCACGCACTGGAAAATGTTTTTCTTCAGATTAATTTTCGTTTAAAAATAATGCAATGCAAATAAATCCCTTTAAGTAGTAATATTTATAGAATAAGTTTTTTTAGATTACCGCTGACACAATTTACATGCATATATATATAGGTAAATTGTGTGAAAATTCTTTAAAGGTACTGTTATATAATAAAACTGCAGAATGTTTTTTTAATACTGGGTTTTTTAAAAAACCATGAGTTGCGTGTACATTATTAAACAAGACGGTTTAATCTGAGACATTTTTTTTCAAATTTGCTTTGTTTTTATTTAAAAATATTTCAATGTAATCATAAAAATAGCTCTGTAATGATAATGTATTTTCTGTACACATAATAAATCAAAGGTCGTATAAAAACATTTTGTAGTAAACGAATACGGAAATGAAAATGATGATGAATGCATTCCTTTTACAGTTGTTTTGCCAGAGTTTGCATTAAATATGTAAATATTGGAATTGCTTGCATAGCGAATTTATTTATTATAGACACGTACTGAATGCAACTGTGCAATTTTTTAGACTGCATGCACAACTCAAGCTTGAAAATCGTCTTGAATAGAAAACGTAAATAAAGGCGATTTTTTAACAATTGCATTCAAGCAATTCGTTATGCAATTATTTCGATTTGTATGCTATTTTCTTTTACAGTTGTTTTGCTTACGCGTTTTCCGTAAACTCAGATGAATGAACCTTTTGCAGTTGTTTTGCTTACGTCAGATGATATTTTATATAAATAATAATAAATAGAGAAAATACTTGTATTATTAAGTAGTGTATTTTGATTTTATATAGAATCATGAATGCTGAAACCGTATCCGAGATTAGTAGCTCAATTTTGAGATTAACTGTAAAATGCGTGAATCTAATTAAATCAGTGAATGAAATAACGAAACACATTTTAATTATCAAAGCAAATATTAGTATATTGAAGCTTGCTATTAAAAATAAGGTATACGAAGACAATCAACAAGAAAATCCTAGTAGGCTGGAATCTAATTTAGCAAATCTTAAAAGCTACCTTGTACGATTGAGGCACTTGAAACGTACTTTGGAATATCGTGGTAAAGGTGTTGATGCAACGCTTACTAGAGGTCATACTCGAAAAATTTGATTTGGCATGATGTACAATCATGTTTTGGAAGTCGAATAATTACGGGACTTATTACCAATTTAAATTATAGAGATCCTCTAGTGTTCTTAGACAAGGCGTTCGCTAGTTTTAAACGCAAGATTGTTGCTTGCTTAAAAAAGTCAATGTTGAAAGTTAATGTAATATTTGCCGCTAACCTTGTTAAGCCTACAACTGGTGAAATAGATTTGAAAACGTTTCCTACTGCAAATCGTCACATCGATATAAATACCAATCTCAAGCTGTGGTATAAGGAGAACGTATTGAACAAGATTTCGAAGCGATTAGAAGAATTTTGCGAGAAAGATTCTGGTTGGGCAATCCAAGAAGTTTTACACTTGAAGGTAAATATAAACAATCATGATCCACTTAAAGGAGGGTGTTCAACGTTTGTACCGGTTCCGGACTTTATAAAAAGAAAAAGCTGTGGTAAATGTAATAAATAACGATCAACATTGCATTCTTTGGAGCTTGGTTTCCGCTTTATATCCTGCTAAACAAAATAGTCAGAGAATATCTAGCTATCCACATTTTGATACAGTATTACGCTACAATTCAATTCAGTTTCCAATCGCATTAAAAGACATAAAAAAAATTGAGAAGCTTAACAATCTCGCAATTAACCTATATTGTATAGAAAATACTAAAATACTACCATTTTGTTTAAGTGAAAATTTTAAAAAATTGAACCTATTAATCTGTTAGTTTTAAATAATGATTCCTTACAATATTCTCGTCCGACAAATGCTGATGAGAATCACTTTCATTTTACTTGGATTAAGGATATGTCAAAATTATTTGCAAAACAGTTGTCTTCACATGAACATAGAAAATTTTTTGTTATAGATGTTTAAATAATTTTAGTACAGCAGCATTACTTAAGCGTCATTCGAATTATTGCGAAAAACAGAATACTTGCTCAATAAGATTACCCGAAGAATCTGAAAAGTATCTAACGTTTAAACATTTCCACTATCAAGAAAAAGTATCATTTGTAGTTTATGCAGATCTCGAATGTATATTAGAACCATGCAATGAGTCGGAGGTAGTACTAAACACAGTCTCTTACCAAAGGCATATACCCTTTAGTGTAGCGTATTATTTGAAATGCTCGTATGATAATAAATATTCCAAATTTCAATTGTATCGCGGAAAGGATTGTATAGAATGGTTTGTTGCTCAATTGAAACTGATTTCAGAAAAGACTAATAAAATTTTCTGTAACCCAAAACCTATGAATCCTTTAACAGAAGAACAAAAGTTAGCATTTAAATTTGCCCTTCACTGTCACATTTGCAATAAACCTTTTAGTATAGATGATATTAGAGTTCGCGATCACTGTCACTTTACAGGCGAATTTCGAGGAGCGGCTCATCAAGATTGCAACATCAATTATCATAATTTTATATGATACCGGTAGTTTTCATAACTTATCAGGCTACGATTCGCATTTCATTATTAAAAAATTGCGTTAGGGTTTTCAGGTTTGGTAAGAATTCTACCAATAAATAAGGAAAATACATATCTTTTACAAAATATGTAAATGGTACGAAAGTTACTTTTAGATTTATCGATTCATTCAGGTTTATGGCATCTAGCATCGAAAAATTAGCTTCATACTTAGATGATAATAAAAAATCCATCACCAGGGAAAATTGTAACACCGATAATGAGTTTCAGTTACTTACGCGTAAAGGTATATTTCCTATGATTACATTAACTCTTGGGATAGGCTCAATGAAACCGATTTACCCTGTAAAACAGCATTCTTTAATCGTTTGCGCAATGAAGAAATCTCAGATGAAGACTACAATCATGCTAAACACGTTTGGCAAACATTTAATATAAAAACACTAGGGACTATTCAGACCTATATTTAAAACAGATGTACTGCTCTTGTCTGATATATTTGAAAACTTTAGAAAAACTTGTATGTTCACGTATAAGTTAGATCCGCTTCACTACTTTACGGCTCCTGGTTTAGCTCTAGATGCGATGTTAAAAACGACGAACGTTAAACTCGAGCTGCTTACTGATATTGAAAAATAATGTTTTTAGAACGGGGAATTCGTGGCGGTGTTTCTCAATGTTCGAATAGATATGCTAAAGCAAATAACAAATATATGAATGCAGATTATGATCCAAATTTCGATTCTAAATATTTAATGTATTTTGATATTAATAATTTATATGGGGCTGCAATGTCTGAATATCTTCCATATGGAGAATTTGAATTTTTAGATGGTACCAGTCCAGATATAGTACGTTTAGACATACTTAATATTCCCGATGATTCTGATGTAGGATATATTTTGAATGCGATTTACACTATCCAGTATCTTTACATGAAATTCACAGTGACTTACCTTTAGCGCCTGAACATATGATACCGCCAGTACCTTCTAATAAATCAAACTTAAAGAAATTACTTACAACTTTATATCCAAAACTCAACTATATTATTCACTACAAGAATTTAAAATGTATTTAAGCTACGGTTTAGAACTGAAAAAGATTCATAAGGTTCTTCGGTTAAACAAGCTCCTTGGTTAAAAGAATACATTGATTTGAATACGAAATTAAGACAACAGTCAAAAACAGTTTCGATATATGCTTTTATAAAAATATGATAAATTCGGTTTATGGAAAGATGATGGAAAACGTACGGAAAAGGAAAGATGTGAAATTAGTGACCAAATGGGAAGGACGGTTTGGAGCTCGTAGTTACATAGCGAAGCCTAATTTTCATAGTTGCACTGTGTTAGACAAAGATCTAGTCTTAATAGAAATGAATAAATTAGAGGTTTACTTAAACAAACCCATTTATGTAGGTTTCTCTATTCTAGATATTTCAAAACCTATTTATATGAATTTCACTATAGTTATATAAAATCGCAATTTGCTAACAAAGCAAAGCTGCTGTACACAGATACGGATAGTTTGATATACGAGTTTAGCGTTGAAGATATTTACTCTTATATCAAACAAGATATTCATAGATTTGATACTTCCGATTACGACCCTCATAACAAATATCATATTCCATTATCAAATAAAAAAGTTCCTGGTATTATGAAAGATGAAAACAATGGTGACATCATGCTAGAGTTTGTAGGACTTAGATCTAAAATGTACACGTATAGAGTTCAGGATAGAATAATAAAAAAGTCGAAGGGATCTTCCTTAGCAAGTATTAAGCAAATTTCTTTTGATGATTATAAGAATGCTTTGTTTTATAAACAGACTGTACAGAAACAGCAATGTTTAATTAGATCAGTCAAACATGATGTCTGTACTATTAAACAAAACAAAATTGTTCTTAATCCAAGTGATGATAAAAGAATTCTTAGTACCTTAACCACTGATACTAAACCTTGGGGTATAACTATACATATAGAGATGACTTGTAAAGCTTCAACCACTGGCTCAAATAAAGAATGCAATTTATTTTATCTAGATTAACATATAATATTTTTAGTTATAAAACTTCAGTGTTATGTTTATACCTGCACAAGTACACCGATTTTCGTTTTGGATGTATCTAAAATAGGATACCTTTCAATCTGCCCGAGTTTTTGAACTATATATATAGTAGTAGTAGTAACCGTTCTGTTAAAAAATCCAGTTTGTTACTAACATACCAGTTAGTTTATTTGAGAAATGTATAACAAAAACTTTTATTTAAAATTGTCAATGTTTATGGCTGTTTACTAAATCACTTAATAATTCAAACATGTAAAAGATATTGTAAAAACATGTAAAAAATATTAATAAATAGACTGCGATTGCTAAATGATTTATTGTTTTTTCATAATTTGCAAAGGTACAGTAATAATAATAATAAAGTAATTATAATATTCTTATGCTGTTTGAGAGTGGATTGTATTTGACTATCTTATCATGAAGTATAAGGCAATGACAAGATGTATTTGGCAAAACGTTTCTGCTAGTTTCAAATTCTAATCTAATATCGACAGTACCAGATTTTAACGCTTCGTTTTGTTTAGAACAATCTATGACTACTAATGGTGCAATACTTCGTAAATCTTCAGGATTAAAAAGTGGTTCATTTTCCTTTTCGTAGTATGATTGCTGAAACTGAGCATACATCTCATATAACAACGCAGTCTGTTTATTCTCGAACCTCAAATTTAAGTTATCGTACGGGAAAATTTCTGAATTTAAATATAGTTTCATGTTGGTTAAATAGCAATGATCAAAACGACTGTAGTTGCTCATGTATCTATTTTTCGGTTGGTTTGAAACCAACAATCACAAATCTTGGTTTTTCTAATTGTGTTGTTGTTTTAATGTTCCATGTATGACGTTTCGTTTCTTGTAGAAGTTGATATTCATGCAACTCCCATCCTCTAAACGGAATATGCAAATCCTGATTTTGTGCAACGCATTCTATTAAATTAATTCGTTGAGTATCATCAACGGCTACATGCGGCATTTTCCATAAAACTTTGTTTAAAACAACTTTTATTCCTTCATCGGGTGTAGGATTAATTATAGCATTAGTATCAAAACTAGAACGTAGTAAGACTAACTCATGAGGTTTAAAATAATTTTTTTAAAATCTTCGCATAATCCGAGAACCATTGAAAGGTTTATTGCAACATTAAAATTCCCATTAGCATCAACTATTTGTGAATCATCCATAGGAAACCACCCAGCGTTTTGTATATGTTTACTTTGATTGCTATTATATGAAACATATCCCTTCATTATAGACGTTAATCCAGGATTCCGAACACGATCTACAATGAAACCACCAATCTCATATCTAATTTCATCAAAAAGCAGCAAAATTCCATTATTTACAAACTTTGCTGTCTGAGACGGTGTTCCATCTGTTTTAATTAATTTGCCTTCTATGTACAGCATGCTCTTTGATGGTAAGGTGTATACATCTTGTTGTTGTATAGGGATTCGAATTTCATCATTATTGTTTAAAGATGTGTTAGCATAAGATTGATGAGTATGTTTTTCAATATTAACAATTGCATTGTCGAAGTAAACTTTTTCACGCACGTTCAGTATTTCACTATTCATTCTACTTTTTTTTTAATTAAATGCAGTCCTAACGATTGTAGAAACTGCCGGTTTTGTGTTGTTAGCGGTCTTGAAACAATCAATCGAGTGTCGATTGCTTTGAAATTTCCAGCATTTATATCAATTCTTGACATGTTGCGTGCATTATACTTAATACCCATGGCTATTGCAGATTTTTTAAATGCAACCTTACAGTTAGCAGTTCTCCTCTGAAATTAACTAAATTTCCATCTTGATCTAACACTTTAACTATTATTTTATTTATTATACGTGACCTGATTGGTAGATATATAATCGTAGGTGGACACTCGACAATTTTAAAACCTGCAGGTACTTGAGGAAAAAATTCGTGTATTACATGGGCTGGTTTACTATTTAAATAGGATCCACTTGCAATATTACAATCGATTAAAACTGCATTCACTTTACAAATGTTGATCGCGTAGTCTGCTTGATGCGTGACAAATGCTAGCAATTTTCGCGGATTGAAACCAAGTAGAGAACCAATTGAATCCTTTTTGGTAAAATCCACATCTAGACTACATTTAATACTACATTTAAGTGTATTATTGTCAGCTGTAATTTCTATATACACTGGCGTCTTTCTAGCGCTTTGTGATTGATCCATACGACCACGCCATCTTTTATCACCTAAAGCTTTTTGAAGATATTTATTAATTTCTCTAATCTCATAAGCACCTTCAGGTATTTCTATGAATTCTCCGTTAGATCCATAATAAAATTTATTATTTATTCCTTTTTCTATGTTTGGAATTGTGTTATAAGACTCAAAATTTGTTAATCCTAATACGTACTCCGAATCATTATCCAAGTTTATAGGCGGATTAAAGTTGCTTGTTACAACTGAAGTGTTTCCCGTTAGAGTAAAAGTGTACGACATAACAACTTCGTACGCAGTTCTATGCACTACTTAGAAATTGTAAGCATAAATAACCGCAAAACACAGTACCGTACAATTGTTCTTGGTTAATGTTATAAAGAATTTTACATTTACCCCCGCTATTCAAATAACTTATCAACTCTGTTGGCGGTCGCAGGTTTCCGTAGCTGTCATAGTAAATAGCGCTACTACCGTACTTTTTGTAAGAGGTCCAATGCGTGCCTAAACCTTCTATTCCATCTAAATTAATTATACCACATTCTTTTAAATTAACTTTCTTGGGAAGATTGTTTCTCATGAACACTCCACGGAAATATGGTACTTCTAATTGCTTAACAAACTTTATTAATTCTACATTGCTTAGTGCTCGATTAGGTAAAATCAAGTTGCGTTCCTTTGAGGTTTTGCAGGGGCTAAAAAGACCAAAACCTTTTTATAAGGTTTGATGTACATGCCGTTTCCGACTGCAATGTCCTCCATTGCCTTGTTATGGCGTTGTTTTCAGCTAGTTGTTCCTTAGCTATTTTAGTATCTGAAACTGCTTTTGCAACAGCAACTGCACCTCCAGTAAGAGTACCAAGAGCGCTTAGGCCTGCAAAATTGGTATTAGTGGTAGAAAACCTCCTGTTTTAGGAATTGATATAATACGAGCTGATTTAATATGCTTCTTTTGTTTTGCTGTATTGGCGGCCTTAATTGCTATGTTGATTGCATCCATAATATTAGATCCTTTAGTCTTTTTTAAAGCTGTACGTGCTTGTTTGATAATACTTTTAATACCTAGCGTACTTCTTATTTTACGTTTCTTTATCAGTTTTCTTATTTTATTGATATTTTTGTTCTCAGTGATGCACAGGCACCCATACCAAGTTTTACTTTAGCTTTCATTGCGGTAGCTACTCCAAATGCTGCTACTTTTTCACCTAAAGACGAGTCACCAGAATTTATTCTTTCTGTAGCTAACTGAGCTAACTTCGAATCTGCTTCATGACGTTTAGATAGATCCTTTTCTTTGGTGTATGCAATATCGTGCTCCATACAAGCCTCGTCTAACTTGTTTATTCCTTGTCTCCCCGAGCTAACCGTTCGATTAGTTTTGTACCCGGACCGCAAATTTGTAACCCGGAATATGCGCTTCAAATGGTAAATTGTTAATTACAGTAT